>LR898468.1:10942288-12297139 GCA_905067625.1 Blumeria graminis f. sp. triticale | reverse complement strand
TAACCCAACCCTAACCCTAACCCTAACCCTAACCCTAACCCTAACCCTAACCCTAACCCTAACCCTAACCCTAACCCTAACCTAACCCTAACCCTAACCCTAACCCTAACCCTAACCTAACCCT
The DNA here is from genome assembly GCA_905067625.1 of Blumeria graminis f. sp. triticale. Classification (NCBI taxonomy): domain Eukaryota; kingdom Fungi; phylum Ascomycota; class Leotiomycetes; order Helotiales; family Erysiphaceae; genus Blumeria; species Blumeria graminis. The sequence continues at coordinate 12,297,015 of LR898468.1, read as the reverse complement.
AACCCTAACCCTAACCCTAACCCTAACCCTAACCCTAACCCTAACCCTAACCCTAACCCTAACCCTAACCCTAACCCTAACCCTAACCCTAACCCTAACCCTAACCCTAACCCTAACCCTAACCCTAACCCTAACCCTAACCCTAACCCTAACCCTAACCCTCAAAATAATAATAATCCATTTATGTCCTATTTGAGTTTATAACTATGTAGGACAGACTATTTAAATACACCTTATCTTTTCCATTCTAATTAGGGGTTTCTTTAATCCTAACCCGCAAAGGCTGGTGTCTATCACACAAATTTTTCGAATATTTGAATATAAAAGTCAAGTGGCTGAAAATCACATATAAATTTCGAATAAATACTTGTGGAAGTCTCGTTATCTATGGAATTTTCAATGACTGGACCATCATCACTGGATTGAAAATTTATTTAATAATATTGATTGAGGAGAGACATTGTGTTGTCTCAATGATAACCTTTATTTAATTTTCCGACATTAATACAGATAGATGCAGGACTCTCATGTTGTTGTTTCAGCATATCTGTGTTCGTTTTACTCTTATTGATAACATGGATGGGGGATAATCATTTTATTGCCCACAAATATACGTTTAATCAAAGAAATTCCAGCTACTGTTGTGGTGTTGTATCTGCACCCTCTTTACAAGTAGACCAGTGGCTTTTTTTTGTGGCGGCATTAAGAGCACTTTGTGGTATTGTATCTGTACCCTCTTTACAAGTTGACCAGTGGCACTTTTTTTGTGGCGGTATTAAGAGCACTCTTTGGAGGGATCAAGGTGTATGCCCAGGTTTATTACAAGTAGCCCCCTGCTCTTAGCACACATATTTGATTGGTCCTCCACCTGGTCTGCTGGGTGGTGTGCCATGAGCATTTTGTTTAAATTTTTTTTTTCTAATAAATATTTTCCAATGTGAATTACCATTTTTAAATTGTTTAATCAAAGTCACATATATCTGTGGGCGTTGGAAAAGAAAATCTAATGCAATTTTAAATTACATGAGCCCTTAATAGATTATTTATCAATGAAATTGATTTCGTATCAAAACTATGTTGAGGAACATTATCCCAGTTTGGGAAGTTTTGGCATTCCTGTGGATCCAAAGAAGATGCCTTTCATGTATCAAGGCAATTACAACACAGGCCACTCTGAGCTGTACTTAGGACTATTTGATTTAGAATAGTGATACTTTAATAATATATATATTATCAATATTCTATCCTAAGATTCCACTGTATCAGAAATTATATTGGTCGAGGATGAAATTGCCTCACAATAACTGGAATTCGGAAAATTAGGAAGATATAAAAATTGTAATTTTTGTTGAGAAAGTCTCTATACTTTCCTCAAAGTTTATTGCCACCTATAACCAGCACAGTCAAACTCATTTCGCAATTCCATTTCACACCCACTATCAGTTTCTCATCTCTTTTTCCAACCTTCCATAATTTATATTCAAGAGGTATATGAACAAAAAATGCAGTGGCTCACATGTCCAAAACTGGCTTGATGGTTCTTATAGAGGATGTAACAATTTGAAAGCATTTTGTGCAAAGGCATAGGCAGAGATGGAAACCCTGAAATATGCTTCAAATTCCCGTCCCATTGAAATGACTGATAAGTTGGGTACCACAAATAACCATGTTTATGAGCCCAACAAAAACCTGAAATCAAAGCTCGACAATTGCAGTGACACTATTACTAAGGTCTTTTGAAATACCCAGCAAGCCTCCATAGAGATATGATAAAATATGTTGACAATACTTTGGCTGGTAAGAAGGTTGTTTGCATTACTCTGATTTGAATTCAATAGATGCCCAGAATGAACAGCGTAAGGCTATAGGAGAAAGGCACGCTAAGGGGCCCATAAACTGCGAAATATTTATACTCTTATTGACAAATATGAAACTCACAGAGTGAGAACAAGCAATCCTAAATTTATTTACACAATTCATTTTACATTTACAGCAACTCAAAGTTCCAGACATCTTGTGGAAGTCGTAGCGCATTGTGCCATCTAATTCAAAACTTCGAGATGCAGACAATACTGTACATTAGAAGCTCCATGAGATACAAATGCTTTTTAAACATTCCCGTTTCCCCTATGACCTGTTGGCCAGAGGATGAGTGCCAAACTCTGAGGTGATTTCCATTTGGTCAAGGAATGGACAGACTGTACATGTCCACCATGGACTGTCTTTGTTGAAGCCATAATACAAATTTTTGACAAGTACAAAGTTGTACATTCCAATCCTTGGCTATTGTAACACTCTCCTCCTTCGAAGACGAGGTATATAGTAATAAAGCTGAACGTGTCCGAGATGCTTTCTACTGCCTAGGTGACTACCAGAGATTTGATGAGGGCCTTCAATCCCTTATCATTCATGATATACAAATATACCAGCCAAGAGTCTGTGGTGAGCTAATTTGGCATTACCATAATTCAATCAATGTCAAAATCATTGAAAAAATAGTTCTTTGTGCTAAACTCCATGACAAAAAGGCATTAGAAGCTCAAATATATAGCATATCTTCCGCTTCCGTTCAGCTGCATGGAACCACAGCACCTTTATATGACAAGATAATTTCAGCATCAATAGCCAAGAAATCCAGAAAATGATATATAATACAAGGAAATGCCTCGGACATGGCTACAATTTTTGCCCTTGTATTGTAGATTGTATTGTTCATGCAGCACTTGAAGTTGAAATATATGTCAACTGCGCTCACTGTTGGGCTCAGTATACGGGAAGCTGTCATTTTAGTGTTTATCTGTCAGTGCAACTAGAGGAAATGATAAGAAATGCTTAAACTGTGGAAAAATGGGTCATTAGGTAAAAATTTGCCACAAGAAAAATATCCCAAAATGAATCATCAGTAGGGCATTTGTGCTCTTGCCAGAAAGTTATGCTCAAGGTGATGTGCTGTCTCGGTTGAGTTGTTAGGAGACACGGTAACGGAGGATTGGCTGCTAGATTAGGAAAGGGTGGAAAATACAGGCTGGTGCACTGATGCTGTTCACGTACTCCACAATCTCTTCACCTGCCGAGTTTAGTGAATCAATCTATCCAAAATAATATCATACTTCACATCATCCATTAGATGATATTATCAATTGTCGGGATGCACATCTAGCATCACCTTCATAGATCACCATTGTCAGTAAGAGTTCACATTTGATACCTACTGACACCCATTTGGCCACAGTGATACCCACTCAGTGTCCATCGTGCCATCACCCAGCGTGAGCACGCCATCTCCGCAAGTCACCATTGCACATGAGCCCGTGTAATTCCACCGACGGACAGCAGAGACATAATTGCTATATACCTCACAGCTCATAACCACAACAACAATGCATCACAGTCTCTGTTGAGTATCAAGGGAGATTTGAACTCGTATATAAGTTTTAAATCTCTTGTTCCTTTGATGTATCGCAAGACCCGCTTGATCGCACTTAGATGAATGATTGATAGATCCGAACTGAATTGTGAGAGATGTGAGATTGCATATGCAAGGTCAGACCTTGTTGCAGACACGACATACATTATAGATCCGACTATTTGCTGATACAGCGTTGTGTTAGCACCTGGTTTTCCATTTGTCGCTGCCATAAGTTGTTGGTTACACTCGATAGGCGTGGAGACCGAATTGCAGTCTTGCATAGAAAATTGATTCAGGACTCTATCTATGTATGCGGTTTGCGACAAGCTGATTCCAGTATTACAGTACTCAATTTGAATTCCAAGTAGCCAGTGAAGTGTTCCCATATCTTTGACCTTGAATTTGGCTTTAAGCGGGTTAACAGTCTCACTCAATAGCGAATCTTGTTCTCCAAATAGTACAATATAATCCACATATACCGCTAAGTATAATTCTCCTGTATTGTGGATAAAGACACAGGGATCCATTGGTGACAAAGAAAACACAAGAGGAATGATAAGTTCAGTCAACCTGAAAAACCTTTGCCGTGGTGATTGCTTCAATCAGTATATACACATATTAAGTTTTGCAACATGGCCCTCTTGCCTGTACCCTTCAGGAAGTTCCATATAGATTTCTTCATTCAAGATCCCATATAAAAAAGCGGTTTTTATGTCAAGTTGTCTTGGTCTCCAATTTTTCGAGGCAGAAATCGCTAAGAGTATTCTTAAAGAATCAAATCACATGACTGGAGCAAATGTTTCATTGTAATCTAGTCCTTGGACCTGTGAGAATCCTTTTGCGACGTAACGTGCTTTATGTCTTTTGATTTCCCCATATGCATCTTTTTTAATTTTGCATACCCATTTGTCACCAACAACTTTGTGACCTGCAGGACGAGGAACAATGTTTCAGGCATCATTTTCTTAGAGGGATGACATCTCTTCTTCAAATGCTATTTTCCAGTCTTCTAGTTTGCTGATGCCTTAGCACCATTGTACGCTTTGGGTTCTGATACATCAATGACATTTAAATGTGCTAATTCTTATCCCTCATCACCACTATTGTTACCATGCGAACTTTGCAATCTGGGTTGATGAAGATCACGAAAAGTTTTACACCTATCCCCCGTTATTGTGTCTTCATAAGTTCGAGGACGTTTAGTGCATTTAGGCCTGGAATTGACATTGTTATTATGATCCTGATTAAAATGATATTGAGAAGATGTTGAAACAGAAGTTGAGGCAGATGGTTGAGGTTCGAGTTGAATATAAGTTGGTACTGATGACTCTTGCGAAGGTTCTGACTGACAGATAACTAGGGTCTTTATTATGAGAGCGATCTTGAATGTTTTGTCCTTCACCAACATTAGAGGAATTTTTCCAATTGTTTAACAATATTGTTGACGTTATTGGAGTTTGTGTCACAGGCTCATACCTGGTTATCATTAGGCTGCTGCCTTTCAAATAAGGTTTGAACTCTTCCAACCATATTAAACATCATACATGTCATCAACCCCTCCACGACTCATTAGACCCAAGTATAGGCCTTGGCCCAGTTCATGCAAATCTATTCTTAAATGACAAATTTAGATTGCAGACAGGACGACTCGAACACCAGTTGTGAGTCATCTAAGCCACATGCATCATAACTATTTTAATAACTAAAATTACTAACATTAAAATGAAGCTGAATTAAAATAGACGGAGATGCTGGTGTTTGTCAGAGGACAGGTCATGATCTATTTTGAGAATGGTATGAAATGAGGGAACGAGATCATAGTCTTGTAAATAAATAGGAGGCTTTCAGTCATGTCTCTGCTCGTTACTTTAAGATTTTCATTTGTATCTAGCTCTGAGTTCAGTTTGAATAAAACGCCACTTTTAGACCGTCACATTATCTTAAAGTCACCAAATATAAAATAAAATATAAAAAATTTATCGAACAGGTATAAATTAAACTGTCAACCAAATAAATTTTAAATTACTTAACATTTAGACCCATTAAAATGTCTACACAAAAACAGCCGCTCCCAAAGCACGAACAACTCATCGACACCATTATAAAGATGGATGCCAGATTGGAGAATCAAACAGCTGTCATGAAAAGTCAAGGTGAGATAATTAATTCACTAAAGAAACAATTAAAAAAAAAATCAGAATCAAAGAATTTGTCAGGAAGCACAGAGAGACTTCCCACCCTCGAAAAATTCCGAGGAAATAGAAACTAATGGGATGTGTGGTATCTTAGTGCTACCCATAAATTAAGCAAAGATGGCCCAGTCATTGGAGATGAATTCGACCAATTTGCATACATCTACTCGAGACTTGAGGGCGAAGCTGCAAGAATGGTATCAACAACCACAAGACTACTGACAATAGACTGTAAAGGCAATGGCTTTGAATTTTCAACATATCTAGATACAATTTTTGGAGACCCAAACAAAGAAGCCCGGGCACAACAGGAATTGTACAGTTTAAAGCAAAAAGATTGTGAGTCATTTGCCACGTTTTTACCAAAATTCGAAACAAATTTGGCGACTGCTGGATGGTCGGTTGATGGGGATATCCAGAAGATCTCATTATTAAAGAACGCTCTCTGTAAGGAAATGAGAACTGCGCTAATCGGCAAAAAACTTCCTACCACCTGGAGTGAGTGTACTTCAGAATTATTAACTATTAGTAGCGAAATTATAGCTATTGATCAACAATTTAAACCGCATTTCGCTGGCACACCGTCAACGTCTAAAACGGTGGAAAATTTAGCTACTATGAATTGGGAACCTATAAAATCTGTATCAACAGAAACTAGAGGTGCTTTCACGAAAAGAGCAACTTGGGTTAGCAAGGAAACGCTTACTTTCAGAAAAAAGAAGGGTCTCTGTGTAAGATGTGGTCATAAAGGTCACATAGCACCTAACTGCAAATTACTACCACCTCTAAACAAAAACATGAACACAAATACATCCCAACTGATATTTGATGAGGAAGAATATCTAATGTTAGCAAAGCCAGAAGAAATTGATGATTCACAGGAAGCTCCTCTAAAAAGTCACTTGGGGGAGTCACCAACTAGTAGAACCGTTAATAGCCATACAACTAGTAAGACATTAGAAGGCAAATGGAAAACATTTAAGCCACTTATGAACTGTAAGCTATTTCATACTACCGCTCTTATTAATGGTCAATACCAGTTGTGTACACTAATTGACCCTGGGTCATCAGCCTTTGCTACAATAAACAAAAAATATGTCAACAAATTAGGTCTAAATAAATTCCCACTCACTCCAAGGACCATAACAGGAGTTCTGAACAATATGTCCGGGGTTATAGATCAAGTCGCTTCAATTGACTTAGACATTGGAGGGCTTCGGATTGAAAATGCCTGGGCTTATGTTGTCCCTAACCAGGGGGAAGATTTGATTCTTGGAATGCCGTGGTTGAAGTACTGCTGTGCAGAGTTGGAACCAGTTCACAGCAAACTAACATTCAGGTTACACAACTTTGCACTAATTAGTAACAAAGCTCGGGAAAAAATCTTCTCATACAGGTAAACAGTCATTCTCAGTCACCCAGGTATCAGCATCAACTTTTGTGGGTCTTGCCCATAGGTCCAAGGATAATAAAAAAATTCTGATCTTCGCAGCATCCTTGGCAGATATCGAGAAAGCTTTAAGGCCGAAAGTTCAACTATCTCTACAAGAAATTACGAAAATACTACCAGATAATTACAAGAAATTTGCTGCTGTGTTTAACCCTAAGGAAGCCGCAGCACTACGGCCCCATCAACCAGGAATTGACCATGAAATACCATTAGAAACAGACAAGCATGGTCATGAGAAATCAGTTCTATGGGGACCATTGTATAATATGAGTCACGACGAGCTCCTAGTACTCCGTAAAGAGTTAACAAGCCTTCTAGACAAAGAATTCATCCAACACAGCAAACCTTCTGCTGCAGCGCCTGTTCTCTTTGCTAAAAAGCCCGGAGGAGAATTGAGATTTTGCGTCAACTATTGTGGGATAAATGCCATAACAAAAAAGGACCAATACCCCCTTCCGTTGATCAAGGAAACCTTGAATGCTCTGAACGCAGCGAACTGGTTGACCAAACTCGACGTTTCAGCTGCATTCCACCGAATCCAAATGGCCAAAGGCGAAGAGTGGAAAACAGCCTTCCGAACCAGATATGGTCTTTTTGAATGGAAAGTGTGTCCGTTCGGTCTCACAGGATCGCCAGCCACATTTCAAAGGTACATAAACTGGGTATTGCTCAATTATCTCGACGATTTCTGTTCCGCATACGTGGATGACATATTGATTTTTTCGACAGGTTCACTACATGACCATAGACAAAAAGTTAGAAAAGTTCTCTCTAGTCTTATGGAACACGGCCTACACCTTGATATCTCGAAGTGCGAATTTGAAACAAAATGTACTAAATATTTAGGATATATTGTAGAGGTTGGTGTCGGAGTAAAAATGGATCCAGCCAAAGTACAAGCAGTTGTGGAATGGAAGGCACCCACAACAGTCAAATCTATACAATCTTTCTTAGGTTTTGCGAATTACTATTGATTACTCATAAAAGATTTCGCACTAATCTCACAACCACTGACTAACCTGACCCGAAAAGATGTAAAATTCAACTGGGATCAAAAATGTGAAAAAGCATTTCAATTAATTAAGCAACAATTCACAGAGAAACCAGTACTAGCCACATTTAATCCCGATTTGGAAACTCAACTAGAATCTGACGCATCAGGCTGGGCAGCTGGTGGAACATTGACTCAACTTGACCCAATAACAAATAAGTGGAAGCCGGTAGCATTCTTCTCGTCAAAGCATCTTCCTGCAGATTGTAACTATGACATTCATGATAAAGAGCTACTAGCAATGATTAAATGCGTCAAAGAATGGAATAGTGAGCTACGGGGCCTGAAGAAGCCATTTACAATTCTTACTGATCACAAAAATTTAGAGCCATTTGTGTCACAGGGCAGGTTTACAAAGTGCGTGGTAAAGTATAATATTCGAGTTGTGCAATGAGAAGAGGAAAGACTATCTAGCTACACGAAGGCATATAGAGGCTCAGTTATCGCTTAACCTTAAACAACGCCAACTACCATCTTACTACCGTGACAGTACTTCCCCCTCCACATAGTTTGGTCTCCAAACGTTTATGAAATTTTATCAGGAATATGCAAGCTAATTACTTATTATTTCTTGATTTCCAATTGGGGCGTCGTAATCTTTTGGAACGACGTAATCGAGAGCCCGCTTCTGCTTGAGAATTTAGTCGCATATTTAATCCAAAAGGGGGCCCCGGTTTGTCTGGATTTTGAAGATGGAAATTTCGAAGAGCTTTTTCGCAACCTTTGAGATCGGCCTGAGGTTGCCAGGTAGGCTTTTTGTCATACTTCCACTTAATGAGATAATTAAGCCCCGATTTTTCAATATCATCAGCATGAACATCTAATATTTTTTCGAACTTCCATTCATCCATGATGTTTCCATCATCGTCTCTCTCGGGGGCTCGACCTGCAACAATTCGATTTTCAAGGTTATTGATAATTGATTGACCATTAAGTACAGGCTCTTTCAATGGCCTTACTAATGAAGTGTGAAAACTTTTGTTAACGTGAATGTGGTCTGGCAAATCAACAATTACTGCGCCATTGTATACTTTGAGAATACGATAAGGTCCGTCCCATTTATTGTCCCATTTATCGTCCCATTTATCGTCCCATTTTTTCTTTGGTCTATTAGTCTTCAAGTTCTTCAAACTAATTATCACTTTGTCTCCAGGTTGATATATTGGAGATTCTGATCTTCGTGTATTTGCATTGTTTTCATAACGGTCTCGTGAGTGCCTTGTAAGGGCATGTAATTTCCCAAGTATACAATCAAAACGCTCTGCTATCATGTCGGCACACAAGTACTCTTTTTTGATGCTATCAGTTAAATTGGGGGGTCGAGGATCCGGAGGCTCAATTCCAAGGCGAGGATTATATCCGTAATTGGCATAAAACAGGGAGACTCCTGTGGTTTCACTTGCCTGATTATTAGAGGCAAATTCTACGAGAGGCAGCCAATTGACCCAATCATCTTGTGTAAAATTCGAAAAAGCTCGAAGGTATTGATTCATTGCCGAATTTACAATTTCAGTTTGGCCATCAGTTTGTGGGTGAAAAGCTGAGCTGGGTTTTAGTGATACAGATAGACGCCTGTTCAGCCTGCGCCAAAATTCAGAAACAAAAGCAGAGCCACAATCAGAAATGATTGAATCAGGTGCACCATGCAGCTTATATATATTTTGTACAAAACAGTCAGCGAGCTCACCTGCGTCCAGAGATGTAACAGTGATGAAATGTCGCATTTTTGAAAGCCGGTCAACAACTACAAGGATATGAAGGTATGTCCTTCCATTGCGCTTACATGGTGGGAGATTTACGACAAGGTCAATAGAAATATCGGCCCACATACAAAGAGGAATTTCGAGAGGCTTCAAGAAGCCAGGTGGCGAAGTGCGGGGAGTTTTTGTGCGAAAAAAGAGGGCGCATCCTTTTACAAAATCAGCCACAAATTGACTCATCCGCGGCCACCAGTAAGTACGCTGAACAAGATCTAGAGTTTTGACACGACCAGGATGACCTGCAGGACCAGATGAATGAGTACGATAAACAATTTCAAGACGTAATTCTTGATTATCAGGGATAAAAAGGCAATTACGGAAGTAAATCAGTCCATCAACCAATTTAAACTCAATTTTATCCTTTCCAAGCGTGCGAGAGATGGAAACCAGCCAGCACCTATTAGATAAGGATTTTAGGCATTCTACCATTGATAGAGCTGTCTGGTTAGTTATGTAAGCTCGACTTATTAAATCAGATAAAGTCAACTCAGGAGTCAACAACTTGATAAAATCAACATTATCGTCTTCCATATGTTTACAATCTGAGACCAGATTATTCACTAGACTAGCTTTATGTTTACTTAATGGTATTAGCGGGCAAAAGCGATTCTGAAGTCGTTCATCTGATGCATTTTTTGGCTTCAGACCTGGTAGGCGGCTTAATGTGTCCGGAAGCAATGCTTTAGATCCGGGGCGGTACGTAATCTTAAAATTAAATTGCGATAGGAATTCTGACCATCGAACCTGGCGTTGATTTAGTTGTTTTGCAGTGTGAAATTTCTGAGGGTTTTTGTGATCAGTGATAATCTCGAATGATTCATGCGTGCTTGACAACTCAGGGCGCCATTCATCAAGGGCTTTGACAATAGCGAGCAGTTCTTTATCATAAATGTCATAATTCGACTCAGCTGGATTGTGTTTGGATGAGAAAAATGCTACAGGATGAGATATATTATCGTTCCCTATCTGGATAAGGACAGCGCCAGATGCTCAATTAGAAGCGTCAGTTTCCACTATAGTGCTCCTCTGATGATCAAAATGAGCCATTGTTGGCGCCTGAGTAAACAAATTTTTGAGGTTTGTAAAGGCATGTTTTTGATCATCTTTCCAGACCCATGGAACATTTTTTCGTAGGAGGCGGGTCAAGGGCTCAACTTCGCCTGAATAATTCTTGATAAAACGTCTATAGAAATTTGCGAAGCCCAAAAACTGCTGTAACTCTTTGACTGTAGTGGGATCTTTCCAGGTTACTACTGCTCTAATCTTTTCAGGGTCCATACTAAGCCCCTCTGTTGAAATCACTAGGTCCAGGTACTTGGTTTTTTTGGTGTAAAATTCTGATTTATTAATGTCAATTTGTAGACCAGCTTCACCAAGCCGACGAATTATTTCACCAACGTGTTTTGTATGTTCTTCTCGGGTCCTTGAGTATATCAAGACATCATCAAGATACGCGGTACAGTAGTCATCAAGAGCATCATGAAGGATATGATTGATATAATTTTGAAAGGTGGCAGGAGCGTTACACAAACCAAATGGTGTGACAGGCATTTCGTAAAGTCCAAAACGAGAAGTAAATGCAGTCATCCACTCGTCGCCCTCTGCAATTCGAACACGATTGAAAGCGGCAATTACATCAAGCTTAGTAAAGAATTCAGCTGCAGATATTGAATCTAATGTTTCCCGAATCAAAGGAAGCAGATACCGGTTTTTCACAGTGACTAAATTGAGACCACAATAATCTTGGCAGATGCGCACCCCACCACTAGGTTTGGGTAAAAGTAGAAGGGGAGCAGCAACTGGGGAAGCTGATTCGTGTATGAATCCCTTTTCTAACATCTCGTCAATCCATTTTTTGATGCAACAAAGTTCGCCAGGAGAGAATGGCCTATTTTTATAGAATGGGGGTTGTTTTCCTGGTAAAAGCTCGATTTTATGATCCCATGGACGATGCAGAGGTAGAATTTCAGCATTTTTTGGTAAAAAATGTTCCATATATTGATGTAATTCTGGAGGTAGAAGACCTTTAATCTCGGTTACCGAAGGCTCATGCTTTTCTTGAAGAAATCTATCCACATCAACTTGATCTAATTTTCTTTGTAAGATATGCGTAGAACTTTCCATGTCATTGTCAGGAATAGTTTCGATTTCATGATTGGGACAATCTTCCACAGTGGCTTGGTGTAAAATTGGTGCAATTGGAGAGGGTGTAGTCTGGATTTTTAGCGGGGTTTCAAGTAGTCCCGGGGTTTTGGGGGGCTGGCAAAAGTCGGGAGGTGAGATTGTCCATGGGAGACATTGATGTTGACAGAATTGTGAGCCAAAATTAACTGTCATAGCATTCCAATCACAAAAGGGATTATGAAGCTGAAGCCATGGCATACCTAAGATTATTGGATTGCACGCTCCCAGACTTGTTACATAGAGCACAATTATTTCTGAGTGCAGGCCTAAGTGCAAGCAAATAGTGAAATAATTGGTAACAGTAGCCTGGGTACTACCATCAGCTAGGCGAACATAGCGGGGGTTGACAAGTTTCTTGGTTGAGATCTTGAAGCGCTTTACAACTAACTCAGCATCTGCAAATGCGAAGGCTGTGCAGCCGCTGTCAATGAAACTGGATGTGTAGAACATTGAAGAGTCACTAGTGCGCGGGTCTGAGAGTTGAGTTTCAAGCAGCATTGAATTTTTAGAGCTAGTAGAGCATAGTTCTAATGGTGAGTTATTGTAACGGCTGGTAAGCCGATTGGTCCCTGTAGCCTATGTTGGTTAACTTAGGCCTGATTCGAGTGGCGTTATTGATGGCTACCAATGCGCTAATATGCGACGCCACCCAATACAATACTTTTGCGTCGGCATTTGCATGGTATTCACATGGCATCGGACTCGGCAGTGCGGCACGGCAGTACGGCACTGCACCACATGTTGATAGGCTTACACTGACAGGGAATATACGAGACCGAGTACAATCCTTCCGGACCATAACGCAATAGTGCTGTATTACAGGCATAGTCAGAACACTAGGGGAGTCCCATAGCATAGGAACAGGAGAGGGATTAGCCTTGGTGGCGAGGACGCTTTCACGTATATAAATGAATAGATAGATGTAGTGGAAGTTCTCTCCTTAGAATTATTATTTACTACCATCGACCACATAGTTGCCCCAGCACTTGTCCCTCGAAACCGTGACAGTTATCTAACAACACTGCTCGGATTGATTCATCCTCTTCACCATACCAATCATACCTCTGATCGCGACTTAGATCAGAGGTTTGCCTTTTAACTAATCTGGTTTTCCAGATGTTTTTCGGCCTCCAACAGGGGTTTCATGATCAGAACTAGTATCAGATACATATCCAGGATTTTCTACTATAGCACGCAAACGAGATTGCGCTGGTTGGTGAGGGAGTTGCTGCGGCATTAGTTGTGGGTACATGGGGGGATAGTATGACATAGGCATCTGTGTATTGGACAGTAAAAACTGAGGATTTACAAAAGGGACACGTGAATTACTGCTCTGAGGTCGAGAGTTTGAGCGATTCTCCGTGTCTTGAAGAGTTTTCCTATTGTTAACTAATGTATAATTGGCACGTTTCGGCATTGGAATCAGGTTAAACTTTCGATGGTGGCCTCGGGCAATATGGCCACTCTAACCACAGGCTAGACAAAGACCTTGGCTGCGCCGGCGCTGTCTTTCACTATCAGAAATCTGCAATCGGCTAATATCCATAGGGTCATTGTGGGGATTGGATCCGAAAGCAGCACTTGAAATATCTGATGAGAATTCGGCCGGTTCATTGAACTTTTCCTTCGTATTTAAACCACGAGAGTGATTGAGAGAATCATAATGAGACTCTTGGAGCTGATTTCGCGCGATGTTGTTGCATCTAGCTACCCATCTATCAAAATCTTCATTGCTTGGATTGTCTACCTGAGACCGGAGTATCCTCTTGATGTCGGAACCAATGAATCGACGCCATCTATCAACTTTTTCTCGAGGACCTAGTTTGGCACGGGTGGAAAGTCTGATAGATTCGGCTTTCCATTCACCGTATGGTCGAGTACCATTTCTCGGGCTGTCTTGAAAGTAACTGTCCAACGTATTTCTTGCAAGTGTTGCCGAATTAAAAAGGATATATTGGCCATTGAGGTCAGTCCAAAGTGCATTCTCATGCTGCCATTGCCATTGCGTGGAGTCACATAAACTAGCAGTGATAGATTTATGACCGTCACAAACTGCATCCCAAGCATGGCCATCCATTAAGCCACATATATATAAAATCTTAGATGCCTCTGTGGGGAAACATGCAGAGTCAACAGAGATTATTCCTTGCACTTGTGTCTTGAATGTCTCGTATTTTTCCTGGCGCTGGACAGGGTCCCAATTGTTGTTTGCTGCTGTGAATTTATCTGGGTCTTTTTGAGTTCTACGAGCAGTTGGAACTTTAGCCTTCGTGCCTTCTCCTATTACGCGATTCTGGGCATTTTGAAGCATGGCAAATTGGAGCTGGGTTTCTGCTGCAAGTTTCTTTCCCAGAGAATCTGATAATTCGACGCGAGTACTTGCGAGTGTAGCTCTGTCTGCTTCAAGTTGAGTGCAAAGAACATCTTTTTCGTTTTCGGCAGCTAAACGGGCATTGCATGCCTTTGTATTCCGCGAACGCTCTTCATTGTACACCATCTCATTATCACTTGCTTTGAGGCTAAGCTTCTCAAATCCATGTTCGAATGCAAGGAGCATGGCGAAAATGGCCTTTGCATTGTCATCCAGATTAGGATTTGGCAGTAAATTTAAAATCTCCGCTAATGTTGAGAGAGAAAAGGGCCTATTCACAAGAGTGTGAGTAAAGTTGTATTCAGCAAGAACTCCAGATAGATTTGGGAAGCAGGAAGTAAAAGATTCACTGATTCTCTGTCCAAGTGTTATGAATTTGTTATTTTTAGTCTGGATGTGGTGATGCAGGGGTTATCTTCTTAATTCGGTTAGGTCTGAGGCTACAGGATTTGGATTTGTTCGGGCTGGAAATTTGAATTGGTTCTTTAGTTCTAACAATTTTGTTACTTTTACAATTATTGTATAATTTGCTTATTGGGAACTCGATATTTTGATAATATGATAATCTGAACATATGAATTCGTAACTTTGATAATCCGAGCCTCGATTACCTTCATCATACCTTCGACCTTCGACCTTCGTAACTTTGTAACCTCGAACCTCCGATAATTTGTCTTCGTTGAAATCGACTCGACCTCTGCAGCTTAACAGCTTCGAAAATCTGCCAATAAGTAGATTCATAACACCAAGTTCATTGTTTATAGAAGTCATTCTGGGGGTCTGTGTTGTACTGGCTCGGTTGAGTTGTTAGGAGATAGGGGAACAGAGGATGGGCTGCTGGATTAGGAAAGGGTGGAAAATACAGGCTGGTGCACAGACGCTAATCATGTACTCTACAAACTCTTCACCTGCCGAGTTTAGTGAATCAATCTATCCATATAATATCATACTTCACATCATCCATTAGATGATATTATCAATTGTCGGGATGCACATCTAGCATCACCTTCATAGATCACCATTGTCAGTAAGAGTTCACATTTGATACCTACTGACACCCATTTGGCCACAGTGATACGCACTCAGTGTCCATTGTGCCATCACCCAGCGTGAGCGCGCCATCTCCGCAACTCACCATTGCACATGAGCCCGTGTAATTCCACCGACGGACAGCAGAGGCATAATTGCTATATACCTCACAGCTCATAACCACAACAGTCTGCGGCTGGATTTTTTATAAAATAAGAAACAAAAAGCGAAAAATGTACTTATAGATCTCTGGTCTGAGGCTGGATTTAAAGTACTTATCGGGATTCTGCTCAAAGATGCTTTCTTAAATCTATTGACCAGGTCGCAAATTAGGCGGGTTGCTGGTGATGTAAATTTGCTGTATAACAAAGAAAGCGAAATTTTTCAGGCTGGTATTTGCAACTGGGTGTTAAAAAAAGAGATCGCACAAAATGTCACGGGGCAGGTTTACAAAGTGCGTGGTTAAGTATTATAATTAAGCTGTGCGATGAGAAGAGAAAAGACTATCTAGCTACACGAAGGCCTATAGAGGCTCAGTTATTGCTTAACCTTAAACGACCCCAACTACCATCTTACTTCCGTGACAGATTGAGAAGATGAAGAACTCTTTAGGGTAATTCCAGCTTCCTTAAGTACAACTACTACGTGCTAGATTTAGGTGAGGCTTTGGAGGTTATGTCATGGTGAGCCCTTCCAACTCCAATTTTCGGAATTCTCCTGGAAATCTTCTCATTGAACCTTTTCCTGAGAACTTTCTCCTCGAACCTTCTTCAAGGATGCCTGGCCATAACAAGTACTTTGCTGTCATCTTTGATATTAGAGGACTACAGCAATTTGGCGCGCTCCCGAGGCGCTCAGCAATGGGTCTGGTCTTATGTGTGGTACACAAAATTGAAGAGGCAAGCCTGCAAAAATGGACAGCTACATTTGTTACCCTTGATGTTCAAGGTGCTTTTGACTCAGGTCTTCATAATCTTCTGGTGAGAAAGATGCAGGATCAAGGATGTCCAGACTATCACAATGGTAGATCTGGTCTGCTGGATAGGTAACAGGAATAAGTCACAAGGATAAGTAATCAGGATAGGTAACAATGATATGACTGTGTTGTGTAATGGGAGAGTAAAAGAGGTTTATGTACATGGGAAACAACCAAATACCCGAACACTTCACACTTACCTAATATGGTACTTGGTCCTGCAACACAGACTCGATCCTCAAGTGGACGACCTTGTTTCTAGCACAACAAATGGTCCAAGTGTGTCACTCTGGAGGAATTACTGCTCAGCAACAGCTAATGTCGAGAAGTGACGTTTTTCTAACCACAACCTGGATTACTGGGCTTGGAACTTTAGTTATGGGAGTTTACAGGAGTTTACAGGAGTTTCTATTTTTCTTTCTTTTAACTATCTACTGGTTGTGTAGTGGTTCACGCAGTGAAACCAAAGTGGGCATGCAGAAAGCATGATCTCGGCCGTGTACACCGGTCTTTGGCTCCTAGGAGATATAAAGCATAGCTTAGGACCCTAAAATAATTCAATTCAACAGCTAATGTTATGGCCCGAATAATTTATCCTGAGGCAGACATACTGAACAAGTCACCCAACTACACAATACTAGCAACAGAGATTAATTACAATGCCATCTCCAAGACCGGCGTGCGGAAAGTAGTAATCTTATGCATAATGAAAAGTATCCTTGGATAGATAATTAATATAGGCTCTCAGAAGTGAATGAGACCTGAAGATCTAGGAATTGCCTGCATATTATTTCCCAGATTAATTATCTGAGGAGATTGACAATCTAATCCAGATACCTTGATGCGTTAGACAGTTTATGGACGAGCCGGAGATTGTATAAAGGGATTCTCTGATCATAAGAAGCGGAAGAGATGGCTTTTCCAGATCTTCAGCTTCGCAATTTGTATCACACCCTTTTTCTCGATTATAGTCTTCTTAGGTATCTTGTTGCCACACCCATTATCAAATCTACTTCCACATAAGTTTCCAATCTCCATTGTGAACTTTGTTCCTCAATTATCAACTTTGAAGACGACGAGTTCTACCCTTCGGAAATCTTGCCGTAACAGCTAATCTGTGAAGTCCCACAAGGCTCACTGATATCACCATTCCTTTTCCTTCTGCATATGGCAGAGCCATGAGAAGTGGGAAGCCAGGTATGAGGTTCAGCTACGCTTTCAAGGCCGAGTGTCAGGATTGCCTTCTGTATAATCTATATATGTGGAGATAGCCAGAATCTAGTGTTCTATGATTCTGGTCTGGCCTTTTGGCCGAGCAGTTATGCACCTATCTCATGCATAATGTAGGATGGCGCCCTTTAGCCTGAACACCACCTCTTTGACCCATGTCTCTGCCCTGCTGTCTACATGCTGCTCTGACAGCGAGATTAGGACAATATTCTACAGGGTACGTATGTGGTCTAACAAAGATCTAGGTGGTAGATGAAGGTGATGAGTGGGTTGAAGGGATGACTGGTCTTCTCTAGGAAGAGACAAATAGGCAGATAGTAGCAATAGAGGCTACACGTGGGTCTTGCTGATGAAGAGCTGGAAATAGATAAATGGTCTTCCCAAAGAAGAGATGGGTAAACAAATGTATGGTTAAAGTAATTGAAGAAGATGTTGCGCAAAGAATAATTCTTCTTCACGCCGAGTATTTATATACATAAAATTACCAAATAGCATGTAGCACACAGCCCCTATGCCCAACAATCTGCTACACATCACCTAACAAAACCTTTGTTTTACTTGGTATATGAAATGGGGAAAGTACACTTGTGTTTGACGGCTAAGATATGATGTTTTATTGAGAGTGAATTGTAGATGACTCTATCAATATATATTCTAATTTACAGTGGGAAATACTCCCCTTTTATACCCCATGGACTCGCTTACCAGCAAATCATATGCCCATCATGCTTACTCATGCAGTGTGCCTTGCCTGAACAAATGCGCCAAACGTGTCATGTGAGTTGTCCATGCCTGAAGTACCTTGATGACACACTCACCCTCCATGCGCTACCTGCCAGGGCTACCTTAGCTGAGCACAACAACCATCCCATTCTTATCAGTCTTCCTTGCTGGTTTTAGAAGTGCATTGAACTATTAATTGTGTTTTAAGTTAGCCGTCTGCTGTCATAGGCTAGAGCCTAAGGCAGCCAAGGCTTGGGCATGGGTGACTGATCTGAGCTGATACCAATCAGGTGACTATTCAGTTGCTCTATTTTGGTATAGTCTGGTAACAACACAGACCACCTTTCAATGTATATAAGGAAGACTTTTCCTCTTCCATCTTCTTTCTTTAGTTTAAGATCTTCTATACACAGCACACAGTACAATTCGAATACAATTCTACTTCTAGCCCTTACATCTGCATGGCGTTTCATAATACACTATGCCACAATGATCCATGAAACTAACATATTCTCAAGGAGCAGTGTTATTAGTATTCCGCAGGGTACGAATTTGGTACAAGTAGGTTACAGGTGTGGAGGATGGTGGTGATTCCTAAGAGTAGGAGGTATAAATTCAGCGTTAGGTATAGGGTTCATGTAAGAAGTAAAGGTAAAATAAGTAGTAGGTGAGAAGGGTACAATAACGGCGGTCTTCTTTAGAGAAGAGATAAGTAAGTGAACAATATGTATGAGTATAAACAGAAGACATTGCGTGAAGAAGAATACTCCTTCACGCTGGGTATATATGTACATCAGATAATAGGACAGCCCTAAGCTCTGTCTCGAACAGTATTACTACGCAATCCCTATGAAACGACCCTATGTTCCTGAGCCTGTCCTAATTGTTTGAGAACTTGATCTAACCCCGAGTTGTGTTTTAGAATGGAATTCCCCATGAGACACCATCCTAGTTTCCGCCACGTTTATCCATGAAACATATCTTGCTAGGCAATTGAATCTCGAGTCTTCAGAAGATCATCCATCACCTGCAAAGAGCGTCATCCACGCAGGACAATCAAGTGCTATCTCGATCTCTGTATAGAGTGTAGCCGAGATCATTGCACATAAACATACAACGCAGCAATTTTTTCCCCCTTATTACATTATTACCAACAACTTTAATTCAAATCCTACTCAGACCTTCAAAATGTCACAACCAGGTTTTTCAGAAACTTCGCAGCCAGAAGTAGCATTGTCTGAGAAACTTAAGAGCGCCAATGTATTTCAGGAGACACGAGGAAGCATAAAAGATTAGGAGGATAATATCATGCCAAGAGAAACATTACTCCAGGTGCTAGAAACCCTTGAGTTACAGCCTCAAATTTTGATTCGAGAAATTGAAGCTCAGTACTGGGGCCAGTCAATCACAGATGTAAATAACACAAATTCAAAGCAGCTCACAACGTTCGCAGTACAGTGTGCTATCAGCCACAAGTAATCCATAATTGTCAATGATGAACTTATAGGTTCTTTCTGTAACAATTTCGATGGCTGGAGCATTGAAATGTTCGACAAGATTCATCGAGATGTGAAACATATGCTGAGAATACTGATACGAAGAGGAGGCATCAATACAGGCAGCATCAGAGCCGGTATTGCACGCCAGTTAGCTGCAGTCCTTCAATTTGAAGAGCTACCTGAATGGAATGACAATGACCTTATGACAACTGACCTTCTATTGAAGTCACGTTTCTATCAGAAAAAGTTACGGCTGCTCAACAGCACTGATACTCAAGCCGCACAGCTTTAGCCAACGACAACCCGCACACAACCAGATACCATACGCCGCCCCCTAAGAGTTTTATACCAAACTCCAGCCACTCAAAATGTAGTTTATGAACAGCTTGAGCCAAGTTAAATATAGCCCGTGAAATTCATCAACCTCAACCTCAGCTGCAGTCAAGAGATAATCCATCCCGTGCCAGCTCAGCATACCCTCCTGCTCCGTTCTATGAGCAATCACCGGATTTTCAAACTTTCCAGCATGACCCCTATGCTGACCTCCCTCCTAGCAATGTGCCAAACGAAAGGCTGGAACCATCAGCAGTCATCAATTTTGCTAAGCAATGGAACAAGAAGAACAATTTCCATGGCTTGATGTATGAAGTATTTGATGATAAGGTCAA
This sequence comes from Blumeria graminis f. sp. triticale, assembly GCA_905067625.1. NCBI lineage: Eukaryota > Fungi > Ascomycota > Leotiomycetes > Helotiales > Erysiphaceae > Blumeria > Blumeria graminis. The sequence goes on along the minus strand of LR898468.1, from coordinate 12,276,473 downwards.
CCAATTCCTAGGAGCATGTGAATTGCTCGAGATCTGTCCATCGCAATTTCATGCAGTTTTCGACCAAATGCTTGAGGACCGAGCGTTGCTGTACTAAAATTGCACAGTGAGCCGGCGAGACTCGTTTACCGACGCCTATATCAAGATAAAAGTGCATTTTGACACGGACGCAAATTGCCAGGTCTACCTCCAATAATGGCAAACAGTAACATTTGCTAGCGTAAAGAATGAAAATCCTGATAAAGGCTTGAGGGAAGTCCTGGATATATTGTTTGATAAGCTTAGTATTTGCCAGAGGGCAATGGGCAATTCATATGAAGGTGAAGACAAGCTCTGTGACCAGCTTTTGCGTGCTTGTAGACAATCCACCAAACTTGCACCAGCCATTGACAAGCCGGCAGGTGACCCCGAAGAACTGATGGCAAACCTAAGATCAACAATTATAAATCATACATTTGCATCACAGTTTTTTGTGAAGAGATCCTCTGCGCCGTCATCGGAGCAGTATTATCTCGTAAGACGTTACAACAACTCTCGCCCTCAAGACAAGAATCAGAGTTATGGTGATACCTGATTCAACTTCCAAAAGAAAGGTAAAAATTGGAAGAAGTGCTATATCTGCAGGAAAGAAGGATGTTGGTGAAAAAAGCATACTGCTGACAAACGGCGTTGAATGAGAAACCAATTCATAACGCAATGTGAAGTTGACAGCATCATTCCTACCACGCAAAGTATAGCAGTTTTTCTTGTTGAGTTTGAGGGTCAGGAGCTGACTGGTCAATATCTCACGGAAGGCATATTTACAAGTGATCATAGCGAAGCTGACAACAATGAGGGCTTTGAGGCACACGCACAAGAAACGTAAAATGCAACTTACCTGACCAACCAAGCGTTCATACACCATGTGACTGGTCAGGATGTCTATAACATGAGATACGACAACCCACCTTCACAGTTTCTCATTGAAGATCGCTACTGAAGAGTCATATTCCAAGGAATTCTGCCAGATACTGGAGCCGCCAATATGTCAACCGTGGGTAGAGAGCAGTTATTAGCTTTACAACAAGAGGATTCGAAAGTAGTGTTTGACACAAGTACAGCGGGCCAGGCAAAAATCCAGTTTGGCAAGGGTAAACCAATTCCTTCAATTGGCTCAACAATTCTTGACACTCTGGTTGGTAAGATCACGTTTCATGTGCTGAACACACCCACGCCGTTCCTTCTTTCTCTTGGGGATATGGACCGTCTTAAATTGTATCTCGACAACACATGAAATGAGAATGTTCAAAGAACAAGCAACGGTCTGAACAGAGTGCCTGTTGTAAGAAAATGGGGGCATGCATAGTTCTTTCTGAACAAAATTGAAAATGCGACACTGTTCCTAACAGAGCCCGAACTTCACCAATTAAATCGTCGATTTGGCCACCCTGCTGTAGAGAGGTTGCACCACATGCTAGTTAAAGCCGGTCATGTGGAGGAAACCAATTGCCAGGTACTCGAAAAGATCAACCACTTCTGTCATCATTGCTAGATGAACAAAAGTGCCCCCCACAGGTTCAAATTCTCCCTGAAAGACAATGCAAACTTCAACTATGAGATCATTATCAATGTGATGAGCCTGAATGGAAAGCCTGTACTCCATGTCGTCGACGCAGCTACATCTTCTCAAGGTGCAAGATTCCTCCCTTCCATGTCAGCCAAAGACACACAGGAAACGCTGAAGGCACTCTAGATCGACACTTACCAGGGACCGCCAGACATCATCACACACAATGCAGGTACAAACTTTGCTTCTGTGGAGTTCAAAGCAGAGGCCAAGTTGATAGGAGTGACGTGTAAGCAGGTGCCAGTTCAAGCACACCAGTCAATTGGTAAGATCGAAAGGTACCACGTGCCACTACGCCGTGCATTCAATATTCTATCTGCCGAGCTTCCAAGTACAAGACCAGAATTGACATTGCAAATGGCAGTCAAGGCCGTTAACAATACCATCGGGCCTGATGGTCCCGTTCCAACACTTCTGGTATTCGGAGCGTACCCGCGCATCAATCAAGACTCGCCTCCATCACCCTCCATGTTAAAGAGAGCTGATGCAATCCAGAAGGCAATGAAAGAGCTCCGCTAAGTACATGCTAAGAGATACGTCGATGATGCACTCAACGCACGAAATGGCCCCGACACAGCCAACATCATCAGCCTCCCGCTACAAGGCAAAGTGCATGTGTGGCGCGAGAACCATGGCTGGCAGGGCCCGTATAAGATTATTGCAATTGATGGTCATGACATCACGCTAGATATGGTCAATGGTCCAGCCACCTTTCGCTCCACCTTGATTCGACCCTACTACTGCAATGAGAGCGGCGATGTGCAGGTTTCGAGTTCAAAACTGCTGCTGAAGGATGATTCTCAACTGGGCTCGGAGGCCACGGAATTACGTCCGCGTATTGAGGCGCCAATTCCGCGCCGATATGGAAGACCAACGGGCAGTAAGAACAAGCCAAAGCCTCTCCCAGCACCCGAAAAGGCAACAGTATTTATCACGCGTAAGGAGGAGGATGATTTTAAGTTGGCTCCCAAACTGCGCGCCGAAGGGACTATCAATACGCCAGGAGAACCATTTGAGGAATCAGATGCTAAGGAGATAAATGATCTTGTTATGCGAGGTGTTTTCAATTTTGAGATGTACAATGAGACCAAACATGGTGGCCATTGTATATTTGGCTCACGTATGGTGCGTTAAGTCAAATCTAAGACTGATAAGCCTTATGAGAAATCGCGGCTCGTTATTTCAGGCCATAGTGATGATGAGAAACGCATGTTGCTCACTCAGTCACCAACTATCCAGCGCATGAGTCAGCGCTTGATCCTCTCAGTAGTGCCGACTCTCATCAGTAAGTATTGCATGTCTCTAACTTTGCGTGATATCACACAAGCATACACACACGCAGAGTCTAGACTGGATCGCCTTGTGTTTGCCAAGTTACCTCTTGAGCTGAAAAGTAAGTATCCTGAGGGGACAATTATGCATGTTATTTGACCACCATATGGCATTGCCGAAGCAGGAGTACATTGGTGGACAACTTACCAAAATCACCACCAGAACCTGTTGAAAATGATAAAGTCGTCATTTGACCCCTACTTGTTGATTACAAAAACAGGAGGTGAAGGATTTGGCATTGTTGGGATGCAGACAGATGACACCCTCATCTTATCAACAGAAGTCTTCTCTGAACTCGAGGAACAGAAGCTTCAAGAAGCCAAGTTCAGAGCGAAGCCTAAAGTCAAGCTCATCAAAGGTACCCATTTCGACTTCAACAGAGCCCAACTTGTGAGCGATGATGTCAATATTCAACTGCTACAAAAGGGTCAAGGTATGAAGCTTCGAACCATCGACAGTAAAGATACCAATCACGCCCAACGGTATGTAGAGCAGCGTGCTCGAGGTGCCTACATCGCTTCCATCTGTCAACCCGAAGCTTCATTTGATATGTCAACGGCAGCGCAGACCCAGCAGCCTGATGAGGTAGAATGCGACAAATTGAATTGCCGAATCAAATGGCAAATGACTAACATCGAGCGCGGGTTGAAATACGTACCACTTGACATCTTGACAGCGAATATTATGGTGCTCACTGATGGCTCATTTGCTAACAACAAGGACATGAGGTCTCAGATCGGGTTCATATTAGCTCTTGTCAATGAAAAAGACCATAACAATATGCAGTTTGACATCCAAGGGAACCTCATCCATTGGAGTTCCACCAAGTGCAAACAAATGACTCGATCTGTGCTGGCATCAGAGATTTATGTAATGGTGAATGGCTTCGACATCGGCCTATCAATTGCGACCACTTTCCGCATGGTTGCGGAACAGTTGGGATTGCCATCACTACCATTAGTGATATGCACTGACTCTCGCTCGTTGTACAAGTGCCTCGTCAAATTGGACACCACCAAAGAGAAGCGTCTAATGATTGATATTATGGCGCTTCCTGAGTCATATCAGCGTAGAGAGATCACGGAGATTTGTTGGATCAACAGCAAAGACAATCCCGCAGACACCATGACAAAAGCTATGCCAAACAAGGCACTACCACACTTCATTGACTCCATTGAGCTATTGATACATATGGAAGGTTTCTTGCAGAGATGATGTGAAGGATGAGGGGCAATACTGTTATGTTTCATTTGTACTTTATTTTGTTACCATACTCATGTAAAGCTTTCTTTTGTAATAGAGGAGGGCAGGAAGAGAGATCTCAAAGTGTCAGCAAAACAGAAAAGCTGCCAGTGTCGGTTCATAGAGCTCCACTAAAATAGATTTGTCATCATGGGGGATCACATGACGAGCTCGCTATGAACACGCTAGCTAGGTCCCACTTTGGTTATGAGTTGGGACTCTCTCTCCCTGACAAGACAGACAGATGGACATAATACTATTAACTCTTTCTCAACCTTTACGATCGATCGTGAAACCACACTGTAGTAATTCCAACAGACTGACCATTAAATTTTCCATGCAAACTGCTCGAATCTCCGTTCCATACATGGTTCTGAAATTGGCTGTTACATTATCATGGGCAATAGAGAAAGTGAAACAACAAGGGAGTTGTGCATATGAAATTGGCCATCCGTCTAGTTGCTAGTTGTAACATTTACATGACTAAGTTATTGCCCTTGATGCATCAGCCCAGTTTACTTGCTTGTAAACTACTCAACTTAGATATCATGATACAATATTGAAATTTAGGGTTATCTGTCTGACACGAGGCGTAGGAGAGGGCGTAGCGTACGGTGTACTGAGGAAGGACGCCTCGTGGGAACACGGAGGGCTTTCTAGAGAAGTGGTAAATGGGAAAGCGGGGAGTCGCTCTAGATAAAGGGACCGGAGGTGACAGTAGGTCACTATAGTTGGCAGAGGACGAGAGTGAGACGTGATTAGAATAATGTAACTATTCCTAAAGACAGAAAACAAAGCGTGAAGATCTCAGTCTCGGAAATGGAAACTACATAGGTGCCCTTGCTAAGCAATAAAGACTTGTGGGATTAAACAAGGAACCCATAAATCCTGCCTGAGGCATTTCTCAAGAATCCTAACATACTGTGACAGAAATTGAGTTGGTAATGAATAAATCAATTTATTAAACTATATGAAGAGGAAAGAAATCTCTAGCTACTACTAACAGGTACTTATAACGTTTGGTCCGCTTCGTGAATCTGCTGACTGATAACTTCCCCCTAGGCCTAATACTTGCTACCAAGCCAAGTATTATCAGGAGCCATTACGCGATGATGTTGCTTCGACCTCCTGGCTAGTAGTGCCATTTCATCTCTATTTGCCCATCCTTTCTCTTTCAGTCTTATTGTTATTATTCCTAATTAAACACTTAGGTTTCCTCATAAGCTAAAACAACGGTCAAACCGTAACATTACCCCCCTGTTTACTCTCTCTTCTTCTCCTTCCTTGATGTTGGACCATTATTTATCTCCGCTGAGCCCCATTTCTCCTCTCAAACGTCAATTGCTAGAGCATCTTGTAAATTTGTAAGTGATGTCCACTCTGGTTGCGCCATTCCTGTCCACTTAACCAAAGCCTGTCTTTCTCCCTTTCTCGTCCTGCATCTAAGCACTTCATCAATTTGGTACTCTTCCTTGCCATCATTATCAGTGATAGGGCCTGGATTTTCGTCCTCAAGGATTTGGGATGGCAACGGATTTTCTTCTGCTGGTAAGAGCATATCCACGTGGCATTTATTATGTATCTTCCCAGGAATGTTAAGCTGCACTACTTCAGGCAAAATCATTTTTGTTACAGTATATTTTGCATGCTGCCACCCCAACTTTTTTGAAGGTTGGTCCTCTAACCTGTTATGAATCTGTTAGATATAATCTGGATGTGGTGATGCAGGGGTTATCCTCTTAATTTGGTTAGGTCTGAGGCAACAGGATTTGGATTTGTTCAGGCTGGAAATTTGAATTTGTTCTTTAGTTCTAACAATTTTGTTACTTTGTGTCACAGATCAACTATAGAAAGCAGGGAGCATTTATATGGATGATGGTATATTAACAATTCAACTATGTAGAACTAAGCTACAGATACTTAGCCAGGTATTTATATAGATTACTACACTCCAAGCCCTTCCATCTAAGGTCAGTTCATTTCTAGATAATTCCAATTGCAACTCTGAGAATATGGTTTCTAGTAGCTTCTCCAAGTCTCAGTAACAGTCTTGTTCATGTCGAATCTTATCTAGTACCTTCGACAATGGTTCTGGTATGTTCTGCAAGGCTATTGCGCCGGCCCGCCCCCCTGGTGGTTGTACGCCAGTACTTGCCATTACTGGCTACAGGAAAATACCGGCTTCTTAGCCGTTACACTTTGTCACGGATCAAGGAACAGGCGCCGGTGCAACTATGTGGTTGATAGTATGTAAATTATCATTCTGAAGAGAAAACTACTTCAGTCTCTATCTATACATATATATACATTGTCTATGTGGTTGAGGCACAGTCCCTCCCTCTCAGTTCCAATGGGATTCTTCACATGTGTTGTAGCTGTATGGTCCAATAATGCTGCCCTGCCAAACTAGATGCCAATGCCTTGATATTCTGTTGAGTGGCACCATATATCCATGCATTGATGTCGATCAATTGTGCGCTACCAACATCAGGCTAGGCTCAGATTGGCCAACATGCGCTACAGGAACCAATCGGCTTACCAGCCGTTACATAATTTTACAATTATTGTGTAATTTGCTTATTGGGAACTCGATATTTTGATAATATGATTATCTGAACATATGAATTCGTAACTTTGATTATCCGAGCCTCGATTACCTTCATTCATACCTTCGCACATTTGACATTTGCACCTTCGACCTTTGTAACTTTGTAACCTCGAACCTTTGATAATTTGTCTTCGTCGAAATCGACTCGACCTCTGCAGCTTAACAGCTTCGAAAATCTGCCAATAAGTAGATTTATAACATAACCTAATATTTTGCAGCAGTAGCCAAACTTTATCACCTACCACATATCTAGGTGCCGGTTGTCTCTTTTTGTCCGTCAATTCTTTAAAGCGTTCTTGAACGGCTGCCATTGCAGATTGCATAAAGATTGTAGTTTCTTCCAGTTGCTCGACAAATTTTTCAGTCCTTTTCTTTCCTGTTGATGCAGAAATAGTTGAATCTTCGGAAGTGGTTTGGATAGGATTGACATGATACCTATGTGTTGCGAAAAACGGACTTATGCCGCCTAAGGATACCACATCTCGATTATTGATTGCAAGTTGAGCCGCAGCAGGACAATCAGACCAATCATGTTGGGTGTAGGAAATATATGCCCGTAAGTAGGTTTGAACTTCCTGGTTCATTCTTTCTGTTGCCCCGTCAGTTTGAGGATGATAGGCTGTGCTTAACCTCTGTTCTATTCCAACCAATTCACACAATTGTCTCAAAAATTTACCTGTCCAGTTAGTACCTCTATTGCTAGTCAAGGCTTTCGGGAACCCATGATAACGCCAGTGACATTCCAGAAATCTCTTAGCACAAGACTCCGAATCCATTTTCTCCATGGCCTCTAGTGTCACCGATTTTAACAATCTATCAGTGATTACCATAATATTTGTTGCTCCATTTGAGTTTGGTAATTCTACCATGAAGTCTATAGAAAGATCTTGATGAAATCTATCGGGTACTGGCAGTGGCTTAAGAAGTCCTTTTTTCTGATGTTGCCAGATTGATGATCTTCCACACACATGGCAATTTTTACAGAAGTGCTTGACTGATTTGCTTATTCCAGGCCAAAAATATTCTCGTGCGGCCTAGGCAAGCGTTGCATCTCTTCCAGGATGACCAGCAACGGCTGAGTGTCACAAACCATCACTGGGATGTCGTGTCGCACCCAGGCAACCGAGTTATGATGTGCATACAATAACACAATTTAGGTACTGTAATGGTTACAGTGTTGTGATAGCAACAGTTGCCATTCAGAGTACTAGTTAGTTACTGTGTTATGGCTGTAAACTACTACACCCTTGGTTATAGTATTGAAGCTCGTGTACTTAAGGAAGCTCTAGGACTGGATGTGTACTGTAGCTTTTTGTCTTGTAAATTACTCATGTTTTAGAATCTAATTATTAATCATATACAACCTTGAAGTGTTAATTGGGCTTAAAACTTGGCGTTTGCGGCTCAAGAATCGAGGGTCACCTTCCACTGGTCTATCCTGGTCCCTTCTTGAGAGTGCATCCGGATGTTCGCTATCTACCCCTTTCCTATACACCAGTGTGTACCTGAATCTCGATAGGAATTCAGCCCATTGGATTTGCTGCTCTGTCAACTGTCTTGTGGTGAGGAAATATTTTAGGTTCATGTGGTCACTTAAGATAGTGAAAGCATGCGCTAGACCCCTCAGCTCTGCATCCCATTCCTTCATACTAGCTACAATGGCTAGAAGTTCTTTGTCATAAATCTCATAATTTATTTCTGCTCCACTCAGCTTCCGAGAATAGTATGCCACTGGTTTCCATGTGGTATTTTCTTGCTTCTGTAACAAGCATCCACCAAGCGCATAACCGGAGCAGTCCGCCTCCAACATTGTTTCGCAATCAGGATCCCATTGAGCTAGAGCAGGCTCTGCTACAAACTTTTCCTTTAGCAATTTGAATGCTTCATTTTGTTCAGCGCCCCACTTCCAGGGTGTACCTTTGCCTGTTAGAGATGTTAAGGGGGCACAGATCCTTGAAAACCCCTTGATAAAGCCATGATAGAAATTGGCAAACCCTAGGAATCCTCTTAGCCCCTTTGTTGTTGTAGGCGCCTTCCATTCTGATATTGCCTTGATCTTTGCTGGGTCCATCTTGACTGAAGAATTCTCACCATCTGAAGATATGATAAAACCCAAGTATTTAGTTTCTTTAACACTAAATTCGCACTTGTCAATATCTAATCCCAATCCAGCTTTATTAAGCTTTTCAAGTACTAGCCGCACGTGCCTTTGATGATCCTTTTCATCTCCATTGGTGAAGACAAGTACGTCATCCACATAAGCCGAACAAAAATCGTCGAGGTACTCACTCAAAGCTTCATTAATATATCTCTGGAAAGATGCTGGAGCTCCATTCAGTCCAAACGGCATGACAAGCCACTCGAATAATCCAAATCGAGTTCGGAAAGCTGTTTTCCATTTGTTGCCTTCCTTGATACACAACTTATGAAACGCAGATTGTATGTCTAGCTTAGTGAACCATTTAGCTTTACTCAGTTTGGCTAGTGTCTCTTTAATTAACGGAAGCGGGTAGCAATCAGCCTTTGAAATAGCGTTGAAGGCACAATAGTCAACACAAAATTGCAGATCTCCACCTGGCTTCCGAACAAAAAGTACAGGGGCCCCTGCTGGCGAGCTACTTGCGCAAATATATTCTTTGTCAAGTAGATCTGTTAAGGTCTTTCTCACTACCAATAATTCATCCCTTGACATTCCATACAGGGTATTGTAATTTGTTTGCTAGACCTGGCGGTGTAGCTTATCACAGTTAGAGAATACATTCTAGAATGCAGTGGTGGCTTGTTACAGATGCGATTGCGACAATCCAATTGAGGGTTGTATGAAAGTTTGGCACTTCTATGGGTCTCAATTTTATGGAGGTTGATTTAATTATTGATGATAATTGCTTGTTATGTCTATCTACAGAGAATGTGCTACAGTTCTACATGTGCCCGTAATCGCTTAGATTTGGCTAGTGGGCTGTCCCCTCTTTTACTTCGCTCCCGCGTTCCATCACGTGAGATGTGATAACTGCTCACCACAAAGTCCGCAGATTGAACAGCCATAGATCACAACACTTCCCCTCGCTTTTCATATCTGATATGATCTGAAAGTTGGTGATGTATAGACTTTACGAGAGATTTAGTGAGTAGATGCGCAAGGTTGTTAGCTGATTTCAAGTGGAGAAGTTCAAATTCTCCTTTGTTAAACTTTTCACAAATGTAATGGTAATGTACGTCAATATATTTTGAACGTCTGTAAATTCGCGGATTTCTTGCAAGTTCTTGAGCCCCATTGTTGTCAGTATAGAGCATTGTGTCATACTCTTGGCGCAGTTGTCTTAATCCAAATTTTGTCCAGGTTTTTTGGCGCGCAGCCAGCGACATTGCCATATATTCGGCTTCTGTTGTGGATAATGCCACGGATTGCTGTTGTTTGCTGCTCCATGATATTGCAGCATTTCCAAGCCAAATTACATATCCTGACAAGGATCTTCGAGTATGAGGATTGTCAGCGTAGGATGCATCAGCAAACACTTCGAGTATTCTACTAGTTCCATGTGGGTAGAACAAATCCCACTCGGTTGTTCCAGCTAGGTATCGAAGTGTCTGTTTTGCGGCTCGCAAATGGCTTTTGTTTGGGCAAGATGAAAACTGGCTTAAGAGAGTGATAGTGTAGGCTAGATCAGGGCAACTTCCTATGACAAAATATATAAGAGATCCTACTATGGCTTGACATTCTTTTATATTCTCGACACTTTACTCTTCAGTGCCTTTAAAAAGGGTGACATTAGGATCGAGAGGAGTGCTGACTTTATGAGCAAGTGTAAGGCCAAAGCGTTCTAGGATTTTCTTTGAGTAACCTTGTTGAGAGAGTCGTATACCTGTTCTTTCTGGTTTAATCTGTAGTCCAAGGATATAATGAGCATTTCCCAAGTCCTTGCAATCGAAATCTCTTCTGATACATGACTTTAGGTTTTGGCTAAATTTGTTATCTGGACAGAAGATTAGTATGTTGTCAACGTATATTGCTAGAAAGGCGTTTTCTGTTGGATGAACAAAGACGCATGGATCAAAGTCTGCTATTTCGAATCCTTTTTGTTGAAGTGATATCAATATGCAGGAGTACCATTCACGGCCTGATTGTTTTAGGCTGTAGATACATTTGCGGAGTGTAGCACATTTTCCGGATTTTTGGTATCCCGGCGGAAGTTCCATGAATATTTCTTCCTTTAAAGAACCGTATAAGTAGGCTGAGTTCACGTCCATTTGTTGTGGTATCCATTTATTTTGGGCAGCAATGCAAATTAATATGCGAAGGCTTTCATATCAAGCAACAGGGGCAAAGGTTTCATCAAAATCATAACTAGGAATTTGACTGAATCTTCAAGCTACTAGACGTGCTTTGTACCTATCAATTGATCCATCGGCATGTCGCTTTATCTTGAATACCCATTTAGAACCAACAACATTGCGCTGTGGAGGCCGGACAGTTTCATCCCAGGTGTGGTTTCGGTTTAGGGAGTTTATTTCTTGATCTATTGCTTCACGCCAGTGGTTTGCATCTGGCCTTTCGAGTGCCTCCTCGATTGTTCTTGGTTCCTCATTTGTTTCCGGTGCATTTTTTGCTGCAAGAGCTACAGCATTATACTCTATTTCGTCCTGAACATTTTCTACATGCACCGGCTGTCCGCATTCCAAGTCATGTTGTTCCCTCGAGCGGATCTCAGGGCCATGATTTATAAATGAACCGTATCTTTGAATGGGTTTCGACGACCTTTTGGGTCGACTATATTCTGATACTTGGTTTTCACTAATTTCGGAAGTTTGGGGTTGTGCTGTTATGTATATTGGAGATTGTCCATTTTGATGATGTATTTGCTGCGAATTTGGCCGGAATGAGGAGGACTTTTCGAGGTTGGAAGAGGTGTCAGAACCTTCTGGTTGGTTTTCACAAGATAAGATTTCCTTTGGAGAAATTTCAGTTTCTGTCACTTTTATTTGCATGTGATTGCTTCGAGTGTCAAGGGCGTTTATTACTGTTGCTTCCCCTGAATCGAGCGGCGCAAATTTGACGTTGGGAGATTTGATTACTTTATTCTTCGAAGGGATCCATATCCGGAATATTTTTGTGCTTTCCGTATATCCCACAAACTTGCCTTCCATAGCTCTTGGTAGTATCTTTGTTCCTGCAGGTCGCGAGTCCTTGTGTATGTGAACAAAGCAGTTTTTGCCAAAAGATTGGAGATGGTGTATTGTGGGTTTAGTGCCTAGCAAGGCCTCATATGGCGTGGTGTGGGTGGGTAGCCGTGAATGAGGGAGGCGATTATTTAGGTAGCAGGCGGTTGAGATTGCTTCCGCCCTCAGTGAGGTATTTAATTCAATTAACATTGCTCTAGCCATGGTAGTTAGTGTTTGATTATACCGTTCAGCTAATCCATTTCTCTCGTGTTCATAGGCTAGTGACATTTCATGTAATATTCCTTCAAAGTTAAAAATAGAGTTGATGGTTTGGTTGACAAATTCTCCTCCTTGATCAGTCCCCCAACATTTGATATTTGTACCAAATTGTGTTTTCACAAAGCGAATAAAATCGAGCATTGTTTGTGCGGTATCACTTTTTTTTTGGAGGAACTTGACCCAAGAGTATCGTGTTTTTCCATCAATAAAGGTAATATAGTATAGACTTTGGCCGAGTGATGGGACGGAGAATTTTCCGGATAGATCTGAGTAGATAATGTCAAATTTACAGGCTGGAATTTCATGGATTGATTTTGGTACAATGTGTTTAGATTTAGCTTTCTCACATGTTGGGCAGTGAAAGTTTGTGGGTGGTAAGGGAAGGTTTTCGCAATTATTGTACAGCTCAGAAGGATTTTTAATGGCTGTGATGCCTGGATGCCCCAACGCCTTATGGAGCTCAGAATAGGTGGCAAAGTTTGCATTATATTTCTTTGTCTGTATATAATATGACTTATTTCCCGACTTAGCACACAATATTTCATGCCCAAACAAATCAATTAAAAAAATATTTTCTTGTTCTCCTTCTAGTTTGTATCCTTGCTCCCTTGCTTTATCCCATGAATATAGCCTCCTCGTTTGAAATGATGGTACCAGCAAGACATCATGGAGGACAGTATTTATGACTTCTCCTTTACTTGTCAAAAGGTTTAACCTTACTTGGCCTTTCCCAGTTACGGGGACGTGTGTGTTATTGGCAATTTTGACACTTTGACCTTGAATTTGGGTAAGAATTTCAAAATTGCTTTCAAATCCAGTCATGTGTGCTGATGCACCTATGTCGAAGATCCACTTTGTTGAAGTGACAGTTGAAGAATTTGAAACGAGGGCGTGGTCTGAGAATTCACTTTCGTGAGCTGCAGCACCAGCAATTTCATTTAGCTTTAGTTCTCTATGCTGATTCTTCTTATCACAGTGTTTTTTCAACTTTTGGCAGTCGGTGTATAGGTGACCCTGGTATTTCATCTTTTTGGACTTGCACCAAGAACATTCTTTCACGCCCAGCTCTGTAGATTTATAGGCTGCATTATCTTTTGGAATATCAGTTGTACCGCCTGTTAGATCTAAGAGTCTAGACTGGACGTCTTCAAAGCTTGTGAGTTCTTTAGTAGCAAGGTTATCGACGAGGTTATCCATGGTTTTAGGCAATGAACATAAAAGAAATGCTCCCTTTATTTCATCATTGCAAGTGAGCGTTCGGAGGGTTCGGCCTAAAGACGACTTCGTTGTTTGCGAGCGTTGCTTTCGGCGGTTCCAGGCGGCTGTAAACTTCGAGAGGTGGTCTGGGATGTTATCTCCGTTGTTTAAGGAGAGATTTATGAAATATTTTAGTAAAGAAATCGTTGTATTTGTCGTGTTGCAATCATATCGAGCCTTAAACAGGTTCCATGCTTTGTGGGCTGTCTGACTGTCAATGACCACTGTTTGTAGATCCTCATCTACAGCATTCAGAAGTATTTTGCGCAGTTTAACATTCTGTCTTTTCCAATGTCTCCATCCATCCGAATCTTTACTTTCTGGCTCTGTTATCTCCCCAGTAATGAGTCCGAACAATTCGCTGTCTTCCAACACAATTTCCCAAGCTCCTGCCCATCTGCGGTAGTTTTCACTCCCTGTAAGAATGGGCATTCTTTTAAGACTAGCTTGGATTGTTGATGCTGCTGGATTGGACTTCGCTTTTACATCGTCGGAAGAGGAAGACATGATGTTAGAGATATGAACTTTTTGGATGGAAGGGTAATGAAATTTTATGACAGATGTTGACTTGAGCTTCTGGGCTATAACCTATTGTAATTTGTTTGCTAGACCTGGCGGTGAAGCTTATCACAGTTAGAGAATACATTCTAGAATGCAGTGGTGGCTTGTTACAGATGCGATTGCGACAATCCAATTGAGGGTTGTATGAAAGTTTGGCACTTCTATGGGTCTCAATTTTGTGGAGGTTGATTTAATTATTGATGATAATTGCTTGTTATGTCTATCTACAGAGAATGTGCTACAGTTCTACATGTGCCCGTAATTGCTTAGATTTGGCTAGTGGGCTGTCCCCTCTTTTACTTCGCTCCCGCGTTCCATCACGTGAGATGTAATAACTGCTCACCACAAAGTCCGCAGATTGAACAGCGTTAGATCACAACACAGGGGTCCCCATGCTATTTTTCTATCAGACTCGAGCCTTATCTCGTGATCACCTCCTTGGCAATGAGGCGGAAGTTTGACTGTTATCTCTTTCCGAAAAAGGTCCGCAAATTCTTTGCAGTGATCTGGAAACCTATCCAAATTTGTCGGTGACTTCTTTGAAGGTGCAAGTGCTTTCTGAATATCTGCAAGTGTTACAGAAAATATCTGGGCTGTGCCAGCCCTTGACTTCCTAGCCTTTCTAACTGTTGCAAGGAATACTCCTGCCAACAAACTTTTGATATTTGCTGTCAGGTAAGACAAATCAATATTTTCTTTTTGACCCTTTTCCCATACTCTCAGTGGTCGATCATCCACAATAGCTTCTCAAATATCCATAAAATGTTCCCTTGCATTATAGATAACATCTTCTCGTTCCATCCATGGTTTTCCGAGTATAAGATCATGAGATAGATTTGGTATCACGTACGCATATAAGGTACGCTGATACCCATCAATATCGAGTTCCATTCTGACCATTTCTGTTATAGAATCATTATCATTCCGATTCTTTGTAGCTTCAGTAAGCTTTCGTGGAGTTATTTTTATTCGAGGTATCTTAGCTTTAATCTCAAGGCGAGGTTAGGACAGTGTTCCACGGGGTGCGTATGTGGTCTAACGAAGATCTAGGTGGTAGATGAAGGTGATGAGTGGGTTGAAGGGATGACTGGTCTTCTCTAGGAAGAGACAAATAGGCAGATAGTAGCAATAGAGGCTACACGTGGGTCTTGCTGATGAAGAGCTGGAAATAGATAAATGGTCTTCCCGAAGAAGAGATGGGTAAACAAATGTATGGTTAAAGTAATTGAAGAAGATGTTGCGTGAAGAATAATGCTTCTTCACGCCGAGTATTTATATACATAAAATTACCAAATAGCATGTAGCACACAGCCCCTATGCCCAACAATCTGCTACACATCACCTAATGAAACCAGCCCATTCTTATCAGTCTTCCTTGCTGGTTTTAGGAGTGCATTGAACTATTATTTGTGTTTTAAATTAGCCGTCTGCATGGTGTTTCATGATACGCTATGCCACAATGATCCATGAAATTTAATTACTAAGGAAATACTAACTGCAGCTAGACATTTGCATCTGTTGTCAATTAGGATAGGAATTGAATATATTCCATTGATAACAGCGTCTATAATGAAAGAAGACCCTTTCATAGAGCTCTCAGCTTCCTTATCTTCAATTAACTTTGAGCTAGTGACCATATTTATAGCTCCGTTTCCTTGTCCCTGGACATATTTTTATTTGGGAGCTAATTCTTTTGACACCTCGCCTTTTGCAACTTTGGCCTTGATATTATCTGTAATATCCTCTACAAATGTTGCTGCTTGGACAAATATTTCAGGATGCTTAGCTGGTAGCAGTCGACAGTTAGCTATAACGTGACCTTTCTTCCCACATTGCAAGCATGACCCATCAATTTTGCGCCCATTCAACTCATCACGTGATACCCACTTTGCACGGACTTTCTCGATACCGGTCATCCTTGCGTCAATATCTACAACTTCACTGTGTAAGCTGGTTCTAGCTGGAAGATGGCAAGTTATCTTTTGTGAGATTCCCCCTAGTAGTTTGCCCCCAGCTACGCCTCGTGTTCCGTCGTCGAATTACCCAGTCTGACCTAGTAGGTATTCCCTTGTAATTTCTATACCAACCTTGTCAATTTCAGAACCTAGGATCAACAGGTAATCAATTAATTCTCTAAGTGTTTCAGGATGCACACCACCAATCATGTAATTCCTAGTTGTCTTATTCAGAGAGTTCCGTAACTGGTAAATCTTGCATTTCTCATCTCCTTTCGAACTGGGGCTTCGTGAAAGTAATTGTTGGGAGCGCAGTAGATATGACAATAGGTTCTCGTACCGAAATTGTCGACATGCATGAAATAGTGCGGCCGCCAATTGTTCCTCGTTTCTGTTGCAATAGGTATTATCCATAGCCCGTATCAGCCTGTAAGGATTCCTCTTCCGATCCTTCCTACAGTATATAATTCTACCATTCTTTCTATGTTGCTATGACAACATTACAGTCCTTGACACATGGTATCATGTTGATACCGGGTTAAGGTCAATGTTATGATGAGCTAGTGGAAGGAGGGTAGGTATATATATGATGGCATGGTCTGTAGATATGATGTTCTCTACGCTTAGTTTTCTGTCACAACTACCATCATCGGATTACCTTGGATTACCTCTAGTTACCTCCAGTAAACTTTTGTACCTTTAGTTACCATTAGTACCCACTCGAACCTCTAGACATTTTAGCAATTTATATTACCCAACTTTCAAACCTTTAGCTCCTTCTAGTAATCTCCAGTAGACCTTCAGCCATCTCTAGCGATCCATCCGACCTCTTCTCGCCCTTCTATTCCGCTTCAGGTCAAACGTCTAAGCTCCAATTTGACACAGCCCTAGCGCATCCCATTCCATGCCATTTGCAAGCATATTTTGAAACTGACCTGTAATCATATCTTTCGCTGTTCCAGTTACTGCATGACTAAATAGTTGCATTAAAAAGTGTTAGAAATTTTCAAGGATTTCTAGGAGGAAATATCTCGATGAACAAGTGTACAATTTCGGACAAGAATTTATTGATAGTTGTATGTGATATCGAACTCTCTTCTCAATATGAATTAATAATATATAATACTCCGTTAACTTATTTTTACATATACAGATGAGTCTGTCCTTAAATACAGATCCCGAACTCCCAGTGATCTAGCAACAACCAGCCACTCAATTATCGCAAGGTAGCATTTCCTAGCCACTGCATTCCAGATGCCACTGAATCTTATTTCGTCCAACTGGGCTTAATCATATTCAATCGAACCAACTCAATTGATCTTGATGATCATACCTAGAAATCTAAGCCTTCATACATGCTGAGTCTAGATTTGCAACAAAAAGTCAGATGGTTGAAGAATACATCGCTCCTCTACATCACGCCTGTATATGTACCTAAGAATTCCATGTGTAATTGCCCACTTAGTTCTATCCTTGTGATCGTATGCTTCTGGCCATTTAAGTGGTTCTTCTTCAATGAAGCATTCTCTGCGTTTTGATTGGCCTCCCACATTAGTTCTTGACGGCTGCAGGGGAGTTTTTTTCTCATTATCCGATCGTTCCTGGATCATTTTCATCATTTCGTTCATCTGAGATCGTAGAATACCAAGGTCTCTTCTGTGTTCTATTCCTCTTAATCTCATTTCTTCGACCAGTCGCTGCATTTCCGACTGTATTTCTCCATGTAGCATCGATTCCTGGTTCGATAAACCAGTTGCCATAGAGTCCGTTCCGATGTTAAAATTGTTCATATTTGAACCCTTTGTTGATTCTTCGAATCCCTGTGCGTTAAAACCAATAATTAAGGATGCCCTATGTCACAGTTAACTAAGGCTGCGATATACTTAATGATGGGCAAAGAATGTGGGATATAGTTTAAATTGTGACGGAAACCGAGTTGGTAATGAATAAATCGATTTATTAAACTATATGAAGAGAAAAGAAATCTCTAGCTACTACTAACAGGTACTTATGGGGGACTATTCTCAACACCTGTCAGTGGTGTCCCCTACGAACCTCCAGCTCTCACTGTAGAGTCTGCAGAGCCGAGATTGAGTAACAAAGTCCTCACTTCGAAGAGGATTCCCAATCGCTTTTGCGGTCTGTATCGTCTTCATCTCTCAACACATTCCCCTATCACCACTATCATGAAGCTAACCAGGATCAGATCAGATGGTAGGGTCGGAGCCCTACTCATCACCAACTCTTGATCACGGAGGAAAAGCCATCCGATGAGTTTCCGGAGCGTACCCAGCACCCGATACGGAGATGGCGGATTGGATCAAGTCGACCTCGACTGTTACAAAGAAGGGAGATATAGATGAATATGCGCACCTCATGTGATCCCGGTGTCTAGGCCTCGCCTGGCTGGAGCTGCAGGTTTTTTGAGACTTTTTCCCGCGCACGCAGTTTCCATTGCTACCATTTTTATTTTTTTTGGGTAGAAGGTTCCGTGGAAAAGGTGGCTGAATTCCACGGGTAAACACTGAGCTGAATGGTTATTCATCAAGGGGAATATATTAATGATCTTTCAAGTAACAAAAGAGGATAGGAGCACTGTACAAGGTGTGGCCTGGGTCAGAGAGGAGCCCATTGGGCTAGATAGTCATAGACTCAAGTAGTACAATAAAACACACACACACACACAAACAGGTACTTATAACGTCTGGTCCGCTTCGTGAATCTGCTGACTGATAACTTCCCCATAGGCCTAATACTTGCTACCAAGCCAAGTATTATCAGGAGCCATTACGCTATGATGTTGCTTCGACCTCCTGGCTAGTAGTGCCATTTCATCTCTATTTGCCCATCCTTTCTCTTTCAGTCTTATCGTTATTATTCCTAATTAAACGCTTAGGTTTCCTCATAAGCTAAAATAACGGTCAAACCGTAACACATACACGCATCAATGAGTTGGTTGAACATGCTTCTTTGTCCTTGGTATTCCTCGCTTAAACAGTACTGCAATTCTTCCAAATGTGCAATCATCAATCTCAATGTCTCAGTCAAGGTTTTATCAGGGTTCTTTTTCGAAAATTCTTTTAGCGAACAATCTTGCCATTGACGTAACATGCTACAACGGTGTTCATCATTTTCGAAATATGCTTGAAGTGAGTGGAAAATCTCCTTATGTGACTGCAAATTTTGACACGTCGCTAAGTATCTCTTTAATGCACCGCCTGTAAGAATAGTTGGGATAGCATTGCGGTACGCTACTCTCGGGAGCGAAGCACAAGCGCAATTATCAAGAAATATATTATATTTGAACCTTATGCTATCATCTGGCTGTCCGCTATATTTCAAGTCGTTTGACAAATAGAACTTGAGAAATGTACCTAGTTCCCTATCATGTGAAATATATTGGCTTGGATTGGTGAGTTATGGTGCAAGCTCCATGGGTCGTACACGGGATGGTGGTTAGCCTGTGCCGAAAATTGTTGAACGTTTAGGTTGTGGGTTAAATGGAGCTCGTTGGTATTGGAAGTTGAAAGATGGATCTCTAGAGTCTGTGCCTAGTGCCTCCTCTTCAACCTTTCGTCTAGGCTCAAAGGTGGGCGTTTTACGGAAGAGTTTTGTAGACGAGATTCCATTCTCACGCTTCTCAGAGGCTTATAATCCTCGTTTGATAAATTGACTTGGCCAGGATATTTCTTCTTTCACGGCAGTCACAAGAGCCTAAATAACCTCTTGGTTTCTCCGTCCTATATCAACGTACACACCGTGGTCACGAAGAACTTTCCGCAGTTGAATAAGCTTATTAAAGTTGCAGAGTTCGAAATCCGTAATTTTCCAGTCTTTAAAAGAATCCCCAAAATATCTCGATAGATCGGAATCGGTATACTTCCATCCTTGTTCTTCCATCTGCTCAACAATAAATGGGTTTCTACCATTTTTATCGCTCGATTTTCCGGGGACTAAGGAAGATGAAGCTATTTTTCAAACTATAATTTTCTATTAACGATTTTTAAAATTCCGTAGGAACGTAATTGAGCAGAAGTACGTATCGGAAAAAAATTTCTTGGGTGTTGCTGATCTATTCTCACTGATCAGCGTTGGTAATACACGAAGTAGCCGGCAAAGACGAATTCTTCACCTTCCAGTGGTGCCGGTGTAATCGCTCAGTATGCTCTGCATATCTGGGATAGCCAAGAAGAATCGCATCCGAATCGAAGTCGAAAGCAAACACATGTATATCTCCATTTGACGACTTCTCAACCATGCAGCACTCACCATTATCTTCTGAGTCCTCAACCTCTTTCTAACCACATATCATCTCGCCTCGACGACCGATAAAGGCGTCACCCCAATTGCAAACAGGAGCTTGCCTCATCCATCACCGGCCATCACTCTCTACATATTTACGACGCTATTTATACCCGCAAGGAGGAAATTAAGTCGAAAAATACAAAGTTGGGGTCTTGGTTTGTGAGGGACTGATGCTCTAATGGGGTTGTATATCTTGAGGAAGGACAGGCGGCTGATATGTGGAGTGAGAGGGGAAAGAGGTCTCTGAAGACCATGCTGGAACTGACATTTTCGAGGAGTTTTCAACTCTGGATCTTTTGTGGGCGCCAAGATCAAGATTTCGGCTAATTAGCCTGGAGGGCTTTAATTGTCGATGAGTTGACGGCACTCCCTAGCGCCCTGGACGGTACAAAGGAAGTCGGGCTAAGCTACCAATCAGCAATCACGCTCTGTCAAGACTTTCTGACATTTCAGCACTACCTTCGGGAAGGAGTTGGAAGGAGGCTAGAAAGGCAGAGTGTGAATTCTCCGAGGTACCCACAAGTCTGCAGCGCCCAGCTGGCCGGCCTCTTCGAACGCTTCAGAAGGGGCAATATGTCTTCGGATTTATTCCTAATGTCGGTATTAGAAGAGCCCCGCACCCAGTGGTTTTTGCGATTTTTCCCGGCTGCCATACACCCGCAAATGGCCATCGTTTCAGTGGCTGGAGAGGGGAGATAATGAAGGG
Organism: Blumeria graminis f. sp. triticale; assembly: GCA_905067625.1. NCBI lineage: Eukaryota > Fungi > Ascomycota > Leotiomycetes > Helotiales > Erysiphaceae > Blumeria > Blumeria graminis. Next base: position 12,255,462 of record LR898468.1, on the reverse strand, counting down.
CTAAGTGCTCCTCTTAGTGTATGATCTAATGAGGACTTGTGAGGGGTGGTACTATTTGAGGGGAGCTGTATGGGAGGCATAGGAGGGGATATACTACTGGTATAGGTATCCTTGGCCTGTAGGCAGAGAGGACCTGCATGACCTACATAGTCATAGACTCAGACAGGACAATAAAATGAAATAATAATAATAATAATAATAATAATAATAATAATAATAATAATAATAATAATAATAATAATAATAATAATAATAATAGAAAAACATCATCATTTGGTCAAAAGCGGCACAACGTTCCACGAACGTTATTTCATCGTTTCGTTAATTGCTACTATCTTAATCGAACCTTATTATCCGATTCCCCGATTTTTTCGCACTGCGCTTCGGCATGGTGGATTGGGGAACCAGAAATGTGGTTTTCACTGCAGGAAAAATTTTCACGGCACCACCAAAACCCCCAACGGACAGCGGAACAGCCGCAATTATGGCTGTAGATTCTCTCGCGACATCTACAGGCATTAACATGGATAGCTTGAAATCAATAGGGCTTTTTCTAAACAAGGTTCGCGACAGACTGGTCATAGCAGGTACTAACCCAACAGCGACACCGATGGCAGAGGTAGATGGGGCTATTGACGCCCTCAAGTCGCACGCATTGTCACTACAATCGACAATGAAAGCGACACCAATGGAAGAAAGGATGCTGGCCTTAGAGAAGGCAGTAACGAAGAGTCTCGAGGAGCCTGTGCGCAAGATGGCTCCTCAGTCGACACAAGGAATGGGAGGTCGACCCACTTACGCTTCAGTCGTCGCACCTCCAGCGACTAAAGCGGCAGTAAGAATAAGAATACAAGGAGCAGACAAGATGCAGCCGGCAGAGCTGCTAAACAAGGCAAAAACACATATCGAGGGGGCATACGCCGTAAGGCAGTTAAGGAGTAACGACACTGAGGTGTTCGTGCAGTCGATCTCCCAGCGAGACGCTGCCCTGAATATGGCTCAGCCAAAGGAGTTCTGCGTCTTGAAGCAGGATTATCCTGTTGAAATTTTGGGAGTCCCATTGGGGACAATGATACATGGAGGAAAAAATGCCGACAACGGCAGAATGATATACCAAATAAAAACGGAGACAAATGTCAGGATTCCTGGAATCCAAATTAACAGATTAAGATGGCTTTACGACGGGAAGGAGCACCAATGGATGAGGAAAAATGGCCATACTCGAGGGTCGGTGATCGCTAGCCTGCCGACAGAGGCTCTTCAACGCGAGGTGATACGAAACGGCATTGTACTCAATTCAATGCTGTACACGGCCCAGCTCTGGTCACCCCGAGCACAAGTTAAGCAGTGCTTCAACTGCAGTCAATGGGGGCATACTCAAGCCTCGTGCAATAGGGCGAAAAGATGTGGTGAGTGCGCGGGCACTCACCAGACTAGAGACTGCCCGAGGAAGTCGGTGCTCTGCTGCAACTGCGGCAAAGCCCATAAATCGTGGCAGAAGGGGGCGTGTCCAAACTTCGCGTCCTATAAGGTCAGTGTCCAGAGGGCACGGTATGGACTTTTGGAAAGAACGGCAGACTTAAGAAGGGAGGAACTAACAGCAGCGGCCACTCCAATATCAACAGCGGAAAAACAAGTAGACAACCAAGGGTTTACACTGGTGTCCAACCAGAAGGCAGAGGTCGGAAAGAGAGGGCCAGGGCGCCCGCGGAAAAATCCCGTGGCCACAGCCCCACCTACACACCAATTTGCGCCATCGGGGTCGAACTCAAGACCACAGTCATCACTTTTCGGCACGCGAGGGCTGGGAAAGGATGGCGAGGTCACCTATAACTTTAGCTAGTCTTGTCTCGGACTAACGGCATATTGCGCTTCCTGTAGGTTAACGAAGTACTACAGATATAATTTGAAGGAGAAGGGGGTTTTTATCGGAAGGTTTCCCCCTCATGTAAAATATCTATAAATAGAGTTTATAGCCACCTGCATGGGCCCATAGGGCGCCAAATCAGGATAATGAAATCAAATTCAAATTCAATAATAATAATAATAATAATAATAATAATAATAATAATAATAATAATAATAATAATAATAATAATAATAATAATAATAATAATAATAATAATAATAATAATAATAATAATAATAATAATAATAATAATAATAATAATAATAATAATAATAATAATAATAATAATAATAATAATAATAATAATAATAATAATAATAATAATAATAATAATAATAATAATAATAATAATAATAATAATAATAATAATAATAATAATAATAATAATAATAATAATAATAATAATAATAATATGTTGATCCATGACCTAGACCATGAACGTCTCTGCGTTGTGTTAGCATGGACTAGGATTATAATACACTTGCTTAATACTAGCCATTTCAAGTTATGGCTTGGAATCTCCTTCGACCGGGCTCTACGGTTCTAATTTCATACCCTACAGGCTTGCCGAAAGTCACTAGCTATCATCAGCCGTTTGAAAAGACTCTAGACGACGACTCAAGAAATTAGCCCTCTCTTTCTACGACAATCTCTACAAGGTGCCGCATTTGCGACCCTTTTCTACGGGGCCGAGACCTGGTACTCTAAAGAGACATCTCAAAAGACCATCTCGCGACTCCAACACAGGATGAACGACACAGCTCGAGCAGCTCTCCCAGTCTATCGCACTACGCCAATAGCAGCACTTCTACGGGAAGCTGGCTGAGTCCCAGCTCAGACGTGGCTTAACATAATTCATAGTCGTCTAGTGAATCGAATTGCAGCAGCTGATCCCTTTCACCCTCTTCGTATTCGATTGAACACTTTTCCCATGCGCTGGGTCTGCCAAAGAATCTCGCCAGAACTTTCTGGGGACACCATCCACCTAACATCGTCGACACTCCATGGGGCAAAGCTTATCATAATTGGGGTAGTAGGTAGACTCTCGGGATCAAATCCCTTCACACACTTGCAGGCTACACGACCCATGCTAGAATTGTTCGTATCCTTAGATGGCGCTTTCATAGAAGACCGAGCAGGTGCGGGTCATGTCATTTACCGAGGTCTCTCGCAGGAGATAGGACGAGGATCACTCCCACTCGGAAACTCAGCTGAAGTATATGATACAGAAATCGCCTGGGTCACGGAAGGCCTTACTGCAGTATTCAGCAACCCATTGGCTTTCTATGCGACCAATATTACCGTTTGCCTTGAAACCCAGTGTAAAGATTCTTGAGAAATGCCTCAGGCAGGATTTATGGGTTCCTTTTTTAAAAATCATTTAATGTGTATTCGGCTATAAAGCTATGACACATGACCGGTGCTATGTATACATATTGAGTGACTCTTTTGACGTTAGAGACACTCATACTCTGGATATCATTTGCAAATACCACTATGAGGTATGCTTGCTTACACAAACAGTCGCCCCTCCTCCGTTAGTACCCACCAAAAGGGAATTTCGAAACCATTGGTCATCCATGCATACCAGCGCCGCGAGAAATGTGGTTGTGTTTTGCCGGATTTGAACCAGCGATCTCCTGTCTCGAGTGGGATATGTGTCCAAGCTAACCAGACTCTACTTGGCAGACCGGCCAAGACGATGTACCACCGCACCATGCAACCATGGCGGTGTTTATTGTGTCGCCTGCACTCTCGCAACCGAAGTCTTGGCACACACAAAGCTCAATTTGTAAAACCTCCTTTCCAAACTTCAAAATTCCACGCCCGTCGAGACTGTATCCATTCGTTGCATCATCTTGTTAACTTATCCCTAATCCTCTCACGCCAATCCCAAAGAGCTATCTCTCAGATTTGTGCGCCACGCTTTGCTTCCTCCGTCGGGTACAAGTATCGGCGTGGGCGTGTATTTGGTGACCTGCTGAGGCCAGAGAAAGTCGACGAGAAGTGTAATCATTGGAATAAGGATGTACTAGGTCGTACTTGTAGGCTTGATGAAGCTTAGGTAGGAATCGATCTCGTTGGGTGTGAAAATTTGACGTGGTGGAGTAATATGAATCATTGCCTCGTGGGCCAACTTGTTCGGTATTGCTAAATTTGACTGAACTTGGCTCTGGGAGAATATTTCACTCCCAGGTTCGTAGAGGACAACGCGTACAGGTGTTTAGTCTTGCCCTCCATATAAGTGTGGCTCAACACTATTGTTACCTTCATTCTAGAAGTAGTCTCTTATTGAAATATTTTTTCGTTTTTGAAAATAGGTACAACAAAAACCTACCCCAGTCCAAGTCTCCCTCCCCATTCCCTCCCTAATTCCACCACGGCCCATAATGCCTTTCCATCAGCGGCCACCCCAGAATCCCCAACCGAGTCAACTCCGTGCAAGCCAACAATCCACAAGATTCCTCTCCCAATCATCCAACGAGTAATAGCCCCTACTGCTGCCAGGATGGCAGCTGTTCCATAATTACAGTCTAGCAATATTCTCAACGCCTCGACATTATTGGCGACGACAGCCCATCCTAATGATCTTGCGGCGGCAGGCACATCGTATTCCCAGATGACCATTAGTATCGGAAAGAGTTTTGTGCAGCTCGAAACCAAAAGAGCAGTGCTCACAGAGTTCGGACGGGGGTATCTAGGGAAAAGCCCCAGCAAGACGAGCGGGGATAGGGGCGAGGATGTGAGAAATCGGATGGAGAAATGAAACGCTAGGGTTGATAAAGCGCACAAAACTAGAAAAAAGACATATTGAAAAATTATCGGCTTCTGCGCGAGCCTAAGAAAATTATTCAGATTCGTAGAGTTTTCCGTGGGATAGGACGATGTTTGTTTTTCTATTCGCGCCCAGGTAAGATAGACGTCAAAGAGCAGTAAGAGAATTCCGAGACGAATTATAGATGGCTAGGAATTTTGGTGTTAGTAGAGGAGTGACGTCTGGGAAGAGGCACGTACATCGAATTGATCCTTCTCCCTCATCAAAGTATTGTGAAGAAGGTGACGATACACCTATATTGTCAGCACAGCCCGGTGATGATGAAGATGACAATCACCTGCGGCTTTATGAGGACTAGATCTATGAAAAGTACTACGAAGTCGTGTTCCACATATTTATCACAGAAGCGCCCGCAGTTCTTACACACCGTGAGGCGGACACCATGACCGCTGGACTTGTCGTTGGCTCCTGAGTATTCAGTATAGAGTGTCTTGACTGGGTAGCGACATTCAACGCAAATTGGCATTTCACCGTCAGAGGATGTGTAGCATAACCTTTTGTTCCGATTCTACAGTTTGTAATTGGGTTGCAAGGTAGGTTCTTCACCTCACGCGTCTCTCGGACCGTGCCCACGAGGCTGTAGCCCTGTAGAGTGGAAGTATATTTCTCAGTGTCGGTTCATCTAGGTCGTAATAGTAGATGTGTCATCATGTGGGGACCACATGATGACCTCGGCATGAATGCGTTAGCCAGAATCCACACTACACTTGTGAGTTAAATTTAATCAAAAATCAAAATCAAAAATCACTACACTTGTGAAATGGTCCAGCCCCATCCGCGCTCAAGCCCCAGCAGGAGCGCAGCAGGTCTTTTTTTTTGCATCAGATTTTAATTGCGTATGCAGCTATCTAGCTATAACAGAATATAAAAGAAAAGTACAGAATAGATGATTCAACGTAAGGGAAGAGCACTCATGCCTCGGATTTCATTTGCAAGTACCACTGCGAAGTTATGGTGGCTTTTTCTTCACCCCAAGTCAACCCTCATCCGTGAATACCCACCCAGGGGAATGTCTCAAAACCCCTGAGTTATCCAGAAATACCCGCATCATCCATTAACATAATTTTTTAAATTCATTTTATTGTCCTGTCTGAGTCTATGACTATGTAGGACATGCAGGCCCTCTCTGCCTACAGGCCAAGGATACCTATACCAGTAATATATCCCCTCCTATGCCTCCTATATAGCTCTCCTCAGACATTATCACTCCTCACAAGTCCTCATTCGATCATAAAGTTAGGGGAGCCCTTAGCCCTTCATCATCTCCCCTCTCCAGACAACGAACAGATGGCCATTTGCGGATGTATGGCTGCTGAGAAAAATCGCAAAAACCACTTGGTGCGGAGCTCCCCTGATACCGGCATTAGGGCTAAATCCGAAGTCATAGTGAGCCTTCTGAAGCGTTCGAAGAGTCCAGCCAGCTAGACGCTGCAGACTTGTGGGTACCTCGGAGAATTCACCCTCTGCCTTTCTAGCCTCCTTCCAACTCCTTCCCGAAGGTAGTGCTGAAATGTCAGAAAGTCTTGACAGAGCTTGATTGCTGTATGGTAGCTTAGCTCAACTTCTTTTGTGCCGTCCAGGGCGCTGGGGAGTACCGTTCACTCATCGAAAATTGAAGTCCTCCTAGCTAACTAGCCGAAATCTTGGTCTTGGCGCCCATAAACGTTCCAGATTTGAAAACCTCTCGAGAATATCGCTCCCAACACGGTCTTCAGAGACCTGTTCCCTCTCTCGCTCCACAATTCATGTGCCTGTTCTCCCTCAAGTTACTTGTCCCATCAGAGCAATATTCCCCGTAAGCTAGGACCCATGCTTTGTATTTTTCGACTCGCTCTCCTCATTGCGGGTATAAATAGCGTTGAAAACAGGTAGTGAGAGATGGCTGGAAATTAATGGGGCAAGCCACTATTTGCAATTGGAGCAATTTCTTTATAGATTGTTGAGGCGATATGATGCGTGGTTAGAAAGAAGCGGAGGACTCGAAGATTATGGTAAGTGCTGCATGATTCCGAAGCCGTTAAATGGTGATATGTCTGTATTTACTTTCGACTTCGATTCGATGCGATTATTCTTGGAAATCCCAGATATGCAGAGCATACGGGGCGATTACACCGGCACCACGGGAAGGTGAAGAATTCGTCTTTGCCGGCATCTATTAAATTTTCTCCGCGCGAAATGTGATCTAAAAAGTCTCCTTCCCAAGTGGAATAGGTGCCTAGGCTACTCAAACTATACCGGAGAACACCACCAGGAGGCTGACCACAACACCTTCCATCGTTTGCTTATCTTTTTAGTTTCAGCTTATCCTTGGCCTGTTGGTAGAGAGGACCTGCATGTCCTACATAGTTATAGACTCAGACAGGACAATCAAATGAATGAATTAATTAATAGTGTCTACTGCAGTCTCGCAAGCGAAGTCTTGGCGCGCACAAAGCTGAATTCGTAAAACTCCCTGCCAAACTTCAAAATTTCACGCTCGTCGATTTCGTATCTGTCCTACGTGCTATCTTGCAAACATGTCCTAATCAATCTCACGCACATCCCAAAGAGCTGTCACCCAGATTTGTGCGCCATGCTTTGCTTCCTCCGTCGGGTATATACATCGGCGTGGACGTGTATTTGCTAGTCAACTGAGGCCAGAGGAAGTCATCAAGAGGTGTGATCATTGGAATAAGGATGTACGAGGTCGTACTTGTAGACCTGATGGGACTTAGGTAGGAGTCAAACTCATTGGGAGTGAAAAACGACATGGTGGAGTAATTTGAATGATTGCCTTGTGGGCCATCTTGTTCGATATTGCGAAATTTGACTGAACTTGGCTCTGAGAGAACATTTCACTCATAGATTCGTAGAAGGCACCGCGTACAGCTGTTCAGTCTTGTCCTTCGACGCCAGCCCCCTCATCTCTGACTGTCAGGGGTTTTCCAAAAAAATTTCTATTAAACCTTCTCAATTCACCTTTCCCAGGAAACCTTCTCCCTGAAATTTCTTCAGGATTGCAAGGCCATATAACGTTGTCTCGGCTCCCACAAGTTCCCAAAAATCGAAATCACTCGAAAGACGTGAATTGCAGTATGTTGTTATACTACAAGGTACGGTAAAGGCCAGTATTTCGTTATTAACAGATTAGATTGACAAGGAGAGAAAAAGCTGTGCAAAAGGCATCTTTACATAAATACTTTATACGATAGCTTCATTGCCTTTAATAATCCATGATACACGCCCATTAGTGACCACTTCACTTGTTCATCCCACGTCCCAAGTCCCAGCTGCCTATTCATCCTCAAGAGGTGAAGCCGCATTAGAGTGATGTTCCCACGTAGACCAAGATCCGAGCTTTGCATATCATGACTTGGTTTCCTCCTTGCTAGTATACACAGCATCGTAACTTTATAGTGGAAGATGGCCAGTTTTGAGTGAGGCAAATTCCCAACTGCTATTCAGTTAACTTCTTTATCGGTTGTAGAGACGAGGTTGTGTAGCAAGATTGAGGTAGAGGAGTCGCGTGAGAATGGTTGGTCGGACATTTGTATTTGAATTTGGGGTTGGAAAATTTGACTTGACAGGAAGTGCCAAATGCTTCTTTAGACGTGACACCGGTAGATGGGCCCTAAAAGCTTATTTCTAATAGGCCCGAAAGTGACGATAAGTCATCTATCTTAGACATGCTTGAAATTGCTTTTGATTTCGATTTCGATCCGGACTCAGTAGATCTTGGTTATACCAGGTATACAGAGCATACTGTGCGATTACACCAATATCACTGAGGGATGACGAGTTATTCTCTGCCAGCTATTGGCTTTACGAATTATGCGGCAATACAGTAATGAATTTCACTCTTGTGTGACCATCTATCACATGTCCACACAACGCATGCCCAACTTTGCTCACCAATTCCTTTTGCATCATCGCATTCATCCATATATCATCATCCATACTAAAACTTTACGAAATGTCTAAATTTTCAGAAATTTTTGCTTACTTCAATGAGAATCCAATCTAAGCCATTTTTATACGATTTCGAAATAAATACAAAAAGGAGAGTGCTCAAACTGGTAATTTTCACTGAATAAGCAAGGAGTCGGAAGCTAACATACTGAAGTTGCGGGATCATTTGCTAAATTAGCTGCTCATGTATTCGATATCAGTCATAATGATGAACTGATAAAATTATCTGGTCAAATTTCCAAAATCTTCGCGGAGATCCCGTGTGATAGAAATTATCATCAGCCCTTCAACCTCTTGTTAAGGCTATCTTACAAAATCAAGATGGAGCCAAAATACTCAAAATCGCGATTGAGCTTGCACAAGAACTAGCAGATAAAAAATTTCGCTCAACTTATTGAACGACCAGTTTTGAAATCTACTAATAGTTGTATTTCCATTGTCTGAAGTATTTCAGAGGTAAATAGATTTAGCGAAGATGTTACATTCTTCACTACAGCGCTCGAACGTGAACTTCATAACAATCTAATTTTTGAATAAGACAACTTTTAGACGAAGCTTTTCCTGGGTTAAGATTTGTCTGATCAAACATGGAACATCTGGGAATACTATTAAACGTACAAAATAAACGAGAACAGATACAGGATGAAGATAGGCTAAGGAGGCAGAAAAAGGCTGCACTTAAGACACAGGATGAAGCTTCGACCAAGACACAAAGAGAAATTGCCAGAATTTAGAGAGGAATCCAGGCCCAAGAAATAGAAGAAGAAGAGAAATTATCAGTGTCAGATTGGAGCGAAGATGTATGGACTGAAGCGTAATTGTAGTAGACCTTCAATCACCTTATGCAGTCTATCCAACCTTTCTTCCACTACAATTACGCTTCAGTCCATACATCTTCGCTCCAATCAGACAGAGAGGAATAATTACTGGAAACTTCTAAAAAGACTCGGATTCCGAAAAAAAATAGAGGCAGATGATTTTGAAATACTGAAATTTTCGGAAATTTCTAGATAATTCCTCCCTAGAAAATATAAAGAGATTGAGGAACCTAAATATTTTATAGAATACAATGCGCTGTAAAGTTTGGACAGTGGCAGTAATTTAAACCAAACCATAGATATCCAGAAACAAGATCCTTTGGTAGAGGTCGAACATGAGGAAATCTCGAAAGTTTTCTATGTTAGTAAAATTCTGACAGAAGACATGACTGAAATCGAAATGTGGAATCAGCTAGATTTTTTTCGGGTGAAGTTTTTGAATCAGCTCACAGATTAATTCTCCGAATCTTCGGATAATTTTTCCTCGATCTCAAAAGGAACTAAAAGATCCCAGTTGCGCTGCAATTATTTTCGCTCACCAAATGAATTCCCAATGAAAGGTACTGACCACAATTACTAGGCTGACTTCCTGATAAAAAGTATAGAACTTCAAGATGCTAATAAACACCAATTGAATGATGTGAAAGTTCTGGGTGAGTTCAAAAAACAGTATTCTACAAATCAAAAATAAGGAAAGTTTCTCAAGTTGTCTCGACTTTTACTCGAAGTGTTTTACACACAGCCATAACGGCACTTTATATATGGATTCTGCGTGTTCGAATCAAAATTTGAACTGTGGGTGTTGAACCGCTCGAGCGCATGTAGCTTGGGCTTATTCCCCCTCGACAAAGATAAACAAAAGTTGGTGCGAGCTATCTATTCATACCTGCTGATGAGTGATAAAGAACATGGTATTGACTCATCTATTCAAAAAGTCAATAGTAGCTCTTTTGTGACAGTTTGTGGTAAGATGTCAGGATCTCTTGAGACTTGGTTACTTACCTTGAACAGGTAAGTGCTAAATCTTGGATTCTTGATGGTAAAGAAAATATAATAACAAAGACTTGGTTCTTGATTCTTGGATATCTAGGGAATAATACAGGAATCAAGTCTTTGCTGTTATTATATTTTCTTTACCATCAAGAATCCAAGATTTAGCGCCTACCTGTTCAAGGTAAGTAACCAAGTCCCAAGAGATCCTGACATAAGAATACTGATCGCAAATAGGAACTTAAAATCAATCCTTACCCTATTTCCCCGCGGAGACACTAGTTACTCGCGGAACTACCTACTTCGAAATGGTAGACCAAAGTGCAGTTGTGAAATATTCGTGGGTCAGGATTCCGGGAAAATCAGAAATCAGATTTTTGTAACATGCCCATGGCATAGAAGGTGTGGTCGAGTATGTTATGGCAGACGTAATCTGTAAGATGGGTGATCATCTGAAGGACCTCAACTTTAGCAAAGCGAGATATTTGAACATAAGGTGATGCAATCCTTATATCTCCAAGGCTAAAGCTGCAGAGGTATCTCGAACTCCCCAGTTAAGAGATCGAGAATTTCGTAGAATAGTCACCAGACCACGTGGCTGCAGTCTTCATTTCAGCAAGACACTATTAGAGCTTCTGATATGTATACGAGACGCAGTATTATCACACCGCAGCTTATTCGTCGAAAAGAAGATACTTCATGGTGATATCTCTGTGTCGAAATTGCAAGAGGGGTTTGCATTCCGAAGGCTCAAGGGTCCAAGAGTTCGACATCAGATAAGATTCAATAATTTCTAAAGAGTTCCCAAGAATACAAGACCATAATCTGCCGAACCATAGTCATCCCAATTACCTATTATATTTCCTCTCCATTGGCCACGAACTTTCCAGTATACTCTCATACAGAATAAAATAGTCTAGAAAATTACAGTACAGAACAGAACAGGACAGATTAGAATGGAATGGAAGAGAGTAAGATAGGTTAGAACAGAACAGATTAGGGTAGAATATAGTAGAATGGCACACATATCTTGGTACACAGTTCCTATTGTTTTAGAATAGGCCCTTGGTCCGTGACACTCTGAAGGCAATATCATTCTGACTACTGTTGGTGGTAATATTCAAGGGATATTGATCGATCTAACCCATGCCAAAAAGGCCAAAGAAACCTCGAGTATGGAAGATAATCTCTTTTTGACAGGAAGGACGAAGTTCACGGCGCTTGAAAGATTGTATTATGCTTCAAATTTCATGCCAACCATAAACTGCGCTTTTCACCATGTCAAACATGGAATTGTATGAATGGTATGGCTTTGGTCAAACTATGTCGTTTTATGAGTCGTAGCGCATCAATGAGAGCTGTTTTGGGTTGGGGTATTTCCTCGGGTGTTTGAAGGGCAGTCTCAGGCAGAACCACGATGTTTCTACAAAGTATCAGTCCTGATACACTGTGGGAAGACTCTCACGCACTTCATCATCACACGTAGATATTCTCAGGAGGCATGTGTATATACAGTAGTTTTTCTTTAGACTAGGATAGACAGAGATTTCATCAATACAACTTTACTTTAAATTTTTAAATTGACCCTCAGTGTCTAACACATCATGATCTGGAGTCCTTTTTTTATGTGTCAATTGTGGGATGTATAACTTATGAACGCAAAGGGGACTCTAGAGAGGTGATCCAACTTGAAAAATGGAGCACGGAAGATACCTCAAGTAACTATAATTCGAAGAGAATTAAAATCAAAGATCTAAAACCAATATTGCCAAACTCGAGGGTGCCAAAGGTAGCGTTGGGAGGGTTACTGAGAGACTTGAGTAAAATGTCGAGGTTGGCAAGAGTCAAAGGTATGAATTATTAATTGTAACTAAAGCTAAGGACGAGGGACGAGGAACACTAGGATAGGAGACAAGGCCATTGGAATACGGAGGACAAGACGTGGCCCGTTACATTAGCTGTATCCAAGCTATTTTTATTTATCTTTATTTAACGTCTGGCGGATCACGCGTCAAGCGAGTAACCCTATAAAGTCCCTACTGAGACAAAAGACGCGTGTATCCAAGCTATATTTATTTTTATTTTAGCATTTAACGTCCGCGGCGAAACTATCTTCCGATAGTCTCCAAAAACCTCCCTAGGGGCGAAGGACGCGCTGTCGAGCTAAGCCCGCAGCGAAATTTTCTAGCAGTTCTGCACTAATTACAATCCAGTCCAGTATCGCAATCTTATGCAATACTTCGGTCCCTACATTTATTTCCCCAGAGGAGACTACATTCCATTATCCAAGCTATAGATACATCAAGGTGTTATGATTGGCAAGTATTAGCCATGACAACCACGTGATACTCATCATGCACGAACCTTTGTATATTTCTGCTGCTCAGTAAACTTAGAAGAAGCAAGACCTTTTAATATATACAATTATCTAATTACAACACAAAGTGTTGGAAATGGAGATACGGAGTGTTGTGGACGTACGGGCCCTCCATTTCGTCTAGGTTGCCGACACGATCTTGTGTGTATTTAAGAGGTTGGAATGAATAATATGGTAGCGCTTCAGGCTACCTATTGGATATATGAGCGGCTGTATGGCGTGGGCACAAGGAGGTTATTGGGGGTTTTCCATGCCTAGATGGCGTCACACTCGTTTATGCTGTGGCTTAGGCTCTGTGTCGCCTACACTTGTACTTGTAGCGCACATCTCCCACAGTTTTAGCTTTAATCCGAACATGACACTCTTTTAGTCAACTTCTACTTTCGTTCCATGAATATTGCGCCCATTTCATTGCGCGATATTTCCAACACAAACTAACCAGAGAAACCTAGGCCTCATAGGGCACACCTTCTACTATTCGATTACCCCATTCGTAACCCAGTGACCGTTCTAAGGTGAGTAAATATTCGCAGACTGTGTAGGGAAAGAATACGGGGGTGCTACTGTATCCTCAGTTCCTGGCAAAACATTTGTAACTCCTCGACCAATTTTATCGACATGGAGAATCTAGCATATGAACTACAAGGATACTATTTGGGAATCTTGGATCAGAATTCAGTACCATTGTAGACGAAAGTAGCGAGTATGACGGGCTGGTTAAGGCAGTTCGGATCCCAGAATTAAAAATCAACCGGGCGAGATGGCTCTTCGACGGAAAGGAGCACCGATGGATGAGAGCTAACGACCATACTCGAGGGTCAATCGTCGCGAGTTTGCCGACAGAGGCACTTCAACGCGAAGTGATAAGAAACGGCATTTTATACAACTCAATGCCATATACAGCCGAGCTCTGGTCAGCCCGAGTGAAAATCAAGCAGTGCTTCAGCTTCTATCAATGGGGGCATACCCAAGCATCTTGCAATAGGGCGAGTAGATGTGGTGAGTGTGCGGGCACTCAACAGACCAGTGAATACCCGGGGAAGTCGGTACTTTGCTGCAACGGCGGCAAGGACCACAAATCAGGTCAAAACTTCGCGGCAAACAAGGCCAGCGTTCAACGGGCACGGTGTGAACTTTCGGAGAGAATGGCGGAATTTGTCAAGGCATGGAGTGGATTGCGGCACCATATGGTCACGTGCCATCACACGTCTGATGCGCGATTCACGAAGTATATATATTTATAAGATAGTCGCCATGTCCCCTCAGGGATGGGGCTTTAGTTTTAACTAGTGCCCGGTAGATATAAAAAACAAATAAATAAATATATTTATAAGACTCAATAGTAGTCACCTGTCCTCTCTGTAGACAATCTCAATCACCAGATTAGACCTCGTAAATCTAACCTATGACCTTTACCCTGACAGAATTCAGGAAAGGAGATACATCAACAACGACGGCAATATCTACAGACGACCAAGGGTGCACTCTGGTGTCCCAACAAAAGCCGGAGGTACTCAAGAGAGGACCAGGATGCCCGCACAAACAGCTCCTGGTCAACCCCCCACCACAAGTATTTGGACCATTGTGTTTCCTGGTCATGTGCTATTATGTAATATTAATTAGAATTAGCATCATTAGGAGTTTTCGGTTGGAAGAGGGGACAATCAACTTACCTCTGACTAAACGACTTACCAGGCATTCTGTGATACTAATTACAGGCGTGCTTTGAGTCCATAGTCTATTGTAAGACAAAGACGCACACCATCGAGGTCAAGTTCAAGACCACAGTCGTCTCTTTTCAGCGTGCGCGATGGCAGGGAAAGGATGGCGAGGTCCAATAAAATTTTAGCTAGTCTTGTCTCGGACTCAAAGCCAATTGCACTTCCTATAGGTAGTGAAGGACTATAGATGAAAATAAAAATTCGCCAAGTTCAGTCAAATTTCGCAATATCCAAGAAGTTGGCCCACGAGGCAATGATTCAAATTTTTCCTCCCAATGAGTTTGACTTCTGCCTAAGTCTCATCAAGTCTACAAGTACGACCAAGTACATCCTCATCCGAATGACCACACCTCTCTTCGACCTTCTCTGACCTCAGTTGACCGCCAAATACACGCCCACGCCGATATTTATACCCGACGGAGGAAGCAAAGCGTGGCGCACAAATCTGGGAGACAGCTCTTTGGGATGGACGTGAGAGGGTTCAGGACAAGTTTACAAGATGATGCGAAGGAAGGACATAATCTCGGAGGGCGTGAGATTCCGAATTTTGGCAGGGAGATTTATGAATTGAGATTTGTGCGCGCCAAGACTTCGCTTGCGAGAGTGCAGGCGACACTATAAACACAAGCAAACGATGGAAGGTGTTGTGGTCCACCTCCTGGTGGTGTTCTCCGGTATAGTCTGAGTAGCCCGGGCACCTACTCCACTTGGGAAGGAGACATCTTAGACCATATTTCGCGCGGAGAAAAGTTGAAAGATGATGGAAGCATGCCTTGATAACTCAGAGTTTTTGAGACGTTTACCTGGGTGGGTATTCACAGGCGAGGGTTGACTTGGGGTGAAGAAAAAGCCGCCATAACTTCGCAGTGGCACTTGCAAATGAAATCCGAGGCATGATTGCTCTTCCTTTACGTTTAATCATCTATTCTGTACTTTTCTTTGATATTGTGTCATAGCTAGATAGCTGCATACGCAATTAAAATCTGATGGAAAAAAAGATCCCTAGGCACCATTTTTGACTTATCCATAGTTTATATTGAGATAATATTATGATTTTATCGACACTAACTGCAGCTTGTGGCTCGTTAACTTCATAGACGCTCAGCGATAGCTTCAAAATCTCACACTGACGTTATTTGCAAATGCAGGAAGGGTACATCATTCCAATATTCACTAACAAACATTGTAAAAATACTCAAAAGTAAACAGTATATTGTTCTCCTGGTAATATTCGCCTTTTGCATTTGACAAAATTTTATCATTCCCACAGCATGTGTGAGACATTTCCGTCAGGTCGTAGTCTTAATCCTTCACAGTATCATGCTTAACTAAGCAGTGTACGCTGGCTTGTCCACCGATGAGAATCAAGTCTCCCTTCCGAAACCCCGTAATCTGATTTCTGCATCTTTCATGATCGGCACCTTTAGCAATACGCGGATATGACTTCATCCAGCTCTCTTTCCATGGCTGCTTTAGATTTTGCTGATCTTTGGGAGACATTCTATACAAGATTCTATAGTTTGATTTAGCTGGTGCTTGCAGATGACCACAGCCGGAGTAATCTTACGCAATTCTTTCTTTGTATGGGGGCGAGATTAGATATTCGGTGATCTTTTTGAGGAATGAAGATGATTGTAGGATTCTCAGCTGGAAAATGGAACGTGAGAAGGGAACCGGCTGCCTATATATACCAGTCAACCAGGTCAGTCATAATACCTATCCTCCCTAATGCAATCATTGAAATTTCACGAATATGCCTGACTTTTTAGCGTAGGATGAGATGTAGTGTCTCTAACTTTCTTTCATGCTCATACAACGCAATTTCTGGTGCTAATACTGCAGCTTGTCTCCGGGCTCCAAATCAGGATAACACTTTTACCGGGGATCTAAAGCTCAGAGTTGACGATTGGTAGTTTAGTAGTGGCACAACACCATATACTTTCGTTAGTAAAGCCTAATGTGTCAATTGAATGAACATCACCTCAACTTTTGTATATTTTCTGGCATAAGAAGCGGCAGGATAGCTGGAAGGTGCAACATTGTAAGTACCGGACTAGGTGTGGGTGATGTGAAGTGATTTGGCATCTTGTATGTACCAGGAGTTATCCTATACCCTCAGGCGTGACACGAGTAGATCACTCTACGAATCCATTGCTACCCAAATGACTAGGGAATAAAGTTATTCTAGTCAGAGAAAATAAACTATGATCCTGAGTGACGTTACCCTGCGCTGTATCTCTATTTCTCGACCACATTGCATCTTGAGTTGCCAATAGATTCAGCATCATCACATCTCACCACGTACATTTTACTGGTAGACTATAACACAACTTGTCAGGAATCTCAGGGACATTTGCCATCCATTCTCTCCTATCATTTCTGTCGGCCTAGGCGAGGCTGCTTGCTCGCACTTTCAACGTTGTGCGGCAGATGGAGCCGGGAAACTTCCAGGGCCTATTATGGCGGCCATGCACGCATTTCAAATCTTTCAAGTCCCGGAAATTCCAGCGGTAATCTGCGTAGCCTTCCTAGCCTGTTCTAGCCACAGTGCGAAGATGGTACGCTCGCCTGGGTAGAGTCAGGTTTTGCGGCTGCTGGTAGGCCAGATATGGATCAAAGTATCACCACATACATCTAAAAATGCAGGTCTTTATTGAGAGATCACGCGAGCACTACAGGTACATGAGATCTCGACGCCGAAGGCTTGCGTCGAAATATTGATAGGCATCGCTTGAGCAATTGCCAAGCCCATGGTTCTCTGATGGGATGATGATTGATCTATTGCTTTTCCGTGTCTGAATTTATACATCGCAATTCACTCTATCTCATCAACTTCTTCTTTGTAGCCAAAGTACAGAGGGCCAAAAATAAATCAGCTTGGGCACCTTGGAAATATGATGCTCGCAAATAACCCTGATAATTTTCCCCTTGCTCCTGGCAGGGTCGAAGAGCCGTACAAGGCGACGATATATGCAGCATTACTTCTCCGACTTGAGCGAATGGATTCTCAGTGTTCCCACATTGGCTTCTTGCGTATCACAGCAGAAAGCATTATTTACCCAAGACATCATGCGTGGATGTTAGAGTGCGTGCTGACCGTTGCCATATCCAACATCCAGTGATAGGACAAATAGCGGCTCATAGCTTTTTCCAATGCATCACGCGAGTGTTACGCGATCTGGGGTATCTTTTTACATCATTTAATGTGAATTTAGCTATCTAGCTGTGACACGCCACCAGTACTATGTATGTATTTTGGATGACTTTTTTGACATTAGAGACACTCATACTCTAGATTTCATTCGCACATATCACTGCAAGGTATGTTTGCTTACAAAAATAGTCATTTCCCCCTCGTGAGCTTCCACCAAAGCGACGTTTCACAATCTTTGATTGTCCAAACGTGCCTTCGTCATCCATGTACACCATTAACGCAGGAAATATGGTCTAGTTCTGCCGGATTTGAACAAGCGATCCACTACCTCAAGTGGGATATATGTCCAAGCTATCCAGAATCTATTGACAGACCAGCCAAGACATGTACCACCGCACCATTCAACCATGCAAGTGTTCACAGTATCGCCTAAACTCTCGCAATCGAAGTCGTGTAGCCCAATGCTTAATTTGAGAAACTCTTTTCCACAAATCGAAATGTAACCACCACTAGGATATTATCCACCGTTTGCATCACCTTACCAATCTTTCCTACTTATTCTATCTATCTGTAAATATTTAACGCCAAGAAGGCACACAGGATAACCCCGGCCTCTGAGTCCTCTAGAGAGCGTTTGGCGTGCCTGCACAGCCTATTGCCGTCAGGCATCTTTATTGTCAAATGACATCTAAATCTCCATAGACATTATAGCATCGTGTCTCTACTTGCTGCCGTTAAGCCTATTACTTTTGTGCGTGTAATGATTTCGCAACTATTTCCACTTATGGGGTTGGATGGTGTAGTGGTACACCATTCGGGCCGTTCTCCCAAGTAGATACTGGGTGGCTTGAACAATCTACCCCACTCGAGGCAGGAGGGAGCTGGTTGGAATCCAGTAAAACCCCTATACCACGCTTTCTCGCGATGATATCTTATCTGTGAAAAGATGTAAGCACACTCGGATAACCACAAGGTTTTCACGCTTTTCCCTGCGGTGGGTATGCACGGAAGAGATTATTGTTAGAAATGGAGACACAGAGTGTTGTGGACGTACGGGCCCTCCATTTCGTCAGGGTCCCCGACTCGATCTAATATGTGTTTAAGAGGTTGTAATGGGTAATATGGTAGCGCTTCAGGCTACCTATTGGAGATATGAGCGGCTGTATGGCGTGGGCACAAGGAGGTTATTTGGGGTTTCACTATGCCTAGATGGCGCCACGCTCGTTTATGCTATGGCTTCGGCTACGGGTCGCTTACACTTGAACCTTTTTTTTATTATTTAATGTGTATTTAGCTATAGAGCTATGACACATGACCGGTGCTTTGTATACATATAGGATGTTACGGTGGGTGATCTATGGCGTGGCGATCGCCGTCTGCTGTGAGTATGCTAGTAATAACTAGACGAGTAACTAAGAAAGAATATACCTGATGTGATGGGCTATCACCAAAACAATAAGAACAAAGTAAGCTGGCCGTAGTACAGTCTATTTTCTAATTATCTAGGAAATGGTATCTATCTAGGCCGTAGGACATATATACATGTAGCTCTGACCCCAGGGAGGTTAATATCCATCGGATTGGCGATCGCTTATAATCACATAAAAGAGCATCGACGATTAGTACAAAGATAGACACAAGTACATGGGTGTAAGGCGCAGACTGTAACACCTGAGGGTAAATCTGGTGGGTTGACGGAGTTGGCGAGGTGCCAGGACGTTAAGACTGTGGGGCGAGAGGTCAAGACAAGCTGGAAGATATTCTGAGAATATTAGACTATGGAGATATAAGATTGAGAAGCTGAAGAACTCTTTAGGGTAACTTCAGCTTCCTTAAGTACAACTACTACGTGCTAGATTTAGGTGAGGCTTTGGAGGTTATGTCATGGTGAGCCCTTCCAACTCCAATTGTCGGAGTTCTCCCGGAAATCTTCTCATTGAACCTTTTCCCGAGAACTTTCTCCTTGAACCTTCTTCAAGGATGCCTGGCCATAACATAGGATGACTCTTTTGACGTTAGAGACACTCATACTCTGGATTTCATTCGCAAATACCAACATGAGGTATGTTCGCTTACACCAGCAGTTGACACTCCTCCGTAAGTACCCACCACCAAAAGGGAATTTCGTAACCGTTGGTTGTCCAAGCATGCCTTCGTCATCCCTGCATACCAGCTCCGCGGGAAATGTGGTTGTGTTTTGCCGGATTTAAACCAGCGATCTACCATCTCGAGTGGGATATGTGTCCAAGCACTCCAGTCTCTACTTGGCAGACCGGCCAAGACGATGTACCACCGCACCATGCAACCATGGCGGTGTTTATTGTGTCGCCTGCACTCTACTAATGTACTTGTAGCGCACATTTCCCACAGTCTTATCCTGTTGAGCAAAGTTATACTAATATGAATCTCTCTCAGAGTTGATTGAATTGATTGTCCTTTCTGAGGATGCTATCTTAGTTCTTAAATACATCTTTTAGATTATTCTCATAATTTCCTCCCAATCTTCAGATATAGCCCAATAATTACAATTATTTATGCAAACAGCTCGTATTTCCCTTCTTTACATGGTTCTAAAATTGGTCCTGTTTGTTCCCTTAGTAGCAAATTATAAGTGGAAAGTATAACCAAGCATAGTAAAATTAATGCTGTTTAATAGGAGTTTAAGTGACTCGATTGTAATGACAAATTACAAATGCTACCAGAATTATGCATAGGTAGGTGGGAATCTATCTTATAACATATGCATGACTCGAATATAGCCAGTGACGCTTTCATCTTGTATTCCAATTGCATACAGATTAACAATCTTTAATAAAGGTAATTCTTTATTTAGATGTTATGATATGTTATTCGACATATCCATAATCCGAACATGACACTCTTTTAGACAACTTCTACTTGCGTTCCCTTGATATTGCGCCTATTTCATTGCGCGATATTTCCAACAATTATACGCCGTCAGAGGTCAATCTCGAATGGTATCCGCAAATGAAATCTAAGTGAGAGTGTTCCAAACGTCAATTTAAGTCATCCTATTCAATGCAAATATCTCCCGATAAAAGCCTGCATGGGCCTCAAGCCGCCAAATCAGGATAACTGAATACTTCATTTTATACCCACTTATGTTTCGAATCGATCGACAATCAACATGTCTACCTTTCCTACTTTCTCCCATGTTTATCTAGAATATTTAACGTCGTGCCCGCGCACAGCTCGCGAGCTCCTCACGTACCGGTTAGCCCAGTCTAAAATAAACTACCCGACGTGTTGGCGCCTACACAGGCTCAACAAAGCATTGAAAGCTAGGATCTTATCATCCTGCGCTCGAAGATTACAGCGTACATGGAGGTCGTCTATCCAACTTATCTCATGCTATGCAGTTGGTACTAAATGAAGAAAAGATTTTACAAACAATGAAAAGAAGAAATTGTTTACATCAAATCGTGATTTCGTTCGAACCAGACTTGTGTGTGTGTGCCCTTTCGAAGAAATCTGTGACACGCACCCAATTATTGAATGCATCAACTCCCTCCGCCGAAGCAAGTGCCCAGGATACGCTGGGATTAGAGTTCTGTGCCCTGTGGAGCTGAGCCTGGTATTGCCCGAGCTGGCAATAGAAAAAGTGGTCGGGGGACTTCTCTTCTCCGCATGTGCAGGTTAGAATGGCGTTTTCGTGCTGAAAGCGTCGGGGATAATCCGCGAAGTCGCCATTATTAATTCATTTTATTGTCCTGTCTGAGTCTATGACTATGTAAGACATGCAGGTCCTCTCTGCCTGCAGGCCAAGTATACCTATACCAGAAGAATATACCCTCCTATGCCTCCTACACAGCTCCAGTCGAAATGTACTACCTCTCACAAGTCCTCATTCGATCATACACTTAGAGGAGCCCTTTGCCCTTCATCATCCCCCATGTCTAGCTAACGAAACCATGTCTATTTGCAGGTATAAGGCAGCCGGCAAAATCGCAAAAGCCACTGGGTGCGGGACTCTTTTATGACCGATATTAAGACTTAATCCTGAGACCTAGTGACCCTTCTGAAGCATTCTGTCGAACTAATAGAGACCTGCATATGAGCCTGAATAAGGCTGATAAGGAAGCAGGCGCAATCAACTGTGCGTTACACAATGTATCTATTATTATCTCCCTGGAACCATTATTTAAAATTTTGCATGTAGGTTATAGTCTGGAATCTTGTACTGTAATTAGTTGCGCCTACTTTTACTTGTTTGCTATATTAGCGTTCATCATGTTTTTACCTAGTGTTTGAAATTAGATAACACAGTCTGTTTGTAAGACGGGATAATGAGATAACGTGGTCTGGACTATGGAAACTGACTGAAGGAAGACGAGCGAACTAGTACTTAAACAGAAGTGAGATCATGGAAGATACGACAATCAATCATTTTCTCTTTCCCTTCTCTTTGAGAAAACATCCAAGTCCCAATCCAGTGACACGTTCAAGGGGGCCGACCAGCTGGCCGCGGCAGACTTGTGGGTACCTCGGGAAATTCACACTCTGCCTTTCTAGACTCTTTCTAACTCCTTCCCTAAGGTCCTGCTGAAATTTCACAAAAGTTCTGACAGAGCGTGATTGCTGTATGGTAGCTTAGCCCAACTTCTTTTGTGCCGTGTTGGACGTTGGGGAGTGCCGTTGACTCATCGACAATTGAAGTCCTCCCAGCCAATTAGCCAAAATCTCGGTATTGGCGCCCATAAACGTTCCAGAATTAAAAACCCCTCGAGAATATCGCTCCCAACACGGTCTTCAGAGACCCGTTCCCTCTCTCGCCCCACATCTCAGCCGACTTTTCTCCCTCAAGTTGCTTGTCCCATTAGAGCAGCAGTCCCCGATAAGCCAGGACCCAGGTTTTGTATTTTTCGACTTGATTCCCTCCTTGCAGGTATAAGTAGCGTCGAAAACATGTAGTGAGAGATAGCTAGAAATTAATGGAGCAAGCTCCTGTATGCGATTGGAGCAACTTCTTTATTGGTCGTGGAGGCGAGATGATGCGCGGTTAGAAAGAGGTTGAGAACTCAAATGAGAATGGTAAGCGCGGCATGGTTTAGAAGTAGTTAAATAGAGATATGCATGTGTCTGCTTTCGAATTCGATTCCGATGCGATTCTTCTTGGATATCCCAGATATGCAGAGCATGTTGAGCGGTTATACCGGTAACACTGAAAGGTGACAAATCGTCTTTGCGGGCTAAATCATGAGTATATCTTGAGTGAAAAGCATCATATTCCATGCAGACCAAGTGCTGGACTTGTGTCATACCTAAATGAATGACACACATACACTGACGACCAAATAATTGTTATCTGGTTTTCCACAAGTGATTTGAGTTTGTGTTCATTAGCTTTGATTCATCATGAAGTGCATAGCTATGAGATTGTTGAATTATTGTCGGAGAATCATCATGATTCATCAGAGAACGAGTAGTCTTTGACAAATAACCTAGGAATGTACAAGGGCATCAAGTATTAGAATCCCACCAGGCTGGTTACCGTTCTGTAGCGACATTAGGTCATCTGGATATTTCCGACTTTTGGTCTCCAGTAAAGTATTAATTGACGACCTAAACAAGACTAATGTATCTTTTCAAACAAAGACTCAGTTCTAGGAAACCAACTCATTTTCTACCAGTATAGACAAAACTCGAGCGAAATTTTAATATTTGTTTTCAGATCACCCAGACCTTGGTAGGCCTCTAGACATATTATAAAGGCGCAGTTGGTAGCAGGAATAAAGTACTACGAGAGTATTCTATGGATAATTTTTGGATTAATGAACTTTTGAAAATATCTGCCCGTGACATCTCCTTAGCCTTTTACCTCTGCACCACTTCGCTGCTTCTTCCTACAAATTATATTTGCTGGAGATTCTATCGAGATGCTATCGTTAATTTTCCTTTGCAAGACTTCCCCTGTTATACATGATGCATTTCGTCAGCGACTATAGATAAAAAAGTGGACATTCGTTCTGCGTAAATCTAGAATATTTCTTACCTTCAAGTTTCAGAATGGTCTCGTTAAAGGCGACTATAATAGGATCATACAGTAGATCAGAGTTTTCCGGTGTACCATATTCCATAAACCTCTCTCCCGATAATGTTGGCTGTCCGAATAGGATTTTACGTATCGTACGTGCCAGATCCTTAAGACACTCGAACTTCGGCGAAAAGAAACCTATGATCCGTTTCTCAAAATCACATACAATATGAGATAGTTTCATTCCGTAGTTCTGGGCTGAAGAAGGTGTACACCATTGCTCCAAGTGATCAGGCACTGACTCCGGGTCACGACCATAGCTCATGCATCCGACCAGTAGAACGTAAAAAAAGGACTCCAGATCATGACGATACGTTTGTTGAATACTAAAATCCTTGTCCCTGATACCTTCTAAGAGTCCCAAAGCCATGAACTTTGTGGTACCAGTGATGACTTTCGCTTCATCATTGTCCCGACTATCCTGGAGGAGAGTTGACATGTCTAGATCAATAAGTAGCCCTTTTGTCACGCCCTTGTGGTTCGGTCCAAACAAAATAATGTTTCCCTCCGAAACATCACCATGAAGGATTTGGATTTCGTGGAGATTACGATGTCCAATGATCGCATCACGGATACCGCCTACAAACTCACGCACCGTTGAGCATGAGTTGAGTGGGCGTCCGAATGGTGAGAGTTTGGCAAAGGTAAGTTCACGTTTCATGTAGTAATCTTCAACCTTTGGATCCATTGTTTTGCCATGGGAGAGATGTACTCCCTCTGAGTTCATTTCCCAAATATATCCACTCGAAAAATCTATGCCCTTTCGGTGGGTCTCAACCTCGTAGAGACTTTTTGACCTCTTCAGATGAATGACACCCGGTAGCTTTTTTGCAAGCTCCAGGTATTCGAGCTCACTTCGTTTGGCACCAGAGCCCCAAGAAAACTTGATCAGATACTTGTTGTCTCTTGTCTTGAAGCACGTATTTCCTCGCGAGCTTATCGTCTCCGGTCGATATACTGGCTGTGGTGAGATCTCAATTATCCTTTGTTTCTTTGTACCCCTTGGAATATTGACGAAACAACGATCGTCTTCATTATATCTAATTATTGGGTCTAGCCCAAGCTCTTCATCATTCATGAGCATGTAAGAAGATAGCGCCCGTACAAGCGCTTCCTGACTTTTGATCACGTCAATCTCTGCCGAGCTGTATGCGCCTGCTCGATCGACAACCCATAGCTCAACGTGATTTTGGTGCAAACAAAATCCCTGCACAAATCGACGAAGCGGCTGAGCATAGAATATTTCACGCACGTATCTCATCAATTGGTGAATCTTATCAGCTTTCTGACCGGGTGAAGCGGTCAACTCACCCACCACTCGGACATCTCTCCAATTGTGCTGTTGACAATCAAGAATGGTGGCAGATTCGATGAAAAAGTCCAGCTTTCGTTCACTTAGACCTCCATCAAACTCTTTAGTTTTTGTAGTGTGACAAAATTTCCCTTGCACCTTGGGATCTTTAGGTTCCTTCTTGACGACGGGTTTGTCGCTTTTTGGTTTTTCGGCTTTGCTCATCAATTGTTTCAAGAACCGATCTTGGAAAGCGTATAGCCATCTTTGCATCGCTGCTTCGTCCATGTCAGCCGAGAAGACGTTATCGCTTCCACATTGACCGTGATCGCAATAGCTTTGCCAGATACGCAAAGTCAGATCAGACCACGCTTTATTTTCGAACTGCGTCTCCCAAAAATTGCCGACATTTCTGTAAACTTTGCCAGCAAGTTCAGCTTTGAGTGCCTGCGTAAGATCATTGGCGACTTTACCATAACCGTTCGATTCTGCAATATTGCGCTTTTTCGAAGTCGATGTATGTTGCTTCTGCATCATAACTCTTTTTGAAACAGGTAGATTTGATGATGGTTCACGTAAAATTTTATTTGTGGTATCAATGACGCTGGCCCAAATTTGACTATCACTGGCAGAGTTATGGATTGACGCGGTCAATACTTCAAAATCAGAGATAGAAACTTCCTTCTTGGAAATCATGGTTATTAGTTCAGCGAGTTGATTATCTAACGTAGCAATGGTCGCATTGCCATCAAAATCCATCGTATATTGGTGTAAATTATATATCAGCCCGTCGATTGCTTAAAAATTAGATTGTGCTCCAGTACGTGCAACGAAGACTGACCTTTCATAGGATTACTCATTGTTTCATACTTAGTCCGGAATCGATCGAGCATGTCACCAAGTGGATTTAACGCGGTGTATGCCAATAACTCGTCAATGTGACTCATCCTGGATGATAAGGTAGTTAAATTCTAGGTTGAGTGATAAGAGATGCGGGAAAGATATCATACACGGCCTTTTTTTGCGAAATGCTATGGCTTCTTTATAACGACAGAGTTCATAAAATATGCACGGACCATGACGCGTTGCGAGGTCATGCATGGATAAATTTATGCTTTACAAGTCAATCAGAATGAACATCTTCTCAGCCAACCAAGCTGCTCTTCCCGCCCCAGGATTAAGTTGTAGGGCTAAATTCTGCAGATGTATAGATAGATTATGAAGCAGATATGACTTCCAAGTCTGCAGTCTTACCCCCGAACCCATGTCTCTCACGGGAAAGTCGTCCAAACCGATTTGGAATAAAGCCTGGCAAATATGAACCAGGTCGTTATTCCGTGATCTTTAGCTAGTCATTTGGGTATCAGGATGATCTCATGTTCGTGCTTAGTGGTTCCGATGAATGGAGAATGAAATGTAGGTGGAGCTTGGGCCTAAAAATAAATGATCATTTTTCCATGATCCAGTTTCACCAATCTATTTTAATCCTTAGACGTCTTTAGCGCCGCATCTTTCCTGCGAGAAGGAAACATTTTTCCAACGAACCTTTGCCGCACAACGTGAGCCAACCAGTGGTGTATGACATGCCTTGTTGGAACAACCTTAAATGAGATCCGCACGCTCGCCTTCAAAGTTGCGCCTCCCCTAACTCGTATGGTGATCAAAACGACAGTAATGACGATGAAAAAGAGGAAAGATATTACAGTGCAAAACACTACAACGGCATTCAGAGAAAACCTTTTGAGGACCCACCGAAAACTCACACCGCTGGCGAAAAAAAGCCTATGACAGCAAAATTTAAATCCTAGTATCCTTGAGATAAGCAGATCTCGACTCGTCAACAAATGATCTCTCCAAATTCTGACTGAGGACTCTTCTAGCACGGAGGGTATCCATAAATATGAGCTATCAACAATCCCACTTCCAATGCTAATTGTTGGTGGTAACTTGCCTAGCTCACAGCAACTACACGCGACTAAGACCTTTCTAATCACCTTGCATGATTTTCGGAATTTACTGCAGCATTGATCAGGGTAGGAGGGAGAAGAACTGTAGGTTGAGGAGAGTATTCACCTAAACGCTTGCTTAATTCGCTCGACTAGCCCGTCTCATCGAATGCTTCAGCGGCGTAGCTATGCATTCGGACTTAGTCCTTTTGTGGGTTCTAGAGGAGACCTACAATAAAATATTTTTGAAACTATTCCCTGCAGGAACATAACCGCAAATGACCATCGCTTCGTTGGCTGGAGCGAGGAGATGATGGCGGGATATTGGCTCTAAGTGGACTCAAATGGAGGCATGTGGGGGTATCATCACTGGAAGCTGTAAATGAGGCGAGCAGGGAGTACAAAGTTCGAGACATAGACACTCCTGGCCTATAGGCAGAAAGTACCTACATTTCTTTGTATTTTTAGAGATCAGATTAGATTAGATTTTAACTACAGTCTCTACTGTGGCTAAGACTATAAAAGACTGCTAAAAGCTATGACTAACTTTTTATTTCCAGTTAATATGTCAATATATTCAGTTCAATGCACTCTGATAGATTTTGAGGGTCTTGCCCTATTTTTAGAGACTAAATAGAACAATAAACACAAAACAAAAATCCATTTCCTAGGCTCGACATTACATGGAACGGAAGCATAGTCGACAGCCTTACTCTATTTCCTACATTGTGTGATGATGAAATTATCAGAGGATTCGAGTATCACACAGTCTTACTACTCATATTAGTTTGTGGTGCAATAAAAAAAAGTGACACACCACACCGCAAATGGCTCCACATAAAGACAGACAGCCATTCAGCAGCGGGGAAAACTCCTGGCATGGAACGCATCCAAACTATCGACGAAATGCACGCCCAAGGGCTCTATTCAACTGAATGACCAACGGATGCGACAAGCTGCCTTAAAATTTACAGTCAACAGGAACGGGGTCCAGAACGATGCCTCGCGCGCCTCCAAATGTGTGGTCAAAAAAGCTCACGAAAGCGAATCACTCCAGAATGAAACTCGCCATGCATAACATTGGGCGGGAAAAAAGAAGTGAAGAATCC
This sequence comes from Blumeria graminis f. sp. triticale, assembly GCA_905067625.1. Classification (NCBI taxonomy): domain Eukaryota; kingdom Fungi; phylum Ascomycota; class Leotiomycetes; order Helotiales; family Erysiphaceae; genus Blumeria; species Blumeria graminis. The sequence goes on along the minus strand of LR898468.1, from coordinate 12,227,308 downwards.
CCTGCTAAAAAAAGACAGGTTAACTAGTCGTTGGAAACATTTGCGCGTTCTTAGACTGCTTGCCTTGCGACCCGGCAAAGTCTCAATAGGGATAGACTCTCTACATGGATGTCCTCGTGATCAAGAATAGGACGAGGCCGATACTTGGAGCAGAGGAGATGGTCGCTCGATTTTAAGAAGACCAGAAAGCACTAGAAGAAACAATAATCAAAGTGGATGAAGGGCCTCTCGAATGTATGATGGGAAACCAGAGGCCACACACGCTCCGAGTAATGGATAATCATTGCCTTCTGTCAGGCGCAGGTTCACTAGGCGCAAGACTTGAGGTGTAGGAGAGGGCGTAGCGTAGGAGGTACTGATGAAGGGCGCCTCGTGATGGGCGATCAACAAAACTGTATAGTAAAGGAATAGCGGCCGATTACTGTCTATTTTTTACATACATCTCGGAACTGTCTACCGAAGGGAAGCCTACTTCAGGTGTCCCAACTCCCAATGCGCTAACCTCACTAATTGTTCTCCTACACCATATCCTTGATATTCCGAGTAGGCCCTTCATAGTGAATCTGGGCCGTGTCGGCCTATGATTCCATATGAGACTTGCTCCAAAAATATCCTGTTTCCATGTTTGTTGCAACCCTGTATTTGTATGGCCAAGTTGGACAAGTCTTTGGATGGCAAGGCTAATGACGTCATAATGATAAGTGTCCGTGCGACAGTCACTGGGAGATGGCGCAGCCTGTAACACGCCTTGTGGGAACGCGGAAGGCTTTCTAGAGAAGTAGTAAAGAGGAATGCGGGAAGTCGTACTGGATGAATCGGCCCGAGGCGACAGTAGGTCAGTATGGCTGGCAGAGGACGCGAGTGAGATGTGATTAGAATTATGTAACAATTCTTAAAGACAGAAACCAAAGCGTGAAGATCTCAGTCCGGGAAATGAAAACCACATATCTGTCCTCGCTAATCAAAAAATCCTAGTGGGACTAAATAAGGAATCCATGAGTCCTGCCTCAGACATTTCTCCAGAATCCTTACACCTTCTTTTTTTTTTTTGCATCAGATTTGAATTGCATATGCAGCTATCTAGCTATGACACAATATCAAAGAAAAGTACAGAATAGATGATTCAGCGTAAAGGAAGAGCACTCATGCCTCGGTTTTCATTTGCAAGTGCCTCTGCGAAGTTATGGCAGCTTTTTCTTCACCCCAAGTCAACCCTCATCCGTGAATACCCACCCAGGGGAACATCTCAAAACCCCTGAGTTATCGAGACATGCCTCCATCATCTTTCAACTTTTCTCCGTGCGAAATATGGTCTAAGATGTCTCCTTCCCAAGTGGAGTAGGTGCCCAGGCTACTCAAACCATACCAGAGAACATCACCAGGAGGCGGACCATAACACCTTTCATCGTTTGCTTGTGTTTATAGAGTTAGCTGCACTCCTTACACCTTCTCATGCAGCGTTCAATAATTTCTTGACGCAATCACGCCAACATAGGTCAGTGAAAGTTCAGTGAACTCCGAGCTATTGAGTGTGTTATTTTGGATGCTACTTGAGCCATAGACTATCTAGCTCACTGGGCCCCTCTCTGATCCAGGCCACACTTTGTACATGTCAGGGTAAAGGTCATAGGATAGATTGACGAGGTATGATCTGGTGGTTGAGATTGTCTATAAATAGGAAAGGTGACTCCTATTGATTCTTATAAATATATATACATTGTGAAAAAATAGGGCACGACACTCATCATCTATTGGCAAAAATTGAACACAACCACATACAAATTTACTATTAACTTTAAAGCTATTTAGATAGTTTTAGCTGTCCTTCATAGTCATAGACTCAGTAGGGACATTAATAAAATTCTATTCTATTCTATTCTATATACATTGTGAATCGCGCATCAGACGTGTGATAGCACGTGACCATACGGTAACGTAATCCACTCTATCCCTTGACAGTACAATACTCATCTGCGTCTTTTGTCTCAGTAGGGACTTAATAGGGTTACTCGCTTGACGCGTGATCCGCCAGACGTTAAATAAAGATAAATAAATAAATAAAGTACAATACTCATTCCTATTGCCACCTCGGGCAATACCAAGCTCAGCTCCACAGGGCACAGAACTCTAATCCCAGCGTATCCTGGGCACTTGCTCCGGCGGAGGGAATTGATGCATTCAATAACTGGGTGCGTGTCACAGATTTCTTCGAAAGGGCACAACGAACAGTCTGACTCGAACGAAATCACGATCTGATGTAAACAATCTTCTCCTGTTAGAGTTAGACTCTAGTCCCATGGTGTCTAAACTATGTTTATTAGACTGCAGGTTTCCGCCGCTGATCATACATCTACGGGCAAATTACACTTGAGGATATGTGCACGGAAATGAAGGCTGGAAAACTTAATACAGAACTGACGGACATGGTAGAACGTAGTTTCGGACTTGCGCATAATATGGGAGGTAGGTCACAACTCTGTATCGAACATATATCTCAGGGGATATAGGTGCTCTATATTTGACTTTGGGAATATCTATAAAAGAAGGCATTTACATGTACATACTAGAGTAGACTTCACGGGAGGGTATTTCCATAGTAAATATATATATTGAAGATACTTGATAAAGACCTTTACATTATTTTACATCCAACTGCAATCGCAGCCACATCATAATCGACAAACAGACCATATTCATTATGTCTGAATATTTAGATAACCAAAGTCGAATATCTTCTTTTATTTTTTATTTTGTTTTATAAAATCTTTTCTTGATTTAGTACCAACTGCATAGCATGAGATTCGTTGGAGGGACGACCTTCATGTACACTATAATCTTCGAGCGCAGGATGATAAGATCCTAGCTATTGTTTGCTTTGGTGGGTCTATTTGGGCGCCAACACGTCGGGTAGTTTAATTTAGACTGGGCTTACCGGTACGTGAGTTCCTCACGTACTGTGCGCGGGCACGACGTTAAATATTATAAATAAAGTGCACTACTCATATCATCTTTTGTAACAAAAATATATCAGAGATATATTCCCCTTGATGAATAGCCACTCTGTCGGAGCATTTGCTCTGGTAGGCCTGAGGTTTAGATTCATGCCTTAGGCTACCAAGTGGACTCGGGTTTTATCAACGCTTCAGGAGCGTCCACAGATAGAGATCGATATAAATATACACGTTAATCCGTCACCGCTTCTGCAGTAGCGAACCCCATTCTCATTACCTGTGATATCACAGAGATTGACCCTGTCATACCAACACTGATCAGTGCTTGACTAGACAGCAAGCATAGACAGCTAGGTACTTCATAGGAAGACAACCCCATCGGCAAGTTCGACCAGGCTGTGATAGGAAGCCACTGCTCGTCCCACAAGTTGGGTTCCAGTAGTGCGAAAATCGAGACATCATATCACAAGTTGATATCATTATCTCCCAGTCGTCCAAGACCTCGCCAGAATCGACAATATGAGCCAAGCTAAGCTCCCAGAGTTTGTGGGACTTCTCCAGGCCGAATGGGTGAAGCCACACATAACGAAAAAGGATACAGGAGGAAAGGAAAACGTTAGTGATAGAGTTACGGATCTGAACATCACCATCGTCACATGGATCGACAATTCCCACCAAGGCTTCATCGACTACATGCTCCTCGAAATCTTCCAAGAGGACTTTGTTGAGTGGGATTCTGATAACTTCGCCATGGTCTACCCACCAATTCTAAGAAGATTCAAGACACTCCTTATGTCAAGAGGAATATATGTAGGGTGCGAGAACAACAAACGATCGACCGTCGCACAGCAGCTGGCAGCATTGCTTGAAAATGATACCCATGACCTACCCCAGTGGCCGAAGCGCGAACTTGACCAGATGATTGGATACGGGCCTGAATTTCAGTCACTTGTCTTCAACGAGGGCATACGAAGCACTGTTAAAGTGGCCGATAATAATTGCAGTGATGATACTGGCACTGTATTTGCCGACCTCAAAAGCGCAAAAACAGGCAAGGACAAATACATCCCGCCAAAGGGTGAAAAAGAGGAGGAAAGAATATATCCCACGTACCCTAGTTATCAGTGCGAAGATCTCTACAGGAAAAGTGATGGATACAAGAAGAGACCAGAGAAGAGGCAGAAGGTGAGAGATAGCATGGAGATTGACTCAGACAATGACTCAGACAATGACTCAGACAATGACTCCGGCAAGACATACATTCCAAAATGGGCGAAAGAAACACCGACCGAATGTATCAATACCTCGAGAGCACTGATGGATCTAAGTAAACATTATATGAATCCTCAAGATAAGTTCGGAGCCAGACACTATGAGGTGCTTGAAAATAAGCTCAGAATCTTCTTCGAAAAATGCCGGATTGCCGGAATTGGAGAAAACCTGTTCAAAGATGCTTTCTCCACAATGCTACGAGATACCGCGCACGACTACTACCTTAGGCACCTCGCTGAGCATCTTGAACACCTGAATTTTAACGATATGGTCCACAAGGTTAAGAGAAGATTTCACACGAAAACAGAAGAGCAAAATTACCTGACTGAATGGCGAGTTCTTACCCTACAGAAAGTAATTAAAGATAACCCTAACAAAAACACCCTCCAATGCCTTGACGTGGTTATCGAAAAGCTCCAGAAAATATATGAAGCTCTCAGATGCAACTACGGTCACAAAAGCCACAGTCTCGCTGGAAAATTATATGCCGTATGCCAAGGCGAATCAGCCTGTGCACAAGCACTAATACGCCCCCACGACGGATTTGAAGATGCCTGCGCTGAGCTTCGATCTACTGTTAAGGTCCACATGGACTGCACTCCACTGAATGCAGGGCTGTTTCATCAGACAGAAGAACACTTCGATAATGAAGAAGTGGATAATGGAGAGTACTTTGTCGACCGTAGGTACGGTGGAAAGCTAGGCTATATACAAAGAGGACTGCATGCAAGAAACGGCCGAAGCAGTTTTAAGGGTGGACTTCGAGGTGGATCCGACAGCAATAACGACCGCCGGAAGATTTGCTTCGTGTGTAAAAAGGCGGGGTGCTGGTCCACACGGCACGAACCAAGCGATCGTCAAGGAAGAATCAATAGCTGGCGGACGTACATGGCTGAAAATGATCTCCCCGCTGACAATGATACCCTGGCCATGTTCATCGTCGACTATGAAGGCTACGAAGTGAACCAGAATGATGATGAAACCGATCTTATTGGCATGTTTAACGCGTGGTCTGAGGATAGAACTGAGCAATTCCTCACAAGTTACGGTACAATCAATGGATGGAATACAGCTGTGCTGCTCAACAATCAAGCAGCTGAACATGCTCTGATAGCCAATGACCCATTTGAATGGGCCCAATCAGAGCCAAGCTCCATTTTTCAGTTTCACAGCCGTTACAATACAGAGGTCTTCCAGGGGATTTTGCCCGACACAGGAGCGGCAGGGCTGTCAACAGCTGGAGAAAAGCAAGTTAAAGCTCTCCAAAAGATCATCCCAGGGCTCGAGATGGACACAAGAATAGCAGGTAACCATTGTATAACTTTAGGTGATAGCCCCCATGTGGTAACCCTCGGAACGGTCGATGTGAAAATCCCGTTCGGCACAATAACATTTACAGTTGTTCAGGCAAATACTCCGTTTCTGCTTTGCTTAACTGATATGGACAAACATTGTGTGTTTCTCGATAATACTCGAGACTTACTCATCCATGCAAATAAACAGGGCAAGCAAGAAATATACCCTGCCGTACGCAAATGAAGACACCATTTCCTCCTTGACCTGAAAGCCACTGCAGCAGCTTGCCACCTGACTGAAATCGAGCTTCAGCAGCTCCATCGTCGATTCGGTCATCCAGCCGCAGACCGACTTAGCAGGCTACTCTCGCGCGCGGGGTACGATGAATTTAATGAAGATACCTTGCGACAAATACACAAGTTCCATCACCAGTGTCAGATCCATTCGAAGGCACCTGGCCGTTTCCGCTTTACGTTGCGAGAAGACATGGACTTCAATTTTCGCTTGGTCGTCGATGTCATGTACATACAAGGCAAGCCAGTTCTTCATGCAGTCGATGAAGCCACCGCGTTTCAAGCAGCAAGGTTCCTAACCAATATGACTGCTAAGGCGACCTGGGAAACACCACGAGCAGTGTGGATTGACACCTACCTGGGACCTCCTGACTTCATAATCACGGATGCAGGAACTAACCTGAAAGCTAATGAATTCGTTAATAACGCTCGGCTGCTAAGTATCCAATTGAAGGAAGTCCCTATTGAAGCACATCACTCCATCGGGAAGGCCGAGAAATACCACGGGACGATAAAGCGAGCTTATGAGATCTTGTCAGTCGAGTTACGAAACGTGGCAGCAGAAAAAATCCTCCAGATGGCCGTTAAAGCGGTTAACGACACCGCAGGTCCAGACAGTCTTGTCCCGACATTGCTTGTCTTCGGTGCGTACCCACGCATGACTCAAACATCCCCACCATCTGCGAACATTAAATAGCGCGCCGAGGCTGTGAAGAAAGCAATGACTGAGATCCGCAAGCTTAAGGCCAGGCAACAAGTGAAAGATGCTCTCGGCACTCGAAACAGGCCCAAAATTCTTGACACACTGCAGCTCCCTCTTACAAGCGACGTTCTTGTGTGGAGAGAAGGTGCTGGATGGACTGGACTTCATAAGCTTCTCGCACGGAACGAAGATGATACGGCATGTACTGTCGAGGTTAACAGCCGACCAATGACCTTCCGGATTACATCAGTTAAGCCATACTATCAGGATGAAAATACTGAGATTCCGGCAGCAGAAACGTCTATTGAAGAAAGCCAGGCACTCCAGCACGACGACGACAACTACAAATATAACCCGGACGCACAAATTCCTGCAGCGCTACGTCGCCGCGGTCGACCAAAGGATCCAAGAAAAAGCCGATTTCCACCCCAGATTCAACATCACAGTTTACTGGTAACATATTTGTAAGTGAAAAAGAGATAGCTGACGCAGAGTTGGCCGTGAAGCTACGCAAGGAAGGAAAGATACTGACCCTAAGAGCTCTGTTTGAGCTATCCGATCAGGCAGAAATCGAAGCACTCATTGGTAACGGTGTTTTCAAGTTCGAGCCGTATGACACAGTTAAGCATGGTAACTCAAAGATGTTTAAAGCAAGGTTGGTCCATGAAGTCAAAGGAAAAGGAACAGACAAGCCATACGAGAAGTCCCGACTCGTTGTAATGGGATACAACAATATAGAGAAACGTCAAGTACTTACACAGAGTCCTGCTATATAGCGCACCAGCCAACGTATTATCCTTGCGCTCACTCCAACATTATGTAAGGCAACCGCGCTGACTATCTGGTTGCGGGATATTACCCAGGCGTACGTGCAGTCAGATACCGTCCTCTAACAGCAGATAGTTGCAGAAATCCCAATCCAAATATGTCATATGTTTCCACCAAACACCATCATGAAAATTATCAAGCCTTTGTACGGACTAGCAGAATCTGGAACGCATTGGTGGGCTACATACTTCCGCCACCATTGTGAGAAGCTACTTATGAAGACATCAACATTCGATCCATGCCTTTTGGTGACCACGAAGGAGGCACCATCATTTGGAATAGTTGGAATGCAGACTGATGACATGTTAGGCCTAAGTGATGGGGCATTTGCAGAAACTGAGGATCGCGAATTGGCTTTTAAGGCAAAACAGAAAGAGTTCCTATCTGCAGATTATCCTCTACTGTTTAATGGATGCAAACTGACACTTGAAGGTGACGACCTAGTACATGCAGCAAAGGGCTAGAGGAGCCTACATAGCAACAATATGCCAACCTAAGGCCTCTTTTGACTTGTCAGCTGCAGCGCAACACAAAGATCCGAAAAGTGACAAGAGAGTGTTGCTCAACAAACGACTCAAATGGCAGAAAGAAAATACTGCCAGGGATTTACGTTATGTACCGCTTAATTTGACAAGTATGAAGCTTTTTGTATTTGTCAATGCGTCATTTGCAAATAACAAGGACCTGACGTCTCAGATTGGCTACACTATTGTGCTCGGTGGCGAGGAGGATTATCTAACTGACAGCTTTAAAATGACCGGCAATATTATCCACTGGTCGTCCATGAAGTGCAAACGTGTCACGCGCAGCGTCTTGGCTTCGGAAATCTATGCCATGGCTCACGGTGTTGACATGGCTGTGGCAATTGCTGGAACCATTAACACCATTGCTAACAAGTTCAGTACCATCCATAAGCTCGATATTCCACAAGTTCCAATCATCGTGTGCACAGATAGCAGGTCGTTATACAAGTGCCTCGTCAAGCTCAATACCACCAAAGAAAAAAAGTATGATGATTGATATCATGGCACTGCGGCAGAGCTACAAAAGAGGTGAAATTCATGAGGTGCAATGGATAGATGGTAAAGATAATCCTGCTGATGCAATGACCAAATCAGCATCAAACAAGGCTCTTGAAAATCTTATCAATACAGATAAGTGTAACGGCTAAGAAGCCGGTATTTTCCTGTAGCCAGTAATGGCAAGTACTGGCGTATAACCACCAGGGGGTGGGCCGGCGCAATAGCCTTGCAGAACATACCAGAACCACTGTCGAAGGTACTAGATAAGATTCGACATGAACAAGACTGTAACTGAGACTTGGAGAAGCTACTAGAAACCATATTCTCAGAGTTGCAACTGGAATTATCTAGAAATGAACTGACCTTAGATGGAAGGGCTTGGAGTGTAGTAATCTGTATAAATACCTGGCTAAGTATCTGTAGCTTAGTTCTACATAGTTGAATTGTTAATATACCATCATCCATACAAATGCTCCCTGCTTTCTATAGTTGATCTGTGACATAAGATTACTTTACGTATACAAGGTTGGGTTGAAAGAGCCAAAACCAATTGACTAGCCAATTGGAAAACGTACACTCAGGATCAGATTGAGTAAATAAAGGTGTACAACACTAAGGAGTTATGTGAGTGAATTGATCTTGGGAAGAGTGTGGTTAGAAACACGATCTTATTTTCCTACATTTGAGTATTTTACGGTATAGTTTCATGGGATGGTTGGAGTTGTGGATTTGAAGATTACAACGTGATTGATACCACAAAGGTTGGCAATTTGCTCTCTAAAGAAAAAGTTGCCAGTGTCGGAGCACTTGCTCTGGTAGGCCTGAGGTTTAGATTCATGCCTTGGGCTCACAAGTGGACTTGGGTTTTATCAACGCTTCAGGGGCGTCCACAGATAGAGATCAATATAAATATACACGTTAATCTGTCACCGCTTCTGCAGTAGCAAACCCCATTCTCATTACCTGTGATATCACAGAGACTGACCCTGTCATACCAATACACTCAGCGCAGTGTTTACCCATGTCATTCAGCTACCTTTTCCATGAAACCTTCCACGCAAAATAGAAAAATGGTAGCAATGGAAACTGCGTGCGCAGGAAAAAGTCTCAAAAAACCTGCAACCCCAGCCAGGCAAGGCCTAGACATCGGGACCAGTTGGGGTGACTGGTTATGCCCCGGAAACTATTTGGATGGCTTTTCCTCCATGATCAAGGGTTGATGATGAGTAGGACTCCGACCCTACCATCTGATCTAATTGTGGTTAGCTTCATGTAAATGGTGATAGGGGAATGTGTTGAGAGATTAACATGTTACAGGCCGCAAAAGCGATTGGTAATCCTCATGGAGGAGAGGACATTTTTACTCAATCTCGGCTCTGCTCTCAAGGATGAGGGTTTGACAGTGTTCCACGGGGTGCATTGTATAGCCTAGTGAAGATCTAGGTGGTGAATGAAGATAATAAATGGGTCAAAGGGATGACAGGTCTTCTCTAGGAAGAGATGAATGGGCAACAAGTTGCAGTAGATGTTACACGTGGGTCTTGCTGATTAAGAACTGGGCAATGTGTGATGGGTAAACAAATGCATTGTAAAGGATAAGTAAAGAAGACGTTGCGTGAGGAGTAAATCTCTCTCGCCGAACTATTATGTACAAGATTAGAAGCCTTTGCCAACCGGAATTAATTGTAATCAATTCTTGCCAATATCTTCGCATTAATGGCTGTGTTCTTGTCCTTCTCTTCATCACTCTCTTGTATATCCTTACACGACTTTTTACATAACTAATTGTATAGGGGAAGCTATTATTAAATTGATGGTTTTAATTATCTACCCCTTCATCTTATCACGAATTAATATTAGTATTAAAATTCTATTTACGTATCCGTGAAAGTATTTGATCCGCAGTTCCAGCAGGCTAGAGCGCGGAAGCAACTGCGGGTGGCGTGGAAGCCCAAACAGCGTTTACACTGTTCAATTTGGCGACGAAGCTGGACCTTTGTAGCCGCCCCGGACTCGTCGAGATTGCGGAAGCCCGCACGAAAAGGGCAGGCCAACTTCTGTAGGGCGCCCCAGGACGGCATGTCCCGTGAGGTCGTACTTGAATTGGAAGCTGATGTGTTTTTTGGTAGATCTCCAATGAGAACCAATCCGAATTGATCGTACGAATACAGTCGCCTTCTCTTATGGTCGCGGGAATATTTGCGATCCGAAAGGCAACAAGGTTGGAGGCTTCCTCGAGTTTGGCGTCGAAGTCCGAAAACTTTGGTGCGGCTTCTAGGAGCTCTCCCCTTTCATTTTTATTCCCTATCAGAATCGCAAAACCGGTTCTGACACGTTGTATAGAGCTGGCGTCACTCAAGGGGCACTCCAGCCTGATCTATAGTTGTTGCCTTATTCCGAGAGTCGAAAGCTGGCGCCAAGGGTGCTCCTTTTCCAGGCGAAGGAACAGTTGTTTGTCAACTTTCGCATTTGGGGATTCTTTTTGTTGGGCTTTGGCCGCAGGTCGCGGCACAGCCTTTACAATTGGGACTGCTTTTTGTTGCAGTCCGCTTCTTGCCATCGTGGCCCAGGTAATTTTTACAGGCAGAGCTGGGACGGCGGGAATTGGTATGCTCCTGGCGGCGCATAGGTAGACTCTCATGGAGTCTACGAATTGTCTGTTTGACCCGTTGGTCAAAGGGAGAAGGGTGGCTTCGACGCCAGAGATGGCAGTGGAGCAGAGGGCCAGGCTTGCCATTGTTTTGGCAGCGCGTCGTTTTTCAGCTTCGACAATTGGTCGGAGCTCCAGGGGTACTCTGCTTTCGTGGCAGCTTTTGGCTGTGACGTAGGTTTTGGCGCTGCTTTGGGTGCAGCTTTCACCGACAGTTTTGGCGCGGTTGAGAAGGGAGGAAAGAGGGGAAAAATGAATTTTCAAATTTCTCAAAAATGTGCGATTTTTTGTTCATTAACATGCTTGGTGAAGTAACTACTGTTGCACTCCTATTGGAGCTTGGGCACGAGTGGGGTCGCGCCGGATCAGGTTAACTACCGTACAGTACAAGTGCCTTGTCCCACCTAAATGACCGGAACCATGCCAAAACGCATCTATGTGTTGAATCATTACAAATTCAGCAGCCCAGATTGAAAACAAACAAAAACTTTCACGCGAAATCCCACATTACAAAAGAAAAACTTAAACAATCTCCCTTCCATTGTTCCGCCTCAGCCACCACGCGCCTGAGCCTCAATTCCTATCTCTCTTTCCTTGCCAAACCACCCAGGCTTTCGTTCTATCACGTCGGAGCCACAGGTATTGTTGTGCTCAGCTAAGGTAGCCCGGGTAGGTAGTGCATGGAGGGTGAGTGTGTCATCAAGGTACCTCAGGCATGGACAACTCACATGACATGTTTGGCGCATTTGTTCAGGGAAGGCACACTGCATGAGTAAGCATGATGGGCATATGATTCGCTGGTAAGCGAGTTCATGGGGTATAAAAGGGGAGTATTTCCCACTGTAAATTAGAATATACATCCATAGAGTCATCTACTGTCATGGCGAGACATTCTGGAACCAGAGTCTAAGCAGAATGCCTGAGGATAAAATTCACGGAACAGGTTTTTCGGCTCACCCTCAACACTTGCACTTATATGGTGAGACTAGATAATGCGCCAACTGGAATTGATATGGTTGAGGTCACAGTTTGAGTCATGATGGGAAATTACAACAGTCTTAGTTGAATTACGTTAGATAGTTATTTGTACTTAAGGAAGCTGGAGCTACAACAAAGTAGTTCTCCAGCTTCACAATCTTATAATATTATTACAGTATTCCTCTCGCAAACCCGCTTCCTTCTAGCCATAGTACTTCGTTGACTTCCCACCTCTCTAGTATTCACCACTTGACCTTTTCATACTCTCGGCGAACGGCGATCTCGATCTACCCTATAGCATGCCGTAACATCTACAATCCACTCTCGATAAAACATCATATCTTAGCCGTCAAACGCAAGTGTACGTTCCCCATTTCATATACCAAGTAAAACAGGTATCCCTGCCATTCCCTGACTAGCCTCCGTGTATATTCCGCTCTCCTGGACCTAGTCCCTGAACAGCTACCATCCACTTCATCCGAGCATTGTTTCCAGAGCCGGCGCCCTACGCTTTCCGCTTTATAGCCGCCATGTTGCCAGTGCTTTTCGACACTGGACAAGGTGACCAATTGGGTTTTCCCTCCTAGACTCGCAGTTAAGTGTAGCATCTGTACGGTTGAAGCGGCGATGGTATGCCGCAAAGTCCCCATTTCCAGTTCGGGCAGCGATCATGTGTTCGAAGAACGCTTTCGGTAGCGCTAGCTCTGGTGGTTTCTTGCGCCGCATCTCGAGTTCATGATCGGTGTAGTGTTTGGGGCCATTCGAGTGCCACCAGCCTGTCAACATATGCCTGGCCAGTTCACAGGCTTTCCGTCCAGATGAGGCGAGGTTCATCACACCATGTATTGTCCTAGCCTTGTCCAGCGAGTTGAGCTCTCTTCGAGCGAGTTCATCGGAGATTTCATTTACTGCTAAACCTTCGTGGCTCAGGATCTATCCTATTTTTATAGGCGCAGCTGATCTCGCGGCCATTCTCACGAACTTTTGGATAGGCCAGGATGATGAGCCCGTTGTTCTCGTCAGTAAGGCTTGAACAGCCGCAGTATTATCGAGCAGGAAATAGATGGCGCTGTGTCCTCGATCTCGCTTGCTGGCAGTGATTGCCTCTAGAGCGGCCATAGCTCCATGAACCTCCACATAGGTGATTTTGCCTGAGCCGCTTTGCTCGATTGCCGTGCCTATGCCACTCATAAAGGTCACAAAGACCCTTGACACCCTATCGGTGGAAGCCCCAGAACCATCACTATAAACGCAGAGACAGTCGGGTGGGAGTGTAGGTAGCCACTCTCTTATGAACTTGGCAGCCTCTTTCTTGTTTGTCCAGCAAGGGTTCGGCTAAGGGGGTCCTGGAGGTCGGGGTGGTGGAGGAAGTTCAGCCTCTGGCAGAAGTCGGTACATCCTCTGGACCCTCGAATCATGAACTCTATCCAGACCAAGTCTGGTTTTGTTGCATGTCTTTAGTCCGAGTCGATGGCGAGCTCTGTCAGTGCTTTTCGTGGCCCGAAGTCGAAGCGGATGGTAATCATCCAGTTTCCGGATTCGTGCGGCAGTCTTGAGCCTGCGTTCCTCGAGAGGAATGTGTGCAAGTGAAATGCCAGTCTCCCTTCTCAGAGCTGCGATGGGCATGGCGCGCCAGGTTGGTAGAGCCACGCGAATTCCTAAGGCAGAAGTTTGGTCAATAACTTTGTACTGTCTCTTGCAAGAGTTTCGCGCGACACCCTGATAGGTTTCCCTGGTTGGCCCCGGGTACCAGGATTCAGCTGCGTCCATCGCGATTGGCAGTACTACCGTGCGGATCACTGTGGTTAGTAAGTCGGGTCTTGGTCCCTGAGTACACTGAGTGAGTCGCCGGAAGTGTTGCACTAGCCGCATTGCTTTACTGGTCCACTTTGTGACGTGACTTTCGAAGGTCAGGCCACGGTCCAAGTAAACTCCGAGCCATCGAATATCTTCGGATGCTTGTACATCGCGAGTGCCTGCCCTTATCGTCGGAAGGTCGTATCCCCTGGATCTAGGGATGAGGAAATAGACTGCTTCGGCCTTGTCTGGGTCGAAAGAGACGGCATTTTCAGCAGCCCACCCTAGGACTGCATCAACTTCTCTCTGGACAGATGCTGCGGCGTCGTTTGGAATCGAACCTATGCCGAGGATAGCAACATCATCTGCATAGCCAAATCTCCAACTACTGCCCCCCACGACTTCGGCCATGTAGAGGAGGAAGAGAATTGGGGATAGGTGCGATCCTTGTGGCAGCCCGCATTCGAGGTGAATTGGGTCTGTTACTCCGTCCTCGTGTCTGACGCGGGCGGATCGTTCTGTCAGGAAAGACTTTATCCAAGTGATGGCTGATTTCGGCCCCCCAACTTTGTTCATCCTCTGCAGCAGCCTTCCGTGGAGTACAGCGTCGAATGCCCCCTGTACGTCTAGAGTGATAAGGACAGCTTTCTTCTACCTTTTCATTGTATGTTCCACATCGTGGATAATGCATGAGACAAGGTCGTTAGCAGATCTGCCGGATAGTGTAAGGGCTAGAAGTAGAATTGTATTCGAATTGTACTGTGTGCTGTGTATAGAAGATCTTAAACTAAAGAAAGAAGATGGAAGAGGAAAAGTCTTCCTTATATACATTGAAAAGTGGTCTGTGCTGTTACCAGACTATACCAAAATAGAGCAACTAAACAGTCACCTGATTGGTATCAGCTCAGATCAGTCACCCAAGCCCAAGCCTTGGCTGCCTTAGGCTCTAGCCTATGACATTACCCTCTCTGTCCCATTTCTTAGCTTTTGCTCTAGCTTTGTAAGTGTTAGAGTATAGAGAAGACTTCGGAGTAAGAATTGCCTGAGAACGGAGAAGAAGTTCAGTTTGCTTAATTGACTAATAGACTACAGGTATTATGATATATACAGTGGAATTATAAGAAATAGAGGTTACCCGGAACCGACTCGACTGCATAAATAAGTGGGACCCCGTACCAGAAAAGAATTATCCACTGACTGAGAATACTGGGTCACGCAATAGAAGTACGAACAAACAAATGACTGGATTTGTTCGGGAAGAATGGGATTCAAGCAGACTCTAACGTTGAGTCCGATTGGATCAGAAGTGTGGGATCCTGCCCGAACTCAGAAATATAGTTCAGGCAAGATGCATGCAACCACATTGGTCGATAGAAAGAAAAGCAGGAAACTGTATTTCCAACAGTAAGCATCCAATGCACTGGTCTCTTGAAAATCATGTTGTGGGTGCCATGATGGTTTGGCATAACCTGCCCACTTCACAAGCACCTCTTTCCTACTGCCCCTTCCAATCTTTCTATTCCTTGAATCTAGAATCTCATCAACTCCAAATTCTACATCACCAGTACTTGTTAATATTCCTGGAGGTTGAGAATCATCTGACTTCTGTGAAGGAAGAGGATCATCATGGGCTGGTCTTAAGAGTGATGTGTGAAACTTATTATGAATACCTTTAGGAGTATCTAATTCATAAAAGTGAGCCGAGTCCGGAAATGTTCTAGTTATTTTGTACTTGGCATGTATCCAGTCAAGTTTCTTGGAGGGTCTCTCAGTGTTTATATTCTTTAAATTTAACCAGACCAGATCTCCAAGCTTATTAGTAGGTGCAGTATCTCTAGAATTGTTGGCATATTTTCCTTGAGACTGCTGGCCAACTGCCATTGATGTCTGTGCAAACTGATGCGCCTCTGAGAGCTTCTCAATAACATCCTGACCTCTTGAAGCTGGTGTTCCTGGAGAAGAGGGATTATGATCTGATACTAAAGATATAGAGATTGCATCATATCCATGGGTCATAAAAAACGGACTTATCTGAGTTGTGATAGCTATTTTGTTATTGATAGATACCTGTGCTAGTGGGATCCAATCTTTCCAGTCTGACTGTTCATAAGCAATGAATGTTCTCAGATAAGTTTCTACCTCTTGATTAACTCTCTCTGTTGAAACGTCAGTTTCTGGATGATAGGCTGTTGATAGCCTCTGGTTGATCTTAAGTCTATGACATATAGTGTTCCAGAATGCATTAACAAATTGAGGTCCTCTATCAGAAACAATTGCCCGAGGAATCCTATGGTGAGGCAAGTAGTACTAAGAAAATAATTTAGCCAGTCCCTCTGCATCAAACATATCTGGGGGAACTGGTATTAGGATTAACCCTTTGCTTAGTCTATCTGTAATGACCAAAAAATAGTTGTCTTCTCAGGACCAGAGGGAGGAAGGCCTGTAATGAAATCCATAGATATTTCCTGCCATATCTGTGATGGAATGGGTAATGGTCTGAGCAAACCTTTTTTCTTGTCTCTCCAAATAGTGGTTCTGCCACAAACATCACAATTTCTTACAAACCTCCTTACTTCCTGGTTTGATCCTGGCCAAAAAAACTTCCTTGACACCAATGAAATTGTAGCATCTCTTCCTGGATGACCCGAAGGGAAAGAATCATGAATCTTTTGTATAACAGCTGTAGTCAAGGGCTCAAAGTTGGGTAGCCAAATTCTCTCCCTATAATACAGAATATTTTCGTTAGATATTGCACATTCCCCTGTAGAAATCCTTAGCTCGAGGTCAGAAGGAAAAAGTCTATCTTGATTTTTAACTGAGTTAAATGCTCTGGTGTATCTTTCAATAGGATCTCCTGATTTTAAGGCTTGATTCCACAAACTGCAAAGGTCTACGTCATCTTGAAATGGGCAAGGTAAGTTAGTAGTGACCATAGACTTAATCCAAAGTTGAGGTGCTAGAAGGATGTTTTCCCTAGCAGCAATCCTAGAATGTGAAGCATCCTTTGGTATATCTTGCTCTCTTCTAGATAGTGCGTCAGGTACAACGCTTGCCTTCCCTGGTCTATGTTTTAGTTTGAAGTTTAGAGGAGCAAGTACTTCCATCCACCTAATTTGTCTTTCATTTAATACCTTCTTTCTTTCAAATGGCTCCAGGTTTTTATGGTCTGTAAGAATGGTAAAAGGCTTCTTTAGCCCTCTAAGCTCGCTATTCCATTCCTTGATGCATTTAATAATGGCTAAGAGCACCTTGTCATGAATATCATAATTGCACTCTGCTGGGAGATGTTTTGCTGAATAAAATGCAACTGGTCTCCATTGTTTTGATACTGGATCAAGTTGTGTTAAGGTACCACCAATAGCCCATCCTGATGAGTCGGGCTCTAATTGTGTCTCTAGATCTGGATTAAAAGTAGCTAGAACTCGTTCTTCCTTGAAAAGATTCTTGATATGTTGAAAGGAGTCCTCACAATCTTTTGTCCATTCAAACTTTTGATCCTTCCTGGTTAGATTTGTCAAAGGTCTGACAAGCTTTGCAAAGTCCTTGATGAAAAGCCTATAGTAATTTGCAAATCCTAGAAATGACCTTACCGATTTAACACTAGTAGGTGACTTCCATTCTGTAATTGCTCGCACCTTTGTTGAATCCATCTTGATGCCAGTTCCTGCTTCTATCACATAGCCGAGGTACTTAGTCTTTTTGGTCTCAAATTCGCACTTTGAGATATCTAAGTGTAAACCATTTTCCTATAGGCTTGTTAGTACCTTAGCTCCCTTCTCTCTATGGTCTTGGAGTGTTTCCGAGGTGAATAAAAGGATATCATCCATGTAAGCTGAGCAGAAGTTGTCCAAATACTCTCTAAGGACCCAGTTTATATACCTCTGGAAGGTGGCAGGAGATCCAGTAAGTCCAAAAAGACAAAATTTCCACTCAAATAGGCCATATCTTGTCCTAAATGCTGTCTTCCATTCTTCACCTTTAGCCACTCTGATCCTGTGAAAAGCAGCTGACACATCCAGCTTTGTGAGCCACTTAGCAAAGTTCAGAGCATTCAGAGTCTCTTTTATCAGAGGAAGAGGGTACCTGTCCTTCTTTGTGATTGCATTTATTCCTCTGTAGTCAACACAGAATCTTAGGCCACCTCCAGGCTTCTTTGCAAAAAGAACAGGTGCTGCAGCTGATGATTTGCTTTTTTGAATAAAATCTTTATCAAGTAGGCTAGTTAATTCCTTTCGAAGCACTAGAAGTTCATCATGACTCATGTTATAAAGCGGTCGCCATGGAACAGGTTTTTCATTTCCATTTTGATCTTTCTCTAAAGGTATCTCATGATCAATTCCGAACCTATGAGGTGGTAGACTAGCTGCTTCTTTTGGATTAAAAACCTGAGCAAAAGACTTGTAAGAGTCAGGTAGCATAGAGGTAATTTCTTTAATAGAAAGCTGTATCTTTGGCCTGAGCGCTTTTTCTATGTCTGATAGTGAGGCGGCAAACACCTGCACTGTTTTGCTTTTCCTTGCTCTCTGTGCTAGGCCTGTGAAAGTTGAGGCCATAACTTGACTGACAGTAAATGCATGAGCTCCTAGTTCCTCATTTCTCATTTCTCTTTCTTCGTTGCTGATAAGTGTCAAGCCATGATGTTTAAATGTTAATTTAGAATTTATAGAGTCCAATTCAGCATGACAGTATTTTAACCAGGGCATACCAAGAATTAGATCCTCTGCTTGGTTTGGAATCACATAAGCCCAGGCTTTTTCGATTTTCAGGCCTCCGATATCTAGTTCGAAACAAGCTACTTGGTCAATTATGGCTGTCATGTTGCTTAAAACACCAGTAATAGCTCTTGGCTGTAAGGGAGAATTGGTTAATTTTAATTTTTGTAATTGTTTTTTACTGATACTTGCAAAGGCTGACGATCCAGGATCAATAAGTGTGCACAGCTGGTTGGATCCATTGATTAATGCAGTAGTATGGAAAAGCTCACAGTCCATGTTAGGCTTAAATAAATTCCATTCTTTAGAAAGACTACTTATACTGCAGAGTTCCTTCCCAGCTTTTGGCTCCTTTAAGTGACTTAGTACAGGAGCTCTTCTTTTCCCTCTCGTCCTTCCAATCCTTCGGGCTGTGCCATCCTGACTAATTCCACCTCTTCTTCCTCGGTGAGCTTTGCTAGATTTATGTTTGCTGGCTTTAAGGGTGGAAGATAGTTACAATTAGGGGCAATATGTCCTTTATGTCCACACCTCACACAGAGACCTTTTTTCTTCCTAAATGCAAGTACATCTTTTGTAACCCATGATGCTCCTTGGTTTTTCTGGCCCTGGGTATTTGCTATAAAGGTAGATTTTGTTGGCTCCCAGTCTATGACGGGAACCCCGAGTTGGTGATGATAATGTCGATTTAATAAACTGTATAAAGAAGAAAGAGAAATCTAGCTACAACTAACGGGTATTTATAATATTCAGCCTCTCAATGATTGTCTTGACTGATTTCTTCACCCTAGGCCAAATACTTGCCACCCAGCCACATATTATCAAGAATCACTACGCTGTGACACTGATCTGGCCCCTTGGCTGGTAGTGCTGTATCTTCCAGTTTCCTCTATCATTTCCTTACAGTCTTACAACATGAATCTTCAACAATACACTTAGGTATCCACATAAGCTCAGACAATGGCCAAACCGTGACACAGTCCATTTTTGATGTGTTTGAGTTTTCCGAAGAGTTTTGCTGTCTAATCTTAGTTGCTGGCAGAGAGAAGGGTGGATTAATTTGGTCTATTGCTTCTTTATCACTGTAAATAGTATGGACATAGGAAACAAATTCTGCCCATGTATTTTTTGATGAGCCGAGAAGCACTAGCTGGAGTTCTTTAGTGAGGGCATTCTTCAAGAGGGAGATTTTTTGAAGATCAGGATAGGATGACCAGCCAGCATTTGCTAGCACTGTTTCAAACTTTGTGAGAAAATCTGGATATGGTTCTTTCTCTTTTTGTTTCATTTGATAGAGCTCTCTCTCTGCCCTTGCTTTTTTGTTGGGATCTCCAAAGACTGTATTAAAATACTCCAAAAAGTCAACTCCTGTGCCTTCTCCATTTTCTGACAGGGTTCTTGCTGTTGCTGAGACCATCTTTATTGCATCACCATCTAGTCGTGAGTAGATGTACATGAACTGGTCAAAAGGAGAACTTAGGGCTACACCATCTCTTGAAAGCTTGTGGATAGCTCCTAGGTGCCACACATCCCACATACTCCTATCTCCTTTAAGTTTGTCAAGTTTTGGTAGCCATTCTCGAGTATCTTTAGTCTGGGGCAAACCAATTGTTGCTGGTGTTGGCTCAAGGGTTGTGGGTTTTGACTGCCTTGCTTCTTTGAGAGCCTGAGTAGTAGAATTTGCATGCTGTTGGAGGTTATGTATTATCTTGCTCTGTTTTTTCATTTCCTGACTATGTTTCATGGATCATTGTGGCATAGCGTATTATGAAACGCCATGCGGACGGCTAAGTTAAAACACAATTAATAGTTCAATGCACTTCTAAAACCAGCAAGGAAGACTGATAAGAATGGGCTGGTTTCATTAGGTGATGTGTAGCAGATTGTTGGGCATAGGGGCTGTGTGCTACGTGCTATTTGGTAATTTTATGTCACAGACCGGCTTTCCCCACGAGGAAAACGGCCTGCTTGTCACTACCATTGTGCCATGGGCTAATGCTGAGATGCTGCGCTTAGTCTGGTCAACCAAGTCAGGAGCTTCCCTAGTAACATAGTCAATGCGTTGCGATGGTTACAATGTTATGATAGCAACAGTTACTAATCAACATAAGCAATCAGTTGCTGTGTTATAGCTGTAGACTACCATACCCCTGATTGTAGTAGCCGCTCTTGAGTACTTAAGGAAGGTCTAGGACTGGATTTGTTCTGTAGCTTTTTGTCTTGTAATTATTCTAGACTTTAGATTGATCCGATTATTATAAGCTTTACCTTATACCCCGACTCTGTCCCGTTCCGCCTCCGTCCCGTTCCGCCTCCGTCACGTTCCGTCTCCGTCTTGTCTCGCCCTCGTCCCGTTCCGATCACATCCTGTTCCGATCACATCCTGTTCCGATCACATTCCGTCCCGACTACATCCGTCCCGACTCCGTCCTGTTCCGACCCTTGACCTCCGAACTAGCCAACGAGCCTGACATTTTATGTATATAAATACTCGGTGTGAAGAAGCATTATTCTTCACGCAACGTCTTCTTCAATCACCTTAACAATACATTTGTTTACCCATCTCTTCTTCGGGAAGACCATTTATCTATTTCCAGCTCTTCATCAGCAAGACCCACGTGTAGCCTCTATCGCTACTATCTACCTATTTGTCTCTTCCTAGAGAAGACCAGTCATCCCTTCGACCCACTCATCACCTTTATCTACCACCTAGATCTTCGTTAGACTACATACGCACCCTGTGGAACACTGTCCTAACCTCGCCTTGAGACTTTGCTGCTCAAGCTGCTGCTGAAGTTGCTTTAAAAAATCCAAAAGTTGTACATCCTTAGAGTCTTCTCTTGTGCTATCCATAGGGGATGACATAGTTGCCAGTCTAGAATGAAATAATAATTGGTAGACAAATAAAAGGTAGCAGCCACAAAAGGGGATAAGTGATACAATTAATCAAACACCAAAAATATTTTGTGAGAGATCCAGTTTAACAATACTGTCAGGGGTCGGAGGGCAGGAGACTTATAGGGAGAGGGATTGGGGCGGAGATGTAGACGAGGACGAGATGTAGACGAGGACGAGATGTAGACGAGGACAGAGACTAGGACAGAGACGAAGACTAGGACTTAGGACAGAGGCGAGATTCTAAGATGTAGATAAAATACAAGACAAAAAGCTACAGTACAAATACATCCCAAGAGCTTCCTTAAGTACCTGAGACCGGTCACTACAATCAAGGGTGCAATAGCCCACAGCTGTTACATAGCAACTGATCAGTATCTTGACTAGTGACTGTTGCTATCACAACACTGTAACCATCGCAACGCACTAACCCTATTCCTGAGTGTATTCATGGGGCGGTTGGCCAGGTGCAATACAATATCACAAACTGGTCTGTGACAAATACAACAACAGATAGAGGTAGATTTGGAAAGTTGTAGACAGTGCTTAATGTAGATTAAGATTATAAAGACAATGGGTTATAAGTTATAATGATGCATAAAAGAAAATAACTATAATGTTATCCCTAAATATGCTAATAATATTAATGACTTTATAGTTAGTAGTACTATTATTATATAGTAAAAGAACTTAGGGATACTTATCATTAATCACTGAGGACAATAGCTTGATGTTATGTCAATGTCAATGAATTTCAATGAAAGGTGAGTTTAAGATGATGTAAGGGCTAGAAGTAGAATTGTATTCGAATTGTACTGTGTGCTGTGTATAGAAGATCTTAAACTAAAGAAAGAAGATGGAAGAGGAAAAGTCTTCCTTATATACATTGAAAGGTGGTCTGTGCTGTTACCAGACTATACCAAAATAGAGCGACTAAACAGTCACCTGATTGGTATCAGCTCAGATCAGTCACCCAAGCCCAAGCCTTGGCTGCCTTAGGCTCTAGCCTATGACAGGTTTTGCTCCAAAAAGCTGCTGCGGCACGGCCTTGTACAAAATGGCGTTGTAAGCCATGCGCCTTGCGACTAGTCTCTCAAGACCTTTGCCCAGAGAGGAGAGTAGTGCGATGGGCCTCCATCCTTTAGCTTTACTGACATTACGGCCAGGTTTGGGGAGAAGAATTGCTTCCACTAGCTTGAATGCCTTCGGGAAGTGGTTCAGTCGAAGTGAGCCCTCAAAGAGTACTTTCACTGCGTGACCAATTGGCGGCCAGGCTGTCCTAAGAAAACGAACAGAAATTGTGTCTGCTCCAGGAGCTTTATTCTGGCAGGCCGTTGTAACCCACTTGGCTTCTTCATCAGTGACGCTAGAGGCCCATGGAAGGTTTCCGCGTCCTGGCTCGAGGTGTTCGGTGTCTACGTCGTTTTGGCTAGTGAACCGACCGAGAAGGAGGTCGCGCAATAGCAGTGCACCCTTTCCTGGATCTGTGTCACGGTTTCAGTACAAAATGCTTGGGCGATCTTGTAAGTACAGTATATTAATTATAATTCTCTAGAGAGAGAATTCCTATAGTTAGAATACAAATACATATACTCTGAGATACTCCTCTTCTGTAAGGTTCTCCCTATGTCTAGAATAACAGGTACCCCTCGACAATACCCTAGAAGATTCTTGATACACCTGTTGTCCTTATGAACCTTCAGAGTGCTTACAGAAGGTTCATCGAGAATCTTCTAAGCTCCTTTTATTCCGAGATTCTTCCCGAAGATTCCCTTGCATTCATTGCCTGCGCTTGCCAGCGTAGGCTACAGGAATCCCTAGGCCTAACAGCCGTTACAATCTGAGGCAAAACCATCCGAAGTTTGGAATGGCGGGGCAGCAGATGTAGGTTGCGGTTTATTCAGCGTGCCATCCGATACATGTCGATGTCTGTATGAATTGGCTCACAACATGTTATGTACAAGGGTCGAGTTGAGACCTTACCTTATAGGGAATAGCGTTTAGCTAAAGGCAACAATGTATTTATAGAATTCCTCCCGGCAGGGAGAAGAAATAGGAATGAATTGAGTAACCCCACACAAGCTTGTGAATTGACCATTGGTAGTGTTCCGACAATGTCTGTTGTAGCTTCCGAGAACTTTCGCCGCCAGTATTGGCGTTTCGCACTTTGACTATGCGACGGAAATCCTTTCTGCTCTCTTCGTCCCTGAATATCCTGTATTCGCGTTTGGCCTGTGAGCACCTCAACGTCCACTAAGGTGCCGTCCTACCCTTCTTCGCACTCCCGCGTCTTCCGGTAGCCCTGATTGCATCGCTAATGGTTTGAACCAGCTTATCCGCAAGGTTGTCTACCGCGCTTGTTGAATCCATTGGCTGCATCCCTATTCCATGGGACCACCTTGCTAGTACCTTGGCGAAATCTTCGAGGGCGTCGTCTGTCACTCGTACTGGTTGACCAGTTTTTATAACAGCTCTGGCTTTCGAGTTTGAACGGGGAACGTCTTCTGCAAGAGTTCTGTGGTCCGATGTCGAGTCAAGTTCTACCGAAATATCTGCAAGTGCGCCAGTGTTAGACCAAACGAGATCGAGTGTGTTTCCGAGATCGTGGGTCGGGACGCCCGTTGCGAAGATAGGCCCATACCGTGCTCGAACATCCACTCGGTGAGCACCTGTCCGTCGCCGTGTAGCCCAGTGGCGATTGGCTGCCAGTCGGAGTGAACGGCATTGAAGTCTCCGCCGATAACTGTAGGCCCAGATGGACTCATGATAGCAGCGGCAAAAGGTCTGCTCCAGAAGCGCGGTATACGGAGACAAATGTGACTACTTCTGGCTTTACTGCAGTGAGATCTGGTAATGTCTCGCAGATTGATTGCTGTTGGCACTTGATCCCTTTCGCGTGTAGATGAGGGAGCGTGGCCTTGAAGAGTTGGTAGCAACACGGGGAGGCAAATGCCTATCGAATCCGGGATGCGACTTGGTGAGCCAGAAACCGTCTTTTTGTTGGGTCCAGGGTTCTTGGATAAGTAGGACTTCGGTTCCTGAATCCCAAGCGGATTGCAGGATCATGTCCGTAGCGGGATCTCCTCTGCCCAAATTAGTACAGAGTACCGAGATCGTTGTTGTCGTTGTGTGGAGGTCGGTAAAGTTTTGGTCCCCTACAGGCATTAAGTGAAGTTTGAAGATTCGCTTTCAGCAGTCGCCTCAGCAGCTTTCTGCTTTGCTTCCATCTCTCAGACCTAAGTATTTCTTTCATTTCGACCCTACTCAAGGATTACTGACAGCTGGTCTCTTCTACCTTGCACAGTCTTTGTTATGGCTAGGCATCCCTGAAAAAGGGCCAAGTAGAAGTTTCAAGGAGAAGTTTTAAGGAGAAGGGTGAAGGGAAAGGTTCCCTGAATAGTTCAAGGAGAAGTTTGAAGGAGAAGGTTCTCTGGGGAACTCTAACAAATTGGAGTTAGGGCGGCTAGAGTCATGATCGAATCTTGTTCCGGTCTCGGGTGGATTTAAGTGATTATTGTAGTGTACTTAAAGAAGCTGGAGCTACCACGAGGTAGTTCTCCAGCTTCTCAATCTTATTCTTTCATAGTCTTACATCTCTAGAAACGTCATATTACTCGTCTCGAACTCTCGTCTTCTAGTCTCAACCTTCAGGTCCATTATCCCGTATATTCCCTTGTAGGTATTCGCCTAACCATTATTTAAATACGTACAGCAGACGGCGATCTTTAACTTATCCACCCCTCGCCGTAACAGTCGTCCCGCCAGCCCGCGTTGGCCTTGCCATGCAGTTAGGCTCAATTGCGGCATGTGGCCCATGGCAATTGATGCACCTTGGAACGGACTGTTTGCAATCAGTAGGTTTGTGCTCGATTGAGCCACAGCGGGAGCAGCGCTCTGCTCGTGAACAAATCTTAGTTGAGTGGTGTCCCCAGCATCGGTTGCACTGCGCAATTTTGAGCTTGCGCTGGAGTTCATGAAGGCGTCCGCTTTCTTCGAACAGTCTTTCTCCAAGCTTCGGTTTTCCTGTTACGAAGAGCAACGCCCAGTCCGTTGACGGCCTCGCCATACTAGTTGCGAAAGCACGAGCCGAGTTTGGTCTAACTCCTGTTTTGAGAGCTGCTTCTTCTATTACCATTTCTGGTGTCACTATAGGGGACCCTTTCAGAGTGTGAAGCTTTTCTGGGATATTCGGTGCCAGAACTGAGATTCAGTTGGAGGTGGCTTCCAATTTCATTTCTGAGCTATTTAATATGGCTCCTCCTGAGAGAATTACACCTCTTGCACCTTCCCCTTTGGCTTGTATTGCGAACCCTGAGTTCACGACAGTGACCTTTTTAATTGCCGAGTTAGCCAGGCGCAGCTTGCTAGCTAGGCTAATTTTTACGAAGTGGGGTGACATACGTCTCCACGGATGGTCAGGTCGGAGGCGCAAGAATACGCGCTCGTCCGATCGTTGAGGATATGTTGCTGAAGCTTTAGGCTTCGGCGCGGAGACGGGCCTCACTGGCACTGTCTTGAGTGTGGAAGTTGGAGCCACTTGGTTTGCTGGCTTGTTTCTTTTTCCCAACACCATGGTCCAAGATTTCTCTGTTGTGTTGTAGTTTGTTTTGTTCGAGCCCTGATTAGGCTGGTGTCACAGACCAGTTTGTGATATTGTATTGCACCTGGCCAACCGCCCCATGAATACACTCAGGAATAGGGTTAGTGCGTTGCGATGGTTACAGTGTTGTGATAGCAACAGTCACTAGTCAAGATACTGATCAGTTGCTATGTAACAGCTGTGGGCTATTGCACCCTTGATTGTAGTGACCGGTCTCAGGTACTTAAGGAAGCTCTTGGGATGTATTTGTACTGTAGCTTTTTGTCTTGTATTTTATCTACATCTTAGAATCTCGCCTCTGTCCTAAGTCCTAGTCTTCGTCTCTGTCCTAGTCTCTGTCCTCGTCTACATCTCGTCCTCGTCCTAGTCTCCGTCTTCGTCCTCGTCTCCGTCCTCGTCTTCATCCTCGTCCGTGACAGCTGGAGAGTATTTTTTTTTGCATCAGATTTGAATTGGGTATGCAGCTATCTAGCTATGACGCAATATCAAAGAAAATTTCAGAATAGATGATTCAGCGTAAAGGAAGAGCACTCATGCCTCGGTTTTAATTTGCAAGTACCACTGCAAAGTTATGGCAGCTTTTTCTTCACCCCAAGTCAACCCTCATCCGTGAATACCCACCCAGGGGAACATCTCAAAACCCCTGAGTTATTGAGACATGCCGCCATCATCTTTCAACTTTTCTCCGCGCGAAATATGGTCTAAGATGTCTCCTTCCCAAGTGGAGTAGGTGCCCAGGCTACTCAAACTATACCAGAGAACATCACCAGGAGACGGACCACGGCACCTTCCATAGTTTGCTTGTGTTTATAGTGTTAGCTACACTCTTGCAAGCGAAGCCTTGGCGCGCACAAAGCTCAATTCGTAAAACTCTTGCCAAAATTCCATATTTCAGCCATTCTCGATAGCAGCTCCCTCCGAGCCTTCTCCACACTTCCCTTGTAGACTTGGTAGGTCCGACACGCTTCTTTTTGCCATGAATGGTGTTCCTTGCCGCAGTTCGCGAAAAAAACTCTTTTCCGCGTACAGTCCCGAGTTTGGTGAGCGCCTGCGCACTCACCGCACCTGGCTGCCTTTCCACACGACGCCTGCGTGTGTCCTCACTGGCTGCAGTTATCACACTGCTTTGGCTGGGCCCGTGGTCAACGACTATTATTATTATTATTATTATTATTATTATTTGAATTTGATTTCATTACCCTGATTTGGCGCCCTATGGGCCCATGCAGGTGGCTATAAACTCTATTTATAGGTATTTTATATGAGGGGGAAACCTTCCGATAAAAACCCCCTTCTCCTTCAAATTATATCTGTGGTTCTTCGTTAACCTACAGGAAGCGCAATTGGCCATTAGTTCGAGACAGAACTAGCTAAAGTATACCTCGGCATCCTTCCCTTTTCCTCGCGTGTTGAAAATGGATGCCTGTGGTCTTGAAGTTGACGCCGATGGCGTCGATAATGGTTGTAGTGCTGGGACTAGGACCTGTTTCCGCGGGCGTCCTGGTCCCCTTTTCTGGCCTTCTACCCTTTGGCTGGACACTAGTGTGAACCCCTGGTCGTCTACTATTTTTGCCGTTTGTTTATTTTGAGGTTCCGTTCGTGTAAATTCCTCTCGTCTTAAGTCCGCCGTTTTCTCCATGAGTCCATACCGCGCCCTCTGGACGCTGGCCTTATATTCCGCGAAGTTCTGACACGCCCCTTTCTGCCACGACATATGGGCTTTACCGCAGTTGCAGCAAAGCACCGATTTCTTCGGGCAGTCCCTGGTCTGATGGGTGCCCGCACACCCTCCACATCTCCTTGCCTTATTGCAAGAGGCTTGGGTATGCCCCCATTGACTGCAGTTGACGCACTGCTTTATTTGCGCTCGGGGTGACCAGAGCTGGGCCGTGTACAGCATTGAGTTGAAGACAATGCCGTTTCTTATCACCTCGCGTTGAAGTGCCTCTGTCGGTAGGCTCGCTACTACTGACCCTCGAGTATGGCCATTTTTTCTCATCCATTGGTGCTCTTTGCCGTCGAAAAGCCACCTCACCCTGCTGATTTTTAGGTCGGGAATCCGAACTTTTGTCTCCTCCGTCATTTGATATATCAATGTGCCGTTGTTGGCATCTTTTCCTCCTCGTATCATTGTCCCCAATGGGATCCCCAAAATCTCAACAGGATAATCCTGCTTCAAGACGCAGAACTCCTTTGGCTGCGCCATCCTCAAGGCAGCGTCTCGTTGGGAGACCGACTGCACATACACCTCAGTGTCGTTGCTCCGTAGCTGCCTAACAGCGTATGCCCCTTCGATGTGTTGTTTCGCCTTGTAAAGCAGCTCTGCCGGCTGCATCTTTTCTGCTCCTTCAACTCTTATCCGTACTGCCGCTTTGGTGGCTGGCGGTGCGACAATTGATGCGTAGGTGGGTCGACCTCCCATTGTTTGTGCCGATTGAGGAGCCGCCTTGCGCGCCGGCTCCTCGAGACTCTTCTTAACTGCCTTTTCTAAGGCCAGCATCCTTTCCTACATAGGTGTTACCACTAGCTTCGATCGTAGCGTCTCAGCGTGGTTTTTGAAGGCTTCGATAACCTCATCTATCTCCGTCATCGGTGCCGCAGATTTGTCAGTGCCTGCGATAACCAGTTTGTCTCGAACCTTACTTAAGTAATACCCTACAGTCTTTAGGTTGTCCATGTTGACGCCTGTAGATGTCGCGAGAGAATCTACAGCCGTAATTGCGGCGGTTCCGCTGTCCGTTGGTGGTGGTGGTGGTGCCGTGAAAATTTTTCCTGCAGTAAAAACCACATTTCTGGTTCCCCAATCCACCATGCCGAAGCGCAGTGCGAAAAAATCGGGGAATCGGATAATATGGTACGATTAAGATAGTAGCAATTAACGAAACGATGAAATAACGTTCGTGGAACGTTGTGCCGCTTTTGACCAAATGATGATGTTTTTTCTTATTATTATTATTATTATTATTATTATTATTATTATTATTATTATTATTATTATTATTATTATTATTATTATTATTATTATTATTATTATTATTATTATTATTATTATTATTATTATTATTATTATTATTATTATTATTATTATTATTATTATTATTATTAT
This sequence comes from Blumeria graminis f. sp. triticale, assembly GCA_905067625.1. NCBI lineage: Eukaryota > Fungi > Ascomycota > Leotiomycetes > Helotiales > Erysiphaceae > Blumeria > Blumeria graminis. The sequence continues at coordinate 12,198,205 of LR898468.1, read as the reverse complement.
TATTATTATTATTATTATTATTATTATTATTATTATTATTATTATTATTATTATTATTATTATTATTATTATTATTATTATTATTATTATTATTATTATTATTATTATTATTATTATTATTATTATTATTATTATTATTATTATTATTATTATTATTATTATTATTATTATTATTATTATTATTATTGAATTGAATTGAATTTGATCTAGTTTAACGTCCTATGCGGTATCTATATACAGAACCATGAAGACGGTAAGCCATTTAAAATAGGGAAAAAGCTTTCAAGCAACAAAACCCATAGTTCCGCCGCGACGGCACAGCCCAGCTTAATGCTGAGGCTGTCCCTTTGTTCCATTCAATTTTGTCTCACCCCAAATGTTAACTCCTCTATCGCCCCGATCCCTATTCAGCTGAAGTTCGGAAGATTTCTTACACCATCCTGCTCTCCTCTTTTCGATGACGGAATCGTTGGAACTGCCGGTGTCATAGCCCTTAATGTATTTAGAACTGCTGTTGAATCTGCGATCACCTTTCGTGGACGTCCTGGTCCCCTCTTCTGGGGTTCAACCTTTCGATTAGTAACCAGTGTAAACCCTTGATCGTCGGTGGTCGCTGATGCTGTTTGCGATACAATTATGGAACTGGTTTCCCTTCGAATTTCTGCCGTTCGTTCCAGAAGCTCGAAGCGGGCTTTCTGAACACTTCCCTTGTAGGCTTGAAATGTTCGACATGACGCTCTCTGCCACGAACGATGTTCCTTGCCACAGTTGACGCAAGAAACTCTTTTCCTAGGACAGTCCCGGGTTTGGTGAGCACCTGCGCACTCACCGCACCTAGCTGCCTTTCCGCATGACGCCTGCGTATGTCCCCATTGACTGCAGTTGTAGCACTGCTTTGCTTGCGCCCTCGGGGACCACACCTGCGCTGAGTATAGCATGGCATTAATGACGATGCCATGTCGAACAACTTGTTTCTGCAAGACCTCCGTGGGAAGACTCAGAACAATTGAGCCCCTTGTGCGGCCATTTGTCTTGGCCCGCTCGATCTCCTTTCCGTCGTGCATCCATCTTATTTTATTGATCTTTAAACCTGGAATTCGTACTGCTGTAGACGATTCCATCTCCCGTATCAAAGTTGTGTTGTTGGCATATTTGCCTCCTTCAATTTTCGTCCTCAACGGGACTCCGTACACCTCCACTGGAAAATCTTGCCTTAGGACTTGAAAGTCCTCTATTTCTGCCATGTTGAGAGCCACGTCTCTCTGGGTTGCCGACTGAACAAACACCTCGGTGTCATTGCTCCGCATCTGTCGCACTGCGTATGCCCCTGGTATGTGTTTTTGTGCCCTCATTAGCAGCTGTGCTGGCTGCATGTCTTTTGCACCCTCGACGCGTATTCGAACCGCTGTTTTGGCCATTGGCGGTGCTGCCACCGACGCGTATGTTCTTGGGGCCGGCGGCCCAGAAATTATTGGAGCCGCGTTGCGAGCGGGCTCCGCGAGACTCTTCTTGACTGCTTCTTCAAGAGCCAACATCCTTTCTTCGATGGGAGATTTCATCGTCTGCATCTCCTTCCAAGCCTTGTTGTGTGCGTTGAAGGCCCTGACGGCCTCCGCGATGTCTTCCGTGGTGATGGTAGTGCCATCGTCGTCTTCGTCTGAATACAGTGTCCTGAGCTTTTTTAGTAATAGCCTTAGGATGTTTAGATTCTTATCTGGAGGAACTGTTGACGCTCCGCTGCCTTGAGATTGTTTGGCCATTGTCGCGATTTGCGACGCGTCGGGACCGCTGGATCCCATCGAACCGGCACCAGCACCCACCATGTTGTGGCACAGTGGATTTGGGGACGGAAGTGGGGTAAGATTGATGAATAAATGCGATTTACGAAGTCAATTTGATGGAAGAGGCAGCGTGGAGTGCTGCGCAGCTTTTCGTGAAAAATGATGTTTTTGTTATTATTATTATTATTATTATTATTATTATTATTATTATTATTATTATTATTATTATTATTATTATTATTATTATTATTATTATTATTATTATTATTATTATTATTATTATTATTATTATTATTATTATTATTATTATTATTATTTGAATTTTGAATTTGATTTCATTGTCCTGATTTGGTGCCTTAAGGCCCATGCAGGTGACTATAAACCTAAAACTATATATTTACATGAGGGGGAAACCATTACGATAAAAACCCCCTCCCCCTTTAAAATTTTTGTATCTGTAGTTCTTCGTTACCTACAGGAAGTGCGATTGGCCATCAGTCCGAGACAGGACTAGCTAAAATTATACTCGACCTCGCCATCCTTTCCCTGCCCTCGCGTGCTAAAAAGTGTTGACTTTGGTCTTGAGTTTGACCCCGATGGTCCAAATAATTGTGGTGGTTGATTGACCAGGAGCTGTTTGCGCGGGCGTCCTGGCCCCCTCTTTAATACCTCCGGCTTTTGGTGGGACACCAGTGTGAACCCTTGGTCGTCTGTAGGTTTTGCCGCTGTTGTTGTAGTAGATGCCGTTGTTAATGATTCCCCTTTTCTGTATTCCGCCGTTCTCTCCATAAGTTCATACCGTGCCCGTTGCACGCTGGCCTTGTATGCCGCGAAGTTTTGACACGCCCCCTTCTGCCACGATTTATGGTCCTTGCCGCAGTTGCAACAAAGAACCGACTTCCTCGGACAGTCCCTGGTCTGATGAGTGCCCGCGCACTCACCACATCTCCTTACCCTATTGCACGAGGCTTGGGTATGCCCCCATTGACAGCAGTTGAAGCACTGCTTTATTTGCGCTCGGGGTGACCAGAGCTGGGCCGTGTACAGCATTGAGTTGTATACAATGCCGTTTCTTATCACTTCGCGTTGAAGTGCCTCTGTCGGCAGACTCGCGACGATTGACCCACGAGTATGGCCGTTAGCTCCCATCCATCGGTGCTCTTTTCCGTCGAAAAGCCATCTCACCCTGCTGATTTTTAATTCGGGTATCCGAACTTTTGTTTCTGCCTCGACTTGGTTTATGAACTCGCCGTTATTTGGATTTTTACCTCCTCTTATGAATGTCCCCAACGGGATCCCCAAAATCTCAACAGGATAATCCTGCTTCAAGACGCAGAACTCCTTTGGCTGCGCCATACTCAAGGCAGCGTCTCGCTGAGAGACCGACTGCACAAACACCTCCGTATCGTTGCTCCGCAGCTTCCTTACTGCGTATGCCCCCTCAATGTGTATTTTCGCCTTGTCTAGGAGCGCTGCCGGCTCCATATTTTCTGCTCCTTGAATTCGTATTCGTACAGCCGCTTTAGTCGCTGGCGGCGCGACGATAGAGGCGTATGTGGGTCGCCCTCCCATCCCTTGTACTGCCGAAGCAGCCGTCTTGTGCGACGGCTCCTCGAGATTCTTCTTGACTGCCTTCTCTAAGGCCAGCATGCGTTCTTCCATTCGTGAAGCCTTCAGCTTCGATTTCAACATCGTAGCGTGGGCTTTGAAGGCATCGAGTGCCTCACCTACTTCGACCATCGGCGTCGCAGATTTGTCAGTGCCTGCGATAACCAGTCTGTCTCTGACCTTATTTAAAAATAACCCTACTGTCATTAATGTCTCCATGTTAACGCCTGTAGAGCTTGCGAGCGACTCTACAGCCGTAATTGCGGCCGTTCCGCTGTCCGTTGGTGGTGGTTGAGATGCCGTGAAAATTTTTTCCGCCGCGAAATCCACCTTTCTGGGTCCCCATCTCGCCATGCCGAAGCGCAACGAAAAAAATTCGGGGAATCAGGTAAGTGAGATTGATTAAGAAGAATGCAATAATAATAACGATGAAATAACGTTCGTGGAACGTTGTGCCGCTTTTCGTGAAAAATGATGTTTTTTTTGATTATTATTATTATTATTATTATTATTATTATTATTATTATTATTATTATTATTATTATTATTATTATTATTATTATTATTATTATTATTATTATTATTATTATTATTTTGAATTTGATTTCATTGTCCTGATTTGGCGCCTTAAGGCCCATGCAGGTGACTATAAACCTAAGACTATATATTTACATGAGGGGGAAACCATTACGATAAAAACCCCCTCCCCCTTTAAAATTTTATACCTGTAGTTCTTCGTTACCTACAGTAAGTGCAAATGGCCGTTAGTCCGAAATAGAGCTAGCTAAAGTATACCTCGCCATCCTTTCCCTGCCCTCGCGTGCCGAAAAGTGATGGCTGTGGTCTTGATTTCGACCCCGATGGCGCAAATAGATGTTGTGTTGGGGCTGGGACCTGAACTTGTTTGCGCGGGCGTCCCGGCCCTCTCTTGAAGCCTTCTGGCTTTTGGTTGGTCACTAGCGTGAACCCATGGTCGTCTGGTATGTTAGCAGTATTTGATTGAGGTAACTCCGTTAGTGTTTCGCTCTCCCTTCTTAGTTCGGCCGTTCTCTCCATGAGTCCATACCGTGCCCGCTGAACATTGGCCTTGTATGCCGCGAAGCTTGGACACGCCCCCTTCTGCCACGATAAGTGGGCCTTGCCGCAGTTGCAGCAAAGTACCGACTTCTTCGGACAGTCCCTGGTCTGATGGGTGCCCGCGCACCCTCCACATTTCCTTGCCTTGTTGCAGGATGCTTGGGTGTGCCCCCATTGGCTGCAGTTGAAGCACTGCTTGACTTGTGCCCGGGGTGACCAGAGCTGGGCCGTGTAGAGCATTGAGTCCATTACAATGCCATTTCGAATCACTTCACGTTGTAGAGCCTCGGTCGGTAAGCTCGCAATAACTGACCCTCGAGTATGGCCATTTTCCTTCGCCCAGGTGTGCTCCTTGCCGTCATAGAGCCATCTCACCCTGTTGATTTGTATTCCCGGAATCCGTGCTTTTGTCTCCGTAGTCATTTTAAATATTGCCACGCTGTTGTTGGCATTCTTTCCTCCGTGTATTATTGTCCCCAGTGGGACTCCCAAGATTTCAACAGGGTAATCCTGCTTTAGGACGCAGAACTCTTTGGGCTGCGCCATCCTCAAGGCAGCGTCTCTCTGGGAGACCGACTGCACGAACACCTCAGTGTCGTTGCTCCTTAATTGCCTCACGGCATATGCCCCATTTATGTGTAGTTTTGCTTTATTAAGCAGCTCTGTCGGCTGCATCTTGTTGGCTCCTTGTACTCGAATCCGTACTGCCGCTTTGGTGGCTGGCGGCGCGACGATCGAGGCGTACGTGGGTCGCCCTCCCATTAGTTGCGCTGGTGGTGGTGCAGTCTTGCAGACCGGCTTATCGAGACTCTCCTTTACGACCTTCTCTAAGGCCAACATTCGATCTTCCATTGGGTTAGCCGTCAGCTTCGATCGGAACATCTTGGCGTGGGCTACGAAGGCATCAAGTACCTCATCTATTTCGACCATTGGTGTCGCAGATTTTTCAGTTCCTGCAATCGCCAGTCTATCTCGGACCCTGTTTAGATAATAAGCCACTGTTTTTAGTTTCTCCAATTTCATGCCTGTAGAAGTCGCGAGAGATTCTACAAGCATTATTGCGGCTGTTCCGCTATCCGTTGGTGGTGGTGGTGGTGCCGTGAAAATTTTTCCAGCCGTGAAATCCACCTTTCCTGTCCCCCAACTCGCCATGCCGAAGCGCAACGAAAAAAATTCGAGGAATCAAGTAAGAGTGATTGATTGAGATGAATGCAATAATTAAAACGATGATATAACGTTCGTGGAACGTGGTTATTATTATTATTATTATTATTATTATTATTATTATTATTATTATTATTATTATTATTATTATTATTATTATTATTATTATTATTATTATTATTATTATTATTATTATTATTATTATTATTATTATTATTATTATTATTATTATTATTATTATTATTATTATTATTATTATTATTATTATTATTATTATTATTATTATTATTATTATTATTATTATTATTATTATTATTATTATTATTATTATTATTATTATTATTATTATTATTATATTATTATTATTATTATTATTATTATTATTATTATTATTGAATTTGAATTTGATTTCATTACCCTGATTTGGCGCCCTATGGGCCCATGCAGGTGGCTATAAACTCTATTTATAGGTATTTTACATGAGGGGGAAACCTTCCGATAAAAACCCCCTTCTCCTTCAAATTATATCTGTGGTTCTTCGTTAACCTACAGGAAGCGCAATTGGCCATTAGTTCGAGACAGAACTAGCTAAAGTATACCTCGGCATCCTTCCCTTTTCCTCGCGTGTTGAAAATGGATGCCTGTGGTCTTGAAGTTGACGCCGATGGCGTCGATAATGGTTGTAGTGCTGGGACTAGGACCTGTTTCCGCGGGCGTCCTGGTCCCCTTTTCTGGCCTTCTACCCTTTGGCTGGACACTAGTGTGAACCCCTGGTCGTCTACTATTTTTGCCGTTTGTTTATTTTGAGGTTCCGTTCGTGTAAATTCCTCTCGTCTTAAGTCCGCCGTTTTCTCCATGAGTCCATACCGCGCCCTCTGGACGCTGGCCTTATATTCCGCGAAGTTCTGACACGCCCCTTTCTGCCACGACATATGGGCTTTACCGCAGTTGCAGCAAAGCACCGATTTCTTCGGGCAGTCCCTGGTCTGATGGGTGCCCGCACACCCTCCACATCTCCTTGCCTTATTGCAAGAGGCTTGGGTATGCCCCCATTGACTGCAGTTGACGCACTGCTTTATTTGCGCTCGGGGTGACCAGAGCTGGGCCGTGTACAGCATTGAGTTGAAGACAATGCCGTTTCTTATCACCTCGCGTTGAAGTGCCTCTGTCGGTAGGCTCGCTACTACTGACCCTCGAGTATGGCCATTTTTTCTCATCCATTGGTGCTCTTTGCCGTCGAAAAGCCACCTCACCCTGCTGATTTTTAGGTCGGGAATCCGAACTTTTGTCTCCTCCGTCATTTGATATATCAATGTGCCGTTGTTGGCATCTTTTCCTCCTCGTATCATTGTCCCCAATGGGATCCCCAAAATCTCAACAGGATAATCCTGCTTCAAGACGCAGAACTCCTTTGGCTGCGCCATCCTCAAGGCAGCGTCTCGTTGGGAGACCGACTGCACATACACCTCAGTGTCGTTGCTCCGTAGCTGCCTAACAGCGTATGCCCCTTCGATGTGTTGTTTCGCCTTGTAAAGCAGCTCTGCCGGCTGCATCTTTTCTGCTCCTTCAACTCTTATCCGTACTGCCGCTTTGGTGGCTGGCGGTGCGACGACTGAGGCATATGTAGGTCGACCTCCCATTATTTGTGCCGATTGAGGAGCCGCCTTGCGCGCCGGCTCCTCGAGACTCTTCTTAACTGCCTTTTCTAAGGCCAGCATTCTTTCCTCCATAGGTGTTACCACTAGCTTCGATCGTAGCGTCTCAGCGTGGTTTTTGAAGGCTTCGATAACCTCATCTATCTCCGTAATCGGTGCCGCAGATTTGTCAGTGCCTGCGATAACCAGTTTGTCTCGAACCTTACTTAAGTAATACCCTACAGTCTTTAGGTTGTCCATGTTAACGCCTGTAGATGTCGCGAGAGAATCTACAGCCGTAATTGCGGCGGTTCCGCTGTCCGTTGGTGGTGGTGGTGGTGCCGTGAAAATTTTTCCTGCCGCGTAAACCACCTTTCTGGCTCTCCAACTCGCCATGCCGAAGCGCAGCGAAAAAAAATCGGGGAATCAGATAAGAAGGACTGATTAAGATGGTAGCAATTATTAAAACGATGAACGAACGTTCGTGGAACGTGGTGCCGCTTTTGACCAAATGATGATGTTTTTTCTTATTATTATTATTGTTATTATTTCATTTTATTGTCCTGTCTGAGTCTATGACTATGTAGGACATGCAGGTCCTTTCTACCTACAGTTCAAGGGTACCTATACCAGTAGTATATCCCCTCCTATGCCTTCCATACAGCTCCCCTCAAACAGTACCAAACCTCAGCATAATTAACTGAGTGAGTCGAGTCGTTAGAAACGACCCCATGTTGGATCACGTGATTGGATTCCTTGAACGAGGCAGGGCCAGAAGGACAGCCCAGCCTAATCGAACGGGGCTCAGTCCATAACATAGGCGTCTGCTTGAGATGGGTTGCCACACAGAATTTCCAAGATCTTGCCCTGAAGGGCCAATAAGTCCTGATGAAAGAGTTTCCGAAGCCTCTCGTCAGTGACTGGTTCCAGCAGCTTGCAGAATCCGGTGAAAAAGCGCCCCGCTTGTGTAGAGCGCGTCTGAAATGTCCTGCCCTGTGTGGCTCCTGGATAGATCTATAGGTATTGTAATAACGAGGTTATGAGAAGTCTAAGAATTGTCACAATGGGTGTAACAGTCAACTTGGGTGGATGTAGGATAGCACTTTAAGTCTAACGTGAAGAAGACAGATATATATTGTAGATCTGTTATATTGATGACTATTGAATATAAGAGTGGAAAAGGTTGATCATATACAGAGGTCTAGCACCTAGTTTTTATACACAAAGACAATACATACAATATACCATCAATAGCAATAACTGCCAACCATTCAGCCATTCAACATCTATGTGTAAAGGGTTTAAAGAATTCAGAAGTACTTGAAAGACGTTAACTCCATAGGAATTGATAATTTTTCCTTGGGAAGCTAATCTGCCTACGACGGCTCCTGTCCTTTATGTCCTCCTCAGCGTCGCGTTTAAGCTCCCCCCCTAGCCTACCTGAGAATACTCCATTCTCCCCGGCTACCCTCTTTCCTGTGACATCCTCCCCCCCTTAGTACGTACTCCCTTGGGTCCTTCCTCATGCGCAACCTTGCAATTATCCTTATGCAACACTGAGACTCGTTCTTGTGCGCAACCTTGCATTAATCCTTATGCGACACTTAGATCCCTCTTTATACGTATCCTTGCATTTTCCCCATGCAACCTTTCGCGTCTCTGTAAGCGCTGCTTTGTTGGCGCTTAAAGATCTAGCCGGGTTGGTCCTAGTGACCAGTCCCAATCCGGGCACAGCCCGTAACACTATGTCATTAGATATACCTGCGTCACATTATTATATAATCATGTATGGTTGAGATACTGGTGTTGTCATTGCTGTGTGCCGATGACGTATCATTGACGCAGGGTCGCTTGTCCTGTCGGTTCACTTGCCCAATACTAGCCATTCCAAGTTGTGTGATCTATAAGTGGGTCTGATCACAACAACAGGGCACGAGTTAGCCGGATGTAGGAAACACGGCACACACGTAATCGTAATTATCCTATGACCTAAAGCACCGGAAATCGCACGGTCAGAGCCCGCGACCATAGCAATAGATCTACTAGTGTCAGGAGTAAGGAGGAATCAATGTATATAGACACATAGACATCCTACACTTAAAGGATGTAGAATTCACGGATTAGTCACAAGATCTACACAAGATCCATTGTAGTTAGGAGCCACGAGACACCACGTGATACCCCTTCATTCTTACGCCCACCACACCCTTTACTAAGTACACAACGCGCGCTCGGAAACCTCAGCTGTTCGGCGAGGAGTTCTGTCGCGACAATTTGAGGCGACAGAATTGAGTTGTTGGGTGAGTTTTGGTGACTCGCCTCGTAGATCGGCTCTACGAAATGTAGTGTGAGTGAGGGACCATTTCGACGTCTTGACGCGTCGAACCGTTTTTTTTTGCATCAGATTTGAATTGCGTATCCGTCGAACATTGAGTGGGGTGAGAGGGCTAGGGGCCAGCCTCTGCGGAGGACTGGGGTGGCATGAGTGATTGAGAAATAAGTGTGACAGTAAAATATCGTAGGTGGAATGCGATGATGGGCGCGTATGCGCTGCATACTGGTTACATGATTGGTCTACAAGTGAAAAAGCTAGGGGATTAGGGACGAGCTTTCTCTAATCTTTCACAAAATAATTATCATAAAAACTTCTCTTCTGCATATTAATGAAGATATCTCTCCACAAGCTATCTTAGCTGTTCCAGCGGAAATGTATAATATTAAATCATATACCAATCATAATAATGTTCCCCACTTTAGACTATTACAGGTAGTGTTTGTTTGTGTTTATTGTAATTCTTGAGTCTATGACTATCTAGCACATTGGGCTCCCCTCTGACCCAGGCCACACCTTGTACAGTGCCCCTACCCTCTTTTGTTACTTGAAAGATCATTTTTTTATGACACGCAGAATATGGCAAGCAAGAGCTCAAGGTTTAAGAGGTAATAAAGCTAAAGAGCAGAGCTATGTCTACAAATTACATATATCCAAGTGTGTGAGCATATTCTTCTGCTAAAAGACATCCCAAATCATGCATCAATTGTATACACAGATGGTTCCCTAACAAAAAGCAATGGAAGTAGCCTTGGATTTGTGGTATACTTGCCATTCACAAGACAGGTGAAATGTTTCTCTTACAATCTCGGACATACAATGACAATCTCAGATACCGAGACATATTGTATCTTGAAAGCTTTAAAATATGTCATCTCCAATAAACATTCCAGAGAGATCTGGGTCTTTTCTGATAGTCAAGCAGTAATTCAGAGGGTCAGCAAAGCTAGCAACCAGTGTCATAGCTAGATAGGCTGCATACACTTAATGATTTAAGTGTAAAAAAAAAAAAAGCTAGCAACTTTATTTCACATCAAATAAGGATAAAAAGCCATAAATATCAAATACATCTACACTGGTGTCCAGACCATGAAGATATTGCTGGGAATGAGCTAGCAGACGATCTGGCAAGAGATGGAGCCAAGAAAAAAGTCAAAAAAAGAGATAAATTCACAACAATTGCTTACCTTAAGCAGAAGGCAAAGGAAATGACTCTCAAAGCCTGGCAAAATGACTGGGAGACCCAAGTCTTGAGACAGGAAGAGGGTAGAGGGGCTAAAGGACTGGGAAGGCTTTATCAAGTGCAAGCCAGGAAAAGATCACCTATAATAAAAATGAGGCCATACAACTTCAGTCATTAAAACAGAATGACACAATCTTCATTTATACAAGCGAGAACAGGGATTGGAAATACCATGGCCCATTTATTTCGAATAAAAAAAGTGAAGGATAACTCTTGCAACTTTTGTTGGAAGGGAAAACAGACTGTTCAACACCTACTTCTTTATTGTAGTAAGTTTAAGACTGAAAGAAAGGAAGCAACTCTCCACTTCCTTCATAGCAGTGGATGCATGAATGCATCCAAAGCTGACTGAAAGGGAGGAGACTGGAAGATAAGTAGAGGAAATGGGGGTTAAATATTTGTATTTAGATATAAAATAATCAGATGTGTCATAGCTAGATAGCTGAATACACTATGAATTAAAAAAAAAGTGTATGAATTTGTCTAGGGGTTACATTTCACCTACTCATGTAAACTAAGCTAGACAGGTCACATGACCTTCATTGCAGTACATAGATTTCATCTGTAGCTACAGGGTTCACTAAGTCAACATTTACAACGTAATACCGTGTCCCACATATCTTTATTAAGAGAATTTAAGCGAGTAGTAATTAATAAGTCACCGGTGCTTCCATAACGCCAGACCATCGTAGGTATCCTAATTCAACGCTTTGTTTGTATACCATATCCATAGCCACTTTACACATTGATATATTCCCCTTGATGAAGAGCCATTCAGCTCAGTATTTACCCGTGGCATTCAGCCACCTTTTCCACGGAACCTTGCACCCCAAAAAAAGAAAATGGTACAAAGGAAACTGTGTGCGCGGGAAAAAGTCTCCAAAAACCTGTAGCCCCAGCCAGGCGAGGCCTAGACACCGGGACCACATGAGGTGCGCATATTCATCTATATCTCCCTTCTTTGTAACAGTCGAGGTCGACTTGATCCAATCCGCCATCTCCGTATCGGGTGCTGGGTACGCTCCGGAAACTCATCGGATGGCATCTACTCCATGATAATGGTGATGGGGGAATGTGTTGAGAGATGAAGACGATACAGACCGCGAAATCGATTAGGAATCCTCATCGAAGTGAGGACTTTGTTACTCAATCTCGACTCTGCATACTATACAGTGAGAGCTGGAGGTTCGTAGGGGACACCACTGACAGGTGTTGAGAACAGTCCCCCTATTACAGGTAGTGATCATAGTGATGGGACACGGTTCGTCACGGTTTCGAAATGCTTTAGTAACTCCAGGGTTCCAACTTGGAACTTCCAAATGAATAGACTTTCAAGACTATTGTTAAGGGACGAGAATCACGGACGCTGCCACAGAATAATCTATATTTTTCTATATGAGAGAAGAATACCAGTGGCACTATACCAACATGAACCGTGTCTAGGAGCCGCTTATATAAGCTCTTACTTAGTGTCGTGCATCGTGCAACAGGCAGACATGTTTGTCGAATTCCAACTACATGCAAGGCTGGGCCCGTAGGTCAGCCCGGCCACTGCTACTGGGTAAAACCCGTAACAGTTATACAGGATGAAGTCTTGGGCTAGTAAATTTAATGTGATATCAGCGAATGCAACCAGTGGCATAATTCCTCAAACTCAACCTTAATCATTTCCTACCTATAACTATCGAGTTAAGGTCTCCATTGCAAGATAACTCTACCCATGGGCGATGCGTCGGATCCGGTACTACAATATGAACAAACAGTTAGATATACCTGATATTTTTACGTTTCACTCTTGTACATGATTCTTTTGTTTTCTTCACTTTGGTTTTAAATTCAATTATATGAATTAGTTGTAACTTGAGCCTGAGACAGCCAGAAGGAAGAAATTATCGATGCAGGTGTGTCACTTCTAGAAATGAAAAATGAGATCCAGGGAAGTGCAATCGACCAATCTTCGCAAAGAGATTGATTTCCTCTACACGTTTGTTACATTAACTAAATCGTGTCTAGCTTAACAGTGAGATTATATTGGCCTTGTTTACCTCATTACGCTCCATTTTTAACTTAAATATCTCGAAGCACGCTTCACTGAGGGTAGCATAAGCCTAGTATCGCAATGTTTATTAATACGTCACCCAAAAATATCTGCATCGAATAGATTTTATGAAATAATTCTTGTGACATGCTTTTTGTCACGTTAGAGTTCTACTCAGGTTCCCAGACATTATCGTAAGCGATGTCATAATCCATATTTGTATTTGAGTTCTGTGGCTGGTCTTGCTTGAAAGACACGCTACCGGTATTGACGTTACTAGGAACTGCTTCTGGCAGTGGTGCAGTACCCTCCTGCACATTATTTTCGTTATCTATACCATTGCTTGGTCTGATAGATTTATTGGGAAGATTAGTTTGTGGAGGTTGAGTTGAAACCCACGTCATTTCGACTTTACCAATTGACGGTATCTCACCACCTACAGAGCTGAACATAAATTTCTCTGCCGTACGGCGATCTTTAAACATGATAGTAGTTCGTTCAGGAGTAACCTCAATATTTTCGTATTCACCAATGCCCTATAAGTATGGTAAGTGGTAAGTTGTGTTGTAGAATTAGAATAAACATACAAGGAGATGTTGCCTCAAGTTTTCATCTTTTTCAGAATCGGAAAAATCAATACCGGTTATGCTAACCATTTTAGGTCTATTATCAAGGTTAAATGAGCGATAACCAGATGCAAGGGATGTGGCAGAAGCGGCTGCAGAGATACTCCCGCCTCGATAACTTCCTCGATATCCACGCGTACTGTATCCTCTCGCACGCCCGCTACCTCGACCTCTAGGGGCCCAATTACTATTGTTAGATAATGTCGTGTCAATGCCTAGCGATAGGGCTTCAGCCTCTAAAACAGCTAGTTGAGCCTTTAAGATCTCTGTCTTAGATAGTTCTTTGTGTGAGTTCGTGGATGTGTTCACATTGGAGTCTACCGCCAAGTCACAGCTCTTACCCCGTGCAGCTATTTTTTCAATTAGCTTCCGCTTCTCCTCTGCTTGTGACTTTAACAAGTTTTCTTGACGCTTCTCAAGTTCCTTTTTAGCATCATCTACTTCCTGTTTCTTTTTTTGCTTTTTTAAATGAGCTTCCTGGACCTCCTGTTGTTTGCGTGAAAACTCTTCTAAATCAATTTTTGGTTCCAAAGAGTCTTTCGAAGGGATTGGCACAATAGCAGTAGATGAACTACTCTGGGGACCTAGCCCTGCGTTCGGGATAGAGGGAGGTTTAGGCAACGATTCTTGATCAATGTACCAATAGACTTTAACAAAACGGTTGTTAAATATTACTTTCGGTGACTTGTATGCTGCTTGAGCACCGTCCCAATTCTCATACTTGACAATAGCTAGGCGTCTATAAGATTGTATTTTGATATCCAAAATATTGCCAAACTCTGAGAAAAATTTACGAACTTCTCCCTCCGCAAAATATTCTTCAGGAATATTTTCAATCACAATCGTAGTCTTAGTCTTATCATGATGGGGTCGGTCGGAAGAAAATTCAGATCTTCCTCCCCGCCTGTTCGAACTATTTGGATTGTGGCTCTCATGCTTGCGATGGCCACCCTTTTCCCGTGAAAAAACCTCAGACTTAGGGGCTTCATTTATCCTATGATCATGTGTGTTACTTACTACCTTACTTTTGCTATGATCAAGAATCGTAATAATACTATTTGTTGGATCGTACTCATCAGGGGGAGAATGGCGTTGTGGTGGGATCCAAACAGACTTTTCACCATGTACAGACATGCACATATTTCCCTTTGAACAAAAACCTTTCAAATCATAGTCTCCGCATCTTTGCTTATTTGGAAGCAGTTGGGCTCCTCTACTGTTCGATAATACCGATAGGTTGCTGGGAGGTATACCTGGATTAGGGGATCGAAAATCTGGGGTTACCCTCGAAGTATGTTTTGATCCGAATAATGGCACATTAGAATTTGCTAAAACTTCCTGAACCCTGGAGCGTTGTGGGGAAACAACCTGTGAGTCAAATAGTGATGCTCTAACCCCTGGATAAGCCTCCCTACCTGTATCAAGTCCGATACGTCCTCCTGAGGGTCCATAGCGTCTAGGTTGCTTATTTGACTCGTTCGGGTTTCCAGTGTGTAGAAGACTCCTGTCACGCGATGAAAACTCGCTCCTGTCAATGTAAGGGCGCTTTCTTGAGTATCCACCATTTGGGGGGCTTCCAGTTGATATTGTATTACCAAAATTCCTGTATGATGCGGCCGATGGGCCAGTTGGAGGATCAAAGGGACGAGTGGAATTAATAGCTTGATTTGCGCCTGGATGATATGTTTTGAAATGTATGGCATTGAATACGTCTTGAACAAATAATGCTGAGTCTTCTTTCAGAAAGTCTGGGATTTCTGCTTCGCAAAGGGCGCGAACACTTTCTTTGTCGCCGTCATGGCGGAGAAGAGCCAGGACGTAATCTGCAAGCACATCTGCATCGGCGTCCGAACTAGTGCTCAATTATCAGAAGATAGAGGTTGTACTTCGTGGTCCGACTTACGTATTTTCGAGCCGTTTTACAATCCATTTTTTTAACAAAGGTGCGTCTGCCTCATCAAACAGCATCTTGAGATTGGCGATCTTCTTGTAATAGATGTCTACTTTGTATAGCAGTGCTATGGGACTTATAGCCTTAATTTCGTGCCGGTGCGCTCAATGGCGTTCTCAAGACTCTGCCTTTCACTAACAAGTTGGACATATTAGCTAGGTTCTAATAATGACTGTTGTCGTGGAGCATGTTGTCACGCCGCTGTTCAAACCTTAGCGGCCTGTCTAGGGTCTTGATGTGTAGCCTCAGGCAATAGATGACTGGCCTATTAACTGTAAGACCTCTCTTGGGTAAGATGTCGCCATTGCAATCTACATGGTATCCTATTCCTACGTGTAGGTGAAGGTCGAACACTTAGCTAAGGCGTCCATTACGAATCAGAATACGAAATATTTTCCAATAGCCCAAGATCAGTTATTGAAAAGATAAAATCGAGAGCTTTTGTAGCGACAGCGATCATGGGAGGTGTTGCATCGTTTTTGCTCGCGAACCCGAATGATGAGATATCATGACAGTAAAAATTATCGACATCACAACTTCGAATTTAAATGAAGAAGGGCAAAGACTGGACACGATCACTAAGAAGCTAGAAGTGAAATATTCTTTCAGAGCTAAGTTCATTCAAGTTTCGTAGTTAAAAAGTTAGCCCACAATACTATCATTCAAAACTATCGACCAAATCAACATCTCACCCTAATTGTGATCGATTCCCACCTAGTAATCAAAAAGTCTTCGCATATGGACTAATATATCGTTTTTTCGATGAATAAAATTCTTATCATATCAGTCTCTGGCCTCAATTAGCCTCCAAACACAAGATCAGGAGAATATGATAGGCTGATGGGGGAAACAAATCATGGTTCACAAATCTGGAAGACAATTTTCTCGGAGTGTCATGGGAAAAATTAGGGCTAGTAAATAATTTGATGCAAAAAATTGACCCATCTCTAAAGCGTTAATTTCTTCGGATTTTGCAGAGAGATTTACAAACTAAAGAACTTTGCACACGCCAAGCCCTCCAATGCGACAATAAAGGCGACACTTTAAACACCATCGTGTTTGGATGGTGCGGTGGTACATGATCCTGGCCGGTCTGTCAAGTAGATTCTGGATAGCTTGGACATATATCCCACTTGAGGCAGTGGATCGCTTGTTCAAATCCGGCAGAACTAGATCATATTTCTTGTGTTAATGGTGCACATGGATAACTAAAACACATTTCGATAACCAAATATTTTGAGACGTTGCTTTAGTGGGTGCTCACAGAGGAGAGTTGACTAAGTTTGTAAGCAAACATACCTCATAAGGTATTTGCGAATGAAATCTAGAGTATGAGTGTCTCTAATGTCAAATGAGTCAACCAAATTATATACATGGTACCTGTGGCGTGTCATAGCTAAATATCTGAATTAACAATAAATGATTTAAAGAAATGAGTCGAGATAGTTGGTTCTCAGCAGCCATATCCGACTTTTGAAAGATTTAGAAGGCGGAATTGAGCACCAATTCCAGAGATAGGAATTCTCTACCTTCTGGCAGTACCTTTGTAATCGCTCGGTAAACTGCATATCCGGCATAGCCAAGAAGGGTCGCACTCGAATCGAAATCTAAAACAAACTGTAGCATATCTACGACGACTTCACTCCAATACTAGACCTATCATACTCACACGATTTTTTCAAATCTATCATGGTGGAAATGAACTTGCATTGGCGCTGAATAAATAGTTGCACCAGTTATTAAAGGGAATTTACCTAACCAAAAAAAGCCATCTCCCAGTAAATAGTTATGATCCTATTTATGTTCGTAGAAGAATCTAGTTCATGTTATAGAAAGAGCGGGTCTTAGTTTCTAGGGGGTCCATCGCACTGTTGTTAAGGTAAGAGCTTACGGAAGATTTTATGGCTGAAGGTTTGGGGATGATTACAGTTAATTCAATGTGACTTGCTGATAATTTTGATAGTTAGAATTGTATCTGGGTTGTGTAAAATGCCTATCATATACACATCTGCGGTTACTTGACTCTAGTCCAATTTCTCCGAAACCGACATCACAGAATGTCCTATTATCCTCCACCTTCTAGTATAATCTAGAAAGACTATTCATGTAGCGCTCCGTTGTTCCTCAAATAATTATGGAATCATCTGGAAAGATATTTCTTCAATCCTCCTGATCAATAAGAATGTTTAGTAATTCTGGCTGTAGCCAGCATAATATGCACTAATGGGGTTGTTACGACATGCTTTGGGTTAGATTAAGATCGATGTCTGCCGAAGGCATTTTAATAATAACTAGAATATTAAGTGCGAGAGGATAGTACTTAAGGTTGTGTATAGAAGACTGAACTGGCGAGTTAGTCGAAGGTCAAGACGAGAGGGCCAGAAACGGAATGAATACTAATACGAGAAGTATGAAAATTTTGAAATTGAATTCGTTATCCTGGTGTGGCACCCTTTGGGCCCATGCAGGTGTCTACGAAATGTAATATTTACACGTTAGGAACCTTCATGGTGAAAATCCCGCAGACCTTTCTGCTTGTTGACTTTAGTTTTCATATTTGTTCTTTAGGAAGCGCAGTTACACCGTATTGCCATCCATGTAAACCAATCACATTATCTCTAACCGGCCCAAGCATTACTTGACCAGCTCCTTTCCCTGAGCAGCGTCTGTCCGCCTTTGTCATCTTGAATTGCTTAGTCCAACCATTGTCAGGGATCCACTGCGTTATCCTTTTGATGTCGCCAGGATTGTCTATTATTGCTTCGTCGGACCAATCTTTGGCTTTTCTCCAGATCTCCGCTCTAGCATTTTACCATCGGGGGCAGGACATGATCATAGGCTTGGGGTTCTGTGAGTGGTAGCCACATGGACAGCCTGGACTTAATACTTCGGGTACTTTTCCGTGTAAATACGAATTGAGCTCCAAGTGCTCACTGCGAAATTGCATTGCCAAACTACTTTGGGCCCTAGTCAGGTTATAATGTAGAAAAAGTGGCGAGACTTGAAGACTCATTTTTTGCTGTCCACATTTGCTAATTTGGTGGAGGACTATTCTCAACACCTGTCAGTGGTGTCCCCTACGAACCTCCAGCTCTCACTGAAGAGTCTGCAGATCCGAGATTGAGTAACAAAGTCCTCACTTCGAAGAGGATTCCCAATCGCTTTCGCGGTCTGTATCGTCTTCATCTCTCAACACATTCCCCTATCACCATTATCATGAAGCTAACCACGATCAGATCAGATGGTAGGGTCGGAGCTCTACTCATCACCAAACCTTGATCACGGAGGAAAAGCCACCCGATGAGTTTCCGGAGCGTACCCAGCACCCGATACGGAGATGGCGGATTGGATCAAGTCGGCCTCGACTGTTACAAAGAAGGGAGATATAGATGAATATGTGCACCTCATGTGGTTCCGGTGTCTAGGCCTCGCCTGGCTGGGGCTGCAGGTTTTTTGAGACTTTTTCCCGCGCACGCAGTTTCCATTGCTACCATTTTTATTTTTTTTGGGTAGAAGGTTCCGTGGAAAAGGTGGCTGAATTCCACGGGTAAACACTGAGCTGAATGGCTATTCATCAAGGGAAATACATCAGTGATCTTTCAAGTAATAAAGAGGCAAGGATCAATGTACAAGGTTTGGCCGGGGTCAGGAAGGAGCCCAATGTGCAAGATAGTCATAGACTCAAGTAGCACAATAAACACACACACAGCAGTTGCCGGCACTCATCCACTGCTCTCAGCGGGGATCAGATAAACTAGTCATTGCCAAAATACATGACACGAAAGGGAACGACGCGAGAAGTGTCGTTTCTCTGAGGAAATTCGTATTTTTTTGTACTTGGACTTAGGGTTGAAGGATGGAGTCTCGATTTCGGAGTTAGAGTCGGAGTAGGTGGTGTCTTCTGAGTTATAATTTAACTTCTACTTTTTCTGTAGCGGGTCTCGCGGTTGGAATGAGTTGGGCCTGTAAGCAGTGATCCCCGCCGACTCCACCAGTCCTGTACTGATAGTGGACCTAGAGCTTTAGCTTAGGACTATAACATAAAAAAATAACAGTAGTTGCCGAGGCATCCAAATTCGCTTCGAGTTAGCCCGGAATTTTGCCCACTTTTGGCATTCCCCACACATTTTCGTCGAGTTGGCAAGATGTGTCCAGCGGTTAATTATTTGAATTTCTTTTCTTCATTTTTTGTGCAGTTTGATTTTACTATAGGCAGACTGGATTATCTTCTGGACAGGTAGGCTCTTTGTGCGGCCTTATTAGTGGAGCATTTGTTGCTTCAAGAAGATTTCAATATGTAGGGTAGCCTCTTCGTGTTCCAGCACTCTCGTACTGGTGGACTTGTATGCTCCTGTGGAAACTTTTTGGCAATTCCTTTGTACACTTCTGAGAGGTCTAACTATCCTCTCCTGGTATTTTTCCAACCGGCCCGACCTCGGCCCATATAGGTGACTCGCATTTTAGTGCCGATCTCATAACCGTGATGTATATTTTCTTTGAATTCTGGAATGTTGCTCCCCACATTAAGACCGTAACTATTGTTATACCATATGGATATTCTACAAAATCGTGGGGACCACCAACGAGGTTCAAATAAAGTCTTAATTATGATATCATAATATCTGTTAAACTACTACATGATGTAATGAGAATTCTTTGTAATGTTGCTCTAAGCTCAATGTGTAACAGTGAAGTTGGAACTACCAACTATTAATTGGGAAGCGGTATGCGTTAGGTGGAGATTAGACAAATCTCAACAATTCTAGTTGGGAATGCTGTTATGCTCAGCTATGTAGTATGGTAGATCTAGTAGCTGGTGCATAGGTAGTTATTATGGCATTATGGCATTATGGCGCATGGAGGGGATCCAGTCTCTACATAACGACACTACATGTAGTAATGTGTGCAGTACGAGAGATGGGTTGTTGATGTAAGACAAATGGTATGCCGGCTCAGTTGGTTGCACACTTTGGTGAGCTGCATACTGGTAACGTGATCGGTCTACAAGCGAACAAGCTAGGGGATAAGGGCCGAACTTCCCCCAATCTGTAACATAACAATAATCATAGTCACTTCACTAGATATGGATAGAAAATCTCCCGACATAGACTTTCTAGGAGCAGAAGTGTACGACGCAGAACTTGTGGGCGCTCGAAAGCCCTTGAAATAGCTGTGGCTCTAGCAGGAGGTTGCCCTATTAAGATGCTCCTCGATAACTCTGAAGCTGTCCGCTCCCTCAAAACAGGACGAAGTAAGTCGTCCCGAGCTACAGTCGACAAAGTTACAACTCTCCTACAATCAAACGAGTTAGTAGAGATCCGATGGATCCCAGGCCATTCTGGCATTATCGGGAACATCCATGCGGATAAAATGGCTAAATCAGCTTTGAAAGATTTTCCATTGGCCTCAAATGCAACGTTCACTTCAAGAACAAATCAAGGACAAGTATACACTTTCGCAGCTCTAAATCGATATCTTAGAGACCGTGCTGATGAGACTGTCGGTTCTTGGTGGAAAGCGAACAGACCCAGTCCATACAAAGACCTGGATTTGTTGATGAAGCGAAAACGACCACCAGAGCTCGCTCTTCCAAAATGGGCGTATCATCGTCTGATAGCGGCTAGGACTGGTCATGGCAATTTTGCCAAGTATCACAAGAGGTTTCACCACGAAGGAATAGAACTTATGTGCAAATGTGGCCGAGGGAGACGCCCGTGGCATTTCTCTGAATGCTGGACAGCGCTAAATGAATGGCGGAGAACAACAAAGGAAACAGCACCAAGTATACGGACAATGTTGGGAGAAAAGGGATGGATAGCTTTTTAGAGATTCCTTACCGTAACAGGATGCTACGGGGTGCAAAGTAGGACTTGAATGACCGAGGTTTTCTGGGAAACATATAGTACAGGAAACTGCTATGAGATAGCTGGCTAGGCGCAGGGCGTTAAGTCAGGGCAGCAAAAGTTTTTGGTGAAATTTTTGTCTTTATCAGATCATGTAAATTTCTGGCCACATAAAGCCAGCATCATTGGTGTTTGTGGGTCATCCCGGGAACACGTACCAGTGTCAAGCCTCCTGGGCGTAGGGCTTTAGCCTGATACGTTAAATTATTCAATTCAATAGTCACTTCACTTCTGCACACTGATGAAGATATCTCTCCACATACTATCTTAGCTGTTCCAGCGCAAGTGTACATTCCAAAATCATATACCAATCATAATAAATGCGCATAGTTAGTTGGAAGGATATGATAGAAATTAGGTCTAAATTTTATGCGTATAGACCTGCTCATACAGGAGAAAATAGAAATCGTCCGAATTTTACAGTAGCCTTTTCCTTGTTGGTGGGTGGATGAAAGACTTCATACTTGTTTCCTTTTCTTTCCTTCGGCCCAAAAGGGCTGGGTCATGTGGGTTAATGTGAGCCCTTGGGACATACATAGCTTTATCACACACCTTGACTGTAGCGCATACGCCTGATACGAATAGCGTTCAAAGCAAATCAACCATGGAAGTTTAATTCTACGGTAATTTGTAGTCCATCTACTTGACTTGTCAAATAATTACAAATTATGTGAATATATTTTACATGACCTAATCGACTGTAAGATCATAATTCCGTACTGCCTCCACTTTCGTTCATATTTTAGAAAGTTAACTCCCGTTTAGATTTCCATTTTCTATAGAGCTTCCAATCATAATTTCTTGAATAAAGTTAAATCTCTACTGGTAAAATGGAGAAATGATGAATGAGTTTATTTTCTAGCAAGGTCTTTATTAAGTTGGGTATGAATCCTTCGAAAATAAGTCAAAACTGGATTATTATTTATTCTTTGTTTTCCGTTTTTGATTCATCATTTGCATGCAGAGTTCTAGGTTTAGAAAGAGAAGATTCGGATGCATGATCCACACTTGAAGTCGATGGATTTAATTTCAAAAAACTGGTCATTAAAGTTGCCCACTCCCAGGGTTTCTGCGTGCCACCAGGAAGGGAGTTGAAATATTCCCATCCCATGACCCCACCGAATTTTGGATATCGAAGCTGTAGGGCTAAGAGGAGGTTTTGTAGTTTCCATGAAGAGATCCATCCACTGCCGTTAGCAGGATTCGTCACCATGCCGACAACAATTTTATTAATGGGAAAGCCACGAGCTATGATTGCATCGTACCCAGCAGTTGATGATAAGTCACCCCAACCGCAATAGAACTGTGTATTATACCATGCAATCTCTGAGCTCCTCATCACCTCTAGTGCTTCATAGCAGAAGCCACTAAGATTATGTTTCGGATTCCCAGATATCAAAGCAGCCGCGACAGGTGCGAGAGTAATCAAAAATTGCTTCCCAAAATCTGTTCTGAGTCTATCGATTAGCCGAATTATACCATTAAGCGTCATGTTCTCTTCAACATCCAGGTCAAGACCGTCAAGGGCTCTTTCCCGAATCATGTCTCTAAGTGGAACGTAGTACAGTTCAAAGGTTTCTTCGTCAAGGTCAAGTCGAGAAAAAGAACCTTTTGCTGCGCCTCCCAGCATGCCAAGCACCTTGACACCGCTAGCTTGTAGTGCACGAAGTTCAGCCCATAGTGTAAAATATCTCGGATGAGAGGGATCGTGGTCGTTCTAACCCTCAATTAGCTAGGTTTGGCCAATAGTCATAAAATCTTGCTGACTAATGTGATATTTCCTGGTGGGTCATTGAGATGTATAGCGGCGACGTTTACATGAGTGACAAAGGTGATAGGTTTCGTAATCAGTGGAAGAATTGAACAAACGGAACCGTCGGCATGAATCTGAGTCTGGTAATAGATGACAATTCGAGGGCCCGACTCTTGAGACATAGGCACTATGACCGCAACTAACGGGATAATGATTCAGACAGGCTCGTTAGAATAGAAGAATTCTGGCGATCACTCGCACTTGATTTAATTTTCTGATTAGCTAATTTTTCGCCGATGAGCTGTCATTGTACGCTCGACCATAAGAACTACTGCGAACGGGGCCGGTCCGATAAATTATAACTACCGCTTCACAATTAATGATTATTAATTCATCTTATTGTCTCGTCTGAGTCTATGACCATGTAGGATATGCAGGTCCTCTCTGCCTACAGGCCAAGGACAACTATGCCTCCTACATAGCTCCCCTCGCAAGTCCTCATTCAATCATGCACTTAGAGGAGCCCTTAGCCCTATCGCTCCACAAGTTAACTTCGTCTCACAACAGATGATCCACTGACAGTGTTCTATACGAACCTGGGTGACAATCTTTCACGCGAGGCTAGATTCAAACAAATATCGTATTTCCGAAGTAATCATACGAAACCACTATTGAAAACTCTAAAATATCAGCTTTTCATTCTCCAAAAATGTATCCTGTCTCTATCCTTATTAAGCCTGCAAGTACGGAGGGCAAAGACTAAACACCCGTACGCTGTGTCCTCCACGAACCTGGGAATGAAACATTCTCCCAGAGCCAAGTTCAGTCAAATTTTGCAATTCTCCAGAAGTTGGTCCACAAGGCAATGATTCAAATTTTTCCTCCCAACGAGTTTGAATCCTGCCTAAGTCTCATCAAGTCTACAAGTACGACCAAGTACATCCTCATCCTAATGACCACACCACTCTTCGACCTTCTCTGGCCTCAGCTGGTCATAAAATACACGCCCACGTCGATATTTATACCCGACGGAGGAAGCAAAGCGTGGCGCACAAATCTGGGAGATAGTTCTTTGGGATAGACCTGAGAGGGATCAGGACAATTTTACAAGATGATGCAGAAGAAGGGTATAACCTCGAAGGGCGTGAAATTTTGAATTTTGGCAAGGAGTTTTACAAATTGAGCTTTGTGCGTGCCAAGGCTTTGCTTGCGAGAGTGCAGCTGACACTATAGAAAGCCTAGTGGGATTAAACAAGGAGCCCGTGAATCCTGCTTTAGGCATTTTTTCAGAATCCTTACAGTGTGTGATGAGAAGGGCTCCCACCCCAACAGCTGGTATGATCGTGGTTAGCTCCATGATAATGTTGATGGGGGAATGTGTTGAGAGATGAGGACGATACAGATGGCGAATGTGATTTAGAATCCTCATCAAAGTGAGGAATTTGTCACTCAAACTCGGCTCTGAAGACCGTAGTGAGAGCTGGAGGTTCGTAGGGGACACCACTGACAAGTGTTGTGGATAGTCCCACTGATTCGAGAATATCTCGCCATGACTACTGGAGATGTATGAATATTGGCGTTGGTAGGGTACCTATGGGAGAAGTATACGGATATTAGTCACGTGGTGTCAGTGCGGCGTTGGGGTTTACTTCCGTTCTGTACTCATGATAGAGATAGATATACGTTTTTTAGATCAATAACTTTGTTACCCATTCTTTGTGCTAGCACATAATCTTGAACCGGTGATAAACCGACACTGATCAGTGATCCATCTTATCGGTCACAGATCCGTACTCGGTATTCATACGAAGGAACGTCCCTTGGAGTCGTCGACTCTGTCTCAACTGAGCTCCGACGTGTCTAACTTAAGAAGTATTAAGTATTCGCTCTTCTTGCTTCTGCGTCCATTAACGCGCCCTGTTATTTAAGCAATAACCAGGAGAAATTCCCTAGTCTTGCTTCGCGTCCATCACGCAAACCAAATAGACCATGTCTCTCAAACCTACTCCTACTACGCCGCCAAAATTCGACTCTGACGAAGCTGTAAATAACCATGTCCAGAATAGACTGAATCTTTACAGAACGAAAGGCTCACGAGATGACCCTCTGTGGGAAAGATGTGTAGAAGACTTCGAGGACTGGGATGTGAGTCTCTTCAGCAAAGTTGAATCAGAACTCAGAAGAGAGTTTCGAGACTATCTTATTTCCCGTGGAATATATATGACACCAAATCCGAAGGGAAAACACATAGATCAACAACTTGCGACAGAAGTCAAGAGAGAAGACTTCCATGAATGGACTCCCGAAGAAATCGCTTCTATCAAAAGAAGAACCCATTAGGGGTAAGCTCACGGTGCGATCCAAAAGACCCAAGCTACAGAGAATTCGAACGTACAATCCAAGCAGCGTTGGATTATGAAAGGACAAGAGCAAACATGTGTAAAGAAATTAAAGAGGAAGATAAGGATCTATCAATTAAGCAGGAAGGTAAAGAGTCCCACAGCAATTCTCCAAGATATGGAGACGAGGGAAAAAATATGGACGCAGCGATAGTGACAAAGACAATCGTTCCTCGTCATATCCACCAAATCAGCGACCATATCCACAAAGAGATAATTATCTCCCGTGGGAAGACCGTCCGCTCCATAAAAGTAGGCAATTAGAATCCTTTGTCAAAATGTACAAAGACGAGGACAAATATAGAGACGGGACTGACAGTTTTGATTACAAGCGAAAAATATTTTTCAATAACTGCAATAATGCTTGTGTTGAGAAGAGGAATTTCAAAGACGCGCTCGCTATAATGTTTGCTGGAGATGCTAGTGAAAAATACCTAGATTTAACACTGTATATTGAAGATATGTCATTTGATGAGCGTTGCGATTTAATAAAGTCGCACTACGAGACAGTCCATTGGATAAATAGAAGGGAGACAATCTGGAACACTCTCAACCTGATTGAAGAAATGCAAAAATGTCCAGATAAGCTCCAAGCATTTAACAACCTTGAAAGAGAGTTACGTCGTGTTCAAAGAGGACTGGAAGCACATTCTGGAGACGCTTCTTTACGAACTAGGATTATCAATGCCTGCTCTGGAGTAGTCGATTTACACTTCGTATCATTCTCACCAGCAAAGACTGCTGAAGGTGTTTGCGCCGATATCCGAGCCCGATTCATGCAACTTTCTTTATCAGGTACACCAACCAGCCAATACACGCAGCACGAACTCAATGAGTGTCAGAAAAGTGAAAATTCCTATCTAGCAGAGCGTCAATACCAAACTGCTAGGGCATCTAGAAGAGGCCGAAGTGATAAGTTTTTTCATGGCAGGGATAGAGTCAGCAGTAGAATGGAAGGATCGAGTGCTTCATCGCCCTGGGTTAAACGCTGCCTGGTTTGTAAGAAGGCGAACTGTTGGTCAACAAATCACTCTGCGGAAGAACGACAGGCAGCATTTAACAAAGTCAAGAAAACCTATCCGTCAAAAGATCAAGACGCTGTTCGGCAATTCATCGTCCAATTCGAAGGGCAATCCATAGATACGGAGTTATATCAGTTCTTAACCATTGAGGACCTGCCTGATGAAAGCGAATTCAGCGATGAGCACGGGCATGACAGTGTCGACCAATATCTCATCGAGGAAATTGGAGGAGAAAATGCTGTTGCCTATCTTCAAGAACAAACTACAAGACATAAGTTTACAGCACCCAGAATGAAATATGCGGTATCTGAGGAGGAACAGGGGATTATTTTTAGGGTAGACTCTCTTAGTATTGATTCGGACTTTCACATTAACGTTCTTGAACCAATACCACCGCACCCACTAAGGCGCAGCGGAAGAGAGGGAAGATTTGCTGGTCAATATCCATCTGATGAACATTTCGTACCTTGCCTAGAACAACATTTTCCTGTATACCTTTCTCAAGATGAAGAAGCGATTCGGCTTTCGCTAGAATTACGCTCAAAGGGCCTTATTACCACCCCTGGACCACCGTTCTATGCCTCAAACAAAAAGGAGATAGATGGCTTAATTGCCAGTAAAGTTTTCCGCTTCATGCCTTGGAATAAGTCGTTACTGGGAAAACGAATATACAAATGTAGAATTGTAAAGGCAATTAAGGGCAAGAAAACGATCAAGCCTTTTAAGAAATCTCGTTTGGTCGTTCAAGCATACAATGACCGAGATAAGTCTCTAGTACTAACCCAGTCACCTACCGTACAAAGAGCAAGTCAACGCCTTATTTTTTGTTTTGCAATCTGCTTAATCTTGCAATTTGACCAAACTTTATTTCTTCGGGATATTCAGCAAGCGTATACGCAGTCAAGGACCCATCTTGTTAGGGATTTTTATTGCTGGCCTTCCCCAGAAATTATCAAAGCTATGGATCTACCGGCAGATACAATCATGCACGTTATCAAACCTCTGTACGGTATCCCGGAAGCTGGCAACCACTGGTTCGACACATGGATCAAATACCTTACAAAAGAACTGGGCTTAAAGTCATCTTGCTTTGATCCGTGTCTATTTGTGTCCCACGCTGAACCTTTCAGTATTACAGGCATGCAAGTTGACGATACGCTTTTTCTCGGAACTAAGGAATTTCTAGAGCTCGAAGACGCAAAAACTAAACAAGGCTCAGTTCCCTGCGAAGCCTATTGAGCGATTATCTGATATTAACCCACTGCAATTTAACGGTCTACTGATCTCACTCTGCGATAACTCTTTGCACATACAAACTAATGGTCAAGGTAAGAAAATCAAGTTGGTCAATGTAAAAGATCCAAACAGAACCGATATTTACAAGAGACAAAGAGCTCTTGGAGCCTGTATTTATCTAATTGTCAACCACTTGTCGCCTTTAGATTTTCAAGAGCAGCTCAGCATCAAGAGCCAGGAGACCAGGAGATCATTGAACTCAATAACGCTCTTCACGAACAACAAATCGACCCAAGTAAGGGATTAAAATACATCAACCTAGATTTGAATAAGTTAAAAGTTTACTGTTGGGTTGACGGCTCATTTGCTAACAATAAAGACCTCACCTCTCAGATAGGCTTTGTAATCACACTTGGGAACGAGGATCTTGGTGACAATAAATTCACCTTCCGAGGTAATATTATTCATTGGAGTTCAATCAAATGCAAGCGAGTGACTCGAGCTGTTCTAGCATCCGAGCTATATGCAATGACTCATGGCGTTGATATTGCAATCCCACTCTACATGACGGTCAATCAGATCATGGGCCAACTTGGTCTACCTGTAGTTCCATTAATTATCTGTACCGACAGTCGCAGCCTATATGAATGTTTAGTGAAGCTTGGAACGACAAAAGAAAAACGACTAATGATTGACGTTATGGCAATACGTGAGTCATATGAGCGAAGAGAGCTAGCAGAGATCAGGTGTATCAATGGTAAAGATAATCCAGCAGACTCTTTGACGAAAGAAAACGCTACCTCGGCCCTAAGGACACTTATTGAGACAAATAAACTTACAGTTAGACTGGAAGGATGGGTAAACCGGAAGTGAATGCACAATGGCAAATAAAAACTAGTATTTTTGGGATGAATTACTTTCTTTGATAATTTCTTGAGTTCGACATTTACCATTTAAAGAGTTGTCAGTGTATGAATATTGGCGTTGGTAGGGTACCTATGGGAGAAGTATACGGATATTAGTCACGTGGTGTCAGTGCGGCGTTGGGGTTTACTTCCGTTCTGTACTCATGATAGAGATAGATAGATATACGTTTTTTAGATCAATAACTTTGTTACCCATTCTTTGTGCTAGCACATAATCTTGAACCGGTGATAAACCGACAGGAGACCTATCAATATCGGACCTACCTTTCTTACGTGAGAAATCAAATATTTAGGGTCGGATGGTGCAGTGGTACACCATTCGAGCCTTCTTCCAAATAGATTCTGGGGAGCTCAAACACCTACCCCATTTGAGACAGGAGAAAGCTCGTTAGAATCCAGTAAAACTCACACACCACGCTTTCTCGCGGTGATATTGTATCTGTGGGATGATGAAAGCACACTCGAATACCAATAGGGTTTTCACGCTTTTCCCTGTGGTGGGTATGCGCGGAAGAGGTTATACGCCGTAAGGGCTAACCTTGAGTAGTATATGCAAATGAAATCTGAGTGTGAGTGTTCTAAACGTCAAGTTGAGTCATCATACTTAAAGTACAAATCTTCCGATAAAAGCTGCATGGGCCTCAAGGCGCCAAATCACAACAATTGAATTGTTTATTTATTCAATAAGAAATCTACTCAAAGCACAAAATCGACACATACATTTTGCGATGACAACAATGGGCATCACCATCAAAAATCATGCCCCTAAGACGGAAAGGGGCTCCTGTTATTTTAGCATTCCATCAAACACTCCGTGACACCTCCATCTCAACCTATCCTACCTCAACACGACGTGATAGTGGCTGACAGGCCAAACATTGAGCCTATCCCTCCCTCTAAACGCGCAATTCTCGAATCCTGCTACGAAACAACGATAGAAAATGTGAATGACGCGAATAGCTTTCTCCAAAGAGAGCTCGCCCAAATCATCGAAGAACGACAGCGTCGTGAACTTGCATGGCACGCTCGTATAATGATGTGTATCTGCGCAATTAGCAGTATCGAGAGTGCTCTCTCAGGCTTTATGAATGATATCTAAAAGTACGAGGTAGCGGCAATCCGCTATTACCTCTGCAAGGTCATTTAAAACTACAGTGAGACCCCTGTTAAGACGATATTGCTGTTTATACGATATATTTTCCGGAACGGACTTCGTTCCCATACATTTACCGATTACTCGATTACTCGATTATCGTTCTTCAACCTCTGATTATCGGCTTAAACAGCGTTTTTTTGTTAGATTGGTGCTAATAATGCCGCCAAAAAAGAGAATTTCTGTAGAGCAACGACGTGCTCTGCGACGATGGGCGCACTGCCAGGTCCCAAAACCAACACAAAAACAGCGCATTGAGTGGTTCTTCGCTGAGTACGGCCATTGATCAAGCTAGTCCACAGTCTCCGAGTCCTTAAGCAATACCTTTGCGAAACTCGACGAAGCTACAAGTACTACTGCGCTACGACAGCGAGCTGGAAACTGGCCTGACCTTGAGAGTATTAGAGCGATTAAAGGCGGCAAGTGGGAGTGTAAAAGAGGCATCAAAAGTATAAAGTAGCCTAAATAGATGGATTAGATAATCATATCCTTTACAGCAATATCCTCTATTTGGCAATAATTTTCATGGCCCCAATGGCATCGTCTTAACATGGATCTGACTGTATGCAGCCTCAGAGGCTCCCCCCCTTCTCCTTCCATTCCCTCAAACTCTCGACAAGTTTCTAGCAGGGAAAAATGCAAGGATAAGGACTAAACAGATAAAATTGGCACTATAGCGTCAGCTACAACGATTAGGCCCTCTAAGAAGCCTCCCCAACTGCCTAGCAGACCGGTAAACACCAAGCTTTCTTGGGCAACAGTTACTCGTGACGGTCACAAAAAAGCTCATGCCACTGCAATAAGTGAGTCACTGCTAATCACGACGATACCCAAGCAAGTAGCTCCTCAAAAAGTGCCCATCATACCTTGGCCTATCTCTCGCAATCAAGCGACTACTGGAAAGGCTCAACCCCCTATCAGCCCTGATAAAAGGTTATTTATTCGTCTACCACGCTGTCATGAGTGGCGAAAACTAACTTCTGCTGCTATCCGGGAGTTAGTGGTAAAGCGAGTTTCGGTATCGCCATCACTTATTGGTATTATCAAAGCGGTGAACTCAGGGTTTGCTATAACTCCTTGTAGCAACGAGGCGCGAGAAAAACTTATAAAAGCCGAGAATAGGCTCTTCTTATCTGGGGCAAAGCTCGAACCAGCGACGAACTAGATACCTATCATTATTCCAACTGTCCCGGCAGCTATTTGAACGCTTGAGGGACGAGTTGAAGTAAATAAGTCTACGCTCACTGTTGAGATCGAGAGGATTACTAACATGAGGCCTTCTGCAGTGAAATTTCTCGAACAGAATAACTCCTCTACGTCCCACAGAACCTGGATAGCTTTCTTCCCCAAATCGCCTCGACCCAGCTTCAGGGTCTTTGATGAATCTGGCCTTGCTAGGCCATTCAAGAAGCAAGAGCCCCTTGAGTTCTGTAAGCGATGTAGCAGTCATTACCCTTCAAGGAATTGCTCCAGGGCACCATCTTCTGGGAACTGTGGCTCAACTATGCACACCGAAGATTCATGTCAAGCACTGACTAAATGCAGGAACTGTGGGGGCCC
This sequence comes from Blumeria graminis f. sp. triticale, assembly GCA_905067625.1. NCBI lineage: Eukaryota > Fungi > Ascomycota > Leotiomycetes > Helotiales > Erysiphaceae > Blumeria > Blumeria graminis. The sequence goes on along the minus strand of LR898468.1, from coordinate 12,166,799 downwards.
CAAAGATCTGACAGCTCTAGATGTCTGAAATGTCCAACAAGAACTGGTAGCCCATCAAAACAGCAATTGAAAACCTACTGAGATGCAGGAGAGCGAGAATGCCAAGCTTGTGCTAGTGCAAGAGAGGCAGAGGCTAAATCTGCCTCCGCCGTGGCATCGATGTATACTCTCGTAATACAATGCAATTATATTTGACAAAGATTTATATTTTTTATTAGAATATGATTCCTCTATACGGGTAATACAGTAGCACTGGAAGTAGAATTGATAAAGTATAGGATTAACAGAACGTGTATATTACTCTGCTCGCTCAGCATTATAGGAAAATGCTGCGACTGTGCTCCTACTAATATGTATCTACCAGCCTCGCCTACACGCTGATATGAAACTACTAATACAGGGTATATAAGATCTCCAAACGCCTTACCCATTTTACTCTTAGGTAAACACTAATCACAACCATAACTCCATTATGAGAACCTCAATCTACCAGAATCAGAAGGTCCTGGGCAGCTTTATGAACCGCGGACCGCGATGACTACAGCCGGGGTCAAATGCGACAAAGAGGAAAAGAGGAAAAGTCGAAGCAGATAAAGCTGTGGCTTAGAAATCTTCCCGCATGTACGCTGTGCATCTACTCAGATGGGCCATCTACCGGCCCAGCATACTCAGCCTATGGCTACGCCATATATAGGGATAGAGAACTCCTAGCGAGCGGTGGTAACTTCCTTCCTGGAGCTGAGATTTTTGATGCGGAAATCGTGGGGGCAGTTCGAGGTCTAGAGGCAGCATTAAAAATTGGAGGGAGTATAGATATCAAGGTACTCCTCGACAACCAAAAGGCGGTTAGAGCCCTTGCAACTGGTAGAACAAATTCCTCGCAAGCAGAGGTAATGAATTGTCGGAATACTTAAGTGGTAATTTATATCACAAGCTTGATATAGCAGTAAATAATTATTGTACGTATAAAAATGACCTCTCCCCCCTTGTCTTCCTAGAGGGAAACATCTATAAACCGTAAAACCCCCTGTCTCCTAACGCCATTCCCAAACGGGTACCTCATTACTCATCAACACAATCAGTCATTAGCTCAAAGGAAATACATATTGATCATTGGATCGTTAAGTCATTAAACACGAATTTTTGGGAATTATGCAAGACTCGACCAGCCATAGAGGTCTGCTGGGTCTCGGGACATAATGGCATACTAGGCAACGAAAGGGCCGACGCGATAGCAAAGGCAGCACTTGCAGCAAAGATTAGGGAAGGGAATCTACCGAGACCTAGGATCATCTGGGAGGAAGTTCACGAAGTCCTGACATCTGCAGCTCTCAGACGCCAAGTTACAATCCGCGTACAGAAAATGGCGGAAGATTGGTGGCATAAGAACAGAACGGACAGGTATGAAGATCTGGATCTACTGATGCGAAGAAAACGCACTCCGGAGCTAGCTCTACCTCGATGGGCATATCACCGCCTCATCGCAGCAAGGACTAGGCATGGTGACTTCGCCGGCTATCACAGACGGTTCTAACACCAGAATGTAGAAATGCTCTGCAAATGCGGCCGAGAAAAACGACCATGGCATTTTGCAGAATGTCGCCTGGCTATCCAGAAATGGCGGACGGAAACGAAGGAAACCCGACCGACTATAAGGGTCATGATAGGGCAAGAAGGATGGCAGATATTCTGGCGCTTTTTAACTGTAACAAAATGTTACAGCAAGAATGAACCATAAACAGGGGGTCAAAAGATCAACAGAAATGCTTCTTGGGACCGGTTGCTGTGGTACGAGAATTAAGGTATAGTGCGGGGCATTAGCACCTTAGAAATGGTGATTTAATTGTTTGTTTTTTGTTTTTTTTTTGTTCTGCGTTCCTAGTTTCTATGAAACAAAAATATAGGTAGCGAAGAGTCCTATAGATCTAGACTGCCCGTGCCATGCCCTCTGGGTGCTGGGGCCGTAACCGGTCACGATAATAATAATAATAATAATAATAATCATCATCATCATCATAACTCCATTAAATTAAGGCACAGGGAGGATTGTGTTTGACCGACAATCTTATAGTTTAACATTTTTTAATGAAGATCCATTTACCTTTCTTTTGAAGTTGAAACCCGTCCCCATTAATTTTGACTTTTACGGGATATTATTGGTTAGTACCTCTGCTTATATTACTGGTGGACGAACTAGATATGGGCCTTGATAAGGACCAAACCAATCAAATTCATGTTCATAGGGATATACCCCTATCATTTTGGCCCATATACCTTTTCTAACCCATAACCACCCGTACACTTATTTTAAGGCACTATCTCCCCACGTATACATGGCAATATCGTTTGGTAAAAGTTCTATCATAGCATCAGACTTTGGAAATGGAAGAGCGGTTGATTCATAGACCTCAGCCGTATAGTTTATTTTCTCACAGGAATCTAAAATTTAGTGCCCAGGCACGAAAAAGCAAAGCCATAGTGAAGTTGAACGGAGTTTGATATCTAGCAGAAATGTCTCAAACGGCAAGTCAATACATGAATCGTGCGAGCACTTCAGACGCGACTAATCATGGGGATTCAACGCTCCCGATAAGGCTGCAGACGTTTTATAAATAGATAGCACATGGCAGCATGGATAATTCTGATTACATGCTAAGTCTCCGCGAGTGAAAAGAGAGCAAAATCACCTCGATTACTTGAGTCTTCGAGCTTGAACTGAGTGCGGCTGGTTTTTACGGTCGCCAGAGACGCCGCAGAGATAGTGCGAGAGACGAACCATGTAAAGCCGCTGTTTTTCTTACGCTGTGCAAACAGGTAGAAATTTCATCTAACTCAAACGAGAGTTTCAGCCTCCTAGACCGCAACAGGATTGGTGTATCTGAAAGAGCGGCAAGAGTCGCTGGTCACTGATCTGCAGTCGCCTTGTTGTAAGGGTATGTCAGATTGATTACTCATCTAGTCTATTCTAACCAGCAGACATACATGTGTCTATGAAAGATTATTTATTTAACGAGCGCATGATTTATTAGCTCTAAAATGGGTGTGAACGAGTAGGGCAAGCCTAAAGGTTAAATCTCGGCCGGCTCCACCGGTCCTACATCTAATTAGATTATAGGTTACGGCCTGGGACTGAAAACTAAAGTAAATAAATAAATGTGTCTATGAAAGGTCTGTGCAACGCTAATACCACGTGACATATCAACACGCATATTCGAAATGTGCATGTCTAGACCCGGCCAACTTTTCATGGTGAATGGACAAAGTTTCACGAAACTGCTGTGTGCGTGGTTCGAACTCTTTCTCTTGGGTTAAACTTAGTTGACAGGCACAGGTTCACTAGGCACAAGACTCGAGGCGTAGGAGAGGGCGCTGCGCACGAGGTACTGAGGATGAACGCCTGGTGGGAACGCGGAGTGTCATGGTTCTTATCACGACTATCCAAAAAAGGGTGAAAGCATGCCTAAGCAGCCGTGGGGGGTCTAGTTGTCATAGTAACACAATTGTACAGGAATGGAGAGGGCTGGTGTTATTATTGACGCTGGCGTTGAGTTAGTCCGAGGAGACCTTTTAGTAGTCCTCGTTCACAACTGTAAAAGACGTGCAACGTTTTGGTAGATTTCCGTGTCTTGCCCGCATCCTATCTTGTCTGCGTTCCATCTTACGTATCTTGTTTATATCTTGTCGCCTGACATCTATCTTGTATACTCTCTCGCCCTGTAACACGAAGGGCTTTCTAGAGAAGTGGTAAAGGAGAAAGCGGGGAGTCGTTCTGGATAAAGTGGCCGGAGGTGACGGTAGGTCACTATGGTTGGCAGATGACGGGAGTGAGATATGATTAGAATTATCTATGTTATGGCTCAGTATGACTGCTACTCAGTATAATGACTTGTAGTTGTGGCCATACCACTGTGCCATAAACACTGGCCCGAACTGTGGAGGCCTTTTCACATCAGGCGCCGACATTTAGTGGAGTCACGCTAGGCTGTACAGTTGTACTTAGTTAGGTGTAAGATGTAGCTTTAGTTCTATAGTTTTGCAATCTGTATTATTAGTCCACAAGCTATTCTTGACCCCGTCCGTTCTGATATACTCTCGTGCAACATCGGCCAGTTCCCAATCTCGAAGACGGCTATCTCTTCACATACCAGCCGTAACAATCTAACTATTCCTAAAGACAGAAAACAGTCCTTGATGATCTCGGTCTGGGAAATGACAAGAACATAGCTGTCCTCGTTAAGCAATAAAGCCTAGTGGGACTAAACAAGGAACCCATGGATTCTGCCTAAGGCATTTACTCAGAAACCATACATTAGTCTTACCTAAGGTACGGGTATCTCGAGTTTTTTTTTTTTGCATCAGATTTTAATTGCGTATGCAGCTATCTAGCTATGACACAATATCAAAGAAAAGTACAAAACAGATGTTTCAACGTGATGGAAGAGCACTCATGCCTCAGATTCCATTTATAAGTACCACTGCGAAGTTATGGCAGCTTTTTCTTCACCCCAAGTCAACCCTCATCCGTGAATACCCACCCAGGGGAACGTCTCAAAAACCCTGAGTTATCCAGACATGCCTCCATCATCCATCAAATTTTCTCCGCGCGAAATGTAATCTGAGATGTCTCCTTCCCAAGTGGAGTAGGTGCCCAGGCTACTCAAACCATACCGGAGAACACAACCAGGTGGCGGACCATAACACCTTCCATCGTTTGCTTGTTTTTATAGTGTCAGCTGCACTCTCGCAAGCGAAGTCTTGGCGCGCACAAAGCCCAATTCGAAAAACTCCTTGCCAAAATTCAGAATTTCACGCCCGTCGAGGCTATATCCTTCCTTCGCATCTTCATGTCGACTTATCCTGATTCCTCTCACGCCCATCCCAAATAACTGTCTCTCAGATTTGTGCGCCACGCTTTGCCTCCTCCGTCGAGTATAAATATCGGCGTGGGCGTGTATTTGGCGGTCAACTGAGGCCAGAGAAGGTCGAAGAGTGGTGTGGTAGTCGGGATGAGGATGTACTTGGTCGTGCTTGTAGACTTGATGAGACGAAGATAGGAGCCAAACTCGTTGGGAGCGAAATAACGACATGGAGGAGTAATTTGGATTTTTGCCTCGTGGACCAACTTGTTCGGTATTGCGAAATTTGACTGAACTTGGCTCTGGGAGAATATTTCACTCCTAGGTTCGTAGAGGACACCGCGTACAGGTGTTCAGTCTTGCCCTCCGATATCTCGAGTTGCTAATCTGGATAGCTCATCGAATCACAATTGTTTCTGACGCATTCTGACTAGAATTGCACAAGCTTGATCCCTCTGGGGTGTTTGGCATGGCTCCTTCTCGGCTGTAAGCTTGACTGGCATTGGCAATTCTCTTGATCCCATACGGACTATGAATCTTGACACTAACTGACTACGAGCATGAATAGAATCCAGAGCCATCTAGTTTTAACACCAGCTTTTTAGATGATCTTTTGAGTTACAGGTCATCCTGAGTTATCACATGAGTTGTATTAGCTTTGAGCTGGTGCCCGGTTTTGGTCGCTTATACTACTGGCAATGATAGATTAGCTATCTGGATAAAATCTTCAAACTGAACCGTTTTTGTCGGTTACATGGCAGTGGGCCACTTCTTAACGCCCCGGACTACTATCAGAGTTGTGTTTGTGTGTTTGTGTTTATTGTGCTACTTGAGTCTATGACACTCTAGCACATTGGGCTCCTCTCTGACCCAGGCCACACCTTGTACAGTGCTCCTATCCTCTTTTGTTACTTGAAAGATCATTGATATATTCCCCTCGATGAATAGCCATTCAGCTCAGTATTTACCCGTGGAATTCAGCCACCTTTTCCACGGAACCTTCTACCCAAAAAAAATAAAAATGGTAGCAATGGAAACTGCGTGCGCGGGAAAAAGTCTCAAAAAACCTGCAGCCCCAGCCAGGCGGTGCCTAGACACCGGGACCACATGAGGTGCGCATATTCATCTATATCTCCCTTCTTTGTAATAGTCGAGGCCGACTTGATCCAATCCGCCATCTCCGTATCGGGTGCTGGGTACGCTCCGGAAACTCATCGGATGGCTTTTCCTCCGTGATCAAGGTTTGGTGATGAGTAGAGCTCCGACCCTACCATCTGATCTGATCGTGGTTAGCTTCATGATAATGGTGATAGGGGAATGTGTTGAGAGATGAAGACGATACAGACCGCGAAAGCGATTGGGAATCCTCTTCGAAGTGAGGACTTTGTTACTCAATCTCGGCTCTGCAGACTCTACAGTGAGAGCAGGAGGTTCGTAGGGGACACCGCTGACAGGTGTTGAGAATAGTCCCCCACTATCAGAGTTAATTGGGCTACATTACAAATTTTTAGAGCGACTTGGAACAAACTCACCGAGCGATGACTTACACTGGGATAGTAAATGATGAGCATCAACATGTTTACTTCATTGCCCATTATTCGTGGGTCTGACTTCAATTAATTATTTCCCTTTATCCTGTGGCGTGGTTTACTAATCCATGATAATGAATAGAAATTTTGAGTCAGGTCTAACTGAAGAAAGAAAGTATATAAATGGTAATATAATGCGACAAAAAGTAAAAATGACGCTGAAAGGCTTTACTGCACCGATTATATTTCTATCAGCCAGGTTAGAACGCGTGCCATTTATCTTACGAAAGTCAGCAAAGATCACACGCCATGCAAGAGATCTATAATTTCTTTTGGATAACTGAGGTCTGGTTGTCAACTCCAAAAAAGTCTCTCGTGTGACCGGTCGATGAGCTGTAGTAAAAGCATAGCTCCAATACACATATCATGATATTCAGCGATCTCCAAACCCACCATCAGCCACTAGTTGAGATACGGCTGATAGATATCTTGACCAATCGTGATATTTCAACCAAAAAAAAATTGCGTAGAATAGCTCACAAGTTTCACTTGGATCGGGTCCTGTATTCGGCAAATTTTGGCTCATTGGCTACGAAACCGTCCTCAAAAAATGTTATTTTGTAGCAAGCAGCAGTTCATACAAGCGTTACTTTTCTCTTAAAAGTATATCCTTTCTCCAGTCCAGTAAAATTGCCGAATATAATTTCCCGCACTGGAAGTCTGAGATCTAATCAAAAGTATCACATGAATTTGCATAGTAGGTTTAGGAATATCTGCTTGTATGTGACACAGCAGTGATCGTCTCCGGCAAATATGTAAACATCTCAGGAAAAGTATCGACTAGTGGCACGGAATTGAGCAAGTTGTGCCTACTCTCCTCCAATCGATAGATTTACAGCAAAAAATTGATTGGAGACAGTTAGGGTGTCGCAAAATTCAGATTAAAAAAGCTCACAGACCCGTGTATCCCTATGGTTTTCACCAACATGAACCCGGTCGTCTAGTCACTTGGAGAATTGGGTTGCGCTACGTGGTCTACCGGAAAGCCTAATGCGCCACACACACTCAACCCCTAAGATCAACTTCTAATGCAGCTAAGGCCTGATAATAGCAATTTCAGCGAATATTGGCCCATATTTAGAAACTACAGCTTTGGAACTAGAACTAGACTGATTTAATGTACAACAATCAAAAGATGACTTTGTCGATTAACTTCATTCTCATATCCGTCTTGATCAGTTACCTTTTCATCCGATCCTCTCAAGTTAGATGAGGACTTTTAATATACGAGGTAATGGGTCACATAACACTATAATCATCAGGCTGGTCACTGTAGCTATGCGACTTCGTTTACTTCCCAAGCAGTTATCTGGGTTGGATGTTTCTATTTAAATATATCTTACCAGTGTTGAAACTAAAGTCGTCCAACGCGCTAGCATCTAATTCACCCTTTAAGATGATATGGCTACGGACCATGTCGGGTCGATCCGTGCCGAGCCTGTAATTTCACCGACAAGCTCGACTTCCTGGGTAAGCTTGGCCCAACTAAGAGGTGAATTAGTCAGGGTCTCCAGCTGTCAATCAAGGGCCTATCTTTCGTTTGAATATGTAAACGGGAGTGAATTCAAATTTCTCTAATTTCGAAAAACCAGTCTAACAATGTGGAGCGTGAACCGTGTAAACATACGTCATAAACATATCCACAGAGTGGTAGGGGTAACGTTTGCGAATTCAAGGTTGAACCAACAAGGCTACGATCAAACCCATCGTTGAAAGTATCCTTAGACCCTTCTCGTAAGGTATAATATCAAGCCACAAGTTTCTGCCAACTGGTCTGCTCATTTAACATTTCATATTCATTCAAGCACAGGTATCAATAGGTGGAGACGATCTACTTTTTAACTAAGCTCATCATGGCAGACACCAAGACCGAAAGAACTACAACATGCTCAGAGGTTCAGTCCCAAGTCCCTTGGAATTCAGGTAAAGCTCCTTGATCTTTTCGCGACGCTGCAAGTAAATTCTAAACTGTGAGAAGATTCAATCAACGGCACTCAGAAGCTATGGCTTGTTGAAGATGTTGCAGCGAAACTAACAGGTGGACCCCCAATTGAAGGCTCCAAGTCTCCTATTCCATTCTTTCATATCCTGGAACGTTTGAAGACGACCCCGCGGGCAGGTTGGCGACGATTTGGAGTCACTCAGTCAGCCTCTGCCTTCTCAGTGTATCGAATTTTGACTAAGAGTTAACTTAGGGGGGAATCCATCTCCGACCATATGTACAGGATGGCTATGATGACTTTATTTGCTCCTAAATCCCTCGCTGGAAAAATTGACACAGCACGCTGCACTAAAATGGCTTTACTCCATGACATAGCTGAGGCGATGGTGGGAGATATAACCCCAGTCGAGGGAATTCCAAAAACAGAAAAAAACCGTCGCGAATCCACTACCATGGATTATTTGACCAAAAATGTACTCGGAAATGTTGACGATGGAAAGGTTGCAGAAGAGATGAGAGAGATATGGCAAGAATATGAAGATGCAGAAACGCTCGAAAGCAAGTTCGTACATGATATAGACAAGATTGAACTCATCCTTCAAATGGTAGAATACGAACGTGCAAACGCCTGCAAAATAGATTTGGGCGAATTTTCATGGGTGACATGCAGGATTCTTATCCCGGAAATGAAGGAATGGACCAGAACTATCATAGAAGAGCGGGAGGAACTCTGGGCTGGAAGTGAACATGTCTCATACACTGCCATTGAGGACCCAGGTAACCATTCAACCCTTAGCCATCAAAATCTTACCGCTAACGAATAATTTAGACGTAGTTGTTGCGACTATGCTTGCTAAAAACGTTGGGCGTCTAGATAGAGACGCAGTGCACACCAATGAACGTAAGACTGTACAAGATTTAGATGGCAGTGAACATCAAACTAATTCAAAGCCTGAGTAAAGCTTACTAGCAAGCTTCTTAAGTCTTGTGTCATTAACTGTCTATACGTATACTACTAATGTGGGGATCAAATGTGTATTTTGTCCTCTTGCATCATTCTGGGTAATGTAAGTGGAAGTTTTCATACTCTTTTAGATGAATAGAAAAGGCCTAAATATGCATAAGTATGGCAACTATCTGGCTTGGATAACTTGATAACGGTGGATTTGTTTTTATTATTATCAGTCGATAGAACCCGATGAAGGGACAATGGGAAGCAGCTGGTTTACTAGATTCTGTGAGCCTGAAATTTACGAAAAAGCTGTATGGTAATTCAACTATGTGGGATTGGATGCAATAAGTACTATGGTTAATGTATCAGAAATACGCCTCATTCCGTCGTGAACATCATTCAAATGGATGATTCAGATCAATACCTGGATTTCGGTGACAACTTCCCACATGACTGTTCGTCAATGCCCCTTGGCGTTTATTCTCACAAAATTCTTATCCAATTTGGCATAGGAATTAGGCTTACTCAGTCACCGCAAATGAGCCTTGAGTTGAGTTAGTGGTACTGTGGAGTGGTTATATAACCTCTATTTTGTGCTAATGTCCACTCACATTCAGAATTTTGGGGCCTACAAATTCATCAAGACTAAATTTGTGTTAATTTGAGCAGTATTCACTGTTTTGCAAAGAGTATCCCTTTACACCTTTAGTCCCTCTACCTTTTCTTTTACAGCTCATGTACAATAGCAAATTTCGCTTTGTCGGATTTTTACACAAAGAGAGTGTCCCTAGCCAAAATACGATTTGATAGGAGAGGAAGTCATTGTTGGACTGCACCGGGTAATCCTAGCAGATAAGATATGGGTTTGATGATATGCAGAGCGCGACTGACGCGAAGGAATGAAGTGCTTATTGGTTCAGTTCTCATTGCCTCGGAAACCTACGCGATATCCATTTCAAGCTTTGATTGCTTGTCATCGTTAGAACATTTTTCCTCTAAGTGCTTGGTAATCCGTGCGTTCAGCTGGACAAACCTTATCAGCGGTCTCCAGGCCAAACATCCTCTTATGAGCGTAATACTATTGCCTTGAGTGAATAAATCATCCTACACTAAAGATACTTGGAGACGTATCACCAGTACAAATTGCGATCAGATTATCCGACAGCAATCCTTCGACTGACAACCATGGCAACGAACCATCGAGAGAAACGAAATGTAATTCAGCCTTGTGTTTTCCAAGCGCCCCTCAATCTCAGCCTCGAAGACCAATCAAATGTCTAAGGGAGGGCAGTGATTCCACTATATTCGCCACCGGCGATCAACGTTTCACCTCATCCTCTTCCAATATCATGACATGACCGCCATCTCTCAACCCCATATCACCTCAAGCCATCCGATGAATAAGACAGGTAGCCAGCTTCACAACAAAAAACAAGACTATATCAATTTAAGACTTTTTTCTAAATCATCACTGGCACCTAAGATTATACCTCGCAAAAGTACCACAGCAGTGACCGAAATGAATAATTTCAACGCAAGCAGAGACTTAACATCCAAACTCACAGCACGCAAGAGAAATCTATCAGAGTTCAACAATACAGTAACATCGCCGGTAGATAGAACCGGAAATGGGTGCGAAATTAGATCAGAATGGATGCGAGGCCGACCCAACGCTAGAAATCAATCTTCATCTTGGAGGGAAGAAACTGTACCAAGCATTGATATCTCACCTGATAAAAATGAAGAATTAGGCGATGGCAAACTATTTAGTGATCTTCCCTCACCAAACCTATCGGCTTGTCGGATAGTCTCGCTCAAGAATTCTAATACGGATATGCAAGAAAGATGGAGTAGTTTTGCAATTCAAGCAGTTCACGCGGTCGCTGAAAAAGCTTGGGAGTTTTGCAAAAATAGCGCTGCATTGTTCAGTGGGTTTCATGCTGGTGGTGGGACTAAATATAAGTTTAAAAGCGGTCAAGGTATGGAAGCCCGATTTGAAGCTGTTGAATCGTCGGTTTGGCCTGGAGAGTGGCACATGATAAATGCTGTAACTCCTAACCCAAAGCTGCACGATCCCAAGAATCGATCTTCTTCGAGAGAGAGCACGCCGGTCAGGTCATCTAAACGATGTCAAATTCATCCTAATAAAGATAGCTCGCTGGAAAAAAACTGGGTCGTGATTCCGCCTATGACCAGCTCGCCTCATCACACGCGTGCACGTGCTGAAAGGAATAAATCTTTAACCCCATCAACAACACGTCTGTCGAATCCTAAAAGCCATTCGGCCCCGTCTTCAAGACTTGCAACTCGACCTCCTCCTATTTTGCAATATGCTCATCAACCAAAACCTCGCGTATCCTATGCAAGCTCAGCCTCCCTGAAATCACCAGAACGGGCGTCTTTTGCGTCTCCGCGCCCGTCCGGAACTAAGACTATGTGTCAAGATATGCCAGCCTCCCCAGCTCACCAACAAAAAAAGAGCCACTTAATCTCTCCCGAGAAAACCTTATGTGACACCCAGCGTGAAGCACAGCAATGGGCTGCCATGATCGAGAAAGATGAGCAGCAACAAGATGATAGTCTCCGCCGACTGGAATCACGCTTAAAAACTATGATTCGAGAAGGAAAAGCGGCCCTAGGTACAAAAATCGAGATGAACTCGAAAACTAGTGGAAGATCAGAACCACGAAATTTACTGTGACAGAAAGTGCGACGAGTGAAAATGAACTTTGCACGATCTAGGGAACTGCATTTTAGGCTATAATATGTAATTTTTCTAATTATGGGTGTTATTGGGTAGGCGAATGAGTAGCTGGGTGATTTATATATAACAAATCCACCTCGTCAAGCTCAAGGCAAGTAAGACCTGGCATAGGGAGTTAAATTATCTCGGGAGGTGGGACAAGGAGGAGTTTAGCTACGACTCTAATGTGATAGAGATAGTTCAGTTCGTTTTTCCGTGAAAATATAGGCCAATCCTCTAGTCCTCATAATGATATCTTCTACATGAGTCAGGCTGGAATATTTCTTTAGCACAGAGATTTAGCCGAGCTACTTGTTGCCATCTCAAGACCAGCTGACTAGTACGCAATTCTAGTTGATGTTTTGCTTAAAGCATCGTTAGGCGTGGTTAGCAGCGGGACTATTCTCAACACCTGTCAGTGATGTTCTCTACGAACCTCCAGCTCTCACTGTAGATTCTGCAGGGCCGAGATTGAGCGATATCCTCCTCACTTCAATGAGAGTTCCCAATCTCTTTCGCGGTCCGTGTCGTGTTCATCTCTAAGCACTATCTCCATAGCACCTCTATTTTGAAGCTAACCACGATCAGATCAAATGGTAGGATCGAAGCCCTTTTCATCACAGTTGGGTTAGTTATTCAGATCTGAATAGGTGGACTGGGTGAAAATCGATGGTTGATTATTACTTAACCAAATCCCTAATGATTGCGGCTTTGTTGATAGATTGGATTACAAATAAATAGCTGCCTAAGGCATACTAAGCATCTACTCTACAATATGTTACAGCTATACTACATATTCACAAGTAAGTGATGACAACATCACCAACCCTTGATCATGGAGGAAAAGCCATCCCATGAGTTTCTGGAGTGGATCCAGCATCCGACACGGAGATGGTGGATTGGATCAAGTCGGCCTTGACTGTTACAAGGAAGGGAGATATAGATGAATATGCGCACCTCATGTGGTCCCTGTGTCTAGGCCTCGCCTGGCTGGTTCTACAGGTTTTTTGAGAATTTTTATAATTTTTTGGTAGAAGGTTCCGTAGAAAAAGTGACCGAATTCTATGGATAAACACTGAGCTGAATGGCTACTCATCACGGGCAATGCATCAATGATTTTTCAAGTAACAAAGAGGCAAGGATCAATGTACAAGGTTTGGCCGGGGTCAGGAAGGAGCCCGATGTGCCTGGTAGTCATAGACTCGAGTAGCACAATAACTCAGACAAGCATGGTCAGGTGTTTGAAGGAAATACACAGTTCTAGCACGTTCGGAACTTGGCAGCCATGTAGCTCAAGACTTATTTTTATTTATTTATATTTTACATCTTACAAGCTCAAGACTCTTAGAGCATCGACTTTACCCTCGTCTCATTAGAATCTTGGATGGCGGGCACTATCCCATGAACACACTAGTGGCCTTCCAGACCAGCCGGGAAGTTCCCACCGATTCCACGCAGATAGCTCTAGCAAGGTCTTTCACTCTCGGCTAGAATGAATTGCTAGGGAATTATAAACTGATACTCGTTGGATCCCTCGTTCGCGTGGCATCAAAAAGAGAAATTACCGACTACATTCGGCGCGCAGAGAGAGGAGATTGAGCGATTAGGTGGTGGACCTTGAATCCGACTCCTGACGAGAGGATAAGAAGAGCTTCTGCACAAAAGTATCGTGGGTGCAAGGGGCGCCAATCTACTGAGATACCATATTAACTAACGCAAAGCCTATGTCAAGAGTCACTCAGAAGTTTTCACGTATCGACAAGAACACTTTCATGTATGGAACTTATTTCCTGGCAAGTGTAGGGAGGTCGGCCTTAACGGTGCTATGGAATAATGTGGCCAAGGTCTACGGACCTCTACGGGCCAAACCTCGAGATAAAGAAAACAACTGCAGGCCTCATGCCCCTTTCAGGGCTACAGCCGTAAGACGAGTTTTATTTGTGGCCAAGATTACATCTGATATGGACGGCTAGCCACTAGATTCAACTTGAAAATTACTCACAGCAGAGGAGCAAAGTCTTCGAAGCGGCGTGGTAGATTATCTGATACATGTTGGGAAAAATGAACAGACCTATCATCAGAATATTCATTAAATTCAGGCTTTGGGTAGCCCGTCACATTTTTAGATTCAGCGTCGAGTTTAATTGAGAACGTCGACATCCTCAACTTCCGAGCCGCACGAGACCAACTCCTCACTCCACCAGGGTAGGCGGTGACTTGAGAGTGTTGTACAATGTAAGATCCTACCGATTTCGCAGCTATGGCCTCCCGTTGACGAGTGAGTGAGCAAGCTCAGAGTTGGGTTGGCAGGGACGATCTTCCCACCTTCCAGCGGTGTCGATGTGAACACTCTGCATGCTCTACATATCTCGAATAGTCAGGAGGAATTGCATCTGGATCGAGTTCGAAAGTGTTCGGATTAGGTCCTGGTCAACGATGTCTAGCCTAATTATGCTATGTTGCAGGCTACTGTTACAATTATTCATGTGGTCATGATCAGGGTTGTGAGTAGTTTCGGTTTCGGTGTGGGTTTTTAGATTGATACCTAAGCGTGTCGCATAATAGTCAGACATGCGACTCGAGTAGCATATGCACGGTAGACCTCAAACCCAAAATGATGATACGAATCAGGCTTTACATGCTACGTCCTGTATGGCTAGCGTGGTTTGAATATGGGGAATTTACCTGTAGATAGATAAAGACGTTGTAGCCCTCTGATAGTTGGGACAAGTCTTTTACAATATTATATCGGAATCAATACTAGCCTCTCATTAAGCAATCTCATGAATTTTTTCCAATGTCTGTGATAACAGACATACATATACAATATCGACAACAAGTTTTAATGTCGATAAGAAAGTAAATGCAAGCACATCTACTGCCAACAGCTTGTCCTCAATATCCGCCCTACTCTTCTCCCGAGTCCTCCAACTCATACTACTATAAAACATATCGCCTCAGCGACGGGTCGAGCAGCTCCTCTCATTGCAAACGGTAGTTTGCCTCATAGATCATCGGCTACCTTCGGCCGTGAATTTACGATTCTACGTATGTCCCCAAGAGGTAGAAATCACTATACACAAAGCTTGTGTCTTGGCTTATCAGAAATCGCCACTCCAATGAGACTTTACGGTTCCAGGGTGGCCATGCTGGGACTGAGCTTTATAGAGAACTCTTTGAATGAGAGTGTTGGTGGGCACCAAGAAAAATCTTTCGGGCAGGGCTACCGAAACTCCAAAAACAGAGCGCACCACATTTACTCTGGTCGATGAAGGAATGAGAAAATAACTCTGGTTAATGAGGCAGCTACATAGCTATGACATATAAGTGCTATGTACACATGCTCGACGACTCTTATGAAGTTTTAATCTCTCACGTTCAGATTTCATTTGTAGATGCTACTCGAGGTAAGCCATACGGTTTGAAGCTTCTTCTGTGCGTACCCGGCACAGGGAAAAGTGTGAAACCCTCTGGTTATACGAGTATGCTTTTATCACTGCAATTACGACTTCATCACGAGAGAATGTGGTGAATGAGTCTAACTACAATCGAACCAGCCCTCTCCTGTCTTAAGTGGAGTAGGTGTTGAAACTACCCTGAATCTACGTGAGCGAGAATCTCGGTTGATACACTATTGCACTATCTAGTCATGACAGTGTTTGTAGCGTCATCTACTCTCTCTAAATCAAAATCATGGCGCAGAGAGTGCTATTACATGTCAAAACTCCTTCCCAACAGTCGGAATCTTACCCATTGTAATAGTATACCCATCACTTGCATCATCTTGTCTACATATCCTGATATCTCTCACTAGCATCCCGAAGGCCTGCGCCCCAGCTTTGCCTCGTTCGCGTTTGAATATCAGCGTGGGCGTTATTTTGGAGGCCATCTAAGACCAGCGACTGATTTGATGAAATGTGTAGTCATTGAGAGTATACTAGCCCGTACTCGAAGCTTTTGCGGGGATCGATCTCGTGGGGAATGAGAGACTGGTTAGGTAGGGGTGCTTGAATCATTGCCCCGTGGACGAATTTGTCCAGTTATGCGGAATTTGGCTGGATTTGACTCTGGGAGAACATTTCACTCCAGCTCTTGGAGAATGAAGCGTAAGGGTGTTCAGTTTACATCCTCACGGCTTAGAGAGCGTCTTTTCTGGCAACATTATCTATTGAAAGGGCGCAGCATGGATGTGATCTAACAACCACTCCATGTATGTGTTTGTTTATTGCGCTACTTCAATCAATGATTATCCAGCACGCTAGGCTCCTCCCCGACCCAGGCCACACTTTGTACAGTACTCCTGGCCTCTCATACTACTTGAAAGATCATTGGTATATTGCCCGTGATGAGTAGCCATTCAGCTCAGTGTTTATCCGTGTAATTCGGCCACCTTTTCCACGGAACCTTCTACCCAAAAAATTAGCAAAATAGCAATAGAAACTGCGTGCGCGGGAAAAAGTCTCAAATAACCTGCAGCCCCAGCCAGGCGAGGCCTAGACATCGGGACCACATGAGGTGCGCATATTCATCCATATCTCCCTTCTTTGTAACAGTTGAAGTCGACTTGATCCAATCCACCATATCCGTATCGGGTGCTGGGTACGCTCCGGAAACTCATCGGATGGCTTCTCCTCCATGATCAAGAGTTGGTGATGAGTAGGACTTCGACCCTACCATCTGATCTGATCACACTTCATGATAATGGTGATAGGGGAATGTGTTGAGAGATGAAGACGAGACAGACCGCGGAGCGATTGGGTATCCTCGTCGAAGTGAGGACTTTGTTACTCAATCTCGGCTCTGCAGACTCTACAGTGAGAGCAGGAGGTTCGTAGGGGACACCACTGACAAGTGTTGAGAATAGTCCCCTGCCCTATACTAGCATCTAGAGCCACACACGGTGAAAGCCTCGGCCATTTACTATTCAGTCTAACTTGAAAGACTTGACGCACATGATAGCCCCGCCAATCATTGCTCAGTAAGCCTCGTAACACCCGGACTGCATTTTATTGCCACTGATGAATATAGCGTCAGAGTCAGACGAAAAGGCCTCAACAAATGAAGCCTATTGCTCACACAAGTCTGCGATTATTTGTTTGTTTTATTTTCCGAGATTAGGAGAAGTAGAGGTGAAAGGAAGGCAGCTCTAATTTAGAGACGTAAATAGTAGGCCAGGTCGAAAGAGGGTGTAATTAGAGACAGGCAGAAAATTTGTTCTGACGTGTATGTACGTCATCTGACCTAGGGCCAGGTTCAGCTCTCTAATCATTTTGGAACAAATTTTACTGGCCGTTTTAGAAACCACAAAGATTTTGTTTGAATTTATCTGATTGAGGGATTCTAGGCTTTTACAGAACACTACGGTTAGATACAACCATATTGTGAGCTTGTAAGATCTGTTGATTAGCTGCCAAAAGGACGGACACATTCAGCGACACAGTGAAGGATTTAGTTTATGAATTTCATTTAGAAAAGGCCTCAGTAACTATGAAGTAAAAGATATGAGATCTTTCTGTTAATTATCATCGTCGACCAATTAGTAAATGAGGAATTAAGATTGCAAAATCTTTGATGCTTGTTAGCTTGGGGTTGGAACATTTTAGCCACGGATATATTAAGGTTTAACTATTAGTATGGCAGCTCAAGTTCCACGGGTGCGTCTTCTGTCCCAGGAATTCAGAGAATTAGATTTATATTCTCAGCTATGAAGCAAATTATTTTAGACTTCCTGTGCCTTGGTTCCTCCCACAACCTCAGGAACCTTGTTAGGATCGAAGCCATTAGATTCCTTTAACTCCTCTATGAGTTTGATGTACTTTTCTTCCGCTTCCTTCTGACTGTATTGCGACACTTCTCTCCAGGCCTTCCGTTTTGCCTTGCCCTGATAGATTTTATTCGTTAGTGTTTGTGATGCCCAAGGGTTGACGGAAATCAGGCTACATACCTTTAAATCAAAGGTACCAGGGGCTGGTGCTTTCTCAATGTCTTCACCCGAAGCCACCTTAAATAAACCTATATTTGCACTGATAAGTAATAATTCATTGATTCAAAGATTATTGCGATTTAACGAACCGTACATGTAGAGCAGTTTATCGTTACTGAGGGGAATGGTCAATTGCTTGGATTCTTTCGCAGCTTTCTCAAACGGGGTCAGTTCGGTTTCAACCATGCTGGGCAACTGTTAAAGGATGAATTGGCGGAAATGAAGTAGAAGAAAGATGATGGTCAGAGGTCAACTTTCTAGATGCACTCTATACTTGTTGGGAGGGGCTGGGCTATGGATTAATGAAGTTCCGGCGGGGTCGGAAAAAGAAATAATTGTGCCCGAATATTTGGCCGCATCTAGCTGTGATTAGCCGTTCGAACTGGCCGTGATAAATTGAAGGTGTGCTGATCATCCTTTGATCATGAGATAGGGGACAACTACTCTAAGCCTGGCAGAACTTCACTGTGCTTGTGGGTCATGTTAGCATGCCACATGGAAACAAGATATGCATCTCCAAATCTCACACAACTTGTCATATGGACCATGGCGTTTGGGCGTGGTGAAAATTTGTAGCGCAACATGCCTCATAGTAACTTGTACGAATAGCATGCGGCGTTTGATAATCTTTTCACCATGTACGTGATGGTGAACTGTCATATGGCTTACGAGATAGGCTCCTACCATTAAATCTAAGCAACGTCATGGAGGTAAAACCCCTTGTAATCGCTTATGATCAAACATCAATCGAGGGGGACTATTCTCAACACCTGTCGGTGGTGTCCCCCACGAACCTCCAGCTCTCACTGTAGAGTCTGCAGAGCCAAGATTGAGTAACACCCTATCAACTTTGAGCTGAGTTATCTCCCCCTCCGTCAAAGATACGCTTCCGATAACACATAAGACGACAAAGACGACGATAGTGATGCTGGAGTGGGGAGAGATAATGCGGTATCAAACGTACAACGGTATTCAGAGAAGCCCTCGTTATATCACAACATGTGCTACCCACCAGCGGGCGAACAAAAAGCCCACGAAAGCAAAGTAAAAGACCCTTCCGCTCTCAAGAAAAGCAGATTTCGACTCGTCTACATTATCGTCCCTACTAATCATAACTTCCGAATCTACTAGCCAGGAGGGCATCTGAAATACATGAGTTACTCGACGACCCCACGTCCGTAACGACTTTGGATGCTAGGCTAGGCTCCTTCACGACAGTCGCTCTCGACCAAGACTTTTCTGGCATCTTTTCACGAACTTGGATTTGTCCTGCGGCATGAATCAGGGGAGGAGTAAGGAGGAGGCTAGGAAGGTTGAGAGACGCTCTTAGATATTTACAGGTCTGCTGCGCCCGGCTGGCCGGCCTCTTCGTCATAGGAGAGCCCCACACCCAGTGGTTTTTGAGACTTTTCCCTGCAGCTACACACCCGCAAATGGCCATCGTTTCGTTGGCTGGAGAGGGGAGATAATGACGGGATAACGGCTCCTCTTAGTGTGTACTCGAATAAAGGCCTGTGGGGGTATTACTGCTGGAAAGAAGTCGTGAGGGAGGCAAAGGAGGGAGTACACTACCCGAGGCAGAGATACTCCTGGCCTGTAGGCAGAAATGACCTACATGTCCTTACATAGTCATAGACTTTTTAGGACAATAAAAACTCATTCATTCAAACATCAATCGAAAACCGTTAGACTCCGAGTTGGACAATCTATTCAGCCATACCAAAGAATTCCAAAAAATCCCGACTTCCTACGTTTTCGTAGCTCCTGTGCGTCTACAGTTCAATTTATCAAGATTTTATGGGGATTTATAGTGGAGAGCAACGACTGAACAACTATACGCATTATCCTCTATGAACGTAGGAGTGAAATATACTCTCTGAGCAAGTTTGGTCAAAATTCGCAAAACCGAGCAAGTTAGCCTACGAGGCAATGATTTATTTATCCTAACCTTGTCAATATCCCGCTCCCAAAAAGGTCGATTCCGGTGAAAGCCTCATCGGGTCTGCAAGTACGACCTAGTGCATCCTTAATTCAATAAGTACGCCGCTCTTCGAATCAGTCTCTGGCCTCAAATGGCCTCCAAATATACAGTAACAAGAATATGGATTCCCTCTAGAGGTGACAAATTGTGGTGCAAAAATCTGGTCGGCAGAACTTTGGGATGGGCGTGAGAGAGACCTAGATAAGTGGACAAGATAATGCAATAGGTGAGTGAGATCTCTGAAAGGGTAGGATTTCCAAATTGGCAACGAGTTTCACAAGTTGAGCTTTGTGCGTACCAAGTCTTCGGTTGCGACAGTGCAGGCGACACTATAAACACCGCCACAGTTGGATGGTGTGGTGATACAGCGTCTTGGCCGGTCTGCTAAGTAAAGTCTGGATAGCTTGGACACATATCCCACTCGAGAAAGTAGATCGCTGGTTCAAATCCAGCAAAACACAACCATATTTCTCGCGGCGCTAGTATTCATGGATGACGAAGGCATGCTTGGATAACCAAAGGTTTTGAGATTCCCTTTGGTGGGTACTAACGGAGGAGGGTCGACTGTTTGTGTAAGCAAACATACCTCAAAGTAGTATTTGCGAATGAAATCCAGAGTACGAGTGCCTCTAACGTCAAAAGAGTCATCCTATATGTATACAAAGCACCGGTCATTTGTCATAGCTCTATAGCTCTATAGCTAAATACACATTAAATGATTTAAAAAAAAGGACATCAGGTTCTGTCATGTAGAGACATGATTCATTCATGAGTTGATATTGTTTAGACGATTATGACTATATCACAACGTCATGTACAGACACGATCAATCGTTTGTACCTACTGTATCAACCATGACTATGTCTCAGTGATATGAGAAACATCATTGACTAGTTACTAGAAACCTAATCAAGATCCTAAACACACAACTGAGACTAGGAGAATTTTACTGAGTAAGTAATTATTCTGATGAATCTAGATTTCTAGGAACATAATCTGGTTGCTTGGCTCGAGGAATGTGAACCTGAGTATATCATGTATAATAAACAATATAGAAATCTATCTCAATCAGAATCATCATCTTAATTCATGTCACCATCAATAGCTGCAAAGGACAGTTTAACCATTTCCTTATAGGTTCTATTTCTTGACAAATTTTTCGCTAGCCAAAACGACTTGCCATCTTTATCGTTCTGTAAAATTTTCACGTAACTAGGAGCCTGACCTGTGAGAGGGAAAGACAGCCTGCGGCTCCATATAAAGATTACTGGCTCCGAATATAATAGACAACCTATGTGGGAATTCTCAGTTTCCAATTTTGTCCCGACACATTTCCCTGTTCAATTTCTTCAGTGTATATTCTTAGCTTTCGACAAAATGGTAAACCGGAAAGAGCGTTGCTAAAGAACTGATCAATCAACCAACCGCCATAGCAACCTCGGACCTATTTTAATAGGACCGCTAACTTCCAATGAAGCAAAACTTATCTACTTTCATTTTGTAGTCAAGGCAGGCACAATTTTTGTAAGTGATGGCATGCATATATGAAAGAACAATTTGTCAGGCTAACTTCTAGATTCGTTCTCGTCCCAAAGAATTCTTTCTTTATGTAATTATCTTAGTGAAAGCAAACTCAACTCCTGTTAGTGGTGTCCTGTTACAGCGTGCCGTGGGTTAGATCAAGATCGCCGTTCGCCGAGGGTATGGAGATTCCAGGTGGTGAATGCAAGAGAGATGGAAAGTCGACGAAGAACTAAGACTATAAGGAAGCGGGATTGCGAGAGGAGTGCTATTATAATATTATAAGATTCTGAAGCTAGAGAACTACTTTGTTGTAGCTCCAGCTTCCTTAAGTACAAATCACTATCTAACACAATTCAACTAAGACTATAGCAATATCTCATCATAACTCAAACTGTGACCTCAATTTCACGGATCCGTAAATAGAATTTTAATACTAATATTAATTCGTGATAAGATGAAGGGGTAGTTAATTAAAACCATCAATTTAATAATAGCTTCCCCTATACAATTAGTCATGTAAAACGTCATGTAAGGATATACAAGGGAGTAATGAAGAGAAGGACAAGAACACAGCCATCAATGCGAAGATATTGGCAAGAATTGATTACGATTAATTCCGGTTGGCAAATGCTTCTACTCTTGTATATAATAGTTCAGCGTGAGAGAGATTTACTCCTCACGCAACGTCTTCTTTACTTATCCTTTACAATACGTTTGTTTACCCATCTCTTCTTCGGGAAGACCATATATCCATTGCCCAGTTCTTCATCAGCAAGACCCACGTGTAACACCTACTGCAACTAGTTGCCCATTCATCTCTTCCTAGAGAAGACCTGTCATTCCTTTGACCCATTTATAACCTTCACTTACCACCTAGATCTTCACTAGGCTGTACAACGCACCCCGTGGAACACTATCAAACCCTCATCCTTGAGACTCAATCATATCGATTCCAGTCGGTGCATTATCTGGTCTCACCATATAAGCGTTGAGGGTAAGCCGAAAGGCCTGTTCCATGAACTTTATCAACAGACCCTCTGCTTAGACTGTGGTTCAAGAATGTCTCGCCGTGACATGTCACCCACGAGCCTCCAGCTCTCACTGTAGAGTCTGCAGAGGCGAAACTGCAGTTTGAAGAGCCATCCTCAATTAGAGTCGACTTTTGTACCTTAAGTAAAAGGAGTGAGAGGGGTGATCCTCGAGAGAAACTGCACTCAACAAGTGTCACAAAGCATCTGTGGGATGTCGCGTCGCACCCAGTCAACCGAGTCGTGACGTGCATACTGCCAGGAATGCCTACTGTATAATTTATATATTTGGATATAAGTTGATATTAGTATCAGCTGAATTCGGCCTAGCCCTTGGCCGAATGGTATGAACATGCATCGTGAGTACTGTAGGACGGTAAAATTTTGCTTGACTTCTTTATCTTATTCTTTGCCTTTGCTCCGCTGTCTCCTTGCCGCTTCTGATATGTACTCTGACGTAATTTAAGAAAAATAATGGTTGTCGAAGTATTAGTTACTGAGCCTTAGAATACATGTGACTTGATTTATAAGCTGGGCTAAACTAGGGTCTATAGAATGTATAGTAAATGTAGAACTCAATAGTTAGCACAATAATATACGCAATAAGCTTTAGGCATTTACCAGCAGTACAGTTTTCTAAGAACATCTTCCCTCAAAAATGGTTACAATGCCGTGATAGCAATAGTTGCCATTCGACGTATTAGCTAGTTACTGTGCGAGAACTGTGGACGATTACACCCTTGGATATAGTATTGACGCTCGTGTATTCAAGAAAGCTCTAGGACATGACTTAAACTGTAGCTTTTTGTGTTGTGAGTTACTTGTGTTTTAGAATCTAATCATTTATCTGAATATCTCGTCTTCATTATCAGCCTCTGTCTTCATCCTCGTCCGTGACAATAAGCTTCTCATCTCTTACGCCTTTTTCATGTCTTACCAAAACTTTTGTTGTTTCATAAATGATTCTACCCAGCGGCAGAGTGATGTGGGCCGGATCCACGCTCGCATTCGTACCAGCAGCTGATTTTCTAGCACTGCATCAAAGACACCCGGTCTATCCAGCGTAACCACAGCCGTGACTTCGTTGGATCCCATTGAGGCTTCTGCATTATGAGCGGCACATGATACCAAGTCCACTGCTGGTCGTCCAGGTAGCACGTCGAACAATTGTAGAGGTACTGCTTTGGGCTTTATACCAAACTAGCACATCCATTTAGCTATAAGTCTTTCAAGCTTCTTGCCAAAGCTGGAGAGTAGCGATATAGGTCGCCATCCTTTTGGGCTAGAGAGATCGTGTCCAATTTTAGAAAGCAGTGGAACTCCTCTCATCCTGAAGGGTGTAGGTTATAGGGTGTAGGGAATTATTCCAAGTCCAAACATGCCTGAAAGAGATCCCTGACTTATGTTTCGATAGTGCTCCAGCAAGCCTTGAGGAGTCAGACGCTGATTTTATCATATCCCGCCGCCGTTTCCTTACTTCCAATGGTTGATGCTGTAAAGTCTTTCAGAGACACCTCTCCGCTCCATGGAATAGGCTCTGCTTGACTATTCTCCCACGCTTTTATGTCGCTCCTTGTTAAGGTCGAGGTGATTTTCGGACACCGTACGTAGACAGTACCACAAAGAGTTAATATCTTTCTATAGAGATTAACTACAAGAAATCTGTTCCATTAAATATGCCTTCTGTAGCCACCAGTGATCCAGATTCCTAACACGTATTCCTTCGCTACTGAGTGATCTGTTTCCCAGCCTCAGCATAATCAAGCGAGTACTTGTTGACGTCGTGCCAGCTCACAACACAGCCACAAGTTCTCGTGTTGGCCAGCTCAATCTATCTAAACTACCCGACGTGTCAACGCTTTTTACCATGTCCGATATATAATCCCTGGTCCAAGGTCCCCGGGCCGTGTGGTCCAAACTATTAAAGGGGGTGTAGAATACTCTCGCGCTGAGTATTTTGATTTCCAGAGTTACAGAAGATATTTAACTGTTTACAGAAAAAAAAATTATTTATCACCTACATCAGTTGCCTGGTGATAGCCTGCGGGGATTAGTCGAATAGACCACATGTTAGTGTCGAAATTGAATTTCTTCGAAGAAACTGGTATCATGAAGCCACCCACTGACGACAATTGTCCCTTTTGGAGAGCCTAGAATCCAGGGAATTTCCGACGTTGGATGTTTAGGTCTGCCACGGAGGCCGGCTCGGCTTTGAGCGAGCCGGCAAAAGAAGTGATGAGGGGCCTTTTCCTGGCCGCATGCGCTGGTCAAAAAATTGTCCGAGTGGTTAAAGCGGCTATGGTATTCAGCAAAGTCCCTGTGGCCTGAATGAGCTGCTGGGAGATGATCAAGAGCGTAGTGACTAAGGCTCTTTAGTTCGGGAGAACTGCCCATGTTGGCACTAATTCTCAGCTGGTGGTACCTTTTAGGAGCATTTTGGGTCCAGTGTCTATTTCCTGAGGCTTTGTATCGTCATGTGATATCTCTCTTCGCTCGGGAGATCGATTGAGATAGGAGCGACGCAAAAGCTTTGCCAGGTTTACTGACATGTGCTGGACACCATCGTACCCCGACGTTGCCTGGTTCAGTGATGTGACTAAAGTCTCTTCCCGTCCAGTTCGTTGTAGGTTCTCGGAAACGAGCGATACAAATGGAGCTGCTTGGAGTGGGAGTGTCTAGAAGGAGGCGTAGGGCGGCCTCTTGGCTGTCTAGGCATACTGTGACTTTTGTGGCAAATCGGGCCATAGGATTGTGAAGGGTAGTTTTTAGGGCTGCAGTGGCCCCAGCTATTTCTGCATTATAGCCTTCGGCAGTTGTTCCGAGAGAAAGATTTCCCTGCCAGATTATTTTTGCGAGACTGTGCGTTCGTGTGTAGGGGTTGCGAAGTGGCTTACGGTGTTTTGTTTGTTTATTATTTTATGTCGTGCCAGCGCGCAACACGTATCCCAAGGCCACATGCCGGTTAGCTCAGTCTAGAAAAACTATCCGACGTGCTGACGCTCCTATGATCACGGCATAGACTACCTGGGCCCTTGCCCTCCTGCCAGTTGCCCCTAACTAAAAATACATCAAAAGCACCCTTCCTCTGGGTCTTCTGTTAAGTATACTGCAGACAGAACTAAAATGTAAATCTACATGCTAGAGAGGAGAAATAATCTACCACCGGTACAGACAGAGCTACTAGTACGTGTTTTAGTCCCGCTAAATAGTTGGCATGGAGCTAGTGTAAAAGCTAGGAGTGAAAACTGGTCTCTTCAAAAAACTTAGTCTTGTGGACTCACTTGCTGAAGGCGATAGCCCCTTCTGGAGAGCTTAGAACCCAGGGGATTCCAGGGTTGGGATGTCGAGGTCCACCTTGCAGTCGTGCTCGGCTGCGCCCTAGTCGACAAAAGAAGAAGTGGTCAGGTGACTTTTGTCGTCCGCAGCTGCAGGTCAAGAGAGCTTCTTTTTATTTTCTTGCGTCAGATTTTAATTGCGTATGCAGCTATCTAGCTATGACACAATATCAAAGAAAAGTACAGAATAGATGATTCAACGTAAAGGAAGAGCACTCATGCCTCAGATTTCATTTGCAAGTACCATTGCGAAGTTATGGCGGCTTTTTCTTCACCCCAAGTCAAACCTCATCCGTGAATACTGTCGAATAAGTTATTCGTTATGCGCACAAATAGTAGAATAGATTGGAAGACGAGGTAACAGCCAAGATTGCTAAACATAGGCTGGTTGATGAGAATCACACGAAAGCTTATTCGTATGTATTATTGCGAGTAAGGGCTAAGTTTAGGTATACTCAGCCTCGCAATCTTACAAAGCTATTTTAGGCAAATTACATTTTTAACTCGACATCATTCAATTAGAATGACCTAAAGTTAGTTGGATGGTCAAGTCTTTTATTTTCCTTATGATCATATTCATTTGTATATATAGATCTGTAGTTCCAGGTAAATAGAATCATGTTATTTTTACTGAGTTATCTTTTTCTTCAATCTCAAACACACATCGTCTGCCACAGGTCAGACACCCAGATACCTGACAAATACCCACCCAGGGGAACGTCAAAAAACCAAGTTATCCAGACATGCCTCCATCATCTTTCAATATTTCTCCGCGCGAAATATGATCTGAGATGTCTCTTTCCCAAGTGAAGTAGGTGCCCAAGCTACTCATACTATACCGGAGAACACCACCAGGTGGCGGACCACTACACCTTCCATCGTTTGATTGTTTTTACAGTGTCGCCTGCACTCTCGCAGGCAAAGCCTTGGCACGCACATAGCTCAATCTGTAAAACTCCTTGCCAAAATTCGAAATTCCGCGCCCGTCGAGACTGTATCCATTCTTCGCATCATCTTGTAAGCTTGTCCTGATCCGTCTCACTTCCATCCCAAAGAACTGTCTCCCAGATTTGTGAGCTACGCTTTGTGTCCTCCGTCGAGTATAAATATCGGCGTGGGCGTGTATTTGGTGACCAGCTGAGGCCAGAGAAGGTCGAAGGGCGGTGTGGTCGTCGGGATGAGGATGTACTTGGTCGTGCTTGTAGACTTGATGAGACGAAGATAGGAGCCAAACTCGTTGGGAGCGAAATAACGACATGGAGGAGTAATTTGGATTTTTGCCTCGCGGGCCAACTTCTTTGATATTGCGAAATTTGACTGAACTTGGCTCTGGGAGAATATTTTACTCCCAGGTTCGTAGAGGACACCGCGTACAGGTGTTCAGTCTTGCCCTCCTCAAGAGAGCTTCGAGGTGTTGGAAACGGCGGTGGTAGTCTGCAAAGTCCCCATGGCCTGATAGTGCAGCAAGAAGCAGGCCCAGTGTTCGCCGGTCGAGACTCCTAAGTTCCAGTGAGTCTCCAACATTTTCTCTAGTTCCAAGTTGTTTGTATCTTTCGGGGGTGTTTTGAGTCCAATATCTGGTCGCTGAGTCTTGGTATCTAATTTTGATGTCTAATTTTGATATCTCTCTTTGCTCTAGAGATTGACGGTGCAAGTGAGGAGGCTGGGAGTGTGCAGGCCTGTTTGGAGAGAACGTCTGCAGCTTCGTTTCCCAAAATACCGACATGTGCAGGGCACCATCTAATGGTGACTGAGCCGATTTCTATGAAGTGGCAACAGTCTCTTCTAGTCCATGCTGTCGCAAGCCCTCTACACTGAGTGATACGAGGAGAACTAGAGGGGGTGGGGTTGCATACAAGAAGCCGAAGGGCAGCCTCCTGGTTGTCTAGGCACACAAACACCTTATTGGCGTATCGAGCCATGGGGTTACGAAGGGCTGCGGCGAGTCCTTCGTTTGCTCCGGCAATTTCGGCGTCATAAACTTCAGCAGAGTTCCCGAGAGGAGTAAGCCCCGCCCAACTTCCTGCGAAAGGCCCCGGTATATCACGTACCCAGCTCCGGCTTGGTTGTCGATAAGCGCTCTATCTGAGAAGAGAAATAAGTCTAAGGGAGACTGTGATATGTGCCACTTTGTGAATTCCTGTAGACCTATTCTTTTGCCTACATATTGTGATTATGAGGAGGGGAATTGCATACAAACAGTGGCTTTATCAATATGTGCTTGACACTATTATGAAGTGGACGATGATATGTGTTCGCTTTATTAGATTCATTTCCTGATAATTGCTATCTATATGGAGGAAAATACTCCTATTTATACCTAAAGCTCATCTATCTAATTGCTAGTAGAATATTCCATCTTGTGATGTAAGATATTCTATCATATGCTATAGAATAGTTTACGTTCTTGTTCACACCATCCACATGCAACTGTTATGATGTCACTGCACCAACCACATCTTGTATAGATCTCTATATCATCTAATACAGCTTGTCTAATTGGCTGAGTGATTTCACATCATAACACTACAGCGCCTGTAGTTTGTAGCTGTGACTTTTCGTTGGTGTCCCAGGGTGACGGGATGGTGTCGGTGGACAGTTCGGGGGAGGTTCTCTGGCGGATTCAACACATACGAAGTGAGTTCCAGCGTCGTCGGAGCGGATGCCTTGGGTCTGCTGCTGCAACTCGGACTGCGAGACAGTCGTGTATTCTCTCAAGCCATGCAAGTGCCGGGCCTCATCCAGTCTCTCGGAGAAGGGTGGCAGTAGGGGTTGTACAGTAGACAGGGAGGAAGTGGCTTACGGTGAATTGGAACTCAAAGCACGCCTGTAATAAGTATCACGGGATGCCTGTGGAGTTCGTTCATAATCCTAACAGGAAACTCCTAATGTTACAAAAAAAACATGATTACATAATAAGTTCCCACTAATCTTCTCAACGCAATATCCCGTGACCTGGACACACAAGACCTCGATACATGACGTATCCGATCCCAGCTTGCCCCCTATTAGGGCCCCGTCAGAGAAAACGAACAGATCCAATAGGGGCTGCGATGCCTGCCAACTTTTGAAATCTTCCCCACCGTTTTTTCTGCCTATTACTCCAGTAGTCCATAGAAGTGTTTGATAAGCTTTTTGCGCTGTGAATTATAACCATGCATTAGCTTGCAAAGCATCATGCTTCTCATGTGACCTCTGTCAGCTTAAAGATGTGTAAGGATATTGAGGAAGTGAAGTCACAGATGTGGTAATATTCGGAGGGTAATATGTGGTATACAGAGAAATATGTAATGTGATATAGTAATACAGGATAATGTGTCATGGAATATAGAAAGTGAATATCAGGAATATAATTTTATTTATGTCCCTACTAAGTCTATGACTTCGAAGGACAGCTAAAACTATCTAAATAGCTTTAAAGTTAATAGTAAATTTGTATATTGTTGTGCTTAATTTTTGCCAATAGATGATGAGGGACTTGCCCTGTAGTGAATATCAGGATCTAGATGGATCGGGATAAATAACTGAGTTGTGCGATAAGAAGGGCAAAACCAACGATGTACATGGATGTCTCGGGTCCTGGGCCCGCTAAGATACCCCCTGTAAAATAGCTTTCTATTACACACTCTCCTGCGCATCATAGAGCGACTCTTGTATTTTCATTACTTTAGAGAATCAGAATATGTCACGAAATGAGGTCGTGATCTGTACAGTCGAACGAAGTGATCAAAGTCTATTCTGATTCTCTAAAGTTATGAAAATACAAGAGTCGCTCTATGATGCGCAGGAGAGTGTGTAATAGAAAGCTATTTTACAGGGGGTATCTTAGCGGGCCCACGACCCGTGACATCACCTTTCTCCTCCCGGGTATATTTACAATTATTGGTGTAGCGATGGCCTCTTTTTGCTCCTTGAACCTGTAAAGCTACCCGCATTAGAGTCACCAACATCATCTTCATCTCCATATTTGCCGACGAAACTCTTAAAGGCATCGGTAAGAACTAAATTTTCTCGGGGTTCCCAGGTAGTCTCCTTGTAACCTATCCATTTCACACAGACAAATCTTTTTCCTCTGAAAGATTGGGCTCTGAGGACTCTTTCTACTCCATGGAGGGGATGTTTTCCGTCTAATAGTGGAGGAGGTTGACTGTCGTCAGTGGCTTGAGAAGGCAGTGGATCATCAGAGGCCCGACGGAGTAGGTCTACAAAAAATCTGGGATGGATATTACTTGGCACATCTAGTTCATAGACGTCAGGTGCTACCCCCCGCGTTATTTTGTATTTGGCGTTTATCCATGATAACTTTTTTATGGTTGCGGAGTAGTGACATTTCTTAAGTTTAGCCAGACTTTATCCCCGACCTTTAACTTTTCGGCAAGCCTTTGTCCCCTGTTGACATTGTGCTCCATTATCTGCTGGGCAGTTTTCATTGCAGCTTTCGCAATTTCTTGACCTTCGTGGAGGCGATTTATGAAGGCGTCAGCCCCTGCTTTGGGATTTGTACCTGAGCTTAACATTGTTGATCGGCGCCGAATAGGCTCCAGATCGTAGCCATGGGTCAGAAAGAAGGGACTGAAGCCAGTTTTTGAGCTAGTTCTATTGTTTATTGCGACCATTACTGGCGGCAGAAGCTTTGCCAAATCGTCTTGCGCATAGGAGATATAAGATCGAAGGTACGTTAGTACTTCTTGATTCATTCTCTCGGTTCCTCCATCCGTCTGGGGATGAAATGCTGTTGATAGACGCTGTTGGATGCCCACACGTTGACAAAGCCTTTCCCGAAAATGACCGACCCAGTTTGACCCTCGATCTGAAGTTAGGGAGTTGGGAAAACCGTGGTAGCACCAGTGGCTTAAAATAAATTTGTCTGCACAAGCTTCGGCTTCCATAGTTTCCAGAGTCGCACTACCAAGAAGTCTATCATGTATAACCATAAGGAATTTCTCTTTTTTATCAGTCACCGGTAGATCAGTCATGAAATCTATGGCCAGCTCGCTGTGGAATCGCTCCGGTATGGGAAGTGGCCGGAGCAAACCACGAGATGACTGTCTCCAAACTTTTGATCTTCTGCAGACATGACAGTTTCTCACAAACCTCCGAACATCTTTCTACTGCTGGGGCCAAAAGAAGCTTCGTGAAAGTATAGAAAGTGTTGTTTCCCTGCCCGGATGTCCTGTCATATGGGAGTCGTGCACCTTTTGAATTAGAGCGGTTCGAAGAGGTTCCCAATTTGGAACCCATAGGGCATCTCTGTAAACTAAAGCATGCTTATCATCGAAAGAACAGTCTATGATTTGCATTGAAGACCCAACAGATTGTGGCAACAAACGATCACCCCTTTCTAGACCCGTATAAACTTCACGGAAAGAAGAATCTTTTTCAACTGCTCGATTCCAAAGTTTCTGAAGCTCTGACTCCTCAAACAATTTAATTCCTCTTGGTGGGCCGTTGATGGAATTGGAGACCCTTGTTGGTTCCTTGGGGAGTTCAGATAGGGCCTTATTTGTAGCTACTTCATGAGATCTGGCTTGTTGCCTCGTGACAACTGCTGAGAGACTTAGGGATGACAACAAACCATCTTTTTGTGATTTAGACAACAACCAGCTGTCTTTTAAAAGTTGGAATTTCCTTTTTCGGAAAATTTCATCATTCGTATTATTTGGCTTGAACTCAGCTTTTCTTGAGAGAATATCAGGTTTTGCTGAATCAGAACCGGGCCTAAATTTTATATTGAAATTATAACCTGCCAGCTCTTCGGCCCATCGAACTTGGCGTTCTGATAGCTGGCGTGTTGTCATAAAATGCTGTAGGTTTCGATGATCAGATAAAATAATAAAAGGCTTTTCAACGCTTCTAAGCTCTCCTCTAAAGTGCCTCATGGTTGCAATTATTGATAGCATTTCTTTGTCATAGATTTCGTAATTTGCTTCAGCTGGCAACAATTTTCTGGAAAAGAAGCCTACTGGTCGAAGGCGAAATTTTTCATCTACTTGCGATAAGATTCCCCCTACAGCATATACCGATGAGTCCGCTTCTAAAATGGTTTCAGCTTCCGGATCAAACATTGAAAGTACTGGTGCGCTTATCAGTAGTTATTTCAGCCGCTCAAATGCATCCTTTTGGGGCTTGCCCTATTGACAAAGTACACCTCGTTTAGTAAGGTTATTAAGCGGCTCGCAGACTGAAGAGAAGCGAGGGATGAATTCTCGGTAAAAAATGGAAAATCCGAGGAAAGATCGCACTTCGGACACGTTATTTGGCTCCTCCCAATCAGAAATTGCTAGCACTTTATCTGGACCTACTTTAACACCTACTCCCGCTTCAATGATAAAGCCTAAGTATTTTATCTTTGTCACCCCAAAAGCGCATTTGTCTAGATCAAGCCGAAGCCCTGCTGTCTTTAGCGAATTTAATACTTTTGATACCTTTTTAAAGTGGTCTTCTAGGTCTCCGTCTGAGTATATTATTACATCATCAACATACCCTGAGCAAAAGACATCTAAGAACTCCTGTAGGGTGCTGTTGATAAAACGTTGAAATGTTGCTGGTGCCCCGCATAATCCAAAGGGACAAAATAGCCATTCAAATAAGCCTTGAAGTAAGCGAAAAGCAGTTTTTCATTCATCTCCCTCCTTGATACGCAGGCGATGAAAGGCGGTGCGTACATCCACTTTCGTGAACCAACGAGCTTTGGTCAGTTGACGTAGTGTCTCCCTTGTAAGTGGGAGCGGGTAGCGATCTATTTTTGTAATTGCATTAAGTCCCCGATAATCGACACAAAACCTTAAGCCACCCCCTGGTTTCCTTGCAAAAAGCACGGGTGAGTTGGCTAGTGAGGAACTTGCTCGTATCCAGCCTTTGTCAAGGAGATCAGCAAGGGTTTTCGGAGGACTATCAACTCTTCTTTTGACATTTCATAGAGAGGTCCATAGGGTGGTCTCTTTTCATTGTCGCTTTCATCCTTCTCCAATTTTATTTCCATGTCATGACTAGCTTGGTGGGGAGGTAGCTCACAAGATTCGTCCTCTAAGAACATGCCTTCGAATCCAAGGAGCTGCTTGAGAAGTTTTTTTACCAACTGATTCAATGGTGGGCTTTTCTCGTTATGTGTCAAGCTTTTGCAATGCTTTGTTGATATCTGAAATTGACACTGATGCTAGAGCGAGATCTTGCAGGCTATTTTGAGCCTTCTTCGTGAAAGCGGAAAATGCAAGTGCAGATATGAGCTTCCCTTCTCGGATATACCTTGTCCTATTTACTACATCTCCGCATTCCATCCACCCCTTTTCAAGAATTTTTACTTGCTTATTCCCCTTATTAACATAAAGAGTATGATATTTTGCTTGGTACACAACATTATTTCTTTCTGCCCATCCCTTACCAAGTATTAGATCAAAGTGCAAGCCTTGAATGACGTATCCCCATAACCGTTCTCGTCGACCATTAATATCAAGGGTATCGTATGTTATTTGGTTTATTTTATGGGGGGACTTGTCATTTTTGGCAAGCTGAAGATTTCTTTGTTGTACTGTAATGAGTGGAAGTTTATGTTTCTGTACGATGTTTTCGCTGAAAGCAGCGTATGGGAGACAGCCCGAGTCAAAATGAGCTGGGAGAAAGAATTGGTCATTAATAAAT
The DNA here is from genome assembly GCA_905067625.1 of Blumeria graminis f. sp. triticale. Lineage (NCBI taxonomy): Eukaryota > Fungi > Ascomycota > Leotiomycetes > Helotiales > Erysiphaceae > Blumeria > Blumeria graminis. Next base: position 12,133,228 of record LR898468.1, on the reverse strand, counting down.
GTATCTATTAAAAACGGCTTGCTATCCATTCTCTTTTTCGCAACTAGAATTTCCCTTAGCGACGGCTCCTTCTTTAAATTTACACCGAATGAATCATATACCACTGGCCTCTGAGCACGACTTTTCTCAGAGGCAACTAGTTTTCCGAATCCGAAATAAATTCAATTTTTGATGGCTCCTTACTGATCGAATTCACCCTAGCCTGTCGTGTAGAACTATAGCCTCTGGGCGTTGGGTTTTCTCGAAAGTTTCGATAGCGGCAATCTCCCCATCGGTAAGAAGGAGACTTGCCGCACCTTCCACACCTGTTGTTGTCAATTCGTTAGTTTCTTTCGGCTTTAGAAACTTCTGGAGGAAATGGGCGCTCATCATTTGTCCGACTATTAGCACCTGAAACCTTCGAGCTTGTCCCTTTAAGCACTGCTAGAATTACTTGAGTCTGAGCGTCGATTTGGCTTTGAAGTGAGCTTATATCGGCCATCTGGATATCGCCATCTTTGTCGAATAGTGTTGCAGGCTGACTTATTCTTCTTGAGGATTGGTTTGGCTGGCAAATGTCTTTGTTTCTATCTATAGAAGTAAGAGTGGCTTGTGAGGTGCGTTCAACTAAAAATGATTCTTTATCAGAACCTCGAATTTCTCTGAAGCTAGGAATTGATTCCAGCTCTTTGGCAAGGCTTTGGACCTCTCTGACAAAGCTATCGTAATTTGTTTCCGAAACTCCTTGACAATAAGCTATTCCCTGACGAAGGTGTGAATCTAGCGCACACTTCATAGCATTTACCTTAGATGCCCCAACTGGTGCAAGGTGATCTGCTTCAGAGCAAAGTTGCTTGAAAACTGATCTGAAGTTAGCAAACGTTTGTCGCGGTCCTTGGCGAAGGGCGTTGATCTTGGTTTGGGCTCTTGTCGCTGCATCCCTATCGACAAATAGGTCTTCAAGATGGGATATAAACTTCTCGCTACTCCAATCATTAGACTTTTCCTGAGCTCTCATCCACGGTGCAACTCGACGCTGAGCTTCGGCGGGGAGAGATTGGGAGAAAACCGAGTAACAAAAAGATTTATTGTTTGTGTGATCTTCTGCGACTCCTTCAAGGCTGATGTGAAAAGCGGGAAAGTCCACAGAATTTCCCGACCATTTCGGCCATTGTATTATCGGCTTGGGGACTTCTACGGTTTGATTATTATGTTAATTTGTGACATGATTGAAATCAACTTGGGTGCTGGCTGAGATGTAGCGAGCTGAGAGTATTTGAGAGCTGAAAAAAAAATGTATTCAAGGCTCAGAATTTTGATTCAAGTTGGGTTAACTTGAGGTTGTTGCCGGTACCGCGAGGCGTCGCAGGTGTGGCTAGATGAGGATAAAATGATTTTAGAGAATCAGAATAGACTTTGATTACTTCGTTGGATTATAGAGATCACGACCTCATTCCGTGACAATGGAAATCTCCAAGCCCGAAGTTCGCGTAGCCATCCCTAAGAATTAGTCCCGTGACATGATGAGTGTAAGTTAAGTACAGTCAGATCCCTGTTAAGACGATGTTTGTTTTGTTTTGTTTTGTTCATTAACGTGCTAGGCTACATGGCTACCGTTGCACTCCTATTGGAGCTTAAGCACGTGTGGGGTTGGGCCGGATCAGGTTAACTACCGTGAAGTACAGATAAACCTCGTCCCACTTTAATGACCGGACCACCTCAGACTTCACCTATGTGTTGAATCATACCAAGCCTAACCGTCCAGAAACCCGCTGTATACACGCCGTAGCGCAATTTCCTCCTCAGCCTCGGCCACCACGCGCCCGAGCCCTTGACATCCTCATTGACTCCGAAATATAAATGCCGTCCAAGATCTCATCGTTGCTCTAGCCTTGCAGCTTCATATCGTACCGTTGGGTTATTTTCGTCATTGGGGATTTGTGTAATCCACTCGGTGTATCTTCCCTCTTCTTCCTCCTTTGTACACGTCCCGTTTCCATCATGACTTTCCTTATTAGGGCGTGTGTAGGTAGGTGATCGGACAGGTATGGAGGTAGGTCGCAGGTGTAGGATCGATTGAGAAATGCTTCGTCGCAAGTATAAAAGGAGTTTAAGAGATGTCGGATGTTTGAATACGACCCCCAGATAGACCTAGGCCCATTCGTGAATCGTATGTTGGTGGTGATGACTTTTTGTTAGACGTTGTTCCGGCTGTGAAATCTCTGTCGACTGATTTTTCGACCAAAATATCGAGTGCAACTCCTTCAAGTCGAAAATCCATCAATTAAAATTCATCCCACCCTTTTTCGTGACTGAATCTCGGCTCTGGGAGAATATTTCACTCCCAGGTTCGTAGAGGACACCACTGACAGGTGTTCAGCCTTCGGTAAGACGATGTCATTGGGGCCATGAAAATTATTGCCAAATAGAGGATATTGCTGTAAAGGATATGATTATCTAATCCAGCTATTTAGGCTACTTTATACTTTTGATGCCTCTTTTACACTCCCACTTGCCGCCTTTAATCGCTCTAATACTCTCAAGGTCAGGCCAGTTTCCAGCTCGCTGTCGTAGCGCAGTAGTACTTGTAGCTTCGTCGAGTTTCGCAAAGGTATTGCTTAAGGACTCGGAGACTGTAGACTAGCTTCATCAATGGCTGTCCTCAGCGAAGAACCACTCAATGCGCTGTTTTTGTGTTGGTTTTGGGACCTGGCAGTGCGCCCATCGTCGCAGAGCACGTCGTTGCTCTACAGAAATTCTCTTTTTTTGGCGGCATTATTAGCACCAATCTAACAAAAAAAACCCTATTGAAGCCGATAATCAGAGGTTGAAGAACGATAATCGAGTAATTGAGTAATCGGTAAATGTATGGGAACAAAGTCCGTTCCGGAAAATATATCGTATAAACGGCAATATCGTCTTAACAGGGGTCTCCCTGTACCAAATATGTGAAGGGCTGTATCGTGGCCAACAAGCTGACTAAGCAGCAATTCCTTACAAGATGCTGTTATACTATTTTTTTTTTTGCATCAGATTTTAACTGCGCATGCAGCTATCTAGCTAGGACACAATATCAAAAAAAAGTACAAAATAGATTGTTCAACGTAAAGTAAGAGCACTCATGCCTCGGATTTCATTTGCAAGTACCACTGCGAAGTTATGGTGGCTTTTTCTTCACCCCAAGTCAACCCTCATCCGTGAATACCCACCCAGGGGAACGTCTCAAAAACCCTGAGTTATCCAGACATGCCTCCATCATTTTTCAACTTTTCTCCGCGCGATATGTGATCTGAGGTGTCTCCTTCACAAGTGGAGTAGGTGCCCAGGCTACTCAAACCATACCAGAGAACACCACGCTGTTATACCTTGTGGGGTAGAGTAGATAGGGCCTCATTTTAGTCCCAGCCGAAACAACAAATAGGGAGGACTTTTACATCCAACTAAACGGATTTAAAGTCCACCGGTAAATATAAAAATTTATACAATTAACATTTCCTGATAGATGCTGAGGGTTGAGCTCAGCCCACTTCATAGGGAAAGCCAAGAATAACATCTTTCCCTCTTCTCTTATCTCTCAACCTAGAATTTAACGACCTCATCATCCAGGATGAGTCACATTGACGAGTTATTGGCATACACCGCGTTAAATCCGCTTGCTGAAATACTCCATCGATTCCGGACTAAGTATGAAACAATGAGTAATCCTATGAAAGGTCAGTCTTCGTTGCACGTACTGGAGCACTATCTAATTTTTAAGCAATCGACGGGCTGATTACTAATTTACGTCGATATACGATGGATTTTGACGGGAATGCGACCATTGCTACGCTAGATAACCAGCTCACTGAACTAATGTGCATGATTTCCCAGAAGGAAGTTTCTATCTCTGATTTTGAAGTATTGACCGCGTCAATCCATAACTCTGCCAGTGATAGTCAAATTTGGGCTAGCGTCATTGATACCGTAAATAAAATTTTTCGTAAACCATCATCAAACCCACCTAATCCAAAGAGAGGTATGATGCAGCAGCAACATACATCGACTTCGAAAAAGCGCAATGTCGCAGAATCGACCGGTTATGGTGAAATCGCCAACTATCTTACGCAGGCACTCAATGTTGAACTTTCTGGCAAAGTTTACAGAAATGTCGGCAACTTTTGGGAAACGCAGTTCGAAAATAAAGCGTGGTCTGATCTAACCTCGCGTATCTGGCAAAGTTATTGTGATCACGGTCATTGTGGAAGCGATAACGTCTTCTCGGATAACATGGACGAAGTAGCGATGCAAAGATGGCTTTACGCTTTCCAAGATCGGTTCTTGAAACAATTGATGAGCATAGCCGAAAAACCAAAAAGCGACAAACCCGTCGTCAAGAAGGAACCTAAAGATCCCAAGGTGCGAGGGAAATTCTGTCACACGACAAAAACCAATCACTTCAAGGGTGTTATAAGTGAACAAAAGCTGGACTTTTTCATCAAATCTGCCACCATTCTAGATTGTCAACAGCACAATTGGAGAGATGTCCGAGTGGTGGGCGAGTTGACCGCGTCACCCGGTCAGAAAGCTGATAAGATTCACCAATTGATGAGATACATGCGCGAAATATTCTATGCTCAGCCACTTCGTCGATTTGTGCAGGGGTTCTGTTTGCACCAAAAGCACGTTGAGCTCTGGGTCGTCGATCGAGCAGGTGCATACAGCTCGACAGAGATTGACGTGATCAAAAGTCAGGAGGCGCTTGTCCGGGCGCTATCTTCTTACATGCTCATGAGTGACGATGAGCTTGGGCTAGATCCAATAATTAGATATGATGAAGAAGATCGTTGTTTCGTCAAGATTCCAAAGGGTAGAAAGAAACAAAGAACAAATGAGATCTCACCTCAGCCAGTACGTCGATCGGAGGCGATAAGCTCGCGAGGAAACACGTGCTTCAAGACGAGAGATAACAAGTATTTGATCAAGTTTTCTTGGGGCTCTGGTGCCAAACGAAGTGAGCTCGAATACCTGGAGCTTGCAAAAAAGCTACCGGGAGTCATCCATCTGAAGAAGTCAAAGAGTCTGTACAAAGTCGAGACCCACAGAAAGGGCATAGATTTTTCGACTGGATATAAGTGGGAAATGAACTCAGAGGAAGCACATCTCTCCCATGGCAAAACAATGGATCCAAAGGTTGAAGATTACTACATGAAACGTGAACTTACCTTTGCCAAACTCTCACCATTCGGACGCCCACTCAACTCATGCTCAACGGTGAGGGAGTTTGTAGGCGGCATCCGTGATGCGATCATTGGACATCGTAATCTCCACGAAATCCAAATCCTTCATGGTGATGTTTCGGAGGGAAACATCATTTTGTTTGGACCGAACCACAAGGGCGTGACAAAAGGGCTACTTATTGATCTGGACATGTCAACTCTCCTCCAGGATAGTCGGGACAATGATGAAGCGAAAGTCATCACTGGTACCACAAAGTTAATGGCTCTGGGACTCTTGGCAGGTATCAGGGACAAGGATTTTAGTGTTCAACAAACGTATCGTCATGATCTTGAGTCCTTTTTTTACGTTCTACTGGTCGGATGCATGAGCTATGGTCGTGACCCGGAGTCAGTACCTGATTACTTGGAGCAATGGTGTACACCTTCTTCAGCCCTGAACTACGGAATGAAACAATCTCATATTGTATGTGATTTCGAGAAACAGATCATAGGTTTCTTTTCGCCGAAGTTCGAGTGTCTTAAGGATCTGGCACGTACGATACGTAAAATCCTATTTGGACAGCCAACATTGTCGGGAGAGAGGTTCATGGAATATGGCACACCGGAAAACTCTGATCTACTGTATGATCCTATTATAGCCGCCCTTAACGATTCCATTCTGAAACTTGAAGGTAAGAAATATTCTAGATTCACGCCGAACGAGTGTCCACTTTTTATGTATAGTTGCTGACGAAACGCATCAAGTATTACAGGGGAAGTATCGCTAGACAACAAACATGATTTCATCTGGATATAATCTGCGGCAAATAATGGTACCGTAAGTGTTGAAAATAAATTAAGAATATGCAAAACATTTCGAATGATGACTGAGAAAAAAAAGTATGAACTTCAAGCGATATCTGTAAATCTAAATTATAAATATTGCCGGTCGGCAACATGCACGTAAGGATTCTGGAGAAATTCCTTAGGCATGGTTATGGGTTCCATGTTTAGCCCTACTAGGCCTTTTTTTATCATTTAATATGGATTCAGTTATAGAGCTATGACACATGTCCGATGCTATGTGAGTGATGTTTATTGTACTACTTGAGTCTATGACAATCAAGCACATTGGGCTCCTTTCTAACCCAGGCCACACCTGAAACGGTGCTCCTTGCCCCTCATTTTCTTGAAATATCATCGATATATGGCCCTTGACGAATAGCCATTTAGCTCAGTGTTTACCCGTGGAATTCGGCCACCTTTTCAACGGAATCTTCTACCTAAAAAAAATGGTAGCATATGTCTCATGTTCCTCCGGGACAGGTCTAGCCATACTTGGTGCCTGGAGATTTAGGTATCTCTGGAAAAAAGCTTGCTGACACCTTGGCTAGGGACTGGCTATTGCAGCCCCATCCTTCATTAGTCATCTTATTATTCGTCAATACCCCTAAGGTCCTCATTATAGATGAATTGGCCCTTGCCACGCAAAGTACTGGAATGAGCACGCACCAGACTTATAGAGAAGAATCGGCATCAGCTCCTACACCTGCGGCCTGAAGGAACTCTCACTCAAGAGAGATCTTCTTTCAAGACTTTACGCTGCCCGTTCGGGCCTTTTTTTTTGGATCAGATTTTAATTGCGCATGCAGCTATCTAGCTATGACACAATATCAAAGACAATTTTTTTGAAATTCGAAATTTCGAATCTTCACCTTTTCCCTCTCTCCCTCCCTCTCGCGCTCGTCGCATTCTATCAAATAATTGTGATCGAGTTACTGGCATTTTCACCATGTCACCTGTTCGAAAAAAGCGTCCCAACGCTAAGTTGGACAACACGAGAGTCCACCCGAGGGCTCTCGAACAAGTACCTGGCCTTGCCCAGTCTCCGAAATGCGCAGAGATGAGCAAGGTCTCAATCAAAGGGAAGGAAAAAGCCCTCCCCGCCGTCACTGAACCCGATACTGACATGATCGGGTCAGTTGAAATTGTTGAGAAAATTCCTCAACCACCCTCCGTCCCTCACAGGATTGGAGAATCATCCAAACCACCTCCGACCGTGTCAAAACCGTCGGAAAACGCTGCACCCATAGCAGCGTCAACATCAACGTCGCAGCCAAAAGCTGCCACGAAAATAGAGTGTCCCCTCGAGCTCCGACCAATAGTAGAAGCTGAACAACGACGCGCCGCCGAAATAGCGGCAAATCTGGCCCTCTGCTCCGCCGCCATTGCGCAATACATGGCCACGGGCCCGGCCACTACGCCACCGGTTCTCTCTCCTCGCCCGACGAACCCTCTCCCAAGGGTTCCCGACGCCAGGAGCCAAACAATACCCACCGTCCCAGCTCTGCCAGTCAAAAGCACCTGGGCCACGGTGGCCAGAAACGGACTGCGATAGAAAGCAGTCCTTACTGCAAAGGCTGTGCCGCAACCTGCGGCAAAAGCCCACCAAAAAGAAACCCTCAAGGCGAAAGTCGACAAGCGACTGTTCCTTCGTCTTGAAAAGGACCATCCGTGGCGAAAACTGTCCACAAGTTGCGTGAGAAGTAAATTGGAGATGAGATTCCTTTTCTTTAACGATAAAATAACCTCGCTTCATCGAGTGAGGACCGGCTTAGCTATGCTAGCAAAGGACGAAAAAACACGACAAGAGATGCTAGATGGCTCTCCGAAGCTGGCGAGTGAAAACTCCAAACTCGAGGCATCTTCAGATCTTGTAGTCTTACAGATACCCAACGTACCTGTAAGTATAATCACAGAGCGAAGCCTTATGGCGGTCGATTCTGAGTGGGTCTTCGACAAGATCGCTGTTATGACCGGCGCGAGACCAATACACGTCCGACCTCATGGGACGTGTCGAACTGGGGCACCGCACCGAAACTGGCATGCCCTTTTCGACCGGGACGACGCCCCTCGTGCGGGCTTCCGCCTCTTCGACGAGTCTGGTAGGGCTACCATACACAAGCCTCGTCGACAAATTGAACAGTGTAAACGCTGTTTGGGCTTCCACGCCACTCGTGGTTGCTCCCACGCTCCAGCCTGCTGGAACTGTGGATCAACTATGCACTCGGAAGCCGAGTGCAGGGCCCTCACAAAGTGTCGTAACTGTGGGGGACCTCATCGATCAGATTCTCGGGACTGCCAAGTCAGACCCAGAAAGTCTGGACCGGTGACAAAAGAGCAGCTCGCGTGGGAATGCCATCTCGAGCAAGGGAAGTTCACGGAGGCGGCTCGAGCTAGGGCCGCAGCCAAAAAGGCCGAAGAGGCGATTGTCGCCGCGGCGAAGGATACCGCAATGGCCGAGGCAACAGGTTTCGGAGTGCTGGGACCTGAAGAAGAAGTTTGAGGACACAGCAACCTCGACGATATTCCCTCCTGGGGCATCTACTAACAATTAGCAGGATACCGGCTGGATCAAAGGTGCCTGCTAACTCATCTACTGCTCTCAGCGGAGATGAAGTAAATTTGTTATTTGGAAGGTGTGACGGACGACGGAATGTGTGAGGAGCACATTGACTGGGTCCATTATGGAGAAATCTTCTGTTATTTCGGAGTTGTTTTGATTTTCTTGATTTTTCGTTTCAGTTTAATCAGCTGCACTTTTGGTAGCGATTCAAGAAGTTGGAACGAGTTAGGCTGTAGGAAAGATTACAGGGAACCCTGCCGGCTCCGCCTGTCCTTGACCCAATGTGGAAAACATAGCTTTAGCTTAGGACAAAATAAACAAAATAAAAACAATAACAAAGAAAAGTACAGAATAAATGTCGTCCTGGGCATGTTGGAGGACTATTCTCAACACCTGTCAGCGGTGTCCCCTACGAACCTCCTGCTCTCACTGAAGAGTCTGCAGAGCCGAGATTGAGTAACAAAGTCCTCACTTCGAAGAGGATTCCCAATCGCTTTCGCGGTCTGTATCGTCTTCATCTCTCAACACATTCCCCGATCACCATTATCATGAAGCTAACCACGGTCAGATCAGATGGTATGGTCGGAGCCCTACTCATCACCATCCCTTGATCATGGAGGAAAAGCCATCCGATGAGTTTCCGGAGCGTTCCCAGCACCCGATACGGATATCGTGGATTGGATCAAGTCGACCTCAACTGTTACAAAGAAGGGAGATATAAATGAACATGAGCACCTCATGTGGTTCCGGTGTCTAGGCCTCGCCTGGCTGGGACTGCAGGTTTTTTGAGACTTTTTCCTGCGCATGCAGTTTCCATTGCTACCATTTTTATTTTTTTGGGTAGAAGGTTCCGTGGAAAAGGTGGCCGAATTCCACGTGTATATACTGAGCTGAATGGTTATTCATCAAGGGGAATATGTCAATGATCTTTCAAGTAAAAAAAGTGGATAGGAGCACTGTACAAGGTGTGGCCTGGGTCAGAGAGGATCCCAATGCGCTTGAAATTGAGGGGTGGTGGCGAGCATGGTATTAAACAAAACGTATCTTCAATTGGATTGGTAACGTACCTCTGGGGGGCTGAGATGCACTTGGATTATGTGATGTCAATGGGTGAGTCATGCAGATATTATCTTGTAGGTTATGTTTCATTATTAAAATATTATTTTATCAATTTTTGAATTAGATTTCATTTAACCCGATTTGGCACCCAGTAAGCCCATGTGGGCGGCTATGAACCCATTGTATATTTACATGAGGGGGAAACCATTACGATAAAAATTCCCTTACCCTATTAACTTTTATTTTCATCTATAATCCTTCGTTTCCTGTAGGAAGTGCAATTGGCCTTGAGTCCGTGACATGACTAGCTAAAATTAAATAAGACCTCACCATCCTTTCCCAGCCCTCGTATGCTGAAAGAATACGACTATGGTCTTAAAATTGACCCCGATGTTCCAAATACTTGCGGTGGGGGCTGACCAGGAGCTGTTTGTGCGTGCATCCTGGCCCTCTCTTTAGTACCTCCGGCTTTTGTTGGGACACCAGTGTGAACCCTTGGCCGTCTATCAAACTGTGGATAGTTTGGAAGCGATTAATGTTAGATATAGAGTTTAAGGTGTTAGGTTTACAAAGCTTGGAGTTACTTGTTTCAGACAAAGGTGCTTCGCTTGGGTTGTAGCACTAAGAACTCTATATGTTCTGACTAGAGATGTTTCGTACTAAACCATGTGAAAATTGGTTCGTGGGCACAAGTTGGGTACAGAAAGGGGCATTGCCATTTTCTGGACATACATAATCTAGATAGTAACAGAAAGAGAAAGGGCAGCCAGGAATTAATTGTCACTTTTTACATCTTACATTATTCAATTGACTCGTAGAGACTAACATCGTCTGTAGATTTTGCCGTAGTGGTTGTAGATGCCGTTGTTGATATCTCTCCTTTCCTGAATTCCGCCGTTCTCTACATTGGTTCATACCGTGCTCGTTGAACTTTATTCTTGTGAGCCGCGAAGTTCTGCCACGATTTATGGTTCTTGCTGCAGTTGCAACATAATATCGAATTCCTCGGGCATTTCCTGGTCTGGTGAGTGCCCGCACGCTCACCACATCTCCTTGCCCTATTGCAAGAGGCATGGGTATGGCCCCATTGACAGTAGTTGAAACACTGCTTGATTTGTGCTCGGGCTGACCAGAGCTGGGCCGTGTACGGCATTGAGTTTTATACAATGCCATTTCTTATCACTTCGCGTTGAAGTGCCTCTGTCGACAAACTCGGGACGATTGACACTCGAGTATGGCGGTTAGTTCCCATCTATCGGTGACACTCTTCGTCGAAGATCCATTTCACCCTGTTGATTTTTAGTTCGGGGATCCGAACTTTTGTTTCTGCACAATTTGATTTATAAATTCGCTATTATCTGGGGTTTTACCCCCCCCTATACATGTATCCAAGGGGATCCCCAAAATTTCAACAGGGTAATCCTGCTTTAGGACGCAGAGCTCCCTTGGTTGCGCCATACTCAAGGCAATGTCTCGCTTGGAGACCAACTGCACAAAAACCTCCGTATCATTGCTCTGCAGCTTCCTTACTGCGTATGCCCCCTTGATGTGTAATTTTGCATTGTGTAGGAGCTCTGCCGGCTCTATGTTGTCTGCTCCCTGTATTCTAATCCGTACTGTCTCTTTAGTCGCTAGCAGTGCGACGATTGAGGCGTATGTGGGTCGCCCTCTCATTCCTAGTATTGCCGAAGGAGCCGTCGCGCAAAACAGCTCCTCGAGATTCTTCGTGACTGCCTTCTCTAAGACCAGCATCTGTTCTTCTATTCGCGAAGCTTTGAGCTTCGATTGTAAAATCTTAGCGTGAGCCTTTATGGTATCAAGTACCTTACCTATTTCAACCATCGGTGTCGCAGACTTGTCAGTGCCTGCTATCACTAGTTCGTCTCTGACCTTGTTTAGAAAGAACCCCACTGTCTTTAATGTATTCATGTTGACCCCTGTAGAGATCGCGAGAGACTCTACAGCCGTAATCGCGGCAGTTCCGCTGTCCATTGATGGTGGTTGTGGCTCCGTGAAAATTTTTCTGCCGTGAAATCCACCTTTCTGGCTCTCCAACTCGCCATGCCGAAGCGTAACGTGAAAAAAATGGGGAATCAGATAAGGACTGATTAAGATGGAAACAATTATCGAGATGATGGAATAACGTTCATGGAACGTGGTGCCGCTTTTGACCAAATAATAATCTCATTTTATCAATTGTTGATAAAACACAAAGTAATACAATTTGCGTGGCGTCACGAAGTCGATAAGTAAGGTAAACAAACAGATATCTCGAATTACACCCTTGGTTGTCTCTTCTTTCCCCCTCTCATCCGCTACTAAAAGCACCTCGATAATGAGCCAAGTCTGATCCATATCAGAGTCCTAGCAATATCCTAAACACTATGAGTATGTAGTACAATTAATAATGCCCAAGTAAGTTCCTTTTCATGATAGCCAAAGTCCTAAGCTAAAAATTTCAAGTCCACAGTGGTATAGGATAGGCGGTGCCGGAGAGGATCATGGCGAAAATGACAATCATATTCCAGCTGCGTGAAACGCTACTAAAATTGCAGCAGCTTGTGTGAGAGATTTCCAAAGCAACTTTGAATAGATGGAAGATTACTCCATGTTGGATCCAAGGTAACCACGTCTCATACAATCCCTTTTCCGTCACATCTCCCCGGTGACGGATTTCTCAGTCTTCTCTGAGCGCTCTCAAGAAGTTATATTATCAGTGTTCCATAGGGTGCGTTGTTGGGTTGGTGGAGTGCAGCGATCATTCCTTCAGACAGGAAGTGTGGAGTCGGCATAAGGTATAGTATTCACAAAGAGGTAATAGTGTAGTGAGAAAGTAATGATCTTGGTAAGAGAACAGTGGTCCTCTTGGAGAAGATGGAATTTTATTGGTTTAAGACTTTGGTGTAACCAGAAGAAGTTACGTGGAAAAAAATACTCCTTCACGCTCGGTATACATGTGCATAAACAGAGTAGCGTATAGATTTTACTTCGAATAGTTTTAAAATGTATTACCTACGAAAGTTGACTTTCGCATGAGTCCGTCCCACCTATTTAAAAGTTAAATCCAACGACTCGTATTTTAGCCTAGCAATCTGCATTAAAGAGCATCTTAGGATTCACTATATTTGTCCATAAAAGAACTCAATTTGAGTATAAATTTTTCTTCCACAATCATCGATTCCGACTCGAGATTTGGTTGAAACCATCACTGACTTCTAGGCGATCCTTACTCCTCATGCTTGAACTTCCGGGTTTAAGGCCTCAGAGCCAAGTTCCCCGGACATCATGAAATCCTTTGAGGCAGGTTGACCTCATGCCTCAGTACTCTTTGTAGCTACTCTTGCTCGGGCCACTGCATAAAACTTTCGTTGATTAGCCTATTGGGTGATGAAAAATTGCTTTTCGGTCACTAGGACAGCGTTATTCTGGATGTAAACTAGATTTGACGATGGCCCCGATGCTAAGCTTTGATTCCTCTGTAGTGCGGAGGAATCGAAAAGCTCTTTTCTCGTAAGATAACCTTCGCTGTCGACACAAAGTCGGTTTTGGCCCGCTAGAACAACGTGATATTACTAGCCTGGGTACCTATCGCTTACGCAACCGTTGATAGCAAGCCAGTTTGTGATAGGAGTTGGTAGAGATAGTTGGTAACGAGATAAAGAAATGGTCGCCTGTCAGTATTCGTCCTCAAGTCAGCACTCCACTTTTGTCAGTGGATGTGATGTCTTTATTATTTGCTCCGTTCGACGCTTTCCTGCTTCAACCACCAAGTGGAGCACCGGTGTTAATTCCATTGCTGTTGCGGCTACTATGCTACTTGAAACTGACATTGTGAGTTTTTTGTAGATGTCTCTGCAAATCCAGTGTAATACCAGTTCATAGGTAAATAAGTATGGGCCTCGTCCCGCAAATAATTTTGGAGCGTACTCGCCATGAAAGAAAATTTTGTGCTGGTTGGGTAGAATTTTTTGCAAATAGGAAAGATGCTTTTTTTTCTTTGAGCTTGATGTCTCTCGGGCAAACTTGATAGGTTCCTTGGTATCGGGAACATTATTTTCTGATTAGATTCGACTAGCTCAGAATTAGTCACCTCTTTGTCAGGAAGGATTGTTGGCTTCCATTGAATAGAGGCCTCATTCGCAATCATACTTGTGATTTTTCGCGAGGCCTGGGGGGTTTGGACAAAATGGTGTCTATTCAACACTGATTAGATTAGATTAGATTAGATTTATATTATAGTCCTAACTGAGTCAATGACTATAGAGGACTCCTAGAATCTATATATAAGATACTAGCTACATTATTTCCTTTCCAATTTTACAATTTTTAACTATTTTCTTTTTCAACACTGATGATAGATGCCGTATTCGAACGCTTGATCCTCACCTGAGGCATTTTCGAATATCTATAGATGACCATCAATCCGAGAATTCTAGCTCAACGATTTTCAAGGAATGGAAAAAGAGAATTTCTGAATTTTTCAAAATTGTGTATTTTTTCGTAAATTAACATGCCAGAGACAAAACCTGATGGGAGCCTATAACTCGACCAGAAGCAAAGTGCATGAGTATGAGGCCTCAACCTTACCGATGAAGATTTATCTAGATTTCACTCGCGAATACCACAATATGGCCAGTTCGCGAATACTTAGAAGTCACCTACCTCCGTGAGTATCTACTGAATGAACTTCCAAAACATTTTGACATCCTCTCATACTATTACCGTAAGAAATATAAGTAAGCCTTGTTGGATTCGAGCCTGCGATCAACTGTCAAAAGTGTGATGGGTGTCTATTCCATGCAGACTCTACTTGAGAGGTGAGCTCAGATAATGCAGCACTGCACCATCCAACCATGGTGGTGTTTCAAAGTTAAGCTGTGCGCTCGCAATCAATAGCTTGGCGCGCACAATGCTCTTATCTCTGAAAAACTCCTGGCCAAAATTGTAAATCTCACACCCGCCAAAATTGTATCCATCTTCTAATCATCTTATACACTTGTCCTAATCTCACTCACGTCCATCCTAAAGGGCTGTCTGCGAGAATTGTGCATCACGGTTGCCATTTTACGGCGGATATTCATATTGTCTTATGCGTGAAATTGGTGACTAGCTGAGAATAGAGGGATAAGTCGATGGGAGGTTGGGCCATCGAACTGAGAATGTACTAGTGCATGCTTGTAAACTTGATGAGGTTTTGTTGGAAATCGAACCCGTTGTGAAGGAGAGATTGATTTGCTGGAGGGTCTTGAATCATTGCCTCGAGGGACAACTTTTTTGGCATTGCGAAATCTGATTGAATTGGGTCAGAGTAAATATTTCACTCTCAGGCTTATAGAGGACACTGCGGCTAGATGTTCAGACAATTTCCTTTTTGATTTTGTATACTACCGAATCGCATTGAGTAATTTGCTTTATAGCGACAATGAACCTTGTTCGTCCATAATTGCTTTGGCCTTCACCGTACAGTCCACGCCGGAGACAATCAATGAGGTTCACGGTCATGTTGCGCTTACCATAGAAAAAAGGTAGAGCTTGGATTCTCTTGCTCTGGCTTTCCGAGAGCATTAGTCTTGTCATCATCGCAAGTGTTGAAATCAAGTTATGATATTGACTTTGAAGGGTGCGTGAAGCGTTCGTGCATGATTTCACAAATCGGTTCCCATAGATGATATTCTAATTGAGATACACCGAGTTACATTTCAACAAATCGAAATTTATACTAATGCACTGGTCTAATCATAAGAAGTGGAGTAAACAGCACGTTAAGATCCCCAACTTCACAATTTTTTTGCCCTCCATTTCTGATCGTAATTCTGGTAGCTATTTTATTATGTTTATATCGCCATTTTCCGTAACTTCCTGCTTTCTGAGTGAGTTCTTAACCTCCAATGTGTGGTGTATCGGAGATGAATCGTCAGAACTGAGGCAGAGGCTCATTAAATCGTTCAAAAGTGAAAACTTACCCAATCTTTGTTCTGAAGGTTTCACGGGAGGAGTAATGTGTGTCTAAAGTTTGTAGCTGGGTTTGATTTTCATTGTCCCCTGGTGTTGTAGAGGTTTGTTCTGATGAGTGTGTCGGCAGATGTGTTCAGTATGTGACATATGTTTCAGGCGGCGTTCTTAACGCTTCTTTTTCCTTTTGCCACAAATCGCAGAGAAGCTAATTATCTCCGTCAACCATATGCGTCAAAGTGCATCTTCATCCGTTCTCTGCTGTGTATAATTTGTCAGTGTTATTTTGACAATTATTTTCCACATCATCAGTCACGTTTAATGAGTATGTTTTACAGTTTTTTCATGACAAATCTGTGAGTGGGCTACAAGATATATGTCTGAATTTTTTTGGTGACGTATCCTTCTACTTGATAGGACTTGACATTAATGTAAAGAACAGTTAATATTAAAGGTGAGGAGCACAATGTCAGAATTGGTGATGCCGCTGGTTTAATTCAACATTGCACAAAGGATAAAAGTTACTATTGATGTTGCCGGCTATGTAGAGTACAAGTCACCAGTATTTATTTCCGCCTAGCTAATGATATACACGCCTGCGAAAAAACTCCAGCTTAACTCCATGGCACGGAGACAATAAACCTTATCGAATCCGTGTCGTCGTTACTATTTAAACCCTATCCTTCCATCCAACTATCCCATGTTCCGAGCTGTAAAATTTGCTTCTTTGCAAGAAAGTTTGATGTTAAATACTAATTTAACTATGAGCGTTCTCCGCGAAGGCGACGGGCAAGCTGAATATCTTTCTAGTGGGAGCATTAGTAAAGCTTGGAGTGTGATAGAGGTAGTTTCCATACTGATTGAATTGTAACGCGCTTAGCGTGGATAGCGCATAAGTTTGTGTCTTCGAAGAGGGAGACGAGGTAGGCCTCAACCGATTCCTGTAACGCACCGATTGCAGACGACTGAAATCGTAGGTCGGATTTGAAATCTTGCGCAATTTCACGAACAAGACGTTGGAATGGAAGTTTTCGGATCAAGAGTTCGGTGGACTTTTGGTACCGACGGATTTCTCGGAGGGCAACAGTACCGGGCTTGTATCCTTTGACTAGTCAGACTGCTGCGATTTGGGTTACAGAGTAAGGTCATCATCACTTACTGTGAGGCTTCTTTACACCTCCGGTAGAGGGTGCGCTTTTACGAGCTAGAAGGTCTTTAGTACAGGAATTTAGCGATTTCTCATTACCAACCAGCCTTAGAAGCCAACTGTTTTCGGGGTGCTTTTCCACCAGTGGACTGTTGAACGCGTTAGGGTTGGTGAACTAGGCATGACTTTCGTGATTTACCTTGCGCGCGGTTTGCTTGGTTCGAGCCATTTGGTGTTGATTTGATGCGGGTTGGTGTGTGTTTTGATGAAAATTGATGGAGAGCCGATGAAAAGAAGTGATGGGGTTGAGTGCAGAGAAGGCTGGGTTGACGGGTGTATTTGAATGTAAAAGGAGCGGGCGCCTGATTACATACTCATGAACTAGGATATATTAAGCTCGGGTTCGGCGGCAAGATGAGCTGCGGCAGTCAAAAACTTAAGTTTATGTCATATAGAGAAAATTCAGGACCACAAATAACTGAATACCGCTTGAAGATTTAGCTAATGGGTTGTTTTCTCCTTGAATCATCTACCATCTAAATTTCCGACACTCACCGAGTGGTGAATATAAAATGTTAAGCCTTTTATTTTCGGTGAATGTCGTTGACCTGAGGCTTGTACGATGCTAAGTCTTACAGACGAGTTAAAGGGTTCAAGGGCAAATAACTGAGTTTAAGAATTGTTATCTTAAATCTCTTCATTATACATTATCATATTAAGACTCAGATCTATGTAACACCATTCCACCGGCATGGATCTACTACGAGACTTGGTGACCGCACGGGCAGGTGACAATGCAAGGATTCTGAAAGTCTGATGTACAGTGAGCCCGTTACATCAAAGGCTAACGACCTCTACAACAACCATGACCGGGCTTGTGAGATGTACCTATTTCTCAGGTACTCAGTTCTTTCTACACGTGGTGCAATTTGGTCCAGCCATTAGATGTGGTCGAGAGAGCATAGAGAGATTGAGGTTGTGGATGACACTAGTTGCTCTTTACAGTGAAAAAGAAAGAGATGCGTCTAATTAACAGCACAGAAGCAAGGAACAAGGAGTCTGCACTGCACGATTCTGTCCCCGATAGTACGAGCCCGTATTACTGGCGACTGAGCTTGAGATCCTTGACCAACTTAGCCAGGCATCGCTCCGCCAACTGAGCATTCCATTGTCATGTCAACAAGATTATGAGTGTGCATCACCACTAGGTATTAGCAAAGGAGTTTCCAGTCCGATTTAGTAGGCTTCAACTAGAGAACTGGCTCTCTGTCTCACGGAGCAACTGCTAGCCAGGCCGAACCCGTCAATTGATCGAGTAACTATACGAGACCTTTAGCCCATCTCGCCCTCAAGGCACATAGCTTTCTATGTTGACCTTGCTTGCGCAGCTCGAGCGACACGGGCCAAAATCTACAGAATTTCAACTCCTGTTGTTTCTTTGCCTCCATGTCGCGTAAACGTTATTGTTTATTAACGTGACTTGTCATGCGTCCGAGTCTAAGGCAGCTTGTGACCTAAAATAGTCACAAAACGTCACAATGCATGAATAAACGCGCTACTAGTCGGCAGTGAATATGGAGACCTTTAACCACTCGTAGACGTTAAGGTTAAGAATTTAGTAAAGTCCCTTTTAAGTGCAAGACTAATAAGGACCCAACAATCTGAGAACCAGATTCTGGCAATCTATCTAGGTTCTGATTTTGATTATCAATTTTCTTCCATCAGCTGTTAAATACTTCAACACGTAACTCATTTTCGTCTATTTGGCCACGAATGGAGTATTTAATTTATCTAGACTCCACCGTGTCGACGTTCCGCACTGTTGAATGACCTTATGACTTAATGACCTTTCATGTATAACCTTATAAATGATGACTAATTATGTTGATGAGTAATGAGTTACCTGTTTAGGAATGGCGTCAGGAGAGAGGGACAACTGCTGTACATACGTGTTTCATTTAGTTAGGATGGGGGGGAATAGAAGTTATACGTTAACCACCAATTGTTATCACTGCTATAGAAAGCTTGTGATATAAATACCACTCGAGTATTCCGACACGCATATTCTCAACTACATTGTCTCTAAAAGTATTTCCAGTTATCGAATTACGGCAAATGATCAGTACCTCATAGTCATAACATCTAGTTTTGTGATAACAGAAAGTTTATCTTCCACATGTCGTTAGAAAACACTAACATGAACAATCCTCATTCCTAGTACAAATTCGCAGTTCTTCCGTGAGCATCAATCAGAGGCAAGCCTCAGTGCTCTAATTTAGCCGTGTTTACTTTCGTCAGTCCGCAAACGATACAGAAAAATATGTGGTCGAATCTGACTGGGCTCGATCCAGCCATCTCACATCTCAAGTGGGTTGGGTTTCCGAAATATCCAGGCTCAACTTTACAGACTAGCGCGGAAGAAGTGCCATGCAGCTGTGACTGAATGTATAGCATTGTTTACTCTCATATATATAAAGTTATGGCACAAACCGTACTCTTCAATTGTGAATAGAATATAACTAAATTAAAGTCCTTACCGACTCTTTGGAAATGAAGGACTGCTATAAGCTGTTTGAAGGCTATTTAACAATTAATTGTTTTTACATATTCTTCTTTTTCATTATTCTCCAATTGACACTGATGGTTTGCCCTTTCGATTCCAACTAGTACCAAGATACCGAAACCTGGCTTTTACTGGAAATTAGGATAATTTGGGCTATCAATTAGGCTACGTTGTTGAAACACAAGTGACTACAAATTCTGTACTTAGTTTGACTTCGGTAAACACTTGTATGAATGCGCTCTACAACATCAACTACTGAGTCATTAGTTTTTTCTTTGTTGGAAAGAACCAATCTTCAGGAAATCTCCGTACCATCATTATAATCATCATCATCATTATCATCAAGCTAGCTACGAGCGGAACAGATAGTAGGGCCGCATCTATACTCGCCGTTTATTCATTTTGCTTGATTATGGGAAAGAATTCTGATCATTTTCCGGAGCATACCTAGCTCCAGATACAGTCATGGAATGAATAAACTTGATCTCTTTGCCATGAGAAAAGTGAAAGAGTTGAAAATACGAATCCTGCGTCCAGGCCTCGCCTGACTGAGACTACCGGTTTTCTGAGAGCTCTTCATTTTTTGGTTCAAGTTTCCGTCGAAAAGGAGCTTGACTTCCACATAACAGTAATGAGCTAAATAGCTACTCACCATACGCATTTGATCAAAGCCTTTTTTTTCGTAACAAATTCTAATGGAAGCACTGATTAAGTCTTGGTCTTGGTCAAGGCGGATGCCTATGTGCTAGATAAATGTTGATTCAAGTAGCAAGATATAAAACCGTGACAGGTACTCCGCATGTTTATGTATTACCGTGTTAACGACTAGGAAGTCGATAGAGTACCTGCGATCTGTGCTTTTCAACACTGGCATTTTGATCACTTCAGCGCTAAGTTTTACTGGCATTCAGAGTCAAGCACTGCCCGTGCTCGAAGCGTTGTTGGTGGCTGTCGAGAGTATCGCGCAGTGAAACGAGCGCAATTTTCTAGAGCGGAAATGTCAAGGAGAACTATTTCACCTACTAACAAGCAAACGATGGAAGGTGTTGTGGTCCACATCCTGGTGGTGTTCTCTGGTATGGTTTGAGTAGCCTGGGCACGTACTCCACTTGGGAAGGAGATGCCTAAGACCACATTTCGCGCGGAGAAAGGTTGAAAGATGATGGAGGCATGCCTGGATAACTCAGGGTTTTTGAGACGTTCCCCTGGGTGGGTATTCACGGATGAGGGTTGACTTGGGGTGAAGAAGAAGCCACCATAACTTCGCAGTGGTACTTGTAAATGAAATCCGAGGCATGAGTGCTCCTATTATAAACTGAGTCATCTTTTCTGTACTTTTCTCTGATATTGTGTCATAGCTAGATAGCTGCATACGCAATTAAAATCTGATGCAAAAAAAAAAAAAAAAAAGATTTCAAGTTTGCAGTGGATTTAATTGGGGCACATATTCGCTTCAGGGGCTGTACCCCTGTTAGCGCCCGTTTCGGCATGGTACATAATTCTTATCCTGGATTTCCAGGCCTAAACTAAGGGCACAATTTGATTTCATGTCACTCTCAGTTTTATGCAAATCCAGCCTGTTCTCCAGTTGTTTGTCATCACTTTTATGACCGCCGACCGCTAAAAAATTACACAGCTCTTCTCATCTTGTGCTTGAGTGACAATAAAAATAAGATTTCTCAAATACAATGTTATTTATTCAGAAGACACATGGATTTACTCGATATTTACCTTATTTTGCAGATGAATCCACCTGAAACCCCACCTTCAACACCTCGAATCAAACAATTATCCAGAGATCAAAACATGTTAATAAGACGAAGGAATAAATATTAACGAATTGAAATTAAAGAAAAATTTTAGATCTATTGGCTCCATGAATCTGGCAAAATTCAGACGCAGATTACCGTGAAACTAGGCATTTCTCGGGGACAAGTTAGTTATTCACTGCGCCGCGGAACTGTCTCCACCAAAAATAGAAAAAGAACATCCTCGAGGCTGAAAGCAGATGATGATGATCAGATTATATCACGTTGAGTATTACCTTTAAACCGCCGCAAAACATTTATGGAACTCGCCTCTGGCTCCTTTAGACATCTTGGTGTTAGTGAGCGTGTAATACAAAGAGAACTTAAAAAAAGAGGATAACGGGGACATGTGGCTCGTCTGAAGTCTCCAGTATCTCTAAAAACTATGAAGACATGCTGAGAATGGGCCCAAGCTCATCTAAATTGGACATTTCAAGACTGAAAAACAGCTTCATGGGCAGACGTGACTTGGGTAGATGATGGAAGAAATTCTAGAGAATGGGTGACAAGAATTGTTCGTACATTCCTCAATAAGAAGATGGTAATTTGATCCTCTAACATTATGAGCTAAACTTCCCAAGAATACAACGCTGATTGTGTTGGAGAAAAATCGAAGAATACGGTCGGCTGGATGCTCAGGGGTTACTTCTTTTTTTTTTTTTTTTAATCATATTGTATTCAGCTAGCTAGCTTTGACAACAGGGGTTACTTCGCAGGGCCAGAAAAAGGCCCCTGTTTTTTTTTTTTTTTTGCATCAGATTTTAATTGCGTATGCAGCTATCTAGCTATGACACAATATCAGAGAAAAGTACAGAAAAGATGACTCAATTTACAAGAGGAGCACTCATGCCTCAGATTTCATTTGCAAGTACCACTGCGAAGTTATGGCGGCTTTTTCTTCACCCCAAGTCAACCCTCATCCGTGAATACCCACCCAGGGGAACGTCTCAAAAACCCTGAGTTATCCAGACATGCCTCCATCATCTTTCAACTTTTCTCCGCGCGAAATATGATCTGAGATGTCTCCTTCCCAAGTGGAGTAGGTGCCCAGGCTACTCAGACTATACCGGAGAACACCGCCAGGAGGCGGACCACAACACCTTCCATCGTTTGCTTGTGTTTATAGTGTCAGCTGCACTCTCGCAAGCGAAGTCTTGGCGCGCACAAAGCTCGATTCGTAAAACTCTTGTCAAATTTCAAAATTTCACGCCCGTCGAGAATGTATCCCTCTTTTGCATCATCTTGTAAACTTGTCCTGGTCCCTCTCACGTCCATCCCAAAGAACTATCTCCCAGATTTGTGCGCCACACTTTGCTTCCTCCGTCGGGTATAAATATCGGCGTGGGCGTGTATTTGGCGGTCAACTAAGGCCAGAGAAAGTCGACTAGAGGTGTGGTCATTGGGGTGAGGATGTACTATGTCGTACTTGTAGACTTGATGAAGCTTAGTCGAGAATCGGACTCTTTGGGAATGAAAGATTGACGTGGTGGAGTAATTTGAATTTTTGCCTCGTGGGCCAACTTCTTTGATATTGCGAAATTTGACTGAACTTGGCTCTGGGGGAATATTTCACTCCCAGGTTCGTAGAGGACACCGCGTACAGGTGTTCAGTCTTGCCCTCCAGGCCCCTGTTTATTTTGGGAGAAGGAGTGGGGATCCATTAATTCCCAAAAATATTGCGAGAATGTATGTTTCTGTGTTTATTATGCCATTTAAATCTACGACTATCTAGCTCATTGGGCTCCTCTCTGACCCAGGCCACACCTTTTACAGTGCTCCTGTCCACTTTTTTTACTTGAAAGATCATTGATATATTCCCCTTGATGAATAACCATTCAGCTCAGTATATACCCGTGGAATTCGGCCACCTTTTCCACGGAACCTTCTACCCAAAAAAATAAAAATGGTAGCAATGGAAACTGCGTGCGCGGGAAGAAGTCTCAAAAAACCTGCAGCCCCAGCCAGGCGAGGCCTAGACACCGGGACCACATGAGGTGCGCATGTTCATTTATATCTCCCTTCTTTGTAACAGTTGAGGTCGACTTGATCCAATCCACCATATCCGTATCGGGTGCTGGGAACGCTCCGGAAACTCATCGGATGGCTTTTCCTCCATGATCAAGGGATGGTGATGAGTAGGGCTCCGACCCTACCATCTGATCTGATCGTGGTTAGCTTCATGATAATGGTGATCGGGAAATGTGTTGAGAGATGAAGACGATACAGACCACGGAGCGATTGGGAATCCTCGTCGAAGTGAGGACTTTGTTACTCAATCTCGGCTCTGCAGACTCTACAGTGAGAGCTGGAGGTTCGTAGGGGACACCACTGACAGGTGTTGAGAATAGTCCCCCATATTGTGAGAAAATAGTTCCTCTTATCGATGGCTTGGTCTCGATGGGACCTTGGCTTTCCCTAATGCAGGATAATGCTCCTGCTCATGCAGCAGCAAATACAATGGAAGATATGAGCCATAGGCTCATTCAACCGATTTTGTGGCCGGCCAACTCGCCTGATCTTAACGCGATTGAAGCTGTTTGGAATAAGATGAAGGATGACATCCAGCGTCATCATCCGAATCTGGGTTGCGGAAAGCAGCGAACTCAAGATAGTCTTCGCAAGATTACAAAGAAGGCATGGGATTCCGTGTCTTCCGATGATCTTGTGAGACTCATTCAGAGTATGCTAGCAAGATGTCAGGCTGTGGTAGATGCGGATGGGGTACCGACCAGACATTAAGACCTGAAAATATTCCAGCCACATGTTCAGATCTAAGGTTAGGATAAGACTGGCTCTATTTTGTGATTTGAAAACCTTTAAACTCTTGTAAATAAGTTATAAAGTCAAGTAGCAAAAATGCACAAATGTTATGCAGCCGATCATTATACAAATTAGGTTTAGAACGAAGGAAAGACCCACTGCAAACTATGGTTTCCAGATAAAAAACTGCCATACAACTTTTTTCGAAAATTTGCACAAGTACGGGGGCTAACCCCAATATGGAAGGTGACTATGCCTAAGGGGTCTTAGTCTACACGCTAAACCCCCTGCCAAAGCCCTACTGCAAACATGACACCGTGCCACCACGGTATTTTTATTTATTTATTTATCTTTATTTAACGTCTGGCGGATCACGCGTCAAGCGAGTAACCCTATTAAGTCCCTACTGAGACAAAAGACGCCAGGATTTAATCCCTGGGCTTCTACATGTTTTAAAGGAAAGCAATAAACAAAATTAAACTATTTAACATATAAAGGAGGTGCATTCACATAGCTACTTCCCGCAGTTTGTTAGGCTCTAATTTGTGGTGGTAAGATACTTGCTCGGCGCCATTCTCTGCGCAGGTCAACCCACACTCCCTGTTGACCTCCACTACCGGAAAAATAAATTAGAAAAAAAGGAGTCTAGATTGCTTATCTTTCTTCCTTCGTTTGCTGGTTTTTCGCGACACTTGAAACCTCAAGATTATGGGCAGATATCTGTGAAGAATCGGGTTTCCTGTAGCCATTCTCCAAATCTTTGACCTCCTTCATATGTGCCAAGAATGAACGGGATCATTTCCGAAGGCGGACCCTGCATTAGTCGTGATCTTCTTTTCGCTATATGACAGAAAAAGCAATGTAGTGGGGCCTTACGACGGCCACATCGGCAGTAATTTGATGCATTTTCATGATTGAACCGCTCGTGATAGTCAGCGAAGTCGCCGTGCCCAGATCTAGCTGCTAGAATTCGACCTAGAGTGGCGCGCGGAAGGGCAAGTTCTTTTGGCCTAGTGGGTGCTGATATTATTCCTAGCTTTTCGTAGCCTAGGTGCTGGGGAAGGAGATTTCTCCAGAGGTTGCGAGAGGCTTGCGTTGTTGACTCTTTTGCCCAGCGCTTTAGCCCCGCATATGTGAAAGCGACGTCATCTGGAGTTGGTAACTGGCAGCCATCTTTCGCTGCTTTGTCCGCAGCTTCATTTCCAACTATCGATGCGTGACTCGGGACCCATCGGACCCGGATTTGGCCCCGTCTAGTGTGGGCCAGCCGTGAGCGGTCTTGCCATTTGGGATTTAAGGTGAGGAACTCGTCAAATTGCGCTTGTGAGGACCCTGAAAAGGGGAATAACAGTCGAGTGGCAACTTCCAGATTATCTAGACAAATCCATAGATCTGTCGCGAATTTGGCAGTTGGGAGTGCTAGTGCGGACTTTGCCCCCTCTAGGGCACCTTTTACTTCCGCATCGAAAACTTCGACGCCTTTTCCAAGGGCAAGACTTTGATGCAAGACTTGTACGCCTCCTTGGTATCCGATGAAGCCAGCGCTGCTCAAGCCGTTTAGTTGCTTAGAGCCATCCGAGTAGATAATGATGTCTCCGAAGGGGATGGTCGTAAGAAAGTCAAGGAAGGACTGTTTGTTTTCCTCTGTAGTGGTACTGTTCGAACCAGCCACCCGAGATTGTGCAGCTTCACGGCTCTCACGTGGATTCCAAGGAGGAATAGCGATTGCATTGATTTGCTCTGATCTGGGGAGTGAAAGTACACGTCGGGCAAATCGAGAGGTAGCACGCTGTGAGCTGAGAACTCTTTTAGCACGGCGTAAGAGCGGGTGTCGAGGATCCAGACGGCGTAGTCGGACGGTGGCTGCAAGTGCACGGCCATCAAGGGCTATTTCCGGCTGCTGTAGCCCTGATTCACGATGAAGTATCGCTGTTGGTGTGGTGCGATACACTGGAAGTGTCGCGCGGGCAGAGGCAAGCACGACCTTGGAGAGCTGTTGTAGTAGGGAATCTACACGGTTTGATATGCGTCCCGTGGGACCTTGTCTAGATCTGCCTGGTCACCAGGATTCTGAGGCGTAGTAAACGATGGGGAGGACACATGAATCTACTGCACGACGCAGTAGATGAGGAGGAGCCCCTCTTGTTGTATTACCAAGGGATGAAAGAGCATGGCTAACCTTGAGGGCCTTTGAGGCGAGGGTTCGAGCGTGCCACTTAAAGGAGAGCTTTTTATCAAAGAGTACTCCAAGCCAGCGAGTGTATGGGCGAGTAGTATTTTCAGAGACGGTAATAGCGCCAGCACTTACCATGGGAGTATTTGTGGGTTGTTGGTCGAGTCGGCGGCGAGAGAAATGTTGAAGCTCATACTTGTCTTCGTCAAATTTCAAGCCCTGCTCTATGCCCCATTCCATGGCTTCCTGGAGGCTGAATGAAAGAGATTCGGAATTTTCCTGGAGGGATGGAGAGGTGTGAAGGAAGGCGATATCGTCTGCGTATCCAAATCTTGTTTTGGCGGTTCCCATGTGGAGAAGAGGTGCAAGATATAGCATGAACAGAATAGGTGATGCTGGCGAGCCTTGTGAGAGGCCACAGGAGACATCAAATTCGGGACCGGTAGAGCCATCTAGACGAATCTTGGCCACGCGATTGGAGGCGAAAGAGGCTACCCACTTTACCAAATTATCAGGCCATCCTTGGTCTCTAAGTCGATGGACTAGTCGGCCAGGAAGTACGCTATCAAAAGCACCCCTCACATCAAGCGTCAGGAGGGAGGCAGTGAGCTTACTATTCAGTGCTGTTTCGATGTCATGTACTAAACAGGTCGTCAAATCTGTGGCCGAGCGGAGAGGGAGGGCACCAAAGTGTTGTGAGGCTGTTATCTTTGCTCTGATAGCTGTCCAAGAGAGGCGGCGGGTGCCACCACGGTAGTTCCTGTATAGTTTGGGATATCTGCAAGAGGAAGCTCATGTGGTCAGGAGCCGACTAGCGGCCGCACATGAGTAAAAGTAGCGGGTGCTCGGCACATGATTAATGTAGAACAATCATGTATACTCGGGTACACCTTGAACCACAAACTGAACTCATCGATCTGCATATTTGCACCAGGTCAGTTTGTATAGTGATTCTAACCTAAGCTCATAACTATAATAGCCAGGAATATAAAGCTAAATACATGTGTATCGGTAATAGATACGAGAAAACTATAACCTGCATTTAAGACATAATTGAGGATCCTGAAGCGCAGATAATCGGGAGCTGGAGACGAGGAACTAGCGTCGTCTTAACACTAGTTAGAGAAGACCGGATCGCTGCTTCGGGAAATAGCATAGGATGTATATAGAGAGCATATTAGTCGACAGAGGAAAGGCTGGACAACTTTCTGCTTAATTTAGACTTCGATATTAATCACCCTGTGAATCTGATAACGTGAGTCCCGAGCGATAATCGTCTCCACATAACCCACCAGTATCCACATAGTCATCCGCTAGAATTCTAGTGTGAAATAAACGCTAATGCGCATTAAATTTTCGGTGAAGGATGTATTGATAACAGTGATATAGAATGGGGAATTTGATAGTCAAATTAGCCGGACTTACAAATGAGTTATACTTGGCATTCCAAGATATATCATATTTCAACATATGTGTATCTATCTCTCTTCTACGTCTTATTTATTTATTTATTTATATTAACGTCGTGCCTGCGCACAACACAGTGCTTTAAAGCCCCATGCCGGTTAGCTCAGCCTATAAAGGGCTACCCGACGCACCGGCATTCCCATAACAAAAACCCGATAAAGACCCCACTGCTCCCGGTCCGCATAGTCGCCAGATCAGTGAGACTCTTCTTAAATTGATATAAATTATATAATTAAAAGCGGAACTTAAACTACATGTGGATATTCGTATTTAGATAGCGTTGGTGTCTAAGTAATCAGGGCTGTCCTACAAATGTAGGTGCAAACAGAGCTTCCCCAATTAATGGTACCTTTGAAACTCTTCGAAAAAATAGAGTGGACTTAAGCCAGTCTCGGAACAAGATAGCTCCTTCTGGTGAGCTTAAAATCCAGCGAGCGTCTGGGGGACGGGGGCGATTGGCTCCACGAAGCCGCGCCTGTAGTAGGCCATGTTGACAGGTCATGAAATGCTCCGGCGATTTATCATGTCCACAGGAGCATGTTAAAGGTGCGCTGTTGTGTGCGAAACGACGGTGGTATGCTGCAAAATCACCATGGCCAGACCGCGCAGCGAGAAGAAGGCCAAGGGACCGGCGATCCATACTAGCGAGCTCTGGGGTGATGCGGAAGCTTGGCCCGATTCTAAGCGCTCTATACCGGTCAGGGGCATTTCGCGACCAGTATTCCGACGCAGAGGCCTCGTAGCGAAGATTGACAATTCTCCTTGCTCTGGCAATTGAAGGGGCCAGGTTGGGGGCGGTTATAGTACAGGCCGCTTTTGCAAGGGCATCTGCCTTTTCATTTCCAGGGATTCCTGAATGCGCTGGGCACCAGCGTACAGAGATCCTTCCTGGCTCAGTGTATCTGGCACGGTTCCTTGAAGGCCAGGATCTTGCGAGATCCCGAAATTTTGCGATCCGAGTCGAGCTGGATGGGGTCGGCGGTCCAAGGAGTAAGCGAGACGCTGCCTCTTGGTTGTCGAGACAGACAGTGATATTGGTGGCGTAGTATGCCATTGGGTTTCTAATTGCAGCTGCGAGGCCTTCCATGGCCCCGACGACTTCTGCATCATATACTTCTACTGATTGACCCAGAGGAACAGAGCCTTGATCAATCACATGTTTTGCGCCGCGATAAATGCAGTACCCTGCCCCTGCTGAGCCTTCCATCAGAGCTCCGTCTGAGAAAACGAAGAGGTCCATGGGCGGTGCTGAGGAATGCCATTGGGTGAAGACTTGGAGCCCTGCTTCACGACCAACTGCTCCAATTGCTGCGAGTATTTCATCTCTTTTTGGTGTCCAGGGAGGTGAAGTCGTGTTTAATGATAGTTCTGGGGAAATTCTGCGCCGAATCCAAGCCATTCTTGGAGATTTCCAGCGCAGTCGCAAGGGATGTTGGGGATCTGACGAGGCAACTCGTACTGCAAGCCGGTTGTGGATACGTTCGAGCCACCCCTGAGCTGATGACCATCCAGTTTCCCGCAGAAGGGCGGCCACTGGAGTGGTTTTGTATACTGGCAGTGCTGCACGGGCTGCATCGTTTATCCTGCGTTGAATACGGGCAATATCTTCTTTGCAGGTATTTGCTGAGAACCAGGTTTCGGCTCCGTAGAAAAGGGTTGTAAACGCTGCCCCTTGTAAAGCCTGTCTGGCTAGAGCTGGTCGGATACCTCGAGCGGTATTGCAGAGGCTTTTTATGTGCGCTGTGACGGCCGTAACTCTACCGCAAGCTTGCTTAATATGGTGGCGAAATTTCAAGCGGCGATCAAAGTGGACTCCCAGCCAACGAGTTTGGTCGTTAGGCCTGATCTCGACGCTGTCTACCCGGAGGCTTGGCTCAAAGGGTTTCCCCTTTTTCCGGTGGAAATATTGGAGCTCAGTCTTTGTTATCTCTAGCTCGATTCCGTTAAGACTTCCCCAAGCAAGTACGTTGTCCAGCTTTTCTTGGAGGCGAGCTGCGCATTCAGGTAGAGATGGTGCGGAAGCAAAAATTGCCACATCGTCAGCATAGCCGAAGCATCCTGGCGAGAGGCGCAGCATGCCCTCGATAGCCAGGAGGAACAAAATAGGTGAGACCGGTGATCCCTGTGGGAGGCCGCATTTAATGGCGAAGGGTGGAGTTGCTGTCCCGTCCAATGTGACTACGCCCTCGCGATTTTCCATGAATGATGCAACCCACTTGATAAGATTGTGGGGCCAGCCTTGAGTACGGAGATTATGGCAGAGACGTCCTCGCTGGATGCCATCAAATGCACCTTTAACATCTACTGTTACTATACCTGCAACCTTCTTCTCTAACCAGGTGGACTGGATGTCAGAGGCGAGGGCTGTGGTCAGATCCGTTGCTGACCGGTGAGGAACAGCGCTGCACTGGTTCTTTGCAAGGATATTTTGTGAGAGGGCAAGGAAAGAGAGACGTCGGGCCATCAGGCGTTCCAGCCCCTTCCCAAGGCACGACAGCAAAGCAATTGGTCGGTAAGACTTGGGAAGAGCTTTGTTTCGGTTGCCTGTCTTCGGGAGAATAATTATGCTGGCCTTTTTAAAGGCATTTGGGTGTAGTCCTTACAGGTCGCACAGACGGAACAAATCGGTCACTCGGGGCCCTAAAACTGGCCACGCTTGTCTTAGCGCTTCTGCGGTTATCTCGTCTAGTCCGGAGGACGATGAGGAGACTACGCAGCACGATCTGAAGATTTCCTGGTTAGTTAGTGCAGGCCAGGGGAGGCTTCTTCTTGCAACAGTTGGAATTTCCATGACTATATCCTCATGCTCGATGTGCCTACTCAGTAGAGCCCCCTGAAGTAGTTGTGCCTTGGCCATGGGAGTGAAGACGAGTCCGTCTGGGCCATTGAGTGGAGGGGTATGAAAACAGGGTGTTTTCTTATGCCAGCTTGTAACCCTATACGCTTCTGTGAGACAAGAGACCTGATCTACTTTCTCGCGCCACATTTCTCGCTTAGCTTTTTTCACCGCCTTGCCAAAGGCGCGGCGTTCAGCGATGGCCACTGATACCGAGCGCTTGGCTTGGCAGAGTGCGTTGTGCGCGTTTGTACAGTCCCTGGTCCACCATCGATTTCGCGGTCCCTGTGTACGTTTTCTGGGACACGTAGCGTTGAGAGCACCTTGGAGAGCATCTACCAGGAAAGAAGCTTCTCTCTCTGGGTCTGAAGAGGGTGCGGCCACTAGTCTGTCGGAGATAATTTTACGGAAGGTGACCCAGTTGCAAGCAGAGTATCTGAGTTTTCCAGAGGTATCTCTTTCAGGTCCTGTGTCTGAAAGTTGAGTTAGTAGAGTTCTGTGGTCTGACCCGACTTTCAAGTCGTTTCGGATAGTATCAGGAATGTAAGGGACTGTCCTGTGCAGTTGTAAAAAATGACATAGATCTAGATGATGAGAGAAAAACAGTATCCTCCTTTACTTGCTAGAAATCTAAGATACATATATTCCCGTCCAAGATTCCTTCAAGACTCTCCCGCCGTTTCAGCTAGCAGCCTATTCATGTTGAGACTGTAGCATATTAGGCTAGTCAGTACATTGGGCTAGTCATTGTATTAGGCTAATTAGTGTAACATCTAATCTCTGGACGAAACATATACAAATGTATCAAGCAAGTTGATGCAGTTTATATGTCGAGACATGTTTAGCATAACAGCGACGTCCTCGTATACACAACTGTCTCGGGATACCTGACACACCCCCCCAGGATTTAATCTTCTTTAGTTAAGTCCTGATTAGCACAAACAGGTACTAAATTTAATAGACTAATAAATCTGACGTGTCTTTGACGACTTAATGATTTGGTCATGCCATCAGCAGTCATTTCATTGGTAGAGATCCATGATACCTTGACTTCCTTTGCTTGAACTCGCTCTCTGAGCCAATGTTGATATATGTCCACATGCTTAAGTCTGGTTTTGATGATGGGATCTTCCTTTGTCAACAAACGTATGGTTTGCATATTGTCATTAAAAATTTCAACGTCGCGATCAAGATCAAATTTAATTCCTATAAATAATCTGTTCATCCAAATTAATTCTTTCGTCGCATTTGATAATGAAAGTAACTCAGCTTCGGTCGAAGACGTTGCCACTGTAGCTTGTTTGCTTGAATTCCAATGTATGGGTCCATTACAAAGTTTGAATACAAAGCCTTGGACGCTTCGCCTCTCATCTGTGTTAGCAAACGCAGCATCTGCGGAACAATTAATTGTTGGTGATTTCCCGGAATATTCGATGCATAATTCTTTAGATTGATAGAGGTAGAGAATGCAGTGATCTACAGCATCTTGGTGAACTTGGCTTGGATTAGTCATAAACTCGGCTAGATGACTAACCGCACGAGATATGTCGGGTCGTGTAACTCCTGACGCATAAATCAGTGATCCAACCTTTTGTTGATATCTCTTAACTTCTTCCAGCGAAGCCTGCCGTTCATTCTTTGGCATTTTATCTGTTACCATTGGCGTGTTTATGCGACGATTTTTCTGTGTGCACTGATACCCCTGGCAAAGTTTTTCAATGTATGACTGCTGACTCAGCCAAAGCTTCTTAGTAACCCTATCCCGTGATACTTTTACTCCCAAGAACCATTCAACTTGGATTCCTAATTCTGCAACCCATTCGTCGAATTTATTGCCCAGTCCACTTTCCTGGTCGCATCGAAAAATCTTTATGTTTTTATCGAATTGTCGCTTAACATAGGCAACAAAATTCCGAAAATGTCGTAGTAGATTTAAACCAGTCTTATTAGTGAGAAGATAGACATAATTCATCCTGGTAAGATCGTCCGTGAAGTGTAGCATGTACCTTGATCCATCGAAACCTATTGGAGAGTATTGGACCAAATCAAAATGGATCCTTTCAAATGGAAATTCTGCTCGATCAGTTGGTCTGCGTGAAATAACGCGAGTTGCTTTATTGAGAGCGCAGGTCTTGCACTCATTTGTTTTAGGACCTTTTCGATCGACGCTGGCATAATCGCTCTTTATATGATGTAGAGCTTCTTTTCCTGGATGTCCAAGACGTTGGTGCCATACATTTTCAGATCCTTCAGACTTTCGTGGTGCTCTCGAATTGAACATGACTGTTGAGTTATTCTCTTCTAGCCTCGATACAGGCAGTTCTGTGAAAACATCATGGTCATGACGATCTATAAGTTGACAGATAGTTTGACCATCGTAAGTCATAACATTAGTATCCGTGTCCCATTTGACTCCTTTTTTTTTCAAAACTTTCCAAGACACAACAGACGTCAAAAATTCGGGTGCAAAAGCAACGTTTGTTATTGTCATCTCAAAGATCTTTCCGTTGCCTAGATGGGCTGGAAATACCATATTTCCGTAACCTATGATCGGACAAGTTCCTGCTCCCGATTGAACAAAGGCGGGGCTTTTAGGCGGAGTTAAGGTGGAAATGGCGAGTGCTAAGTTGTTACAAACATGTCCGTCTGCTCCGCTGTCCAGTAAAATCTCATTTTGAAGCGGATGTGCCAGTCTAGTAGTTAAACTAGTGAACCCGACGGAAGTGGTAAATATTCCATGAGCGTTATGTTTATCTTGCGAACCTTGGTTGATAGTATCCCGGTTTTCATCTTTCACTGGCCACTTTGAATTAATATATTCTTTTAGCCAATTGGATGTCCATTCCGATTTCCTGACGAAAGTTCTAAATTTATGGCGGTCACAAGCCTCTTTAAATTTTTCCGCTACCTTATTGTCCGGTTTGAACTCCGCTGGTGCTTTTCCTTCAGCAAGGTAATAGCACTCTTTTCCAGTATGTCTCTTCCCGCAAAGACAAAGTCTTGCCTGTCCATTTTGGTATTGGGGTCGAATAACATCTGTTGGACTATGGATATCACCTTTGGATGGCGGTGACGGCTGGTGTAGACCTTGTAAACTTGCAGGAAATGCTGTTGTATTGGATGATGATTCAAACTCGGTCAATGACCAAAATTGCCGAAATTCCAGTAACACTTCGAGAAATTTGAGTGTCGTCTTGTTTGGTACTCTTAAAATTTCCATTCTTTTATTTGTGACCCAGATGGGTAAGATGGAGTTTGATGATGATAAAAAATCTTGGATTAATTTATAATCACTAATATCAGCAATATTCAGTCTTTTGATCATTATGTCTAATCTTTCCCACTCCATCAGCCAGGAGTCGATGTTCTTACTCGATGGAGCGGCGCGTGCTTTCGTGTAATCATCGAATACTTGCATTCTTTGAATATCTTCTGATGGCTCAAGTCTGTTCTTGATTTGGATAAGAGCCTCTCGACATGTCATGAAACCAAATATTAACTTTCGGTGGTTTGGATGTAAAGACTCGATTATCTTTGCTCTGAGCTCACCAATTATCCTGCTTTCTTGTTTAAAACTCTGTATTTCGATTCGATACTGAGCATTGTCCTCTTTGTACATCGACTTTTCGTCATCATCCAAGTCTGCAAATTTAGTAGCAGTTGATTTGTAGTCCGAAAAAATAGGCTTCTTAGGCTCCTCATGAATCACTGTACCTGACGGATCGACCATCTTCCAAATACCGCTATCAGTGGCATGACCTTGGATTGTGTCAAACCATTCTATATAATTTTCTTTAGTGAGGGAACCTGCTTTAAAGAATGCCATAGTTGAATACTACAAGGTGATTTAATCTGAAAATTTATTCTTCTATACAGTTCGAGATGGGTAAAAAAATATATATAAATATCTTATTCTCGAGCTTCTTAATCGAAAAATAATGAGCTATAAGGCGTCAATCCGGGCTCATAACTATCAGGAATGTAAGGGACTGTCCTGTGCAGTTGTAAAAAATGACATAGATCTAGATGATGAGAGAAAAACAGTATCCTCCTTTACTTGCTAGAAATCTAAGATACATATATTCCCGTCCAAGATTCCTTCAAGACTCTCCCGCCGTTTCAGCTAGCAGCCTATTCATGTTGAGACTGTAGCATATTAGGCTAGTCAGTACATTGGGCTAGTCATTGTATTAGGCTAATTAGTGTAACATCTAATCTCTGGACGAAACATATACAAATGTATCAAGCAAGTTGATGCAGTTTATATGTCGAGACATGTTTAGCATAACAGCGACGTCCTCGTATACACAACTGTCTCGGGATACCTGACAGATAGCACAAGATGCGTTGAGACTATGTCGTGCGAAGCAAAGATCGATAGTAGCGCCGGCATCATGAGTGGGGGCATAGTATACATTCAACAACGTTATTCCCCTTGCAGTTGTCCATTCGAGTAATGAGTCGCCTTCCGAATTTTCGTTATATGCTGCTGGGTCCCAGGCCGAGTGGTGGATATTGAAGTCACCAGCTAAAACGTCTGGTGTCACAGTCTAAGCATAGGCACTTGAGCAACCTTATGGTCAGAGGTAGTTTATTTTCAATCTATGGTGAACTACAGATTGAAGAGGATAATAACAGTTACTTTATACATGATTATTATCCAGGCCAATGACACAGTTTTCTATCCATATATCCGTATCCCATCTCGTATCCCATCTCGTATCCCTTCTCGTGCCCTATTCTTAGAGGTGTTTGCCAAGTTATAAGACCCTGCTTCCAAGAATAGTCCCTGCCTAGTTTCATGCTAAGCCTGCGTTTGACAGCGCAGGCTACAGGCAATTGCCGGCTTACAAGCCGTCACATCTGGGATATCAAAAAGGTTGAGAAGAAGCTGAAGGCCATCCCCAGCGCCAACCGCGCCTACTGGAGCATTGTATATATTCCAGCAGTCAATGGTACGCTTTCCGCGTCGAGAGACGCAAATCCGGAGAAGGTCGCGTGAGTGAATACTGGGTTGGAATGGTGAAAGGCCGCACCCCTTGCGAGTGTAGGTCATTACGCGAGGCCGGCTGGTCCAGATTGGAAGGGGAGAGAAAGAAATGTATTCTGGGTGATTTTTAGTTAATTTGCGCGAGAGATCAGTACTTATCCAGGGTTCTTGAATTAGTACTAGATCTGCTCCGCTTTTAGAGGCAATTTCGAGGGCGGAGTCGTGTGCCGGGCTCCGCTTACCCACATTTACCTGGAATATGCACAAACCGTTGATTGATTGGGATTTGTGCGTCCGGCCCCGAGTCATCATAATGATTCCTCTATGGTCATCAGGGCGGAGTATCGTGACTCTTGTCCAATTTGTGGAGGAGAGGGGGAGGCGATTCTTGTGGGTTGGGTAGGAACTTGATAGTTCCCGGAGCTCGCAGCGGCCTGGGGAGAGATTGGAGGGTGTAGTGCGGTCCAGGCCTTTAGGCCCTCGCTTCGGATAGCTCGGAGTCTAGTTTTATCAGGGCGGACGAAGCTTCCGTTGGCGCGGATGGGTCGCGCGGGGCAGCCTAAAGAAAATGATGGATGAGGTCCGTCACAGTTAAGGCATTTTTCTGGTCTGGTGCAGGGCCCGACGTGGAAATCCTCGGCGCATGTCCCACACCGAGGGCGGCGAGTGCATCTATTGACATTGTGGAACGCGTGGCAACGAGAACACACCTGGAGTGGGGGCTGGTGGTCTACTTGTCGGAGCTTCACCGCTCGAGCAAATAGTCGCAGGTTTGTTGGGTACTTTTTAGCGGACTCGGAAGCTATCACTAGGCGTATAGTCCCTTCGTGGTCCGGAGAGAGTTCAGAGCGGCGAGTCCACGACATGGAGAAGATTGCTTCGGGGTCAATCTTCGTAGTGGCTAGTTCCTGCCGAATTTCAGACATGGTGAGGGCATCACGTTCCCCCAAATGGTTGTAGCCAAACTTAGGGACTGGTCCTAAGATGAATGTATTGCGATTTTCCTGGCGCTCTATTGGAGCGTCTCCCGTAATCGTCTGAAATGCCGAGGCTACTTGAAGTAGTTCGGGGGCTTGGGCGGCGGTGGGCGCTACTATGGCGATTCCAGAGGGAACTATGCGCACATCTTTGATGAGCTCTGGCCGGTCAGTTAGTCTCCTGAGTCTTGTGCGGATGAGAAATGTATCTTGTCCTCGGAGCGGGTGATCGGCCGGTAGGCGTACGATAACTCTTGAGTCGACCTTAGGAGCTTTGGGGAGAGACTTGGCCTGCTTCGGTGGTGGTGCAGTAACAGTCTTCTTTGTTAGGGTAGTCTGAGCCGCTAGAATGGGGTTTCGGGAGGCTGCCGTCGCGTACGTCTGCTTCTGAAAGGTATCGGGACGGTTCTGATGAGTTGCCGGCCCGGCGCTTCGATTGGTTGTTTGAGGATTTTTACCTGTAGTTGTCTGATCGAATACAGATAGGCCAGCGATAACCCTAGCAGCACTACGAGTGACGATTGCCTTGAGATCTGCCGCTATTGCAGGTGGGAGGGAGCGGAGATGGATAGCCCCGGCATTTTTCCAGGCTAGAAGGGTAGTGGCTAGTTCGTTAGTGGTGGCCGATGATGGGTTGGCCATAGAGCGCTGCACAGCCGCGGCTAGGGCAGGCGCTTGCCTTGTGTTTCTGGCAGCTTGGCCGCTCGAAGGGGGGTGGGTTGCTACCGCAAAAATGGATGAAGCAAGGCCTTAATCCTGAGTTGACAAGATCTTCGGAACTTTGGGCGTAGTCCGCTGTAAAGGGACGGACGGAATATGGCTGTTTGACGGCGGCTGAGACAAAATCTGCAGCGCGTCATCTTCTGCCTCGAGGTCCATGTATTCATCCTCAGAATCTATGTGCATGTCTAGAGGGGCGGGGGGAACTTGATTTAGTTCAACAGGCATCCGAGGTTCCGCGATGACTGTTGGGGATGATTGTTTATTACGCTTTGTAATGCGCGTGGATGAGGCAGCCCCTACTGGGCTGGGGTTGAGCTTTTTCCTCCGCCTTAAAGCAGGCATTGTCGCCGACTTGACGGTCAGCTTCCAGTTGTGTATCTATCGTAAATGGTATGGGTTCGTCGGTAGCGTTCGGATTCGAATGCGTTCTTGTGGTGCTTCTACGCCTTACATCATCTGCATAAGCTATACATGAGGAATCGTTCACATGATAACATGTGATGA
Source organism: Blumeria graminis f. sp. triticale (assembly GCA_905067625.1). Lineage (NCBI taxonomy): Eukaryota > Fungi > Ascomycota > Leotiomycetes > Helotiales > Erysiphaceae > Blumeria > Blumeria graminis. The sequence continues at coordinate 12,095,689 of LR898468.1, read as the reverse complement.
TATGACGTCATGGCGGATACTCTCTACGTCGAGGTTTTGACCAAGCTTTTTAACCCACAGTAAGACTGCAGACTGATAAATCATGTCTGCTTCATAATCTATGTGTATATCTGCAGAATTGAGCCGTACATCTCAATTCTGGGGCAGAAAGAGCAGCTTGGTTGACTGAAAAGATTTTTGGACTGTTCGACTTGTAAAGCATAAATATATCCATCCATAACCTCGAGACGCGCAATGATTCAAGATATTCCACCATGTCAAATTTTCACACCCGACGAGATCGACTACTACCTAAGTCTCATCAAGTTTACCAGTACGAACAAATAGATCCGCATTCCAATGGCCAAACCTCTCTTCGACCACCTGTGGCCTCAGATGACCACCATATACACGCCCACGCCGATATTTACACCCAACATAGGAAACAAAGCGTGGCGCACAAATCTGGGAGACAGCTCTTTGGGATGGACGTGAGAGGGATTAAGACAATTTATAAGATGACATGGGGGATGGATACAATCTCGACGGGCGTGAAACTTTGAATTTTGGAAAGGAATTTGACGAATTGAGCTTTGTGCACGCCAAAACTTCTATTCGACTTATTTATGTATCGTATGATGACGAAGATGAGAATTGTTTTCCAAGTCATGTAAAAGATATAACTTCTATAAATAAATATATGAGTTGTTAAATAGAATAAAGTCTAAATTATCTAAAAGATGATCAAGTAAAACTGATTGTAAGATATTCTCCGTATGGTGCCCTTTTCCAATCATCCAGATCATGTCTATATATAACCGTTACCATAACCGTCACTAAGTCATATAACCATATTTATACTAGCCCTAGTTTCTATATACAGGTTTAGATCAAATCACACATGACACTAGAAAGTTACATATATCTCCTTAATTACAGTTTACGTATGACTAGACGTCCTGTACGCGATTCTCCTCTTCACAGTTGTATATTCGCGAGACACGCGACTAGTCACGACCTGACACGACATTACCCTGTAATAATTATTGACATTGAACATCTTCGGTTGTCTCAGCGCAAGCATCAAATATTCCTTAGGACCGAGACAGTAGTCTAGAATATCGCTGTACTTCCTTACGCTTGACTTGTCGTAATGTTACCGAAACAACTCCGCTTGCGAGGGGGACTATTCTCAACACCTGTCAGTGGTGTCCCCTACAAACCTCCTGCTCTCACTGAAGAGTCTGCAGAGCCGAGATTGAGTAACAAAGTCCTCACTTCGAAGAGGATTCCCAATCGCTTTCGCGGTCTGTATCGTCTTCATCTCTCAACACATTCCCCGATCACCATTATCATGAAGCTAACCACGGTCAGATCAGATGGTATGGTCGGAGCCCTACTCATCACCATCCCTTGATCATGGAGGAAAAGCCATCCGATGAGTTTCCGGAGCGTTCCCAGCACCCGATACGGATATGGTGGATTGGATCAAGTCGACCTCAACTGTTACAAAGAAGGGAGATATAGATGAACATGCGCACCTCATGTGATCCCGGTGTCTAGGCGTCGCCTGGCTGGGGCTGCAGGTTATTTGAGACTTTTTCCCACGCATGCAGTTTCCATTGCTACCATTTTTATTTTTTTTGGGTAGAAGGTTCCGTGGAAAAGGTGGCCGAATTCCACGTGTATACACTGAGCTGAATGGTTATTCATCAAGGGGAATATATCAATGATCTTTCAAGTAACAAAAGAGGATAGGAGCACTGTACAAGGTGTGGCCTGGGTCAGAGAGGAGCCCTTTTTTTTTAAATCATTTAATGTGTATTCAGCTATCTAGCTATGACACATGACCGGTGCTATGTATACATGTGGGATGACTCTTTTGACGTTAGAGACACTCATACTCTGGATTTCATTTGCAAATACCACTATGAGGTATGTTTGCTTACACAAACAGTCGACCCTCCTCCGTTAGTACCCACCAAAGGGAATCTCAAAACCTTTGGTTATCCAAGCATGCCTTCGTCATCCATGCATACCAGCGCCGCGAGAAATATGGTTGTGTTTTGTCGGATTTGAACCAGCGATCTACTGTCTCAAGTGGGATATGTGTCCAAGCTATCCAGACTCTACTTGGCAGACCGGCTAAGACGATGTACCTCCGCACCATCCAACCATGGCAGTTTTTATAGTGTCGCCTGCACAGTCGCAACCGAAAACTTGGTACGCACAAAGCTCAACTTGTAAATCTCGTTGCCAATTTGGAAATCCTACCATTTCAGAGATCTCACTCAACTATTGCATCATCTTGTCAACTTGTCCTGAATCCTCTCACATTCCATCCCAAAGAACAGTCCCCCAGATTTGTGCGCCACGCTTTGCTTCCTCCTTCGCGTGTAAATATCGGCGTGGGCGTGTATTTGGTGACCGGCTGAGGCCAGAGAAAGTCGACGAGAGGTGTGATCATTAGAATAAGGATATACTGAGTCGTACTTGTAAACTTGATGAGGCTTAGGTAGGAATCGATTTCGTTGGGAGTGAAAGATTGATATGGTGGAGTATTTTGAATCATTGCCTCGTGGGCCAACTTGATCGGTATTGCGAAGTTTGACTGAAATTGGCTCGGGGAAAATATTTCACTCCCAGGTTCTTAGAGGACACCGCGTACAGGTGTTCATTCTTGCCCTCCTCCGAGGGTATTTGCGTGGTTGGTGGAGGTTTGGACGATTCTCCAATCCCGTGGGGGATGGAGACTCGTTGAGGAATTTCCTCAACAATTTCAACTGACCCGAACATGTCAGTATCGGGCTCAGCGACGGCGGGAATGGCTTTTCCTTTCCCTTTCATTGAGGCCTGACTCATCTCTGCGCATTTCGGAGACTGGACAAGACCAGATAATTGATCGAGAGCCCTCGGGCGGACTCTCGTGTTGTCCAACGTAGCGTTGGGATGCTTTTTACGAACAGGTGGAATGGTTAGAATGCCAGCGACTCTATGACAATTTAATGAGGGAACGCGACGAGCGCGAGAGGGAGGGAGAGGGGGAAAATAGGGATATCCGAAAATTCGTATTTCAAAAAATTGTGTGTTGTTGTTTTATTAAAGTCCTAAGCTAAAGCTCCAAATCCACTATGAGTACAGGACCGATGTTCATAGCCAGAACTACATCTAAGACATACCCAGCTTGATTCCACCGCATGAACCACCACAAAACCAGCAGTAAGTTAAAAATATGCGCCGACGCGAACTCCTTTTCTCAAAACTGACAGAAGAGAGAGATAAATTGCAAAGAAATTAGAATGGGAAGCAATACTCTTCGCCTCGATTCCCATTTTGTCAGGTTTAGTTTCCTGATGAGTTATATTCGATCTTCACTGAGAGTAGGAGATGGATGCACAGGAGAATACCCAAAACAATTGGTATCCTGCGCAAATTGTTTGAAGCTCTCGAAGCAATTAGGCCCGAGTAGCTTGTGTAAGAAGGCACTATGTTACAATGACCCTCTGATTCGACGCGTGATGTTTGCGTTGAGTCGACAATGTATGAAGTGGGTAGGGGTAGTTTCCTCCCCACAGATGCACTCTGTGATAGCGTGCGGATTGTTGAAGCGACGATGGTACGCCGCGAAATTGCCGTGGCCTGTACGGGCTGCAATGAGATGTCGTAAATGTAGCCTGGAAAGCCCCAGTTCTGGTGGTTTACGACGGCGCATGAGCAGATCTAGCTCACGATACCGTGACGGGCAAGTTTCATTCCACCAGCTGTCGAGCAAAGTCTGTCGCTGTCGATGCAATTTTTGGTGTAAAAATGCTGTCGTGGTGGTTGCTGGCTCAGTTTCCACGCTGGGAAGCGTTCTTAGGGCAGATTTGGCCGCTGCGTCTGCTTCCTCATTTCCATGTAGTCCCGAGTGTCCTGGTGCCCACTTTATTCTTACCTGAGCTAGCCCAGATAATTCGCGAAACTTAAATACTTCCTCGTGGCTGGTCGAGGACCTGCCCGTGCTCAGTGCATTTATCGCATGTCGACTATCCATCAACACATTAATGCACTGCGTCGTTCCCTTCGACAGGTACTCTTTCCCTCTTAGATGACCCAACGCTGCTTAAAAAGCTTCCTGTGCCCCCGTAATCTCTGCATCTAAAGCCTCTCCACCGTGCTTTATGCCACTTCCTTTTTGAAAAGTTTTCCCATCCAGCTTTAGGACAAACCCCCAAGCTGAGCGTCCCTTTCTCTCCGATGCTCCGTCCGAGTAAGCACAGATTTCTGACTTTGGCACATTAGTGATCCAAAGTTTACAGGCTTCTACTTGGTCTTTTCTCGAACTAACCTTCGAAGCCTACCGCGATTGATAAAATGGTGAGGCAAGAGGTTCCGCGGCCTCTGCCTCTGGTAGCTGTCTATAAGCACGCTGAGCCCGTGACATTTGAATTTCAGGACGCGCAGATTTTCGTTTTTGCTTCTTATATTTCCGCGTACCGACATTTGGGCAAACTGCAGCACGTATCCTGAGCGGATGGCGGTCGTCCAGTGATTGTATTCTAGTAGATAGGGGAAGACGGTTTCCTTCGAGAATGATTTTCCCGGTTGGTATTCCTCTTTCCCTATGTAGTACGGCGTTGGGGGTTGTCCTCATTACCGGTAGTGCTGATCTAAGACCCATTAAGACAGCCTTATCAATCATACAGCATAGGCCAGCAGTGGGCGGTGTCACCATCCCTCGTACTGTTGGGCTTCTAAGGCCAGGCCACCAGATGTCAGCTCCGTACGTTGCGATTGGGACAATATATGTGTCGATCGCTTTAACCAACGCCCCAGGAGCGGCTCCTCGGTAGGCTGTATTGAAGCGACGCATGTGCTGTGCAATTTTCAACTCTTTGCCACACCAAGTTGTGACGTGGTGTTTGAAGTTTAGTCGAGGATCGAGGTACACACCAAGCCAGCGGACATTTTGCGACGGCTCTATGAGGGTTTCGTTGACATAAATTCCAACCGATGTTTTGCGGTATCGTCCGGGAAATTGTACGACTTCGGACTTGTCTGTATCGAAAGCGACAGCATTATTTCGAGCCCAGTCTAGTAGGTTATTGACCTCGTCCTGTGCTGCGGCTGCAGACTCTGCAATCGTCCGGCCAAATCCAAGGATACCAATATCGTCGGCGTAGCTAAACCTCAGACCCGGGGTTCCACTTCGCATGGGCTCTACCATGTACAGAAGGAAGAGAAGTAGCGAGATCGGTAAGCCCTGTGGAACTCCGCACACTAGCTCTCTCTTGGTAGTGACTCCCCCAGAGTATCGCACTTGAAACATCTGATTGCCGAGGAAGGAGGTAGTCCATTTGAGAATAGATTCCGGCCATCCCTGGTCCTGCATTCTCCTCACTAATTGATTATGGAGTACCGCGTCAAATGCTCCTTGAACATCCAACGTTACAAAAGTAGCTGCCCATCCTTGTGAATTTGCCTCTTCGGTGTCGTGAACCATACATGAGTCCAGATCTGTTGCTGAGCGCTTCGGCAGTGCACCAAACTGTTGCTGGCCGACTACATCATGGATAACTGCAAGGTAAGCCATCCGCTTAGCTAAGAGCCTTTCTAACCCTTTTCCCAAGCATGAGAGAAGAGCGATTGGTCTCCAACCCTTGATTGTCGTTGGGTCTCTATCGTTCTTTTGAAGGAGGACAACTTCAGCTAATTTGAAGCACTGTGGATGAGTGCCAAGCAGAATGCAAGCTCGGAACAGTTGGGAAATCCAAGGCCCAATTGTATTCCAACACGCCTCCAGCAGGTTTACGGAGACTGCGTCTGCTCCTGGGGCCGTATTTCTGCAACCAATGGTACAGGCTCGGACTTCCTCATCTGAGATATCCTCCTTCCAGGGTATCCGATTGCTGCTCGTATTTGTACATTTTGACAAGTCGTCTGATGCCTGAAATCGTGCTAGGAGAGCTTCGCGAAGGATCGTGGCCCGTTTTAGTGGATCTGTTATCAACGTCCCATTGTGATTCAGTGGCGGAGGGATACTAGCCTGTCTGGGGTTATCCATTCTCATTAGCTTGAATACATCAGTCGGCGTAGTAATTGATACGACCTGTTGGGTTTTGAACTCCTTTTTCGAAGTCTTCACAACTGATCGGAGCTTTTTCGCGCTGAGTGCCCGTTGGCTGGGAGTTATCGCGCTTTTGTACTCGGCAAGTGCTGCCTTACACTCTGGGGTCCACTACGGAGCAGATCTACCGCAGCGGGCTTTTGGTCGTGTTCCTACTGCATTGATTGCATTAGTGAGATGGAAACAAATTTCCTCGGCATACTCTTCAACCCTCTCGATTGTGTCAAGAACTGGTGGTGGTCGAACCCACTGTGCAATTACCTTGGCGTATCTGGGTAGCTTATCCTTTGTTACTCGAAGTTTTGCCTTTTCGGGTCTCATCACTGAGTTGCGAACTGGAATTTGTCCTCGGATAGGGAAGTGATTGTTGGTGACACATTCACCACGATCTACCCAAGCACGGGCGCCGTTGAAATTACTCAAAACCAGATCTAGCGTGTTCCCGGCTCGGTGAGTGGGCTCCCCAATAATATGACAGGTCAAATGGTGTTTGTATGCCCATTTTTCGATCGTTTCTCCTTGTCCATGAGGACGTTCCACGCCAGGTTTCCAAGCCCAATATACCGAGTTAAAGTCCCCAGTAGCGACGGAGTTTGGTGGTGGAATCCAGTTGATGAGAGGCTGTATAGCTGTCGAGTCATTGGGTGCCTTGTAGACGTTGAGAAAAGTAATGCCGTTCACTTCTACCCAGCAATAGTCTCCTGTAGACACAACATAAGGAAAGATCTGTGTTGCCGATGTATTTTTATCATCTATCCAGGTATAGGTCACAGGCCTCGGCCTAACATTTTCGCCGCCGTTAGGCAGATGATAGGTATATCCTGGGTGATCCTTTGTTGTGTTCTTTTGTTTGTTCCACAGAGGTTCTTGAATAAGGACCACGTCGATACCCAGCTCAAATGCTCGGGCAAGCGCAATGTCTTGTGTTGTGCCCCCTCTACCTACGTTTATTGACATAAAGCTTAGAGTAGGAGAGAGGCTCGAAGAGACCCGTGGGGTGCCCTTCACAAAGATTTTTGCTGATCTGATGCCTCATCGACCTCGGCTACAGTCGCTGTAGCGTCGGACATGAGAACTTCAAAACAGTTGGTCGATTTAAAACCTGGCTGGTTAGTATTTGACGCTTCTGCGGCTGCTGTCATAGCTGCTTCTGCGCGTTTGACAGCTGCCTCTGCGCGTTTGACAGCTGCTTTGGCCCAAGTAATTGCCGCGAATTCGCGTTGGCTAGCCTGCCTTATGATCTGAAGGTTTTCCTTGGAGGCCATTCCAGACTTTGTTGGATGAGCTAGACAGTCCCGACTATCTGATCTGTGTGGACCCCCGCAGTTGCGGCACTTGGTGTGTGCCTTGCACTCCTCGATGGAATGCATAGTTGAAGTACAATTCCAGCAGGCTGGGGCGTGCGAGCAGCCTCTGGTGCCATGGAATTGTAGGCATCTTTTGCACTGGTTGATGCTTTGTCGGGGCTGGTGACGGACTGCAATCCCAGAGTCGTCAAAAAGTCGGAAACCTGGTCGAGGGATCGATGCTTTTTCAAAAAGGGCTACCCATGACTGGTATGGGGCTCCAAGTCGGCTTTTCCCATGTGGGCGAACTATTACCGGAACAGCCTTGGTGATCCTAACTATCTCGTCTGTCGCCATCTCTTCTGTGACAATAACTCTGCCCATTATTGTATTAATGGCTGTCATGAATGCGCTTTTCACATTAGTAGTAAATCGTCATACACGTAGTGTAGCATGCAGAGCCAGGGAAATGGAAACGGGTTAGTGATAAATTAGATACCACCGATCGCAACACTCACCCGCACATCACTCCTAAAAGAGACTAGCCTCGACGCTATCTGGAAGTATGTGGGATTGGTTAATTATCACGTAGATAACCTGTAACATAACATAACATAATAACACAATTAGATATCATTCGCATCCCGTAACATTTATTGCCATAATCATCCAAGTATATTCTAAGCCCCCTGAGTAGTCACAACTATTTAATTGAAGATACCAAGTGTATACAACCATATACATCACCACCCTTCAATAATGGCAACTGGGACTGTTGCGATTCTAAGTGAGCCCAGGTCCGATGCTTCTTCCAGTATGGCATTTTGCTGGACGAGGGACCCAGCTAGGCTTAACATCATGGCGCGTGATTCTTGGGTTTCGGCTCTAATTGCGAAGCCAGTTGGAACTCGGTATACTTGCTCAATATTGACTAGAGGAATTTCAAGCACTTTTGCCACAGCCTCTCTAACACCAAACGGTGATAGCTTTCTCCAAGGATGTTTATATCCAAGGCGAAGAAACAAGCGTTTATCTTTCATGGCTGATTGCGTTGATGCGGTTGGGTTTTTTGACGGCCGCGTCGATTTTGTCGCCTTTGTCATAGCCTGCGCGACTTTTGTAGTTGCCGGGGGAGTCTTTATACCGGTGCGGGTGATTGAGGCCCAAGTAGTTTTGGCCTGGGAGACTTTGTCATGAGTCACTTTACTTTGTGGCTCATCTTGATTTTTGGCGACACGTTCTATAATCTTGCCGCCAGTAGCCTGGGTTTCAGGGCGCGAGGGAAGTACTGGGAGGACTGTACCCGGTCCCGATATCATGAATTGAGCTATTGCAGCTCTAATGAAGACTTTCATGGAGTCTATATATTGAACACTCGTCCCTTTGGATAGGGGGGAGAGAGCATTTTCGACCCCGTTTTTTGCAGCAGTGCAGATCTTTACATTTTCTGCTGTATTAGCAGTCCGGCGTTCTTCGGCTTCGATTAAGGCCCTAAGTTCGGAGGGATATTCTTCTGTCAGCTTGGGAATATTTTCGCTGCGAGAAGCGGTACTCTCCTCCGTAATCCCTGATGTACCCTCAGAGGGATTTTTGGGACATGCGGCGCCTTTTTCCTTGCTTGTTTATGCGATCGCTTCCCGCCTAACAGCAGGGACAGCAATTTTTCTAGTTGTGCTGGCAGAGATGACTGTGACTTGGCTATCTTCCGAGTCTTCTACGTTCCACCTAGAGCTACTGAGGCCCTCTTAAATATAAATGTCGAGTGTTCTATCGCACATTTCGATGTCTGGATTGCTAGAGCTGGTATTTTCTTCGAAGGCATTGATCCTCTAGATAAGCTCTGTATCCGTTTTTCCATAGTCGATATTTTTTACTGTCGAATTCTTGTCGATCATACGTTTGATCACTTTCTTGTGCGCTCTTCCGAGGGCTTCGATAACACGATCCTCACGCGATTTTTTGGGCTGCCCCAGTTCCATTCCGAAGATCGGGGGCTTGTCACTGAGATCGCAATTTTCTGATGAATGCGACGAGCGCGAAAGGGAGGGAGACGGGGGAAAGGGTGAAGATTCGAAAACCCGAATTTCAGAAAATTGTGTGTTTGTTTGTGTCTGTGTGTTTCTTGCGCTACTTGAGTCTATGACTATCTAGCACATTGGGCTCCTCTCTACTGATCACCTGTACGCGGTGTCCCCTACGAGCCTGGGAGTGAAATATTCTCCCCGAGCCAAGTTCAGTCAAACTTCGCAATACCGATCAAGTTGGCCCACGAGGCAATGATTCAAAATACTCCACCATATCAATCTTTCACTCCCAACGAAATCGATTCCTACCTAAGCCTCATCAAGTTTACAAGTACGACCTGGTATATCCTTATTCTAATGATCACACCTCTCGTCGACTTTCTCTGGCCTCAGCCGGTCACCAAATACACGCCCACGCCGATATTTACACGCGAAGGAGGAAGCAAAGCGTGGCGTACAAATCTGGGGGACTGTTCTTTGGGATGGATGTGAGAGGATTCAGGACAAGTTGACGAGAGGATTCAGGACAAGTTGACAAGATGATGCAATAGGTGAGTGAGATCTCTGAAAGGGTAGGATTTCCAAATTGGCAACGAGATTTACAAGTTGAGCTTTGTGCGTACCAAGTCTTCGGTTGCGACAGTGCAGGCGACACTATAAAAACTGCCATGGTTGGATGGTGCGGAGGTACATCGTCTTGGCCGGTCTGCTAAGTAAAGTCTGGATAGCTTGGATACATATCCCACTCGAGAAAGTAGATCGCTGGTTCAAATCCGACAAAACACAACCATATTTCTCGCGGCGCTGGTATACATGGATGACGAAGGCATGCTTGGATAACCAAAAGTTTTGAGATTCCCTTTGGTGGGTACCAACGGAGGAGGGTCGACTGTTTGTGTAAGCGAACATACCTCATAGTGGTATTTGCAAATGAAATCCAGAGTATGAATGTCTCTAACGTCAAAAGAGTCATCCCACATGTATACATAGCACCGGTCATGTGTCGTAGCTAGATAGCTGAATACACATTAAATGATTTAAAAAAAATACACTCGGAGAACGCCGCACCCAAAGCAGCGTAAAAATCAACTTCGCAGCCCAAAGCTGCCACGAAAGCAGATTGCCCTTCGGAACTTCGACCAATTGTCGAAGCCGAACAACGACGCGTCGCCGAAACAGCGGCAAATCTGGCCCTCTGCTCCGCCGCCATCTCTGGCGTCGAAGCCACCCTCCTCCCTTTGACCAACGGGTCAAATAGACAATTCGCAGACTCGATGAGAGTCTACCTACACGCCGCCATTGCGCAATACATGGCCACGGGCCCGGCCTCCACGCCACCCGTCCTCCCTCCTCGCCCTGCGAACCCGACTCCAAGGGCTCCAGAAGCCAGGAGCACACCCATTCCCACCGTTCCAGCTCTGCCTGTGAAAAGCACCTGGGCCACGGTGGCCAGAAACGGAATGCGACAAAAAGCAGTCCCTACTGCGAAGGCTGTGCCGCGACCTGCGGCCAAAGCCCTAAATAAAAAAGCTCCCAAGGCAAAAGTCGACAAGCGACTGTTCCTTCGCCTGGAAAAGGAGCACCCTTGGCGCCGGCTTTCGACTCTCGGAATAAGGCAATAACTACAGATCAGGCTGGAGTGCACCTTGAGTGACGCCAGCTCTATACAACGTGTCAGAACCGGCTTTGCTATTCTAACAGGGAATGAGGAAATAAGGGAAGAGCTCCTAGAGGCTACACCAAAGTTGGCGGAATTCAACGCCAAGTTCGAGGAAGCCTCCAACCTTATCACCTTTCGGATCGCGAATGTTCCAGTGACTATGAGAACGTTCGGCGGTATCTATACGATCGATGCGGAAAGGATCATATATGAGATATTCAGGAAAACGCAGCAGTTTCCAACCCAGGTGCTACCGCACGGGACATGCCGTCCTGGAGCGCCGTACAGAAATTGGAAAGCCCTGTTCGCCCGGGACTCCGCCCCTCGCGCGGGCTTCCGTATTCTCGGCGAGTCTAGAGTGACGACCATTCTAAAGCCTCGCCGAAAAATTGAACAGTGCATACGCTGTTTGGGCTTCAACGTCACCCGTGGTTGCTCCCGCGCTCTAGCCTGCTGGAATTGCGGATCAAATATGCACTCGAAAGACGAGTGCAAGGCCCTCAACAAGTGTCGCAACTGTGGGGGACCTCATCGATCAGATTCTCGGGACTGCCAAGTCAGACCCAGAAAGTCTGGACCGGTGACAAAAGAGCAGCTCGAGCGGATCCGTCACATCCAGCAAGGGGAGTTCGTGAAGGTGGCACGAGCTCGGGCTGCAGCTAAAAAAGCCGAAGAGGCGATCATCGCCGTGGCGAAAGATGTCTCGATGGCCGAGGCAACAGGTTTCGGAGTGTTGGAATCTGAAAAAGAAGCTTGAGGACACAGCAACCTCGACGATGTCCCGGAAGGGACATCTTCTAACTAATAGCAGGATACCGGCTGGACCAAAGGTGCCTGCTAACTCATCTCTTGCTCTCAGCAGAGATTGAGTAAATTTGTCATTTGGAAGGTGTGACGGACGACAGAATGTGTGAGGAGCACATTGCTTGGGTCCAATGTGAAGGAATCTTCTGGTTTTTGGAGTTGTTTTGATTTTTGTGATTTTTAGTATCGGTTTAGTCAGCTGCACTTTTGGCAGAGATTCACGAGGTTGGAACGAGTTAGGCTGTAGGAAAGATTACAGGGAACCCTGCCGGCTCCGCCTGTCCTTGACCCAATGTGGAAAAGATAGCGTTAGCCTAGGACCAAAAGTAAAAATATATATCCGCTTGCGAGAGTGCAGCTGACACAATAAAATCAAGTCAACGACGAAAGGTGCCGTGATCTGCTTCCTGGTGGTGTTCTCTGATATATTTTGAGTAGCCTGGGTACTTACTCCACTTGGGAAGGAGACGCCTCAGACCACATTTCGCGCGAAGAAAATTCAGTGGATGATGAAGGCATGTCTAGATAACTCAGGATTTTTGAGACGTTCACCTGAGTGTATGTTTACGGATGAGGGCTGACTTGGGGTGAAGAAGACACAACACTTCGTAGTGGTACTTGCAAATAAAATCCGGGTCTTCAGTGCTCATCTTATATATTGAGTTATCTTTTCTATATATTTTCTCCAATATTATGTTGTAGCTAGATTGCTGTGTACAAAAAAAAAATCTGATGCAATAATAAAAAATATCTCGAGACGCGTCATGGTCCGTGCATATTTTGTGACCAATGTCGTTATAAAGAAGCCATAGCATTTCGCATAGAGGGCCGTGTGTGATATCTTTCCCTCTTCTCTTATCACTCAACCTAGAATTTAACGACCTCATCATCCAGGATGAGTCACATTGACGAGTTATTGGCATACACCGCGTTAAATCCGCTTGCTGAAATACTCCATCGATTCCGGACTAAGTATGAAACAATGAGTAATCCTATGAAAGGTCAGTCTTCGTTGCACGTACTGGAGCACTATCTAATTTTTAAGCAATCGACGGGCTGATTACTAATTTACGTCGATATACGATGGATTTTGACGGGAATGCGACCATTGCTACGCTAGATAACCAGCTCACTGAACTAATGTGCATGATTTCCCAGAAGGAAGTTTCTATCTCTGATTTTGAAGTATTGACCGCGTCAATCCATAACTCTGCCAGTGATAGTCAAATTTGGGCTAGCGTCATTGATACCGTAAATAAAATTTTTCGTAAACCATCATCAAACCCACCTAATCCAAAGAGAGGTATGATGCAGCAGCAACATTCATCGACTTCGAAAAAGCGCAATGTCGCAGAATCGACCGGTTGTGGTGAAATCGCCAACTATCTTACGCAGGCACTCAATGTTGAACTTTCTGGCAAAGTTTACAGAAATGTCGGCAACTTTTGGGAAACGCAGTTCGAAAATAAAGCGTGGTCTGATCTAACCTCGCGTATCTGGCAAAGTTATTGTGATCACGGTCAATGTGGAAGCGATAACGTCTTCTCGGATAACATGGACGAAGTAGCGATGCAAAGATGGCTTTACGCTTTCCAAGATCGGTTCTTGAAACAATTGATGAGCATAGCCGAAAAACCAAAAAGCGACAAACCCGTCGTCAAGAAGGAACCTAAAGATCCCAAGGTGCGAGGGAAATTTTGTCACACGACAAAAACCAATCACTTCAAGGGTGTTATAAGTGAACAAAAGCTGGACTTTTTCATCAAATCTGCCACCATTCTAGATTGTCAACAGCACAATTGGAGAGATGTCCGAGTGGTGGGCGAGTTGACCGCGTCACCCGGTCAGAAAGCTGATAAGATTCACCAATTGATGAGATACATGCGCGAAATATTCTATGCTCAGCCACTTCGTCGATTTGTGCAGGGGTTCTGTTTGCACCAAAAGCACGTTGAGCTCTGGGTTGTCGATCGAGCAGGTGCATACAGCTCGACAGAGATTGAAGTGATCAAAAGTCAGGAAGCGCTTGTCCGGGCGCTATCTTCTTACATGCTCATGAGTGACGATGAGCTTGGGCTAGATCCAATAATTAGATATGATGAAGAAGATCGTTGTTTCGTCAAGATTCCAAAGGGTAGAAAGAAACAAAGAACAAATGAGATCTCACCTCAGCCAGTACGTCGATCGGAGGCGATAAGCTCGCGAGGAAACACGTGCTTCAAGACGAGAGATAACAAGTATTTGATCAAGTTTTCTTGGGGCTCTGGTGCCAAACGAAGTGAGCTCGAATACCTGGAGCTTGCAAAAAAGCTACCGGGAGTCATCCATCTGAAGAGGTCAAAAAGTCTCTACGAGGTTGAGACCCACCTAAAGGGCATAGATTTTTCGACTGGATATAAGTGGGAAATGAACTCAGAGGAAGCACATCTCTTCCATGGCAAAACAATGGATCCAAAGGTGGAAGATTACTACATGAAACGTGAACTTACCTTTGCCAAACTCTCACCATTCGGACGCCCACTCAACTCATGCTCAACGGTGAGGGAGTTTGTAGGCGGCATCCGTGATGCGATCATTGGACATCGTAATCTCCACGAAATCCAAATCCTTCATGGTGATGTTTCGGAGGGAAACATCATTTTGTTTGGACCGAACCACAAGGGCGTGACAAAAGAGCTACTTATTGATCTGGACATGTCAACTCTCCTCCAGGATAGTCGGGACAATGATGAAGCGAAAGTCATCACTGGTACCACAAAGTTAGTGGTTCTGGGACTCTTGGCAGGTATCAAGAACAAGGATTTTAGTGTTCAACATACGTATCGTCATGATCTTGAGTCCTTTTTTTACGTTCTACTGGTCGGATGCATGAGCTATGGTCGTGACCCGGAGTCAGTACCTGATTACTTGGAGCAATGGTGTACACCTTCTTCAGCCCTGAACTACGGAAGGAAACAATCTCATATTGTATGTGATTTCGAGAAACAGATCATAGGTTTCTTTTCGCCGAAGTTCGAGTGTCTTAAGGATCTGGCACGTACGATACGTAAAATCCTATTTGGACAGCCAACATTGTCGGGAGAGAGGTTCATGGAATATGGCACACCGGAAAACTCTGATCTACTGTATGATCCTATTATAGCCGCCCTTAACGATTCCATTCTGAAACTTGAAGGTAAGAAATATTCTAGATTCACGCCGAACGATTGTCCACTATTTATCTATAGTCGCTGACGAAATGTATCATGTATTACAGGGGAAGTCTTACAAAGGAAAATTAACGATAGCATCTCGATAGAATCTCCTGCAAATATAATTTGTAGGAAGAAGCAGCGAAGTGGTGCAGAGGTGAAAGGCTAAGGAGATGTTACTGATAGATATTCTCAAATTTTCATTAATCCAAACAATTATCCATAGAAAACTTTCACAGTACGCTGTTCTTGCTACCAACTACGCCTTGATAATATGTATAGAGGCCTACCAAGGTCTGGGTGATCTGAAAACAAATATAAAAATTTCGCTCGAGTTTTGTCTATACTGGTAGAAAATGAGTTGGTCTATCGGAATGGAGTCTTTGTTTGAAAAGATACATTAGTCTTGTTTAGGTCGTCAATTAATACTTTACTGGAGACCAAAAGTCGGAAATATCCAGATGACCTAATGTCGCTACAGAACGGTAACTAGCCTGGTGGGACTCTAATACTTGATGCACTCGTACATTCCTAGGTTATTTGTCAAAGACTACTCGTTCTCTTATTAATCATGATGATTCTCCGACAATAATTCAACAATCTCATAGCTGTGCACTTCATGATGAATCAAAACTAATGAACACAAACTCAAATCACTTGTGGAAAACCAGGTAACAATTATCTGGTCGTCAGTGTATGTGTGTCATTCATTTAGGTATGACAAAAGTCCAGCACTTGGTCTGCATGAAATATGATGCTTTTCACTCAAGATATGCTCATGATTTAGCCCGCAAAGACGAGTTGTCACCTTTCAGTGTTGCCGGTATAACCGCTCAACATGCTCTGCATGTCTGGGATAGCCAAGAAGAATGGCATCGGAATCGAAGTCGAAAGCAGACACATGCATATCTCCATTTAACCACTTCTAAATCATGCCGCGCTTACCATTCTCATTTGAGTTCTCAACCTCTTTCTAACCGCGCATCATCTCACCTCAACGACTGATAAAGGCGTCACCCCAATTGCAAACAGGAGTTTTGTATGAATATTGGCGTTGGTAGGGTACCTATGGGAGAAGTATACGGATATTAGTCACGTGGTGTCAGTGCGGCGTTGGGGTTTACTTCCGTTCTGTACTCATGATAGAGATAGATATACGTTTTTTAGATCAATAACTCTGTTACCCATTCTTTGTGCTAGCACATAATCTTGAACCGGTGATAAACCGACAAGTTTGCCTCAATGATTACCGGCTATTACTCACTTCAAATTTACGACGGCACGTATACCTGAAAGAAGAAAATAAAGTTGTAATATACAAAGCTCGGGTCATAGTTTTTATGGGATTGTTGCTCTAATGAGATAAATAACATGAAGGAGAAAAGGCAGCGGAAATGTGGAGCGAGAGACTGTAGATGTCTTTTAAGACTATGCAGGGACCAGTATATTCGTGGGGCTTTCAACTTTGGAACGTTTGTGGGCGTCAAGGCCGAGATTTCGACTAATTAGCCAGGAGGACTTTAATTGTCTATGAGACGACGGCACCCCCCAGAGTCCGAGACGAAACAAAAGAAGTCTGGTTGAGTAACTATACAGCAGCCACGCTCTGTCAAGACTTTTCTGACATTTCAGCTCGGGAAGGGTTTAGAAGGATGCTAGAAAGGTAGAGGTTGAGTTTCCCGAGGTACATACAAGTCTGAAGCGCCTAGCTGGCCGACCTCTTTGAACGCTTCAGAAGGGTCACTATGTCTTCGGATTTAGTCCGAATGTCAGTCCTAGAAAAGCCCCGCACCCGGTGGCTTTGGCGATATTTCCCGGCTGCCACACAACCGCGAATAGCCATCGTTTCGTTGGCTGGAGAGGGGAGATAATTGTCGTTATAATTAATCTATTTATTGTTATGGATATTCATATAATTGATAGTGTTTGGAGCACTGGCGTATCTGCTAAAGTAAAGTTCATGGATTTGATTACTAAGACTTAATATGTACTACTAGCTTTCGTTAGATGTAATAGAGAATCAAGTTTATAAATATTACCATCACCTAAATGAAGTCACAATAATGAAGGGTAAAGTGTTACAGGCTAACGCCTTGTTTAGTTATAACCGGAGTTTATCCGGTTCATTTATCGAGAAGTCTTAGAGTACATGGCTTGGCTGGATTAAGGAGTTTTGTAAAGGATAATTCCTGCATAAATCCATACGCGACGCGCGGTATCGAGTAGATAAGCATGTAGTCTTCGTAGTACTTCTTTCTTTCTACAGAATATAAACGAATTTACGACACACTTTCATGCGAATAGCTAATGTGACTAGTCCCTTCACATAAAGGGCTCCTCTAAGTGTATGATCGAATAAGGACTTGTGATGGGTAGTTTTCACGGATCAGTAAATCTAAAACTAAAGGCTGGAATATCATGAAGCAAATGGGCGTTGGAATGTAGCAGATAAATTCGTCTTAGCTTATTCAGGGAATGAGTAATGCAAGGAGTCATTCAGGGACAACTAAAAAGAGTCATGAGGAGAATAACTAGCGCAGTATCATCAATGCGAGGATATGGGCAGGTATTACTCATGTCTGATCCAGGCTATCAAATGCTTCTATCTCTGTATATATTGGGTCATCGTGTTAGAGGTTTTCTCTTCACGCAACGTCTTCTTCATTTACCCTTTACCATACATTTGTTTAGCCATCTCCTCTTCGGGAAGACCATCTATCCATTTCCCAGTCCTTCATCAGCAAGACCCACGTGTAACGTCTACCGCAACTAGTTGCCTATTCGTTTTTTCCTAGAGAAGATCTGTCACGCCTTTGACCCAATTATTATGTTCACTTACCACCTAGATCCTTACTAGACCATCTAACGCACCCCGTGGAACATCGTCCAAACCTCATTCTTGAGTAGTGCTGTTTGAGGGGAGCTGTATGGGAGGCATAGGAGGGGATATACTACTGGCATAAGTATCCTTGGCCTCTGACAGAGAGGATCTACATATCCTATGTAGTCATAGACTCTGTTAGGACAATGAAATGAGTTTAATATATTATCGTTGCAACTCTTGTATATTTAGTGGGGCAAGCTCAACTACTTCTCCGCTCTCTGGCATCTCTTACTACGAAGTTCTTTTTATACATTTACATGCTGTGGTCGTATTAGTTTCACGATCAAGAACAGGGCACGACCCTCAAAATCTATTGGAAAAAATTAAGTAACCTCATTCTAACATTGAAATAGTAGCCAGACTTTAGTTGGTAGATTCTGGCCGGGAAGTGTTACGGGGATGAATTGAATTGAATTGAATACATTACGTATCAGGCTTATGCCCTACACCCAATAGGCGTGATACGGGTCTGTGCTCCCTGGGGCCACACTACAACCTAGGTACATAGTTTGCTTCTCAGAAACTATTTGTAGAAGACATAGATAATTAATTAAGTTTCGAAAAAAAAAACGCCCTGCGCCTTTTCTCCTTCCTCGTGGCCCTTAGTCCTGTGGAAAATTTCCTCCGGCAGGACTTAATCCTCCCGGTTTGCGCTCTGCATCTCGTAACACTTAGTTACTGTTAAGAACTGGAGAAATTTACCCCCTCCCTTTTCTGCCAGCATCTCCCGTCCACTCGGTGGTGGTTCATGCTTCTCTTCTCTCCAGTGCCGTAGAGCAATCTGACATTCGGCAAAATGCCAGGGACGTTTCTCTCTTCCGCAAACGCATTTGCAGTTTTCCCATTCGTGGCCAAACCTTTCATGGTAGTTCCTAAAATCACCATGTCCCGTCCTCGCTGCGACCAAGTGGTGATGCGCCCACCTCGGAAGTGCTAGCTCTGGTGGACGTTTTCGTTTCATTCGGAGATCCAACTCCTCATAGCGGCTAGGTCTATGTTTTAGCCACCAGGATTCCACCGCTTCTTCACACCTTTGCCTGACAAACCGGTTGAGGGCTGCGAAGGTGTATTTAAGTCCGTCCTTAATTGTTGAGGGATCTGTAGTCGTTTCAGCCGGGAGTTTCCTGAGGGCTTCCTTCGCCAGTCTGTCTGCCTCCTCGTTTCCAGTGACCCCTGAGTGGGCTGGTATCCACCTGATTTCAACTGATCTGGCTCGTCGTACCAGTCTTGTGAATATGTCTACCACCGCCTGAGAAGATTTCGTTCGACCGGTTTGAAGAGCTCTTGCGGCTATGGAGTTATCGAGGAGCACTTTTATCGGAGAGCTGCCCGCTTTTCCTATCGCTCCTTCGAGGGCTTTTTGGGCGCCAAAGATTTCGGCATCGTACACCTCCGCCCCTGGCAGAGGACCGGCATCACTCCCAATCATCTGGCCTCCTTTGTATAAGATGTATCCCCACGCCGATCTAGCAGGTCCACATGATGAGCCGTCTGAGTAAGCGCAAACTGTCTCATCCGACAGGCTTGCTATCCATTGCTTAGCGTGAGCTGCTTCTTGCTGCTTGTCACCGCCAGTGAGCTGTCTGATGGGCTCAGCTTTTGGGAAATACAGTTTGCCGGAGCCCTCGGCCATCGGCATATTTTTGGCGCTGATCTGAAGTCGCGTGAAGTACCTTTCTGGGCACTTGAATGGCCGGTTCCTCTGACCTATGCGGAGACCTAGGCGGCTTACTGTATCTTTTAGCTCCTCTGTAGACCTGAATGCTAAAGGATGCCACGCGTCCAGCCTTTGAATCCGTGCGGCAGCTAGAATTTTTCTCTGCTGTAAGATAATAGCAGATGGGGGAATACCCGACTCTCTGTGTAGCGCCGTTTTTGGTGTAGTTCGCCACACCGGTAGCGCAGCTCGAACTGCCTTCAAGATAGTGCTGTCGAGGAGATCAGTGTGCCAGCCTACTCCTGTGCCAACCATTTTGTCCCGCTGGGTTGTGATTCGGGTGAGACCTGGCCACCACGCTTCGGCTCCATATAGTGCCGTACTTAGGACACAGGACTGCACTGCTTTAATCATCGGTCCCGGAGCTGCGCCATGCTGGACCGAATTTATCCGTCGTATAGACTGTGTTATACGTTGCGCCTTCCCGCACCATTCCTGAACGTGTTGCTTGAAGTTGAGTTGAGAATCTAGCCATACTCCCAGCCATCTCACGTACGGGGACGGGGCTATGCAGTGGCCTTGGATCTGGACAGCTAGACCTGCGGTGTTCAGCTTTTTCCTTGGCCCACCTCCAATTAACAGTAGTTCAGACTTTGCCGGGTCAAAGTCCATCTGGTTTTCGCTCGCTAATTGGACGAGTTTGTCGACTTCTTTCTGGGCTTCGGCCACTGCTTCAGACGCGGTGCTCCCTATGCTGAGTATAGCGATGTCGACAGCGTACCCGAATTTTGTGCTCTTGTTTCCGTCTCGCATCAAGATTTCGATGTATAATAAAAACAGAAGGGGTGATAGCGGCGACCCTTGTGGGACTCCGCACTCTGCAACTTTGTCCCGCGTGGTTCCATCACGGTGTCGCACCCTTATCCTTCGTTGGGTTAGAAATGATTCTATCCACAGGCAAAGTATCCTTGGCCATCCCTGATTCCGCAATCGATGGATCAGCCGTTTGTGCAGGACCGCGTCGAACGCTCCTTGTACGTCCAGAGTAACCATGGCCGTTACCTTCTTGTATCGCATTGCCGCCTCTACATCGTGTATGACGCAGGAGACCAAGTCAACTGCTGAGCGACCAGGCAGTGCACCAAACAGCTGTTGAGGAACGACTCGGTGCTCGATTGCTAGCCAGGCCATTCTCTTGGCTACAAGTCGTTCCAAACCTTTCCCAAGACAGGATAGAAGAGAGATTGGTCGCCACCCTTTAGCTGTTGCGAGGTCCCGTCCTGGCTTAGGGAGGAGGATGACCTCTGCAACTCGAAACATAGTGGGGAAATGTCCAAGCTGTAAACAAGCTTGAAAGAGGTTCTTCACTTGTTCGTCAATTTGCTCCCAGCACGCCTTGAGCAGCCGAACCGTGATTCAGTCCGCTCTTGGAGACTTGTCGCCTGTTCCAATGGTGCTCGATTTTACATCCTCTGTCGACAATATTGGGTTCCACGGAATAGTCTCTGGTTGTCCCGTCTCCTATGTAGAGAGATCGTGGGCTGCGTTGAATCTAGTCATCAAGATGTCCCTCAGGGTTTCTGCCCTCTCGAGTGGGTCTGATAACCATTTGTCCTCCGCGACCTTCAGAGGAGGAGGTTCTCGACATGGCTTGGGTTTAGCCCATTGCATTATCTTGAATACCTGGGTGTCCGTGATGGCATTCTCGATCTGTTTTCTTCAGTGTTCCCTTTTTGCCACTTTGACTGTAGCTCTAAACCTTTTCCGGGCCAGGGCTGCTGTTTCTGAGTCGTCTCTGGATTCCATGATTATCGACTTTAAAGTTGTTGTCGATATTGTATATGTATGTCTGTTATCACAGACATTGGAAATAATTTATGAGATTACTTAATGAGAGGCTAGTATTGATTCCGATATAATATTGTAGAAGACTTGTCCCAACTATCAGAGGGATACAACGTCTTTATCTATCTACAGGTAAATTCCCCATATTCCAACCACGCTAGCCATACAGGACGTAGCATGTAAAGCCTGATTCGTATCATCATTTTGGGTTTGAGGTCTACCGTGCATATGCTACTCGAGTCGCATGTCTGACTACTATGCGACACGCTTAGGTATCAATCTAACAACCCACACCAAAACCGAAACTACTCATAACCCTGATGATGACCCCATGAATAATTGGAACAGTAGCCTGCAACACAGCACAATTTGGCTAGACATCGTTGACCAGGACCTAATCCGAACACATGAACTCGAGGTGCTTTTTCTTGCACTCCTCATTCCACCATGGCGCTGATTTCCCGGCTATTCTCACTTGTTTCCGTCCCACTGCCTTGCGGGCATCCCCCAGAGACTCCAGCAGGTTCGCTACTTGGCTTTCAATTTCCAACTCGTTGCGTATGGGGCCAGGCTTGGCCCAGGCTTTGACATACTGGGCGAATTTACCAAGGTCTTGGTCACGGACTCGCAGATCCTGTGAGACAGCGTTGAGGTCTGCCATTTTTGTCACCTGAACAGATCCTACGATAGTCATATGATCCGATGTACAGTTGTATTTATTTGATACCGACGCCTCAGCGAAGGTGTTACTCCACACTAAGTCTAGGACGTTTCCATCTCGATGCGAGGGTACGCCGGCTGAGGTTACTAACTGCATGTCCCGCGCTAGTGCCCAGTCCATGATCTGGTCGCCGCTGCCATATTGCCTTGGTGCCTGGGGTTGCCAGTGTTTCGAGACCGCATTGAAGTCTCCCCCAACTACCGTGGGGCCTTGGGGCGTCCATTGGAGTAAGGGTTCTAAGGTACCGCTTGGCCCAGGTGCACGGTATACGTTTACAAAAGTCAGGCCAGATACTTGAACGAAGCAGTAGTCCAAAGTTTGTCTTGTGGGAGCCGTATGTATTTGTGAGGCTTCGAGACCTTTCCGGGTAAAGGTGATTGCTCTTGGGCGACCGCCTGTATCTCCGATGGGCTTGTGACTGTGAAAGCCAGGATGATTTTTCGTTTTATACTCCCCATCTTCTTGCAATGTCCATGGTTCTTGTACCATGACAACGTGCGCTCCTGCGTCCCACGCCTGTTGCAGCGCTATGTCCATGTTAGGTCCGCCCTTTCCCACGTTCACTTGGTGAAATAGAAGGGTGCTATATTTTCGGTTGTGCTTGTGAGAATTTGGTGTATTACTCATTATCAACCATCGTTTCTTCTGCTATATTAATGACCTCGCGGGCCTTACCTTTTTCTTGAGATCTTAATATTGCGGCCTTAAAATCCCGATGTCCTCGCTCTCGAATAATTCGTAGCTCTGCCGGTGATCGTGAAGTCACTTGGCCATGGTATCGCCTTGGACGGGCCATGCAGTCCAAATGTGTTGACTCGTGTGGTCCAGCACAGTTTGAGCATTTGGGAATGTCGGCTGTGCATTCTGCTGCTTCATGCGTGCCCGAGCATTTTACGCACCGCTGTCCTTTGACGCAGTTCCTTGTCGAGTGATAACCCCAGCAGCGTTGACATTGCTCGATGGGCCGTTTACGAGAGAATGGTATGGCTGGTCCACTCTCGTCGAACAGCCTGAACTTTAGGTTGGCTGGTGCCTGTTTGAAGTGTACAATCCAACTGGTGGAGTACTGACCCAGCTTTATGTCATTTGGGCGCGCCTGTATTGGCGCGACACCACACACTGACTGGCATTCGGTCTTCACCATTTCGCTGGTGACTACTATTCTTCCGTCCAATGTCCGGATGTTAACCGGTACATGAGGGACCATGACAGAGGTCCAGTCTGAGGCAGGCTCAATTGTTATGTCCTCCTTTTGGAGAGAAGCGCCAACACTCAGGATTGTTTCTCTGAGTGCGTCTGATGCACACTCAATTGCTAGGCCAGACCTAACTTGTGTCATTGCTATGATGGCTGAGGGTGCGACCCCAGCTTTTTCAGTTACAATCTTCTTTATTGTGACAGGTGACAACTTCCGCCACTGGTGTCCTTGACCTAATCGGAGGAACAGTCTTTTGTCTTCTTTGGGTGGTTCTTGTTTTTTCGGCTTTGTATGCACGACAGGTCTATGTTTGACCAGATTAACTGGCGGGTCCGGGAGCTTGGCCGCCTTCCGCGCTACAGTGACCCACGGGGAAGCATTTTCGCGTGGCTTTGGAGGAAGTTCGTGGCGGGGTTTCTCGGCTGGTTTTGTCGCCCTAGGCCCAGGAATTGGTTCTTGGGTGGTTTCGGGTGCTGGTTTCTTGCCTATGTTAATTTTGGCATTGGTTTTGCCTATCGCAAATGCTGTCACAATAGGTGAAATGTTTTCTATAAGTGGCGCAACTAGGGTCGCGCCTTCAGTTCCCACCTTGGATTTTGCCCAAGCGTCAATAGTATGCAGAAAATCTTGAGCTACGCTCATTCGCTGCTTTCGTTCGCGTTCTGATTGCTCCATTGCAGCAGCAATCCCAAGAAGGCTCGGGTGAAGGTGGTCGCCTGGGTCGATCGACGCCGAGGACGACGGCTGGTTAAACGCAGCCATGATGCTGCTTGATTCTGCGCGTAATGCGATGGTTTGGAAGGTTTGATGAACGATGTTATGTGTGATTATAAATTGAGAAGTTGAGGGGGTTTTTTGTTACGGGGATGAAGTTGTTGTAGGGTTAAACTTAAATAGGATTAGCGCCCCTTGAAGTTTTATACCTCTCCGTCCATAGGTGTGGAATGGAAAAAGACGGAAGACGTCAAAAACCGATAATTTTACCTGCTCACTCAAGTGATCAGTAATACCAACAATTATAGAAGTCCTTCATAGTCTTAGACTCAGAAGGGAATATAATAAAAATTCTTATCTTCTTATCTTATCTTTACGATCAAGAATGGCGACGACAATGTCGAGCCTTGTTGGCTCATTGTTGAACGTCAAATGGATTCACACCGATATAATAGTTGTGTAGATCACCATCAAGTTTGAAGCTGGCCCAAGTCGGACGAAGTTGTTATTTCACTTTTGTCATCGATCCCCACAGATATACCGTATGGTTGTAAGTTATGTTGATACTTAGGATTGCAGTGGGCGGTGTCTGGTACGGGTTTACCTGCTACTGGTTGTCTGGACTGACCTGCGTGCCCAGCCTTGCATTTAACTCGGACGTAGCGAAAGGCCCAGCTTTTCGCACGAACAAATTCTCTCTTAAGTGCTTGTGTAAGGTAATTGTCAGGGCGCACTTTGTGTCTGCATGTTATATTAACTAGGCTATATGGGAGCAGGACGATGAATACTCTTGGGGAAGTTATGCTCACAGTAGGCCTCTGTAATCGCTGTCGCGTGTGTTCTCGTGATATGTAGGACTTGACTCTATATTCTCGTGTAAATGAAACTTTGTTAATATGAATGGACGGAGGTTGAGACCTTATATCTTGCTCCAGACTTACTGCGTTGTTCACAGCCTAGTGCTAGAACATTCCCTTATGATATCATTTCTCTCCTACGAGAAATGACCAGCCCGTTCTCTCTCAGTCCATCAGTCTCTCGCTGATTCCATTATCTTTATGATATCGAGTTCTAGTTTGGTCCATAATACCCACACATGCATTACACACTAAACAATCCGGGGCTAGCCAGGGAAACCTATCGGGGTGTCGCGCGAAATTCATGTAAGAGACAGTGCAAAGTTATTGATCAAACTTCTGCCTTAGGAATTCGCGTGGCTCTACCAACCTGGCGCAACATGCCCATCGCAGCCCTGAGAAGGGAGACCGGCATTCCACCTGCACACATTCTGCTCGAGGAACGCAGGCTCAAGACTGCCGCGAGAATCCGAAGACTAGATGATTATCATCCGCTTCGACTTCGGGCCACGGAAAGCACTGACAGCGCTCGTCACCGACTAGGACTAAAGACATGCATCAAAACCAGACTTGGTTTTGACAGAGTTCATGATTCAAGGGTCCAGAGGATGTATCGACTTCTGCCAGAGGCTGAACTACCTCCATCGCTCCGACCTCCGGTCCCCCCAGCCGATTCTTTGTAAGACAAGCAAGAAAGAGGCTGCCAAGTTCATAAGATAGTGGCTACCTACACTCCCACCCGGCTATCTCTGCGTTTACAGTGATGGTTCTGGGGCGTCCACCGACAGAGTGTCATTTGCCTTTGTGTCATTTATCAGTGGCACAGGCACGGCGATCGAGCAAAGCGGCTCAGGCAAAATTACCAATGCGGAGGTCTACGACGCGGAGGTTCATGGAGCTTTAGCTGCTCTAGAAGCAATTACTGCCAGTAATCGAGATCGAGGACGTAGCGCTATCTATTTCCTTCTCGACAATTCTGCGGCAGTCCAGGCTTTACTGACGAGAACAACGGGCTTATCATCCTGGCGGATCCAAAAGTTCGTGAAAATGGCCGCGGGATCAGCCGCGCCTGTCAAAATTGGACGGATTCCGGGCCACGAAGGGCTGGCAGGAAATGAAACCGCCGATGAACTCGCTCGTAGAGAGCTTAAATCGCCGGATAACTCTAGGACGACATATGGTGTTATGACCCTCGCCTCATCTGGACGGAAAGCCCGTGAAATGGCAAGGCAGATGTTGATAGACTGATGGCACTCGAATCGCCCCAAACATCACGCCGACCTTGAACTCGAGATGCGGCGCAAAAAGCCACCAGAACTAGCGCTACCTAGAGCGGTCTACGCCCGCTCAATCGCTGCCCGAACTGGACATGGGGACTTTGCGGCATATCATCGCCGCTTCAACCACACTGACGCTAAACTCTACTGCGAGTGCGGGAGGGAAAAATCAATTGGTCACCTTGTCCAGTGTCGAAAAGCACTGGCAACATGGCGGCTGAAAAGCGGAAAGCGTAGGGCGCCGGCTCTAGAAATAATGCTTGGATCAAGGGGATGGCAGCTGTTCAGGGACTACGTCCAGGAGAGCGGAATATACACGGAGCCTAGTTGGGGGATGGTAGGGATACCTGTGACTCGGAGGTGATAGATCAAAGGCCTAGGTGGTTTGGCATGGAAAGAGCGATAGGAATTGAGGCTCAGGCGCTTATTGGCTGAGGCGGAACGATGGAAGGGAGATTGTTTAAGTTTTTCTTTTGTAATGCGGGATTCTGCGTGAAAGTTTTTGTTTGTTTTCAATCTGGGCTGCTGAACTCGTCATGATTCAACACATAGATGCGTTTTGGCATGGTTCCGGTCATTTAAGTGGGACGAGGCACTTGTACTGCCCGGTAGTTAACCTGATCCGGCCTGATCCCACTCATGCTCAAGCTCCAGTAGGAGTGCAACGATAGTTACTTCACTTAGCACGTTAATGAACAAAAAAAACGCACAATTTGAGAAATTCGAAAATTCCCTTTTTCCCATTTTCCATTCCTATGATCACTTCTCTGCTTGACTTCTCGAGTTGTTAACCGTCGCGAGGTATTTAAAATGCCTCCGGTGAGAAAAAATCGCCCAAAGCCGACAACTTTAGCCGGCTTTGAACGAACACCATTGTGTCCAAAACCTACTGGCCTCGCGCAGAAATTATCAAACCTATTTGCGAGTGAGGCCTTTGTCCCAGGGAAGTCTACAAATCTTCCCGATCAAGAGATGATTGATTCTGAACCGATCAGAGCAGAAAACAATGGTCCCAAGACCAAAACCCCCGTCGAGCTGGCCCCAGTGGCAAGCAGCTCCAGGAAAGGAAAGGAAGTTGTTCGAGAAAAGACAACCGAACGTGCAGAATCATCTGCAGGAAACAATGCTGTGCTAGCCTCTAAAGGCGCAGCATCGACATCAGCAATGGAATTTCCACTAGTGCTGCAATCAGTGATGGAGGCCAAAAAGCGTCGCACGACGCAAATAAACGCCCGACTCGCAATTAGCAGTGTCGAAGCAGCACTTTCGCCTCTTTCGATTGGCGATAATAAAGAATTTGTAGACGGAATCAAAGTCTATCTTCGAGCGGCCATTGGCCAGTTCGTACAATCTGGCCCAGGGAGCGCACCACCAGTTCTCCCTGCTCGCACCGCCAACCCTCTTCCACCGAGGGCACCAGAAATAAGGGTTCCTAACCCTCCAACAGCCCAGGCTCCGGCCCCGAAGACAACATGGGCTACCATAGCTCGGGGAGGCCTAACCCGCAGCGCTGGGCAGTCGACAAAAAAGGCAGCACCGTCCGCCCCCAAAGCAAAGAGTGCCAACCCGAGGACAAAAGTCGATTCACGACTTTTTCTGCGCCTCGAATACTTCCACCCCCACCGTCTCCTCTACCCAGCTGGCATTAGGTCAGCTGTGTCTCTGGTGCTGGGAACCGCTGCTAATGATATTACGTTGGTTCAGCGGGTAAAGACCGGCTTTGCTATTACAGTAAAGAACGAAGCTTCTCGAAAGGAGCTCTTGGATTCCTCCGCACTGCGGAGAGATCCAGAAATACTCCTGGAACCAGCATCAAATCTGGTTGCCATGCAAATTGCCACCGTCCCGGAGACAATTCGAACTCTTGCTGGCCCAATCGCCGTGACGGCAAAGATGGTTGCCAACGAAGTCACGCGAGTGACCCAGTTGGTTCCCTTTCTGGTTCGTCCTCATGGGACTAGCAAACCAGGGGCGCCCTACTTAAATTGGCAAGCGCTATTTCCTCGAGAATCCGCTCCTCGACCTGGATTCCGCCTTTTCGACGACTCTGGAGCTGCAAAGCTCTTCCGACCTCGTCGCAAAATCGAACAATGTAAACGGTGTCTTGAATTTCACGCCACCTGTGGTTGTTCCCGCGCTCCAGCTTGCTGGAAATGCGGATCTAATATGCACTCAGAATCAGAGTGCAAGGCCCTCACCCGGTGTCGAAACTGTGGGGGACCTCACCGATCGGATTCCCGGGCCTGCTTAGCCAGACCCAGCAAGTCCGGACCGGTGACAAAAGAGCAGCTCGCGCGGATCCGCCAGATCCAGCAAGGGGAGTTCGCGAAAGTGACTCGATTTAGGGCTGCAGCCAAAAGGGCCGAAGAGGCAACGATGGCCTCAACGAAGGATGTCTCGATGGCCGAGGGATCGGGTTCCGGAATCCGAAGAAGTAGTTTGAGGGTACAGCAACCCTCGGTGAAGTCTACAAAAAGCTTCAATATTTATAGCAAGATACCAGCTGAATTCAGGGTATCTGCGAACTAGTCTTTCGCTCTCAGCGGAGATAAGAAAAAGTCACGTGGAAGATGTGGCAGGAAAGGGAACGGGCGAGAAGCGCGGGATCCGGATCAAACAGTATTTCTTCCAAATGTGATTTCAGTTTTTGATTTTAGTTTTGCTGTTAACTTCTACCAATTTCAGTAGAAGTTCATGCGGTTGGAATGAGTTGGGCTGTACGCAGTGATTCTTGCCGGCTCCACCAGTTCTTGACCCAATGTGGAAAAGACAGCGTTAGGTTAGGACCAAAAGTTAAAAAAAAGCACCCCACGGTTTAGTTCAACAGTCACGTGAATTTACTATGACGTGACCAAAGCATGTGCCACGGTAAGTTACATGGATAACACAACACCGCACAATCCAGTTGAAGTTATCTCTCCCATGGAAGAATATTAATCATTTATGGTGTTGCTTGCATGCGCTGACCGTCTGCTTTAAACTTTCACATTAAGCTCAGCGATGTAGTATGGTAGATCTAGTAGTTAGTGCACCGGTAGCTATTATGGCAATATGGCATTATGGCGCACGAAGGAAATGAAGCCTCTACATAACGGCATTACATGTAGTACTGTGTGCAGTATGAGTGATGAGTCGCTGATATAGGATTAATGGCATAGTTGCTCAGTTGGGAGCACACTTTGGTGAGCTGCATACTGGCTACGTGATCGGTCTTCAGGCGAACAAGCTAGGGGATGAGGAACGAGCCCCCCCCATCTGTAACATAACATTAAAGATAATAACTTCACTTTTACATATCAATAAAGATTTCTCTCCACAAACTATCTTAGCTGTTCTGGCGCAAATATACATTCCCCAACCATATACCAATCATAATAGAGCCTCGCCCGCAAAAATGCTACTCCCAAAGTTTCCCTGGATCTAGGCCACCGTCAGTGCTAGAATTATTTCTTGTCAACGCTTCAAGGTCGGCCTGAGTCGTGGGTATCGGACTGATACCAGATCTACAAAATCAAGTAATGGTTTGCGGACCAATGTACTCTCAAGGACGAGGGTTTGACAGTGTTCCACGGGGTGCGTTGTACAGCCTAGTGAAGATCTAGGTGGTAAGTGAAGATAATAAATGGGTCAAAGGGATGACACGTCTTCTCTAGGAGGAGATGAATGGGCAACTAGTTGCAGTAGATGTTACACGTGGGTCCTGCTGATGAAGAACTGGGCAATGGATATATGGTCTTCCCGAAGAAGAGATGGATAAACAAACGTATTGTAAAGGATAAGTAAAGAAGACGTTGCGTGAGGAGTAAATCTCTCTCACACCGAACTATTGTATACAAGAGTAGAAGCCTTTGCCAACTAGAATTAATCGTAATCAATTCTTGCCAATATCTTCGCATTAATGGCTGTGTTCTTGTCCTTCTCTTCATGACTCTCTTGCATATCCTTACATGACTTTTTACACGACTAATTTTATAGGGAGAGCTATTATTAAATTGATGTCTTTAATTAGCTACCCCTTCATCTTATCACGAATTAATATTAGTATTAAAATTCTATTTACGGATCCGTGAAATGTACAGAGGCCTTACTAGTATCGAACAGGAAGCTCTTCACGCCGTGCTTCCACTCTTTTGCAAATCTTCTAGTGTGTGAACTGGCTCACAAAACGTAATGTACAAGGGTCGAGTTGAGACCTTTCCTTATAGGGAATAGCGTTTAGATAAATGCAACAATGTATTTATAGAATTCCTCCCGACAGGGAGAAGAGATAGGAATGAATTGATTAACCCCATACAAGCTTGTGAATTGACCATTGGTAGTTTTCCGACATCTAGAATCCACTTACCTTGGTCAATTTTCTCTTGGTCTAGATCCAGTATTATGGCACGCTAATGATGGCAAGCAAGAACTCAAGGTTTAAAAGGTAATAAAGCTAATGGGCATAGCTCTGCCTACAAGTTAAATATGTAATGAGGTTGGAATCAAGCCAGTAGTGATTAAGATGTCATCAATGCTTCCATAACACCAGGCCGCCGTGGGTATCCTAATCCAACTTCATACCAGTTGACGGCATCCCGAGCCACTTAACATCTAGTCCCTCGTATCCCTAGCCATCTCTAGATCCAAGCAATTCTCCGTTTTTGATATCATAATCAGATACTTCAGTGATCTTGCAAGCCACAGTTCGTAACACGGATCTAGATATGCGGATCGATTCGCCATCATTTCCAAAAATTGGCTGCCAACTCCCACAGGATCTTTGGCTCTCAGGTTCACTGAGATCACCAATGACAAGAAAAAATTTTCATATTTCTCGAGGTCCAGGGCTATACCGCCATCCTGACTATCGGGAGAAAGTAGCTTGATAGGATTTAAATTGCGTATCATATGCTGATTCAAGTAGTGTTCAGAGACTCAAAAATATGATTATTCTAGTTACCATTATTCAAACTCTAAGAATTTTTAATGGCCAATAGCAAACAAACAAAGCTGTACAGTAGAAAACTCTCAAAACAGAGGAATTCAACGCACACGCTAAAAATAGAGACAGAGAGCGTTCAATAATTTGCTTCGAGAAAGGCGCTGAACTTAAGCAAAAGTGCGGCGAGAAAGGCAGAGAATCCTTCATTACATCATTTCGGGAATTATGTCTCTTTATTTGCTTTCCTCAAAGATAAACGAGACTTTGATTACCAATGTTAAAACCTTTAAGCGCGAGCCATTATATGAAGAGAATCTTTCTAGGATTTCCTGTACCTTGATTTATGTTTCATGAGGGCCCCTTATCTACTCGAATCGATCCAAGCTGATAGTTCATCTTGCATCACACCAAATAACCGATATACCCTTTGTATTAAAAGGAGACCTCTCCACCATCTCTTATTACCAGGCTTGGATTCATACGAGATAGGTATTCTCATTATTCTCGTGACGTTGCTTATATAAAGACGTCTATGGAAAAGGTCAAAGCAGGACCATAAGTTGCATCCCAGTAGTATAACACAATAAATCAAACAAGACAATAGCTATAGCTGGATAATTAAGTCATGGGTCGCTCGTGAAATATTGCGTATAGAGGTTCTTGAAGAAATTATTAACTTCCAATAATAATATTATTTATGGCATAGTCCGTAACTTAGAATCGGCCAAAATTCCTCTAGCTAGGGTATTCGATCTTGATGATATTTCCATCATCTAGTAAATTTCCATTAGGGACCGGCTTTGCAAGTAGCCCTCCGTCCGAGTCTTCAATACTTTGATCCGATGATCCTATGGGCAGCGCAGCGATATCAATCTTTAAATTAAGTAAGCTGCGCAGTATCACTTGGGCACCTGCTTTGCTCATAAGCTCATTTGCATGCTTACAAAGCTCACTAGCGACGCATTCCATACAGCCCTCAAGACAATTGCAGGCACGCACCCGATCGAGTGCTTGTTCGAGGAGTAAGTCCACAAACTCAAAGGCTTTCGTGCTAATCCCAGATCCACCGGCTCCGCCCTTGGCATCATAAAATGTCAGTCGAGCTGGACGCTTACGTGGCTTAATTTTTCGGGCAAGCTCTCGTGGCGCCGCTCGGCATTCAGTGCGCACATCTCCAGGCATACTGATCACAAACTTAGGCATCAGGCTTAGCATTGCGTGTTCTGCAGCGTGAACAGCTCCTGCAATATCTAGCTTTCTTTGTACGAGAATTTCCAGCGCTTGCCTTGGAACGTCAAGCCACATGCCTTTACTGAAGATTATAATAGGAGGATTATCAACTTCCACAATATCCAAAATACGATGTCGCTTATCCAGCTTGACAAAACTATGAACCGTTTTCTGAATCTTGATTCTTCCAAAAAAGGCGCGCGAGAGTGAGTTGGGAATGCGTCGAATTGCTTCTGTCTCTACTGGGTCAATATCAGTATAATTACGCTGCTGAGTCGTCCAGTCAACCCGCACAAGTTCAACTCTGGCGATTTTTCGTTCCGGACTAAACTCTTTAATTAAGTATGTGTTTCCCTGGTGTAGAAAGATTCCTCCATCGTAAAGCGTGAAGCTAGCGCGGGAGGCCTCTATTTCCTCAAGTACAATGTTCTTTCCATGGCTGATATCGATAACGGCGAAATGATCTTCTTCTGTATCTCGAATTGACACAAATTTGGCGGGATTAGGTCGGAACCTATCATGACAGTGATAAAACCCCATGCTATCAGGAACCAAGCGTTCTTCAGCTATCTCTCTCAAGCTCTTAGGAAAGTACTTTGTATCTTGATCAATACGAATAGGTATCTCATAAGCAGCGCACTGGATATGACCCTCAAGGACTAGGATATTTTGTAAATTTACCTGCAACTTGGCATTCGGTTTCGTGAAAATCTCATCCGGATTTTCCATGTAATACTGGTCGGTAGGGGCACTATCACCAATGAGAACTGATAAGGAATCTTTATTTCTTCGTCCCGCTCGGCCACTCTGCTGTCGCAAGTTTGAAATAGTATATGGGAATCCAACTGTAAGGACGGCATCTAAAGAGCCAATATCTACTCCCAATTCAAGTGCTGTAGTTGCTACTATACCCATTAACTTTCCTTCAAACATCTGACTTTCAATCTGACGCCGGTCTTGGGGAGTATAGCCCCCGCGATATCCCATAACTCGTACCATGTGTTCAGGATATCCCAATGAAGTTAACTCATACTTTACGGCCGCGAGAAGAGCTTCGCATCCCTTTCGTATTCGACAAAAGGCAATGACTCGTGCCCCCCTTAATATTAATTGAGAGAATAACTTTGCAGTCTCGATGTTTATGTCGCCTCGACCGCTTGCCGCGTCGTTAGGATCTTTAAAAGGCGTATTCCAACAAAGGAATTCTTTGCGGCCAGAAGGAGAGCCATCAAAGTCTACGAGCTTGATATCTTCTATCCCGAAAATGGTCTTGAAGTGATCTATAGGATTGGCCACCGTAGCAGAGCAAGAAATAAACCTTATACGCTCGTTACCGACTGCTGCACATACTCGTCGAAGCCGGCGCATGATGAGGGATACATGAGAGCCGAAGAGCCCGTTATAGATATGAATCTCGTCGACAACCACAAACTTGAGATTCTGCAGAAAAGTTCGCCATTTTTCTTCTTGGGGAAGAATGGTAATGTGTAGCATGTCCGGATTCGTCAGTATTATTCGACCTTCATCGCGGATGGTATTGCGATCCTTCATTTCAGTATCACCGTCAAAAGTCTCAACAATTGTGCCTTCAAGACCCTTCAGATAGCACAGCATTTCTTTTATGCTTTTTCTTTGATCCTGCGCGAGAGCTTTGGTTGGGAAGATATACATGGCTCTAGTATGAGGATCTCGTTCCAATTCATGTAGAACTGGAATCTGGTAGATGAGAGATTTCCCAGAGCTAGTAGAGGTAGCAACTATAACATCGTGGCCCCTGTGTAGGTTATTTATGGCTTCGGCTTGGTGTGAATACAGTTGAGTAATATTTTTAGCATTATACAAGGCATTGACCATATCCTGACTGAGCTGAAATTCCAAATCGCCATAGACAGCTTCCTGAGGGTCAAACACTCGGTGACCACCCGGAACTATCTGGCCTGTGTACATCTCAGTTTCCTTAATTTCAGCGATTATTGATGCGATTGATTTTCTCTGTGAGGGTATTGTTGAAGGTATTCTGCTTTCAGAGCGAGTTGAAATATTTCGTGCTACACTTGGCTCAGCAGTATAAGCTAAAGCCTCTGTTTTTAGGGTCTCCTCAGGGTCAAGTCCGTTAGCTAGGCATTTAGCCAGGAATGCATTAATAGCGACGGAAAATTTACTATTGCGCTTCTCTACTAAGCTCAGCATCTGTTTTTGACTGTAGGTTGGCATTAGATTTTCGCCTCTCGCATTCCGCTTCACTTTCGCTGATTTCTTGGGCTTTTCATTGATGGAGTTTCTCTTCAAGTCACCATCGGTGAATTCAAAGAGCAGCACCTCTAGTCCGGCATCAGTTGATCCAAGTGCTTCTTCTGACCCAGATTTGATGTAGCCTGCTGTGCTATTTTTTTGAGCAGCAACTCGATCATCGCCGCGGGCATCTTCTCTGAAAATCTGTTCTCGACTATCATATGGAACATCCAGCTGTAGCAAATTTTTATTTACATAGGTAAAACTCATTCCCCGAGGCCGCAATGCAACGATCTGAGCTACCTCTTTTATCTCTAGCTGTCGATGAATATGATTCTCTACGGCTGCCTTGATGGTGTCAAACGTGGTGGCAAGTTGTTTTCGCGTGCAGCAAAATGTAAATACAAGATTCAAGGCTCTATGAGTTTTTTCCAGTTGCTTGAAGAAATCTGGCCACAAGATATTTGATTGAATAGAGCTGTCGTGTTCGCAATCGACCTTTGATAGTGTGGATTGTGAAAGTTTCTGAGGTCCTGCATTGTCGTTTGTGCTCTTCCTGGCAGTGACGGTAGTCGCTGGATGTAGTTGCTTACAGTCAACATTCTTCTCGATCTGTCGTTTGCGCTTTCGAGCCGGCTTGCTAGACTCAGATACAGATTTCATACTAGCGCTGAGGAGGCTGGCGACCTCATTAATGACTTTCGATGAAGTTGAGTTTCCCTATAACAATATCACGTGATATATCATATCCAAGTGTGTTGTTTACATGTAGAGGATAATGTACTAAATAATGAAAATTTCATTTCCCTGCCCCACAGATGCGCAGCTCAAGTGGGGCAACCAGGACCATATTTCTTGTCAAGGGAAGAATCGGCTATCCTCCTTGATCTTCGGCTCATCTGCTCACCTGAAAGTATAAAGCTCTTGCAATTTATGACAATTGAAATTGTTTGTCGTTATCAGACGGTACACACACATTCTAAGGAGGGCAAGACTGAACTGTACGCGGTGTTCTCCACGAACCTGGGAGTGAAATATTCTCCCAGAGCCAGGTTCAGTCAAATTTCGCAATATCAAAGAAGTTGGCCCACGAGGCAATGATTCAAACTACTCCACCACGTCGTTTTTTCGCATCCAACTAGTTTGACACCTACCTAAGTCTCATCAAGTCTACAAGTACGACCAAATACATGTTCATCTCAATGACTACACCTCTCTTCGACCTTCTCTGACCTCAGTTGACCACCAAATACACGCCCACGCCGGTATTTATACCCGACGGAGAAAGTAGGGCGTTGTGCACAAGTCTGGGAGACAGTTCTTTGGAATAGGCGTGAGAGGGTTCAGGACAAGTCCATAAGATGATGCATAGGAAGGATGTGACCTCGAAGGGCGTGAAATTTTGAATTTTGGCAAGAAGTATCACGAATTAAGCTTTGTGCGCGTCAGAACTCCGCCTACGAGGGTGCAGCTACTTCTTTAAAAACAAGCCAACGATGGAAGGTGCTGTGGTTCGTCTCTTGGTGGCTGTCTCCGGTATAGTTTGAGTAGCCTAGGCATCTACGCCACTTAGGAAGGAGAAGTCTCCGATTACACTTCGCGCGGAGAAAAGTCAACGGATATGGAGATATATCTGGACAACTGAGAGGTTTTTAAGACGTTTCCCTGAGTGTGTATTCACAGATGAGGGCTGATTTGGGGTGAAGGAAAAGCTGGCACAACTTTGCAGTGGTAATTGCAAATCAAACACGGGGCATTTATTCTGTAGTTTATCTCTCACGTTTTGTCATAGCTAGAAACCTGCATACGAAATTAAAATCTGATGCAAAAAAGGGACTCATTCAACATCTACGCCAATAATCATGCCGATTGTAGCAATTAGACTATTAAGTGACACCTGTTACTTGTCCCTCTACGAAAATGGGTGTGAAATATCTTCTTCGTGCCAACTCTAGTCAGCTATCACGATTCGGAAGGAGTTGGCCCACGAAGCAACTGTTCGATACCCCAAACTACTTCAATCCTTCACCCCTAAAAAGATGGATTCCTAATGACTCCTCAGCAATTTTAAAAGTCCGACCTAGCAGATTCTTACTTCATTAATCGTATTGTATGTCCACTCAATCTCTGGCCTCAGCTAGCCACCATATAAATGCTCATTGCAATAAGATAACCCCTTTCAAGGTCGTATCGATCTATACCACAATTATGTCTATTTGTATTGATACTTCTCAAGGCCATCCCGAATATCCATATTGCAAGGGTTGTGGGTCACGATCGGTGTCATTGGGGTAAAGTTTCGATATCTTGAAGTGAGTATTCATTGTTAAAGAGCTTGAAACCGACCATGGCTTCGTCAGTAAGAGTGCAGACGACACTATAAATACATTCATGGTTGTATGTTGTGGTGGTACACCATCCACGCCGGTTCCTCAAACTGAATCGAAGTAGCCTGGATACCTGTTACAGGCTGCGCCTATCTCCTAGTGACTGTCGCACGGACACTTATCATTATTACGTCATTAGCCTTGCTATCTAGAGAGATGTCCAACTTGGCCATACAAATACAGGGTTGCAACAAATATGGAAACAAGATATTGTTGCAGCAAGTCTCATATGGAATCATGGGCCGATACGACCCAGATTCGCTATGACGAGCCCACTCGGAATATCAAGGATATGATGTAGTAGAATAGATAGTGAGGTTAGCGCATTGGGAGTTGGGACACCTTAAGTAGCATCCCCTCGGTGGACAGTTCCGAGATGTATGTAGAAAATAGACAGTAATCGGCCACCATTCCTTTACTATATTGTTTTGTTGATCGCCCATCACATATTTTCTACATCATCCTAACATTGTAGTTTATCCCATTAAACAACAAAATTTCCGGTCAACCAAAGACTAGAAGAGAAGATCAAATCTTCTATGAGCTACCGAATCCCAAGTATAGATATCGATACCGATTCGACTGACAACGCTTCCTTTCATTCCAGGGCAAGTGAAACTATGTCGGAACAAGCTAACGTCAGCGGTGCCCATTACGGCCAACCGCAAAATACGGTTCATGAGCAACTAGGCGAACCCTCAGAGTTCGAAGAGCAACAGAGCCGATCTCCTCACCAAGCTGGGGACATTCCATCATTTAATCCGTCGTCACCTCAATATCAGGCGCTATATAATCAAATTATAGCAGATATCTCTCGCCGTCAACCCCTATTGAATGCGCAAAATTTTCCACACGCAACATCAACTCAGCCACAGTACAAAAAGCCCAGCAAGTGGCCTTCGTGGGACGGCTCAATCACTACTCTATCATCTCATATTTATCAGCTAATTGTTAAAGTCGAAGAAGATAAACGTCAGCTAGGGTCGGATCGCGCTATATGTCTAGGGATCCTGAATTCCATACCAGTAGATAAACAATCCAGAGTGAGTCACTGGTTTGAGACAGGAGGCCCTTCAGGAATGCACAACTGGAAAGATTTTGTCGAACATATCAAGCTTGAATTCGAGGATAAACAAGCCCGACAGACTGCAGGAGATCTACTTTATCGGATGCGTATGGGTTCCAATCAATACTTCTGCGACTTCTTTCAAGATTTTCAGGTTAAGCTTGCACAATGCGGGGGAACTAATTGGCCTGACAGCAGCAAGATCATGAAACTTAATTCAAGTATTAACGAATCGCTGAGTGACCATCTGGTATCCAAAGATCTACCTGATGATGATTTCGAAACATGGGTTTCTATGGTCAAAAGAGTAGCGGGACGACTCGAAAATCGACCATCTTATCGACCAACAGGCTGCACTGGCAAGAAAACTTGGTATTTGTCTCATAAGCAATCCAAGTACCATTCCAGCACAACTGACCGATATCTTCACGTACCAGACCTTGACGATGAAGGAGATACCAAGATGGGGGGAGTTAATGCTATTGAGGCTCTCAAACTAGCGCTAAACTCCCTAAATAGTCGAAACATTACCAACAAGCCCAGGGCTAAATGGCGTTCCCCGGAGGAATTTAAAATTTTGTGTAGCGAGGGAAGATGCGTCCGGTGTCGAGAAAAAGGTCATTTATCTCGCGCATGCACTAAATTCGGTCCAGCTCAAAATCTCGCTTCAAGGATCGCCTATGTAAAAGGCCCCACGAAGATAAGGAAACAGAGCCACACAGAAGAAAAGGTCAGCTATGAAGAGTTGGAGACCAGTGAGGTTTCGGGGGAAGAGTAAGCTCTGAGCAACGTCGCGCTCAGAGCAAGGGAGAATCATTTTCCATTGATTTAGTTAAAAAAACAGATAAATTGAACAGTACTCCATTTTTAATAGATTGTCTGTTAAACTCAAGTTTCTTTGTGCAATCTTTGATTGACACAGGCTGTCTCTGTTATGCTGCATTTTCTAATGAGATCGTGAAGAAATGGGAACTTCCGCGCATAAAAATACCAAAAAGATCCTTGCAACTAGCAGAAAATGATGGGAAGCAAAGAACAATAAACGAATTGACTTTTGCAGACTTCGATATTGACGGTAGACGAGAAAAGGTCTATGGATATATTATCCAAGACCTTTCCTACGATATTATCCTGGGAAAACCATGGATGGAACAAAATGATGTCGTCTATCTTGCAAAGAAGCGAGTGATTCGATTTGGTTCTCAGAAGTACGGACAGGTTGTCAGAGAAAAGGGTTGGTATAATAACATGGCCTCATTGAAGTTAAAAAAAGAAATACACCATGTTGCTACAGCTAAAAAAGTATTGGGTGGCAAATTTATTTCACTAATGAAGCTTGCTAAGGTGGAAACAGGATCAAAGATTTTCGCCATTACAATGCAAGATCTTAACAAGGCTCTGGAGATAAAAAGCGAAGAAACATCAGAGGAAATAAGAAGGACACTTCCTCCTTCCATAAAACATTGGTCCAATCTCTTTGTCGAAGACAGACAAAGTAAATTACCCCCACATCGACATTCCGATATGAAAATCGATTTAGAAAGAGACGAACAAGGTAGAGAAAAATCTATACCTTGGGGCCCACTTTATGGAATGTCAAGAGATGAGCTCCTAGTTTTAAGGAAAACGCTAAATGATCATCTCGATAAAGGATGGATCAGAGCCAGCAGCTCGCCAGGAGGAGCACCAGTGCTCTTTGTTAAAAAGCCAAATGGGGGTTTGAGATTCTGTGTAGACTACAGAGCCTTGAACGCAATCACAGGAAAAGATCGGTACCCACTACCACTGATAAGAGAAACTCTGAGATCAATATCAAAATCGACATGGATGACCAAAGTTGATGTTCGCGCTGCATTCCACAAACTTCGAGTTAGGAAGGGGGACGAAAAAAAAACTGCTTTTCGGACAAGGTTTGGCTCCTTTGAATGGCTAGTCACTCCCTTTGGGCTACAAGGAGCTCCAGCTGCATTTCAGCGGTACGTAAATGAATCCTTGGGAGATTATCTTGACCAGTTTTGCACTGCGTATCTTGATGATATTCTTATCTACACTTCCGGAGATCTCCAAGATCATTGGGTTAAGGTTGAATCTGTGTTCAAACGTCTAGACATAGCCGGCTTAAAACTGGACCCAAATAAATGCGATTTTGCAGTGAAGAAAACAAAGTATTTGGGATTTGTTATAAGCGCTGGTGAAGGAATTAAAGTCGATCCTGAAAAAGTTAAAGCCATAAAATCATGGGAAATTCCGACAACCGGAAAAGGAGTTCGAAGCTTTCTAGGTTTCGCAAATTTTTACCGTGAATTTATCCCCAACTTCAGCGAAATTGCACAGCCTCTTATCAACTTAACGAAAAAAGATCACGCTTTCCTGTGGCTTAAAGAGCACCAAACATCGTTCGATGTTCTGAAAAAGCTATTCATTACGGCCCCAGTACTAGCTCTCTATGATCCGGATAGGAAGACAATTGTAGAAGCGGACTGCTCGGGATATGTTATGGGGGCGTGCTTGTCGCAATACGATGATGCAAAAGTTCTACGCCCAGTAGCATACCTTTCAAAAAAATTAAGCCCCGCAGAATGCAACTACGAGATTTATGACAAAGAATTGCTTGCGGTTGTCTTGGCTTTAAAAGAATGGAGAGGCGAGTTGATGGGCCTCAAGCATGCATTCGTAATTTTTTCAGACCACAAAAATTTGGAGTATTTTATGACCACAAGAAAATTGTCCGAGCGTCAAGTTCGATGGAGCCATACTCTCTCCCAGTTTAATTTTAAGCTAAAATTTAGAACAGGAAAGAATTCGCTGAGACCAGACGCACTTTCACGCAGGGAACAAGATATGCCGAGCTGTGCAAGCGACGAGCGGCTGAGGAGTCGCCAAGTACAATTAATCAAAGATGCATGGATGAAAACAGATACCGACTCTAACAAGTTGGTAACCTCTCAAATCACCTCAGCTTCAGTCTACCTAAATATCCCTTCAGAATCTGGCACTGAGATACAGTTGCCCGATGGCAATTGTATCTTTCAAAAAGAAGAACTTCAGATACTTTGGAATAGAGGTTGCGAAGAGGACAAAGGCATAAGAACCATGTACAAAGCTCTGCGAGATGGTGAGCGGGCCTTCCCGACAGAACTTAAGCTGAAAGTATCAATCTCAGAATGCGATTTTGATGAGAGAGGCGTCCTTAGATTTCGTCGTCGTATATGGGTACCAGGCTGGGAACCCCTACAGACAGCTCTGATACAAAATACGCACGACTCGTATATAACGGGACACCCAGGTCGTGATAGTACATATGCTATCTTATCAAGGAGTTTTTTTTGGCCAGGGGCATCGACGATGGTAAGAACTTTCTGTAAAAATTGCGATGTTTGTGGACGATCTCACGTATGGCGAGAAAAGAAAAAAGGATTGCTCCTACCGCTACCGATACCTAGTCGTTTCCATTCAGAATTGTCAATCGACTTTATGACGGATCTGCCAGCAAAATCTAGACAAGATTCTCGATATCTCATGGTGATTACAGACCGACTATTGAAAAGTTGCACCCTTGAAGCTATGAGCTCAATGTCAGCAGAATGCTGTGCTGAGCGGTTTTTACACTGTCACTATCGTTTTCATGGATTTCCATTATTTTTAACTTCTGATCGTGGTTCAAATTGGGTTGGAAATTTCTGGACCCATCTATGTAAGTTAGTAGGTATAGAGCAGCGTCTTTCCACGGCGTTTCATCCTGAAACGGATGGAAGTACAGAGAGGATGAATCAGGAAGTGTTGGCATACCTTAGATCTTTTATATCCTACGCTCAGTACGAATGGCCTGATATGCTTCCGTCAGCTATGCTAGCTCTTAATAATAGAGACACAGTCATCGGTCTTAGTCCTTTTTTCCTCACACACGGTTATCACGCAGAACCTATCGAACAAATCCCGCC
The DNA here is from genome assembly GCA_905067625.1 of Blumeria graminis f. sp. triticale. Classification (NCBI taxonomy): domain Eukaryota; kingdom Fungi; phylum Ascomycota; class Leotiomycetes; order Helotiales; family Erysiphaceae; genus Blumeria; species Blumeria graminis. The sequence continues at coordinate 12,053,709 of LR898468.1, read as the reverse complement.
CCCTTCCAAAAATTCCGATGCACCTGAAAAGAAAGCCAGGGAATTTGTACAGCGAATAACAGATGGACAGGAATATGCACAAGCTTCCATGGCATTTGTCCAACAACGAATGGAATCAGCATCTAATCAAAAGAGGCTTCCGCAAGAGAGGTTTGAAGAGGGAGACCTTGTTTGGTTAAAACTAAAAAATATTGAGACGCCACAACTTAGTAAAAAGCTCTCATGGGTTAACGCAAAATATCGCGTCCTCAAAGTTATATCCCCTCATGTAGTCGAACTTGATGTCCCATCGGGTATACATCCGAGATTTCACGTCGATTTGTTAAAACGAGATCCACAAAACCCCCTTCCGTCTCAAATTATGTTAGACGAGCAACCACCGCCGCTTGTGAATCCTGATGGTGACAATGAGCAATTCGTTGAAAAGATTCTCAGAGCCGAAAAGAGAAAGAAAGGTCGGGGCTTCCGAAGGGAGGTGTTGGTAAAGTGGAGAGGTTTTCAAGAGCCAAACTGGGAATTGCGCCAAGGTCTCGAAGACACGGAGGCTCTTGATATCTTTGAAGAAAGGTACGGTGTTGGTGATGACGTGGGAGAAGATGTCGGGGCAAGAATAGGTGTTACTGGCAAAAGGCAAAAAATTTTTACACCTGAAAAAAAGAAACGAGTAAAAAAAAAAGAAAAAGAAAAAAGTACTGTGAGGAGGGGATAATGTTACAGGCTGCGCCTATCTCCTAGTGACTGTCGCACGGACACTTATCATTATTACGTCATTAGCCTTGCTATCTAGAGAGATGTCCAACTTGGCCATACAAATACAGGGTTGCAACAAATATGGAAACAAGATATTGTTGCAGCAAGTCTCATATGGAATCATGGGCCGATACGACCCAGATTCGCTATGACGAGCCCACTCGGAATATCAAGGATATGATGTAGTAGAATAGATAGTGAGGTTAGCGCATTGGGAGTTGGGACACCTTAAGTAGCATCCCCTCGGTGGACAGTTCCGAGATGTATGTAGAAAATAGACAGTAATCGGCCACCATTCCTTTACTATATTGTTTTGTTGATCGCCCATCACAATACCCAACTCATTTGAGACAGAAGACGGTTGCGACATTTTGGTTCCGACAGTAATGCAGTAGATAATAGATTTACGGGGTTCGTTGTGCGGATGGTGTCTTGGGATTCCAACTATAGCTTTGCGTAATAAAATTATCAGACGTTGTCTGATTCCCCTTCTATAGATAGATGATATGTTTAGTATACACAAGTCTCTAACTTGGTGTGCATTTTTTATAAAGACTGGGTAACGAGAGACAAATTACCATGACAGTTATCTGACCTAAATAACTAAACTGCTTCTCATTCAGCATTTCTCAACCACATTTCTCGCAGTGCAGAGATACATGTTTGACAATGTGATACTTGGATTAGCCAAGGTTTTAAAGCTTTCTTTTAGTGGGTGCTAATGGAGGAGAGTCAAATGTTACAGTTGGCAAGTATGCCTCGTGGTTGTATTTGCGAATGGAATCCATAGTATGAGTGTCTGTAATTTCAAAAGAGTCACCCAACATGTACACATATCACTGATCATGTGTCATGGTTAGGCAGCTGAGTAGTAATTAAATGATTCTAAAAAATTACTGGCGCAGGTTCAATTTTTTCATTGACGTGCTAGGCAATTGGCACTCTACACACTCATAGGTGAGCTCGAGCTAGAGTATGGCCGGGATGGATCAGGCCAACTATCAGATAAGTACAGTAAATCTCGACCCACCTAAACGACCGGACCTCCTCAGACTTCACCTATGTGTTGGATCATACCAAGCCTAACAGTCCAGAAATCCGCTAAGTCTACGCCGCAGCGTAAATCCTCCTGAGCCTTAGCAACTAGGCGCCCGAGCTCTTGAAATCCCCATTTACTCCGAAATATAAACGTCGTCCCAGATCTCATCGTTGCCCTAGCCTTGCACCTTCATATCCTACCGTTGGGTTGTTATCGTCATCGGGGGTTTTTGCAATCTCCTCAGTGTATCTCCCCTTTTCTTCCTCCTTTTTACACTTCCCGTTTCCATCATGACTTTCCTCATAAGGGCGTGTGTAGGTAGGTTATAAGACGAGTATGGAGGTGGGTCGCAGGTGTATGATCGACTGAGGAATGCTTCGTAAATATGCTAGTTTGAGCGATGTCGGTTATTTGAATACGACCCCCAAATAGATCTAGGTCCATTCGTGAATCTTATGTTGGTGGTGATGAGTTTTTGTTCGACTGTCTTGCGATAGTGAAATCTCTGGCGACTGATTTTTGGACCAAAATACCGAGTAGAACCCCCCCAAGCCGAAAGTCCGTCGAATAAAATTCGTCCCTACATTGTTCATGAATGAATATCGGCTCTGGAATAATATTTTACTCCCAGGTTCGAAGAGGACACCAATGACAAGTGTTTAGCCTTCGTGCTTCGCTATTGGCGCAGGCCAAGGAGAAGCGGTAGAATTTTACTCCTCTATAGATGACATCGGGGCACAAGCGAGACGCAAGGCTATGCAATAATTGTTTTGCTTTTTTTGAATTTGATTTCATTTAGCCCGATTTGGCGCCCAGTTGGCCCATGCAGGTTTCCATGGACTCTACTACTTACATGGGAGGAAACTTGGTGGTAAAGACCCTCAACTTCTCAATTTATTTACACTTTCATATTGTGTTACTTCCAAGAAGTGCACTAATACTGTTATGTTAAGTGCAGATACTATCCACTTGCTTGCTATCGGCAAGAGATCATCCTTCCCCTTCTCACCTCTCTCACCCTCTGGCCCAGTTGGAGCATGCCATAATCATGCGCTTGACATTCTGGAACGGATATCCACATTGGCATTATGGGCTGCCTATTCCGGGAACAAGTCTTCTGTGCAGATGAGAATTGAACCCAATGAGCTCACTTCTTATTTGCATGGCTATGTTACTTTGGGCCCTGTGAAGATCTTTGTGGATACTGAAAAGTGTTCCTCTGTAGTTCATTCTTGTGCTCCTCATCTTGTTGTCATTAAGAATATTCGCTGATGTCCAGGTATCGTTTTGCTTTTAATGTTTTCATTAGCTTCTACCGAATTGGTCATCTCAGTAGTTTTGAGTCTTTAGGGAATGAATACCCGTATCATGTCTTTTAGATGCAGGCCTCGTGTCTGGTACATTAGAACTACCAAGTTAAAACAACCTAAAATCTGGGTCTATCTTTGACATACGTGTTCCTGATGAGTTTATTTCAGACTTCTGAGCTGCGATAAGACGTCTGACGGCATTATTTTGCATCAAGGTAAACAACACATTTTCTTCACGTCGGTAATAAATTAACTTTATCTAACCCATCAATATTCAGAATCAATTTTTGACCCAGAGAACAACTCAACCCCAGATTCTCAAAAGACACTACTCATAGGTCTTACACAACTGAGTGCTCCTCAAAATATGTTTCTATTTTATACTGACATATAAAATAACTCTATCTGTCGGTAATTGTTCAATTTGGTTTGCACCAAGCATGGTGTATCCATCAGTTGCTGAGTCATGGTCTTGATGACTCAGCTAATACTTCGAACTACACGTTCGGAATGTCAATGGAAAGAAAATACAATACATACCCCATTTTTGTACCTTTCATTTTGCATTGAAATAACCTCATGTATAGGTACATTGAGGCCAATCGACGCTATCAATGTAAAAAAGTACCACTACTGTCGATTATCTAAATTTGAAAGCTAAACCTTCATATCTAGGAATGTAGATTTCTCGAAGATTTTGATTTAAAATAATAATTTTCTAGAAATCACTCCTATAAGAGCAAGGATTCCCGTCCGAATTCTGCTTTGTTTAAATGATAATAATCCAAACTCCACAATACCTGACTAGTCTGAACACGAGCCCCTAATTACATGTCAACTAAACAACATGGAAGAAAATTAGCTTCCAGATAAGTGAACATAGTGCCTAGTCCCCAAAATAAACGGATTTCCTATGAAAGTTGTTTCTTGATAGAATTGACTTCAGACTTAAATAATTTGGCATTGGCTTCTGACATCTTGGATCTGTTAGCTTCCTGGGACTGTCACATCAAAATAAAAAATTGGTACCTTGAGAAGCATCATAATGGGTTTTAATTCCTTGTCGCCCTCGAAAGCCGTGAAGACGAGCTGGGATGATGAGGTTGCATTCTTATTTTCGAATGTCATTTCTGGTAGAATAATCGTATTCAGTACAACTCGGTGCGTATTTTCTTGTCGCATGATAAGGCGAGCAGCGCAAGATGTTTCTTGCTCTTTCGAAATATCCACAGAGCCAGTAAATCGAAAAGAGCCTGAGATAACCGAACCATTTTCGTCATAACTGACACATGTTTTTGGGGCGTTAATTTTTAGTGTCCCTACGCCTCGTTCTTTCCAACCAGCGTCTTTGGACTCTAGGGCAAAAAGCTTAGCTCTAATTTGAAGTAAAGTAGCTTCTTCAGCTTCTCCATCATCGATATAAACTACAATTTTATTAGTTGATGAATTTGATTGCCTATGAAGTAATGTGATAACCAACCCTTGGCGGTTTTATTACTTTTCAGTTCTAATCCAACAGTGGCGTTCTCTTCATCCTCGACACTGGGGCGAGAATCATTACTCTCGCATCCATTTTCTTCGCTCTCTGGCGCCCCGAAAGCCTTGGGTCGTTTTATGCCGATGGAAAGGCTCTTAGATTCAGGAGCGGCAAAGCTTGATAACTTAGGCCCAACACTACTGGCGAATCCAGACCCTAGGCTTGAGCCAAACATACTTCCATTGGTATGGGTAGCAAAACTGGATTTAATGCTATTGGAGAAACTAAGGCCTGTGCTGTTATTATCATTAGAGTCGTGTACAAAGCTATTTGTGCCGTTAAAACTTGTTTTACCCGGAGAACTTAGGTTATTTGTTACATCGGATACAGATTTACTTTCATCACCATTGCTGCTACTGCTGAATATACTTTTTTTTGAGTTTCCTAAGCATCCGAACGGTGAAATGGTTGAATTTGCCAAGGAGGCAAATGCAGAATTGGCAAAAGATATTGCAGGATCTTTGGGTGCTTCCGTAGTTTTGGGTTCTATTGGTAGATTACTAGTTTCTTCAATATAATTTTTTTTGGCGTCCGTTTTTATTTCTAGAGCCTCTACAGAGGTAGGATCCTGTAGTTCATGCTTAGCTGGCGTCTAAGATCAAAAGTTCACTCCGAACTCACCTTTATTTCGGATGAGCCTTCTGAGAGACGATCCTGAGAGGCGTCACGCGGACGTTTCTTTTCGGGCTCCAATCTTGTCGTTCGACTGCCGTTTCCTAAATTCTCATTGATGTGCTCTCGCTCAGGTGGAATACTGATATTTTGGTCTTTGAGTTCTTCATCTTGGTCTCGACTTCTCTTTTTTACTAATGGTATAACGTTCCTTGTCGGATTTTCCTTGGAGTTCACATCTATCGCGAGTGGCGATAAGCTTCTTTTTGTGTGGATAACTTTTATGTTATCTTTTTCATCATTTTTTCCAACCTCTGAAATTTCGGCTACTTCAGAATACTTACCTGACCGTAAACTATAAGAGGATTTATCTGAAAGTGTAGCGTGCTTTAGCTCTTCGCTAGCTGCTATTGTGGCAGGGTCATCTCTGAGGGATGAATCTTCATGTCTTACATTCTCAGTGAGGCTTACCGACTCCTCATGGACGGGCTGGACTTCAGTTTCTGAAAGGAATGAACAGCTCAGGGCGGAGCCGTTATCGGTCCTAGATTCCATACTTTTGAGGCTTTCTTAACTTTCATGGACAAAGAGACTAGCAATTTTTGCTGAGATTGAACATAAGTATGCCTCTGTTAGGCGTGGCAGAATGTTGTGTGATTAATGCTACAGGAGCCTGACGCTGATAACAAAGGCTAGACTAGCTTCAGTTAAGGAGTAAGCTAATTAATTTAGATCCGACTAATTTGGAAGTTCATTGCTTTCGAGAAAAAGCGTTAGTTTTATGCGAGCGGAATTCTGGATCCTCATATATTTTGCATAGACTTAGATACGAGTAACGTGTTGGTATGTAGCTTCACAGGAGCAGACCTACTCTTCGAGAGGGCTCACACAGTTCGTGGGTTGAATTAGACTGTGATCATGTGATCATGATGACATGAATATTTGCCCTACAGCACCCCGACGCGACCGAATAGTATCGCATACGCGATGCACGTGCAAGGAATTCACAACCACGTTAAATCTAACTGTTCCTGATCTGTCCGCTCACTTTTGAAATTGAGAGCTTAATTCTTGTACGTGGCATCATCTGTGAGCCCTGTGGTGAAATTTGCTGTATGGACCGATTTTCAGCCACTCCAAGGATATACAAAGTGATTTTTTTCAACGTTGCAGCCTTAAGGAGTGGCGTTGACAATCTTTTAGTGAAAACTAGCCTGCAAAAAATTCATGATTACGGACGAGGGTTGACTTGGGGTGAAGAAATAGCCACCATAACTTCGCAGTTATATTTGCATTTGAAATCTAAGGCATGAGTGCTCTGATTTTAAGTTGGGTCATCTATTGTGTATCTTTTCATTAATGTTGTGTCCTAGCTAGACAGCTGCATACGTAATTAAAATCTGATGCAAAAAAGATTAAAAATTTCATGACCGCGCAACCTAATGAGATCAAACATTCACGGCCCAAATACGATCCACAGACAGCCTTAAACCTGCCTCATGTCTGTTCTACAAGCACCTGACACCCTATTCCATCTTTAATTTTCCTGTGAGGCTTTCCAATTTCAACGCACCTCGCGATCTACCGAATCACTCCAGGTTTTTGTCATAATAATAACCTAAGATGCAAGAGGACATCAATCACACCCCTGCTCTCGCGCACTGTGAGGTTACGGCCTTAGATTCGTCTGTACCTTGGTCAAGAGCATCAATAAATCGATCTGCGACGAAATACGCATGATGTTATGCCGGAATTTTAACTAGGGCATATGAAAAAGTCCCAAGCATCGATGACTCGATCTTCAGCTCCTCGACATATATTTGGTCTCCACAGCTAGATATCCGACAGTGGCTGGACAATTCCGGAAAGCTGAATTATCTCCTATGTTTCCAAGAAAGAGAGATCAGGAAATAGCATACGAGAATACTACAATGGGGAGCTGAAAGGGAAACAAAACTGACGAGGTTTCCTGGGAGACTGGATAGAAAACAATGAAGTAAGGATGATAAGGTGACGTGGGCTCGGGCGTGTGGACGCAAAGGTCGAGGAAGTACTTGATCCACGTTACCTTGAAATCGAGCCTTCTGGTCTATTGGAACTGGTATTATTCAACATACCGATGAAGCATAAGGCGATCAGGCCATTCAAGTGAGGGAGACTCATATTATAAATGGTAGTAAACCTGGTAGAAGCCTGCCCCACTCGATCTCCAGCTCCTAAAGTAGTGGAGTCTGTCAGTTGCATTGCACGTTAATTTACAAACAGTTCATGCATTATTGTGACAACTTCTTTTTGACTCTCGAAAGCAGGTACAATTGGAAGCTTGGTTTATAAGTAGATGGAAGTTCCCGTGGAAAAAAATATTTCGTCTACTTATACTGGTTGATTGTGCCTAGGTCTTCATATCTAGTAGATAGTGTTACAACACATTAACTAAGAAGATTCTTGTAAATGATCGCATATTCATGTGTATCCCTACTCTAGTGTAAGGATATAAACGACGGTTCCTGTAAATAAAATTTACGCCAAGGCGGGTGTAGAAGTGCGTATGCTAGATTATTTATTGTAAAATTGATTGAGATCAGCCTTCATCAGCGGGCTTTAGGTATTTATAAACATGTGGATTATAAGTCGGGTGGTGTTTTCAAAGGCTTGGTGCAGTGCGTCGCGAACATCGAGACTTAGAATTCGGTGAATCGCTTGAACAAAATTTTCGTGATGACTGGACAGAATTATTTATAAACTCCTAATATCTATCCGTTGGTTGCCTAGTTTTTCAGCATGCGGAACAAAGATACACGGAACATTGAGATCAAATCACTTGCATTTCTAACTTATGAAACACAAACACCCTAGTCCGATGTAAAAGACGAGAAGTGGATAGACTGCTATTCCGACCCTATTCTTTACCACACCGCTCCCTCCAAGAATACTTACGCCTGCAGCGACTGACCAGGCGACCAAGAAGAGATAAATTGGAATACGAGCGACGGTAGGAAGATGAAAGACTGAAAGAAGTGCAGCAATCACAATCGGAAATAGAGTATACCCTATTATACAGACTGACTGCGCAAAAGAGCTAGATCATTAATGTAAGTAGAAAAAATCGAAATATTGGAGTTGAGTCACATACATATTACCTCCTAGAAGCTTTATCTGCGCCGTTACCACGGCTTCCCCAATCCAAACCATAGCAAATACTCCACTAAACACCAGACTCTTTTGTTCGCTTGCGGCTGTGAAGCTTAGGAATAAGCTTAAAAGTAGGCAAAACACTAAGGGGCCCCAAAGATCCCAATCTCTTAAGCCCTCGCTCATACCTCCCTGTAGCAACACATCCGCGTCAACAACCCTTCCAGCTAAGCCCATCAGCTCTTCGCGATTGGTGCCTCTAATAGAATCGTATGTGCTTCTCAAAGAAGTTGGCATGCTGCCGCCGAAAAGATATTTTGGGTAAAGAACTTCGCGCATCTTTGACCAAATAGCACGTAGGTCACGGGACAGCGTTTCCCATACTGATTCATCAATTGTATTTTGTGGAGCTCGACGGTCTTCGCCTGGAATGCGGGAAGTAAAGTAGTTATCGGCATGGGTTGAGGAAGGCTGGGAAATATTTCCAGCCAGAGGTGCACGAGAAGAAGTCGGGTGGAGTGGATCATCAAGGTCATCAATGCCAGCTACAAATGTTAATTAAGGCTCCAACGTAAGAGAGACTCATACCATCGTCAGGGTCTATTAAATCATCGTGCTCTGTTTGGGAAGAGTCATTGTGATTATACGGATTTGACGAAGCCATGCTGATGTGTGTCGAAAAATTAATGATGGGAAATTAGATGATTAGTATGGTCGTTGACCTGTTGTAAACAATGTTAGTATTTCATCCTTAGCGTTGATTGATACAAACCGAGAATCTCTACAAGCAAGCAAGGCTGGCCGAGCTCCTCATCCATTCGACATCTCTGTCCTCTGCAGGCGCACTAAATAAGCTTGGTACGTGCTCATGTATTTCGGCCTATTTATAATTGCCTGAGGCTAGTGTTACTAATTCTTCTTTAGGGTCATCTTGCATCTAGCTTGCAATTCCACTTATAATCAATACCAAGATGAGATAGCGAAGATCGAAAATCTAACAGCAGTGCTCACTACTCATCCAGAAGTTAAAATTTATCCCGGAGTTTGATTCAGTCAAACCTAGCAATACTAGGGGAGTTGGCTCATGAGGTGAAACTTTGAGACTCCATACCAAATCAATATTTTATCACCGACAAGATTGATGCCGACTATATATTTCTCAAAAAATATAAGCAATAGATGGAGTGCATTCATTTCAATGAAGACACTCTCCATCAAATGAATTTCGGGCCCCTGCTTGCCCCCAAATTCAACCCCACGACCACATGTCCTTCGTATCCATATACTGAGAAATGAAAACAAAAAAACATGCCCACGACAAGACGAATACGCACAAGAGGACCAAAAGTGTGGTGCACAAATCTGGGAGGTAGAACTTCGGGGTGGACTAACATAAATCATTATAGGAAGGTAAGATAAAGCTAGGAACGAAAAAATGTCAGAAAAGGTGAGGTTTTAATTCTTGAAGAAGACTCCTCCACATTGAAGAGCATTGCGCGAGTCACCACTTTGATTGCGAGAATGTAGGCGAGACTATTGACACCACAATAGTTGGATAGCGCGGTAGAACATCATGCGGGCTGCTCCCCTAAGTTGAGTCTGAATAGCCTAAACACCTATCCCGCTTGAGAAAGGAGGTGACTAGTTCGAATCCAGTAGGAGTCGACCAAATTCCTTGCGGTGTTGGTTTGCTTGGATAACCAAAGTTTCTGAAACTTCTTGATACTAGGTATGAACTACGGCCGTCTATTTTTAACAACAAACATACCTCACAGTGGTATTTACGAATGAAATACAGGATATGAGCGTCTCTGGATCACAAAAACTCATCCAACATGCATGTACAGCACTGATATGTGTCACCTAGACAGCTGAATATACTCGGATGATCTGAAAAAAATAATTTCTCAGGTTAATCATGTGAGGAGGTCAACAAGTTGTTTTAGATATATCCATTGGGTTTTTGGCTTACAAACGGGTTTAAGATTAGATTTTCTGCTTCTTTTCATTACAAGAATTTGAAGAAACAACTTACCCCATCTCCAGCTTCGCAATTTTTATTACTTTTCTCTTCTAATTATAATCCTCGGAGTATACTAACAACATATTCCTTATCAAAATTTTCTTGACCTTGCATCCTGTTCTCCAGTGTGGGCCTGATTCTTGCTAACGTACCTCGTAATGACGGGTTTTCCCTCTTCGAGACATCGTCGAAATAGCTTTAGTAAGCGGTGAGATAATCATAGAGAGGGTCGGAAAGTGATAGAGAGAGAGATGTATGTTTACTATATTACGTGAGTCATAGACTATCTAGAGCATTGAGCTCCTCTCTGGCCCAGGCCACACCTTGTACAGTGCTCCTTTCCTCTTTCGTGACTTAAGGGGTTTCTGATATATTGCCTATAATGGATAGCCATTCAACTGAGTATTTACCCGCAGAATTGAGCCAAATTTTCTACAGAACCTTGCACCCAAAAAAATAAGAAAAAAATGGTAGCAATGAAATCTGCGTGTGGCCGGCAAAGACGAAACCTTCACCTTCAAGTCGTGCTGGTGTAATCGCTCATCATGCTCTGCATATCTTGAATAGCCAAGAAGAATCGCATCCAAATCGAAGTCTGAAGCAACCTCAAGCATATCTAAAATCGACGACTTCTTGACAACATCAGATCTATCATTCTCACGCGAGTCCTTCACCTTCATCTTACTACACCACATCGCCCCAAATACCGATAATGGTGTTACTCCAATTGCAGTCGGGCATTTACCACATCAAAAACCGGCCATCTCCCACTACACATTTACGATGCTATGTATGCCCGCGAGGAGGAAATTGAGTCATAATCTACAAAGCTCGGGTCTTGGTCTATGGGGGGCCGTAGCTCTGATGGGGCTTCACATCTTGAGGGAGGACAGGCAGTTGGGACATGGGACTAACGAGTGAAGAGGACTCAAATGGACATTCTGGAACACACTTTTTTCGAGTGTTTTCAACCAAAAGGATTTCTGTGGGCGCAGAGGCAATGATTTCGGATAGTGCAACCGACACTCTAAAAACAGGCACCGATGGAAGTTGTTTTGGTCCGCCTCCTGGTCGTCGTCTCCCCGAATCAAAGTCTGGGTAGCCTGGACACCTACGTCACGCAAGAAAGGGAGGACTGTGAGGCCGTATCTCGCGCGGCGGCTACATACAAGATGGCAAAGGCATGTTAGGGCAGCCAAAGTTTTTTCCTGCTTTCCCTTTGGTGGATATTAATGATTGAGGGAAGGGTGATAGTCCCTAGCTCAAGAGTCTCGGATAGCATCAGCTAGTGCACCCACTACATGAGTGGTCCAAATTTCAAACTGAGTTATCGTCGCATATAGTCGTCGGGGAAGCTAGTCATCTCCGTGTCATATTCCTTGAGCGCAGGGCTTATGCCCGTCACGAATAAACTTTCATTCATTTTCTGCGTACGCTAGAAAAAGTCTCAAAAAAACTGCAGCCCTAGCCAGGCGAGGCCTAGACTCCGGAACCACATGAGGTGCGCAAATTCCTCTATATCTCCCTTCTTTGTAACATCAGAGGCCGACTTGATCCAATCCATTAATGTCATATCGGGTGCTGGGTATGCTCCGCAAACTCATCGGATGGCTTTTCCTCCATGATCAAGGGTTGGTGATGAGTAGGGCTCCGACCCTACCATCTAATCTGAAGGTGATAGGGGAATGTGTTGAAAGATGAAGACGATACAGACGGCGAAAGCGATTGGGAATCTTCATGGAAGTAAAAACTTTGTTACTCAATCTCGGCTCTGCAGAATCTTCAGTGAGAGCTGGAGGCTCGTAGGGGACACCACTGACAAGTGTTGACAATAGCCCCCCGGTCGCAAGGTGAGTTTGGCTTGGAAAGATCTTCCGAGATAAGTTGTCACGGTGAATGATGCCAGTTATGTAAATATGATCGCTATATAATTTTAATCCATTCTGCAGTTGGTACTCGGGGTGTATTTAATTGATTTCGTTGGGATTTGTAGTCTTGAAATATCTTCAGGTCGTACTTTCGACCAAAAACTTACCAGAACTACTTCTCTCGACCGCCATCTAGTGGAAAGCTCTCCAAAACACACTACACCGTAACTTCTTAGTTGCGAGGGAACAATTTCAAATCAGGTTCGTAGATTGAATTACTGAGAGGTGTCCAGCTTTTGTCCTTCTAAATTCACTTAGTATCAAGTCTTAAGTTAGGCAAATCTATTAATTTAATTAATTTATTAGCTATTCTACTTCCTTGCTATGAATTTATGTAAGATAAAAGTGATCGCCCTCTCCTTTCTTTCCAACAGTTCCAAGTCTCACCTTTCTTCTTCTTCTCAGGTTTTTTTGGGCAGTTTCCCTCTCCTCACGTTGTTTCTTCTTACGCTCATAGACTGCTCTAATACATCTTCTTGTTCTCTCCTTTCCCTCGTCGAAATTAGCCTGAGCGAGGGCAACAACATTATCAATCTCACTGGATGTGTAAACAAAATTCCATGTAGACATGTACTCACTTGTAGCTGGATCTACCTTCTCGATTCTTGGATTGCTCAAGAATGGGAAGTATATGATTGTAATTCCAGAGTTTGGCTCCATCAACTCCCAGTCTTCCTCAACTGCTTTTGATTTGACCATATCGGCAGAAGAGGAGCGTTCTTCCATTCTTCCAACCCAGATGGTGCAGTGGCCAAGCTCACTGTTACTATCGTGATTATTTGTTAATTCTTGCTCACCTCTAGGTTGATGGCGTTTTGCGAGTTTTTCATCTTCATTTTTAGCTGCTTCGAGTTTTACCTCTGCCTCTACTGCTGTACTCGCTTCAGCTTTCTCAAGCTTTCTGATTGCTGTTTCTGATGAATCACTAGGTTTTGGCCACCCAGCCCCCACTGGCCAACCTTTAATGCCACGTTGACGCGCATACCCTTCTGCTACTGAAAGCCAATTTTCAGTCTTTACATCAGCTGAAGCATCAAATGCTATTAATACATCTACATCCCGGCCGGGTCGAAGAAGTGGGTATATAGGTAAATTATTTGACATTCCAGCATCCATCAGTTGTATATATCTAGCTTGGTAGACTTCTTCTGGTACTGTTTCAGGTAGTACATCATTCATTTTGTACGTATAATTTGGTATTGATGAAGGATTGATTGGGTGGACTTTACTCATGTGTTCGTTTTTGTCCACAATCATTTCGTCTAGGCTTCCAAACCCAGTAAGACCACTGACAAGGGGTCTAATTTCCTTATAGTAATGAGATAATGTTGCACAGAAAGCACTTCCAAAAATACCAAGTAATAATGTTAAGCGTAACTCTGGCAGCTGTATTCCACTTTCATCATGAGGAACGTTGATACCACCCTCAAATTTACGGCCAATCGACCAGGTTGGAATTCCAGCGCCAAACTCTTCACAAAAAACCTCGTAAGGTGAAACCTCGAACCATTGAAACCAGGCTTCTTTGTCTGCTTTTGAGCTCACTCTTTCAGAAAAATTATTGGTAAACTTCTCCATAATTGAGGAATCTTTTGAAGCCGGTATATGATGACGCACAGCAGTATAGATAGGCATTGGATAGTGGCCATGGTCGATGAATTTTCGCTGGCTTGATATCTTTAGATCTGCGTCATTGACAGCCAAATTTCCCTTTGGGACTAGCAGTCTGGCGCCTAATAGTAGCCCATATACATCAACCAGCCCAATGTTAGAGTTTGGATCACCATAAAGCTTTTCAATAATGCCACTCAGAAGATATCTGTTAGTAGGGGCCGTGTTAAGCGTTGTCAACGCATCTAGCGGATAAGCTATATGTACTCCAATACGTGCCTTAAGGTGTCTAATTACATTTTCAAAACTTTGGTTAGTGAGTGAAGAGTTGAAAAGAGCTTGTAGCCAGCACGAGCCAGAAACTCCGGCCGTATATGCAGTGCAGTCGAAGAGGCCGTCTCTCTTGGTAGCTAACAAGGAGCCTGTCCCCGAGACTAGTGCCCTGAGACCCCCACCAGAGCTAACAATTGCAATTGTTGGCACATCATCGACGTGTACCTCCTCCTGGGGTATTTGAAGATAACTAGCTAGAGCATTTTTTGTGAAAATTTTTCTCCGCTTCAAATAATTCTTTTCTTCCTCACAGAGATCGGAGGAAACTCGTACACGAGCATCTTTATTGATTTCTGGATGAAGATAAGGATCCTGTGCTGCTTTCCATAATTCATCTGCCAATGATCCAGGTGCCATTGATAGCTCCTTCTGGAGCTTGCTTAAATGCGCAGGAAGAGATATGGCCCATGCTGGAAGCACATATTCAACTATTGTGCTTTTTACAGAGTCGATATTTGAATTATCTGTGGAAAAGAAAGAAAGCCTTGTCGCAGATATTCCCCATGTCGATAATTCTGCAGGGATGAGCTTACGGGCTTGGGAAGGCGGAGCTGAACAAATACCTGGGATTTCTGCACTACTTTCCAGGACACTAAGATCTTCGTCTTGCTGATTATGTTCGCTATTTTTAGGTTGTGCAATTGATGTATTTTGAACCTGATCAACCTGATAAAGGAAGTAGAGAAGACTACTTCCGATAATAAATGACCTTAGCTTAACAGTCAGGTTGCTGATCGATGATGACCTGCCTGGTTCTAGTAGTGAATTCTTGATTGAATGACTTCTGTGACTTCTGGCTTCGATGTGGAATGATCTGGTTGAAATTTGATGAGTACGACTGATGATATGCCAAATTCTGATTCTCGAAATATGCATTGAGTCTATCTTGTGAGAAGAGGGACTTATCTGACTTCTGGAAAGTGAGTTCACATGTTTAGAGAAAGAAAGGATCTAGTGGACAAACGATTCTTGCACATTATTTGTTGCTCCAAAAGGCTGGGCGCATTGACCAGATTCCATATGATACCCCTCCTACCACGAAAACTCAACTGTCAAGGGCAAAGAGACTTAATGCCTATAGGTGATGCTTTCCACGGATTCTTGCTGTTACTAAAGGGTCTGTAGATCTGAGATTGAATCCAATATTAGCCATGAGGGCTTCTACTTTTGATAAGTATACAGCATCATTTATCGCTCAAGACGGCATAAAGAAGTAAGGCTAGATTAAAGTACGGCACATATTTTCTGTCAATGCTTTCCAGAATTTTTAAATAGCCGTCAACATGCGCTGAGGTACAAGGGATGCAACGCGTCGAAAGGAAGCTAGTGAGGCGAAGAATGCGTCTCTTAAATACAACAAGTCTACAACGGCTGGTCGGCTTATCTCTTGGATCGCTCACAAAGACACTAATATCTTCGGTTTTAGTCCAGCTATCGGCGTTCAAGAAGATGAGCACCTAGCAGTTTCTAAAAAAATATTAGGCATTATAGAGCCGCAGGTGACCTTCATGTAGACATGTGGAAGGTGATAACATGAAGTATCTAAGATTACACCAACCGTTTGTTTGCATGAAATTTGGAGTAGTAATACTATTAGACTGAGCATATTTAAAGGGCATCGGAGGAGATAAATTACTCACGGCATAGTTATTCTTGCTCTGTAGGCAGATGAGTTCTACACGTTCTATACAGTCATGTACTGAGAGAAAATAATCTAACATGTAGAAGAAAAGTGAAGATGTAATAAAAAGACCAAACTTACCTATTCGGTGTATGCAGTTAGCTGTGCTAGGCTGTATAGACTTGAACAGCCCCAGACAAAACGTGAATGAGGACCAAATTTCAAGAAATTCGGACTTAACTTCCTACAGTGACTTGACGCATGTTAGCGGATAGCACATATTTTACGTGATTCCCAAGACTATTTCATTGAGTGCATCACAGATTAAGCTCACTGGTTAATTTTTGGAGACATTGACTGTCTGAACATGTAAAACCTATCTTTAATTGAAATATTGCCGCGTCCTCGCCCTAAGGCAAGCGATATCTGTGTTTAGCTTAGAATGCATACCACAACGTCATATGACCTTTTTTTCTAGAATAGTATGTGACTACACACAATAAAAATTCTAATCCGAAAACTCTCGACTGATCCACAAAAACGAACTCAATTTTCGGGCAATGTATCAAAATCTTCCACGTCATCATGACCTCTTTCCTCCGACAAATTGTCGCTGGCCCGCGGTCGCGCCACTCGGAAACTAATCTGGATCTCTGCTACGTAACACCACAGATTATTGCGACTTCCGGTCCCAGTGGTCGTTATCCTCAGCGAGCCTATCGAAACCCCCTAGATCAATTTGTGAGATTTCTGGACTACAATCATGGAAGTGATTGGGCGATATGGGAATTCCGTGCTGAGGGTACTGGATACCAAGATGAAGAGGTTTACGGGAGAATAAACCATTACCCATGGCCAGACCATCATCCACCTCCGTTCAAATTGGTGCCTGCCATCCTCGCAGATATGAGAGACTGGCTGGAGAAAAAAGACAAGAAAAAGACTGGGAACGATCGAGTCATAGTTATACACTGCAAGGCCGGAAAGGGTAGGAGTGGAACAATGGCTTGCAGCTACCTGATCTCAGAATGTGGATGGCAGCCCGAGCAAGCTTTGGCAAGATTTACTGAACGAAGAATGCGCCCTGGCTTCGGTCAAGGGGTCAGCATTCCAAGTCAACTACGATGGGTGGGCTATGCCGACCAATGGGCCAAACACGGAAAGAATTATGTTGATAGACAAGTTGAAATTTTGGAGCTTCGTGTCTGGGAACTGCGGAAAGGTGTCAAGATACAGGTTGAAGGGTACATCGAAGAAGGGAAGAAAATTAAGCCTTTTCATCGCTTTACAACGAACGAGAGAACAGTTGAAGGTGACAGTTCAGAAAATGAAAAGTCAAGCGGGACAGTCGGAATAACCAGCAAAAAGAAGGAATCTTCGAACATCTTAAACAAATTTTCCTCCAGCACGAAGAGCTCGGCCCTCTCATCTCCGCTTGCTAGAAAAAATGTCACTATATATAAACCTTCATTGCGTATAATTTTACCTACTAGCGATATCAATATAGATTTCGAACGTCGAAGCAAAAATAGTATAGGCTGGACTATGGTCACGTCCATAGCACACGTATGGTTTAATTGTTTCTTTGAGGGACTTGGGCCTGATAAAATTGCACAGCCTAGGGATAATGGAGTCTTTGAGATTGAGTGGGATAGAATGGATGGTATTAAAGGATCAAGCAGAAAAGGAGCAAGAGCTTTTGATCATTTGGCTGTTGTATGGAGAGTTTGTGACCCGGTAGAAAGAGACCAGCAAGGAGAAATGACACTTTCGTCGCAAACTCAATCGAAAGTGTCGCAAATTCCCGTAGTAGATAGTAAATCTACTGCCAAGACTAGATCAATTCAAGATAAGGAATCGGCTACAAGAACTATGAGTCTTGTATCGAATAGTTCAAGCCCAGCTTGCAAGGAAGAAAAGCATCAGATAGAGCATCATAAAAGCGATGGGCCAATGACCCACAGCTCAAGTGACACAGATCTTGAAGCTGTAGAATCAAGTTCCAAAAAAGATTTGAGTAAAAAAGCATCGATAGAAAACCAGTCTCCATGCCAAAATTCTCAGGAAAAACCAGCAGCATTAGACAGTAGTTAGATCTGGGCCTGAGGAGATAGATGCAACTTTTGAACCCTATATATCAATTTGTATTCACTCATAAATTTTAAGAGCTTTGTAGAATCCTGTGTCGATACGCTAGTTAAAAAAGCAAAAGACCCAATTATCACTTATGAGAGAAAATAAATACTCCTATTTGTATTTGTAACAGGATAATTAACGACGATAGTCCATATTGTAGTTTTTGTACATAGACTTCTTCCCTTTGAATGGAGAGCTGAGCGGGATAGGATGGTCTTAAAACTTGAAATGAAAAGCTAAAGTTGCTGCATGAATTGATATCAGCTCAGACCCTCTCGTTATTTTGTTTCTCTCTTTGAGGCCCGGCCTTTCTTTTCCTCCCCAAGCCGTGATTTTCTTAATTGTTGGCCGCATCTAGTATTGTGATTATGAGGAGGGGAATTGCATACAAACAGTGGCTTTATCAATATGTGCTTGACACTATTATGAAGTGGACGATGATATGTGTTCGCTTTATTAGATTTATTTCCTGATGATTGCTATCTATATGGAGGAAAATACTCCTATTTATACCTAAAGCTCATCTATCTAATTGCTAGTAGAATATTCCATCTTGTGATGTAAGATATTCTATCATATGCTATAGAATAGGTTACGTTCTTGTTCACACCATCCACATGCAACTGTTATGATGTCACTGCACCAACCACATCTTGTATAGATCTCTATATCATCTAATACAGCTTGTCTAATTGGCTGAGTGATTTCACATCATAACATCTAGTCCCTAGCCAGGACTCCCCCTATTGCTATCCCATTCACTTACTATTATGCTGTCTCTATCCATCAGCTAAATTATCAGACTTCAGTGTTTGGTTGCAGCCAAATACTTATCCCTGGAGGGCAACGATGTAACTAAAAGCTGAAGATTAAAATTAAGCTACACTAGCCTTCAGCCGGAGGGCAAGACTGAACACCTGTACGCGGTGTCCTCTACGAACCTGGGAGTGAAATATTCTCCCAGAGCCAAGTTCAGTCAAACTTCGCAATACCGAACAAGTTGGCCCACGAGGCAATGATTCAAATTACTCCACCATATCAATCTTTCACTCCCAACGAAATCGATTCCTACCTAAACCTCATCAAGTTTACAAGTACGACCTAGTACATCCTCATCCCAATGACCACACCTCTTGTCGACTTTCTCTGGCCTTAGCTGGTCGCCAGATACACGCCCACGCCGATATTTACACCCGACGGAGGAAGCAAAGCATGGCGCACAAATCTGGAAGACAATTCCTTGGGATGGATGTGAGAGAGATCAGGGCAAGTTAATAAGATGATGCAGAGGATTGGATACAGTCTCGACGGGCGTGGAATTTTGAATTTTGGAAAGGAGTTTTTACAAATTGAGCTTTGTGCGTGCCAAGTCTTCGGCTGCGAGAGTGCAGGCGACACTATAAAAACTGCCATAGTTAGATGGTGCGGTGGTACATCATCTTGGCCGGTCTGCCAAGTAGAGTCTGGATAGCTTGGACACATATCCCACTTGAGACAGTAGATCGCTGGTTCGAATCCGGCAAAACACAACCACATTTCTCGCGGCGCTGGTATGCATGGATGACGAAGGCATGCTTGGATAATCAAAGGTTTTTAAATTCCCTTTGGTGAGTACTAACGGAGGAGGGTCGACTGTTTGTGTAAGCGAACATACCTCATAGTGGTATTTGCAAATGAAATCCAGAGTATGAGTGTCTCTAACGTCAAAAGAGTCATCCCACATGTATACATAGCGCCGGTCATGTGTCATAGCTAGATAGCTGAATACACATTAAATGATTTAAAAAAAAAAAAAATAGCCTTCAGCCGAAACTCAGCCGGCAAAGTCAAATTCTTCACCTTCCAGTGGTGCCGGCATAATCGCTCAGTATGCTCTGCATATCTGGGATAGCCAAGAAGAATCGCATCCTTCGCAACGGCAGCTTGCTGAGCGTGGCCCAGTCGATTTCGATTGACACATGGGCTAGGTTCCGTTCCCGGCACGATAGATCGAAAGTTTAAGTTTGGGTCCCATCTATTCAGTCTTCTAACAACTTCCCGATTGAGTTTGACTGGGAGGACTTTACGACTCACCAACAACCCTCCAAAATCAAAGGTAAACTTCCTTTCGCTTTCAACCTTAATAACATTGTGTGCAGGACTGGGCAATTGCTCGGCCTCATTTTAGACAAGCACCTCGACCGCGACATCAACATTCTCAACATTTCGACACATTCCAAAGACGGCGCGAACGAAGAAGCCTCACTCAGACAACGAAAAATGTACGACAAAAGCTGGGGCACCGATGCCTCGGTTTCGAGCTCTCGATTTCGGAATTTCAACTCTCTCAAATGGGGGTTGAGCGCAATGCAGGGGAGAATTTGGGGAAAACGATATGTGATTTTCAACAGGCTGTTGGCACAGTTGGTCGGGTGCTGGATGTGCTTTCTAGAAGTGGTAGGTTGGATTCCTACACGGCTTGTTTAAGGGGGGACTTCGGCTGCTCGTCGTGAAAGAGTACAGGAGGAATTATTGAGATTTTCCCACAATACATGGTTTTAGGATCATGGTGAATGCGTTCCTACCTATTCGACCCGATGTAACTAGCGTGAGGCACGTATTTGGAAAAGTCAGGCACCGGATGGGCTTTGCTGGAGAATGGAGGAACTTGTATTCTAGATGTCCTCCATGCGTGTCATGTCCATTGGATGGAGGGTGTAAGCCTGGCACGATAAATATAATCATCATCATCTTCAGCCGAAACTCAAGCTTCGATTTTTATCCCACATCGCATTACCCATTACCCTTATTTACAAGAATCCTCAATCGGTGCAATAGCCCCAGCTGTTGCATCGTCATCGACAACGCCCTCAAATCCAGGAGGGCAACTTCACCCAAGCCTGCTTGGCATTGTGAATACAATGCAAAAAGCAGAACAACAACGGAAAGAAAGACTGGATATAGCCCAGGAATTTCTAGAACTAATCGACTCCTGGGCTAAGAGCAAAGGAGAGAAACAAGCGGCAGCAGCCGTCGCGACTCTACTGGAAAACATCACGCCTGTTATCACTGCCTTCGCAGTAGATCAGGTAGAAGCATCTAACTTTCCAAGTAAGAAGCCCCCCACCATGGCAAGCACTCCAAAACCAGTCGCGCCTAGGAAAAATACAGCTGTTGAGGATCACAGCCACGCTTTACCCCCAAAGCCTCAAGATACCAGCTCGCCCTGGGTGACAGTAGCCCGCAAAGCGGCCAAGTTACCGACACCACCAAATGTGCAAGTTCCGCGAAGGCCTGCTCCATCAAGCCACTCTAAATCACAGACAACCCAAAAGGAGGACAAACGCCTGTTCCTTCGATTGGGGAGAGATCACCACTGGCACAAGCTCTCGCCAGTTACGATCAAGAAAATTATAACCGACAAGGCTGGGATAGCAGACTCAGCTATCACCTACATGTACCCAGTCAGGTCGGGGATCGCTCTCGAATGCGCATCAGATGCATTGAGAGATACAATCATGAGAATTGCACCTTCCCTACAGGAAGACAGCACCGTGATTGAGGAGGCGTCCAAATGGACATCATTGATCGTACCTCATGTGCCATTGTACATCAGGACGCTTGAAGGCAGCATCCCAGTCACCTATTATATGGTGAAGAACGAGTGCCAGGCTGTATGCGGCGCCACACCAATCCAGGTAAGGCCCACAAAAACAAGGCTTGGGCAATACTCAACGAGCTGGATTGTTAATTTCCAACAAAAGCCAGCAAACACAAAGTTTCGTCTCTTTGACGAGAGCGGACCAGCAATTCCCTTCTCGCGCCGAAGACCAATCGAGCAATGCCAACGTTGCTGGGGATTCCACACAACGCGTTCCTGTACTCGGAGCCAACGATGTGGGAGATGTGGGGTAACCCATGAGACATCAGAGTGCCAGGCAAAGGTGTCAAAGTGCTCAAATTGCGCGGGACCTCATCACTCAAATGAGGGCAGCTGTATGGCCCGGCCAAGACGACAAAACGGGATAATTCTGCCCCGTACCCCGGCAGAACTTCACATCATCAGAGAACGCGGACATCGTGATTATCACGCTGCTCTAGCGTACTCTGAAAGGAAGGGCAAGGCGGTTGAAACCGTCATTGCCCAGGACTCAACAATGTCGTGTTAATGTTAGGAAACCCCTCAACAAAAGCACCAAAAGACAAGTACAACACCGTCTATTTTCACCAAGTGAATGTCTGAAGAGGTGGGAAAAATACGGATATAGCATTGCAGCAGGCATGGGAGGCCGGTGCACATGTAGTCATGGTACAGGAACCACAGACAAGAAAGAAAGAGGGGGGCTTTATAACAAAAAGTCACCCTGGCTACAATAGCCATATACCAATCGGAGGAACAGACATCCGGCCCCACGCGATTACTTTCACGCGCAAAGGTAGTCATGCGACTCAGCTATTTCCACCGTTGTTTGGCCCGACATCTGACTACTGTTTTGTAAAGATGGGCAGCCTAACCTTTGTCAACGTATACCGTGCCCCAGGTACGAGTGGAACCTTGGAGCCCCTACTCCGGTGGGAAATTAGAGGTCTAGTGATTGTTGGAGGCGATTTCAATTCTGTGTCACGGCATTGGCAGCCGCTAACGACAAATCGGTACGGCAATGGTAACCAAATTATGGAATGGGCAACAGCCCATGACATGGACCTAGTCAGAATTGTTGGAGAGCCAACGCACAGGGATGGGAACGTCTTAGATCCAACGTGGAGCAACACGGCCGCTATAGCATCAGTGTCCAACCGCTACCACTGTACCTCAGATCACTCGACCATCGAAGGTACCGTGCTTAACCCTACAGTGTTAGATCTCTCTGGAATTGTAAAGAACTTTCGTGTCAGCGATGCCAACTTGAAGGAATTTAGCCGATGCGTTAGACAATGGACCAAATCTGGCCCTCTCGACAGTGTCGTTAACATCGAAAACTTCACAAATGATCTCCTACAAGCACTTGGAGATGCGCTCAAGATTTCAGGGAAAGTCCCAGCTATCGAAAGCGGAAGAACTGGGCCATGGTGGACCAATGAATGTCGCAAAGAATGGCAAGAGTACAAGGCAGCGAGAGACAACCCTAACCTCGCGAAAGGGCACGCAAGAGCTTTAGAGCCGTGGTACGAAAAGCCAAGCGAGAGTACTGGAAGAGGCAAGTAGAGGCAGTGACTACTGACGCACAGGTAATCAATCTCATGAGATGAGCTAAGCCTCGACCAGCTGCTGAGCCCTCTCCCCTGCAGATTGACGAAAACCGGTGGCTATCTGAACCGCGAGAGCAAGCTAGTGCGCTACGAGACATTCTCTTGGCTAGGTTTAGCGGCGAGAACGACATCTCTATCTGGGAGAATGGACAGGAGGAGCGTATTCCATGGGATACGGAATTATCACTGGACGATGTGACAAGCGCCACTGTCTCTATCAACGACACGGCACCGGGAGCGGACAAGATAACGGTACGGTTCCTGAAAGCCTGTTGGTCCCATCTAGGACCTCTCGTGAAAGATCTTTACCAGGCTTGTCTGAAAAACGGCTACTTTCCCACGGCCTTCAGGGTGGCAGAAGTTGTGCTTCTTCCAAAGCCGGGTAGAAATCTGTCAACTGCCAAGAGTTGGCGACCAATCTCGCTGTTGTCGAGTTTAGGCAAAGGACTTGAGCGTCTAGTTGGTAAGAGAATGGCATGGCTGACAATAAGTCACCAAGTTGTTCACCCACAACTATTCGGCTTCGTACCAGGACGATCTGCAGTCGACTTTGCATCCTGTGTAATCCATGATGCTGAGGCGGCCATGAGAAGTGGCAAGTATGCAGCTATGGTCACACTCGACATTCAAGGTGCATTTGACGCAGTCCTTCACAACCGACTGCTCAAGCGCCTTCGAGAACAAGGCTGGCCACGATCCCTGTGCCGGTTTATTCAGACATTTCTTTGCCAACGAAAGGTTCAAGTCAAATACCACGGTGGAATCACAGAAGAGAAGATATTGGAATGTGGAGTACCTCAGGGCTCGCCACTATCGCCACTTCTTTTCATGCTCTACATCGCTGTGCTTTTTGAGGATCATGGTCCAACGAGCAGGTTTGGTTATGCTGACGATGTAGCTAATGTCAGAATTGGAAACACCGCGGCGGATGCTATCTCCGCAGCTCAAGACGACCTCGACAGCCTTATCCTTCTCGCAAGAGAACACAGGATCGATTTTGACCCAGCAAAGTCAGAACTTCTAGTGACAGGAGGAGGGCCTAGAAAGAAAATCAACGCGGCTGATCTTTCCATCTTGGTGAAAGATCGCCGGATCGTATCGTCACCTCATATCCGGTGTCTAGGAATCTGGCTTGATACCCAGCTAAACTTCAAGCAACATGTACAGGAATGGACTGGAAAAGCTAATCGTCTAGTCCATTTCTTACGACATATAAACGGAGTTCAACGTGGTGCAGCACCCGGACCTCTGATTCGTGCGGTACATGCATGCGTTCTGAGCACAGCTCTATACGGGGCAGAAGCGTGGTGGCCAGGTCTCACTCGAATAACCACACTGCGAGATAAAGAAGTCGGCACTGGAGTAGGCTGGCATCTATCTCTACTGGGAAAAACGATAATGAAAGCTATCAGAGTAGCACTCCCAGCGTGGCGTACCACTCCCAATGGCGCTCTTCATCGTGAAGCGGGAATACCCCCGGCATCGATAATTCTTCAGCAAAAGATGCTGCGGTCTGCAGCTCGTATGCGAAGAATGGATGCCTGGCACCCTCTAGCCATTCGGGCGGCCGAGGATCCGAAAGAGACAATAAGACGCTTAGGTCTTAGTCGGGACAAAGAAATCGTTTGTTCGGACAACCAGAACGGTACATGACACGCCTACAAATGAGTGTGCGTCGAGTTCCGACAGCCGAAGGCCCCGGAAAGCTATACTCCCCACGTGGCACTCCAGCATCGATTCTATGTAGTCGAGAAAATGAAGCTAGGTCTGGAAGCATAAAGCGGTGGTTAGCTTCCCGTCCAGCTAACACAGTCTTCGCTTTCTCTGATGGATCATCATCGGGTTCCGGAAAATCATCCTGGGGGTATGTAGTATACCAAGGAGGCAAGCTAGTTGCAAGTGGCTCCGGTCCACTTCCCGGAGCAGAGGTATTAGACGCAGAAGTTGTAGGTGCCATGAAAGCCTTGAAGGCTGCAATAGAGGTAGGAGAAGACTTACTGATCTGTATTCTTCTGGACAACCAAGCGGCCACCCAGGCGCTCGAAAGAGGAAGAACTAACTCCTCGCAGTCGGTGGTGGACAAGTTTTCATCGCTGAGACACAATAAGCGTGTGGAAATACGCTGGATACCCGGGTATGTGGGGATTCAAGGCAATGAAGAGGCCGATAAGCTGGCCAAATCAGCCTTGGGAGCTTCCAATAACCGGTCACTAACCTCAGCTGCGCCCAGTGGAGAAGATCAAGATCTAACCTTTGCGGCATTAGGGAGGTGGATTAAACAGCGCAGCCAAGAGCTCGTGGAAGAATGGTGGCAGAAGTATCGACCGAAACGATACAAAGATCTGGATCTATTCAAGCGTTGCAAAAGACCACCGGAACTAGCTTTACCAAGATGGGCGTACCATCGTCTTATTGCGGCAAGAACTAGCCACGGGGACTACGCCGACTACCATAGACGTTTCAACCCCGAACATGAAGATCTGAAATGCGTTTGCGGCCGAGAGAAAAGGCCCTGGCATTTTTCAGAGTGCCGACCTGCTTTGCTACGTTGGAGAATCTATGAGAAAATGGCCCCACCTGGGGCCAGGGAAATGATAGGGGAGAAGGGATGGCAGAAGCTCATTCAATTCTTAACTACAAGCAGATGTTACAGTCCACCGAAGAATGAACAGGATGGGAGGTTAACACGCTGAGATTGTTTCTGGCCCGAGAGGAGATTGGTGTGGAAGATAGGGATGCGGCGCAGGGCACCGTAACTCAGACATATACTGTTCATCTTTTTTTTTGTCGCTTCTGGCTCCACTGCCGGTCATGTAGTTAGCAATGAGCTTTCAGAGCCCATCTACCCGTGTCACGTCTAAATAGATGTTAGGTTCTTCCTGTCACGTAAAAGATTTCAAATTCAAATTCAGCCGAAACTGTTAGTAGATATGCCGACGAGATACGGTTCCTACTCCGTTTATGGCAACTCAGCGCATGTCGAATTGTTAGGAAAATGAAGACCTGAAAGTCGACTGTACCTTCAAATCATACGATGCCTGGTGAGGATTTAGAGTTCCCAGTATCCTTTAATGTTATCTTAACTTGGATTACTCAGTGGCATCGGTAGGCGAGGACATGTTTCAAAGTTCACAATTTGATGACAAATTCTATAATTTTACCAATACAACTTCGACCAAGAGGAAGGTCGAATATTCCTGATCGTTCCTCAGGGGAGGGGTTTGGCCTATTTGTTTTTCGTATCTACAATGAGACGATAGATGTTGTTGGCATAAACTGACGTGTTGTCTCTGCAGGCTGGGGGACTTTTCTCAACACCTGTCAGTGGTGCCCCTACGAACCTCCAGCTCTCACTGTAGAGTCTGCAGAGCCAAGATTGAGAAACACCACCTTTTCAACTTTGAGCTGAGTTATTTCCCCCTCTGTCAAAGAAACGCTTCCGATAACACATAAGACGACCAAGACAATAATGATGCTGGGAACGGGGAAAGATAATGCGGTACCAAACGCTACAACGGTAGTCAGAGAAGCCCTCGTTATATCACAACATGTGCTACCCACCGGCGGGCGAACAAAAAGCCCACGAAAGCAAAGTAGATTTCGTCTCGTCAACATTATGTCCCTACTAATCTTAACTTCCGAATGTACTAGGCAGGAGGGCGTCTGAAATACATGAGTTACTCGACGACCCCACGTCCGTAGCGACTTTTTTTTAATTCATTTTATTTTCCTATCTGAGTCTATGACTATATAGGACATGCAGGCCCTCTCTGCCGACTGGCCAAGGCTACCTATACCAGTAGAATATCCTCTCCTATGCCTCCCGTACAGCTCCCCTTAAACAGTACCACCCCTCACAAGTCCTCATTGGATCATACACTGAGAGGAGCCCTTTGCCCTTCATTATCTCCCCTCTCCAGCCAACGAAACGATAGCTTTTCGCGGGTGTGTGGCAGCCGGGAAATATCGCCAAAGCCACCGGGTGCGGGGCTTTTCTAGGACTGACATTCGGACTGAATCCGAAGACATAGTCACCCTTCCCGAACTGAAATGTCAGAAAAGTCTTGACAGAGCGTGGCTGCTGTATAGTTACTCAACCAGACTTCTTTTGTTTCGTCTCGGACTCTGGAGGGTGCCGTCGTCTCATAGACAATTAAAGTCCTCCTGGCTAATTAGTCGAAATCTCGGCCTTGACGCCCACAAACGTTCCAAAGTTGAAAGCCCCACGAATATACTGGTCCCTGCATAGTCTTAAGAGACATCTACACTCTCTCGCTCCACATTTCCGCTGCCTTTTCTCCCTCATGTTATTTATCTCATTAGAGCAACAATCCCATAAAAACTATGACCCGAGCTTTGTATATTACAACTTTATTTTCTTCTTTCAGGTATACGTGCCGTCGTAAATTTGTAGTGAGTAATAGCCGGTAATCATTGAGGCAAACTCCTGTTTGCAATTGGGGTGACGCCTTTATCAGTCGTTGAGGTGAGATGATGCGCGGTTAGAAAGAGGTTGAGAACTCAAATGAGAATGGTAAGCGCGGCATGATTTAGAAGTGGTTAAATGGAGATATGCATGTGTCTGCTTTCGACTTCGATTCCGATGCCATTCTTCTTGGCTATCCCAGACATGCAGAGCATGTTGAGCGGTTATACCGGCAACACTGAAAGGTGACAACTCGTCTTTGCGGGCTAAATCATGAGCACATCTTGAGTGAAAAGCATCATATTTCATGCAGACCTAGTGCTGGACTTTTGTCATACCTAAATGAATGACACACATACACTGACGACCAGATAATTGTTACCTGGTTTTCCACAAGTGATTTGAGTTTGTGTTCATTAGTTTTGATTCATCATGAAGTGCATAGCTATGAGATTGTTGAATTATTGTCGGAGAATCATCATGATTAATAAGAGAACAAGGAGTCTTTGGCAGTAACCTAGAAATGTACAAGGGCATCAAGTATTAGAATCCCACCAGGCTAGTTACCGTTCTGTAGCGACATTAGGTCATCTGGATATTTCCGACTTTTGGTCTCCAGTAAAGTAATAATTGACGACCTAAACAAGACTAATGTATCTTTTCAAACAAAGACTCAGTTCCGATAGACCAACTCATTTTCTACCAGTATAGACAAAACTCGAGCGAAATTTTAATATTTGTTTTCAGATCACCCAGACCTTGGTAGGCCTCTATACATATTATCAAGGCGTAGTTGGTAGCAAGAACAGCGTACTGTGAAAGTTTTCTATGGATAATTGTTTGGATTAATGAAAATTTGAGAATATCTATCAGTAACATCTCCTTAGCCTTTCACCTCTGCACCACTTCGCTGCTTCTTCCTACAAATTATATTTGCAGGAGATTCTATCGAGATGCTATCGTTAATTTTCCTTTGTAAGACTTCCCCTGTAATACATGATACATTTCGTCAGCGACTATAGATAAATAGTGGACACTCGTTCGGCGTGAATCTAGAATATTTCTTGCCTTCAAGTTTCAGAATGGAATCGTTAAGGGCGGCTATAATAGGATCATACAGTAGATCAGAGTTTTCCGGTGTGCCATATTCCATGAACCTCTCTCCCGACAATGTTGGCTGTCCAAATAGGATTTTACGTATCGTACGTGCCAGATCCTTAAGACACTCGAACTTCGGCGAAAAGAAACCTATGATCTGTTTCTCAAAATCACATACAATATGAGATTGTTTCATTCCGTAGTTCAGGGCTGAAGAAGGTGTACACCATTGCTCCAAGTAATCAGGTACTGACTCCGGGTCACGACCATAGCTCATGCATCCGACCAGTAGAACGTAAAAAAAGGACTCAAGATCATGACGATACGTTTGTTGAACACTAAAATCCTTGTTCTTGATACCTGCCAAGAGTCCCAGAGCCATTAACTTTGTGGTACCAGTGATGACTTTCGCTTCATCATTGTCCCGACTATCCTGGAGGAGAGTTGACATGTCCAGATCAATAAGTAGCCCTTTTGTCACGCCCTTGTGGTTCGGTCCAAACAAAATGATGTTTCCCTCCGAAACATCACCATGAAGGATTTGGATTTCGTGGAGATTACGATGTCCAATGATCGCATCACGGATGCCGCCTACAAACTCCCTCACCGTTGAGCATGAGTTGAGTGGGCGTCCGAATGGTGAGAGTTTGGCAAAGGTAAGTTCACGTTTCATGTAGTAATCTTCCACCTTTGGATCCATTGTTTTGCCATGGGAGAGATGTGCTTCCTCTGAGTTCATTTCCCACTTATATCCAGTCGAAAAATCTATGCCCTTTCGGTGGGTCTCAACCTCGTAGAGACTTTTTGACCTCTTCAGATGAATGACTCCCGGTAGCTTTTTTGCAAGCTCCAGGTATTCGTGCTCACTTCGTTTGGCACCAGAGCCCCAAGAAAACTTGATCAAATACTTGTTGTCTCTCGTCTTGAAGCACGTGTTTCCTCGCGAGCTTATCGCCTCCGATCGACGTACTGGCTGAGGTGAGATCTCATTTGTTCTTTGTTTCTTTCTACCCTTTGGAATCTTGACGAAACAACGATCTTCTTCATCATATCTAATTATTGGATCTAGCCCAAGCTCATCGTCACTCATGAGCATGTAAGAAGATAGCGCCCGGACAAGCGCTTCCTGACTTTTGATCACTTCAATCTCTGTCGAGCTATATGCACCTGCTCGATCGACAACCCAGAGCTCAACGTGCTTTTGGTGCAAACAGAACCCCTGCACAAATCGACGAAGTGGCTGAGCATAGAATATTTCGCGCATGTATCTCATCAATTGGTGAATCTTATCAGCTTTCTGACCGGGTGACGCGGTCAACTCGCCCACCACTCGGACATCTCTCCAATTGTGCTGTTGACAATCTAGAATGGTGGCAGATTTGATGAAAAAGTCCAGCTTTTGTTCACTTATAACACCCTTGAAGTGATTGGTTTTTGTCGTGTGACAAAATTTCCCTCGCACCTTGGGATCTTTAGGTTCCTTCTTGACGACGGGTTTGTCGCTTTTTGGTTTTTTCGGCTATGCTCATCAATTGTTTTAAGAACCGATCTTGGAAAGCGTAAAGCCATCTTTGCATCGCTACTTCGTCCATGTTATCCGAGAAGACGTTATCGCTTCCACAATGACCGTGATCACAATAACTTTGCCAGATACGCGAGGTTAGATCAGACCACGCTTTATTTTCGAACTGCGTTTCCCAAAAGTTGCCGACATTTCTGTAAACTTTGCCAGAAAGTTCAACATTGAGTGCCTGCGTAAGATAGTTGGCGATTTCACCATAACCGGTCGATTCTGCGACATTGCGCTTTTTCGAAGTCGATGTATGTTGCTGCTGCATCATACCTCTCTTTGGATTAGGTGGGTTTGATGATGGTTTACGAAAAATTTTATTTACGGTATCAATGACGCTAGCCCAAATTTGACTATCACTGGCAGAGTTATGGATTGACGCGGTCAATACTTCAAAATCAGAGATAGAAACTTCCTTCTGGGAAATCATGCACATTAGTTCAGTGAGCTGGTTATCTAGCGTAGCAATGGTCGCATTCCCGTCAAAATCCATCGTATATCGACGTAAATTAGTAATCAGCCCGTCGATTGCTTAAAAATTAGATAGTGCTCCAGTAAGTGCAACGAAGACTGACCTTTCATAGGATTACTCATTGTTTCATACTTAGTCCGGAATCGATGGAGTATTTCAGCAAGCGGATTTAACGCGGTGTATGCCAATAACTCGTCAATGTGACTCATCCTGGATGATGAGGTCGTTAAATTCTAGGTTGAGTGACAAGAGATGCGGGAAAGATATCATACACGGCCTTCCATGCGAAATGCTATGGCTTCTTTATAACGACAGAGGTCACAAAATATGCACGGACCATGACGCGTTGCGAGGTCATGCATGGATAAATTTATGCTTTATAAGTCAATCAGAATGAACATCTTCTCAGCCAACCAAGCTGCTCTTCCCGCCCCAGGATTAAGTTGTAGGGCTAAATTCTGCAGATGTATAGATAGATTATGAAGCAGATATGACCTTTAAGTCTACAGTCTTACCCCCGAACCCATGTCTCTCACGGAAAAGTCGTCCAAACCGATTGAGTAAAGCTTGGCAAATATGAACAGGTCGTTATTCTCTGATCTTTAGCTGGTCATTTGGGTAATAGGATAATCTCATATTCGTGCCTAGTGGTTCCGATGAATGGAGAATGAAATGTAGGTGGAGCTTGGGCCTAAAAATAAATGATCATTTTTCCATGACCCAATTTCACCAATCTATTTTGATCCCCAGACGTCTTTGGCGCCGCATCTTTCCTGCGAGAGGGAAACATTTTTCCAACGAACCTTTGCCGCACAACGTGAGCTAACCAGTGGTGCATGACATGCCTTGTTGGAGCAACCTTAAATGAGATCCGCACGCTCGCCTTCAAAGTTGCGCCTCCCCTGACTCGTATGGTGATCAAAACGACAGTAATGACGATGAAAAAGAGGAAAGATATTGCAGTGCAAAACACTACAACGGCATTCAGAGAAAACTTTTGGAGGACCCACCGACAATTCACACCGCTGGCGAAAAAAAGCCTATGATAGCAAAATTTAAATCCTAGTATCCTTGAGATAAGCAGATCTCGACTCGTCAACAAATGATCTCTCCAAATTCTGACTGAGGACTCTTCTAGCACGGAGGGTATCCATAAATATGAGCTATCAACAATCCCACGTCCAATGCTATTCTTGGTGGTAACTTGCCTAGCTCACGGCGACTACACGCGACCAAGACCTTTCTAATCACCTTGCATGATTCTCGGAATTTACTGCAGCATTGATCAGGGTAGGAGGGAGAAGAACTGAAAGTTGAGGAAAGTATTCACCTAAACGCTTGCTTACTTCGCTGGACTTGCCCGTATCATTGAATGCTTCAGCGATGTAGCTATACATTCGCATTTAGTCCTTTTGTGGATTCTAGAGGAGACCTACAATAAAATATTTTTGAAACTATTCCCTGCAGGAACTCACCCGCAAATGACCATCCCTTCGTTGGCTGGAGCGAGGAGGTGATGGCGGGATATTGGCTCTAAGTGTGGACTCAAATGGAGGCATGTGGGGGTATCATCACTGGAAGCTGTAAATGAGGCGAGCAGGGAGTACAAAGTTCGAGACATAGACACTCCTGGCCTGTAGGCAGAAAGTACCTATATGTCGTTGTATTTTTAGAGATCAGATTAGATTAGATTTTAAATACAGTCTATACTGAGGTTAAGATTATGAAAGACTGCTAAAAGCTATGACTAACTTTTTATTTCTAGTTAATATGTCAATATATTCAGTTCAATGCACTCTGATAGATTTTGAGGGTCTTGCCCTATTTTTAGAGACTAAATAGAACAATAAACACAAAACAAAAATCCATTTCCTAGGCTCGACATTACATGAGACGGAAGCATAGTCGACAGCCTTACTCTGTTTCCCACATTGTGTGATGATGAAATTATCAGAGGATTCGAGTATCACACAGTCTTACTACAAATATTAGTTTGTGGTGCAATATAAAAAAGGGACACACCACACCACAAATGGCTCCACATAAAGACAGACAGCCATCCAGCAGCGGGGAAAACTCCTGGCATGGAACGCATCCAAACTATCGACGAAATGCACGTCCAAGGGCTCTATTCAACTGAATGACCAACGGATGCGACAAGCTGCCTTAAAATTTCCAGTCTACAGGAACGGGGCCCAGAACGATGCCTCGCGCGCCTCCAAATGTGTGGTCAAAAAGCTCACGAAACCGAATCACCCCAGAATGAAACTCGCTATGCATAACATTGGGCAGGAAAAAGGAACTGAAGAAGCCCTTGCTAAAAAAAGACTAGCTAACTAGTCGTTGGAAACATTTGCGTGTTCTTAGACTGCTTGCCTTGCGACCCGGCAAAGTCTCAATAGAGACATACTCTCTACAAAGATGTCCTCGTGATCAAGAATAGGACGAGGTCGAAACTTGGAGCAGAAGAGATAGTCGCTCGATTTTAAGAAGACTAGAAAACACTAGAAGCAGCAATATTCAAGGTAGATGAAGAACCTCTCAAATGTATGATGGGAAACCAGAGGCCACACACGCTCCGGGTAATGGATAATCATTGCCTTCTATCAGGCGCAGGTTCACTAGGCGCAAGACTCGAGGTGTAGGAGAGGGCGTAGCGTAGGAGGTACTGAGAAAGGGCGCCTCGTGGGTACGTGGAAGGCTTTCTAGAGAATTAGTAAAGAGGAACGTGGGGAATAGTTCTAGATAAAGTGGCCGGAGGTGACGGTAGGTTACTATGATTGGCAGAGGACGAGAGTGAAATGTGATTAGAATTATGTAACTATTCCTAAAGATAGGACACAAAGCGTGACGATCTCAGTCTCGGAAATGAAAACCACATAACTGTCCAATCTAATCAATAAATCCTAGTGGGACTAGATAAGGAATCCATGAGTTCTGCCTCAGACATTTCTCCAGAATCCTTACACCTTCTCATGCAATGTTCAATAATTTCTTGACGTAATCGCGCCAACATAGGTCAGTGAAAGTCCAGTGAATTCCGAGCTATTGAGTGTATTATTTTTGGTGCTACTTGAGCCATAGACTATCTAGGTCACTGAGCCCCTCTCTGATCCAGGCCACACTTTGTACACTAATCATGTCATCTTTTATAACGAAAATATATCTCTGATATATCGCCCAGGATTGATAGCCATTTGCCTCAGTATTTAACCGTAGAATCTAAACAGCTTTCCACGGTACCCTTCATCCCAGAAATAAAAATGGTGGTGATGGAAGCTGCGTGCGCAGGGAAAAGTCTCAAAAAACCTGCAGCCCCAGCCAGGCTAGGCCTAGACACCGGGACCACATGAGATGCGCATATTCATCTACATCTCCCTTCTTTGTAACAGTCGAGGCCGACTTGATCCAATCCACCGTCGTAGTATCGGGTGCTGAGTACGCTCCGGAAACTCATCGGATGACTTCTCCTCCATGATCAAGGGTAGTTGTTGAGAAGGGCTCCGACTCTACCATCTGATCTGATCGTGGTTAGCTTCATGATGATGGTGATAGGAGAATGCGTTGAGAGACGAAGACGATACAGACGGCGAAAGCGATTGGGAATCCTCGTCGAAGTGAGGACTTTGTTACTCAATCTCGGCTCTGCAGACTCTACAGTGAGAGCTGGATGTTCGTAGGGAATACCCCTGACAGGTGTTGAGAATAGCCCCCCAATTTTCCTTTGTATTCAACGACTCAGCAGGGAATTCAATCCTGTTCTGTCCTATTCAGCATAATTCCTCCAGTCTGGTAGGTTTGGCGGATCACCACCTGCATTTTTTACTTTTTCGAAGAAATCACCAGCCACTTGCCACTCCCGCGCTTTCTTCTCCAAGCCATGCTTGTAAAGGTTGTGCCTTTCTCGCAACTCTAAATTCCGTTGAATACGGATCCTCTCTGTTTCAAATGATTCCTCACGCTCCGGCCAAGCGGTCTTTGAAGGATCTAGCTCTCTAGCTTTATCCTCTTCTGGAACACTTAGGTCGCCAATGTATAATGCTAACATGCCTCGCAGCCACAACATATCACGACTTTCGGAAAATGGTGGAACTACCATTCGCTCATCTAGACGAGTGGCTAGATTTTCCGAAGCATCCAGAGCAATTTTACGAATACGATCTCTTGCTTGCCATTCGTGCTCTTGCTTTGATTCAAGACTGATCTCTTCACTATCTCCAGAATTCGAAAACTCTTCCGATCCTCCCTCAAAATCCCCCAAAATATCATCTTCATTCATATCGTTAAGTGGGGTTTTAATTGTTTCTTTTCTCTTAAGCACTTCGTATGCTATGGTGTGCTCCAACTGAATTCTGTAAATTTCGCAGCCGGCCATGATTGGCCACCAATTTAGAGCGCTCATGCTTTTAGGGAATTGTCTTTTGAAAGGATACTCAATAATTAAGCGCTCATAGAAATCTATGGCTCTTCTTAACCCTTCTGCTAGCCCTCGATGACTCGGTATTTTTGGAAATTTACCTGTAATTTCATTTTCATCGGCTTGTTGGCCACTTTTTATTTTAGGGTTGGAATTGTTGATACGACTTGTGGGCATACTAGCACCTCGTATCAGAAGTTCAGCGCCAATTCCCCAGTAGCCGCTACTCCTCAAGTCTATTCCTTGACCGGAGACTTGCAAGCGAGTTAGTAGGCCCCAGGCCCGACTTGCACGTGCGATATCACCATCCTGAAGACACCGATGAAGAATGGCCGTTAATACTTTGATATGTCGAATATGAAGCTGTGATTCACGACTTATTTTTGATGCTGAGATATTTTCTTCCGCTTTAGCAGCCGTGTTTAGGCTTTCATCATCGCAAATTTCAGTTTCAATATTTTTGGCCTTGCTTGCTGATTTAGTTTTCTTCGGCCTGACCGGCAACATCATTGGTTCAGTAAAGTCACGATGGGGCCATTGATTTACCGCAGGTAGCGTTTCATTCAATTCAAGGCCCGCTGTCCGATACTGAAAAACCTCGTCAGGATTTAGACTAAGAGGATTTGTTCTTGGATCCTTGACATCAAGCTCTTCAATCTCTGGTTCTGATGCTGACTCTGACATAGATTCATGGCGCTTACGCTTATTCCTAATCCTGCTTTCATTTTCCCTGACCGATTGGAACAATGGTTTCGAGTGAGAGGCTGTTGATGAAAGCGCTATCGGGAGTACAAAAATTGACATTATGCCACAAATCCAACACGGGATTTGTATTACTTGGTCGATAGACGAGGGAACGTACACCTACGATGACTGCTGTGATAATGGAAATGTGAATGTGCTTAATTGGGCAAAGTAGAAATGTCTATGAGTTTATATCAAGCTAACTCGTTAACTGACCAATCATGTGGCCCACTAACCTTACCCTTGCAATTTATCCCCGCCAAGCAAATCCACCAAAGCACTTCATGTGACTTGTCAAGCCTTGCGCCTTCTCTGACAACAGCCTTGCTACCCAAGCATCACGTGCCGTGCGTCGCGTCTACTTTGCCTGCGCACAACTGGATGTCGTTCGCCTATTTGGGGGAACGAGTACTTGATACGAGTGATGATAGAAACTAGAGCTGCTTTATCAAGTAAAGAACGGAAGACCGGCTGAAATTTGCAAGCAGTGTGACTCTAGAAAAATCTCAGCTGATATTAAAACTTTTAGTGGGAACATACAACTTAGCGACAACCAGAATTAGCTATAATTGTATCGTATGTGAAATAGCTACATTATTCGCAGAATGATGAGACTAATGCTGACCTACCGACCGATCCTAAAAGTCCCCTTAAAATCAAATGAGCTTCTACTAGCACCTTTTCTCCCCAAGCAAACCCTAGATAAATCTGTAAACGTTCTTAATACATTGTTTGTATATGCTTATCATTAGAAAGTTCACAATAACGGCACCGGGAGTCGATCGATCTGGTCACACGGAAGCCGCATCGCACTACAAGTGCGGCATACAGAACTCGCTGCTTCATTTTTCCCGAGTAGACTAGCACTGGTCTGGTGGCGACTGGGGGGGCAATGTAGAGGACACTAGCGCAAGGAACTTTACTCAAATTTCGTGTCTGGCAGCTGTTGAAGGACTTTGCTCAGTTGAGCGGAATTACTAGGTGGCAAGTCGTGTTGTACCTAGGCTATGAGCAGATATGGAATGGTGTATGAGCTAGAGATAACAGGGAACATGCAGAAAGAGATAATGGGACAATGAGAATGTGAAATAACATGAATGATAATTTCTATGCCATTAATTCGGTTGATAGTACTGATATATGTGCACATAATTCACACCCACAATATGGTTATTGTCGTGTAACCGGATTAACACATTCTGTAGTGCGTTGTACTAGTAATACTAATGTAAGGGAAGGGCAAGACTGAACACCTGTGCGCGGTGTCCTCTACGAACCTGGGAGTGAAATATTCTTCCAGAGCCAAGTTCAGTCAAATTTCGTAATTTCAAAGAAGTTGGCCCACGAGGCAATGATTCAATTTACTCCTCCACGTCGTTTTTTCACTCCCAACGAGTTAGACTCCTACCTAAGTCTCATCAAGCCTACAAGTACGACCAAGTAAATCCTCATCCCAATGATCACACCACTCTTCGACCTTCTCTGGCCTCAGCTGGTCATAAAATACACGCCCATGCCGATATTTACATCCGACGGAGGAAGCAAAGCGTATCGCACAAATCTGGGAGACAGTTCTTTGGATGGAAGTGAGAGGGGTCACAAAAAGTTCACAAGATGATGCAAAGGAAGAATATAACTTCAATGGGCGTGAACTTTCGAATTTTGGCAAGGAGATTTACAAAATGAGATTTGTACGTGCCAAGGCTTCGGTTGCGAGAGTACAGGCGACACTATATTATTATTATTATTATTATTATTATTATTATTATTATTATTATTATTATTATTATTATTATTATTATTATTATTATTATTATTATTATTATTATTATTATTATTATTGAATTTTGAATTGAATTTGATCTAGTTTAACGTCCTATGCGGTATCTATATACAGAACCATGAAGACGGTAAGCCATGTAAAATAGGGAAAAAGCTTTCAAGCAACAAAACCCATAGTTCCGCCGCGACGGCACAGCCCAGCTTAATGCTGAGGCTGCCCCTTTGTTCCATTCAATTTTGTCTCACCCCAAATGTTAACTCCTCTATCGCCCCGATCCCTATTCAGCTGAAGTTTGGAAGATTTCTTACACCATCCTGCTCTCCTCTTTTCGATGACGGAATCGTTGGAACTGCCGGTGTCATTGCCCTTAATGTGTTTAGTACTGCCGTTGAGTCTGCGATCACCTTTCGTGGACGTCCTGGTCCCCTCTTCTGGGGTTCAACCTTTCGATTAGTAACCAGTGTAAACCCTTGATCGTCGGTGGTCGCTGATGCTGTTTGCGACACAATTATGGGACTGGTTTCCCTTCGAATTTCCGCCGTTCGTTCCAGAAGCTCGAAGCGGGCTTTCTGAACACTCCCCTTGTAGGCTTGAAATGTTCGGCATGACGCTCTCTGCCACGAACGATGTTCCTTGCCACAGTTGACGCAAGAAACTCTTTTCCTAGGACAGTCCCGGGTTTGGTGAGCACCTGCGCACTCACCGCACCTAGCTGCCTTTCCGCATGACGCCTGCGTATGTCCCCATTGACTGCAGTTGTAGCACTGCTTTGCTTGCGCCCTCGGGGACCACACCTGCGCTGAGTATAGCATGGCATTAATGACGATGCCATGTCGAACAACTTGTTTCTGCAAGACCTCCGTGGGAAGACTCAGAACAATTGAGCCCCTTGTGCGGCCATTTGTCTTGGCCCGCTCGATCTCCTTTCCGTCGTGCATCCATCTTATTTTATTAATCTTTAGACCTGGAATTCGTACCGCTGTAGACGATTCCATCTCCCGTATCAAAGTTGTGTTGTTGGCATATTTGCCTCCTTCAATATTCGTCCTCAACGGGACTCCGTATACTTCCACCGGAAAATCTTGCCTTAGGACCTGAAAGTCCTCTATTTCTGCCATGTTGAGAGCCACGTCTCTCTGGGTGGCCGACTGAACAAACACCTCGGTGTCATTGCTCCGCATCTGTCGCACTGCGTATGCCCCTGGAATATGTTTTTGTGCCCTCATTAGCAGCTGTGCTGGCTGCATGTCTTTTGCACCCTCGACGCGTATTCGAACCGCTGTTTTGGCCATTGGCGGTGCTGCCACCGACGCGTATGTTCTTGGGGCCGGCGGCCCAGAAATTATTGGAGCCGCATTGCGAGCGGGCTCCGCGAGACTCTTCTTGACTGCTTCTTCAAGAGCCAACATCCTTTCTTCGATGGGAGATTTTATTGTCTGCATCTCCTTCCAAGCCTTGTTGTGTGCGTTGAAGGCCCTGACGGCCTCCGCGATGTCTTCCGTGGTGATGGTAATGCCATCGTCGTCTTCGTCTGAATAAAGTGTCCTGAGCTTTTTTAGTAATAGCCTTAGGATATTGAGATTCTTATCTGGAGGAACTGTTGACGCTCCGCTGCCTTGAGATTGTTTGGCCATTGTCGCGATTTGCGACGCGTCGGGACCGCTGGATCCCATCGAACCGGCACCAGCACCCACCATGTTGTGGCACAGTGGATTTGGGGACGGAAATGGGGTAAGATTGATGAATAAATGCGATTTACGAAGTCAATTTGATGAAAGAGGCAGCGTGGAGTGCTGCGCAGCTTTTCGTGAAAAATGATGTTTTTTCTTATTATTATTATTATTATTATTATTATTATTATTATTATTATTATTATTATTATTATTATTATTATTATTATTATTATTATTATTATTATTATTATTATTATTATTATTATTATTATTATTTCATTTTATTGTCCTGTCTGAGTCTATGACTATGTAGGACATGCAGGTCCTCTCTGCCTATAGGCCAAGGATACCTATACCAGTAGTATATCCCCTCCTATGCCTCCCATACAGCTCCCCTCAAACAGTACCACCCCTCACAGATCCTCATTAGATCATACACTTAAAGGAGCCCTTTGCCCTTCATTACCTCCCCTCTCCAGCCAACGAAACGATGGCCATTTGCGGGTGTATGGCAGCCGGGAAAAGTCGCAAAAACCACTGGGTGCGGAGCTCTCCTAATACCGAAATTAGAACTAGATCCGAAAACATAGTGACCCTTCCGAAGCGTTCGAAAAGGCCGGCCAGCTGGGCGCTGCAGACTTGTGGGTACCTCGGAGAATTCACCCTCTGCCTTTCTAGCCTCCTTCCAACTCTTCCCCGAAGCTCGTGCCGAAATGTCAGAAAAGTCTTGACAGAGCGTGATTGCTGTATAGTAGCTTAGCCTAGCTTCTTTTGTACCGTCCAGGGCGCTGGGGAGTGCCGTTGACTCATCGACAGAAGAAGCCCTCATGGCTAATTAGCCGAAATCTCGGTCTTGGCGCCCACAAAAAATCCAAAGTTGAAAACTACTCGAAAATGTCAGTCCCAACACGGTCTTCAGAGACCTCTTTCCCCTCTCGCTCCACATCCCAGCCGCCTGTCCTTCCTCAAGATGTATAACTCCATTAGAGCAGCAGTCCCCCATAAACCAAGACCCCAAATTTGTATATTATGACTTAATTTCCTCCTTGCGGGTATAAGTAACGTCGTAAATATGTAGAGAGTGATGGCCGGTAATGTATGAGGCAAGCTCCTGTTTGCAGTTGGGGTGACGACTTTATCGGTCGGCGAGGCGAGATGATATGTGCTTAGATCGGGGTCGAGGACTCAGAAGATAATGGTGAGTGCTGCATGATTGAGAAGTGATTAAATGGAGAAATTGTTAAATGACAAGGTGTGTCTAGCTGCTACAGGGGCAATCCGAGTCAGGCAGAGTCAAACACATGAGTCGCGTTAATTACGCTATCCATGCAGATCAGTCGCGTGGAAGAAAATTTGTACTTAGGAGTCTGGCTGTCACGACCTTGATATACTTTTAGTGAATTCGAATATCTGATTCTAACTGACCACAATCCACTGTGCTAACTCCATCGTCTTCTATACAGTCATACTGCGATAAAAGTCCTCCCAATAAATAGCCAAACTTGCGCTTACTTTCGACTTCAATTCGGATGCGATTCCTCTTGTCTATCTCAGACTTATAGAGCTTACTGAGCGATGACACTGAGACCACTGGAGGGTGAAGAAGTCGTGCATGCCGGTCATTAAAACAATGTCCTCGGCGAGACTCGAACTCGCGACCTTTGGATGCCTCAACGCTATCACGCGCCGTCATATCAATCTGTGATATGAGACCAACGCTCTAACCAACTGAGCCACGAAGACATGTATCTTTACAGTCTAAAAATAAATATGAATGAACGGTACGGTGGTACATCGTCTTGGCCGATCTCCCAAGTAAGGTCCTGATAGCTCGGACACATATCCCATTCGAGACAGTAGATCGCAGGTTCATGTCCGGCAAAACGCAAATACATTTCTCGCGGCGCTGGTATGCATGGATGACGAAGGCATGCTTGGATAACCAAAGGTTAGGAATTTCCATTTGGTGGGTACTTACGGAAGAGGGTCGACTGTTTGTGTGAACGAACAAACCTCATAATGGTATTTGCAAATGAAATCCATAGTATGAATATCACTAACGTCTACAGAATCATTCAACATGTACACTAAGCACTGATCATGCTTCATGGCTATGTAGCTGAAATTACGGTAAATCATTAAAAAGAATATGCCGCGGAAAATAAACGAGTTTCTCATGCTAACGCACATTCCCATTGTAGCTGAGACTATCTAGCGATCTAGCTCAGATTCTGGTATGTAGGTTGCTTACCCTTCAACCCCCATATCCGGCTTGAATACTTCTCATTTCTTGGCCCCGACGATGGGGTTGCCACCACCCCCGCTTGTTCGATTTTCAATCAAACACCCACGCTCGCCAACTTGATAGTAAGTCAATCACATATATCAACCACAGGCCATACCGGCTTAGACTTTCTGAGACTGAATGTTGGCTCTCTCCTAATTCTCAACGCGTCGAGACCCCGAAATACTACTCACCGGGTGTTAGAGTGGAGTGTGAACAGAGAGGATAGGTTCTTGGTGGAGATAATAAACGGCGCCATCCAGATTACCAGGAGGAGCTAATGGATTGGATGAGATGCGAGTCGTAGATGAAGGAACTCAAGGTGCCTGCAGAATATCTCAAAGTGTGGGTCATGAGGGAAAATAAGGCAAAAAGAACTCGGGGCTGAGAGACCAAGCCAATATGCGTGTTCATAGTTCCCATCCGTTGGCTGAATATAACATGGGCTCTAAAATTGTACTGACCTAAGACCCAGCGCTAAGACCGCTCATGTGACGGCTGAGAACTAATCAATTATCATGGGATTAATCCCTTGGATTCGTACTGTCTGCGCATGTATGGTAGGGACGAGGCTCTGGCCCAGCTACCCATAGGGATTACTACGTGTGCAGCTTGGATACAGTTGCTTAACAACATGATTTTATAACAAGTGTCGGTAATTTTGGTCTCCGGAGTACAGAGAGGAGCAGAACACTTAATCTAAATTTCATGATTGTGACAGTCGGGGAAAGTTCTCAAGTTGGCTTGAGATGCACGATCAATATGTTACGGTTCTTCGAGTGAGAGTATGTATGTACAAGAAGGGCTTATTTATCCCCGCGCATTCTTCCAAAACGTGGCCCGCATCTATTCCCAAGAGCGGACAGGTGTAGCTGTGGGGAGTATAGATTTCTGCATTGGTGTTAGCTCCCGACGCTCGCCCTACCACTCGGCTACCTTTCAATCAGTTTCGCCGTGCCCGAGACAAACCTCTCTGAGCCCATCCGAGTGTAGTCAACTTTCTCAATACAGTCAAACCCCTGTTAAGATGATCCTCTTTAAGACGATTTTTTTCCAGAACGGACTTCGTTCCCATACATTTACCGATTACACGATTATCGTTCTTCAACCTCTGAATGTCGTGTTAACCAGGGTTTTTTTGCTAGATTGGTGCTAATAATGCCGCCAAAAAAGGGAATTTCTGTAGAGCAACGATATCCTCTGTAAGACGATATTTTTCACGGCCCCGATTACATCGTCTTAACAGGAGTTTGACTGTAGATGTTCCGGCACACGGTCCACCACACAGTCCTCTAATTATGTCACTCTCCGTGCTGGAGGCAATCCTCCCCATGACTGTTCGAGTGTTTGCTAGTAGTCCGAGCATTAGAGTGAGTTTTCCATTACCTGACGTCCCAGCGGGTGGAAAGGGTGCCTTCGTAGGCCAATGCAGGCTACAGGGCTTCCTGTCGGTTCACCAGCCGTTACAAAAATTTATTGATTTTCTACTGGACTCGCCCTATTCTAATCTAATATCAATAGACTCAGTGACATCAGCTATGTCGCTACCCACACTTGTGAGATCATTACCACGGCGATGTTTAAGTGAGTAGAAGTTCAATGGCTGACATAAATTAAAAAAAGAAAACATATTGTATTCGGCTATATAGCTACGACACTCGTCATGTTTTTGCAACAAAATCGAAAGATGTGTGAATGTAGATACTGAGCCAAGGATGAAAAAGTGAAATTTAACATCAGACCATCATAAAGAGCGGCAATGCTGAAAATAATCAAAGATCCAACTACGATGAGAGT
This sequence comes from Blumeria graminis f. sp. triticale, assembly GCA_905067625.1. Taxonomy (NCBI): domain Eukaryota; kingdom Fungi; phylum Ascomycota; class Leotiomycetes; order Helotiales; family Erysiphaceae; genus Blumeria; species Blumeria graminis. The sequence goes on along the minus strand of LR898468.1, from coordinate 12,010,184 downwards.
CGACAGCTCGAAGAATCTACAAGTTCAGTTGGAATAACGATGAACCGTTTCCCTGTGGACCATGTAACGATATTCTTAAAGTAATTTGTCGAAGTATAACTCATACTTAGCAAACTGTGTAACCTGCTTGTGGAAACTCGAGGGACAGAAGACAATTGGCGAATGGTCAAGATCTGACATGGGCTCAAATCATAAGATTCTATTCCGAAGAGAAAGGTGTTTATGTGACGGGCTAGGACTTTCGGCCAATGCACGAAAGCAATGCCACAATTAAATGTTTATATTTTCTATGAGGAAATTACGAGCGGGAAGCTATGGCTCTTTATAACTACAATGCCTGTTCCAGATACCCTTGCCCTTTACACGTGATCTGATAATACTCCCGTATAGTGAGAAGATTTACAAACTCGCTTGCGCCTTCAAGATAAGGATGGGCCCTATAGCCTTAAACAGTCCAGCCAGAACCCAGCCGGGCCTAGCCCGTAACAGATTACAAGGATAAGAGTCTGTATATATGTAAATAGGAATTCATCAACTGTCCAGATCAAGTTACTAACACAAACCCTCATGTCCCTGGTCGTCTACAGCCCAAGAGTTTCGTATGAACATCCACATGTACGACAAACCTTTCGAGCCGTGGTTTGTCACAAACTGAAGAGTATTGTCTGTTTGGAAGTAGTCGTTGGAATCCTGGGGTTAAATTAAGTCGGCCCATAGGTGATTGGAGACCGACGTATACGTGGCCATTAGACATTTCGAGGCGTCACACTGCTAGACTCCTCCGCGGAGAATTATTTCAAACAAGCTGTCAAATTCAACGGAATAGTCACTGTGAGAAAGATAGCAGAAACACTTTGGAGCCATCTAGCTCCGCAATGAGCATCTCACTTCCATAGTCTTCGAGTGGTAACTACATTTAAATCCTTTCCAGGTGCGCCACAAAGACTAACCAAAAGCCTAGCCAGTTTACTGCACGTCTGGTACTAATTATCCAGAGAGAAAACACGAGACTGGCGTTAATTACAGTACTAGATAAAGGTAGGATCAACGAGGCTTCTTTGTACTATCGGAATATTAAATATTCTTGGGAATGAAGAAGTTTAATTTGCTAGAATAACTAGTGTGCAACAGGTTTAATGATGTTTACAGTAGAATTACAAATGAGAGAGTTTGTACAGGGCTAACTTACACGCAGATATAAATTGGCTGCCAGACTAGGCAAATAGTACCCACTGACTCAAAATACCAGGTCGTACTAGAGAAAATATAAACATAATATTCATTGAATTTGATTGTAAAGAATTGGATTCACTTAGACCCGAGTAATTTCTGTATCAAAGATAATTTTATGTAAAAAAAATGGACAGGAAATTATACTAGATGTGGCCTGGGTCACGGTAGAGGCCAATGTCACTAAAATTTCGTTTCCTACGTTTGAATTTCAAATGTCTGGAAAATGATGTTTCTTTTTTAAATTCGATTTCCCAGCCGAGATTGAATACAATCGGTGATTTAATTACGAGGTTGATTTCGTATTTTTCAGGCTGTTCCGTGTAATTTCTGCCAGGGTCAAGATGCAAAAGTCCGAGAGCTTAAAGGGCAATTTTTTGCGATGTGTCCTAGCATACCGCACCAGAAACAGCGATCTAAATTCCAGTTTACTTCTTGAGCATGGAAGGTAAGACGCCTGTCTGTCTCCTTTCATCGAGAAAGGAGATCAAGATCTGTTGCCGAAATACCTTGCGTTGGTACAATCCAGTTGAGTACGTACGTACGTAAGTACGGTAAGACCATCAATAACAAGGACCAAAAGTAGTATATCCATTTGTCTCTTTTCTACGGTGGTTGGCGAGGCTGAAGCTATATACACAGGGGCTCGCAGACCCTTACTAATCTTGTCACGTTTTATCGTCCTTGCTCTTTTTACATCATCCACAGCGCTATATCCCGATACATTATGGCATGATAGCTTCAGCATTAGATTGGGTCGCAAAATCTGTCATTAATTCATGGATACGTGCATCTTTGGTTCTGAGATAAGCCACAAACTTGAAGTAGTCAGTTGGTACGTCGGAGACAGATAATAGTATCTCGGAGAGCTTGTAAGAGAGTCGGGGTTCCAGCATCTTTTTCCAAGTATTCTTTTCAAGCTCAGCATATGTTGAGTCGGCCATTTTCTCTTGGAACAAGGTTATAAAATCGTGGAATCTCATATCACCTTGCTTCATCTGCTCCACTGCACGTGTAGCTTTCCACATGAGACTAGGGTCTCCGCACTCCTGTTTTAGGGCTGCAAGAAACTCTGTGATATTTTGTATTTCCAGAGGAACAATTGGATTTTCTAGATGAAGAAAATAAGGCCGCATTTTTTTTAGAGCACCGGGTCCAAGACGAGAATAAGCATACCGCACCTTCGATATTTCGTCTGAGAAAGATTGGTCTTGTAGCTGGTTCATAAGTTGCGAACAAAATATAGGTAAATTGCTAGAGGTCCCATCATATAAAGGAATGCGAGGAGTAGGTTCTCTGAGAACTTGAGGATTTGAATTCGACAAAGTATCTTTTTGTCCTGAAGCGGCAAATAGTTCACCAACCCGTTCCGAATTGAAGATTATTGCAGCTTCAAGAATTTCGGGACTATGGGTGATGTAGGGAAGGCTCCAGAATTTGAGAGGAAGTAGGTTAATCGGCTTAGTTGTTTGAGAAGGTGGTAAGTCGGGTTTTGTTTGAGAAGTTGGTAAGTCGAGTTTTATTTGAGAAGTTGGTAAGTCGGGTTTTATTTGAGAAGTTGGTAAGTCGGTTTTTATTTGAGAAGTCGGTATGTCGGGTTTTATTTGAGAAGTTGATAAGTCGGGTTTTATTTGAGAAGTTGGTAAGGTGGGTTTTGCTTGGGAAGTTGGTAAGGTGGGTTTTGCTTGAGAAGTTGGAAAGGTGGGTTTTGCTTGAGAAGTTGGAAAGGTGGGTTTTGCTTGGGATGGTAGAGAAAAAAATGGCGAAGAAGAAGGTAATTGGGGGTTGTTAGCATGTATGCCCTTGGAATAACTGAAGCAGGAATCACCCATGAGGTCAGCCGAGGATTGGTGAAGGTTATTGTTAGTGGTGTTCTTCCCTCTCCTTCCTATTTTGACGCTTAGTAACTTCAGAATGGGGCGACTGTTGTGAACTTACTTGTGGACGGATTTACGAAGATATTAAGCTGTGGAGGTTGAGTCAGTTTCGACGAAGACGAGGGTTCGAAGATTCCAAGGATCAAATGTTGCAAAGTTACAGATATTACGGAGGTTATGAATTTAATTCGAATATTTAGCCAAGAAGATTTATCAATGGGAAGATATTCATTTATCGCAGAACAAGACACGAGTGATGATAAGGGGAGCACTATCTGATATTCCTACCGACAAAATCTACGATCTATGTGCCTGGCTCTAACCAAATTAGGAAAATAATCCATGCACTGTCACATCCAAATTATCTCCAATAAATTCATAACAGCAATGGTATGAGGGCTGAAGTGGAATTGAGGAGGAGATATTAGTTGGACTTCTAAAGAGGACTGAAGATGTGCATGAAATAAATTAGAGGAACGAAAAGGTTCAATGAAGACTAATTGTAACTGAAAGTGCTGCAGGTGACCAGAGATGACTTAAAAGTGCTGGGTATGACGGACAACAAGATGTGAAGAACTCTGTCAAAAAACTAACCTATCATACGTGTTCCTGTTTTACTACTGCTAGAAATTCATAATATAGGCCTTAAAATAATACAGACATAACGGGAGATCCCAAAATCTGGATGGTAGCAAATATCTTTAAAGATAAAGAGACCGGAAGAACAAGAATGAATCTAAGAGGAACGCCGATTAGTGTCCATAGACACCTGAACAGGGCCCAGAGCAGTGTGGATCCTAAACGTAGCAGGCAACGTTATATAATATAGACTACTAAATGCGGTTAGCCTATAATTAGTAAGCTACGCACAAAGTGTAGATTTCGGAGTTGGGAGTTAGGAGATGATACAGACAAATTTGTTAGAACTCAAGCTTAACTATTGCATTCTGCGGAACTAGCTGTAGTAGAGCCACGTGTTATTTTTGTCACCATCCTGTTTCAATTGTGATCGATCGAAACCCACAGCAGTATAGCCATGCAGATAAGAAGTGAACACATTGGGTTCAATTCCTATCTGCACAGAAGAAAAGTTTCGGGAGTAGACAATCCACGATGCCAGTGTGGATACCCGTCTCAAAATGTAAAGCATATGATCATGGCCTGCACCAGCTGGGCCAAAGGAAGAGGGAAGAAGGTTGACAGACTTCTCCCAGTGGCAAGGAAGGGAATGGTATCCACACTGGACATGACAGTGATAGTGCACTTCCTTGTAAAAGGACTGGTCACGCTAGCTGTTCGCAAAAGTGAATCCAAAATGGAGTTTATATTCTGTATAACGAAAGGAGTATATGAACTACGCGATTAAGTATATGCTGAGCCTTACGTAACCCACCCGAACTTGGCTATCAAATAATGTCACGTGAACAATCATTACAAGTGGAATCGGACAACTCCGATTCTAACTACACAAGGCGGTAAGCCTGTAACATTCCTAAAGGTAACACAACCTTAAAGTGTAAATAAATTGAAAAGTTGAGGGGGTTTATATCATAAAGGTTTCCTCCTGTATAAATATTAGAGTTCGTAGACACCTGCATGGCCCTTAGGGCGGAGGGCAAGACTGAACACCTGTACGCGGTGTCCTCTACGAACCTGGGAGTGAAATATTCTCCCAGAGCCAAGTTCAGTCAAACTTCGCAATACCGAACAAGTTGGCCCACGAGGCAATGATTCAAATTACTCCACCATATCAATCTTTCACTCCCAACGAAATCGATTCCTACCTAAACCTCATCAAGTTTACAAGTACGACCTAGTACATCCTCATCCCAATGACCACACCTCTTGTCGACTTTCTCTGGCCTTAGCTGGTCGCCAGATACACGCCCACGCCGATATTTACACCCGACGGAGGAAGCAAAGCATGGCGCACAAATCTGGAAGACAATTCCTTGGGATGGATGTGAGAGGGATCAGGACAAGTTAATAAGATGATGCAGAGGATTGGATACAGTCTCGATAGGTGTGGAATTTTGAGTTTTGGAAAGGAGTCTTTACAAATTGAGCTTTGTGCGTGCCAAGTCTTCGGCTGCGAGAGTGCAGGCGACACTATAAAAACTGCCATAGTTAGATGGTGCGGTGGTACATCGTCTTGGCCGGTCTGCCAAGTAGAGTCTGGATAGCTTGGACACATATCCCACTTGAGACAGTAGATCGCTGGTTCGAATCCGGCAAAACACAACCACATTTCTCGCGGCGCTGGTATGCATGGATGACGAAGGCATGCTTGGATAATCAAAGGTTTTTAAATTCCCTTTGGTGAGTACTAACGGAGGAGGGTCGACTGTTTGTGTAAGCGAACATACCTCATAGTGGTATTTGCAAATGAAATCCAGAGTATGAGTGTCTCTAACGTCAAAAGAGTCATCCCACATGTATACATAGCACCGGTCATGTGTCATAGCTAGATAGCTGAATACACATTAAATGATTTAAAAAAAAAAACAGACATAATGAGGTTTTAAGTTCCTAGGATGCTAGATTGATAAAATGTGAATATACGGAAATCGTAGGTCACGATGTCTCTGGATTTCTACTATATCTTCTATATAGTGAAATCTTTAGACAGTGTGTGACTCCCCCTCTAAATATACAGGATGTGTCTAGTATATACAGGTTTCTAGCTTAGTGTGCATTATGCATAAAAACTGGGGTACACGTGACAAATTATAATACAATATTTATGATCCTGGATCCTCAATAACACCAAGTGCCAAGAACCGCACTGTTGTCATAGCAACATAGAAGAAGGGTAAAATCATATATTGAATTCGGTTTGATAAAGAGTGGATGAGTGAGTGATGTTTATTGTACTACTTGAGTCTATGACTAACTAGCACATTGGGCTCCTTTCTGACCCTGGTCGCGCCTTGTACTGTGCTCCTTGCCTCTCATGTTTCTTGAATTATAATTGATTTATTGCCCTTGATGAATAGCCATTCAGCTCAGTGTTTACCCGTGGAATTCGGCCACCTTTTCCACGAAACCTTCTACCCAAAAAAATAAAATGGTAGCAATGGAAACTGCGTGCGCGGGAAAAAGTCTCAAAAAACCTGCAGCCCCAGCCAGGCGAGGCCTAGAAACTGGAACCACATGAGATACGCATATTCATCTATATCTCCCTTCTTTGTAACAGTCGAGGCCGACTTGATCCAATCCGCCATCTCGGTATCGGGTGCTGGGTACGCTCCGGAAACTCATCGGATGACTTCTCCTCCATGATCAGGAGTTGGTGTTGAGAAGGGCTCCGACTCTACCATCTGATCTGATTGTGGTTAGCTTCATGATAATGGTGATAGGAGAATGCGTTGAGAGACGAAGACGATACAGACGGCGAAAGCGATTGGGAATCCTCGTCGAAGTGAGGACTTTGTTACTCAATCTCGGCTCTGCAGACTCTACAGTGAGAGCTGGAGGTTCATAGGGGATATCCCTGGCAGGTGTTGAGAATATTTCCCCAGTATGAAAAGGAGAATCCTTACACAGATAGCCTCGATCTCAAATAATATAATAAACAAAAATAAAAAAACAGTAGCTGTATGCCGAGCACGGAGTTTATTCACGGTTTTCTATGTCTGGATAGCGCCACAATCTTTTATATTGTGGCTTAAGCTGTGTATCGCTCACATTGGTACCTACAGCGCATATATCCCATCATTATAGCAGTAATCTGAACATGACTCTCGTTAAGCTGAAATCTTCTCTTGTTTCAGGGAAATTGCGCCCGTTTCATTGCGCGATGTTTCCAATTGAGTGTAATCCATAATGCGGTGGTGGAGCATCACAGACGTGATTTGCGACAAAGAAACTGGAGGGTGGCGTTAACTTTGGCACTTCTATTGTCTCAATGGTTTGAGGGTTAATTCTATCATTTATGATAATTATGAAATGATTCAATCAGGTAACAATGTGCTACAGATCGAACTACATCATTCATCATCGCTCCATCTCATTTACTCCTCATTACTCTTTAATAAAGACCTACTATTTGGTGAAAGGCTATCGCTACTAAACTTTCATCGTCGACGCCCAAAGTCCGTGAGGGCAACTTTATTCACGCCTGCTAGGTCTTGTCAATGCAGTGTAAAAAGCAGAATAGGAAGGGAAAGAAAGACTAAGCTCCGCTCAGGAATTCCTCGATCTAATCGATTCCCTGACCATGAGCAAATGAATGAACGCCACAGAATTCATAGCGACTCTGATAAAAAAAATTACGCCATGTATGATTTTTTGCGCAGTAGATCATGCTAGAGTAAAATATTGTACAGACATGACGTTGCCCCCGATGGTGAGTACTCCGAAATTAGATGTGCCTAGGAAAAATACCACTGTTGACGAACATGGCTATACCATATCTCATAAACCTTAAGATTTCAGCTCGCCTTAGGTCATGGCTGCTCGTAAAGTAATCATGCTACCAACCCCGCTCAACGCTCAGGTGTCGAGGAAGCCTGCGACTTTATGCAACCCTAAGACATAAAACACACCAAAGAATTCCAAGCACCTGATCCTTTGAATCGGACGATATAATCACTGTTATGAGCTGCCATCAGCTACAACAAAGAAAACTTAAATCCAGAAAGCTAGAAAAGCAGCCTCAGTTATCATCTCCATGTATCGAGTCTAATTGTGTATTCCTATTGAACACGCGTCAGATAAACTCCAAGACTCAAGTTCTAGAATCGGACCCTCTTTACAAGATGGCAATATCGTGATTTAGGTGGTGTCAGAGTAGACATTACTAAAAGTTATATACCTGTCACTATATTATAGAACGCTTGAATGCAGCATATTAGTAATCAGCAAAATGGCGAAGAACTTATGTCAGACAGTATATAGCGCCATACTAATCCAGATATGGCCGATAGAGCAAAAGCAGGACTGCTGGAAAATATCACGGGGATGAAGTTGTTGTAGGGTTAAACTTAAATAGGATTAGCGCCCCTTGAATGTTTATACCTCTCCGTCCATAGCTGTAGAATAGAGAAAAGGAGGAAGAAACCAGAAACCGATAATTTTACCTACTCACTCGAGTGACCTCTAATACCAACAAGGACCAATTATCAATGAGATGAAATATAAATTTGTAATAGAAGTTAGCGAATGCTAAGTTCTATTTTTTCGACGAGAGTTGACCGGAAATCTCATTCTTACGCCGACGACTAATCGAGCAATGCCAACGTTGCTGGGGATTTCACACCTCGCGATGCTGCACCGACCCCATACGGTCGAGAAAAAGAAGCTAAGTCTGGAAGCATAAAGCTATGCGTAGCTTCCCTGCTAGCCGAGACAGTCTGCGCCTTCTCTGACGGATCTTCGTCGGGCCCTAGAAAATCAGCCTGGGGATTTGTAGTATACCAAAGAGGCAAGCTAGTTGTGAGTGGTTCCGGTCCACTTCCCGGAGCAGAGGTATTCGACGCGGAGGTTGTAGGCGCCACGAAAGCCTTGGAGGCTGCACTAGGAATTGGAGAAGACCTACCAATTCGCATTCTTCTGGACAATCAAGCAGCTGTTCGGGCACTCGAAAGAGGAGGATCTAATTCCTCACAGGCAGTGGTGGACAAGTTTTCACTGCTGAGACAAAACAAGCGTGTGGAAATACCCTGGATACCCGGTCATGTTGGGATCAAAGACAATGAAAAGGCCGATGAGCTGGCCAAATCAGCCTTGAGATCTCTCAACAACTGGTCACTAACCACAGCTTTTCTTAGTGGAGAATCTCAAAGTCTAACCTTTGCGGCATTAGGGAGAATAGTAAAAATTCGTGGTCAAGAACTCGTGGAAGAGTGGTGGCAGAAGTTTCTGCCGGAACGATACAAAGATCTAGAACTCCTCATGCGCTGCAAACAGCCACCGGAACTGGCTCTACCAAGATGGGCGTACCACCGTCTAATTGCGGCAAGAACTAGCCACGGGGACTACGCCGACTACCATCGAGGTTTCAACCACGAACATGATGATCTGAAATGCGTTTGTGACCGAGAGAAAAGGCCCTGGCATTTTTCAGAGTGCCGACCTGCTTTGCATCGTTGGAGAAGCTGTGAGAAATTGGCCCCGCCTGGAGCCAAGGAGATGATTGGGGGGAAGGGACGGCAGAAGTTTTCCAATTCCTAACTACAATCAGATGTTATAGTCTGCCGAAGAATGAAAAGGGTAGGAGGTGACCACGCTGAGACGGATTCTAACTCGGGAGGGGATGTGCTTGGAAGATAGGGATACAGCGCAGGACACTGTAACTCAGGCATTTATTGTTCCTTTTTATTTCTTTTGTCGCTTCTGGCTTTAATGCGGGTCATGCAGGTAATAATGAGCTCTCAGAGCCCATCTATTTGTGTGACGTCTAAATAGATGTTAGGTTCGTCCTGTCACGTTAAATATTTCACAGGGGATGAGGTGGCAAAGACGAATGCTGTACCTTCCACTAGTACCGGTGTAATCTGTCGGTACGCTCTGCGTAACCGGAATAGCCAAGAAGAATCGCATCCGAATCGAAGTCTGAAGCAACCTCAAGCATATCTAAAATCGACGACTTCTTGACAATATCGGATCTATCATTCTCTGGCGAGTCCTCTACCTCAATCTTACCACACTACCTCGCCCCAAATACCGATAATGGTGTTACTCTAATTGCAGTCGGGCATTTGCCTCATCAAAAATCGGCCATCTCTCACTGTAAAGTTACGCTGCTATGTATGCCCGCGAGGAGGAAATTAAGTCATAATCTACAAAGCTCGGGTCTTGGTCTATCGGGGTCATTTGCTCTAATAGGGCTTCACATCTAGAGGGAGGATAGGCAGCTTGGACGTGGGACGAACGAGTAAAGACGACTCAAGTGGACATGCTGGGACTCACATTTTTCAAGGGGTTTCGACCTTGGGGTAGTTGTTGTTGAAGCTTTGACGTGGAGTGATAGATATGATAGTGAGGTTTATGGGTCACGATGTATGAGATAACTGAGGTGCGGATGTATGAGTTCCTTACTATTGTTGTTTTACTAGTTAGGGATGTATTGTCTATATACAAAAAGGATTTCTCCATCTACAAGTGGGCCAGATCGCTTAGATCTGGCTAGCGGCTTTCGCCATCCTCTTCCTTCTCCCCCGCATGGCATCACGTGCCATACAACTACTGCTCACCATGAAGTCCGAGGATGAAAAGCGTTAGATTACAACAGTTGTGAGTGCCGAGGCAAAGATTCTGGATAATGCCACCGACACTCTAAGAATAGGTAACGATGGAAGGTGTTTTGGTCCGCCTCTTAGTCGTCATCTCCCGGAAGAAAAGTCTGGGTAGGCTGGACGCTTACCTCACGCGAGAAATGGAGAACTGTGAGGCCATATCTCGCGTGGTGGCTATATACAAGATGATAAAGGCATGTTAAGGTAGCCAAAAGGGTTTCCTGTTTTCCCCTTGGTGGATATTAACGGTTGAGGGAAGGGTGAAAGTCCCTAGCACCAAGGTCTCAAGTGGTATCAGCGAATGCAACTGCTACATGAGTGGTCCAAATATTAAGCTGAATCAACCTTATAAATGGTCATCGGGAAAGGACTAGCCTTCGCAGTGTTATTCTGCTTGGGCTCTAGGCTTGTGCCCGTCGCGAATAGATAAATAAATACTCATTCATTCATAGGCGATGAAATTTTAGACGAACAATGTTTCATATCTTATAACCTTTATTTTAAGAATCAAGAGGGATGCAAAGGCAAGCTATCAGTTACACATTGATGAATACTAGCAAGAAAAAGCTCCGGAATCGTATAAGGAGCTTGGTATTAGCTCTATTGCCAAGTGTGGCGGAAACCGAGTTGGTGATGAATAATTCGATTTATTAAACTGCATGAGGAGAAAAGAGAACTCTAGCTACTACTAACAGGTATTTACGGGAAATGATCCCCCTCGTGAATCTACAGACTGGTGACTTATCACTAGGCACACTACTTGCTACCCAGCCACGCATTTCCAGGTGTCACTTACTTATAAGAAGGCCTCAACCTCCTGACAAGTAGTGCCATTTCGTTCAGCTTTATCGACCCCTCGCCATGTAGCCTTATCGTAAGAATTCTCAGTGTTAAGCTTAGGTATCCGCCTAGACTCAAACAACCGTCAAACCGTATTATCAAGGTATCTCCAGGATTTGTGGCTTCGACCGTCGTACTCTTCGGCTACTTATCGCGACCCGTACAGGACACGGCGACTTTGCCGACTACTATTACCGCTTCCCTCGCGAGGATGATTTGCTAATATGCTTGTGTGAAGAAGAAAAGGCTTCAGACCACTGCTTCCTCTGCCACCTCGACCATCGACACCCGCCCGCAGGTGTCTGTTGGAATTTTTGCTCAAAAGTCGGCGTACTTGCCTGCAAAAAGTGAGTCAATAGCAGTTTGCTTTTCCATGAAACTACACAACGCTACTTGACAACAGAGTTGAAACATGAATTTCTGAGTTGCCTGCGATAGTTTTCTCCCATTTAACCTTACACTGTCCTGGTATATGAGCAATATCCTCTCTTAGATCCTGTAAATGTACACTCCCGGCTAGATAGCCCGGAAGTGAGTCGGTGGAAGAGCTCGCTTCTATATCGCGTATACGTATGAAAAGGCGCTCAATACTATGGTCTAAGCCGGCACTTCGGGTAGCTTTCTCCTGGGTTTGTTTTAATTTTATTTACTTTTGGTCCTAAGCTAAAGCTCTTTATCCACATTGGGCTAGAGACCGGCGGTTCCGGCAGGGTTACCTATAACTTTTCTTACAGCCTAAACTCGTTCCAACCTCGTGTATCGCTACCAAAAGTGCAGCTGATCAAACAGAAACGAAAAATCAAGAAAATCAAAACAACTCCGAAAACCAGAAGATTCCTCCACATTGGACCCAAGCAATATGCTCCTCACAAATTCTGTCGTCCGTCACACCTTCAAAATGACAAATTTACTCAATCTCCGCTGAGAGCAAGAGATGAGTTAGCAGGCACCTTTGATCCAGCCGGTATCCTGCTATTGGTTAGTAGATGCCCCAAAAGGGGACATCGTCGAGGTTGCTGTGTCCTCAAACTTCTTCTTCAGATCCCAGAGCTCCGAGTGTCACAAACCATCTCTGGGATGTCGTGTCGCACCCAGGCAACCGAGTTATGACGTGCATACTGTTGTAATTAAGGCAGCAACATGACTGCAGTAAACAAATAGTACATATTAGAATAATATGCACTGGCGCCATGAGATATGATTAACCCATATCATCACTCACTGGCATGAATAGTAATTAGCCAATATATGCCTAACAGCATACATTGGCTTCAGGATCTCCAACAACCTTCCCGTTTAGGTTAGATTAGGGAGTATGTTGGAGTTCACACTAGTGTGCGGAAAACCCCGCTTTCATGCATAGAGGGACTTGTCGCCACACATATAGAATTATAGCAATTTAATCACAATTAACTATCCATTGAACATCAGTAAACTTCTTCGTATAGTAAACACATTTATCGTATCTCTTAATCAAACTCGAGGCTAGTGTATAATTCTTCCAATCTCCGGAACTAATTTCAATTCATACAATAACATAATTTAGGTATTGTAATGGTTACAGTGTCGTGATAGCAACAGTTGCCATTCAGAGTACTAGTTAGTTACTGTGTTATGGCTGTGAACTACTACACCCTTGGTTAAAGTATTGAAGCTCGCGTACTTAAGGAAGCTTTAGGACTGGATGTGTACTGTAGCTTTTTGTCTTGTAAATTACTCATGTTTTAGAATCTAATTATTAATCTGGATATCTCGTCCTCATTATCAGCTTCTGTCTTCGTCCTCGTCCTAGTCTCCGTCTTCGTCCTCGTCTTCGTCCTCGTCCGTGACACCGAGACCTGTTGCCTCGGCCATTGAGACATCCTTCGCCGCGGCGACGATCGCCTCTTCGGCCTTTTTGGCTGCGGCCCTAGCTCGAGCCACCTCTGTGAACTTCCCTTGCTCGAGGTGGCGGATCCACACGAGCTGCTCTTTGGCTACCGGCTCGGACTTTCTGGGTCTGACTTGGCAGTCCCAGTAGTCCGATCGGTGGGGTCCCCCACAGTTGCGACACTTAGTGAGGGCCTTGCACTCGGCTTTTTTTTTTTTTTTTTTTTTAATTCATTGTGTATGCAGCTCTAGAGCTATGACACTTCTATCTAATTAAATGTTCTAAATTACAATTGTCCTTCATCAGGTACATTTTTCTCAAATTTATTTTATTCATTTTATAACCATTTGTGCAAATTATGTTACCTCATTCCAGGCACAACCTCTTGTGTATTCCTACATGAAATTAAGCTGTTCCCTATTTTTGGTAAATTAATACAGTTACTTGATTTAATAAATTTTAATAGCTTTTCTCTCCCACCCTTGGTATTTAGTAGCAAACTGAGGCTGCGTGGCACAACATCTGAAAGCTCTTCTTTTCTTTGGGCTTTGAATTTTGGGCACTGAAATATAAGGTGGTGGCAGGTTTGCTTTTCTTTACCACAGAAGTTACAAATGTTACTGTGTGCTTTTCCAATTTTTTTGAGGTGTGTTAGAATGTTTCCAATACCAAATTTGACTTGAAAATATGCTGACTGGGTTGCTCGGCTGTAAGCTTCTAAATTGATAGGTTTCATGCTGAAATTTGGTGTCTGCTTTCTTGCCTGTATCCTGTAATACTTCCCGAGACCTCTAGCTTTCTTTCCTTCCTCTTCTCTGAGAATTTCTGAGTGCCAATGTTTGTGCCAAGAATTTATGATGTGCTGCTGCACTTTTTGTTTAAGAAAGCTATGAGTGATAAATTTATCCCTTGGTCTAGTCCTTTTTTCAACTCCCATTTTCGCAAGGTTATCTGCAAGCTCATTGCCTTCAATGCCTTCATGGCCTGGACACCAGTGAAGCTCGATCTTTGCAGGCTGATTGATGGATCTAATCTTATGAGATAACCAATTGGAAGAGTTTTTGACTCTATTTAATGCAGCTTGGCTGTCTGAAAAAACAAAGCAAGATGAAGATGGATGATTTTTAATCTGTTCAAGTGCTCGTAATATGCAGTAGCTTTCAGCATCCACTATTCCTACTTCTTGACCAAGGCTATAAGAATAACCTTTCATTTGTCTGGTGTAAGGTGAGTAGACTATAAATCCAATGCCGCTCCCTTTTGTCTTCTCAAATGATCCATCTGTATAGATAATTGTTGAGCTCAATGGGATTGAAGAAAGATATTTTAGATGCTCAATTTGTGCTTCTGCCTTACTTAAATTAGAAATAGATATGTTCAAATTAGATTGGAGCCAGGGAGGGGTCCATTTGTGATTAACTTCTTCCAATCTGGCTTTACTGGCAAAATGTTGTAGTAACTTTCCTATTCTATTGATCTGAATTGGCGATTCATTCAGAAGCCCAACTAGTCCAAGATCAATTTCATTTGTATTTGAAAGCTCATCTGCCAGAGGTTGAAATAATTGCTGGTATATTGGATGGCATTTTTGAAGTCTCAGAATACGGAGGGCATATTGGTAACAGTTCCTGAGGTGCCTGAGCTCTGTTGGCAGGATTGCTGTCTCAGCCTCCAAAGCTTTGATAGGACTACCTCTGAAAGCACCTGAGACAAATACCAGAGCTTGGTTCTGAATTTTCTGACAAATATTTATTAATTTCTTGGATCCATATTTTCCATGCCAGAGCACTGATCCATAATCCAAGACTGGTGTAACACATGATAGATAAAGCTGTCTAAGGGCGCCAAATTTCAGTCCTTTTGTTGTTGATGAGAGGCACTTAAGCCTTTGGAGTGCCCCATTGGCAAGGTGAGCCCTCTTATTGACATGTGATTGAAAGGATAGCTTATGATCAAACCATACTCCAAGCCATCTAACTAACTCTCTTGGCTGGTGTAGAGTATTGTTGATCATTGCACTCGGCTTCCAAGTGTATAGTTGATCCGCAGTTCCAGCAGACTGGAGCGCGGGAGCAACCACGAGTGGCGTGGAAGCCCAAACAGCGTTTACACTGTTCAATTTGTCGACGAGGCTTGTGTATGGTAGCCCTACCAGACTCGTCGAAGAGGCGGAAGCCCGCACGAGGGGCGTCGTCCCGGTCGAAAAGGGCATGCCAGTTTCGATACAGTGCTCCAGGCCGATACGTCCCATGGTGTCGGACCTGGATGGGAAGTACGCCGGTCTTATCGGCAATCTTGGTGGAGACCAACTGAGCATCGACCGCCCTGGGGCCGCACACTGTAAATATACTTACAGGTACGTTCGGTATCTGTAAGGCGACAAGATCCGAAGATGCCTGAAGTTTGACGTTTTCACTCACCAGCTTCGAAGAGCCATCTAGCGTATCTTGTCGTATTGTATCGTTCTTTGCTTGCATAGCAAAGCCGGTTCTAACTCGATGGAGTGAGGTTATTTCATTGTAAAAGTAGTCGAATTTATAATCCAAATACTTTCTCACACAACTTGTGGATAGTTTTCTCCACGGGTGGTTCTTTTCAAGGCGAAGGAACAGTCGCTTGTCGACTTTGGCCTTGGGGGGCTCTTTTTTTTGAGCTTTGGCCGCAGGTCGCGGCACAGCCTTAACAGTAGGGACTGCTTTTTGTCGCAGTCCGTTCCTGGCCACCGTGGCCCAGGTGCTTTTTACAGGCAGCACTGGGATGGCGGGAATTGGTATGCTCCTGGCGTCGGGAGCCCTTGGGATTGGGTTCGCCGGGCGATGAGAGAGGACGAGTGGTGTAGCGGCCGGGCCCGTGGCCATGTATTGCGCGATGGCGGCGCGTATGTAGACTCTCATCGAGTCTACAAATTGTCTATTTGACCCGTTGGTCAAAGGAAGAAGGGTGGCTTCGACGCCAGAAATGGCGGTGGAGCAGAGGGCAAGATTTGCCGCTGTTTCGGCGGCGCGTCGTTGTTCGGCTTCGACAATTGGTCGAAGCTCTAGGGGACACTCTGCCTTCGTGGCAGCTTTTGACTGCTACGTTGATTTTGGCGCTGTTATGGGTACAGCGTTCTCGGACGGTTTTGACGCAGTCGGAGGAGATTTTGACAATTCTCCAGTCCCGTGAGGGACGGAGGTATTGAAAGGCTATGCTGAGCTAGAATGACATACTGTTAGGATGAAGGTATGGAAGGAGGTAGCTATGGCTTTAAGAGAAGTAAAGTTCGTAAGTTATACTCTTAGGACTTGGATCAATGAACGAACTTGAGGATATTCCATAGTATTCTCAAGTGTGTAAATAATATGGAGATTGGTTTAATTTCCTATTGTATGAATTGCTTGAGATATCTACGTGATAGGACCTTCTATACATGAATAAGGGGGTTCTGCACACTAGTGGATGTTCCAACATCTGTCCTTGTCTAACCGAGAAAGAAAGGATGTGAGAGATCCTAGCGCCAATAGATACCATTAGGAATCTATTGAGAAACATTATATCATACCAATTAGTGATGATCTAGGTCAATCATATCCCATGGCGCATGTACACATTAATCTATTGTGAACAGTTTATTGTAATGCAGTCACGTTACTCCCTTGGTTACAACAGGAGGATGGTTGAGGAATTTCCCCGAGAATTTCAACTGACCCGATCATGTCAGTATGGGGCTCAGTGACGGCGGGGAGGGCTTTTTCCTTCCCTTTAGTAGAGACCTTGCTCATCTTCGCGCATTTCGGAGACTGGACAAGGCCAGGTCATTGTTCAAGAGCCCTCGGGTGGACTCTCGTGTTGTCCAACTTGGCGTTGGGACGCTTTTTTCGAACTGGAGGCATGGTGAAAATGCCTGAGCTCGATCACAATTCAGAGATGGATGCGACGGGGTTCAGAAGGGAGGAAAGAGGGAAAAAATGAAATTTCGAATTTCTCAAAAATGTGCGTTTTGTTCATTCATTAACATGCTAAGTAAAGTAACTACCGTCTGTTGTGCTCAGCTAAGGTAGCCCTGGCAGGTAGCGCATGGAGGGTGAGTGTCATCAAGGTACCTCAGGCATGGACAACTCACATGACATGTTTGGCGCATTTGTTCAGGCCAGGCACACTGCATGAGTAAGCATGATGGGCATATGATTTGCTGGTAAGCGAGTCCATGGGGTATAAAAGGGGAGTATTTCCCACCGTAAATTAGAATATATATCCATAGAGTCATCTACAATCCACTCTCATTAAAACATTGTATCTTAGCCGTCAAACGCAAGTGTACGTTCCCCATTTCATATACCAAGTAAAACACCGTCGCCCTCCTACTGGAGCTTGAGCACGAGTGGGATCAGGCCGGATCAGGTTAACTACCGGGCAGTACAAGTGCCTCGTCCCACCTAAATGACCGGAACCATGCCAAAACGCATATATGTGTTGAATCATGACAAGTTCAGCAGCCCAGATTGAAAACAAACAAAAACTTTCACGCAAAATCCCGTTTTACAAAAGAAAAACTTAAACAATCTCCCTTCCATCATTCCGCCTCAGCCAATACGCGCCTGAGCCTCAATTCTTATCGCTCTTTCCATGCCAAACCACGTAGGCCTTTGATCCATCACCTCCTGTTAAGGGTCGAAGGAATTCAGAAGTACTTGAAGTCATTAATGCAATGGAAATGAATAATTTTTCCTTGGGGAAAGCTAGACTACTGTATTGTATCCTGTCCTTTATGTCTTCCGCGTACGCTAGTATTAATTCCCCCCTTTAGCCATATGAGAATTAATCCTGTCTCCCGGCTATATTCCTTGGCCCCTGAGAATTATCCTTTCTCCCTGTCTCTCTTCTCCTGTGTCGTACTCCCCCATCTGGTACGTACCCTCTTAAAGTCCCCTTTCGTCTATCCAGGAGCGTTGCTTTGCCACTACCTTACCTTGAAGACGGAGTGGATCTAGTGACCAGTCCCAATCCGGGCAAAGCCCGTCACACCTCCGAGTCACAGGTATCCCTGCCATCCCCCAACTAGGCTCCGTGTATATTCCGCTCTACTGGACGTAGTCCATGAACAGCTGCCATCCCCTTGATCCAAGCATTATTTCTAGAGCCGGCGCCCTACGCTTTCCGCTTTTCAGCCGCCATGTTGCCAGTGCTTTTCGACACTGGACAAGGTGACCAATTGATTTTTCCCTCCCGCACTTGCAGTAGAGTTTGGCGTCAGGGTGGTTGAAGCGGCGATGATCTGCCGCAAAGTCCCCATGTCCAGTTCGGGCAGCGATTAAGCGGGCGTAGACCGCTCTAGGTAGCGCTAGTTCTGGTGGCTTTTTGCGCCGCATCTCGAGTTCAAGGTCGGCGTAATGTTTGGGGCGATTCGAGTGCCACCAATCTGTCAACATCTACCTGACCAGTTCATGGGTTTTCCGTCCAGATGAGGCGAGGGTCATCACACCATGTGTCGTCCTAGAGTTGTGCGGCGAGTTAAGCTCACTTCGAGCGAGTTCATCAGCGATTTCATTTCCTGTCAGCCCTTCGTGGCCCGGAATCCATCCTATTTTTACAGGGGCGGAAGATACCGCGGCCAGTTTCACGAACTTTTGGATCTGCTAGGATGATAAACCCGTTGTTCTCGTCAGTAAAGCCTGGACTGCCGCAGAATTGTCGAGCAGGAAATAGATGGCGCTACGTCTTCGATCTCGATTGCTGGCAGTAATTGCTTCTAGAGCAGCCAAAGCTCCATGAACCTCCGCGTCGTAGACCTCCGCATTGGTAATTTTGCCTGAGTCGCTTTGCTCGATTGTCGTGCCTGTGCCACTGATAAATAACACAAAGGCAAATGACACTCTGTCGGTAGACGCCCCAGAACCATCACTGTAAACGCAGAGACAGCCGGGTTGGAGTGTAGGCAGCCACTCTCTTATGAACTTGGCTGCCTCTTTCTTACTTGTCCAGCGGGGAATTAGCTGAGGGGGTACCGGAGGTCGGAGCGGTGGAGGAAGTTCAGCTTCTGACAGAAGTCGGTACATCCTATGGACCCTCGAATCATGAACTCTATCCAGACCAAGTCTAGTTTTGTTGCATGTCTTTAGTCCTAGTCGGTGACAAGCGCTGTCAGTGCTTTCCGTGGCCCGAAGTCGAAGCGGATGATAATCATCTAGTCTTCGGATTCTCGCAGCAGTCTTGAGCCTACGTTCCTCGAGCATAATGTGTGCTGGTGGAATGCCGGTCTCCCTTCTCAGGGCTGCGATGGGCATGTTGCGCCAGGTTGGTAGAGTCACGCAGATTCCTAAGGCAGAAGTTTGGTCCATAACTTTGCACTGTCTCTTACATGAATTTCGCGCGACACTCCGATAGGTCTCCCTTGTTGGCCTCGGGTACCAAGATTCAGCTGCGTCCATCGCGATTGGCAGTACTACCGTGCGGATCACTGTGGTTAGTAAGTCGGGTCTTGGTCCCTGAGTACACTGAGTGAGACGTCGGAAGTGTTGCACTAGCCGCATTGCTTTACTTGTCCACTTTGCAACGTGGCTTTCGAGGGTCAGGACGCGATCAAGATAAACTCTGAGCCATCGGATATTGTCGGATACTTCTACATCGCAAAGTCCTACCCTTATCGTCGGAAGATCATATCCCCTGGATCTAGGGCCGAGGAAATAGACTACTTCGGCCTTGTCTGGGTCAAAAGAAATGGCATTATCAGCAGCCCACCCTAGGACTGCATCGACTTCCCTCTGGACAGCTGCTGCGGCTTTATTTGGAGTCGAACCTATGCCGATCATAGCAACATCATCTGCATAGCCAAATCTCCAACTACTGCCCCCCACGACTTCGGCCATGTAGAGGAGGAAGAGAATTGGGGATAAAGGCGATCCTTGTGGCAGCCCGCACTCTAGGTGAATTGGGTCTGTTACTCCATCCTCGTGTCTGACACGGGCCGATCGTTCTTTCAGGAAAGACTTTATCCAAGTGATGGCTGGTTTCGGCCACCCAACTTTATTCATACTTTGCAGCAGTCTTCCGTGGAGTACAGCGTCAAATGCACCCTGAACGTCTAGAGTGACAAGAACTGCTTTCTTCTGCCTCTTCATTGCATGCTCCACATTGTGGATAACGCATGAGACAAGGTCATTAGCTCATCTGCCGGAGAGTGCTCCAAAAAGCTGCTGCGGCACGGCCTTGTACGAGATGGCGGTGTAGGCCATGCGCCTTGCGACTAGTCTCTCAAGACCTTTGCCCAGGGAGGAGAGTAGTGCGATGGGCCTCCATCCTTTAGCTGTACTGAGATTGTGGCCAGGTTTGGGGAGCAGAATTACTTCCGCTAGCTTGAATGCCTTCGGGAAGTGGTTCAGACGGAGTGAGCCCTCAAAGAGTACTCTCACTGCGTGTCCAATTGACGGACAGGCTATCCTAAGAAGACGAACAGAAATTGTGTCTGCTCCAGGGGCTTTATTCTGGCAGGCCGTTGTGACCCACTTGGCTACTTCGTCCGTAATGTGATAGCATGAGGGTCAGGAAAGACTCTGACTAAAAGGCAAAACAATAATATGATTGTAATCTATGAGGAGAGAAAGACATGGTGGCTAACGCAATACTATATACACATAAAAGTGGTTCCTCACTGGTCCAAGCGTACATTGTAGCACGTGATTAGTGTCCTATGACATTACTTTCCTCCCCCGGTTTCATTTATTTGTTTTTCTTTTTCGCATAGTTCGATTTCTTAATGTTCGACCTGTAAACATCCCTAACTGAAGACCAACTTTGTCGCCATCCCCGTACTGCTTGACAAATTCTTTGTAGGCATCTGTTAACTTAAGATTTTGTCGAGGCTCCCATGTGGGTTCAGCAAACCCTTTCCAGAATACCAGGACTTTGCGACGCCCATTGATTGTTTCAGCGCGAACTATTTTCTCAACAGCATACAACGGATGTTTTCCATCAACTAACGGGGGCGGCTGTGTGTCATCGACTTTTTGTGAAGGCAGTGGATCATTTGGGTCATGCCTTAATAAGTCTACAAAAAATCGATTATGTATGCCTGTTGGTACATCTAGTTGATACACATCAGGTGCAATTTCTTTTTGTATTCTGTATTTTGCTTGAGTCCATGAGAGTTTCTTTTTTTGTTGCGGGGTTTCGACGTTTTTAAGGTTTAGCCAGACGGTATCGCCCGGTTTGAAACGTTCCGCTGGTCTCCTATGATGGTTGGCTGATTCTTCCATTAATTGCTGTGCTGTTGTCATAGCTGCCTGTGCCATGCTTTGACCCTGTATTATTCGGTCTACGAATGCTCGCGCGCGGGCTTGCGGTGATTTTGTTGCTCGTGAATTAGTATGTGTTTGTTGTATTGGTTCAGCATCATAGCCGTGAGTAACAAAAAATGGGCTAGTGCCAATAACTGTCGATTTTCTATTATTGAGTGCTAACATGGCAATTGGGAGTAGTTTAGACCAGTCTATCTGCGAGTAGCTAATAAATGCTCGGAGGTAGTTTAACACTTCTTGGTTCATCCTTTCTGTACTACCATCGGTCTGCGGATGGTAAGCGGTCGACAATCTTTGGTTAATACCTGTCATTTTGCATAGAAGTCCAGAAATGACCCACTCAATTTGCCCCTCTGTCTGATGTTATAAATTTAGGAAACCCATGAAAACGATAATGAAAAGTTAGGAAGCGTTCTGCGCAAGCTTCAGCTTCCATCGAATTCATTGCTTCTAGGGTGCAGCTCTTGAGTAAACGGTCAGTGATAACCATAAGATATTTGGGGTCGTCTTCTTTTTGCGCAGGCAAGTCTGTCATGAAATCTACCGACAACTCACTATGAAAGCGTTCAGGTACAGGGAGTGGTCTGAGTAATCCTTGCGGGCATTGACGCCACGCTTTAGATCGACTACAGATCGAGCAGTTTCGCGTGAATCTGCGAATGTCTAAATATTGTTGAGGCCAAAAAAATGCTCGAGACACTATGTGAAGGGTACCGTCTCTTCCGGGGTGTCCAGTAATACTTGAGTCATGGGAACGTTGTATGATCGTTGTTCTCAGTGGCTCCCAATTTGGAACCCATAGCGCACCTCGTCGTGTTAACGCGCCTCTGTCATCTAGGCTACAATCTGTCATTTGAACCCCTAATTTAAGGTCTATAGGTAAAGTAGACTGGCCTGCAGCGACTGATGCATGAATACTGTGAAAAGCTTGGTCTTTTTCTAGAGCTTCGTCCCACAAAGAAGCAATTTCCTTATCTTCAAATAATTTTTTGCCGCTGGGCATGATATTCTGGTCAGTTTCAATATGTTTCAAGGTCATATCCGGAAAGTCTACAATGTTTATTGTATTTAAGATGAATTCTTCTGGTGAAGACGTGCTTAAATTATTTTTGAACAACTGGATATTGCGGCCTTGTAACCGCTCGTCCGACGTATCCCGCGGGGCTTCTTGTGCCCGCCGCGAAAGAAAGTCTGGTTTACCGGACTGGGAGCCAGGCCGGAATACAATTTTGAAGTTAAACCTTGCCAAGGTCTCGGCCCATCTCACTTGACGTTCGCTAAGTTGTCTTGAAGTTGTGAAATATCGTAAATTTTGATGGTCTGAGATAACGGTAAAAGGATTTTCAACGCTTCGAAGCTCACCATCAAAATGGCGCATTGTTGTTATAATAGCGAGCAGTTCTTTATCATGAATGTTATAGTTTGATTCTGCTGGAGTCAATTTACGTGAAAAGTAACCTACTGGTCTTAGACGATTTTTTTCGTCAATTTGAGAAAGAACCCCACCGATAGCATAGCCAGAGGCATCTGCTTCCAAATAGGTTTCTTTCTCGGCTGAAAAAAGCGCTAATAATGGTGCTGAGGATAGCATAGACTTAAGCTTTTCGAATGCATCTTTTTCTTTCGTGTCCCAGCTCCAGCGGGTTTGTTTCGATGTGAGACTGATCAATGGCTGGGCAATGGCCGAAAATTTTGGAATAAACTCTCGGTAAAAATTTGCGAAACCGAGAAAAGAGCGGGTTTCAGAAACTGTCGTTGGTTCCTCCCAGTTTTTGATGGCTTCTATTTTGGCTGGATCAACTGTAACACCCTCGCCAGCCTTGATTACGAACCCAAGATATTTGACTTCAGACGTGGCAAAGGTACATTTGTTGATGTCTAACCGTAAGCCAGATTCTTCGAGTCGTCTGATAACTTCTTCAACCTTTTTATAATGGTCGGATAAATCACCATCAGAATAGATGATAACATCATCCATATAGGCTGAACAGTATTCGTCCAAAATATCTTGTAACACAGCATTTATGTAACGTTGAAAAGTAGCTGGTCCGCCGCATAATCCAAATGGCATGACAAGCCACTCGTATTGTCCATACCTTGTTCGAAACGCTGTTTTCCATTCATCGCCAGGTCGAATACGTAGGCGATGGAATGCAGTACAGACGTCAAGTTTTGTGAAGTATTGGGCTTTGGAGAGTTGCTGAAGTGTTTCTTTGATGAGCGGCAACGGGTATCTGTCCCTTTTTGTTATCGAATTGAGGCCACGATAATCAACACAGAATCGAAGACCTCCGCCCGGTTTTTTTGCGAATAGTACCGGTGCATTTGCAGGAGAATTGCTGGCGCGAATCCATCCTTTACGTAAGTAATCTGTAAGAGTTTTACGGAGAAAGAGGAGCTCATCTCGTGACATGCCATAAAGTGGACCTGAGGGGGGTTCCTTAGGTTTGCCTTCATCGTCTAGATCAAGGTTTATAGAATGGTCCCATCCTGGCTTAGATTCTGGGAGGATTCCATCTTCATCAGCTAGAAAGTTCTTTGCTAAATGTCGAAGCTGCTGAGGTAGTTGATTTGATATTTCTTCCACCGTTTGCTTGACCGCTGAGTTATCTAATTTTTTCAAGGCCTTGTTGATATCTGCTATAGTGATGGAGAATAAATGTAGATGTTTATTTGCTTTTCTTCCACGACGGATTTCCGCGGCAAATATTGAAGCTGTAACGTTTTTTGCTTGACGTAGTTGGTGCATAGAGCCTGGTAACTCATCCCGTTCCATCCATCCAGACTCCTTGACTTTTATTGCGTTTGCACCACTTCCTAGAGTGAGAAACTTCTTACCTGCTTCATATGTTACATTGTTACGCTCGGCCCAACCTTTGCCGAGGATTATATTATATTGTAAGTTTGCTACTATGTAGCCAAATACTCTTTCAGCTCTACCGTCAATGTCAAGTGTAGCCCAAGTCATTTCGGTAATGGGAATTTGAGGTCCATCTTTGGCGAGCTTTAGAGATCTGTGGGTGACTGGAAGGCGTGGTAAGTGTGCCTGGTCTGCAAAACTACGATCAAAAACTGCGTAGGGTAGGCATCCTGTGTCAAAGAGTGCGGTGGAATAACAAGTAGAATTTATTAAAATATCAATTAAAAATGGACTACTATTCAACCTTTCAACAGCCTCCCTAATTTCGCTAGCAGGTGGTATTTGATCTAGTAGTTCTCCAAACACACCAACATTCCCCTGAACACGACTTCGTACAGGGGCTGCTAGTTTTCCGACTCGCTTATTGATGCAGAAGCTATCCTTAGATTGGACATTTCTGAGCGAAAACCTTTAAACTTGCATTCTCTAAAACGGTGCGATGGAAATACATTGCATCGAATACATCGACCTGATTTGAGACGCTGATGGCGTTCTTCCTCGGAACAATGAGGGGCATTTGGACGTTTATCTAGTGGCCGAGCCTGTCCAAACCCTTTGGAATTGTTTCCATTATTTATAGCTGATATAACTGTAGAAACAATAGAAATAATGTCAGTCCCTGACATTTTTATATCTCCCTCACGGTCACGTATTGGAGAGTTTACGCTGGGTTTTGGTGATTGTGATTGTAATTGTGTTTCTGTTTGGTTGACTATTTGCTTCCGTAGTTGCTCTTGAATGTTTAGAGGAAGGTCTCCGATCGCATTTTCGGTGTAGGTTTCTCCAGTGTCATCTACACTCTTAGCCTGAAATTCTGGCAAGGATTCCCAATTAGTTGCTAAAGTCGATAGTTGTTCGACGTATTTTTCATAGTTCAGCTTTTCTAGATCTGTCTGGTTTGCTGCAGCCCGGCGTAGATACGGAGCAATGGCCTCAGATAGGGTGTGGATTCGAGAAACTCCAATAGGAGCAAGTTCACCTGAATTGCTGAGATAACCTTCGAAAGTGTGAAGGAACTTTGCGAAAGGTTGCGCGTTTCCTTGTCTTACAGAGTAAAGGAGGCGTCGATTTCGAGCTTCACGGTCCCTATCAACGAAGTGCCGGTCGAATTCGTCGAGAAGTGAACTTGAGTAAAATTCTTTAGCTTTAACTTGTTTCTCAAAGAAAGGCCCCACTCGGCTTCTGTGCTCCGCTGGTAACGTCTGCATAAGTGCAAGGCAGACGCCTCTTTCACCACCAAAACCCTTGATGATTGCTGGGTCCTCCGCTGCTACTCGCCACATGACTGAGCATAAAGAATATTGATCAGGTGTTCCATCCCAAGTTGTGAACTTGTGCTGTACTGCGTCGGTTTGGTTTGTCATTGTGGCTTTAATATTTCTGGTTTCGTGTTTAGTTGTTGCGATTTTTGATTCAGGCGTCTGTGGCTCTGGTTCCAGGGCAGGTCTGTGAGACTCTGTATTTGCACTTGAGGCGTCGATTTCTATCGCAGAAATTTCACGGAGAATACCTTCAAGGTTAAAATTGTCGTCACTACTCATATAATTGCGAGACGTCGCTGATTACAAGTGGTTTAGACTAAAATGGAGATTACAATCAATGTGATAGCATGAGGGTCAGGAAAGTCTCGGGGATGAGGGTTTGATAGTGTTCCACGGGGTACGTTGTATAGCCTAGTAAAGATCTAGGTGGTAATTGAAGGTTCTAAATGGGTCAAAGGAATGACAGGTCTTCTCTAGGAAGAGATGAATGGGCAACTAGTTGCAGTAGGTGTTACACGTGGGTCTTGCTGATGAAGAACTGAGCAATGGATAAATGGTCTTCCCGAAGAAGAGATGGGTAAACAAATGTATTGTAAAGGGTAAATAAAGAAGACGTTGCGTGAGGAGTAAATCTCTCTCACGCCGAACTATTATATACAAGAGTAGAAGCCTTTGCCAACCGGAATTAATCGTAATCAATTCTTGCCAATATCTTCGCATTAATGGCTGTGTTCTTGTCCTTCTCTTCATGACTCTCTTGCATATCCTTACATGACTTTTTACACGACTAATTGTATAGGGGAAGCTATTATTAAATTGATGTCTTTAATTAACTACCCCTTCATCTTATCACGAATTAAAATTAGTATTAAAATTCTAATTACGGATCCGTGAAAGAAAGACTCTGACTAAAAGGCAAAACAATAATATGATTGTAATCTATGAGGAGAGAAAGACATGGTGGCTAACGCAATACTATATACACATAAAAGTGGTTCCTCACTGGTCCAAGCGTACATTGTAGCACGTGATTAGTGTCCTATGACACGTAACGCTTGAGACCCTTGGAAGGTTTCCGCGTCCTGGCTCGAGGTGTCCGGTATCCACGTCGTTTTGGCTGGTGAGCCGGCCGAGAAGGAGGTCGCGCAATAGAAGTGCACGCTCTCCTGGATCTGAGACAGAACCATCCGGAGTTTGGAGTGGCGGAGCGGCAGATGTAGGTTGCGGCTTTGCCCAGCGTGTCATCCGATACATGTCAACGTCAGTTGTAGCTTCCGAGAACTTTCGCTGCCAGTATTGGCGTTTCGCACTTTTAACTATGCGAAGGAAATCTTTTCTGCTCTCTTCTTCCCTGAATATCCTGTATTCGCGTTTGGACTGTGAGCACTCCGACGTCTACCAAGGTGCCGTCCTACCCTTCTTCGCACTCCCGCGTTTCTCGGTAGCCCTGATGGCATCGCTGATGGTTTGGACCAGCTTATCTGCAAGGTTGTCCACTGCACTTGTTGAGACCATAGGCTGCATCCCTATTCCATGGGCCTACCTACCTAGTACCTTGGCGAAGCCTTCGAGGGCGTCGTCTATCACTCGTACTGGTTGACCAGTTTTGGTAACAGCTCTGGCTTTAGAGTTTGGATGAAGAACGTCTCCTGCAAGGGTTCTGTGGTCTGATATCGAGTCAAGCTCTATCAAAATATCTGCAAGTGCGCCAGTGTTAGACCAAACTAGGTCGAGTGTGTTTCCGGGATCGTGGGTCGGGTTGCCCGGTGCGGAAGATAGGTCCATTCCGTGCTCGAACATCCACTCGGTGAGCACCTGGCCGTCACCGTGTAGCCTAGTAGCCATTGGCTGCCAGTCGGTGTGAACAGCATTGAAGTCTCCGCCAATAACTGTAGGCCCAGATGGAGCCCATGATAGCAGCGGCAATAGGTCTGCTCCAGGAGTGCGGTATACGGAGACAAATGTGACTCCTTCTACCTTTACTGTGGTAAGATCTGGTGATGTCTCGCAGATTGCTTGCTGTTGGCACTTGATCCCTTTTCGCGTGTAGATGAGGGAGCGTGGCCTTGAAGAGTTGGCAGCGACACGGTGAGGCAAATGCCTATCGAATCCGGGATGCGACTTGGTGAGCCAGAAGCCGTAATTATGTTGGATCGAGGGTTTCTGGATAAGTAGGACATCGGTTCCTGAATCCCAAGCAGATTGCAGGATGATGTCCGTAGCGGGGTCTCCTCTGCCCAAATTAGCACAGAGGAACGAGATTTTAATTGCCGTTGTATGGAGCTCGGTAAGGTTGTGGTCCCTAACGGGCATTGAGTGACGTTGGAAGATTCGTTTTCGACAGTCACCTCGGCAGCTTTCTGCTTTGCTTCTAGTTCTCGGATCGAAGCATTTCTTTCTTTTTGACCCTGCTCGCGGATCACCGACAGCTGGTCTCTAGTGCGTTGCACCGTCTTCCCGCCAGCCCGCGTTGACCTTGCCATGCAGTTAGGCTCAATTGCGGCATGTGGCCCATGGCAATTGATGCACCTTGGTACGGCCAGTTTGCACTCAGAAGCTTTGTGCTCAATAGAGCCGCAGCGGGAGCAGCGCTCTGCTCGTGAACAAATCTTAGTTGAGTGGTGTCCCAAGCATCGGTTGCATTGCGCAATTTTGAGCTTGCGCTGAAGTTCGTGAAGGCGTCCGCTTTCTTCGAATAGTCTTTCTCAAAGCTTCGGTTTTCCTTTTGCGGAGTGCAACACCCACTCTGTTGAAGGCCTGGCCATGCTAGTTGCGAAAGCACGAGCCGAGGTTGGTCTAATTCCTGTTTTGAGAGCTGCTTCTTCTATAACCATTTCTGGTGTCACTATGATGGGCCCCTCCAGAGTTTAAAGCTTGTCTGGATTGTGTTTAGGAGGCTCTGTAACTTGAGCCGGATGGGACGGGTTTGCATGGCTACTTGCAGTCTTTGGAGGAGCGTAGGCGTCTGCTTGAGGTGGGTTGCCCCACAGAATTTCCAAGATCTTGCCTTGAAGGGCCTGTAAGTCCTGATCAAAGAGTTTTCGAAGTCTCTCGTCAGCGACTGGTTCCAGCAGCTTGTAGAACACGATGATAAAGCGCTCCGCTTGTGCAGAGCGCGTTTGGAATATCCTGCCCTGTTCGGCGAGGAATTTGGTCGCGACAGTTTGAGGCGACGGAGTTGGAATGTTGGGTGAGTTTTGATGACTCGCCTCGTAGATTGGCTCTACAAATTGTTGTGCGGGTAGATGGGATGGCGGTTGTTGCCCGTCAAGGACCATTTCGACGTCAGGACGCGTCGAATTTACGAGTGGGAGGGGAGGCCAAGGGCCAGCCTCTGCGGAGGACTGGGGCGGCATGAGTAAGAGAAAAAATTATATGACGGTAACAAGTCGTAGATGGTATATGATTTCGTAACTTGGGGCGTAGTGGACAGCTGGTCGGACTCTTTTGTTTCTCCTGGGTTGAGCCAGTATTAAGTTAATTTTGATGGACTTTACAGCATTCATAGTCAGTTGGAAAAATTGTCTGATTACATTTATCTGCCCTCTATTTACTATTTGTATCGTATACTAAAATATCTACATGCCAAGACACTAACGCCGCACATTCCAGGTCCAGCCCTTGCAGTACCATTAACGCCTTAAACAAACATGCACTCAAACCACAACGGCCAGCCAGCCAGCCAGCACGCGACAAATCGAAGCAAATACTGCACCCAGACACGATCTAAGGTGATGTCTAAATTTAAAGTTTACAGACGTACATACTAGCCGTAAGATAGGGGGCTAAGAATGAGTTTCTGTCTGCCGTATCCTCTACGAGCTTGGAAGTGAAATATTCTCCCAGTGCGAATCTCAGTCAAATTTTACAAAACTAAGGAAGTTAGACCTTGAGGTAATAATTCAATACACCCAGCCAAATCAATTTATCTCTTCCAACAAGACCGATTCTCACCGCGGCATCTTCCAGTCTACAAGTGTGACCTAGTACATCCTTATTTCATTGACCATAACTCTCGGCAAATCAGTCTCCGGCCTCAAATGGCCTCCACATAATCGTCCATGAAAATAACAATACCCGCCGAAGGATACGTATTTTGGTGCATCATCTGAGCAGGTCTGCCAAGCAGGGTGTAGGTTGCTTTTTTTTTTTGCATCAGATTTTAATTGCGTATGCAGCTATCTAGCTATGACACAATATCAAAGAAAAGTACAGAATAGATGATTCAACGTAAAGGAAGAGCACTCATGCCTCGGATTTCATTTGCAAGTACCACTGCGAAGTTATGGCGGCTTTTTCTTCACCCCAAGTCAACCCTCATCCGTGAATACCCACCCAGGGGAACGTCTCAAAACCCCTGAGTTATCCAGACATGCCTCCATCATCTTTCAACTTTCTTCCGCGCGAAATATGGTCTAAGGCGTCTCCTTCCCAAGTGGAGTAGGTGCCCAGGCTACTCAGACTATACCGGAGAACACCAGCAGGAGGCAGACCACAACACCTTCCATCGTTGGCTTGTGTTTATAGTGTCAGCTGCACTCGTGTAGGTTGCTTACAGACCTATCTCAATTGAGAAAGGAGATCGCTGGCCCGATTCCAGCAAAGCTTCAGCTTATTTCTCGCGTTGCTGGTCTGGATGGGTGCATGAACACGTGCTTAGCTAGGTGTAAGAATTTAATTTCCCCTTTCAAAGATATTCACGGGGGAGGGTGGGCCATTCTGCGTAGGTAAATATCCCTCAAAGTGGTATTTGCAAATGTTGCATGGAGCATGAGTATCTCTGAAGAAAAATGATTCATCTTATATGTACACAAGACACTAGTCATGTGTCATAGCTAGATATATGAATATAAACTAATTATTAAAAAAGACGTAAAAATTTTTGTTTGTAGAATACTCTGATTAGCCTTAAATTCATTGGTTTTTGTATCTCTCGTTGTTACGACACGCTAATTATGGCAAGCAAGAAATCAAGGTTTAAAAGGTAATAAAGCTAAAGGGAAATGCTCAACCTGCAAGTTACATATATAATGAGATTGGAATCAAGCGAAAAGTAATAAAGATGTCATCAGTGCTTCCTTAACTCTGGACTGCCGCGGGTATCCTAATTCAACTTCATACCTATTTACTACATCCCGAGCAACTTAACACTCGTAGCTAGTATTTTGATTACCATGTCTGGATTTATTTGCTGTTAATATGTAGTGTTTTATGTGCAGTTTGATTTCATCCATCATCTTTGGGAGAGCTCGTGTTCAGTATAATAGTTGGATTTACGACTATGAATTAAACTTGCTTACACATCTTGGCCGTCCGTCGTCCACGTATTAATAAAGGGTAGGTTTCACAGTCCAATAGTATTCATGATAGTCAGTGTCTGCCACTTGATCAACATATATAATCTGGTAACGACTACTTTAGATTGGCCAAGTGATCTCTGTTGTAATCTACAGGTTTTCATCGTCGGACTTCATGGTGAGCAGTAGTTGTATAGCACGTGATACCATGCGGGGGAGAAGGAACAGGATGTCGAAAGCCGCTGGTCAGACCTAAGCGATCTGGCCCACTTGTAGATGGAGAAATCCCTTCTGGATATAGAGAAAAGAACAAACCAAACTAGTACAATAACAATAGTAAGGAACTCAAACATCCTCACCTCAGTTATCTCATATATCGTGACCCATATACTTGTTCCTCATTTCTATCACTAAACGATAAAGCTCCAACAATCTCCTCTCTCGGGTGGAGTGGATGCCTGCGTTGTTCACCTGCCTACATGACTTCGGATTGTGTATTGTAGCCGCTCACTGGTGAGCGAGGTTGATTATCATTTGCAGCTTGAACTTCCCATCCTCGGGAATTGGAAACTATTTTCTCTAGATCTCCAGATGACTAGAGCAGGGAGTCATCTTCACGTTGGAAATCGCATTGAGAAGTAGGGTCTAGAAGTCGATGGTAGAGGCTGAACTATAGCTTGTGCCACATCGGGCTAGCTCATACTGGCCATGGACCTGGGAACCAGCTCTTCAGCTTTAATGCCTGCTACCCCACAATTATCGATATCTCTATCTCTGCACGAACAGATCGGTTACCCCTCACTCAACATGCCATGATGATTGTTATGCGTTGGATCCCGCTCGAAACCACCACAGCCTCAACTCCCCGTGCTTTTGGACACGGTGCCATACGACATGCGGCGGGTCAGGAGCGCGGTATGAAAAACAACGAGCGTTAGGGATCGATTTGTCTAGACCACCATAGAACAGACGAATGGGAAAATGAGCGACAATAGCTCATCAATTGGGTTGGATGGTGCAGTGGTACGCCATCCGGGCCGTTCTCCCAAGTAGATACTGGGTAGCTTGAACACCTACCCCATTCGTGACAGGAGAAAGCTGGTTCGAATCCAGTCGGACCCACACACCACTCTCTCTCGCGGTGATATTGTACTTGCGGGATGATGAAAGCACACTTGGATAGCCACAGGTTTTTCTCGCTTTTCCCTGTGGTGGGTATGCACAGAAGAGGTTATACGCCGTAAGGGTTAACCTCGAGTGGTATCTGCAAATGAAATTTGAGTGTGAGTGTTCTAATCATCAAATTGAGTCATCCTACGTAAAGTACATATCTTCCGATAAAAACCTGCATGGGCCTCAAGGCGCCAAATCAGGATAATGAATGATAATAATAATAATAATAATAGCTCATCAATCTCTCGATACTGCATCCCGGCTCCATACAGGCTCCAGGGTCGCGTTTAACGAAGGCTGCATGTTGTTACCTCCGGCCCTGGAGCAGATATTTACCGGGCTCGGCTCGACTAGATGGGTGTGCATGAGGGTAGCAAGGAGGAACAACAGCTGCTTTCTTTTTTTATCCTCCTGCATTTGGCAGAGAGATCGGCCAGCATATTTGATCGACGATAATGACTGCAGTGGCCATGGGCCTTTTGCTGAGAGGCTTCTTTACATTATTGTGAAACAGTCATGGCAGAACAAATTATCTACCACATTCCACGGGTGATTGGTGTTCGCATAACCACAGTGATTTGCATCGATTACAGCCTGCAGGCACCTTGCATCATCAGGGCTAGAGGTCGACCTCGTTTACGCAGCGCGGCCGTTCTCATTTATGCTTGCAGATTGGACGTCTTACGATCGACACTCCATATCCATTCCACCATGTCAACAGGCGAGTATGGGTATTTTGCAATTTAACATTATTTTCTAAAGCTTGCAATTGTTAGAGTTGAATTTATGATCTTCCTGATGCCCGCCATCGACTCGCGGAAATCTCTTGGTAAGAAATTACCGATAACTTGATTGCCGAAACTGCTGAAGGATTCCCGAGGTTTCAGCATACTTGTTTTAAGCTAAGATATCACTGAGGATTCGTAAAGACATATGTCTTTTAGGGCAGGTAGTTTGGCTAGGTTAACACATATTTATCATACTAAATTTCTCGCAAATGGCGATGAAAGGATTTGTTATATTTCATTGTTACCTTAAACTTTAGGCTTCATCTATTCCTAATGTTCTTTCTATTAATAGGCCGAGATTGCGACATGCGCGAGCTGTACACGTTTTCACGTTCCGGCGCATATGTTCAGCTTTCATGAAATCGTAACTGAGTTTGTCGACCAATGGTCTGGATACCAACTCAACGGGAAGCTCAAGTGATGCGCAGGGGTTAGACAGTCGCCGTATGAGTGGGCCGTCAATCAAATTTAAATAAACTGCTTAGTCACTAGCGGCTTATACACTTGACAGGATGATGGAATCAGATCTAGGGATAGCGACATGGTATCGCTGCACAGCATCACTGCAGATGCACATCACGACAGGACTTGTCACTACATTTCAAATGGGCCGGGTAATGGCACGCCCAAGTGAGTCAAGCTCTGCCCATCCTAGTAAATTAAAGAACCTCCGTGATACTTTTGAATCCGCCCTTGGATACGTGTAGTCAGATGGCCAAAGCGCTATGTATCAAATGCGCCCGACTAAAGTTCCTCTCCTATGCGCTATTTTCCCATTAGCAGCATGGCGGCTGTGATGGATGAGATTGACATCTCATGAGCATCGTAAATCAATAAATCCCGGGTATTGATCTCCTCATAGTCTTGTGCACGAAGCCACGCTGGAAAATTCCTTCAGAGAGCGTCTGTAGAATCTGTGCAGATGTGGGTGTAGCTATATCAAAGAATTATGACAGTGTATTCTTATGCCATACGAATTAGCTGATAACACCCAGGGGATAGCCTTATCCTATCGTCCTTGTAATAACTCAAGTATGAAGATGATGAAATTACATTTAATTCTCAAGTGGAATCAAGAACAAGATAATCGACTGTGAAACAAAGTACTGAAATGACGAAAATGTGAACATGTTGATAAAATCTTTCTGGAGTGTATTCATGCAGTCGAAAAACTAGCTAAGGCAACTCGGTGGCGGTTCAGAACTTTAACTATCATCACCATTGTGTACATACGCTCAAGAGAAATTAACAAAAACCTTGAGATATGCCTGCGTGCATTGATCGTTCTGCCCAAGATTAATGCAATAAATACGGATTCGAAAAGCTTCCCGAGGCGAGAGGAATAGAACTCCAGGCTGCTTGTTGTTTATTAGGAAGGCTTTGTAATTAGTTCGCGGAGCACGACACAGACCTTTGCATTCCGAACCAAAACCTCGACATAGCCAACCATTCTCAAACTTATTTACTTCGTAGTCTTAGGTTTATATTTGGCTACATTGACATACCTGTCCTAAGAATCCAAATTTTTCACTTCCACGATGTAATTTGTGCGAATATCTGAGCAGCCCAAACTGTAGCGACTCAACAATCGTGCCTCACGACTTAATTTATCCGCCAGATATCCATACAATCGTGAGCCTGTAACTGAAGGTTAAGGAAGGCAAGGTAGAAATTCACATTGTTAAAAGCTTTAATATTCTCAGTATTAGACTACTAATCCGGCCGGGGGTAGAGAGGTGTTTGTTTTTGTCGAGAATAAGTTTCCTATTCGAGACGTTCTGAAGCTGTATAGGTTTTCCATGGAGGGAATGATGGTTTCCACTTAAATTACCGTTCGAAGGCGGCCCTTCCCGACTATCTCAGATATAGAGCGATCATGCTGGGCGTTTGCAGTTGGCACTGCGCAAAGGTGAAGAGGCTCGAAAAGAGTTGAAGTTAACTTGCAAATTATTGCCGTACTGCTTGTTTCTGCCGCGAGATATTTAGTCTTGTAGGCTTCTTGTCTAGATCCAAGGTGGGAAATACCTCTGTCGTAGGCTAAATGAACGTACAAATTTTCATGACAAAGCTTGATGGAGGAGTATGTGTATCAAGAATGCTGGACACTACCAAATGCCGACCCTAATTTAGGTATAGTGTAACCAAACCCTAGCA
Source organism: Blumeria graminis f. sp. triticale (assembly GCA_905067625.1). Lineage (NCBI taxonomy): Eukaryota > Fungi > Ascomycota > Leotiomycetes > Helotiales > Erysiphaceae > Blumeria > Blumeria graminis. The sequence continues at coordinate 11,975,262 of LR898468.1, read as the reverse complement.
ACGAGAAGCTGCATATTTCAGGAGTGTCAACGAGACGGAAGGTGCAGGGTCCATGCTGATTTGCCCTTGCCCGTGAACTCAACCTCACAAGTATACAAGTTCGATTATTCTAGTCGCAACTAGGGAGCATTGAACCCGTAATAAGCAAGTAACTCCTCTCATGTTCTCTTTTGAATCTAGAGCTTTTGTCCGAGCCATCCTGCCATGCTCTTCCCCCTAAGACACTTCAACGTAAGTCGCTGCATCCAGATAACTCCATTAATGATAATATTATCAACAACACGAAAATTTCTCAAACCGTCTTGAATTATGTCGTGCCTTTTAGGGGCGGTCTTCCACCGGGCTCGGGCTAGTTTACATCTTGGCCAGGATCCACCAAGAACTCGACCTCCTCCAAACTTCTACTGACGGAATAGTAACCAAATCTCGTCGAAATGCTTACTAGAGCCTTCGACAAAGGCTGAAGCATCAAGTCTTCGGTATCGAGTTCCTCGCCATATATTCGGCGCCCACAGGTAGGGATAAGTTAGCGACGTGGCGTCACCGGAGGGCTGGAAAGTCTTAGAGTTTCTGAGATGACGAGATTGGAAGAAGCCCTAAGGATAGGCTACAGTGAAAGAATAAAAGTGAAGATGTTAGTACAATACGGTATACCCGCTTAAATGAAACAGTAACAGAACATATTCAAATTAGCGATACGATTACAATAATATAATTTCATTCATCCATCCACCTACTCTAACTCTCCTGGTGCCTCATGTAAAAACGCCGAGGGAACATTACGTAAGTAGGAGACTAATGCCCCAATAGGAGAGAAACAATAGTGGCTTCTATGTCTATCCTTTTTTCTCAAACATGAGAGCAAATTAAGTCAGCTCAAAAATTACAATAATCTTAAGCCTCCCAGTGAATTTCGACCAAAATTTTCTACACGCCTGGTTATCGAAAAACTTATTCAATATCCGACGAACATTAACCACGCGAACTGTGATTAGGCGTGTTGGTGTCAAGCAAATCATTTTCTGCCTTGAGCGTAACAGATTTCTAGACTCTACTTGAAATATTAGCCAGAACAGTGTACCACTACCGTTACTAATCATCAAGCGACAGCAGATTCTAACATCTGGAATGCAGCAAACATCTTTACAGATGAAAGGACAGGAATAAGCCAAAGAGGAACACTTTCCAGTATCCACAAAAACCTTAACGATGCTCAAATTAGTTTAGCCATGCAGTCAAGAAGTGAGCACATTGGGTTCAACTCTTTCCTGCACCGAAGATATGTTCCCGGAATAGACAGCCCACGATGCTAATGTGGATATCCGTCCCAGAACGTCAAGTATATGATCATGACTTGCTCCAACTAAGCCAAAGGGAGAGGGGAGATACTGAGAAGGGCAGAGTCTCGGTCATTCGAAGCGATGATGAATAACCCGAAAGATGTTGCAAGAATTACAAAGTGGATCCAGCAGTAAGGAAGGCTAGAGCAGTTTCGACTGACGCTTCAAGCCGAGGCCACGATGAGAGAGAGAGAGGAAAGTGGGAGAAAGATGATCTCCTGGCAGTAACAGAGAAGTTGACGGTATCCGCACTGGACATAACAGTGTTGGTGCACTTCTTGTAGGTAACAAAACTTTAAAGTGTATATAAATTGAAAATGCGAGGGGAATTTTAGCATGGAGATTTCCTCCTATTTAAAAATTGGAGTTCGTAGACACCTGCATAGGTCTTAAGGCGCTAAATCGGGCTAAATAAAATCAAATTCAAAGTGTACCACTACCGCATCTGATCCTGGACGAGGTTTCCACATTTTCGAGTTTGAGTAACTAACTTTTGCTTCATGATCGAGAGTATAATCTGCTCCAAGGCTCGGCGTTGCATCAGCTGCGATGTAAGCGTTAACAATTGGACTTGACAGTGCTATGGTGTGCCATCTGGTCAAGTCTCTTTCTCATTCAAATCGTTGCAAGGTCCAAACAAATTCAGCGATCATTGGGCCATAATCATTGTGTAGATACTTTGGCCTCGGCATCTATATTCGCTTTAAATAGAGGCCAGATTCCTAGCACGAGATTTTTGGTTGAGGCGATAAAATTGCATTCTAGTTTGTGAAATGCTTTTAGTTGCATGATCATTCGGCACCAAATAGTCGGATGATGAACACCGTTGAAAGAGCTTGACCAAGATAGTGATAGAGTCGACTTTAATTATACCTGTCATATGCCAACCAAGATGAAAAATCATAAAGATGACAGTAAAAAATCTGGAGGCAAGATGGGAAATTTTTGTTGAACGCTGGCACGCCAGTGAAGAAATACTTGGTGACACCATACAAATAACTTCTTGTTATTGTAAAGTAGCACGGGAAAAGCAGAGTCTAGGATCAATTTCATCTATATTCTACAATATATGATCGTCAGTAAAGCCGAATTCTTCAACTACCAGCGGTGTCAGTGTAAATGCTAAATTTACTTTAAATATCTTGGACAGCCAAGAAGAATTGTATCTGAATCAGGGGTTGAAGCATGTAGGCACATTCAAAACTGACGACTTCTCATCAAAATCGGTCCCACCATTCTCATGCGAGTCTTCTAACTCAACCCTACCAGATACCACCTCGCCTCGGCGAACGATAAAGGAGTTGTTCCAATTGCGAACGGGAGATTTCTTCATCATAAATACTCATCTCCCACTACAAAATTACGACGCTACTTACACCTGATGTGAAGAGAATAACTCACACGCAAACCTCTGGGTCTGGCTTACGGGGGAATACTGCTCTAGGCTATCATACAACAATCACGCTCTGTAAAAACTTTCTGAAATTTCAGCACGATATTCGGGAAGGAGGCTAGAAAGGCAGAGGTTGAGTTTCCCACAGTACTTACAAGTCTGCAGCGCCTAGCTAGCCGGTCTCTTCGAACGCTTCAGAAGGGTCACTATGTCTTCGGATTTAGTCCTAATGTCGGTATTAGGAGAGCTCCGCAACCAGTGGTTTTTGCGATTTTCCCCGGCTGCCATACACCCGCAAATGGCCATCGTTTCGTTGGCTGGAGAGGGGAGAGAATGAATGGTAAAGAGCTCCTCTAATTGTATGATCGAATGAAGACTTGTGAGGGGTGGTACTGTTTGATGGGAGCTGTATGGGAGGCATAGGAGGGGATATACTACTGGTATAAGTATCCTTGGCCTATCGGAAGAGAGGACCTACATGTCCTATATATTCTAAGACTAAGAAAGGGCAATAATTACAGTAGAAATGCTTTTTGTAAGACTAAGATGAGACGAAATAGAATTAATTTTCCCTGCTGAATCCAAGTTTGTGAAGGACTTCTAGAATCTACATAGAAAACTCTAGACAGTCAACACAATTTTATTTAACAAATCTCAAATTAATCTCACATCGACATTAAGGGTATCTCTTAACTTTATTCGGTTAAAATTATGTAGAAGAATCAAGCGTCATATGCCTAGAGTCCAAGCGTAGTAGAGCCATAGATAGTTATATAATTCTCTCCTGGAGGTTTATCAGATGGAAGGAGTTTTTTAATCAACAGACACAACTGGATAGTTTAGAAGACTTAAATAAGAGCCCGATTCACGTAATCCCCTCACCTCCGTCACCATCATGAGATACAACTGGGCCAGGTTACTCTGTAAACAAATCCCTCCATTGGTCCTAATTAGAATCTAATCACGACTCAATTTACTTGAGCTACTTGTCAATGTTATGGATAGGCAGAGGCTGAGAAAATGGGATGAGTTAGTATTCTTGAGTCACCATCTAACTGCTGCAACCCAGTTACATGGTTCCTCATCGGTGAAAAATAAGCCACTTGAGCTTGGAGTTTTACCGACAGAAACATATCCACCATTGACTTGGATCTAGAGTATCAGAAAGGAGAACAATAATACGTCATAAGAAATTATCTGCTGCGTGTTGTTGAGGCGGCCTTAATGTGTAACGCAACCTGGGACGGAATAGTCAATGATTGATTTCCGGCTTAGTATGGAGCTGTCCTATACATAGATTACGGTTGCAACAGTATTTTCTTGCTTAAAATTTGCTCAGCGACAAGCAGCCAGATGAGCTATTATGACAACTTGAGATTTGGGCTGTGCGTTTGAATATGGCATTAAGGCAACATACGTAGATTGTCCGCTAACCGTCTTTCTATCCACAAGGCTCAAAAGCTTGATTTCAGTCCTTTCCTTAAGTATAAGGCCCGTGCATTTTTAACCTAACTGCAAGCCCGACGCTCTGCTAGATCTCCTATCTCTTCCTGACACAATCTTTTCCAAAACACTGTTACCCATGCACTCTGGCAGCCAGACTCATGAACGGTTGCATTTCACTGCTTGATCGGATCGCTGAACCGTGTGTAGTGACCGCGGCTTTTCACAACGAATTCGCCATGTGTTTTTCCGCGCCGCAATTATACAAGCTTACCCCGCCGAGACCTAGCCAATATTGTGATTGCCCAGATACCACCCTCGACATCGTGGATCTTCACATCTGCTTAACTATTATGAATATGGATCGGCTCGGGATACAACCAGGCAGTCTGTGCTCACTCAAATCATATAAGCAATTAAACGAATAATCTTCAGACATCATTCTTGTCCCCCGATGAGGACAAGTGATTGGACTCAGCTGCCTTTAAGCTAGCAATCCGTCAACGTCTGGGGTGCTTGCCCTTAAGGAAGAAACCATGCATAGCTCGAGCCACCGCACCCGCCGAGTAATTTCCCGCTCACAGGTCCGGAATTTCCCAGCCCCTACCACCTGGACTGGCCTGGGCCTGTACTCAAGCGGATCTAAAAGTGGGTCTATTTTGATGCCAGAACAGGGGAAAGGTCAAAACAAAGAATCGCCAGGTCGAGTTAATGAGTGGAATTATATAGACGATAACTCCTTGCAAGTATCAGTTTTCATATCAATCACACTCATTTCTCTCGCAACCTGTAAATACAACATTCACTAGAATCAAGCTTACCCAAGTCTCTCATTACCACAAGTCTAGATTATGAAATATCAAATGCAATAGCATCAATACCCAATTCTTAAAATTATCTGTGCCATATAACGCTCTTTTTATTCAAGGATGAAATTTTCTGGCATTCTTTCCAGTTGTGGTGGCGCTGTACTACTCTTTTCTTTCTCCGATGCAAAAACGCATATTCACAACTATCATTCACACAGTCAATTTCATCGTCTAGATCAAAGGCACGGAAATTCCACCTCAAACTCCACACGAGGAGGAAACTCTCTTCATGGAGGCCTCCAAAAAGGCTCTTCAAGCTGTCAATTTCCCAAAGACGCAGGGCTAGTGGCTATCACACCAGAATCGAAAAATGCTGGCTGGGCTATGTCCCCTGACGAGAGCTGTAGCTCAGGGAGTTATTGCCCGTATGCTTGTCCATCAGGACAGGTAATGGCACAATGGAACCCACAAGCTACCTCATATACCTATCCACAATCTATGGTAAGATCAATTACTATCAAGCCGCGACAAAGCTAATTAAATAGGATGGCGGATTATATTGTGACCGCGATGGCCAGGTCAAAAAACCCTTTCCAGAAAAACCTTACTGTGTACCTGGTACTGGTGGAGTTGTAGCTCACAACAAGGTTGGAAAAGGCGTTTCATTTTGCCAAACAGTTCTACCAGGAAATGAGGCCATGTTGATTCCCACCCATGTTGAAGAGATGGAAAATCTAGCTGTTCCGGGGACAAATTACTGGTGTAAAAGTGCTGCACAGTAAGTTGACGAGTAAATGTATACGAATAAAATCGGCTAACATATCAAGCTATTATATAAATCCTCCTGGTGTCGCAGCCGAGGATGCTTGCGTATGGGGAGATGGATCCAAGCCAATTGGAAACTGGTCACCATACGTCGCAGGAGCTAATACAGATACTAGTGGACAGACTTTTGTTAAGGTCGGCTGGAATCCAATATACACCGGATCATCATTATCCAAAACCCCACCTAGCTTTGGAGTCAAGATTGTGTGCGAAAGTGGTGGGTGCAATGGAACACCTTGTGGAATTGATCCATCTGCGCACGGTGTGGGTAGTGTTCAGAGCGCCAATGAGGCGACAGGTGCTGGGGGAGCTAACTTCTGCGTCGTGACCGTTCCTAAGGGTGGCAAAGCGAATATCGAAGTGTTTGGTTTTGACGGAAAGCCTGTAAAATCTGACGTTGGTTCAGAACACGACGATAACGACAAGAGTGATGGATCAGCGTCCAAACCTTCACAGTCGCCCAACCCAACAGCTGACGTCTCAAAAGATAAACCAAATAATGACACAGAACCTAGCAATGAACAGGGGAAAGATAAAGATCATACAGAAAATACAGATAATGAAAAAAAAGACAGTCAAGAGAATAGTGGGAACCAGGCAAATACTAATGAGGCTATCAAGATTTCAGCATCAAACGACAAAAGCTCATCTAGTAGCGTAACTGTCCCCAGCACTCTCGCCAGTCCAACAGTTGTTCCCATCCCAGAAGCGAACAGCAATCCAGGACCTGAGATAAAAGGAACCGAAGATAATCAGATGAACAATGGCAGTAATATGGGCTCCACTTCTACTGCAAGCGGCGCATCCGATGCTAACCATCTGGGTGAGATGGAAAATGGCCCACTAAGCGAAGCTCCAAAAGTGGCTGCACCCCCAGCACCACCAACCGAACAAGTTGACTATAAACCTATGTCTCCCGTAGATCCATCTTTAAAAAGTTCAACTAACAACGATCAATCTTCACCAAGCTCCAGTTCTGTCTCCTTGGATAATCCAGCTGAGGTACACGAAGCATCACTCACACCCCATGGTGCCAAAACAGCATACCAAGCTATGCATCAGAACGACGACGATTCTCTGGATGATGGTGACTCTAACAGTAATCCAGGAGGTCAGGATCCGGATAATACAGGTACCACAAATAAGGACTCTGGCTCATCGAGTCTCTTAAATTCCTGCAATTTGTTCACCAGCTTGGTACCATTTTATATCGCCTTACTTCTATGAAAATATTATGTGTTTGCAGGGCAAATATAAACTTAATGCCAAAAATCGATGTAACAAATATGTGTAGAATTTAAAGAAAATTTAGCAGTTACTTCCCTATTTCCATATGTATATTGCTCGGAGAAGAGCACCACAACTAGTATTTCCAACTTCATTTAAAAGTCTTTAAATTATGGAAATATAGAAATGTAGTTTCTATAGATAGCTGAAACAAAGAGGATTCTTAGAAATGTAATTCTACTTCAATTTAAGATGCGCCCGATACCTGCATGCATATTTTTTGGACCTAGGGCGAATCTGATGGGACTTTTCGGTCATCGTGAAAGTAGTCCACTGCCCGTGAAATTTGAGTTCTTAAATCTGTCCATTGATGCGTCAATTTTTCACGATGCGCATCACCTCGGCCAACTCCAAAGCGCGCAAGCCTTGATGTCGGAACAGATGCTCTGAGAAGCCCGAGGTCTGTTTTATGCCTTAGGCATATAAATGGAAACAGATGGCATTAATGCTTCGGCGGTGCCGACAGATCCGACAAGTACACACTATAACCAATCACCATTTCTGCAGTAGTAACCCCATTCTCATTACCTGTGATATCATAGGTATCAATAATGTCATACTAACACTTAGCACAGTGAAATTTTCCACAACAGGCACTGTATCCAAATAACTATTCTTTACTCCGATTTAAAAAAATAACTTCCCTAGCGATGTAGAATAGATCATTCATTTGTGAGCGATAACATAAATTGTGACATTGGATGGCACAGTGTTACACCAGTCAGGCCATTCTCCCAGGTAGATACTTGGTAGCTTGAACACCTAACTCGTTTGAGACAGGAGAGAGCTGGTTCGAATCCAGTAAAACCCACACACCACTCTCTCTCGCGGTGATATTGTATTTGTGGGATGATGAAAGCACACTCGGATAACCACAGGTTATTCACTCTTTCTCCTGTAGAAGGTATGCACGGGAGAGGTTATACGCCGTAAGGGTTAACCTCTAGTGGCATCTGCAAGTGAAATCTGAGTGTTAGTGTTCTAAACGTCAGATTGAGTCATCCTAATTGAAGTACGTATCTTCCGATAAAATCTGCATGGTCCTCATAGCGCCAGAAATAGGGCTCTAGGTCACGAATGCTCAAGCCTTCCACTAGACATCTACCTCAAACAAATGAGAGTTCAACACATCAGGCTTTAGGAAGTACAACCTATCAAGCAGACGATTCTATCCGCATGTAGTAAAATATCGCAGGCTTATAGTCTGAGCGAGAATAGCCACGCCAAGAATCGAAGCCGAGACACTAACGAGTGGACCAAAATCTGCAGCAACGAAAAGGTGAGGCATAGAAAAAGAGGAGTGGGTAAGATAGCAGCATTCCGGAAGTAGGAAAGCGCATGGAAAAATTTTAAGGAAAAGCGACTATCTTGTCATCAGGCGTCTGCAGACCCAGAATATTGGAAAGCAGCAAGTACCATCACCGACAAGAGAACAGGCAGGAAAAGAATCACCTACAGAAATACACCCCCTAACATCCACCGAAGCCTGAGCAAGGCCCAAAGCAGTATTGCAATGTAGATGAGAGGTGAGCATATCGGCTTCAACTCTTATCTATAAAGAGGAAAGGTCCCTGGAGTGGCAAATCCAAAATGCCAGTGTGGATATTCGTCACAAAACGTGAAATATATGGTCATGGCTTGTCCTTAATGGGCTAAGGGAAGAGGAGAGGTACTGCGACGGGCAAAAGATAGGTCTTTTGAAGCTATGATAAATAACCCGGATGACATGAAGAGGATTACTGAGTGGATACTTAGTAACGGTTGGCCTCAAAAGTTCCGGCTTGCAGAAGAAGTTGAGATAGCAGTGGGTGAAAGGATTACGCGATCGGGAAAAGGATAGTATGGTTTTCACACTGGATGAACAGCATAAACGCACTTCCTGTAGGACACCTCAGAAAACCAGTAGACACGAGACAGGAAGGTTTTGGGTATCAAGTTTCTAGGGGGTATCTGGAATGATAGAAGTGAACGTTGACCGTCAAGTCAATACTGTACGAATCGTAAGATATTGGGGATTTAAGGATCAGACATAAAAGGTTAGGATTAGTGAGGTTTTTGGTTTTACTGAACTTATATTTTGGTTATTAAAAGTGTTTTAGAGTTTAATCCACATCTAATTGTCTATCTATGTTCTACCTCGCTTGGGTAGAAACATTATGTTCTGATTACGTGATGGAATAACATTCACACCACTGAGATCATTACCAGCCGAGACCTCACCAAAGCTGGTAGCGATCGAAGATGAGTAGTCTTCGTCTACTCCGCACTGCGTGTAGTTCGGTCTGGTATGTCTAGATCTTAACATGGGAGATTTTCACCGAGTTGGTTTCCTCCCTCGTATGTATTGTAGCTAGATATACCTGAACGGGCTAAGTCAAATCAAATGACAAACCCGTGTATCCAAATCACATGTGGGAGGGCGAAGGCTGAACACCTGTTAGTGGTGCCCTCTACGAACATGGGAGCGAAATGTTCTCCCAGAGCCGAAATTCAGTCACGAAAAAGGGTGGGATGAATTTGTTTTTGATGGATTTTCGACTTGAAGGAGTTGCACTTGATATTTTGGTCGAAAAATCGGTCGGCAGAGGTTTCACAGCCGGAACAAAGTTGAACAAAAACTCATCACCACCAACATATGGTTCACGAATGGATTTAGGTCTGTCTGGGGGTCGTATTCAAACATCCAACATCTCTCAAACTCCTTTTATATTTGCGACGAAGCATTTCTCAGTCGATCCTATACCTGCGACCCACTTCCATACTCGTCCAATCACCTACCTACACACGCCCTAATGAGGAAAGTCATGATGGAAACGGGACGTGTACAAAGGAGGAAGAAGAAGGAAGATTTACCGAGGGGATTACACAAATCCCCAATGACGAAAACAAGCCAACGTTACGATATGAAGGTGCAAGGCTAGAGCAAAGATGAGATCTTGGACGGCATTTATATTTCAGAGTCAATGAGGATGTCAAGGGCTCGGGCGCATGGTGGCCGAGGCTGAGGAGGAAATTGCACTACGGCGTGTATACAGCGGGTTTCTGGACGGTTAGGCTTGGTATGATTCAACACATAAGTGAAGTCTGAGGTGGTCCGGTCATTAAAGTGGGATGAGGTAGATGTACTTAATGGTAGTTAAACTGATCTGGCCCGACCCCGCTCGTGCTTAAGCTCCAGTAGGAGTGCAACGGTACTCATGTAACCTGGCACGTTAATGAACAAAACAAATCGCATGAGCGCAGGCGTAACTATAAAAATCACCATGGCTGGATGGTGCAGTGGTACAGCGTCTTCGCCGGTCTGCCAAGTAAAGTCTGGATAGTTTGGACACGTACCCCACTCGAGACAGTAGATCGCGAGTTCAAATCCGGCAAAAGATAACAACATTTCTAGCAGCGCTGGTATAAACGGATGACGAAGGCATGCTTGGATAATCAAAGGTTTCGAATTTTCCTTTGGTGGGAATTTACGGAGGATGGTCGATTGTTTATGTGAGCGAACATACCTCGTTGTGGTATTTGCGAATGAAATCCAGAGTATGAGTGTATCTAACGTCAAAAGAGTCATCCAACATGTACACATAGCACCGGTAATGTGTCATAGATATATAGCTGCATACACATTAAACGATTTATGTAAACGTTATTGGCTTAATCTCGTAATGTAACTAGATCACTGAGGTTCTCTACATTTTGGTATAAATAGGCAGAGCACCATTCCTATGAATATACGCGTTCGGATCATCTGCAATATCTGCATAACTCCCAGACCCAAACCCCAGACTCCGTCATCCTCATGTGTCACATGACTGTATGACAAGAGCTGACTATGCTCAGATAGGCATCTGCTCATAATTTGAAATAAAAGATATCACATGACAACTTAGTCAGCGACTGGGGTCGTCGAACCTCTTTATTTCATACGTAGCTAGAGAGTAGAATAAAGAGATCAATATAGATTTTACCTGTAGAGCCTCGTACAGCTGCACAATTGAAGATTACCGACACTGATCAGTCGTCAATTTAAGACTACAGACCAGCTAAGTTCGAAGACTTAGATCTTGTCTGAGCCTTCCCTCAGTTCGCCTATGTACGATTTAGCGGGGGAGATAACTTAACAATTCTAACCAATAAGCTCTCTACTCCGTCTTGCCTCGGTTAGCCACAGCAACACCTCACGTTTTTTCCCCAAGCTAAGATATATCTTGTGACTCAGTTTTCCGAAATTTCATCGTCCCAAGACGCTTAGATGACCCTCGGTAGGCGTAAAATTCCCACGACACTCGTGTCCCCTGCTCGAGTTGTCTCGCGCGCAGCCAAACGTGCGAAGTCTCGCCCTGCTCCCAACTGTACAGAAGGAAGTTACCCTAGCAGCCGCAGCTGAGAAGCAACAATCTCCAGCTGGCCCCACAATCAGAGCCGCCCGCAAGTTCTACTTACGCAAATGCTGCGAAGAAGAACTTTACCGCACCTTTACACCCTCTAAATACTGCGCCCAAGGTTGCCAGTTCAAAGAATAAACATATGCCGAACTCTAGAGTTATGATACGCCTAACGCCCGACCACCTTCTGAGATTCCAAGATTCTCTTCTGGTCCGTACAAAGCTGAGAAGATTTCTCGAAAAACCGCAACTAATCAAGGACATCAGGTCGGTACCTTCTGGGATAGCCCTCGTGGCCCCATCATCCGATCAAGCCCCCGAACTCATGCAAGTAGCCCTTGCTCTACAGCCCGCTACAGGAGTTGTGCCTATCGAAAGACAGGAAAAACGAGAGAACTTTCTCCTTAGCCCAGTCCCCAAATATGGGTACAATGCTTCCGGATCTCCCGAAGCCTTTTCCGATGCGGATATCCGGGAAGAACTTGCAGCGGCAAAAATTGACACAAAATTGATCTTTTCCATCAGCTGGACACGTAACTCTCTGGCATCGCCAGAATGGGAAAGTACTCTCCGACTAGTAGTTGCAAAGCCAGCTGTAGATAAACTTTCCTCCAGCGTCCGCCTATTTGCTTGGTCCGCCAAAATTCGACCGGCTGACAATTGCCCACGCCTCTAAGTCTATCAACGCTGCCATGGATTTCACAACATCAATGCCTGCACCCGGAGAGCTCGTTGCGGACTTTGTGCGTCAGACTCACACAACAGCCCGTGTATGACACCCATAAAGTGTCTTAATTGTGCTGGCCCGCACGTGGCCTCTTCCACTAGATATCCCGCAAGACTCTTCCGAGCTAACAGAGTATTTGTTCGCCCAGACAAGGAGAGAATGCGGGTAATGCGCCAGGAAGGACACAAGTCCTGGCTAGCTCTTATCCCCCCGCCCGCCCCGAAACTCCCCACTGGGACTCCTTCGATACAACCCTCGCGAGCTCCGACACTAGCTTCTATTTCAACAGTAGGCTCGGCATCTAGGTTTGCTCCCATAATTTCCTTTGAGGAGTCACTATGAGGAACCGAAACCGGGGTCGAAGAAGATAGAAGACTTCAAGTCATTGCGTCTTCCAGATCAATGTAGGTAGACGTGGCCTTGCTCACGATGCCGTCCTAGAACTTGCCTCCTACTGTGGGGCTGATGTGGTACTAATCCAAAAACCCTGGGTCTCCACCAACCTAACACGTAGAATAACAAAAATTCACCCGAACTTCCAAGGCTTCTCTCCTATTCCAAACCGGACGGTCAGGCCTCAAGTAATGATATATATCCGCAAAGGACAAGGATTATCTCCTTTCCAACCGGCCATACATTCCCGGGATCTTCTGCAAGTCCGGATTTCACGAAAAAATAAACAAACAAATCGTTGAATGTTGGAATGTTTACAACGCTCCAACAGGAGCAATTGGCTCCTGGGAGGGCCTTCAGCGTCTAATGACTACTACAGGAAATCCGGATATTCTTGCTGGAGACTTAAATATCCACCACAAAACCTGGAATCCGAAAGCTAAGACTTACAGTGTGGAAGGTGACATTTTGCTCTCTTGAACAGCCTCGAGGGGACTCATACTCTTGAGTCACCAGGGAGCTCCTACACTTGACGCTGGTGCTACTCTCGACCTATGTTTTGTCCGGAACAATGTTAGTGCTTCTTGCAAAATTCGACAAGATGTGACGATTTGTCACGATGCTGATGATGAGGGCAGCCTGAGGCACATAGGCTCTGTTCTCCGCCAATTTTATAATGGCACCCACGTTCTTTGTATATAGTTTGGGGTAGATACCCCGCTTTTCATAGTCTATTTCTTCTCTCTTTAGCTTAATATTCTAAGGATTAATTGAAGTACTTTCACACATCGATCTTGTCACATTATATTAAGCTCTCTTACCACCTGCAGGCTGGCGACGGCCTGCAAAAAAATTAACACCAAGATTTCAGTTCCCTTGTGCCCGGCCTAATCAACGCGAATTACGCCTCGCTTTCCAAGGAAGACCAGATACCGAGAGAATTAGTCATCCTCTCGAAGCATGGTTAATTCATCAGACAATCTGTCACGATCCGTGAGAGCCGTATTGCGTGCGTGTGGGGATACGGGTTAGCGCGCCTTGGCATCACGTTGGATGACTGAGCACAGCCGAGGGAGATATCTTAGAGAGGGTCGAGAGTAGCTACCTCCTCTCTTCGTCTTTTATTGCCTTTACAAGCGTAACTCTTGATAGCAATATAATAACTTATACAACCTCCTTGACGTGCCGTAACACAATCTCTTCGCGAAGTCCAAAAAAATACGTCGTTCTGAACGTATTGAACTCTCGCAAAATCATTCTCCATCTCAAATCGATTCCCAAGAACAAAGTGCCGACGACAATCGATTTACACCGCTTCACAACATCCAAGATACCGCCACTACCTCAGCTGCAGCTTTATCTGAGTCATCCTCCTTGTCATCTCCGCCACAATCGCCCTCAATGACTTCCAGGAATGTGTCAGAGCGTAAGAAGGGCAAAGGAAAAGCCAAGCAACTCGCCTCTCCTAGACTGGAGACCGTTAGAGATCCTTATGACCTTACCGACCTGGAACACCGTGAGGTAGACCTGCTTAAAAGAGAACGTGCTCTTCTCGCACGCGCACAAGAGTTGGAAGACCTAGAGACTGCAATTCGGGAAAGTCGTCTTGGAACATCCTGCAATACCACTGCTAGGCCCTACAAAACCAGTAGTGTTACAAATTCCGCCTTCGAGTCAACCTCCAGGAATCCTGACAATCTAATTCCTTCTACAGAACGTGGCCACGCTCAAGTTCGCTTTCAAGAACTCTTGGATGATGATGAATACCCCAACCACACTCAAATCACTCGCTTTGCTTCGACCTCACGACCCGCATTCCGACCAGAGAATATCTCCTTGCTACCTTCCAGACTTTCAGATGGTAGGGATATGAAACCGCGTCTTTGGCAACAGCAAATTCTCGAAAGACTGCAATGGTACAATTCCAGTTTTTTTGACAACAGCCATTGCCGCAGCTATATTGTTGACAACACGGAAGGGATTGCGCGCGATTTCCTTCTTCCTCTATATATGGACATGAACCTACGTCCATCACCAAACAGACTAATACAGGAAGTTGTAGACTTCTTGTTGGACCCGGCCGAGCAGCAAACCGCCAGTAATGACTACCATGAACTGGAAATGCAACCTTACGAACAGTTCCGTCATTTCTTCAACAGTTCCGTATTCTGGCTAATCAGGCTGGCCTAACTGATGTGAAGATGCTCAAGTCGGACCTCCGGAACAAGATAGGCAAACGATTGAGAAGCGCAGTGGTCAACGAATGGAGGAGATGCCGAACCCTGAACGAATACGCTAATGTCATCCAGGACGTCGACGCTGATTTTGAAGCTCAAGCCAAGCAGTCTGCACGTCGACGAACTCTGACAAATCAGCGGCCTTCCGGAAACTCAAATTCCAAAGGCACAGCGCGTTCTCAGGGTCGGCATAACAGTTATGACAAATCCGCTTCATAGGATATGTCGTTGAAAATGGCACCAAGCTCATCCCCTCCGGTGCAATACCGACAATCTGATCGCCACCGATCGTGCGACAAGACGAGGCTCCAGGACCCCTCCAAGTTTTCTCCGCGTCCAAAAAACTATTCAGGCAATGGAGGACCTCAACATTTGTCAGCTACCCCAGGGAGCTTCTCTGCACCTCTGGCTGATTGCCGCTCATAGTCAATTAACGCTATTGAAGATAGAAGTACATCTTCTTCCTCCGACATTGAATATCACGATGCTCTAGAAGACTCGGCGGACGAAGAACATACTCCGTGTTTAAAAGACAAAGCCTAGGGAAAGCCTCCTTATTAGGCCAAGTGAAGAATATGCAGTACCTGGATATCAGCCAACTTTTGGGAGGTCCCCATCTTACAATGCCTTGCTTTCTAACTAAAAACGGCATTACATACTCCCTCCAGACACTCATTAATTCAGGAGCCAATGGCTATGGATTACTGGACTCTTCTTTGCTCAAGAGACTCTCATATTCGTTAAAACCTTTCCTTCATCGTCTTCTTCGTCCCATTCCAATCAAAGGGTACAACGGACTCGCTGGCAAGTCCATTACTCATTACACTCATTTGAATCTTACTATTGACAAACGCATTCAATCATTTACTCCTTTTTTAGTCACTTCTCCCGGAAACCACTGATTAATTCTTGGACGCCAATGACTGGCCGAACAATGCGTACTGCTAGACGCCGCGCGACGCCGACTTATCTGGCCTTCGGACTACTCACCTACCCAATCCTACGCTCGGAACACTATCATAGGACATACAAATCTGGAATCTCCAAGGATCAATCGCTCACACCAACGAGACACAGAACGTAGAGATTGTATCCTCGACCGAGATTGGAAAAGAAGAGTGTTGTGCTGGCTCGGTTGAGTTGTTAGGAGACATGGGAACGGAGGATGGGCTGCTGGATTAGGAAAGGGCGGAAAATACAGGCTGGTGCACAGACGCTGTTCATGTACTCTACAATCTCTTCACCTGCCGAGTTTAGTGAATCAATCTATCCATATAATATCATACTTCACATCATCCATTAGATGATATTATCAATCGTCGGGATGCACATCTAGCATCACCTTTATAGATCACCATTGTCAGTAAGAGTTCACATTTGATACCTACTGATACCCATTTGGCTACAGTGATACGCACTCAGTGTCCATCGTGCCATCACCCGGCGTGAGCGCGCCATCTCCGCGACTCACCATTGCACATGAGCCCGTGTAATTCCACCGACGGACAGCAGAAACATAATGCTATATACCTCACAGCTCATAACCACAACAAAGAGACGCTATCACTAGTGCGAGAAAGTCCCGAGAACAGCCGAGGATACTACATAACAAATCCCCGCCTCCAAAAGACAGCATCATCTTAAAAACAATATTGAAAAAAATTTACCCGCTCAAGATTCCACTCCTACAGTCTCAGACCATTCAGAGCCTCCTCCGACGATCTCCAGTTCTATTATTACAGAATCTCCGACCATCACACTTTCTTTTTCTTCTTCTTCTTCACACGTCAAAGAGATGCATGCTGCCCTTATACAAATGAATCGGGAATTATTAAAGCCCGAACACGAAAACTCTTCTTCACTAATACCGCGTGTACGTGAGCAACTATGGAAACCAAAACTTCAGTAACCCAATTCCCTTGTCAATATCGCTCTTATCTCGGGTAACGCATTTCATATGAACGCTAAGAAATCTCCCCACGATCATGTCTTCTCATCCAGCATCCATGAACTTGATGCCTTGATCGAACAACATACCGAAGTCAAGTTCTACGAGACTGCCACGGCCAATTTGTTTCAGGATTTTCATAGTCAACGCAGACAAAGACAAAGTGCTGCTGTCCTCGCTGCCCAAATTCTAGAACTCGACACAGAACCTCCTGTCCCCGATGAGTATGCTGATTACGCTGATGTATTCTCCAAGGATGCATCTAATATCCTTCCACCTCACCGTCCTTATGATCACAAGATACAGCTGGAGGATAAAGGTGAAAATGCTCTTTAGTATTCTCCGTTATACAAAATGTCACTTGATGAACTTGAAGCTGTAAAGGCATATATCACAGAAAACCTAGATGAAGGATTCATAGAGCCATCTCAGTCACCGTACGCCGCGCCCATTTTATTCGTTCGAAAATCCGACGGAAGACTTTGTTTATGTATCAATTTCCGAGCTCTCAACGCCCTCACCCGAAAGGACCGCTATCCTCTTCCTCTCATTGATGAGACGCTGTCCCGACTCTCTCGCGCCAAGATATACACCAAACTAGACATACGTCAAGCTTTCCACCGGATACAAATGGATCCCCCATCGGAGGAGTACACCACGTTTAGAACCCGATACGGAGCTTACAAGTGCAAGGTCCTTCCCATTGGACTTACCAATGGTCCTGCCACATACCAACGCTATATGAACGACGTTATTTTTGACTATTTGGATGTGTTTTGCACTGTGTCAGGAACTGAGGATAGAGGTTACTGGGATATAATGGTTGCCATGGGTTACGAATCGAGTAATCGAGTAGTAGAAGGTGGACTCTATGAGACCTAGGTTGCTCTGGCTACTATGATGTATATATGGATTGGACAGAGCCGCAGTAGAGGGCCACGTCTTGTCTTCCGTCTTCCACTGGCCTTGTCTCCGATCCTAGATTCCCTCGTCCCTCGTCCTTAGTTCTAGTGAAAATCACAAATTTATACCTTTGACTCTTGCTGACTTCCTCAGATATTTCCCAAGTCACTCAGTAACACTCCCGACGCTACCTTTGGCACCCTCGAGTTTGACACACTGCTTACCTCAATGATATTCTCATATATTCTGAGAACGAACTTGAGCATAAGTACCAAGTGACACTAGTCCTCCAACGCCTCCGGAATGCTGGACTGCAAGCTGATCTCAAGAAATCCGAATTCAGTGTCAAACGCACTAAGTACCTTGGTTTCATTGTCTCTACTGATGGAATTGAAGTTGATCCCGAAAAAGTCTCCGTCGTCAAAAGCTGGCAGCACCCTACCTCGGTCAAAGGTATACAATCTTTCCTTGGCTTTTGTAACTTTTACCGTTGTTTTATCAAAAATTATGGAATTATTGCGCAACCTCTCGTTTATCTTACAAAAAATAATGTTCCTTATATCTTTGACAGCGAGTGTGCCTACGCTTTTGACACGCTAAAGGCTACTCTCACCTCAGCTCCCGTCCTTCGGCACTACAATGTAGATCTCGAATGTATGCTGGAAACTGACGCCTCCGACGGAGTGGTTGCAAGTGTTCTCTCGCAAAAGCACGGCAATGATTGGCTTACTGTTGCTTTCTTTTCAAAAACGATGGCACCCGCTGAACCTAACTACGCTGTGCACGACAAGGAAATGCTCGCTATTGTTCGATCCTTTGGAAACTGGCGCGCTGAATTGCAAGGAACAACTCACCAGATTCGGGTCTATACTGATCATAAAGCATTGGAATACTTTATGACTTCAAAAGCTTTAAACTCACGGCAAGCCCGATGGGCTGAATTGCTCGCAGATTACAACTTTATGATTTCATATTGTCCTGGAAAAGATAATCCACTTGCTGACGCCTTAACACGCAGAGTCAAGGAGCTTGAACCACAGAATAGAGTCAAAAAGTATAAGGAAATGGTTAAACTGTCCTTTGCAGCTATTGATGGTGACATGAATTAAGATGATGATTGTGATTGAGATAGATTTCTATATAGTTTATAATACATGATATGCTCAGGTTCATATACCTCGAGCCAAGCAGCCAGATTGTGTTCCTCTAGATCTAGATTCATCAGAATAATTACTTACTCAGTAAATTTCTCCTAGTCTCAGTTGTGTGTTTAGGATCTTGATTAGGTTTCTAGTAACTAGTCAATGATGTTTCTCATATCACTGAGACATAGTCATGGTTGATACAACAGGTACAAACGATGAGTCGTGTCTGTACATGACGTTGTGATATAGTCATGATTGTCTGAACAATATCAACTCATGAATGAATCATGTCTCTACATGACACATCCCCCCAGGACTTAGTCTTTGATTGAGTCCTGTATCTCGGGATTTGACACTAGGTTGAGGAGGTTAACAAATTTGGTGTGTTTCTGCCTGCTTAAAGCTTTGGTCATGCCATCTGCAACCATGTTGTTAGTGTTTACCCACGATACCTTAACTTGTTTTCTTTGAACTTTCTCTCTTAACCAATGCTGATAAATGTCGACATGTTTGAGTCTGGTTTTTATAATTGGTTCTTCTTTGTTCAATAAGCGTATAGTTTGTAGGTTATTGTTGTATATTTCAACTTGTTGGTCAGGGTTAAAATTAATACCTGAAAATACTATTTGCATCCAGATTAGCTCTTTTGTCGCATTTAAAAGTGACAAAATTTCTGCCTCTGTTGATGAAATTGTTGATATTGCTCGTTTCGTTGGATTCCAATATATAGGTCCACTACTGAGCTTGAAAGCGACGCTTTGTATGCTACATCTTTCTTCCAGATTTGCGAATGTGTCAGCAGAGCAGTTTACAATCTCTGGTAATTTTGACAATTCTGTAGATACAATTACCATACATCTGTTTTGGTAAAGATGGTAGAAATTGTTGTTGCGTGCTTTTAGGTAAGTTTCACTTAGACTAGTCGTGCATCTTGCGATAGGATTGATTGTTTGCAAGATGTCTGATTGCGTGGCGCTTAATGTGTGATCTGGCGAGTCGACTTTCTGCTGGTAAGGCTTAATTGTGCTAGGGGTTGTTCGGTAGCAATTTTTGAGCACTCTATCGCTTACCATTGGCCTAAGTCTACCTTCCTTCGTTTTACAGTCGTCATAACTCCTACACGTTGCGCTTCGATTGATGAGACTAGTTATTTTGTCCAGATGATGAACCTTTCTTTGATTCACTCCCTCAGAATATTCAGACTGATCGTTCTGATTAATTGCCCCAACTGCCGACCATTTTTCAAAAATTTCTGACTCAGCCGTCCGGTCTTCAAACGGGATAAGTTCACGACTTTTCGATTCTCGTGATAAGATTTTGGTGGCTTTTTTGAGTGCACAGTCTTTACATTCAAAAGTTTTCGAATCTTTTTGGTCGATTTTAATTGAATTTGACTTTATATACTGCACTGACTCTGGCCCTGGGTGACCAAGTCTTTGGTGCCATAATTTTTCTGGTCGAACAGAATTTCGAGATCTTTGGAAGTTGGTTATGGCGGTTATTTCATGATTCTTTGTTTCTGGTACGGGTATGTTTGTGAAGACATCATGGTTATGACAATCTAAGAGCTGACAAATTCGCTGCCCATTAAATGTCATGATGTTAGTATGTGAATCCCATTTGATTCCTTTTTTCTTCAAAACTTTCCATGACACTACTGACGTTAAAAATTCAGGTGCGAATGCAACGTTAGTTAGAGTCATTTTATAGGTTTCTCCGTTACCTAAATTTGCATCAAAAATCATGTTACCATATCCGATTATTGGACATGTTCCTGCCCCTGCCTGCACAAAAGTTGGAGTTTCTGTTAGTCTCAAATCTGATGTTGCAAGTGCTAGGTTGTTGCAGACATGTCCATCAGCACCATTGTCGAGCAAGATTTCATTTTTCAATGGATGATTTAATCTAGTGGTTAGGCTTGTGGTGTCAGTCGATGCCACAAACGTGCCACTTTTCTCTTGCTTTGACGACCTATGGTTGGATTCCAAAAAATGTTGATGTGTTGGCCATTTTTCCTCCACAAAATTTTTAAGCCATTCGGCGGTCCAGTTAGACTTTTTGACAAACGTTCTAAATTTATGACGTTCGCAAACATCTTTGAACTTTTTAACAATTTTTTCGTCTTTTTTGAATCCATTGGGTGCCTTATTTTCAGCGAGATAGTAACACTCCTTACCATCATGGCTATTTCCACATATGCAAGACTTTTGTTCGCCAGAATTTGTATTAGGTCGAACGTTAATTGGTGTATCATACACCTTCTCTTGAGTAGATGAACTTTGATATATATTCTGGAGACCTACAGGAAATGCCGTTGGGTTATATGCCGATTCGAATTCTGTTAATGACCAGAATTGTCGAAATTCGAGCAATATTTCAAGGAATTTAAGTGACATTTTATTTGTTGATTTCAAGATTTCCATTCTCTTACTCGTCACCCACATAGGTAGAAGAGTATTCGATGCTGAGAGAAAATCTTGAATCATCTTATAGTCACTGAAATCGGCAATCTTTAGTCGTTTAATCATTATATCTAGCCTTTCCCATTCCATCAGCCATTGCTCAATATTTCTGTTTGATGGAACAGTCGGTGCTCTTGTATAATCCTCCACAATTTTCATCTGCTGTATATCAATAGTCGGCTCGAGTCGATTCTTGATTTGAATTAAGACATCTCGACATGTCATGAAACCGAAAATTAATTTTCGATGATTGGGGTGTAGAAACTCCACGATTTTCGATCTTAGCTCGCCTATAGTCCGACTGTCGTTTTTGAATGACTGGATATCGATTCTATACTGAGCGTTGTCCTCTTTATACATGGATTTTTCGTCATCATCTAAGTCTCCAAATCTTGTAGCGGTTAATTTGTAATCCGTAAATAATGGCTTCTTAGGCTCTTTGTGAATTACCGTTTCGGACGGATCGACAAATTCCCATATACCACTATCTGTGGCATGGCCTTGAATTATATCAAACCATTCCATGTAGGTTTCATTTGTTAGAGAACCTGCTTTGAAGAATGCCATTTTGAATTACTTAACAATTTATATATAAAATTTTGAAAATTAACTTCTTGATGCAGTTCGTGATGGGTTGAAAGGATCTAAATTGGGGATTCTTATTCACGAGCTTTTTATGGAAATTATTTAAAAATTTTATGGCGTCAATCCGGGCTCATAACTATAAGGAAATGGTTAAACTATCCTTTGCAGCTATTGATGGTGACATGAATTAAGATGATGATTGTGATTGAGATAGATTTCTATATAGTTTATAATACATGATATGCTCAGGTTCATATACCTCGAGCCAAGCAACCAGATTGTGTTCCTCTAGATCTAGATTTATCAGAATAATTACTTACTCAGTAAATTTCTCCTAGTCTCAATTGTGTGTTTAGGATCTTGATTAGGTTTCTAGTAACTAGTCAATGATGTTTCTCATATCACTGAGACATAGTCATGGTTGATACAACAGGTACAAACGATGAGTCGTGTCTGTACATGACGTTGTGATATAGTCATGATTGTCTGAACAATATCAACTCATGAATGAATCATGTCTCTACATGACAAAAAGAGCCAACGCCTCTTTTGGCTCCTCAAGGAAGATCAGTTAGATTCCAAGATCCTGTCTCGCGAGCTGCACCACGATACACCCGAAGAAAACGTTATTTCCGCCATCGATATCGCACCAATCTCCCCATCCATTGGTGTAGTTGATCAAATCCTCAGTGAAAATTGAAACACGCCATCTCTCCAAGCACTGCGCGTTCAAGCACTTTCTGATTCTGTCGAACCTTTTGAGCTGGTCCGGAAGCTGTAATGATTGAGACTAGAGGTATCTAGAAGAATAGCTCGCACAGGAGCTTTTAATTGAAGTGAAATAAAAAGATGTAATTGTCTGCCTGTCTGTCTTCCTTCCTCTTTCTCTCAGCTTATATATCTACACATATCTACTACCTGACGTAAGATGATAATATCTAGAAATAGCTTACTTACATCACAGGATACAATCCAAACATGTTGTAGCCAAGATGTAATCCTAAACCAACTCAATACCAGTCCACCACGTCTGTTACACGGACGCCAAGCATTTTCTAGCGGAAAATTACCCAAATCGCCAAGTTTTCCTGAGGCAATCACAAATTATGTCAGGTACCAGCTTGGCATATTATTCTGACAATAATGTTACAATCATGTTAGAAGAATGGAATTTACATGAATCACGAAACATTAATTCAGGAATACTAATTCCACCGGGTTCTGATACTGGTCTGAAAGATTCCCCTGGAAAATTTATGCTGCTTCAAGGACTACTTATTTTCGACAAACGTCTTGTTGTCCCTGATACAGAAAATTTCCGTACCCTTCTCATTTGCGAAGCCCATGATCAGATATCTACAGCTCATCCTAGCGCCGCCAAGACCCTACGCCTAATCTCTCAATCGTACTTTTGGCGTGGAATTTCCAAGTACGTCACACAGTACTGCCGTAACTGCCACACTTGCCGCCGCAGTTCTGTCCCTCGCGACCGAAAACCCGGATTTCTCCATCCTCTAGGTGTCCCCACTTAGCCTTGGGAGCACGTCACTATGGATTTCTGCTCGTTCAACAATGATAAACATGGATTTGATAACGTTCTTGTAATCATCGGCCGTTGCAGCAAGCAGGCGATTTCGATTCCTTGTCACAAAACAGTCACTTCTCGACAACTTGCAATGCTTTGCGTTTACCATATTTATTGATACTTTGGCGCCCCTGTTACTATGCTCTCCGATCGTGGCCCGCAATTCATCTCCTCCTTCTGGGAAGAATTTAACAGGATACTAGGAACAAAGATAAAGCTATCAACAGCTGACCATCCTCAAACTGACGGTCAGACTGAAATCTACAACCAGTACCTCCAGAAGCGACTCAGACCGTTCGTCAACTACTACCAAGACTACTGGTCAGATCTCCTTCCCATGATGGAATATGCACAACTTACCCTTCCCCATAATTCCCTCGGCGGTTTAAGCCCATTCGAAGTTGTTCACAGATATCCCCCTTGCACTAATTTCGACTGGAAAAGTCCTCATGCTGGCGCCACACCCACTGACAAACCCAACCTTGCCAATGCTCAACGTCTCGCATCGCGCTTACAAAAAGCATGGTCCTTTGCACAATCACAAATTGTCAAAGCTCAAGAGACCATGCGCCGCAACGTAGATGCTCACCGTCGTCCAGTTGACTTCGCAATTGGTGATAAGGTTTGGTTAGATATGAGATATTATCCATCTGCACGTCTCTCCAAGAAGTTGGACTTCCCAACCAATGGGCCATTTACGATCACTGCCCAAGTGGGTAACTCCTTCAGGTTAGCCCTTCCGGAAACCATGAAAAACCATGATGTGTTTCCACCTGGAAAGCTACGTAAGGCAAGCAACAATCCATTGCCCGGACAGTTTCAAAATAAGTCCTTCCCACTCAACATCACTGGACAGGACAAATGGGGAGTGGAGGAAGTGCTCACGTGTCGCCTCCGGTATGGAAGGTTGAAGTATCGCTTCACTTGCTTAAATCACGACGTTGATCTCACTTGGTATCCTGCATCTGATCTCAAGTATGCCCCCCACAAGATGAGGGACTTTCATCTTGCAAAAAAGGAACAAGCTGGACTCCCATTGAAGCTGGAGGAATTGGATAAAGGCTTGGGAACAAGGCCGAGATAACTATGACGATCTCGAAAACAACAGACCAATGAGTAAAACCTCGAGGGCGAGATTTTTTCGAAGGGGGGGTGATGTGACAATTTGTCACAATGCTGATGATGAGGACGGCCTGAAGCACATAGGCTCTATTCCCCGCCAATTTTATAATGTCACCCACGTTCTTTGTATATATTTTGGGGTAGATACCCCGCCTTTCATAGTCTCTTTCTTCTCTCTTTAGCTTAATATTCTAAGGATTAATTGAAGTACTTTCACACATCGATCTTGTCACATAAGACCTGGAAGTCGGCTCTGGTCATAGGAAAATCCTCAGTCAAGTATTTGTTTGGGAAGCCGAGAAGCTTGTACCAGGTAAGCTTCAATTCGCTGCCTGTAACTGGGAATTATTTCAAGATTTCGCCACAAATCGACTTGCAACACCTCCTTCCTATATCATTGAAGAGGAGGCCGCAACCATTGTCGACATTGTCTCAGGAGCTGTCCTCGCTTCCTGTCCAAGATCTATTGCATGGCATCCACTGTCAGAAGTAGATATCATTAACTCATGCTGCACTGTCCCGAAATCTGCTCCTGGGCCTAAAAAAATTACTGCAACAGTACTTCGGTGCGCCTGGCCAATAATTGGACTAAGGATAATCTCCTTATTCCGCCAATATGATGAGTGGGGGATACACCCTAGCGCATTTAAAAAGGCTAACGTTTTTATAATACCTAAGTCTGGAAACCGTAACCGAGCTCTCTCAAGATCACACCGCCCAATCGCTCTTCTATCATGACTTGCAAGAGATTGGAGAGACTTATGGCGCGTCGTCTTCCATTCCTAGCGCTGAGACATCAGATTCTTTCCCGGGATCAGTGTAGCGCAGTCCCACGGCGATCAGCTACCGATCTCACCACTGCATTGTCTTGCAATATTCAGAACGTCTGGGCCAAAAAATATGTAGCTGTAATGGTTACTGTAGATGTCAAAGGTGCATTTGATGGAATTCAAAAAGACCGCCTGTGTCACTGCCTACAGGATCAAGGATGGCCCTTCAATGTGTTGAAGCTTTGTCGTGGAGTGATAGATATGAGAGTGAGGTTTATGGGTCACGATGAATGAGATAACTGAGGTGCGGATGTATGAGTTCCTTACTATTGTTGTTGTACTAGTTAGGGTTGTATTGTCTATATACAAAAAAAGGATTTCTCCATCTACAAGTGGGCCAGATCGCTTAGATCTGGCTAGCGGCTTTCGCCATCCTCTTCCTTCTCCCCCGCATGGTATCACGTGCTATAAAACTACTGCTCACCATGAAGTGCGAGGATGAAAAGCGTTAGATTACAACACAATGTTGAACAATGGGCGTCTTCTTTCATGTCCGAGCGAGAGGCCTCAATCACGCCAGATGGAACTATATATCCGGTGTTCAAGATATACTGCGGACTTCCACAAGTGTCCCCAGCTTCGCCTATCTTATTTCTATTGGCAATTGAAGGTGTGCTCCATCTCTCTCCAAAGCGTTTCAGCTATGCAGACGACGTTGCATTTATAACGTCCGCACAGACTCTCGCCCGCTTCAGAGAGTTATTTCAGACGCAGTTATCTATGACCCTCGCCTGAGGACGTGAGAACAGTATCACCCTTGAAGTCTCAAAAACGGAACTATAATTCTTTCACTGAAAGCACAGATCTCAACTAGAGCCTAGCGTATATGCGGATGGAGTTGAGATCACACCAAACGCCCACATGCATTGGTTTGGGGTCATCTTCGATCGGTGACTCCGTTTTAGAGAACATATCAGACAAGCATGGGGAAGATCCTTGGCTATTACAAGCCACATTAAAAGTCTTTCGAGAGTCGTCCGAGGAATGAGCCCTCTACTTCTGAGACAAGCGCTCCAAGGAGCAAATATCGCGACCTTGCTCTACGTGGCTGAGACATGGTATTCTAAAGGAACCACGAAAGGACTGGTCCTTCGGATCCAACAACGGATGAACGATGCTACTCGCGCAGCACTTCCTGTATTCCGTACTACACCAATGGCTGTTTTTCTTTGTAAAACAGGTTAGGGACCCGCAAACGCCTGGTTTGAGCGCATACACGATCGCCTCGCCTTCCGCACTGCGGCAGCAGATCCTAGACACCCTTTTCGTAAACGGTGGAATTCTTCGAGAATGTGCGGGATCCGAGAAAGGATTTCTCCGGAGCTCTCAGAAGACAACATCCCTCCCCCTTGAGAAGTTGGACGCGATGAAAAATTGGAAAGGAGAGGCGCTGTTAACCGAACAGCGGGAGTCGATTCCTTCACTTAATTGTACGCCCAATAACCTATGACGAACCTCTTTGTTTTTTCCGACGGCGCTATGATCGAGAATAAAGGAGGAGCCGGATACTCAATTTGACGCGGCGCAACCCATGAGATTGCCTGCGGAACCATTCCTCTAGGTGCTTCAGCAGAAGTATACGACGCAGAAAAATCTGGAGCGACATAGGGTCTAGCATCTGCCCTCCACAATCCAATGGCCTTTTACGCAACCAACGTAACAATCTGCCTAGATAACCAAGAAGCGGCTCTTCGACTCCTCTTGTTAACACCAACTGCAACAAGCTCTCGCCACATTGCAAAATTTCGGCAGCTAGCAGCTAGCTAGACGAACAGGACACGGGCAACCTGTTCCAGATCAGGAGCAGTTAGTGTTAGATGGTGCCCCGAACATTCCGGAATCCCTGGAAATGAAGCAGCTGATGTTCTAGCGAAGTCGGCTTGGCAAATGACTGCGCCACTCCAACTTCTATCCTTAGCACGAGCAAAAAGAAAAAATTCTCGGTTGTAAAACGCTTCCACAACCACTTAATGGGCTTAGGAAAGCCCCATTAGATACAAGGAACTCGGGATTGGTCCTAGTATAGGAATAACGCTAGAACTGAGAGGTTTAAACCGACGTGCACTTGGGGCGTTAATTTCCGCTCGTTCCAGACATGGACATTTCGCCCAATATCATCGGCGTGTTTCACGCTAAGATGCCCTAATGACTTGCATCTGTGGCGAAGGAAAAAGCCCTGATCACTTCTTCTGCTGCAGTATAGGAAGAAACCGTGCCCGTCTTTGCGGTGGACCTCGACACCCCCACACTGCCATCAGATGGATACGCGGCACGCCCGCGGGCGTCCTTGTCTTCGGAAAATAGGTCGAGCAGACAAAGTTCTACGATGAAGTTCAACAAGCCCACTAGATTTCCCCTGGGAAAGAAGGTATCTTGTGGTGAACTAATTGTTGGAAATACAGTTTCCTGCTTTTTCTTTCTTTTGACCAATGTGGTTGCATGCATCTTGCCTGAACTATATTTCTGAGTTCAGGCAGGAGCCCGTACTTCTGATCTAATCAGACTCAACGTTTAAGTCTGCTTGAATCTCATTCTTCCCGAACAAATCCAGTCATTGGTTTGTTCGTATTTTCTATTGCATGACCCAGTATTCTGAGTCAGTGGATAATTATTTTCTGGTACGGGGTCCCACTTATTTCTGCAGTCGAGTCGGTTCCGGGTAACCTTTCTTTCTTGTAATTCCACTGTATATATCATAGTACCTGTAGTCTATTAGTCAATTAAGCAAACTGAACTTCTTCGTTCTCAGGCAATTCTTACTCTGAAGTCTTCTCTATACTATAACACTAATGTTGGATGGAAGGACTCACAATCTCTTCCTTCGTAGCGTTATCTTAATCCATTGTACAGCCTACGAGCGTAAGCTCAAACTACCTGTAAATCATATGTAACGATCCTGGTATAGTGTAATTTGCTACATTAAAATTGGAAAGTAGAGTGGCGGACAGCTGTTTTTTTTTTTTTTTTTTTTATACTTTTGGTCCTAAGCTAACGCTATCTTTTCCACATTGGGTCAAGGACCGGTGGAGCCGGCAAGGATCACTGCGTACAGACCCAACTCATTCCAACCGCATGAACTTCTACTGAAATTGTAGAAGTTAACAGCAAAACTAAAATCAAAAACATAAATCAAAAACTGAAATCAAATTTGGAAGAAATACTGTTTGGTCCGGATCCCGCGCTTCTCGCCCGTTCCCTTTCCTGCCACATCTTCCACGTGACTTTTTCTTATCTCCGCTGAGAGCGAAAGACTAGTTTGCAGATACCCTGAATTCAGCTGGTATCCTGCCATATATATTGAAGCTTTTTGTAGACTTCACCGAGGGTTGCTGTACCCTCAGACTTCTTCTTCGGATCCCAGGATTCCGAAACCCGATCCCTCGGCCATCGAGACATCCTTTGTTGAGGCCATTGTTGCCTCTTCGGCCCTTTTGGCTGCAGCCCTAAATCCAGCCACTTTCGCGAACTCCCCTTGCTGGATCTGGCGGATCCACGCGAGCTGCTCTTTTGTCACCGGTCCGAACTTGCTGGGTCTGGCTAAGTAGGCCCGGGAATTCGATCGGTGAGGTCCCCCACAGTTTCGACACCGGGTGAGGGCCTTGCACTCTGATTCTGAGTGCATATTAGATCCGCATTTCCAGCAAGCTGGAGCGCGGGAACAACCACAGGTGGCGTGAAATTCAAGACACTGTTTGCATTGTTCGATTTTGCGACGAGGTCGGAAGAGCTTTGCAGCTCCAGAGTCGTCGAAAAGGCGGAATCCAGGTCGAGGAGCGGATTCTCGTGGAAATAGCGCTTGCCAATTTGAGTAGGGCGCCCCTGGTTTGCTAGTCCCATGAGGACGAACCAGAAAGGGAACCAACTGGGTCACTCGAGTGACTTTGTCGGCAACCATCTTTGCCGTCACGGCGATTGGGCCAGCAAGAGTTCGAATTATCTCCGGGACGGTGGCAATTTGCATGGCAGCCAGATTTGATGCTGGTTCCAGTTTGATTCCAGATTCGCCCCGTGATGTGGAGGAATCTAGGAGCTCTGTTCGAGCGAGTCCATCCTTTGCGGTTATTGCAAAGCCGGTCTTTACCCGCTGAACCAACGTGATATTGTTGGCAGCGGTTCCCAGCGCCTGAGACACCGCTAGCCTTACTCCAGCTGGAGAAAGGAGACGGTGGGGATGGAAATAGTCAAGGCGCAAAAAAAGTCGTGAATCGGCTTTTCCACTCGAGTTGGCACTTTTTGCTTTCTGGGCGGGCGGTGCTGCCTTTTTTGTCGATAGCCCAGCGCTACTGACTAGGCCTGCCCGAGCTACGGTGGCCCAAGTTGTCTTTGGGGCCGGAGCCTGGGTTTTCGTAGAGTTAGGTGCCCTAATTTCTGGAGCCCTCGGTGAGAGAGGGTTGGCGGGGCGGGCAGGAAGGACTGGTGGTGTGCTTCCTGGACCGGATTGAACTAACTGGCCAATAGCTGCTCGTAGGTAGACTTTTATACCGTCTACGAATTCTTTATTTTCGCCGATCGAAAGAGGCGAAAGTGCTGCTTCAACACTGTTTATCGCAGTCGAGCAGATGGCAAGGCGGGCCGTAATTTGCGTCGTACGTCGCTTTTCGGCCTCCATCACGGTTTGCAGCTCCGGAGGAAACTCCATAGCTGATGTCGATGC
The DNA here is from genome assembly GCA_905067625.1 of Blumeria graminis f. sp. triticale. Classification (NCBI taxonomy): domain Eukaryota; kingdom Fungi; phylum Ascomycota; class Leotiomycetes; order Helotiales; family Erysiphaceae; genus Blumeria; species Blumeria graminis. The sequence continues at coordinate 11,945,192 of LR898468.1, read as the reverse complement.
TGCGCCTTTTGAGGCTGGCACAGCATTTTTTCCGGCAGACGATTCTGCTCGTTCGATTGTCCTTTCTCTGACGATCTCCTTTCCTTTCCTGGAGCTGCTTGCCTCGAGGGCCAGCTCGGCGGGTTTCGCGGTCTGTTGACTGTTCGTTTCTGTTCTGATGGGATCAGAATCAGTCATCTCTTGGTCGAGAAGGGTGGAAAACTTCCCTGGGACAAAGGCCTCACTCGCAAACAAGCTTGATAATTTTTGCGCGAGGCCAGGAGGTTTTGGACACATGTGTGTCCGTTCAAAGCCGACAGAAATGGTCGACTTTGGTCGTTTGCTCTTCATCGGAGGCATTTTGGGACGCCTTTCGATGGTCATCAATTCAAGAACTTAAGCACAGGAATAATCATGAGAAGGGAAAAGGGATATAGGGAATTTTCGAATTTCTCGAATTGTACGTTTTTTGTTCATTAACGTGCTAGGTGAGGGGGACTATTCTCAACACCTGTCAGCGGTGTCCCCTACGAACCTCCAGCTCTCACTGTAGAGTCTGCAGAGCCGAGATTAAGTAACAAAGTCCTCACTTCGAAGAGGATTCCCAATCGCTTTCGCGGTCTGTATCGTCTTCATCTCTCAACACATTCCCCTATCACCATTATCATGAAGCTAACCACGATCAGATCAGATGGTAGGGCCGGAGCTCTACTCATCACCAAACCTTGATCACGGAGGAAAAGCCATCCGATGAGTTTCCGGAGCGTACCCAGCACCCGATACGGAGATGGTGGATTGGATCAAGTCGGCCTCGACTGTTACAAAGAAGGGAGATATAGATTAATTTGCGCACCTCATGTGATCCCGGTGTCTAGGCCTCGCCTGGCTGGGACTGCAGGTTTTGTGAGACTTTTTCCCGCGCACGCAGTTTCCATTGCTACCATTTTTTATTATTTTTTTATTATTTTTTTTTGGGTAGAAGGTTCCGTGGAAAAGGTGGCTGAATTCCAAGGGTAAATACTGAGCTGAATAGCTATTCATCAAGGGGAATATATCAATGATCTTTCAAGTAACAAAAGAGGATAGGAGCACTGTACAAGGTGTGGCCTGGGTCAGAGAGGAGCCCAATGTGCTAGATAGTCATAGACTCAAGTAGCACAATAAACACAAACAGACACACGTGCTAGGTGAAGTAACTACCGTCGCACTCCTACTGGAGCTTGAGCACGAGTGGGGTCGGGCCGTATCAGGTTAACTACCGTGTAGTACAAATGCCTCGTCCCACCCAAATGACCGGAACCATGCCGAAATGCATCTATGTGTTGAACCATGACGATTTCAGCAGCCCAGAATTGAAAACAAAACAAAAACTTTCACGCGAAATCCCGCATTACAAAAGAAAAACTGAAACAATCTCCCTTCCATTGTTCCGCCTCTTTTTTTTTTTGCATCAGATTTTAATTGCGTATGCAGCTATCTAGCTATGACACAATATCAAAGAAAAGTACAGAAAAAATGACTCAATTTACAAGAGGAGCACTCATGCCTCGGATTTCATTTGCAAGTACCACTGCGAAGTTATGGTGGCTTTTTCTTCACCCCAAGTCACCCCTCATCCGTGAATACCCACCCAGGGGAACGTCTCAAAAACCCTGAGTTATCCAGACATGCCTCCATCATCCATCAACTTTTCTCCGCGCGAAATGTAATCTGAGATGTCTCCTTCCCAAGTGGAGTAGGTGCCCAGGCTACTCAAACCATACCAGAGAACATCACCAGGAGGCGGACCACAACACCATCCATCGTTTGCTTGTTTTTATAGTGTCAGCTGCACTCTCGCAAGCGAAGTCTTGGCGCGCACAAAGCTCAATTCGTAAAACTCTTGCCAAAATTCAAAATTCCACGTCCGTCGAAAACGTATCCTTCTTCTGCATCATCTTGTGAACTTGTCCTGATCCCTCTCACGTCCATCCCAAAGAGCTATCTCCCAGATTTGTGCTCCACGCTTTGCTTCCTCCGTCGGGTATAAAAATCGGCGTGGGCGTGTATTTGGTGACCGGCTGAGGCCAGAGAAAGTCGACGAGAGGTGTGGTCATTGAAACGAGGATGTACTAGGTCGTACGTGTAGACTTGATGAAGCTTAGCCGAGAATCGGACTCTTTGGGAGTGAAAGATTGACATGGTGGAGTAATTTGAATTTTTGCCTCGTGGGCCAACTTTGATATTGCGAAATTTGACTGAACTTGGCTCTGGGAGAATATTTCACTCCCAGGTTCGTAGAGGACACCGCGTACAGGTGTTCAGTCTTGCTCTCCATTGTTCCGCCTCAGCCACCACGCGCCTGAGCCTCGAATCCAATCCCTCTTTTCATTCCCAACCACCTAGGCTTCCCTTCTGTCACCTCCGAGTCACAGGTATCCCTGCCATCCCCCGACTAGCCTCCGCGTAAATCCCGCTCTCCTGGACGTAATCCCTGAATAGCTGCCATCCCCTTGATCCGAGCATTGTTTCCAGAGCTGGTGCCCTTCGCTTTCCGCTTTTTAGCCGCCAAGTTGCCAGTGCTTTTCGACACTGGACTGGCGGACAGCTGTTTGTTTTTTTTTTTTTTTTTAATAAATTTTAGGTCCTAAGCTATGCTCTATATCTCCTAGGAGTCAAGGACCGGTGTACACGGCCAAGATCATGCTTCCCACATGCCCGACTCGGTCTCACTGCGTGACCCACTACACAACCAGTAGCTAGTTATAAGAAAGAATTTAAATGCTCCCACAGACTCCCATAACCAAAATTCCAAATCCAATACTCCAATTTGAGGTGGGAAAGCGACACTCCTCGTCTCGTTTTCCTTCCTGTCATGCTTCGTGCTATGACCTAGCTAATGTTGTCTCCGCTGAGAGCTGGTGACGGACTTGCAGGTGAGTCGCCGAAGCAACCGGTTTCCTGCGCAAAATTTGTAAAATCCTCAAGGCACTTAGGCCCGAGAAGCTTTTGGACAAAGTCGTGATGTGACATTGTCCCTCGGAGTCGACGCGTCTGACGTTCGTGCAGTCGACAGTGAATGAAGTGGAGAGGTGATGTTTCCTCTCCACACGCACACTCCATAGAAGCGGTGAAGTTGTTGAAACGACGGTGACATGCAGCGAAGTTTCCGTGTCCCGTTCGAGCTGAGATCAGTTCACGTAGTAACCGCCGAGAAAGTGCCTGCTCCTGTGGCTTGCGTCGTCGCATGAGTAGACCCAGATTTCGATACCTAGGTGGACATGCTTCCTCCCACCATTCCTCGAGAAGAGCTTGACGTTTCTGGTTCATCAGACGACGAACGTACGCCAAAGTGACGGAGCCAGGCTGGCTCTCTTTACTTGGAAGTTGTTGGAGGCCGGAGCGTGCAACTCTATCAGCCTCTTCGTTTCCCTGTATCCCGGAGTGGGCTGGTATCCACTGAACCGAGACTCGAGCCTTTTCTGATAGCGCCCTAAATTGGCGTACATCGTCGAGACTTGTTGTGGCGGTTCCTGTCAGCAGTGCCTTCACTGCAGACTGACTATCCGTCAACACGTTGATCCACTGCCTGCCGTTACTTCTCCCGTTCTCTCTCTCCAACAATCCTAGCGCAGCTTCCAGGGCCTTCCTCGCCCCTAGTATTTCCGCATCGAGCACTTCACCACCATGCTTGATACCACATCCCTTCAACAGAGTCTTTCCATCCCTATTCAAGACGAACCCCCATGCTGAGCGACCATGCCCCTCCGACGATCCATCCGGGTAGGCACAGATATCCGATGGCAATACACCTCTAAGGAACCGAGTTACCTTGTCCTCCTCTTCTGTCCTTGGGCCGAAGTTCGACAGATAGCATGGCGGCGGCAGAGGCTTAGCGTCTTCCGCGTCCGGGAGTTGTCGGAAGGCCCGCTGCACTCTTGACATCTGGATCTCCGGATTCTTGGGTGCCCGAGCATTTTTCTTGTACTTCCTTGTTCCATTGTTTGGACACACGGCGGCACGGGTCCGGAGCGGGTGGCGGTTGTCCAGTGAGTGGAGCCGAGCCGAAAGCCGTAGTCGGTTCCCTTCCAGAATGATCTTCCCTGTTGGGATACCTCCTTCTCGGTGGAGAACAAGATTCGGTGTAGTTCTCATTACCGGGAGGGCAGCGCGCAGTCCCGTAAAGATTGCCTTGTCAATCATCTCGCAGAAAATGCTGGTTCGAGGTGTGATGATCCCCCTTTTGGTCGGACGTTTGAGGCCGGGCCACCAAACATCTGCTCCGAAGGTTGCTATGGGGACAATGCACGTGTCCACTGCTCGAACCAGTGCTGCAGGGGCAGCTCCTCGATACGCAGATTTGAAGCGGCGCAATTGCTGGGCCACCTTCAGAGCTTTGCCACACCACGTCGTGACGTGATGTTTGAAGTCCAGCTGCGGGTCTAGGTATACTCCAAGCCAGCGTATTTGGTCTACTGGCTCGATAACCACGCCGTTCACACGAATGCCCACTGGCTCCTCGCGTTTCCGTCCGGGAAACTGGACTACCTCCGACTTATTGGTATCGAAGGAGACTGCGTTGGTACTTGCCCACTCCAGAAGATGATCCACTTCCTTCTGTACAGAAGCGGCCGACTCGGCAATGCTACGGCCGAATCCTAGTACCCCCATATCGTCTGCGTAGCTGAACCTCATTCCCGGGTTGCCGCTTCGCATAGGCTCTGCCATGTATAGAAGGAAGAGAAGTGGCGATATTGGTGATCCCTGCGGAACCCCACAAACCAGCTCTCTCTGCCCGGTTACCCCTCCGGAGTATCGGACTTGTACCTTTCGATGTGCAAGAAAAGACGCCGTCCATCCCTGATCTCGCATCCTCCTCACCAAACGGTTGTGGAGTACTGCATCGAACGCTCCTTGGACGTCTAGAGTTGTGAATGTGGCCGCCCATCCCTGGGTGCTTGCCTCTTCGATGTCGTGGACTACGCAGTTGACGAGGTCGTTTGCAGATCTTTTGGGGAGCGCGCCGAATTGTTGGTCTCCGACAACGTTGAGCGTAACCGCGAGATGGGCCATCCGCCTCGCCAAGAGTCATTCCAATCCCTTACCCAAGCATGACAGAAGTGCGATCGGTCTCCAGCCCTTAACAGTCGCTGGATCTCGGTTCGTCTTGCGGAGGAGCACCACTTCAGCCAGCTTGAAGCAGGATGGGTGGGTGCCGAGTCTGATGCAGGCGCGGAAGAGAGTGCCGACAAATGGTCCAATCGTCTTCCAACAGGTTCGCAGAAGCTCCACAGAGATCCCGTCTGCTCCAGGCGCTGTGTTGGCGCAGCCTATAGTGCACATTCGAATCTCCTCGTCCGAGACATGGTCGTTCCAGGGGATTCGGTTGGTACTCGGTGCATCGAGTGGCGGTAGGTCGTCCGTCGCTTGGTGCCGTGCCAGAAGAGCATCTCGGAGTATCTCTGCCCGCTCAGCCGGATCGGAGTACAGCTTCCCTTCGTGGTTGAGTGGAGGGGGGACACTTGCCTGCCTTGGCTCGGCCGAGCGCATTAGCTTGAACACGGCAGTCGGTGTTGTGATCGCTTCGACTTGACGCGTCTGGTGCTCTCTCTTTGCTGCTCTGAGGGTTGACCGCAGCTTTTTCGCATTCACCCATCGTTGCTCCGGAGTCACTGCTGCACGATATTCCGTGTGAGCCAGCTTGCATTCCGGTGTCCACCAAGGTGCACATTTGCCACGTCTTTTGTTCCTTCGTGTTCCTGCTGCTTTGATAGCGTTAGTAAGGCCGGAACAGAGATCTTTGGCGTATTCATCCACCTGGCAAACCGTGTCCAAGACTGGTGGCGGGTGAGTGAACTGCGTGACGGCAAGGGCGAACCTCGGCAGGTTGCCACGCGTTACCCTGATCGGCGATGGCTCCTGGTCCCTTTTTCCGAATCCGGTGGGAACTTGTCCTCGAATGGGAAGATGGTCGCTGGTGGCACACTCGCTGCGATCCACCCATGCTTGGGCCCCGTTGACGTTGGTCCAAGCAAGATCGAGCGTGTTCCCGGCTCGATGCGTTGGCTCGCCCACAATCAGACAAGTGAGATCGTGACGTTCCGCCCATCTCTCAATTTCGATTCCTTGTCCGCGTGGGCGGGTGACCTCTGGTTGCCACGCGCAGTGCACCGCGTTGAAGTCACCAGCCGCGACGGATCGAGGTGGTGGGTCCCAGCTGAGTAGGGGTTGAATTGCCGTTGGGTTGTTTGGGTCTTTATATACGTTGAGAAACGTGACTCCGTTTACCACGACCCAGCAGTAGTCTGCCGTTGGGGGATTGCAGGGAAAAATTTGAGTTGCCGAAAGGTTTCTCCTGTTTATTAGTGTGTAAGTCACCGCCCTGGGTCGAATGTTTACGCCGCCATGTGGTATATGACAGTCGTATCCAGGGTGTGACTTTGTTTCCTTTGTGGCTTTTTTCCACGAAGGTTCTTGTATTAACACTACATCGACGCCTAGCTCGTAAGCTCGGGAAAGCGCGATGTCGTGTGATTGGCCTCCCCTACCTACGTTGATCGACATAAAACTTATCGTAGGTGAGAGGCCAGAAAGGACCCGTGAGGAGCCCTTCAGGAAGACTCAACAGGATTCGTCGTTCCTATGGGCGTGGCGTCGGGGGCGACATCGGTCATCAGAACTTCGAAACTGTTGTTCGATTTCACCGCTGTTGGTGAGTCTTGCGTTTGCCTAGAAGCCGCTAGAACTGCTGCCTCTGCGCGACGGGCTGCAGCTTTAGCCCTCACAACAGCCGCTAGCTCGCGTTGGCTGGCGATGCGAATATTGGCCAGTTGCTCTCTGCTTACAGGCCCGGACTTGGTGGGGCGCGCCAGACAGACTCGACTGTCGGACCTGTGCGGTCCTCCGCAGTTGCGGCACTTGGTGTGTGCACGGCACTCGTCTGTCGAGTGCATCGTTGAGGAGCAGTTCCAGCAAGCTCGGGCGCGAGAGCAACCGCGCGTCCCGTTGAACTGCAGGCAGCGTTTGCATTGCTGCACAGTCTGTCGCGGTTTGTGTGGAACCGCGACGCCCGAGTCGTCGAATAGGCGGAACCCTTGTCTTGGTGCCGCTCCCTTCTTGAAATGAGCCAGCCATGATTTGTATGCCGCGTCCAGCCGGGTCTTCCCGTGGGGCCGTACCTTGGCTGGAATGGCCTTTGTAACTCTCGAGATCTCCTCGATCATCATCTCTTCTGTCACTAGCACCCTTCCAAGAAGAGTGTGGATGGCGACTGGGACTATCAAGATCCGCAGCGCCACAAGGTTGGAGGCCTCCTCTAGTCTTCCCCCGATGGGGAGGAAAAATTCCGCCGCGTCCAATAGGAGCTGGCGAGATTCCTGGTCCTTCGCTCGGAGCGCGAAACCTGTTGGGACACGGTATACGTGTTCAATTGCTGCTTGGGTCGCGTTGGTGAGCTATGCCACGGCTTCTCTGATGCCAGCTGGTGAAAGATTTCGCAACTGGTGTTTAGAATTTAGCCGGAGGAACAATCGGTTGTCCGGCGTGGACGAAGGGGGCGTCTTGGCCGATTTCTTGGTCGGCGGAGTCGGCATTTTCGGGGCATGACTTGTCATCACTGGCGTTGGCTGTTTGGGTAGCCCTTTCCGGGCTACAGTTGCCCAGGTTGAAGTGACCTGGGGCACCGCGACGGCAGGATTTGCTGTCCTGGTGGTCGATGGTGGTGAGGGCCCGCTGTTGCTGGCCTGCTGGCCGATGGGGCGGGGGGGAAGACTTGTCGGCACTGGTGTGGTTCCAGTGCGTAGGAAGTGGGCGAGGGCGCCCCTCAGACACACGCTCATTGCGTCCAAGTATTCTTTGTTATCTGTCGTTTTCATGGACAGGATAACACTTTCTAATGTTTTTAACACCGTTGACCCTATCTCGAGCCTAGCTGAGGTGTTTGCAGCCCGCTTTCTTTCGGCTTCGAGTAAAGCCTCTATTTCCGGCGGGTGAATTGGCGTCGTGCCGGTGGGAGCACCGCCAGCAGGTTGGTTATCGCGCACAGTCATCCCGGGAATCGAGGCCGGGGCTGGCGGAAGTTGTGAGGCATTTGCTGCCTTTGCGTTATGGGGGTCTTCCGTTCCCCTTGGTGTGCTGGCGGTTGGTGTCCGCTTTGCTATCGGAACCGCTATTTTTCGTGCCGCAGCGCGTGCGGATTCTGGCATTGCTTTCGCCGAGACTACTTTCTCGACGGCAATCGTTGGTGCTGTTGACGCCTTCTGGGAGCTCTCTACTCCTGCAGTTGCCCAACGCGAGTCCTTTAGGCCCTTTCTGATCCAAGCATCAATTATGGGAGTGGCATCCTCCATCTCAATGTCGGTTTTGCCGCTTTCTTCCATCTGCGCGATTATGTCGGCTTCCATCCCTTCGAGATCGATGTCGTTCTGCGTCAGTCCCTTTGTTGTCGCTTTTTGCATTGCAATGCTTTTTGCTTTGCTCAGCATTTGCTTCTGTGATTCCAGACGCGTCTGGAAGTTGTGCTTTACTACTTTAGTGGTTAACACAATTTTCGCGGGTTTCGCGGATTTTGGGGGTACCAGTGCCATTTCAAGGCTGAGTGGCGCGGTACCACGAGAAATTGATGTTTCGAAGTTCGGAGGGTGATATAAGGTGAGGAAAATGTGAAAATAAGAATTTTCGAATTTCTCGAATTGTGCGTTTTGTTTGTTTGTTCATTAACGTGCTAGGTGAAGTAACTACCGTCGCACTCCTACTGGAGCTTGAGCACGAGTGGGGTCGGGCCGTATCAGGTTAACTACCGTGTATTACAAATGCCTCGTCCCACCTAAATGACCGGAACCATGCCAAAATGCATCTATGTGTTGAACCATGACAAATTCGGCAGCCCAGAATTGAAAACAAAACAAAAACTTTCACGCGAAATCCCGCATTACAAAAGAAAAACTTCAACAATCTCCCTTCCACTGTTCCGCCTCAGCCACCACGCGCCTGAGCCTCGAATCTAATCTCTCTGTCCATGCCAAACCACCTAGGCCTTTGATCTATCACCTCAGAGTCACAGGTATCCCTGCCATCCCCCTACTAGCTTCCGCGTATATTCCACTCTCCTGGACGTAGTCCCTGAACAGCTGCCATCCCCTTGATCCAGGCATTAATTCCAGAGCCGGCGCCCTACGCTTTCCGCTTTTCAGCCGCCATGTTGCCAGTGCTTTTCGACACTGTACAAGGTGACCAATTGATTTTTCCCTCCCACACTCGCAGTTAAGTGTAGCATCAGCGTGATTGAAGCAGCGATGATATGCCGCAAAATCCCCATGTCCGGTTCGGGCAGCGATCAAGCGTGCGAAGACCGCTCTAGGTAGCGCTAGCTCTGGCGGTTTCTTACGCCGCATCTCGAGTTCAAGATCGGCGTAGTGTTTGGGGCGATTCAAGTGCCACCAGTCCGTCAACATCTGCCTGGCCACTTCACGGGCTTTCCGTCCTGTTGAGGCGAGGGTCATCACACCATGTGTCGTCCTAGAGTTGTCCGGCGAGTTAAGCTCTCTTAGAGCGAGTTCATCGGCGATTTCATTTCCTACTAGCCCTTCGTGGCCCGGAATCCTTCCTATTTTGACAGGCGCGGCTGATCCCGCGGCCAGTTTCACGAACTTTTGGATACGCCAGGATGATGAGCCAGTTGTTCCCGTCAGTAAAGCCTGAACAGCCGCAGAATTGTCGAGAAGGATGTAGATAGCGCTGCGTCCTCGATCTCGATTGCTGGCAGTAATTGCTTCTAGAGCAGCCAAAGCTCCATGGACCTCCGCGTCGTAAACCTCCGCATTGGTAATTTTGCCTGAGCCGCTTTGATCAATTGTCGTACCTGTGCCACTTATAAAGGTCACAAAGGCCCATGACACTTTGTCGGTGGACGCCCCAGAACCATCACTGTAAACGCAGAGATAGCCGGGTAGGAGTGTAGGTAGCCACTCTCTTATGAACTTGGCAGCCTCTTTCTTGCTTGTCCAGCAGGGGATTGGCTGAGGGGGGACCGGAGGTCGGAGCGGTGGTGGTAGTTCAGCCTCTGGCAGAAGTCGATACATCCTCTGGACCCTTGAATCATGAACTCTGCCCAGACCAAGTCTGGTTTTGTTGAATGTCTTTAGTCCAAGTCGGTGGCGAGCGCTGTCTGTGCTTTCCGTGGCCCGGAGTCGAAGCGGATGGTACTCATCTAGTCTTCGGATTCGTGCGGCAGTCTTGAGCCTGCGTTCCTCGAGCAGAAGGTGTGCTGGTGGAATGCCAGTCTCCCTTCTCAGGGCTGCGATGGGCATGGTGCGCCAGGTTGGTAGGGCCACGCGGATTCCGAAGGCAGAAGTTTGGTCAATAACTTTGCACTGTCTCTTACATGAATTTCGCGCGACACCCCGATATGTTTCCCTGGTTGGCCTCGGGTACCAAGATTCCGCTGCGTGCATCGCGATTGGTAGAAATATCGTGTAAACTACCGTAGTTAGTAAGTCGGGCCTTGGTCCCTGAGTGCACTGAGTGAGACGTCGGAAGTGTTGCACTAGCCGCATTGCTTTACTGGTCCACTTTGCGACGTGGCTTTCGAAGGTCAGACCGCAATCAAGGTGTACTCCGAGCCATCGGATATCGTCGGATGCTTGTACATCGCGAGTGCCTACCCTTATAGCCGGAAGATCGTGAGCCCTGGATCTGGGGCCGACGAAGTAGACTACTTCGGCCTTATCTGGGTCGAAAGAGACGGCATTATCAGCAGCCCACCCTAGGACTGCATCGACTTCTCTCTGGACAGCTGCTGCGGCTTCGTTTGGAGTTGAGCCTATGCCGAGGATAGCAACATCATCTGCATAGCCGAATCTCCAACTACTGCCCCCCACGACTTCGGCCATGTAAAGGGGGAAGAGAATTGGGGATAAAGGCGATCCTTGTGGCAGCCCGCACTCTAGGTGAATTGGGTCTGTTACTCCATCCTCGTGTCTGACACGGGCCGATCGTTCTTTCAGGAAAGACTTTATCCAAGTGATGGCTGGTTTCGGCCACCCAACTTTATTCATCCTTTGCAGCAGTCTTCCGTGGAGTACAGCGTCAAATGCACCCTGAACGTCTAGAGTGACAAGAACTGCTTTCTTCTGCCTCTTCATTGCATGCTCCACATCGTGGATAACGCATGAGACAAGGTCATTAGCTCATCTGCCGGAGAGTGCTCCAAAAAGCTGCTGCGGCACGGCCTTGTACGAGATGGCGGTGTAGGCCATGCGCCTTGCGACTAGTCTCTCAAGACCTTTGCCCAGGGAGGAGAGTAGTGCGATGGGCCTCCATCCTTTAGCTGTACTGAGATTACGGCCAGGTCTGGGGAGAAGAATTACTTCCGCTAGCTTGAATGCCTTCGGGAAGTGGTTCAGTCGAAGTGAGCCTTCAAAGAGTACTCTCACTGCTTGTCCTATTGACGGCCAGGCTGTCCTAAGAAGCCGCACAGAAATCATGTCTGCTCCGGGAGCTTTATTCTGGCAGGCCGTTGTGACCCACTTGGCTTCTTCATCAGTGACGCTTGAGGCCCATGGAAGGTTTCCGCGTCCTGGCTCGAGGTGTTTGATGTCCACGTCGTTTTGGCTGGTGAACCGGCCGAGAAGGAGATCGCGCAATAGAAGTGCACGCTTTCCTGGATCCGAAACAAAACCATCCGGAGTTTGGAGTGGCGGAGCGGCAGATGTAGGTTGCGGCTTTGCCCAGCGTGCCATCCGATACATGTCGATGTCTGTTGTAGCTTCCGAGAACTTTCGCTGCCAGTATTGGCGTTTCGCACTTCTGACTATGCGACGGAAATCCTTTCTACTCTCTTCGTCCCTGAATATCCTATATTTGCGTTTGGCCTGTGAGCATTCCAACGTCCACCAAGGTGCTGTCCTACCTTTCTTCGTGCTCCCGTGTCTTCCGGTAGCCCTGATAGCATCGCTGATGGTTTGAACCAGTTTATCCGCAAGGTTGTCCACCGCACTTGTTGAGACCATAGGCTGCATCCCTATTCCATGGGCCCACCTACCTAGTACCTTGGCGAAGTCTTCGAGGGCGTCGTCTGTCACTCGTACCGGTTGACCAGTTTTGATAACCGCTATGGCTTTCGAGTTCGGGCGGGGAACGTCTCCTGCAAGCGTTCTGTGGTCCGATGTTGAGTCAAGCTCTGCCGAGACATCTTCAAGGGCACCAGCGTTAGACCAGACCAGGTCGAGTGTGTTTCCAAAGTCGTGTGTCGGGACGCCCGGTGTGGAAGATAGGTCCATACCGTGCTCGAACATCCACTCGGTGAGCACCTGGCCGTCACCGTGTAGCCTAGTAGCCATTGGCTGCCAGTCGTTGTGAACAGCATTGAAATCTCCGCCAATAACTGTAGGCCCAGATGGAGCCCATGATAGCAGCGGCATAAGGTCTGCTCCAGGAGCGCGGTATACGGAGACAAATGTGACTCCTTCTACCTTTACTGCAGTGAGATCTGGTGATGTCTCGCAGATTGCTTGCTGTTGGCACTTGATCCCTTTTCGCGTGTAGATGAGGGAGCGTGGCCTTGAAGAGTTGGCAGCGACACGGTGAGGCAAATGCCTATCGAATCCGGGATGCGACTTGGTGAGCCAGAAGCCGTCCTTGTGTTTAGTCCAGGGTTCCTGGATGAGTAGGACATTGGTTCCTGAATCCCAAGCAGATTGCAGGATGATGTCCGTAGCCGGGTCTCCTCTGCCCAGATTAGCGCAGAGGAACGAGATTGTTGTTGCCGTTTTTTGAAGCTCGGTTGGGTTGTGGTCCCTTACGGGCATTGAGCAACGTTTGTGTTTTCGTTTTCAGCAGTAGCCTCGGTGGCTTTCTGCTTTGCTTCCATCTCTCTGATCGAAGTATTCCTTTCTTTTTGACCCTACTCGCGGATCACCGACAGCTGGTCTCTTGTGTATTGCACTGAATTCCCACCAGCCCGTGTTGGCCTAGCCATATAGTTAGGCTCATTTGCAGCATGTGGCCCGTGGCAATTGATGCACCTTAGTACGGCCAGTTTGCACTCAGTAGCTTTGTGCTCAATTGAGCCACAGCGGGTGCAGCGCTCTGCTCGTGAACAAATTTTAGTTGGGTGGTGTCCCCAGCATCGGTTGCATTGCGCAATTTTGAGCTTGCGCTGGAGTTCGTGGAGGCGCCCGCTTTCTTCAAACAGTCTTTCTCCAAGTTTCGGTTTTCCTGTTGCGAAGTGCAACACCCAGTCCGTTGACGGCCTGGCCATGCTAGTAGCAAAAGCACGAGCTGCTTCTTCTATTACCATCTCTGGTGTCACTATGGTGGGCCCTTCCAGAGTGTAAAGCTTGTCTGGGATATTCGGTGCCAGGACTGATATCCAGTTGGAGGCAGCTTCCAATTTCATTTCTGAGCTATCTAATATGGCTCCTCCTGAGAGAAGTGCACCTCTAGCTCCTTCCCCTTCGGCTTGTATTGCGAACCCTGAGTTCACGACAGTGACCTGTTTGATTGTCGAGTTGGCCAGACGCAGCTTGCTAGCTAGGCTTATTTTAACGAAGTGGGGTGACATACATCTCCACGGGTGGTCAGGTTTGAGGCGCAAAAATACGCGCTCGTCAGGTCGCTGGGGGTTTGTTGCTGGAGCTTTAGGCTTCGGCGCGGAAACGGGCCTCACTGGCACTGTCTTGGGTGTTGAAGTTGGAGCCGCTTGGTTTGCTGGCTTGTTTCTTTTTCCCAACACCTCGGTCCAAGATTTCTCTGTAGCGTTGTTGTTGGTTTTGTTTGAGCCCTGGTTGGGCTGGAGAGTTGCGGTTGTGGCTACCGGCCTTTGTGGTGCCGGTATATTCTTTTCTCTGGCAAGGATCAGCACTGGACGTGTAACGCTTGCAGGACTTTGTTTTGGAGGCTCTGTGACTTGAGCCGGGTTAGATGTGTTAGTATGGCCGCGTGCAGCCTTTGGGGGAGCGTTGGCGTCTGCTTGAGATGGGTTGCCCCATAAAATTTCCAGTATCTTGCCCTGAAGGGCCAGTAAGTCCTGATCAAAGAGTTTTCGAAGTCTCTCGTCAGTGACTGGTTCCAACAGCTTGCAGAACCCGATGATGAAACGCTCTGCTTGTGCAGAGCGCGTCTGGAATATCCTGCCCTGTTCGGCGAGGAATTCGGTCGCGACAATTTGAGGCGACGGAGTTTGTTGGTGGGGCGAGCTTCGATGACTCGCCTCGTAGATTGGCTCTACAAATTGTTGGGTGGGTGGTTGTGATGGCGGTTGTGGCCCGTGAAGGACCATTTCGACGTCTTGACGCGTCGAACATTGAGTGGGGAGGGGGGGCCAGGGGCCAGCCTCTGCGGAGGACTGGGGCGGCATGGGTGATTGAGAGATGAATTTGTCAGTAAAATGTCGTAGGTAGAATGCGATGTGATGGATTGCGTTGGTATCTTATTCTGGCAGACAGCTGCTTGGGCTCTTTTGTAATTTTTAGGTGCTGTAGGGCACGCTAGAGCGTCAGGTAGTTCTGTAGGGACTGGGCTGTCCAGTACGTGACATAAGTCACGAGCTGTGGACAGGCACGACGTTAAATTTAACCAAAATCAAATCAATCAATCCTGGGTTAGCCTGTGAATGATTAGCAGAACAGTAGAGCAACAGCACGACACGGCTGTCTGCCACAAGCCTATTCTCAAGTCTATTTTCACTTACACCTTGCCATTATTATAATTGGTATATGATTTGGGAATGTACACTTGCGCTGGAACAGCTAAGATAGTTTGTGGAGAGATATCTTCATTAATATGCAGAAGTGGAGTTTTTATGATAATTATTGTGATAATTATTATGTTACAGATAGGGGGAAGCTCGTCCCTTATCCCCTAGTCATCGACTTTGTAATCTCGGACAACAGGCATAAAATAATTATGGATTGTTAGATATTGATATGTGTAAATATACGTTAAGTATTGCAAAGAAAATATAATAAAATTGTAGATGTAAATGTAGATGAAAGATAATTGATTATATTAAAAGATGTACTTTCTATAGAGCCTGCCCATCTTCACCTCCGGTCTAGGTCACTTGTAACCTATATATCCAAAGTATTCATGCGTCATCCATCCACTTCGCAACACATCAAGACTTAATCTTTCAGTTAGATCTAGTTACAGTCCTGTTTACAGAATGTTACATTAATGTTCGCGATGGTGGTGTTTTCCTATGCTAAACATGTTCCATGCATCTACACCCCTGAGCCGTGTAACTGCTGGAAATTCACTGATGTAACAGTTTAAGGCTGTAACAGCTGGTGAACCGACGGTAAACCCTGTAGCCTTCATTGGCCAATGCAGGCACCCTTTCCACCCGCTGGGACGTCAAGTAATGGAAAACTCACACTACGGCTCGGACTACTAGCAAACACTCGGACAGTCGCGGGGAGGATTGCCTCGAGCACGGGGAGTGACATAATTAGAGGACTGTGCGGTGGACCATGTGCCGGAACATCTATTGAGAAAGTTAACAGCACTCAGATGAGCTCAGAGAGGATTGTTTCGGGCACGGCAAAACTGATTGAAAGGTAGCCGAGTGGTAGGGCGAGCGTCGGGAGTTAATACCAATGCAGAAACCTAAGCTCCCCATGGGTACATCTGTCCGCTCTTAGGAATAGATGCGGGCCACGTATTGGAGGAGAGCGCGGGTATAAATAATCACTTCTTCTACATACATATTTTCTCTTTAGAAGAATCGTAAACTATTGATTGTGCATCTCAAGCTAACTTGAGAACTTCCCTGACTGTCACAAACACACATGTATCAAAACTGAACCTCTCACACTTTGAATTATAGACCTTCAGATTATACTCCAAGAAGAAACAGTAGCCTGAAATATATCCGAGCATCTCTGTATATTCCTGACCCTGGTCTAATCCAAACAACCTCCATCTTTGCTCAAGCTCATAACTTTAACAAAATTTTCTGTATGACAGCTGTAGTTAGAGGCTCAAAGTTGGGTAACCAAACTCTCTCTCTATAATGCAATATGTTTTCGGCTGAAATTAAGCATTCTCCAGTTGCAATCCTGAGTTTCAGATCAGTGGCAAATTGTCTATCTTAGTCTCTAATGGCGTTGAATGCTTTCAGATAATTTTCAATTATTTCTCCTGATTGTAATGCTTCATTTCATAAGTTTTTGAGGACTGGATCATCTAAAAATGGACATCCTAGGTCTTCAGTATTTAATGAATTAATCCAAAACTTTGGTTCCAGTAGGGTATTTTGTAGAGCAGCAATCCTTGAATCTGAAGCATCCTTAGGAATATCCTGTTCTCTTCTAGAAAGCGGATCTGGTATAGTACTAGACTTTCCAGGTCTATGCTTAAGCTGAAAGTTCAGAGGAGTAAGAAGTTCCATCCATCTGACTTGTCTTTCATTTAGGACCTTTTTCTTTTTAAATGGCTCCAGATTTTTGTGGTCTGTGAGAGTAGTAATTGCTTTCTTGAGTCCTCTGAGCTCACTATTCCACTCCTTGATGCATTTTACAATTGCTAGTAGCTCCTTATCATGAATGTCATAATTGCATTCCACTGGAAGGTGATTGGCTGAGAAGAATGTAACTGGTCTCCATACCTTAGATACTGGGTCAAGTTGAGTTAAGGCTCCTCCAATAGCCCATCCTGATGAGTCTGGCTCGAGCTGTGTTTCACCATCTGGATTGAATGAGGCCAGAACAGGCTCCTCCTTCAAGAGTTTCTTCAATTGCTGAAAGGATTGTTCCCGGTCTCTATCCCATTCAAACTTTTGATCTCTTTTGGTGAGATTTGTCAGGGGCCTTGTTAGTTTTCCAAAATCTTTGATGAAAAGCCTATAATAGTTGGCAAAACCGAGAAATGATCTTACTGATTTAAGATTTGTTGGCAACTTCCATTCAGTGATTGCTTCTACTTTAGCAGGGTTCATCCTAATTCCAGATCCCACATCAATGATGTATCCCAGATACTTAGTCTTCTTAGTTTCAAACTCGCACTTTGAGATATCTAAATGTAGCCCATTTTCTAGCAAGCTTGATAACACGTTGGCAACCTTACCCGATGGTCTGTTACTGTCCCAGATGTGAAGATAAGAATATCATCAACATATGCCGAGTAAAAGTCATCCAAGTACTCCCGAAGAACCTAGTTGATGTATCTCTGGAAAGTTGCAGGTGATCCAGTAAGTCCAAAAGGGCAGACTTTCCACTTAAATAAACCATACCTTGTTCTGAAAGCAGTCTTCCACTCTTCACCTTTTGCCATCCTTATTCTGTGAAATGTGGCTGACACGTCTAATTTTGTTAGCCATTTAGCGGAGTTTAGCGCATTTTTTGTCTCTTTAATGAGAGGAAGAGGATATCTGTCTTTCTTTGTGATAGCATTTATTCCTCTATAGTCCACACAGAATCTCAGGCCATCTCCAGGCTTCCTTGCAAATAGAACCGGTGCTGCAGCAGAAGATTTACTTTGTTTCATAAAATCCTTATCTAGTAGGCTGGTGAGTTCTTTTCGTAGCACAAGTAACTCATCATGACTCATATTGTATAAAGGCCCCCATGATACAGGTTTATCATTTCCATTCTCATCTTTCTCAAGAGGTATTTCATGACCAATTCCAGGCCTGTGGACTGGCAGAGCCTCTGCTTTTTTGGGGTTGAAAATCTGTGCATAAGACTTGTAGGGGTCGGGTTATAGTGAGACTATTTCTTCTAGAGAGAGCTGTGTCTTTGGCCTCAGTGCTTTGTCAATGTCAGATAAAGAGGCTGCAAACACTTGTATTGTCTGGTTCTTTCTTGCTCTATTTGCAAGGCCTGCAAAGGTCGAGGCCATTACTTGATCTGCAGTGAATGGAGAATCTCCAAGCTTTTTGTTTCTCATTTCTCGAGCTTCATTACCTATGAGCATTAAGCCATGTTGTTTGAATCTTAATTGAGAATTCACTGAGTCTAGCTCTGCATGGTAATACTTTAGCCAGGGCATTCCTAGGATCAAATCTTATGTCTAGTTAGGTACCACATATGCCCAGGCTTTTTCAATTTTTAGACCTCCATTGTCCAAGCTCAAGCAGGCTACTTGGTCAATTACTTCAGCAATGTTGTCTAAGACTCCAGTGATATCTCTTGGTTGTAGAGGAGAACTCGCTAATTTAAGTTTCGACAGCTGTTTCTTGCTTATGGTTGCAAAGGCTGATGATCCAGGGTCCATAAGAATGCGCAATTGATAAGATTCATCGATGAGAGTAGTTGTGTGGAAAATTTCACAGTCCATACTAGGTTTGAACAGATTCCATTATTCTTTAGATACAATGCCCCTATTGAGAACTTTCCAAAATTTTGGCTCTCCTTCAGGCTGAGCCATTCTTTGCAGTTCTTTCTCTCCTTTGCTAGATAACCTGACCACATTAATATTAGCTGTCTTAATTGGTGGTAAATATTCGCAATTAGGAACAATATGTTCCTTGTGGCCGTATCTTACACATAGTCCTTTCTTCTTTCTAAAGGCCAGTACATCTTTTGTGACCCAGGTTGCCCTTTTTTGTTGAGTCTAGTCCAATGAGGTAGCTACTTTTAGTTTCCAATCTATCTGCATTGTCACGGTTCGAGTGTCGGTGCTGGAGCAATCAGATATACAAAGGTAGTTTATAATTTTCTCTATGGCTAACTATCAGAGTATTACTTCAACTATTTATACATTTATGAAGATCTCTAGAAAACTCGTTCTTGGCTGATATCTGCCTCTCGTATATTCCAGTCATAGTAGTTCCCAGTCTTGCTACCAATTTCTAGAATATTCCAGTCAAAGCTGAACTGATCTGGAATAAAGCTAGACCACTTTAGAATTATAGAAGCACGTGAATACAGCCACGTGCCATACAACAATCGGCTCACAAGCTGTTACATGCATAGAGCCTTTATTATAAGGTAGTGTAAGCAGACTTGTGCTTGCATAAATCTGGATCCAGTCCAAAAGCGAGAGCACGATCTGCGTGCAGGCATGTCAGACTAGTAATGATGATCAGGGGCATCAATAGGGTAGAACTAGATATTATAGTGCTACAATGGACTCGTAGCACAGAGACAATTAATCAATTCATTCTTGTATTCGCTTTTACCTTTTGGAGATTCACGTGACATTTGTGTTGTAAAAATCTGAGTTCATAACTGCACACACCTTCAGGGGATAACTGTGCACCAGCAAAGTTAACCCCTTAGAGTCTGATCACTATTGCCTCCTGGTCCCTACACACTAACATCAATGTGTTCACTACAATGAGGACACCATTGTAGTTACTCTAGCTATCATAGACAATACCATGTAGAGGAATAAGGGTAGGAACTCCTGTATATAGATAGGGCCTTTTTACTCTCAGTATCTATACATCAATCATCCACAAATACAATTCACCATCAATCAATCATCTTACTCTGTCCAAGTGATCTATTGAATTCTCCTGTCACGGTTTCGAGGGACAAGTGCTGGGGCAACTATGTGGTCGATGGTAGTAAATAATAATTCTAAAGAGAGAACTTCCACTACATCTATCTATTCATTTATATACGTGAAAGCCTCCTCGCCACCAAGGCTAATCCCTCTCCTGTTTCTATGCTATGGGACTCCCCTAGTGTTCTGACTATGCCTGTAATATAGCACTATTGCGTTATGGTCCGGAAGGATTGTACTCGGTCTCGTATATTCCCAGTCAGTGTAAGCCTATCAACATGTGGTGCAGTGCCGTACTGCCGTGCCGCACTGTCGAGTCCGATGCCATGTGAATACCATGCAAATGCCGACGCAAAAGTATTGTATTGGGTGGCGTCGCATATTAGCGCATTGGTAGCCATTAATAACGCCACTCGAATCAGGCCTAAGTTAACCAACATAGGCTACAGGGACCAATCGGCTTACCAGCCGTTACATCTCCCATACCTATCAGTATTCTATTCACAAGGTGACGTCTCCCTATCCATCGCCCTCAGCCTTTCAATAATTTGCACGAAGACCTCTCTAAGTTTTACATGGTAGCATTATTCTTGGTTGATTCAAACGAAAATTCGACGGTAGAAGACTTAATTGGAGCTTTGTTATATTGTGGACGAATTGTTTGTGACAATTTTGGAGAGGAATTTTAATCTTGTGAAATGTCGGCCTTTGGATTATCGAAAGCGGATCGGGAAATTGCTGCTCAAGGCACCGATTTGAATGAGGCTGCTGTGGAAAAGAAGCGGTCGGGTAAAAGTGTTGCTAGTCGCTCTGGTCGTGTGCCGGGCAACTTCAGCAATGAGTTCGACTTGGCATCGAACGAAAGTTATAGCAAATGTCTGATGTCTGCACCAAGAACAAAAAGTTCAGATAAACAATCCACCGAAAGAAAGGATCGGGACGAAGATGAATGTTGCGAAAAGATTTCAGGGCAAGCTGCATTTTCAAGGCCGTCGGATCAATATGGTGAATACAGAGACTCACCAAACGACGAAGATGCAGGTGCAGGATGGGACAGGTCTGCTGTAACAGCATCAAGGAATGGAAGCAAAACCTTGCTGGAATGGAATCTTTTTGACTGGAAACCACCCCAGTCGGATTTCCTAAGAGGAATTGGAAATTGATCTATGTACCGAGAGGCGGTGTTATTGCAACTAGAATGCATCGGGTATGAAGCCGGTATGAAATTGACACCGTTGGACGAGGTGAGACTCGCCGCTGTTATTCAGCGAACCACAACTGCAGAAACTAGGAGCCTAGTTATAGGTATGAAACGAGGCACAGAAATTATGAGGTTTTTTGAACGAACCTATCGGCAAGTTGGCGAAATACAACAAGAAGCCATTTGGGGAAACCTCATCGCTCTCAAGTATACAGGAGGGTGTCCAGTAGAGTATGTCACGAAGTTCAATACAGTGGTTAGGGACTACATGTCCACGGGTGGGACTTTGGATGAAAGGCAAATCTTAATAATCTTTAAGCAATCGACATAAGAAGCTGGAGGATGGAACGCCATGGTTTCTACAATAGCACGCTTTCAAAACTGGTCGGTGGAGAGCCTCATTCAAGATTTTATCTCTCATCACTATGACAGGATCGGAGAATCAATCAAAGTGGATAAGCCCAAGAGGACTGAGTCAAAGAAAAATTACCACAACATTCAATATAGGGAAAGCTTGAGTGATCGAGAAAAGTCTGGGAGAAAGACGAATGAAGACAATCCTTGGAAGAAATCTTTCATTCGTTGCTATAAGTGCAAAGAAGAAGGGCACATCGCCAAAAATTGTCCCATGAGAAAGAAAAGTGAAGCATACAGTTCCTATACTACATATGGACAAACAGCAAATGAAATAGGTCCACCGGCTGCAATTGCCCAGGAATACTGCCAGATTCCTGAAGAATTTGTTGGGAGTAGCTTTGCTGCTAAGGTAGGCCCACAGGTCTACGAAGACAGGGTCTCGTTTTACGACAACGAGATGGCGCATCGTCGTGGTGAGGTGGTGGTTGATAAAGAACCGCCGGAGTCAGGAGCACCAGAAATGTCTATCGAATGTTGCCGGCAGATTCTCAGTGGTTCAGGAGATACTAGGGTCGCAAACTTCCAGCTCACGGTCAATGATGCCAATTTAGATGCAAATCATCGTCGGAAATATTCTAAGCCGGGCATATGTGCTGAGCTGAAGCCTCCGGAATATCAAATCCTGACTGGAAACGGAACTGATCGCGCGAAATTTGTTAGCGACGTTTGTATACCTGAAGTTCTAGATTCTCTTGTATCACCCGAAGTGATAGAGCGTGAGAGAGTTGGCTATAGTCCAGACAATAAGCCGCAGCAAATGTCGACAAGAGGGCGTGGTCGGCTCAAGCGCACCCTTTCATGGCCCTGTGGAAGTCAGCAGATGATAGATTCAAACGCTTCGCCGGATTTGGGTAAGAAGATAGGAATAGCTCTGCGTGAAATTGATAAAGTTTTGTCTTTCGAGGCGATTAAAGAGAACGAAAGACGCAAGTGGACAGTTGCTCGCAGCCAGAAAACCCAAAGCTGTTCATCTCAAGGAACCTGTAAGGCCGTATCCCGAAAAGCCATGAAAGATAGAGGGCGTCTTGGAAAATCGAAATGGACATCGAAATTGGCGTCAAAGAAGAAACGCAAATCAAACGTGAGACCGGACAAGCATAGAGCTATAGTACTGACTGCAGGTTGTAGTCGGACTGAAGAAGATGACTCCAATGAAGAATCATTCTGACACTCACCTGAGTAACTAGGATTTATGGACGGATCTTTGCTTTAGGACTGAGAGGGCGTGTAAGCAGACTTGTGCTTGCGTAAGTCTGGATCCAGTCCAAAAGCGAAAGCACGATCTGCGTGCAGGCATGTCAGACTAGTAATGATGATCAGGGGCATCAATAGGGTAGAACTAGATATTATAGTGCTACAATGGACTCGTAGCACGGAGAAAATTAATCAATTCATTCTTGTATTCGCTTTTACCTTTTGAAGATTCACGTGACATTCGCACGAAGACCTCTCTAAGTTTTACAGGTAGCTTTGTATTTGGGCCTCCACTTTCTGCTGCATAAAATTCTGGATATTGCTGATTTATGGCCTCCAAATCACTGTGGAGAGTATGGACGTATGAAATAAATTCAGACCATGAATTTCTTGGAGATGATCCAAGTAGAGCGCGCTAGGGCTCTCTTGTGAGAGCGTTTTTGAGTAGGGAGATCTTTTGACTGTCAGAATACAAGGACCAGCCAGCATTTGCCAAAACTGTTTCAAATTTCGTCAAGAACAGTGGTAAAAGTTCATCCTCTTTCTGCTCTATCCTATAGAGCTCTCTCTCAGCTCTCGCCTTTTTATTGGGATCCTCAAATATAGTATTGAGGTAATACAAGAAGTCAATTCCTACACCTTCTACATTTTCTGACAGGGTTCTAGCTGTAGCAGAAACCATCTTTATAGAATCACTATCAAGTCACGAGTAAATGTACATGAACTGATGGATGTCGCAGTCTAAGCATAGGCACTTGAGCAACCTTATGGTCAGAGGTAGTTTATTTTCAATCTATGGTGAGCTACAGACTAAAGAGGATTATAACAGCTATTTTATACATCATTATTATCCCTACCAATGATACAGTTTCACATATGTGTTTGCGTATCATTTTCTCGTATCTCGTTCCCGTATCCCATTCTCATATTCCATTCCCGTATCTCGCTCTTTGGCCCTCTTGCGTCTTGTCCTTGAGGTTTTATGATGATCTGAGTGACACTTGGAAGCCCCTGCTTCCGAGAATAGATTTGCGCTAAGCCTGCGCTAGACAGCGCAGGCTACAGGCAAACACCGGCTTACCAGCCGTCACAATGGAAAGGAGATCCAAGTGCTTCACCATCCTTTAATAATTTGTGCTGTGCTCCAAGATGCCATTCAACCCACATTGTCATATCTCCTTTAAATTTATCAATTTGTGGCAGCTTCTCTTTGATATCTTTAGGCTGCTCCATTTTTGTAATTTCTGGTATTATTCTAACCTGCCTTGCTTTGTAGAGGGTCTCAGTGGTAGATTGTGCATGTTGTTTGAGGTTATGTATAAGCTTGCTCTACTCCTTCATCTCTGAATTTTGCTGATCTAATTGTTGCTGTAGTTTGTTGATAAACTCAAGGAGCTGTTGGTTTTGAGACTCTCCATCATTTTTATCTGTTCAATTTGACATGATTGATAACCTAAAAAAAAGGCCACAAAAGAGCAAGCAGCAGCTTAAATAACAGAATTTGTTGGTAGGCGTATTCACTGTGTAACTGCTAGCAGTATGTCGTCAATGATTATTATTGTGTATTCTCTATTCTCTTCAATTCTACGGGAAGATTTAATGGAAGTATGTCGCATGATGTAGCCACATGATATCATGAACTACTGACAATGATCCAACAGAATTAGGAGGAGGTTGCCCTAGTAAGATGCTCCTCAATAACTCTGAAGCTGTCCGCTCCCTCAAAACAGGACGAAGTAAGTCGTCCCAAGCTACAGTCGACAAAGTTACAACTCTCCTTCAATCAAACGAGTTAGTAGAGATCCGATGGATCCCAGGCCATTCTGGCATTATCGGGAACATCCATGTGGATAAAATGGCTAAATCAGCTTTGAAAGATTTTCCATTGGTCTCAAATGCAGCTTTCACTTCAAGAATAAATCAAGGACAAGTATACACTTTCGCAGCTCTAAATCGATATCTTAGAGATCGTGCTGATGAGACCGTAGATTCTTGGTGGAAAGCGAACAGACCCAGTCGATACAAAGACCTGGATTTGTTGATGAAGCGAAAACGACCACCAGAGCTCGCTCTTCCAAAATGGGCGTATCATCGTCTGATAGCGGCTAGGACTGGTCATGGCAATTTTGCCAAGTATCACAAGAGGTTTCACCACGAAGGAATAGACCTTATGTGCAAATGTGGCCGAGAAAGACGCCCGTGGCATTTCCCTGAATGCCGGACAGCGCTAAATGAATGGCGGAAAACAACAAAGGAAATAGCACCAAGTATATGGACAATGTTGGGAGAAAAGGGATGGATAGCTTTTTATAGATTCCTTACCGTAACAGGATGCTACGGGGTGCAAAGTAGGACTTGAATGACCGAGGTTTTCTGGGATACATATAGTACAGGAAACTGCTATGAGATAGCTGGCTAGGCGCAAGGCGTTAAGTCAGGGCAGCAAAAGTTTTTGGTGAAATATTTGTCTTTATTAGATCATGTAAATTTCTGGCCACATAAAGCCAGCATCAGTGGTGTTTGTGGGTCCCCCCGGGAACACGCACCCGTGTCAAGCCTCCTGGGTGTAGGGCTTTAGCCTGATACGTTAAACAATTCAATTCAATCCAACAGAATTACTGAATATAGCAACTAGATAGCTTCAAATAAAACTTGTTCGGATTAGGTCCTGGTCAATGATGTCTAGCCTAATTGTGCTATGTTGCAGGCTACTGTTACAATTATTCATGGGGTCATCATCAGGGTTGTGAGTAGTTTCGGTTTTGTTGTGGGTTGTTAGATTGATACCTAAGCGTGTCTCATAGTAGTCAGACATGCGACTCGAGTAGCATATGCACGGTAAACCTCAACCCCAAAATGATGATACGAATTAAGCTTTACATGCTACGTCCTGTATGGCTAGCGTGGTTGGAATATGGGGAATTTACCTGTAGATAGATAAAGACGTTGTAGCCCCCTGATAGTTGGGACAAGTCTTCTACAATATTATATCGGAATCATATCTAGCCACTCATTAAGCAATCTCATGAATTATTTCCAATGTCTGTGATAACAGACATACATATACAATGTCGACAACAACTTTAAAGTCGATAAAAACTTGATATATTTTCAGTAGAAAAATAAAGATGATTATATGCTAAAGCAAATGAATTCGAAACACAGATTTATTTAAAACTTAAAAATTTTGAACTAAACTGGTGAGATACAATGATTGTGAAATATTTGATAATTTTCAGCAATTCAATTTATTTTTAAAAAAATAATAATAATAAAAAGCAGTAATCAATATTACCCGCACTTCATTATTCTAGTTTAACGTCCTATGCGGTATCTATATACAGAACCATGAAGACTGTAAGCCATGTTAATAAGAGAAAAAGCTTTCAACAAACAAAACCCGATGTCCTGCCACTCTGAACCGACCCGGCTTAATATTGTAATTTGTTTGCTAGACCTGGCGGTGTAGCTTATCACATTTAGAGAGTGTATTCTAGAATGCAGTGATGGCTCGTTACAGATGCGATTGCGACAATACAATTGAGGGTTGTATGAAAGTTTGGCACTTCTACGGGTCTCAATTATGTGAAGGTTGATTCAATTATTTAATGATAATTGCTTGTTATGTCTATCTACAGAGAACGTGCTACAGCTCTATGTGTGCCCGTAATCGCTTAGATTTGGCTGGTGGGCTGTTCCCTCTTTTACTTCGCTCCCGTGTTCCATCACGTGAGATGTAATAACTGCTCACCACAAAGTCCGCAGATTGAACAGCGTTAGATCACAACACTTAATGCTGAGGACGTTCCTTTAAACCATAATTTTATAAACCTTCCCCAAAATTCATTAACTCCCCCTTCAATCAGACTAACTTTATGAGAAATTAAATAGAGAAGGCACCTCCTCACTCGACATTGGTCTTCGAAGTGTTCGAAGAGCTGGCCCCAATGGTGGTGCTACTGTCGAGGCGATGGTTGGTACCGCTGGGACTTCGACTACCTTGCGTGGTCGTCCCGGCCCTCTTTTGAGTCCTTCAGCCTTTTTACTGGTGACCAAAGTGAACCCTTGATCATCAGTCGTTCCGGCTTTTCGTATTGGCGCCATTGTTGGTTTTTCATTCCATATTTCCGCCGTTCTTGACGACAGCTCCATCCGAGCCTTCTCCACACTTCCCTTGTAGACCTGGTAGGTCCGACACGCTACTTTCTGCCACGAACGGTGCTCCTTGCCGCAGTTCGCACAAGAAACCCTTTTCCTCGGACAGTCCCGAGTTTGGTGAGCGCCAGCGCACTCACCGCACCTGGCTGCCTTTCAACACGACGCCTGCGTGTGACCCCACTGGCTGCAGTTGTAACACTGCTTTGGCTGTGACCGTGGTGACCACACCTGCGCGGTGTAGAGCATGGCGTTCATGACAAGGCCGTTTCGGACTACTTCCGTCTGCATTACCTCCGATGGGAGGCTTACCACAATTGATCCACGAGTGCGGCCATTTTTCTCTGACCGCTGGTGTTCCTTTCCGTCGTGTAACCACCTTATACGACTTATGACTGAGCCTGGAATCCGTGCCTTCGCAGCCGTCTCTGTCTCTCTGATGATGGCAAAATTGTTGGCATCTCTGCCCCCTTAAATTCGTGTCCGCAATGGGACACCGTTGACCTCGACTGGAAAATCTTGCCGCAGAATTTTGAAATCCGTTGGTTTTCGTATATTTAGCGCCGCGTCTCTCTGGGACGCCAACTGGACGAACACCTCAGTGTCGTTGCTTCGCATTTGGCGAATCGCGTATGCGCCTTGAATATGTTGCTATGCCTTTGAGAGCAGCTCTTGTGGCTGCAAGTTTTGTGCGCCATCGATTCTTATTCTAACCGCTGTCTTCGTCATTTGCGGAGCCACGACCGACGCGTAGCTTCTTGGTGTCGGCGCGCCCGAAACCGCTGCTGGTGCAGCTTTTCGAGCGGGATCCGCGAGGCTCTTTTTGAAAACCTCCTCGATAGGAGACTTCTTCTGGAACATTTCCGTCCAGGCCCTTTTGTGCGCGTTGAAGGCCTTGACGGCCTCGTTCACGTCCTCCATTGAGGGTAAGTCCTCCTCATCCATCTCTCCCATTACGATTAGTCTAACCTGTCTCAGTAGTTTCCCCAGGATTACAAGGTTTCTATCCTTTGGAGCTGTCTACGCTCCGCTGCCATTGTTTGTTGGGGCCATTGTCGCATTTTGCGACGCGTTGAAACCGCTGAATTTACCCATACCAGCACCCACACTCGCCATGTTGGAGGACGGAAAGCGAAAAGATGAGTGGAGGGTAATGAAGATACAAAAATAATGATCACGATGTCAAATTGATGATACAGGCAGCGTGGAACGCTGCGCAGCTTTCTGGCAAAAAATATGTTTTTTCATTACCCGCACTTGGTGATGTAACTGAGGTTAATAAAAAGTACTTGTCCTTAGGTGAGTTCACGATAGTATAAGAGTCATAAGTAGAATTGTTTTCAAGTTGTACTGTAGGCTGTATTGAAGATCGTGAACTACAGAAAGAAGATGAGGTGAGAACGTTCTTTCTTGTATACATGATGGGTGGTCAATGCTTGTAACAAAATACCTTGTTTCCTAATCAGTCTTGGCTCGTTTATTCATGACCTAGCCTTAGGTGCCTTAGGCCCCAGCCTATGACAAGGGCGTTTATATCATTCTCACAGTTAGAATGGGCTTCGATTTTACCTACGGCGCAGTTAGCTATCAATAATAGGGATAGTTCGGTTTCAACGCTAAGCCCGTTTTTCCTGGAACATGGTTATCACGCAGAGTCAGTACAGCTCAAGTAGCCTCTATCAGCGCGAGCCAAACAAGCTGAAGAATTCACGGCAGCGGCGAAGGCGGCCGCGCAGCAGATAATGAAAGAGCAGGCAAACAAGAAGAGGAATCCTCCGCCACGGTTTAAGGTGGGTGATAAGGTGAGGCTCAGCCTTAAGAACATTTCCACGCCTCAGCCAAAGAAGCAGTTAGCGTGAGTTGACGCAAAATACACGATAGTCAAGATATACTACGGCCTGTGGTAGAGCTGGATGTTCCGTCTAGGATATGGCCAATATTTCACGTGGAACTGCTACGAAAGGCTAACGAGGACTCGCTACCCTCTAAGATCCAAGATGACACGCAACCTTCACCTGTGATGATAAAAGATGGAGATAAAACTACTGCCGAACAAGTTGTCGAACGGATTTGACGGGCAGAACAGTTGCGACGTGGGAGAGGGTGGGTTCGATAAATGTTGGTCAAATGGAAGGGTTTTGTCGAACGAAGTTGTGTTGGAAATATCGCACAATGAAATGGGCGCAATATTGATGGAATGAAAGTAGAGGTTGACTGAAAGAGTGTCATGTTCGGATTACAGCTAGAAGTGTGGGAAGTGTGCGCTACAAGTACAAGTGAAAGCGACTCGGAGCCTAAGCCACAGCATAAACGAGTGAGGCGCCATCTAGGCATAGAAAACCCCCAATAACCTCCTTTTGCCCACGCCACACAGCCGCTCATGTACTCAATAGGTAGCCCAAAGCGCTACCAAATTACCCATTCCAACCTCTTTTATACACACAAGGTTGTGTCGAGAACTTAGACGAAACGGAGGGCCCGTACGTCCACAACACCCTGTGTCTCCATTTCCAACAACTTGGGAAGATCGTGCAGACCTGGAGGATGCAGAAGCCATGGATCGTTCCGAGGCGTTATACGGCAAAGGAGACAAAATCATACAATACGAAGGAGCTAGAAAAGGTCGGCAGAGAGCATGAACTTGTCGAAGATAAAGGGGGAGTAATGTGATAGTTTTTGTGCGGATTATGACGCACGGACTATACGAAGGTTAGAACTGCCACATTCCTCACGCAGAAGACATGTAACTGAAGTTAGAAAGCTTTACCACAGTGCCAACTGGTCTATCAGGGTCGTTGGCTTAGTTCGGAGGACTCGGGACGGAGTCGGGGTATAAAATAAAGCCAATAATAATTGGATCAGTCTAAAGTCTAGAATAATTACAAGACAAAAAGCTACAGAACAAATTCGGTCCGAAACCTTCCTTAAGTACTTAAGAGCAGCTACTACAATCAATGGTATGATAATCTACGGTTATAACATAGCAACTGATTGCTATGTTGATTAGTGACTGTTGCTGTCACAACATTGTAACCATTGCAACACATTGACTATGTTACTAGGAAAGCTCCTGACTTGGCCGACCAGACTAAACGCAGCATCTCCGCATTAGTCTATGGCACAATGGTAGTAACAAGCAGGCCATTTCCGAGGGATCGGGTTTCGGAATCCTGGAATCCGAAGAAGAAGTTTGAGGGTACAGCAACCCTCGGTGAAGTCTACAAAAAGCTTCAAAGTATATGGCAGGATACCAGCTGAATTCAGGGTATCTGCGAACTAGTCTTTCGCTCTCAGCGGAGATAAGAAAAAGTCACGTGGAAGATGTGGCAGGAAAGGGAACGGGCGAGAAGCGCGGGATCCGGACCAAACAGTATTTCTTCCGAATTTGATTTCAGTTTTTGATTTATGTTTTTGATTTTAGTTTTGCTGTTAACTTCTACAATTTCAGTAGAAGTTCATGCGGTTGGAATGAGTTGGGCCTGTACGCAGTGATCCTTGCCGGCTCCACCGGTCCTTGACCCAATGTGGAAAAGATAGCGTTAGCTTAGGACCAAATGTAAAAACAAAAAACAAAAAAACAAGCAGACCATTTTCCTCGTGGGAAAGCCGCTCTATGACATGGCCTAAAAAGGCTTAATTTTAGATTCTGTATATCTAGTAGCTATCTTACTATATATGGTAGACTTCTGAGCTCACACAGAGCGTCACACGGATTGGGACTGGTAATTAGGACTATTCCGACTTCGAGGTTAGACTGTGATAACGCAGCGCTCCTGGAGATGCGAATGGGGCGCACAAGGAGGTATCAAGGGGGTTACGTACCAGATGGGAAGTATGTTCAGTAGAAGAGGTGAGCCGGGAAGAAAGAATGATTCTCAAATGGCCAAGGTGGAGAGCTAAGACTAGTCCACACAGAGGATACTAGGGATAGGAGACCACGTGGTAGATTAACTCCCCAAGGAAGAAGTTATTAATTCCTCCCGAGTTATTGTCTTTCATGTACATCTGGATTCATCTAACCCTAAGACTGAGTAACAAAAGCAAGATAAATGGCTGGAAAAAGTCGTTGAAGATCTAACAAATTCCCAAGGAATTCCACACCCAAGAGAGATTTCGCTTTCAGAGTGTTAGCTCCGTGATGACCCCTTATATTTTTGCGACCGAATGTACGTTCTGGACAATAAACTGTAGTTCCTACCCGTAGAACCTTCTCATGATAGCCGTGAGAGAGGACAAGCAGGAATAAATGGCATTTTTTAAAGCCATTGTTGGAGATTCAGACCCCGTCGGTCTGAAGCTTCTCTACGATTAGAACAACCAAGATTCTCACACATGACTCACGACCAAGATGATTGATATCTTCTTTATTGAGTATGATTGATGCGTGAGACTCCACTGGTGCATGGTTTGCTTTGGTGCCAGTGAGATAGACTTACATGCACCGACCCTGATCCCATACTCATGTTATATACCGTCGTGTGATTCATTGTCGGTGTTAGAGTATGGAACAAGGAGTGGTAGATGATACCTAATTTGGATTGGTCCACCGAGAAGACACGTATGCAAGCTTTCTAGGAATCACCAAGACAGCAATTAACATTATCAATCCATTCCATTTCTCCCCCTCGTATCACACATTCTCCCGATTCATATCATTGGTATTCTATTCATAAACCGCGCCCATATTCTTTGAGCCGCCCTACTCATCGAACCCATGTCGATTTTCCAACTGCAGCAACCGATGACCGCTGGTGGCCCTGTTTATGCCCAAAAACTGAGCAATTTATTGGAAATTGCTACAACTGTCAAAGCTATGAGATTTCTAGACTCAGATATCGAGAGCCCTTAAACCTCACCCCCTATCAGTGCAGGGCTGGCGTGATATATCAGTAGACATTGTAAGTCCTCGAGCTGAATTTGATTGCTTTAACTGCGTTATGACTGAACTAAAGAGCGACATTATACCCCTTATCGTACCAAGATAAAAGCTGGAGAAAGTGCCAATTTTTTCGTCCAAGAAGTTGGGCGACTTATTGCGGTTCGGATAGGCTGACAACACTGCTATCCTCAGCATTGGTGGACCCCAGCAGATGCTGCCACAACCATTCAACACGGGTTGAACAGTATCCTGGACCGAGGAATGCAGTGCAACGCTATTGGCCGCACACTCATAGCGGGTATTTGGACAGGTTGGCCTGTGTGGAGGGTTACGCTCGTATCAGGCCTGCAGAGATAAATCGGGATCTCACCATCGCACCTTATGCTCGAAGAGCGGCGCCTTGCATTCGCAGCTAGGATCCGTCATCTAGATCAGTGCCAGCCCCTCCGCCTACGTGCTCTGGAGTGTAAAGAAGAGACTCGGTGTCGTCTGGGCTTACGCACATCTAATCGAGGCAGACATGGAAACG
This sequence comes from Blumeria graminis f. sp. triticale, assembly GCA_905067625.1. NCBI lineage: Eukaryota > Fungi > Ascomycota > Leotiomycetes > Helotiales > Erysiphaceae > Blumeria > Blumeria graminis. Next base: position 11,913,410 of record LR898468.1, on the reverse strand, counting down.
AGATGATCCACAATTCGCGGGTACAAGGCGCATCTCGGCTCCTGTCTATTATTATTCCTCTCTTGATATCGATCCGTACAAGCATACCGTATATTAGCAACTCATATTGATACTCAGGATTGCGATGAATGGTGTTCATTGCTGGAATATGATATCTTGGAATGCCAAGAATAACAAATTCGTAGGTCTGACTAATTGGACTATCAAATTCCCCATCAGGAGAGCAAGACTCAACACCTGTACGCGATGCCTTCTACGAACCTGGAAGTGAAATATTCTCCTAGATCCAAGTTGAGTCAAATTTTGCAATACCATAGAAGTTGGCCCACGAGGCAATGGTTCAAGATACTCCATGTCAATCTTATACTCCCAGCAGGATCTACTCCTACCAAAGCCTCATCAAGTCTACAAGTACGACCCAATAAATTCTCATTCCAATGACCTCACCTTTCATCGACTTTCTCCGGCTTCAGCTGGATACCAATATACCCTTACGCCGATATTTACATCCGCCAGAGGAAACAAAGCGTGGCGCACAAATCTGGGAGATAGTTCTTTGGAATGGGCGTGAGAGGGATCAGGATAAGTTCACAAGATGATGCAGAGGATGGATATACTCTCGAAGGGCGAGAAATTCCGAATCTTGGCAACGAGATTTATATCTGGAAGAGCATTTCGCACGCCAATATTTCAGCTGCGAGAGTACAGCTGACGCTATAGAAACAAGCCAACGATGGAAAGTGTCGTGGTCCGCCTTCTAGTGGTGTTCTCTTGTATAGTTTGAGTAGCCAGGGCACCTACTTCACTTCGAAAAGAGACGCCTCATACCACATTCTGCGCTAAGAAAAGAAAATGTATGGAGGCATGTCTGGATAACTCAGGGTTTTTGAGACGTTCTCCTGCGTGGGTATTCACGGGTGAGGGTTGACTTGGGGTGAGGAAAAGGCCGCCATAACTTCGCAGTGGTACCTGCAAATGAAATACGAGGCACGAGTGCTCTTTTCTATACATTTCCTCCGATATTGTGTCTGAGGTAGACAGCTGCTTACACCATTAAAATCTGATGCAAAAAAAGATTGTGTGCTAGTGTGCACGTACTACATATACGCACGTCATCTTACTAAGGGCCAGGTTGAGGCGAGGCTGTAACTAGATATAATGAATACAAATATTTGCAGTTTTGCGCATACTCATCAGACTAAGACTGCGCGAAGAAGTCGGTGCTTTGCTGCAACTGCTGTAAAGCCCATAAATTGTGGCAGAAGTGGGCGTGTCCGAATTTTGCGTCATACAAGGCTAGCGTTCAAAGGGCCAGGTATGAACTCATGGAAAGAACGGCAAATCTAAGAAAGAAGGAAAGTTTACCAGCGGCAAAACAATTGGAATATCAAGGCTTCACACTGGTGTCCCACCAAAAGCCGGAGGTATTAAAGAGGGGGCTAGGACGGCCGCTCAAACAGTCCCTGGTCAATCCACCACTTCAAATATTAGCGCCATCGTGTGACGGGCTTTGCCCGGACTGGGACTGGTCACTAGGACCACTCCGTCTCTAAGGTAAGGTAGTGGCAGAGCAACGCCCCTGGATAGACTAAAGGGGAGCTAAGGAAGATAGCCGGGAGAAAGGATGATTCTCATAGTGCTAAGGAGGGTAGCCAGGAGAAAGGATGATTCTCAGGGAGCTAAGGAAGATAGCCGGGAGAAAGGATGATTCTCAGGGAGCTAAGGAAGATAGCCGGGAGAAAGGAGTATTCTCATATGGCCAAAGGGGGGAGTTAACACTAGCGTACGCGGAAGACATAAAAGGCAGGATACGATACAGTAGTTTAGCTTCCCAAGGAAAAATAATTAATTCCTATTGAGTCAACGACTTTCGAGTACTTCCGAATTCCTTGGACCTTTTACACATCGGGGTCAAACTCTAGACCACAGTCATCACTTTTCGGCACGCGAGGCCAGGGAAAGAATGGCGAGGTAAATTTCAACTTTAACTAGTCTTGTCTCGGAATTAAGACAGATTGCACTTACTGCAGGTTACGATGGACTACAGATAGAAAACATAATAGGGGGAGGGGTTTTTATCGTAATGGTTTCCCCCTCATGTAAATATGTAAATAGTTTCATGGCTACCTGCATGAGCTCATAGGGTGCCGAATCAGGTTAAATGAAATCAAATTCAATATTTGCAGATTTATTTTAGGGAGATGACATTAGATAACATTTAGAGCTCGGTAAGTAGCATGTGAGATCTTCGCACGCTTAGCCCGTAAGTCTAAATGTATTTTCTTGGCAGTTTAACGCAGCTTTGAATGGAAGTCTTAGTTATCTTGACAAGCAGACTTAAGGGTTGTCCGACAAGGTGTTGCGGTGCTTTTTCGAACAGGAGGAATTTTAAATATGCCTGCGTGTCGTTCACAATTGTTGAATTCTTGTGACTAAATTGAAAGGGAGGAAAAATGGGATTATTGGAATGTCAAAAATCGTTAATGTTGTCGCTTATACTTGTAGTTATGGCTCAGATCTACCCCTCTTTTACCGTCAAACTGAACATGATATCCTTTTAACCAAATTATCACTCTATAATGGGAATATTGCGCCTATTTTGTTGCGCGACCTTTCTAGCAGTAAGTGTAATTTCATGTCCAATTGTTTTTTAGGGTCAGGGCTTGAGGATCATAGACTGTAAGGCCAGAATTAAAATCTATCACATACCATATGAGCCTTGCAGCCACTGGGAGAGTTTACGAATAGAAGTATTCGCGATCATAGAACAACCAAATTAGACTTAGTAATTGCAAACAAATAAATCTGTTTTCACACTTTCCTGGACATCAACTTTACATGCAACGGCTTTTTTTCCCAAAACCCGAATACCTTTTGATCCTTCCAGTTTATGCTATCTTGCTGGAGCTCGAAGTCAAAATTCCACAGCATTACGGCTAGAATGAGTCGAATCTCTAACTTGGCCAAGCTAAATAATTGTTAGCCACTTTCAAATCCAAAAAAAATAATCTCTTGAGAGTGACGATTTGAGGGACTTACTTCTTGCCTATGCAATTTCTTGGTCCAATACTGAACGGTTGCATCACTTTTCTATTGTCATTCCGATATTTTTCGGGACATCTCTCTTCTTTGCACCATCTTTCAGGGACAAACTCATCGGCATCAGTCCAAAAATCTGGACTCGTACTGGCTGGTACCAACGCTACAGAGACTGTTGTATTCTCTGGTATCAGCTCCCCACATATTATGCTTCCTCCTGGATTGGTGAAGCGTGGAATTATAGAAGTTGCCGGTGGATAGAGACGGAAGCTCTCCTCTATAACGGCATTAAAGAACTCCAATTTGGTTAGAGCTGCTCCAGTAATCTCATCAACGCTTTCAAAAGTGGAGCGTAGGAGAGAGGTAACTTTGGCAAGCTGTTGTGGATAGCAGAGAAGATGGTAGGTTACGCCAGAGAGAAATGTTGCCGCTGTTGTATTTATTAATGAAAATTATATCAAATTGGGCTTTGAGATCAACCTACTTGTCTCACTACCAGCTAGGATTAGAGTTCGAGCGTTAACCTCAATCTCAGGCTTTGTCATGCTAGCTCTCGTTAATTGGGTTTAATAGCTCAGGTTTATTGTGTGAGCGCACCCTTTTTCATCATTATGCTTGAGAATATATGTCATTAAATCCACTCGATCAGTTGTCTCAAGTGCCATACGAGCACGTGCTTTTTGTGAAGCAAAATCTGTTGCGTGGTGTCGCGCTTCTCGAGACTCACGAGGTGTGAGCCTGTAAAGAAGATTTTCTATAGGCCATGGAAAGTTTTTACATCCTATCCAACATACAAGATCTTTTATTAAAAGGAAGTTGTTGGATATCCAAGGATGTAGGGCGTCAGATCTGAGACAGCCAAATGATTCTCCAAATGCTAGATCACCCAGGATATCAAATGTTGTATAATTATACCATTTCACAAGATCGACTATGCTATCTGAGGGAGCGCTAGCTTTCTCGTGTAACTTGGATACAAGTTCAATAATATAGCTCTTTAAAAGTGGTTCATGTGCGGCGAGGGCCTTTTCCGAAAATATGTGCGCCTGTACGCGACGAATGCGTCTGTGGTCTGCATCATTTGCGGTAAAGAGTGTTGTTGAGCCGTTTTCCTCGGGTCGGAAATTTTTTGAGTTTTTGGGTAGATTTCCAGATTTTGGTGAGGTAGAATGTGCATATATGTCGGACCAAGCTTGCTCATCAATGTAAGAAAGTTCAGAGGGAGTAACGCGGACCACGTGGCCGTACTTTCGGTGTAGAGCCTTGAGTTGAAAGATATAATCACCTTTCAATACATGATAGCCTTTTTTCATGTAGGTTAATCGATTGAGAATAGGTCCAGGATACTTGCGTAAGGGGTGGAAGTAAAAATTATATATAGCGTTGAAGGAGGCATAGCTAATGCCAAAAGAGGTCTGGTGATTATTTAGTCTATGCTAGCCTCATGTACATGTAATTCCGTAGCTAACAGCGACTTACGATCAGCACAGCTATCGTTGGGAAAGAAAGCATTTCCAATGAGTATCACTTTGAAAGGTTGGTGTTCCGTTTAAGCGCAGAGATGCAGCTGCCTTTTATCAAACTGCGTGTTCAATACAAATTGATGATTTCATGTGAATAAACTAGGTCCAGCACCTCTTAATGACAACCTCAAATAAAGCTTAGAGACAAAGGCAGATGCAGATAACCGCTCGAAGTATTTATTGCCTTCCAGGTCCATCTAATAGCCCCTGTTGTATCTTCTATCCCAAAAGTCGATCAGCGCTAGTTTTATCGGATGACGCAGTCCTTGGTCAGGCGCGTAAACGTCATGTGTTTGACCTACGATCTTATGAACTTGAAAGTGCCGTATTCCAGCCGGCAAACTAGTGAGAATCCCTGATTACCTACCCTGTAAAATAATTTGTCATGTATGCCCCAGTCTATATGCATAATTCACACTATGCTAGAGACCTGTATTTTTAGTTGGAGAGTCAGATGCAGTCTAGAATTTTTGTAAAACAGAAATTATAGCAGTAATCCCGAGACACCGTTGACTTGCGTTTCCCGTACATTCTCAGTTATTTATATATTATACTAGGAACTAAAACCTTTACCATTCAGCTTTAATGATTGTTGCCATAGTTACACCAGGTCCTCTCATGAAGTTCCGTAATGAGCAGGGTAGCTAACGCACGGTGTTTCTGAACAGCTTCAATGTGAGCCTCAGGCTACTAAGTGCACGCGTAATCAATGAGCACACGACTGTTAATCTTCTACTGCTACGAAACACATGATGATGACAATGAACGCTTTAGCAATTATTATTATTAATTCATTTTATTGTCCTGTCTGCGTCTTTTGTCTCAGTAGGGACTTAATAGGGTTACTCGCTTGACGCGTGATCCGCCAGGCGTTAAATAAAGATAAATAAAATAAATATTGTCCTGTCTGAGTCTATGACTATGTAGGACATGCAGGTCCTCTCAAACAGTACCACCCCTCACAAGTCCTCATTCGATCATACACTAAGAGAAGCCCTTAGCCCTTCATTATCTCCCCTCTCCAGCCAACGAAACGATGGCCATTTGCGGGTGTATGGCAGCCGGGAAAAATCGCAAAAACCACTGGGTGCGGAGCTCTCCTAATACCGACATTAGGACTAAATCCGAAGACATAGTGCCCATTCCGAAGCGTTCGAAGAGGCCGGCCAGCTGGGCGCTGCAGACTTGAGGGTACCTCGGGAAATTCACCCTCTGCCTTTCTAGCCTCCTTCCAACTCCTTCCCGAAGGTCATGCTGAAATGTCAGAAAAGTCCCGACAGAGCGTGATTGCTGTATAATAATAATAATTATTCATTATCCTGATTTGGCGCCTTGAGGCCCATGCAAGTTTTTATCGGAAGATATGTACTTTACGTAGGATGACTCAATTTGACGTTTAGAACACTCACACTCAGATTTCATTTGCAGATACCACTCGAGATTAACCCTTACGGAGTATAACCTCTTCCGTGCATACCCACCACAGGGAAAAGCGAGAAAAACCTGTGGCTATCCAAGTGTGCTTTCATCATCCCACAAGTACAATATCACCGCAAGAGAGAGTGGTGTGTGGGTCCGACTGGATTCGAACCAGCATTCTCCTGTCTCGTGTAGGGTAGGTGTTCAAGCTACCCAGTATCTACTTGGGAGAACGGCCCGGATGGCGTACCACTGCACCATCCAACCCTAAAATAATGTGATTGCTGTATAATAGCGTAGCCTAACTTCTTTTGTACCGTCCAGGGCGCTGGGGAGTGCCGTTGACTCATCGACAATTGAAGCACTCCTGGCTAATTAGCCGAAATCTTGGTCTTGGCGCCCACAATCTTTCCGAATTTGAAAACTCCTCGAAAATGTCAGTCCTAGCATGCTCTTCAGAGACCTCTTTCCCCTCTCGCTCCACATCTCAGCCGCTTGTTCTTCCTCAAGATGTATAACCCCATCAGAGCAGCAGTCCCCCATAAACCAAGACCCCAACTTTCTATTTTTCGACTTGATTTCCTCCTTGCGGGTATAAGTAGCGTCGTAAATATGTAGAGAGTGATGGCCGGTAATGAATGAGGCAAGCTCCTGTTTGCAATTGGGGTGACGCCTTTATCGCTCGGCGAGGCGAGTTGATATGTCGTTAGATCGGGGTTGAGGACTCAGAAGATAATGATGAGTGCTGCATGGTTGAGAAGTCGTCAAATGGAGATATACATGTGTTTGCTTTCGACTTCGATTTGGATGCGATTCTTCTTGGCTATCCCAGACATGCAGAGCATACTGAGCGATTACACCGGCACCACTGGAAGGTGAAGAATTCGTCTTTGCCGGCACGCTTTAGCAATAATTACTTTTTTTTTTTTTTGCATCAGATTTTAATTGCGTATGCAGCTATCTAGCTATGACACAATATCAAAGAAAAGTACAGAAAAAATGTCTCAATTTACAAGAGGAGTACTCATGCCTCGGATTTTATTTGCAAGTACCACTGCGAAGTTATGGTGGCTTTTTCTTCACCCCAAGTCAACCCTCATCCGTGAATACCCACCCGGGGGAACGTCTCAAAAGCCCTGAGTTATCCAGACATGCCTCTGTCATCCATCAACTTTTCTCCGCGCGAAATATGATCTGAGATGTCTCCTTCCCAAGTGGAGTAGGTGCCCAGGTTACTCAAACCATACCAGAGAACATCACCAGGAGGCGGACCACAACACCTTCCATCGTTTGCTTGTTTTTATAGTGTCAGCTGCACTCTCGCAAGCGAAGTCTTGGCGCGCACAAAGCTCAATTCGTAAAACTCTTGCCAAAATTCAAAATTCCACGTCCGTCGAAAACGTATCCCTCTTCTGCATCATCTTGTGAACTTGTCCTGATCCCTCTCACGTCCATCCCAAAGAGCTATCTCCCAGATCTATGCTCCACGCTTTGCTTCCTCCGTCGGGTATAAAAATCGGCGTGGGCGTGTATTTGGTGACCGGCTGAGGCCAGAGAAAGTCGACGAGAGGTGTGGTCATTGAAACGAGGATGTACTAGGTCGTACTTGTAGACTTGATAAAGCTTAGCCGAGAATCGGACTCTTTGGGAGTGAAAGATTGACATGGTGGAGTAATTTGAATTTTTGCCTCGTGGGCCAACTTTGATATTGCGAAATTTGACTGAACTTGGCTCTGGGAGAATATTTCACTCCCAGGTTCGTAGAGGACACCGCGTACAGGTGTTCGGTCTTGCCCTCCAATAATTACTTGTATTAGACTGCAAAAACTTAGCCTCTTCAAATAGTTTCATCAAAAATTGGAAATTGACTCTAGCTCCCTCCAACTATCACAGTAGAATCTGTTGATCTGACATTGAATAAAACACTACTCAGGGGGGCTTCTGTATTCAATAGATTTTCTGCACTCCCAAGTACCAAAGTCGCACTGGGAGGTTAAGCTAGGCTGTAATACAGAATAAACTCGTGCTAAGAGTTTTATGTCAATTCAATACGACCTCCAATCTGCCCCTAATCACAACTAATGAATGAAATTGATAGAGAGCTAGGAAAGTGGAAAGGGGTTTCAAAGGTTCACGCAAATCCTGAGCACCGGGATGGCCGAGGGGACTATTCTCAACACCTGTTAGTGATGTCCTCTACGAACCTCCAGCTCTCACCGTAGAGTCTGCAGAGCCGAGATTGAGAATCAAAGTCCTCACTTCGACGAGGATTCCCAATCGCTGTCGTGGTCTATATGGTCTTCGTCTCTCAACACATCCCCCTATCACCACTACCACGAAGCTAACCAAGATCGAACTAGATGGTAGGGTAGAAGCCATTCTCATCACCAACCCTTGATCTTGGAGGAAAATTACCCGATGAGTTTCCGTAGCGTAGCCAGCACCCGATACGGAGAAGGTGGATTGGATCGAGTTGGTCTAATGTTATGAAGAAAGGAGATATTACGAAACAACTGACAGTTTGGAGCCTACTGAATCTAGTAATTAGTATTATTCGGTATTGGGATGACACCTCCTCCCAGATTAACTGTCTTGAGCTTTGATATTTCACCCAGCACCTGGTGTTCAGGATGTTCAGGATGACCAAGATGATCTAAGCTCTAACCCGAGATATTTTGATCACCAACACATATAATTTAGTTCATTATGTAATTGTAGGAAGCGAGGAGAATATAATCTCTACCGAGAGTGGTTACAGATGGGTATCTAGCATCAAGGCTAGAGAGTAGTAGAGATTTCATGAATTTACTTTAATTTAAAATTTTGATTTAACCCTCAGTGTCTAATAGATAAAATGAACATGCGCACCTCGCGTGGTTCCGATGCCAAGGCCTCGCCTGGCTGAGGCTGCAACTTTTTTGAGACTTTTCCCTGCGCACGCAGTGTCCATTGCAACTGCTATTATGGGCTAAAGGTTCTATGGACAAAGTGGCTAAACTCTTTGGGTAAACACTGAGTTGAATGGCTATTCATCACGGACAATATATAAAAGATCTTACAAGTAGCAAAAGAGGATAGGAGCACTGTACAAGGTATATCCTGGGTCAGAGAGCAACCAGATGTGCTCCAAAGTCATAGACTCAAGTTGCACAATAAACCCACATAAACCCATCCATTCACGCGGGTGGACGCCCTCCCCAAGCGTTTCAAAAGGATTGCCATGTCTTCAAATTTATTTCTAATGTCGCTCTAAAGGGAGCCCTGCACGTAGTATTTTTGCAAGCTTTTCCGGTTTCCATGTTTCCGAATACGACCCATTCTCATCGCTTGGTGGAACACAAAGTTAGGCTAGCAGTTACTCTGATTGTCTGACGGAATCAATTAGGTGGGCTGGCTCTAATCCATGCGATCTGTAGAAGAGGTGACGGGGGGGATAGAATAGCCGAGACATGGGTATCCCTAGCCTATAGGAAAAGAGTACGTGTAAAGAAATATTTTAGATGCTGTCGCAACACTATTTTGGGATGTGCATGGGTCAGGAGAGAGATCACAATATGTTGATAGTTAGTTTGTCACGTGGATTGGTGCAGCCTGGCGTGTCGCCCTTAAGGCTGACACGCCTGTGTCCAAGAAGAAGAACAAAAATCATCGCATCATCGAGAGACCTATTGCGTACGCGTACACATGTATGTTACCGACCGATAGTTACCGAGATTTGGCGCCTAGAGGCAAATGCATCTATGCATACATTAATTTCGAATCAGTCAAAAGCCCTACACCCAAGAGGCATGATATGGGTATATGATCCCCGAAGACTCACTACTACTTATTTGACCAGCTTTCTAGGCTAAGTAAGTGTGTGAAGTGTAGATGGAGAAAATTGCTTAGACATAATCTACCCTACGCATTGTCCACTTTCGTATCAAATCGCTAAAAATTGTAGCTACTCGAAATAGATTAGTCCTAACTAAGCTAAGACTATATACCTTAACATCGGTAGCGGTCCATAGGGGTTCTGGCCGAGTGGTTAAGGCGCTGTGTTTAGGCCATATCAGATCCGCAGTGGGAAACCGCGCAGGTTCGAATCCTGCGGACCTCAGTTTAGTTTTGGAGTAATTCTCAACACATATCAATAGTGTCCCATCCGAACCTCCAGCTCTCACTGTAGAGTCTTCATAGCCGAGATTGAGTAACAAAGTCCCCACTTCGACGAGGATTCCCAATCGCTGTCGTGGTCTATATGGTCTTCATCTCTCAACACATTCCCCTGTCACCACTATCATGAACCTAACCACGATCAGATCAGATGGTAGGGCCGGAGCTCTACTCATCACCAAACCTTGATCACGGAGGAAAAGCCATCCGATGAGTTTCCGGAGCGTACCCAGCACCCGATACGGAGATGGTGGATTGGATCAAGTCGGCCTCGACTGTTACAAAGAAGGGAGATATAGATTAATTTGCGCACCTCATGTGATCCCGGTGTCTAGGCCTCGCCTAGCTGGGGCTGCAGGTTTCCTGAGACTTCTCCCTGCGCACGCAGTTTCCATTGCTTCCAATTTTTTTTATGTAGAAGGTTCAGTGGAAAAGGTGGCCGAATTCCACGGGCAAATACTGAGCTGAATGGCTATTCATCACTGGCAATATATCAATGATCTTTGAAGTAACAAGAGGGGATAGGAGCACTACACAAGGTGTATCCTGGGCCAGAAAGGAGCCCAATGTGCAAGATAGTATAAGACTCAAGGAGAAAGATTAACATAACTCTCTCTCTCTACGGTTATGTACTTGAAGTTTTCCTCCCACCCGTTTTCTACCGACATAACCCGTCCTCTTGGTGGTGGTTCATGTCTGGATATTCTCCACAGTCGCAGAGCTGTTTGGCTCTCTGCAAAGTGCTGAGGTTGTCGCTCCCTTCTACAGTTACATCTGCTGTCGAAATTTTCGTGCCCGAATCGATCATGGTAGCCCGTGAAATCACCGCGCCCTCTCCTCGCTACTATCAGACAATGGTACGCCCATCTCTGCTCACCCCTTAAATCTGGGATGTCTCTCAGCGCTGCCTTAACCGATTTTTCCGCCTGCTCGTTCTCGAGAATTCCGGAATAGCCTCTTTTCAGACGGACTTTGACTGATAGAAGCTAACCTGCCTGAGTCGTAAATTTGTCGACCACGGACTGAGACGAGCTAATTCGGCCGCCTTATGGAGCTTGCGCAACATTGGGACTGTCTAGTATTACCTTTAATGGGCCACCATCTGCCTTTATCACGGCTTCTTCCATAGCTTTCTGGACTCCTAAAGGCTCTGCATCGTAAACCTTTGCTCAGGGCATTGGACCTGCTCTGTATATGGTGTATCCCCATTCAGATATGGCGGGGCCACAAGAAGATCCATCCGAATGAGCACAGACTGTCTTCTCTGACAGACTAGCTATCCATTGCTTGGCATGGTCTGCTTCCATTTTCTTGTCGCATCCTACGGATTTGCCTGTGGGTTTACCTCTCGGGTAGTAAAGTTTACCCGGACCTTCGGCTGTTGGCACGCTCTTAGAGTTTATTTGGAGCCGCAAGAGGCAACGATCTAGCATAGAGATCGCTCGATTTTTGTGGCCTGTTCGCAATTGAAGCCGATTTATTGTAAGCGTTGATCCCTCTCTAGATCTAAATACTAACGGGTGCAAAGCGTCGAGTCGTTGAATCCGTGATGCAGCCTTGAGTTGTCTCTGCAGTAGCAAATACTTCGCTGGAGGAATGCCCAAGTCTCGATGCAGAGCCATGTTTGGCGTGGTATGCCATGCTGGTAGTGCTGCTCAAACTACATTAAGGATTATGTTGTCCAGCAGATTAGTATGCCAAACAACTCCGGTACCCGCTTTCTTGTCCCGCTGGTAGCGATCCGAGTCAGCCCTGGCCACCATGACTCTGCTACGTATAGTATCATTCTGAGGTCACAAGACTGCACCACTTTGATCATTGTAACGGCTTGTGAGCCAATTGTTGTGTGGCACGTGATTTTTCACGTGCTTCTATAATTCTACAGTAGTCTAGCATGATTCCAGATCAGTTCAGCCGTAACTGGAATAATCTAGTAATTAGTAGTAAGACTGGGAACTACTATGAGTGGAATGTGTGATAAGAAGATATCAGCCAAGAACGAGTATTCTAGAAATCTTCATAACTGTATAAATAGTTTTTTTTTTAAATCATTAAAGTGTATTCAGCTATGGAGCGATGACACATGACCGGTGCTATGTATACATGTGGGATGACTCTTTTGACGTTAGAGACACTCATACTCTGGATTTCATTTGTAAATACCACTACGAGGTATGCTTGCTTACACAAACAGTCTACCCTCCTCCGTAAGTACCCACCAAAGGGACGTTTCAAAACCTTTGGTTATCCAAGCATGCCTTCGTCATCCATGTATACCAGCACCGCGAGAAATGTGGTTGTGTTTTGCCGGATTCGAACCAGCGATCTACTGTCTCAAGTGGGATATGTGTCCAAGCTATCCACACTCTACTTGGCAGACCGGCCATGACGATGTACCACCGCACCATCCAACCATGGCGGTGTTTATAGTGTCGCCTGCACTCTCGCAACCGAAGTCTTGGCACGCATAAAGCTCAATTTGTAAAAACTCCATGCCAAAATTCCACGCCTGTCGAGATTGTATCAATCCGTCGCATCATCTTGTGAACTTGTCCTGAACCCTCTCACGTCCATCCCAAAGAACAGTCTCCCAGATTTGTGCGCCACTGTTGTGCTGGTGATGGCTAGGATTATGATGCACGAGGGTAATGATCACTGAGGGTGAAGGAAGAACTTTCCAGGTGGCTCCATGATGAGTAGAGGAACAATGGAGTACTGTATAGAAAGTGTCTCTAGATTGTACTGCCAGATGGATGAGACTAGAATATTCCGTGGTACTGTTTTGGGTAAATAAGGCGAGAGTCTGGCTACCTCAGATGTGTATAAGTAGCGCTTTCTACATCCCAAATCCCCATAGTTCTGAATACCAAGAATATTTGCAGTTCACATTGATACATTGATAATCATCCGAGAACCTTCTGTCAATTAACCTCCGTAAGCTCTTACCTTTACAACAGCCACGCTTTGTGTCCTCCGTCGGGTATAAATATCGGCGCGGGCGTGTATTTGGTGACCGCCTGAGGCCAAAGAAAGTCGGCGAGAGGTGTATAAATAGTTAAAGTAATGCTCTGATTGTTAGCCATAGAGAAAATTATAAACTACCTTTGTATATCTGATTGCTCCAGCATCGACACTCAAACCGTGACATATAATTTTCTCTATCACTCAGACATTCAGTCACAGTCGATGTTGCGCTACGGCTATTTTAGGTTTATCTGAATTTACTCATAACATGACTCGGGTCGGAGAAGTTAATGCTGATACGTGATGCGTATCAAGGAAAATATCTTTTTGTTCGGATTTTACATAACTCATACTTTGAATTGGGTTTACATTTATTCTTAATAAAGATATGTGGGACACGGTATTACGTTGTGAATGTTAACTAATGAACCCTATATTTATTTATTTATATTAACGTCGTGCTAGCTCACAACACACACAATTATTTTTGAAATCGATGAAAAATTCACCTACCCATCCCCTCAACCCTTCAAGTCATAGTTTCACAAGCTAATTTCATCATTATCATAGTCGCAAGACCCTGAATCTCCGAAATGGCGACGGGTCCTACGAAAATCACTCGCCCCGCGCGCCAGCACAAAGCCATGGCGAAAATTAAAATCAGGTTGCAACACCGCCTAGATGCAAGAAATCTATCGATCGATACGATAGATCAAGACAAGATGGAGTCAGAGATGACCGAAAGATTGAGAGTCTTCCAGGAAGACTCAGACTCAACAAACCCAGACGTGGAAATGGGCGATATGGTCATCGACCAATACATAATCGAGGGTCTCGACAAATCCAGATGGAACGTCGCTCAGAAAAATGATGATGTGGTCCCTGTGACCTCCGTCATTTCAACATCAAAGAAGATTGCTGCTCCTGCTGTCAAGAAGGCAGCAATTCCAGAGGTGAATAAGGCTAATCAAGCCACACCTGCTCAGATCGCCAGCAAACCCTCATCAGTGGCGACTGAAAAACAACAACCTTCCTGCAGCAAAAGCAGGAAACAAAAAATCGATGGCTGCCCCCCGGAACTACAAGCCATGATTGAAGCTGAAGAGCGCAGGGCAGCTCAAGCAGCAAAAAAATAATGATCTGCACTGCTGCGATCAATGCTGTCGAGACCGCGGTCTCCCTATACTCAGAAGAGTCGAGCGATCCGTTCATCGACTCGATGAAAATATATCTTCGAGCAGCCATTGCTCAATTCATGAAGTCGGGACCCAGTGCGGCCCCCCCAATCCTTCCACAGCGCCCAAGCTGCCAGGAAAACATGAGTTGTCCTATAACCAAGGCCAAAGAAAGAACTCCGATGAACAGTCAGGAGCTACAACGCCAAGTCACCCAGGCCAAATCGACCTGGGCAACAGTCGCCCGGGGCTCTCCCCAAAAGTCAATCGCTCCAGCGAAGACTGTTCGAGTCGCCCCAAACCCAGCAGTACAGGTCAAGAAACAAGCTAGACCTGTGACTGCAAAGCCAAAAGATGTTCGTCTGTTTCTTCGCCTCGGAGAGGAGCATGCATGGCGCGCTCTTTCGCCAGCAGGCGTGAGAGATGCCGTGACTAAATTGGTGGAGGTTCCATCCTCCAATATTGAACATGTGTATCGTGTTCCCACCGGCTTCGCTATGAAAGCCAAAAATGAAGAAGCACGCCAGCTCCTCTTAAACGCTGCAGAATCATTCAGCAGGGTTGAGGCTAAGTTGGAGACAGCCTCGGATCTGGCTGCCCTTCGAATCGCAACGGTTCCAGTGGCCCTATATACACTTATGGGCAAGGTTACAGTCACTGAGGAGATGGTGGCAGAAGAAATAACTCGAACCACCAAGGCGGTTCCTGTACGTGTCCGCCCACTCGGAAAGGGGCGAGTAGGAGCTCCTTACCAAACTTGGATAGCTCACTTCGAGAGAGCGTCTGCCCCTCGGCCGGGCTTCCGACTTTTTGACGACTCTGGAATTGCAGTTAGTCACCAGCCTAAACAGGCAATAAGCCAGTGCAAACGATGCCTGCAATTCCACGGCACTCGAGGCTGCTCACGTGCCCCAGCTTGCTGGAACTGCACGTCAACGAAGCATTCCTCCGCAGAGTGTAAGGCACATACAAAGTGCCGCAACTGTGGGGGCCCCCACCGATCGGACAGTCGTGACTGTCTAGCTCGTCCTACAAAGTCTGGACCAGCATCCAAAGAGAACCTCGAGGCAATCAGGCAGGCGAGTCAACGGGAATTTGCTGCAGTTGTACGAGCAAAATCAGCTGTCAGACGCGCTGAAGCCGCAGTTTCAGCAGCCTCTGAAAAGGCAAAAATAGCTCAGACTAGCTTCAAGTCCAGCAACTGCTTCGAAGTGCTGATGACCGATTCATCGCCTTCTGTAACCAAGGTTACAGAGGACGTGAATCGTGAAGAAAGCTTATAAAGGGCGCCCCACGGGCCCCTTTTCGCCTCCCTCCTACCTTAAATTTCATGTCGATAAATGTAGGAAGGGGAGGCCCCACACAGGACATCGCGCTCGCCCGAGCTTTTGAGCTGGGAGTCGATGTATTGCTTGTTTAGGAACCTCTGTGGAAAAAACAGAGCAAGTCAACAAAGACTCATCCGGGATATGATTGTCATATTCCCCATGGTGAGGATCAGTCAAGGCCGAGGGCGGTGACCTACACTCGGAAAAACGACAGTGAAATTAAGGCAACGCAGATCTTTCCCTGTGCCATGCCTACGGCGGACTATTGCTGGGTCGTGGTCAATGGAATCACGTTCCTCAACATCTACAAAGCGCCCAACGACCCACAGGCTGTTCAGCCTCTAATCAACTGGAATCCACCGCCAAATTCTGTTGCGGCGGGGGATTTCAACGCAGTGTACTGGGCCTGGCAACTGAGCACCACCCGAATCCACGGACAAGGAGAGGAAATCGATAGATGGGCGCAACATCACCATCTATCCTGTCTCATCATTGGGGAGCCCACGCACAAAGCTGGCAACACCTTGGATCTAGTCTGGACTAACATCAATGGCGCGCGAGCATGGGTGGATCGAAGTGAATGCGTAACCAGCGATAATCTCCCTATCCGAGGACAAATTCCGATTCGAGCTGCAAGTATGAAGGCTGGGATCCCCAAGCTCCGAGTGACGAAGAAAAATCTCCCAAAATTTGCTGCCTTCACTGCCAGATGGATCAAGCCGCCTTCAGCCCTAGACACTATCGAAAAAGTTGAAGAATACGCACATGAACTCTGCTTCCAAATTAAAGCCGCTATTAATGCGACAGGAACCCGAGCCAGAGCAAGCAGCGGAAAATCAGCACCTTGGTGGACCCCGGCATGCAGGGTAGCACGCGCTGAATACTAAGCGACCTTAACCTCTCCCCAGCGGGGCGTCTGCGCGAAAAAGCTTCGATCAGTTCTCCGAGCTGCGAAAAAAGAATACCAGAAGCAACAGGTCGCAGCGATGAAGTCGCCGAGCGATGTGTTCAAGCTACTGAGAAAGGCCAGTCCACGACAGGCTAGCATCCCACCACCACTCAATCATAATGGAACCCTCATCTCGGACCCTTTAGAGCGAGCCACAATACTTCGCGATGAGCTTCTTGCCCGACATCAGGCGTCAGAAGACTTGCCACCGTGCACAGCGACAAGCAGCAACCGAATCCAGTGGAATGAAGATATCTCCGAGGAAGAAGTTAGACACTGCACAACCGGCTGTGGTAACACAGCTCCTGGAGCAGACGGAATCTCAGTTGAGCTGCTAGCGGCTTGCTGGAACACAATCGGACCGTACGTCGCTCAACTCTTCCGAGCCTGCGTGAGGATCGGCATTCATCCATCCTGCTTCAAGCTGGCTGAGGTCGTTCTTGTTCCGAAACCTAATCGAGACCCAACGACAGTCAAAGGATGGAGGCCTATCGCCCTTCTTTCTTGCCTAGGTAAAGGTCTAGAAAGGCTCTTGGCTAAGCGTATGGCGCATCTCGCTGTGATCTTTGATGTAACGGGACAACAGCAATTTGGCGCGCTCCCAAAACGCTCAGAAATCGACCTCGTCTCCTGTGTGGTACACGACATTGAAGAGGCAAGCTCCCAAAAGTGGACGGCTACATTTGTAACCCTGGACGTTCAAGGTGCCTTCGACGCAGTTCTCCATAACCGTCTGGTGAGAAGGATGCAGGAGCAAGGTTGGCCAGACTTGATCCTCAAGTGGACGACATCGTTTCTAGCGCATCGAATGGTCCAAGTTCGTCACTCGGGAGGAGTGACCGCTCAACGACAGCTAAGCTGTGGAGTCCCCCAGGGCTCACCGATATCCCCACTCCTATTCCTTCTTTACATTGCAGAGTCTATGCGAAGCGGAAATCCAGGGATGAGGTTCGGCTACGCCGACGACTTCGGAATAATTAGATTTGGCCGCACGATAACGGAATCCGCCGCTGCGGCCTAGAGTGAAGTCGACGATCTCCTGGATTGGGCGGGAAAAAATGCGGTTGCTTTCGACACAAGTAAGTCTGAAGTAATCCAATTTCCAGCATGGTGCCGCGAGCCTGCGAAAGGAATCTATGTCAATGGAACCCTTATTGAGCCGGCCGAATATGTTCGCTGGTTGGGTGTCTACCTAGATCCCCGGCTGACCTTTAAGCACCACGTAACAACTTGGTGCGGTAAAGCCTTGAAAGTTGCACAGAGCCTGCGCCGCTTCAACACTGCTCTCCGAGGAGCCGCTCCAGGAGCACTTATTCGAGCAGTCGACATGTGTGTGGTTCCTATTGCGACATTCGGTGCGGAAATCTGGTGGCCTGGTCTCAGACGCCCGACGAGAAAAGGCATGACAACCCCACCAACAGCACATCTAAGTGGTATGATCGACAAGGCTGTCTTGATGGGACTTCGAGCTGCACTCCCGGTAATGAGGACGACAGCAAACGTTGTACTGCACAGAGAAGGAGGAATTCCACCAGGGAAAATCATACTGGAGGGTAATTGACTTCGACTGTCAGTTAGGCTCAAAACTCTGGATGATCGCCACCCGCTGAGGATTCGTGCGGCTGTGTGCCCAAATATCGGCACGCGGAAATACAAGAAGAGAAATCGAGGGACTTCGGTTCCTGAAGTAATAATGTCACGAGTCCAGCGGGCGTACCGACAATTACCAAAAGCAGAGCACGCGGAACCACTGCCGCCTACATCCTACTTACCGAAAGCAGGATCTAAGGAAGAACAAATTGAGATCTGTAGGCAATGGATCAACCAGTTGCCGAAGTCGGAAATTTGTGCCTACTCGGATGGCTCATCGGAGGGGAATGGACGCTCTGCTTGGGGTTTTGTTCTAAAGAGAGACGGGCAGACTTTGCTTACGGGAAGTGGCATCAGGCATGGGGGTGAGGCTTTGGATGCAGAAATCACCGGGGCAAGGAAGGCTCTTGAAGCAGCATTGGGACTCCAGAGCGCGACGCAACGAGTCAACCTTCTACTGGATAGTCAGCAGGCAATCAACGCACTCGAGACAGGCAAGTCCACGACAAGCCACGATGAAGTACGAAAATTTCGGGAGTTGTCCAAATCAGCTCGCGTGACAATTAAATGGGTTCCCGGGCACTCAAGAATCCAGGGTAACTTGGAAGCCGACTCGGCCGCCAGGTCTGGCCTACGAATGCTGCCGAGCCCGGAAATCCATCCAGAATCCATCACTCTGGCATTTCTTTATGGCCAAATGAATCGTCTGCGGCAGGCGTTACTCGACGATTGGTGGAACGAAGCTTGCCCGCCCCGATATCGCAAGCTCGACCTGCTCATGCGACGAAGGAAACCACCTGAGCTGGGACTTTCGAGGTTCCTACTCCGAAATCTGATTGCAGCTCGTACTGGACATGGCAATTTCGCGGCGCATCATCGCCGTTTCAACAATCTGGACGCTATAATGGAGTGCGCCTGTGGGGAGGAGACCACTCCTACCCATTTTATTCACTGTCGACTACACGCTCACGTCACGCGTCGACTCAGAGGGAGATCGTCACATAGTGGCTTTATCCAAAAATTTCTCGGGCCAAAGTGTCACGAATTTTTCAAAATCTTTGAGAAGGAAACCTGCTGTTTTGGGTTGCCATCTACAAATTCGTCCTCTGATCTCATTGGGGACAATATAAATTAGTCATACAGATGATATGACAGGAAGGAAGACAAGTCGAGGAGATTTGTTTCCGAACCAGAGATTGGTAAATCTACAGAGCTGGATAGTTTTGTGGTTAGGAGTTTGGTTTTTTAAAGGTTGAATTTTTGTACCAGTGCGAATTTTATACTAGTTACTATTTGTGTAGTGGTTCAAGCGGTGGGATCAAGTTTGGCTTATCAGGGATATGATCTTGGCTGTGAACATCGGTCTTTGACCCTTAGGGGATAACGGGTATAGCCTAGGACCTAAATTAATAAACAAACACACAATTTTTTAAATTCGAATTTTCGAATCTTCACCTTTTTCCCGTCTCCCTCCCTCACGCGCTCGTCGCATTCTACCAAAAAATTGTGATCGAGTCACTGGCATTTTCACCATGCCACCTGTTCGAAAAAAGCGTCCCAACGCCAAGTTGGACAACACGAGAGTCCACCCGAGGGCTCTCGAGCAAATATCTGGCCTTGCCCAGTCTCCGAAATGCGCGGAGATGAGCAAGGTCTCCATCAAAGGGAAGGAAAAAGCCCTCCCCGCCGTCGCTGAGCCCGATACTGACATGATCGGGTCAGTCGAAATTGTTGAGGAAATTCCTCAACCATCCTCCTGTTGTAACTAAGGGAGTAACGTGACTGCATTACAATAAACTGTTCACAATAGATTAATGTGTACATGCGCCATGGGATATAATTGACCTAGATCATCACTAATTGGTATGATATAATATTTCTCAATAGATTCCTAATGGTATCTATTGGCGCTAGGATCTCTCACATCCTTTCTTTCTCGGTTAGACAAGGACAGATGTTGGAACATCCACTAGTGTGCAGAACCCCCTTATTCATGTATATAGAAGGTCCTATCACGTAGATATCTCAAGCAATTCATACAATAGGAAATTAAACCAATCTCCATATTATTTACACACTTGAGAATACTATGGAATATCCTCAAGTTCGTTCATTGATCCAAGTCCTAAGAGTATAACTTACGAACTTTACTTCTCTTAAAGCCATAGCTACCTCCTTCCATACCTTCATCCTAACGGTATGTCATTCTAGCTCAGCATAGCCTTTCAATACCTCCGTCCCTCACGGGACTGGAGAATTGTCAAAATCTCCTCCGACTGCGTCAAAACCGTCCGAGAACGCTGTACCCATAACAGCGCCAAAATCAACGTAGCAGTCAAAAGCTGCCACGAAGGCAGAGTGTCCCCTAGAGCTTCGACCAATAGTCGAAGCTGAACAACGATGCGCCGCCGAAATAGCGTCAAATCTGGCCCTCTGCTCCGCCGCCATCTCTGGTGTCGAAGCCACCCTCCTCCCTTTGACCAACGGGTCAAATAGACAATTCGTAGACTCGATGAGAGTCTGCCTGCGCGCCGCCATTGCGCAATACATGGCCAAGGGCCCGGCCAATACGCCACCCGTTCTCCCTCCTCGCCCGACAAACCCTCTCCCAAGGGCTCCCGACGCCAGGAGACAAACAATACCCACCGTCCCAGCTCTGCCTGTCAAAAGCACCTGGGCCACGGTGGCCAGAAACGGACTGCAACAAAAAGCAGGCCCAACTGTGAAGGCTGTGCCGCGACCTGCGGCCAAAGCCCAACAAAAAGAAAACCCCAAGGCGAAAGTCGATAAGCGACTGTTCCTTCGCCTTGAAAAGGACCACCCGTGGCGAAAATTGTCCACAAGCAGCGTGAGAACTAAGTTAGAGTATACATTCAGCTACTTTAACCAAGAAGTAACCTCACTCCACCGAGTGAGAACGGGCTTTGCTATGCTAGCAAAGAACGAAAAAATACGACAAGAGACTTTAGATGGCTCTTCGAAGCTGGCGAGTCATAACGTCAAACTCGAGGCATCTTCTGATCTTGTCGCCTTACAGATACCGAACGTACCTGTAAGTATAGTTACAGTGTGCGGTACCAGGGCGGTCGATGCAAGCTGGGTCTCTGCCAAGATTCTCGGTACGACCGGCGCAATTCCAATCCAGGTCCGACCTTATGGGACATGTCGACCTGGGGCACCGTATCAGAACTGGCATGCCCTTTTCACGCGGGACAACGCCCCTCGTGCGGGCTTCCGCATCTTCGACGAGTCTGGTATGGCAACCATTCACAAGCCTCGTCGCCAAATTGAACAGTGTAAACGCTGTTTGGGCTTCCACGCCACTCGTGGTTGCTCCCGCGCTCCGGCCTGCTGGAACTGCGGCTCCAACATGCACTCGGAAGCCGAGTGCAAGGCCCTCACTAAGTGTCGCAACTGTGGGGGACCCCACCGATCGGATTCTCGGGACTGCAAAGTCAGACCCAGAAAGTCTGGGCCGGCGACAAAAGAGCAGCTCGCATGGATACGCCACCTCGAGCAAGGGAAGTTCGCGGAGGCAGCTCGAGCTAGGGCTGCAGCCAAAAAGGCCGAAGAGGCGATCGTCGCCGCGGCAAAGGATGTCACAATGGCTGAGGCAACAGGTTTCGGAGTGCTGGGATCTGAAGAAGAAGTTTGAGGACACAGCAACCTCGACGATGTCCCCTTCTGGGGCATCCACTAATAATTAGTAGGATACCGGCTGGATCAAAGGTGCCTGCTAACTCATCTTTCCCTCTCAGCATAGAAGGAGTAAATTTGTCATTTGGAAGGTGTGATAGACGAGTGAATGTGTGAGGAGCACATTGACTGGGTCCAACATGGAGGAATCTTCTGGTTTTTTTCGCAGTTGTTTTGATTTTCTTGATTTTTCGTTTCTGTTTAATCAGCTGCACCTTTGTTAGCAATTCACGAGGTTGGAACGAGTTAGGCTGTAGGAAAGATTACAGGGAGCCCTGCCGGCTCCGCCTGTCCTTGACCCAATGTGGAAAACACAGCTTTAACTTAGGACAAAATAAACAAAATAAAACAAAACAGTGCTTTAAAGCCCCATGCCGGTTAGCTCAGCCTATAAAGGGCTACCCGGCGCACCGGCATTCCCATAACAAAAACCCGATAAAGACCCCACTGCTCCCGGTCCGCATAGTCGCCAGATCAGTGAGACTGTTCTTAAATTGATATAAATTATATAATTAAAAGCGGAACTTAAACTACATGTGGATATTCGTATTTAGATAGCATTGGTGTCTAAGTAATCAGGGCTATGTAATGAACCCTATAGTTACAGATGAAATCTATGTACTGCTATGAAGGTCATGTGACCTGTCTAGCTTAGTTTACATGAGTAGGTGAAATGTTACCCCTAGACACACCCCCTTATCTACGAAACTTTACAGGATTTCATCAAGCATCCAAGGTAGTCATATTTAGTTGTCCGACAAACTTTTTAAAAAGAACAGACAACAATGCCTTTGTGAACCCGTCTGCAGCATTTTCTAATCCTGATTTCCATTCCAATTCAATTACTTTGTTGCTTATATATTCCCGCAGTAAGAACACAGGTACATCGTAATGTTTGCTCTTTTGAGTTACGCCCTGTCCTTTTATTTGCCTGTAGCCTGGCTGATTGTCATAGTAGAGGCAGACTATCTTTGCGTCGTCTGAGTTGTAGTTGATACTTCGAAAAAGATTTCGAAGAAACACAGCCTCCTTAGCTGCTTCAGCCATAGCATAGGCTTCTGCCATAGTTGAAGAACAAGTAACCCTCTTCATTTGATACGAACGCCAAGAGAAACAAGCACCTTTCAGGAAGAAAGCCCATCCACCATGAGAGCGTCGCGTTTCAGGATCTTGGGCATAATCGGAGTCAGTAAAACCGAGAAGCTGTAAGTTAGAGCCGACACCAAAACTAAGATCTAGACGGGTTGTTTTGCAAAGATAGCGGTAAAGATGGCGAACTGCTGCTATATAAATTGGAGAAGGATTAGAAAGAAAACGACAGAGCTGTGTCATGGTATAGGTGATATCTGGTCTTGTTTGAGTTGCAGCATACATTGCAGAACCAACCATCGACGCATAGAGCTCAATTTCCGCTGTAGAGGCAGTCCCTTCAAAAGGAATCAGGTGCTGTCCTGGAAGCATTGGTGTACTGGTTGGAGTACAATTTTTGAGGCTATACTTTTCAAGAATCTTCTCAAGATAGGCATTTTGATGGAGATAGAGGACTCGATTTGCTCGTTTGCGTACAATACGGACGCCGACATAAAACTCCGCAGGTCCCATATCCACCATTTTGAAAGAATCATGTAGGTGTCTTCGCAATTTCGAAACACCAGCCTCGGGACCAATGAGTAGAAAGTCATCTATATGAGTAACAAGATAAGTTTCATCAGAGTCACTGTGATAAACGGAAGAATCAAGAAGTAAAGGCTAATAACCAAATTGGGCAACTTCAGAACGAAGTTTTGATTGCCAGAGATGTGGAGACTGCTTGAGACCATAGAGTGACTTCTTAAGTTTCCACATCCAGCGGTTGAGTGGGGATCCATCTGGAGTAGGTAACCCGTCTGGACATGCCATGTATATATCAGTGTCGATTTCAGGGTTGAGAAAGGCGGTAACTACATCCATTTGTTCAACTTGCCAGTCATTGGAAGCGGCGAGTGCGAGAAGAGCTTTCCAGACGCTGGAGAGTGCTGTACTGGCAAAAGTGTCTTTGTAGTCTAGGCCTTCCCTTTGATGAAAGCCCTTTGCAACATAGCATGATTTATAACGGGTTAGCTGGCCATCTTTCCCTGTCTTTTGCCTATAAACCCATCGTCCTGGAATGATATCACGTCCTGAAGGAAGCTCGGAGCGAGGTAAGAGCTGCGAAGTATTGTTCATTTCAAGAGCTGTCAATTCTTCCCTCATAGATGATTCCCAAAGAGCAGCACTGGGACTCAGTAGAGCTTCACGAAAGGTCTTTGGATCGCTGTCAGGAATGAGAGCTGATAGATACATCTGATACTCTAAAAGCAGAATAGGATTCTCATCCTGCGGAGTATGCAATGAATTTGAGCCTTTTGCTTTACTGCGAGTGACACGGATATCTGATTCGGGCTTAGAGAGATCGAATGAATTAGGTCCAGCTGTCAACTTGGGCTTATTCTTGGCACCGGGAGGTCGACCACGGCCGCGCTTAGGGAGTTGTGGGAGAGGTGCAAATAAAGGATCTTCTTCAGCAGGCATGTCGTGTCTTGCATCGAGGAGCGGAGGTATTTCATCATCCAAATGTGCACCCCCTACTGAGCCATTTTCTTTGGAATTATCTGAGTCCACTCCAATTTGTGGAGAATTAGGAAAGGGGATTTTAACCTCATGGACAAACTTATAAGAGGGCTCAGGTATTTCATCAGGATGGTCTTCAGCAGAAAATTCATTGAAACGTCCCTCAAAGAAACGAACATGAGACGACCGTACAGGCTGATGGCCAAGAGGTCTTGAGGGGATCCAACAACGATAAATTTGGTTCCCTTCAAATCCTACTAAGATACCTTCTTCAGCGCGTGCATCCATTTTCTGCGACTTTATTCGACGCTCGTTTGGTATGTATACAAGTACACGAGAGCCTAATACTCTGATTCCAGAATTATCAGGTTTGTGTTCAGAGGTATCGAATCCTGTAGCCCGAGATTGTGCTCCGTAGGGAGTCATATCGTCATAGACCGATGTGGTGATACGATTGAGAATGTAAATGACAGCACGGAATATCTCTGGCCAAAGAGAGAATGGGATACGCATATCTGATATGACACAACGCATTGGATCTAAAACTGTCCTATTTGATCTTTCTTGAGGGCCACCTTGTTCGTGAAAATAGGCTGTCGTAAGCTCGATTGCAATGCCATACTGCTGACACCAGGCGACCATTTTGTCACCCCCAAATTTTTTACCACCATCTAAACGAAAACATTTTGGCAGGAAACCATTTTGAGTTCGGAAGAAACGAGTAAAAGTGACCAAAGCATCGAAAGCATTTCTCTTTTCTGGGAAAGTGTAGCCATAACGTCCTCCTGTCTTTCCATCAGTGAAGATCATACCAGCTGTATGGCCATTATAACCGACAGGATTGCAAAAGAAGACATCTGCGTAAAACCTATCACCCCACTTCGACTCTCGATTACGCGGATAGCGGCGTATAACTTTCTTCGGCTTTGAGAATTCGCATGGATCGCACAATGTGGTTACATCGAGATTGGAATCCGTGTTACGAAGTTTATAAGAAAGACCGAGTGTGGCTTTTATTGTTCGCTGGACATTTGGAAAGCTAATGTGTCCTAGACGGCGATGAAGAAGTTCGAGAGTGACAGGGGCTTCATGGATTGCTGCAGGAAAGACATTATCAGCAACTGGAGAGAGAGGGAAGGTTGAGGATCGCATAGACGGATCATTAGTATTAAGAACATACGGAGAAGAGGCGGTGCGCAAATGTAAACAATTTTGTCCACGAAGAAGCTGGCAAACTTCAGAACTGTCCGCTTCATATAGTACCCGATGTTTATCCCATCCATCCCGAAAATCATGAAGCCACCCAGAATAAATGTTAAGTGGGAAGCCAGGAATGTAGAGAACATTTTCAAGGACAATTTAATTGACTGAATCATCTTGCCGGAGAACGCGAAACTTGATATAGCCAAGCCCGACAGGCTGAACTGGACTTCCGCCTGTTTTAACAATAGGCAACCCAGATACTGGCCAATAACGGAAGAACGCATTTATATCATTAGTGATATGAACTGAGGCACCATCATCATGAAGCCAGATATCACGAGAACTTGCAGCCCGGACTGCTGCAGCAAATGCGGAATTAATTCCAGTGCTGGTCGAGCATAGATGATGATCTTCGTTGCGAAAGTTACATTTATGTTGGCGTAGCTCTATCTGAGATGGGGATACTGTAATAGCCTTTTGTTGACTCTTCGCGAAAGAATTGTAGGTGGGAGTTCATGGTGTTCTCAAAACTCCCGCGCAACCCTATTGGAAAGGACTTGGATTAAAATCCACAAAATATGGGTTAGCAGCTGTATAACTTGAGGATGATTGTGATGGAAAAAGTGCTGGCTGAACGCGGTCGGTGGTATCCTTTCGAAATGGATCATAGTTCTCAAAACGGGCATCAAAGCCATAGTAATGAGTGGAAATTTTGCTAGATGGGTGACGTTTTTGAAAATCAGAACGCCACTTTTTATTTTTGGTATAATTGGCCCTAGGAAATCTCTTCATGTACTCGGCACGCTGTTCTGGGTATTTAAAGAAGCATTTCGTGTCATCATGCGGACCAGTACACCATTGGCAGTTGGGACCATCCCACTTCTTGTTCCTCTGAAACTTGGGACCTGTAACATGAGCTTGTGCGAGAGGTACTGGAGTAGGCGCTATGCTCTCACCCAATCTAATGTGGTCTTGGAGAGTTGTATATAGAGTGTCAAGTGTAGGAGCAGGATTGACAGAAGTTGCAACAGAGAAGTGGTATCTTTGGGTGGATGCCCATTGAGGGTATTTTATGGATACCGCACGGATTAACACCAGACAGTATACGAGAGAGGGAAGAGGTGTACTGAGAGAATGAAGACTAGAGACCATCAATTTATGAGCCAGAATATAGGCCTGGCAGGATGAATACTTCTCAAAGTTCTCTGTGAGGTCGAGGAAGTCGGTGATACTCGTTTCAACAGCAGCAATGCTGTTTCCTTGAAGAAAGCGACTGTCACAGACCAGTTTGTGATATTGTATTGCGCCTGGCCAACCGCCCCATGAATACACTCAGGAATAGGGTTAGTGCGTTGCGATGGTTACAGTGTTGTGATAGCAACAGTCACTAGTCAAGATACTGATCAGTTGCTATGTAACAGCTGTGGGCTATTGCACCCTTGATTGTAGTGACCGGTCTCAGGTACTTAAGGAAGCTCTTGGGATGTATTTGTACCGTAGCTTTTTGTCTTGTATTTTATCTACATCTTAGAATCTCGCCTCTGTCCTAAGTCCTAGTCTTCGTCTCTGTCCTAGTCTCTGTCCTCGTCTACATCTCGTCCTCGTCCTAGTCTCCGTCTTCGTCCTCGTCTTCGTCCTCGTCTCCGTCCTCGTCTTCATCCTCGTCCGTGATAGCGACAAAGCTTTTTATAGCTGTCGCAGGCTAGATTTTCGGCCATGACAATCTGAATGAATTCCGGATCGACGTTGATTGCCAGTGTCATTTTGACGAGCTCGTTTGAGCTAGACCAATCTTTAGAGCCAGTTTCCTTTTCAGACTTGTAAATAGCTTCAGTCTTTATTGGGTCAATCCAATCTGAGAGAGCGTTTTGTTTCATGGATCCTTGTGGCATAGCGTATTATGAAACGTCATGCGGACGGCTAAGTTAAAACACAAATAATAGTTCAATGCACTTCTAAAACCAGCAAGGAAGACTGATAAGAATGGGCTGGTTTCATTAGGTGATGTGTAGCAGATTGTTGGGCATAGGGGCTGTGTGCTACGTGCTATTTGGTAATTTTATGTATATAAATACTCGGCGTGAAGAAGCATTATTCTTCACGCAACGTCTTCTTTAATTACCTTAACAATACATTTGTTTACCCATCTCTTCTTCGGGAAGACCATTTATCTCTTTCCAGCTCTTCATCAGCAAGACCCACGTGTAGCCTCTATCGCTACTATCTACCTATTTGTCTCTTCCTAGAGAAGACCAGTCATCCCTTCGACCCACTCATCACCTTTATCTACCACCTAGATCTTCGTTAGACCACATACGCACCCTGTGGAACACTGTCCTTGTTGAAATTGGTGCTTCTAATTATGGTAAAGACAGGGATGTGTAGAAGACACGTCACTAATCTCCCATTAATTGTGAGGTTAGTATTAATGCGCTTTGACATAAATACCAACCACTAGATTTTATTATTACAAAATATAGTTTATATAGCACTCTGTGTCCTAGTGGGAGTAATTAACAACTCTCCACGACAGATTTACAGACTCCTTTACTTTACCACTCGCTTCACCAAGTGATATAATCTGTGCCTAACAGCCACAAGCTTTTGCAAACCAATCCGCTCAACAGGTTATGACCCGGTGCTCCTAAAAGCAAAAAGATTCCATCACTATTAAGCATCCTCATCTCGAAAGAAGTCTTCTAACCAATCAACAGAAATGGAATCCTCGTCTTCGAAAACCGGCTTCTTCGCTTCGAGACTTGGAACCAACTACTTGCGCGCAATGTCATTAACCAATGTAACCCACCCCACTGGTCCTGAAACCTATGAGTTGTGGGCCATTATAATGACTGCAGTAATTGAAGGGCAGGGACTCAACGAGATTGTCGACAACGGCAAAAAGCCGGACAAGGACGCTTCGCCTGAAGAAAAAGGAGCATACAGCCAGCTTTCGAGTATTGCTGTAAATATATATATATATTCAGGTTGTCAGTTCAAAGATCCTTGGCAAGATATTAAAACTCAAAGACCCTCACTTGATGTGGAAGTATTTGAAAGAGCAGTACCACCAGAACAGCTCTTTTACATTGATCCACCAACTTAGATTGGTTGCGCTCCTCACAAATGCATACGATCCAAGTCGCACTGTCAGTTCGGTAATCAATGAATTTGAGACGGAGTATGATCGGTTAACATTGTTAGCCCGAGAATCTTCAAACTCGAACCGCCACAAGCTAGCCGACTTTCTTGATGATGATGAAGTTAAGAGGAGTTACTTGTTGAGTTCGTTCTGTGAACATCATAAGGATGTAGTTGATAACTTGACAACTAAGGACAATTGTACCTATGCCGTGGTTAAACAACGTCTTCTTGATCTAGATCGCACTGCACCTCCTCCAACAGCTCTCATCACGCAAGTTGGCAAAGCAGACAATAACTCTCTCAAGCCAAGGAAATCTGGAAGGGTATCCAAGCGTTCCAAACGCCCCTCGTCAAACGAATGTTCCTTCTGCAAGAAACGTTTTCCGACCGAGTATAAAGGGCATGTATATAGCTCTTGCCCTAGACTTAAAGAGAAATTGTCCCAACCGAATTCGACACAATCTGAAATAACCTTACAACGGGCAAATATAACTGTTACGGGCATTGATCAGGTTAGTCATCTATTTTATCTTGATACTTGCGCAACTGCTCACATGTGTCCTTACCCAGAACGATTCGAACAACTCGTGCCTTGCTCCGGTTATGTGATGTCAAGTTCAAATGAGAGAATGTCAATCGAAGGGAAAGGAAGTGTGTTGTTACACTGTGAGATATCAGATGGAACTGTGTCAACTTTCAAGGTTAATGATGTACTATATGTGCCAAACTTATCTTTACCGCTATTTTCTTGGAAGAAAGCTAGATCCAAGGGATACCTACTCCATGACAATGGCAAAGTGATGATTATATATAAAAATAATAAA
The DNA here is from genome assembly GCA_905067625.1 of Blumeria graminis f. sp. triticale. Lineage (NCBI taxonomy): Eukaryota > Fungi > Ascomycota > Leotiomycetes > Helotiales > Erysiphaceae > Blumeria > Blumeria graminis. Next base: position 11,883,815 of record LR898468.1, on the reverse strand, counting down.
ATCTGGTTGGAAGCTCATTACGGCGGTGCCTTGCCAGTGATCAGGGAACTCGCACGTAAAAATGAAGTAGCTTGCTCCACCTATGAATTCTGGCATAAAGCCCTCAGTCATGCATCTCCTTCGACGATAACCAAGACAGAGAAGCTCATCCAGAACTCAGGTGTAATTCCAAATTGCCCAAAGAACTTTCACTGTGATTCCTGCATGTCATCTAAATCCGTACACAAAAAGCCAGCCTCATCAGCTGCACGATCAACATCGAAAGGCGAATACATTCACTCAGATCTTGCCGGACCTTTTCCTGTTCTGTCGTATGGCAATGCACTATACTACATAAGTTTTGTTGATGACGCAACACGCTGTACCACGATTCAATTCCTTAAACAAAAATCTGAGGCCGCTCAGGCTATTATCAATTTTGTTAAGGCATTAGAAACGCAAAACAATTGTCAAGTTAAGTCACTCAGAACAGACAACAGCGGTGAGTATGTCAATGCAACACTCTCCGATTTTCTGGTTCAGAAGGGGATAAGTCATCATCTGACGCCTCCCTATTCTCCCGAATCAAACGGAGTAGCTGAAAGGCTAAATCGATCTGTTATCGAAGGAATTCGTGCAATTCTCGCATCAATTAAAGATAAGCGGTTATGGGCTGAAGCAGCAAAATCCTTCATCTACACTAAAAATCGTCAGGCACATAGTGCTGTTAATGGACAGACGCCATATGAAGCTTTCCACGCAACAAAACCATCCATTCTACACCTTCATCCATTTGGTCAAGAATGTTATGTGCATATTCCCATGGCTAAGCGACCATCAGGATGCAAACTTCTATCAAATGCTGAGAAAGGTATATTTGTTGGATACACCAAAACTGATCATCAATATCAAATTTTTGTTCCTGCAAGGAAACAGATAGTTATATCGGCTGATGTAAAGTTTATCCCCTACGAGGGTGATCAACCTGTTGCTGATCTAACATCAACCTTGACTCCACACAAGATTCATCAACAAACTCCAATAATGTCAACAATATTGTTGAACAATTGGAAAAATTCCTCTAATGTTGGTGAAGGACAAAACATTCAAGATCTCTCTCATAATCAAGATCCTAGTTATCTGTCTCAGTCAGAACCATTGCAAGAGTCATCAGTACCAACTTATATTCAACTCGAGCCTCAACCATCTGCCTCAACTTCTGCTTCAACATCTTCTCAAAATCTTTTTAATCAAGATCATAATAACAATGTCAATTCCAGACCCAAACGCACTAAACGTCCTCGAACTTATGAAGATACGATAACGGGGGAGTGGTGGAAAACTTCTCGTGATCTTCATCAACCCGCATTGCAAAGTTCGAATGATAACAATAGTGGTGATGAGGGACAAGAATTAGCACTTTTAAATGTCATTGATGTATCAGAACCCAAAACGTACAATGGTGCTAAGGCATCAGCAAACTGGGAAGACTGGAAAATAGCATTTGAAGAAGAGATGTCATCCCTCAAAGAAAATAATGTGTGGAACGTTGTTCCTTGTCCTGCAGGTCGCAAAGTTGTTGGTGGCAAATGGGTATGCAAAATTAAAAAAGATGCATATGGGGAAATCGAAAGATATAAAGCACGTTACGTCGCAAAAGGATTCTCACAGATCCAAGGGCTAGATTACGATGAAACATTCGCTCCAGTCGTGTGATTTGATTCTTTAAGAATACTCTTAGCAATTTCTGCCTCGAAAAATTGGAGACCAAGACAACTTGACATAAAAACCGCATTTCTATATGGGATCTTGAATGAAGAAATCTATATGGAACTTCCTGAAGGGTACAGGCAATAGGGCCATGTTGCAAAACTTAATAGGTGTATATACGGATTGAAGCAATCACCACGGCAATGGTTTTTCAGGTTGGCTGAATTTATCATTCCCCTTGGGTTTTCTTCGTCACCCTTTGATCCCGGTGTCTTTATCCACAATACAGGAGAATTATACTTAGCGGTATATGTGGATGATATTGTACTATTTGGAGAACAAGATTCGCTATTGAGTGAGACTGTTAACCCGCTTAAAGCCGAATTCAAGGTCAAAGATATGGGAACACTTCACTGGCTACTTGGAATTCAAATTGAGTACTGTAATGCTGGATCAGCTTGTCGCAAACCGCATACATAGATAGAGTCCTGAATCGATTTTCTATGCAAGACTGCAATTCGGTCTCCACGCCTATCAAGTGTAACCAACAACTGATGGCAGCAACAAATGGAGAACCTTGGGCTAACGCAACGCTGTATCAGCAAATAGTCGGATCTATAATGTATGTCGTGTCTGCAACGAGGCCTGACCTTGCATATGCAATCTCACATCTCTCACAATTCAGTTCGGATCCATCAATCATTCATCTAAGTGCGGTCAAGCGGGTCTTGCAATACATCAAAGGAACAAGAGATTTAAAACTTACATATGAGTTCAAGTCTCCCTTGATACTCAACGGATACTGTGATGCATCGTACGGAAATTGTCTAGATACTCGGAGGAGCTTCTCGGGTTATTTGTTCCAACTAGGAGGATCCACAGTTGCCAGGAAGTCTCGCAAACAACGTACCGTCGCTCACTCCACTTGTGAAGCTGAGTATATGGCACTATCACTTGCAGCTAGACAATTCCTTTGGATGACATGTGGGCTTCATCAACTAGTGAACAAAAATATACCCTCGTCCCTTTCAACAGACAATAACTCCGCTATTGATCTCGCTCACAATCATAAAATCAATGACGCTACAAAGCACATTGATATCGCTTACCATTTCACTAGAGAAAGAATTGATGACAGTTCGCTAACTTTACTACACATTCCTTCAAGTGAAAATCTTGCAGATATTTGTACAAAAGGCCTACCAAGACCGAGACTTAACCACTTATGCACAAAAATTTTTGGTACAAAGTGAGAAGGGGTGTTGAAATTGGTGCTTCCAATTATGGTAAAGACAGGGATGTGTAGAATACACGTCACTAATCTCCCATTAATTGTGAGGTTAGTATTAATGCGCTTTGACATAAATACCAACCACTAGATTTTATTATTATAGAATATAGTTTATATAGCACTCTGTGTCCTAGTGGGAGTAATTAACAACTCTCCACGACAGATTTACAGACTCCTTTACTTTCCCACTCGCTTCACCAAGTGATACAATCTGTGCCTAACAGCCACAAGCTTTTGCAAACCAATCCGCTCAACAGTCCTAACCTCGCCTTGAGATTACGTTGCGTCCTTATCCACACCGTGCAGAATGTCTACAGACTACTCTCGTTGTTGGGCTCCTCCTACCACAATCGAAAACTTCAAACAGCAATTTGCCACAGATGCGGACGCGCTTTACGCATACATTAACGGGCACCTCAATCGATACCGCACCGAACGAGATACTGCTCAGGGTCAGCTCATAGCTGCTCGCCAGGTTATTGAAAGTCTCGAGGAACAGAACAACAAGTTGAACCTCGACTTAAATATCGCTAATGCCGGTCATACTTCTAATCAACCTAGCCCGGCCACAGCCGCCCGGGACTCGGCTACGGCATTTCGCTCCGAGAAATTCCCGGACCCTGAAAAATTCAACGGCACAAGGAGTAAACTGCCCGGTTTCATCACACAACTACGAATGAAGCTCGAGGTAAATAATGACAGATTCCGAGATGAGTCTGCCAAAGTTATTTACTCAATTAGTCGGTTGGAGGGACAAGCTCTCGATCAAATTGTTCCTCTAGTAAACACCAACCCAGAGAAACCATTTTCATTGGTTACAGCCTTCTTGTCGTATTTAGATGCCTCGTTCGGAGATCCGGATCCTCGAGGAACTGCCCGTCGCGAACTGAAAACTCTGAAACAGGGGGCTGGTGACTTTGCGACATACTATTCAAGATTTCTTCGAGTCATTGGCTATCTTGAGTACAATGAAGCTGCAAAAATTGATGCTCTTGCCAAAGGTCTTTCCGAGGACATGAAAGATGCAATGATGCATTGAACAGAAATACCAGTAATCCTCGAGGACTATGCAACTTTGCTCATGAAAATTGACAATCAAATCCGGGGTCGCAAGGCTGAACAAAAAAACCCCCGCGAATTTTCTCGGCAAACAGTTGACAGAAATTTCGCGCATCCATCACATGTTGCAGGTGGTCTAGCTCCTATGGATTTATCAACAATGAAACTTTATAACACCACCAGACCAGCACCTGAAAACCGATACAATTTTGTAAATGGGTTCCGTAAACTTTCGGCTGGGGAAAAACAATGGCGTCGGGAAAACTCCCTTTGTATGTATTGTGCGGGGGCGGGGCACAGCTCTGACAAGTGCCCCTCAGCTAAACGCCCAAAACATCAGGCACCAATTACTGGTTCCGTTTTAACGACAATGCCGTGCACACACCAATTAGCAAATCCAGGGGATACCGAATCCGAGCCGGATTTTCAGTAGTCCCGGATTTGAAAGATAGCCCTGATCCGGGGCCCTCAAAACTCTCCTCGATGTCTGCATTTTCTATATCAAGCTTTTCGGTGTTGCAAGCGGAGGACAAGTTGGATGGTGACCATTTGGTTGCTGCCTGTATATTAATAACAGCTAAAAAATCCATTCAAACTTACTCACTTATTGATACTGGATGCTCTGGGTATGCATTTATTGACGAAACATTTGCGCGCTATCACAACTTCCCCTTCAACATTTTAGAAACCCCGCGCACTCTAAAAGTAATAGACGGAAGGCCCATATCTTCGGGTAGGGTCACCCACGTTTGCCGTCTACAATTATCAATTGACTCTCATCATGAAACTGCTACTTTCTTTGTTACCAAACTTGGTTCGTATCCTGTAGTACTTGGAATCCCATGGCTTCAAAGGCATGACCCAGAACTACGGTTTAAGAATAACACAATTCTCTTCAATTCCAATCATTGCAAACACATATGTAATAGCTCTGTAGTCCCCCCTTCAATCAAGGGAATTGCACCAAGAAATTTTTCAAGATTTGTACACTCCAAGGCCACCTCCAAGTGCGAACCCAAAAATAAACTCCGACTACACAGCATAGAGGGTGAAAATACCCGTAAAACAAAAAAATTAACTGCTTCTAAAAATTCAAAAAACAGTTTACCAGTACAATATCATAAATTTTACGGGATGATGGACGAAAGACTCGCTAACTCACTTCCACCACGCCGTATCTATGACCATAAAATCCCTATTAAAGATGGGAAGGAGCCTCCATTTGGGCCCCTTTATGGTATGTCTCGGGAAGAATTGACGGAATTAAAGTCTTATATTCAGGAAAATCTCAAAAAAGGATTCATTCGAACAAGTTCTTCACCAGCTGGTGCTCCTGTACTTTTCGTGAAGAAAAATGATGGAACACTTCGTCTTTGCGTTGACTACCGAGGGCTAAACGAACTTACAGTCAAAAATCGGTACCCACTACCATTGATCCGAGAAACTCTCGACCGGCTTTCTAAAGCAAATTGGTACACAAAATTGGATCTTAGGCAAGGTTATAATCAGATGAGAATGGCCGAGGGAGAGGAATGGAAAACTGCTTTCCGCACTAGATATGGCCATTTTGAGTATACTGTCATGCCGTTTGGGTTAACCAACGCTCCTGCCACGTTCCAGCACTTCATTAACAATTGTCTTCGCGATTATTTAGACATATTTTGCACAGCCTATCTTGATGATATCCTCATTTACAGCGAGACTCTAGAGGATCATGTAACCCACGTTCACAGAGTGCTGGAAGCTTTACAGAAAAAAGGAGTCCTCCTGAAGCCAGAAAAGTGTAAATTTCATACACAAAGCACAACGTATTGGGGACTTATTATCGAGCCAGGTGATATCAGAATGGATCCGGGTAAAGTAGATGCTGTAAAAAACTGGACTGCTCCTAAAACAGTAAAAGACGTTCAGGCATTCCTAGGTTTTGCCAACTTCTATCGGCGTTTTGTCCGCGGATTCTCATCACTAGCATTTCCACTTACCCAGCTTACACGTAAAAACGCTCCCTTTATCTGGAATTCGGAATCAGAAGGCGCATTTGAAGCCTTAAAAAATGCTTTTATTACAGCACCTATCTTGGCCCACTTTGATCCTGAGAAAGAAATCACAGTTGAGACAGATGCTTCAGACTATGTCTCTGCTGGGATTCTATCTCAACGCGATGACAAGGGTATCCTTCGCCCGATTGCTTACTTATCGAAAAAACATTTGCCAGCTGAATGTAATTATGAAATTTACGACAAAGAACTTCTGGCAATCATCCGCGCTTTTGAGGAATGGCGACCAGAACTAGAAGGTGCTGCACATGAAATTGCGGTGATATCAGATCATAAAAATTTAGAGTATTTTATGAGCTCCAAGCACCTTAATCGTAGACAAGCACGTTGGGCAGAATACCTTTCACGCTTTAATTTTGTTATTAAGTATTGACCAGGAAAGCAAGGAGGAAAGCCAGACGCACTTACAAGAAGATCACAGGATTTCCCTGGTGAAAATGACAATAGAAGATTACACCAAAGTCAAATTGTTCTGAAAAGGGAAAACCTAGACAGACGTCTAGATCTGTCTGCAATTTTGTCGCTTCGCACTGAACAAACAAATACCCCAGAGTGGGAAGAATTGTTTGTTCAGGGGTATCAAAATGACCCGTTCCCTAGTAAGATACTGGGCCTGATAAAGGCTAATGTCAAGCAATCAAAAGATATATCGCTGGCGGAATGTGCGGAGTTCGAAAATAAACTAGTCTACAGAGAAAAATGGTACGTGCCACAGTACGACCCAATCAAACTCCATATCCTCAAGCAATGCCACGACAATCCCTCGGCTGGACACCCTGGTCGCGAAAAAACATTTGAACTTGTCAGCCGAGACTATTATTGGCCATCTATGCAAACATACATAGCGCGTTACGTGCGCAACTGCCACACTTGCCGTCGAAGTAAGCCCAGTAACCACGCCAAGTTTGGAGTCTTACGACCACTACCCATTGCTCAACAACCATGGCAAGAAGTTTCCATGGACTTTGTAAGTGGATTACCTGTAAGTGATGGATTTGACGCAGTCATGGTGGTAGTAGATAGGCTGACAAAAATGCGTCATCTAATACCTTGCAATACCACAACAACTTCCAAAGATGTCGCTCAATTATACTTGTGTAATGTTTGGAAGCTTCATGGTCTGCCAACCCATATTACTTCGGATCGCGGTACACAGTTTACGGCCAAATTCTGGAAGGAATTATGCAACAATCTAGGCATTAAGGCAAGAATGTCCACTGCTTTCCATCCAGAAACAGATGGCCAGACCGAAAGGTTTAATGCTGTAATGGAACAGTACTTACGAAGCTATGTTTCATATCAACAGGATGACTGGGCCAAGTGGTTCCCTATGGCAGAGTTTGCTGCAAATAACCAAGTGGCGGCTTCAACCCAAGCCACACCATTTATGAGCAACTATGGTTTTCATCCTCGCTTCACAATTGTCGTTAAGCCCCACACTAAAACAACTCTAAGCCATAATGCTAGGGATTTTGCCCAAAAAATGAAACAAATACATGATGTCTTGCGAGCTAACATAAGGTCGGCCCAAGACGAACAGGAACAAGCAGTCAACGTAAAAAGAAAACCTGCACCCAATTACCACGTCGGCAACCTTGTTTTTCTCTCCGCAAAAAATATAAGAACCACGCGGAACTCTCAGAAGCTCGACTGGAAAAAACTTGGCCCCTTTCCGATTACTAAGATAATATCCCCATACGCCTATCGCCTTGGTCTCCCAAAGATAATTAAAATACACCCGGTTTTTCATGTATCTCTATTAGAGCCTGCTCCAGTTGATCCAGTACCAGGTCAGATCCATTCACCTGCTCCGCCAATAATTGTCAATGAAGAAGAGGAATTCGATGTCGAAGAAATTTACGACTCAAAGATGACAAAACATAATGGACTACAATATTTAGTCAAGTGGATGGGGGACAACGAGCCAACTTGGGAGCCAGCCGTTAACCTTGATGATACCGTAGCCGTTGAAAGCTTCCATCAACAGTACCCAAATAAACCAGGCCCACTATCTTAGGAGAAAAAGAAAGCTCAAATACTTAGACTTGCAGGAGCTCGCAATTTAGGAGGGGAGCTACTTTCATGGATCCTTGTGGCATAGCGTATTATGAAACGCCATGCAGACGGCTAAGTTAAAACACAAATAATAGTTCAATGCACTTCTAAAACCAGCAAGGAAGACTGATAAGAATGGGCTGGTTTTATTAGGTGATGTGTAGCAGATTGTTGGGCATAGGGGCTGTGTGCTACGTGCTATTTGGTAATTTTATGTATATAAATACTCGGCGTGAAGAAGCATTATTCTTCACGCAACGTCTTCTTTAATTACCTTAACAATACATTTGTTTACCCATCTCTTCTTCGGGAAGACCATTTATCTCTTTCCAGCTCTTCATCAGCAAGACCCACGTGTAGCCTCTATCGCTACTATCTACCTATTTGTCTCTTCCAAGAGAAGACCAGTCATCCCTTCGACCCACTCATCACCTTTATCTACCACCTAGATCTTCGTTAGACCACATACGCACCCTGTGGAACACTGTCCTAACCTCGCCTTGAGATTTTGTCGCAAGGTCGATTCGATGAGAAGCATCCAGTCTTTCAGGTTAGCGATGCCATGAAGTTTCAATGCTGGAGGGAGTGCCATATTGTTGGCGCGAAGATTAGATGGAGCCATGTTAAAGAGGAATGAAAGATTCAAGATTTGAGAGTGGCGAGCCAGAGATACCTTGTTTGATAAAAACTGAAAGGTAGAGGCGCAGATGTAGATACAAAACAAGGACACCGTAGTATTAGAAACTGATTGCTGAATGGAGTCGTAAACAGAAGAACTACGGAAGTATAAATCGTGATTCCACAGGAAGCGCAAGGGTCATAACCTCTTAATAAAGATATGTGGGACACGGTATTGTGTTGTTAATGTTAACTAATGAACCCTATAACTACAGATGAAATCTATGTACTGCTATGAAGGTCATGTGACCTGTCTAGCTTAGTTTACATGAGTAGGTGAAATGTTACCCCTAGACATTTATGTTTCCGATGATATTCTCATCTTATCTGTCCAGAGCACGGTTTGGTATGTTTCGGTGGTAGCATTATTGCCAGCAAGTTATCTAGTAGGGTTTCATATGAGGAAAATTATGTATTTTAGATACTTGATAGCCAGAGAATAGAGAGACAACCCTTCGATGATTTGTTACCTTCTACTCCCATTTCTAAAATAGTCCAACAGTCGAACTCGGTCAAACCCTATGAATTTCAAATATTTAGAATAGCAGGATGGCAACCATGGACAAGAAAATCGAGGGAAGTTTTCAGATGGTGCCCGTGGAGGAATTCCGAGAACTATATTGTCAATTCTAAAAACTGCTCGTGAGGCAGTCTTTCACCACTGTATCAAGCAGAAAATCTAAGATTGAAAAGGATCCTCCTGCAAGAGATAAAACGAGCCTGAAGCCAACAATGCTTCCAGAATTTGCTGGGAACAGAATGGAATACCCAGCATGGCGTGCAGCTGTGTCAGACACTTTTTGCAGGGATTGAAGTTTGTTTGGATATGACAAATCTCGTGCTTTTTTCGTGATTATCAACGCGTTGAAGGGCACGGCAAGGACAAAGGCAGGCCCTTTCTACGAAGCTGGTGGAGCTCAGAACACCAAGGATCCTGAAGATTTCATTGAATTTCATGACAGACTTTTTCTTAATTCAACAAGGACTTCACGGGCAAAAATTGAGCTTCAATCAATGAAAATGGGGGACAAATAATGCTGGACAAACTTTTTGCATCATGGTCAAACAAATTGACTGAGGCTAGAGCAGATTTTTGGCCAGATGATAACAAAATCTCCCTGCTTCAAAACGCATTGAATAAAAAGTTGACCATAGCATTAGCTTCAAATCACATGTTGTCCAATTATTGAAATGAACAGCCCACTACTTATTTTGTGGACTTATTGGTAGAGGGAAGCTTATGCAATAATGTTGTGATAGGTCTCTGATTTGGGTGTACATACAGTTTGTGGGAGCTCGATGCTAGTGATCACAGATGGGCTGCTGGGCCGGACAGGTCAAGAAATGGAGTGGAGAATGATCTCTGTGGAATGAGGAAAGACTGAATTGCTTGTTCTATCTACTGTGGAGGAAAGCTCTCTACCTATAGTCCCTAGACTATTGCTTACTAATGATACTAACTCAACAAATCAGGAGCAAACTGTAAGGGCTAGAAGTAGAATTGTATTCGAATTGTACTGTGTGCTGTGTATAGAATATCTTAAACTAAAGAAAGAAGATGGAAGAGTAAAAGTCTTCATTATATACATTGAAAGGTGGTCTGTGCTGTTACCAGACTATACCAAAATAGAGCAACTAAATAGTCACCTGATTGATATCAGCTTAGATCAGTCACCCAAGCCCAAGCCTTGGCTGCCTAAGGCTCTAGCCTATGACATTACCCTCTCTGTCTCATTTCTTAGCTTTTGCTCTAGCTTTGTAAGCATCCAATGCACTGGTCTCTTGAAAATCATGTTGTGGGTGCCATGATGGTTTGGCATAACCTGCCCACTTCACAAGCACCTCTTTCCTACTGCCCCTTCCAATCTTTCTATTCCTTGAATCTAGAATCTCATCAACTCCAAATTCTACATCACCAGTACTTGTTAATATTCCTGGAGGTTGAGAATCATCTGACTTCTGTGAAGGAAGAGGATCATCATGGGCTGGTCTTAAGAGTGATGTGTGAAATTTATTATGAATACCTTTAGGAGTATCTAATTCATAAAAGTGGGCTGAGTCCGTGTAACGGCTGTTAAGCCTAATTATCCCTGTAGCCTACGCTAGCTAGCGCAGGCAATGAGATCAATGGTGTAATCCAGAATCTTCTTGGAAGTTGTCGAAGAATCCAAACAATTCTGGTCATGGAGGGAATCCTATGGAAGGAGGAGTATTCTGGATTATATATATTTGTAGTCACTAGCTGTTAGAATTCTCTCTCTAGAGAATTATAATTAATATACTGTACCTACAAGATTGCCCATGCATTTTGTTATGAAACCGTGACATATTATAATTCTCTCCACAAACTTCAGAACCGCAGTCAGTCAGTCAGTCAGTCAGTCAGTCAGAATCGCAGTCAGAATCGCAGTCAGTCAGTCAGAATCGCAGTCAGTCAGTCAGTCAGTCAGTCAGTCAGTCAGTCAGTCAGTCAGTCAGTCAGTCAGTCAGTCAGTCAGTCAGTCAGTCAGTCAGTCAGTCAGTCAGTCAGTCAGTCAGTCAGAATTGCAGTCAATCAGTCAGTCAGAATTGCAGTCAATCAACTTTGCAAAGATGAAGTGGGATCATTGCAACATTTCTATGGAGGAAAACAATTTTCTTAGGGCAACATGGAAATCAGAAGATCAGCTAGCTAAGCTTCGGGAAGAAGGAAGCTGCTTCAGATGTGAGAAACGGGGATGTCAATCTAGGGTGTGCCACCTTCTTCCAGCAATTAATCCACGAAAGACTAAGAAAAGTTTACATATTTATAAAAAAAATATGAAAGAGGATCCGTATGGTGATGGTCTAGGTCCTATTGATCCGGCAGTGTACGAAGTGGATCCGTATGATGATGGTCTAGGTCCTATTGATCCGGCAGTGTACGAATTGGATCCGTATAGCATTTCTCCGAGACTCATAAACCGTCCTATCGAAATTCAGCAAATAAGAGATCGAGGAGAAACAATGGGTTGGTCAGCCAAGAGGTCTGTCATGGGGAGTTGTCTTACAGATCATGAAATGAGAAAGAACACATCGCCACCCCTTATTAATGCCATTACTAGTGATAGACCGATTCAAGAAGAAAGGAAAGATTTTGTGCAGCCAATAATATTGGATAAAAAGTTTTCAAAAAGTTTGACAGCAGCTGAACAAGAACCGAAGATGAATACAAATCCATTTTTAGTTAATGCATTAGTTAACGACGTCACTATGGTGCAAGCATTAATTGACAATGGATGCCTGTGTTCAGGTATCATTGATGAAGAATTAGCAGCCCTACTAAGTTTACCATGTAAACCTATCTCTCCCCGAACCCTTCAGACAGCAGAAAATTCATCTCAAGACAAGCCAATAGTAAAAAGTATCACTTGGGTCTCCATAGACCTTGATGGCTTTGTTACTGAAAAATTGTGGCTGTATGTAGTACCACACAGTACACATCAGATCATACTTGGGAAGAAATGGTTAGAGGACCAGGATGCAGTAATTCATTCCAAAGAGCAGCGGTTGGAACTCAGGAAGAGCGGTGGCTCTGTTTACAGTGTTCGACGCTGGCGTCAAAAACTAAGGGGAATAAAGGAGCCTAAACGTGCTGCTGTTGAGGCATTATCTTTTCTGGAAAAGGGAGTTCCCGTCTGCAAAGCCTCCTTAGACGACATAAATAAGGCACTCCGTACGAAACATTGTCTCAAGATCTCTGATGCTCGAGACCGATTACCGGGCCCTGTGAAGAAGTTCGCGCGCCTCTTTTCTGACGATAGCGGCGCTAATGATCTACCGCCTACACGAGATCACCTTGACCATGCTATAAACCTCCGAAATGAGAATGGGAAGCCAGTCCATCCGCCTTGGGGCCCTCTTTACAGTATGTCAAGAGAGGAGCTTCTAGTGCTTCGCAAAACATTGACAGATCTTCTGGGTAAGGGATGGATCAGACCAAGTAGTTCGCCGGCGGCCTCGCCAGTACTTTTTGCTAGAAAGCCAAACGGAGGGCTACGATTTTGTGTGGATTATCGCGGGCTGAATGCAGTCACTCTTCCAGACAGGTATCCCCTTCCATTATTTAAAGAAACTTTGCGACAACTTTCAAAAGCTAGGTGGTTCACGAAACTAGATGTGAAGTCAGCTTTCCATCGTATCAGAATCAGAGAGGGAGATGAATGGATGACTGCCTTCAGATGTCGCCATGGTCTTTTTGAGTGGCTTGTTACACCATTTGGTCTTGCGAATGCACCTGCAACCTTCCAGCGTTATATTAATGAGCAACTACGAGGACACCTTGATGTTGACGCGACAGCATACATGGATGACGTTCTAGTATACACAAATGGTAGTGAGGCCGATCATTGGAGAACGGTTCAAAGTATCTTGGGAAAGCTAGAGAAGGCTGGTTTGTACTTGGACATTGATAAATGCAATTTTCTATGTCGAGAGGTGAAGTATCTAGGATACATTGTGAGAGCTGGAGACTCGGTGACCGTAGATCCTGACAAGGTCAAGAGCATCATAGAATGGAAGCCACCTACGTCGGTTAAAAGAGTTCGATCGTTTCTCGGCTTTGCAAATTTCTATCGATGCTTTGTTGATAGATTTTCGGAGGTAACTGCACCACTGACCAGATTGACGAAGAAGGATTCAATTTGGAGATGGGGACCTGAGGAGAACGAGGCGTTCGAACGACTAAAGCAAATTTTTTCAACTGAGCCGGTGCTAGCGCAATGGGATCCCGAGCGAGACACAGTGGTGGAAGCCGATTGTTCTGGGTATGCATTGGGTGGATGTTTGTCTCAAGCTGATAAGCAAGGCCGGCTGAGGCCGGTGGCTTACTACTCCAAGCGACTGAGCGGAGCGGAAGCAAATTATTCGATACACGACAAAGAGATGCTGGCCATAATCACGTGCCTGCAAGAGTGGAAAGCTGAACTGCGTTCTGTTGCAAAGCCATTCACGATTTTGAGCGACCACAAGAACTTAGACTATTTCATGACCAAGCGACTACTCAATGAACGGCAGGCCAGGTATTACGATGTATTACATCAGTTCAATTTCACTCTGAAATGGCGACCTGGCAATGCTTGCGAACGGCCGGATGCTCTCTCAAGACGCGATCAGGATCAGCCCCATGGCCTTCATGACGAACGAGCCACGGGTAGAATTATGCAACTGTTACCAACTGTCAAAGCTTTACCTGTCGATGCACAACTCGGTACAGCAGACCCAGCAGCGACAGCGAGAATATCTGACGACGATGAGATTCAAACATTATGGAATCAAGGAGTCATTTACGATAATGATTGGCGACGAGCGCGAGATGCTGTCCAGCACGGAGAGAGAAGTTTCCCACCAAATATCGCTCAGAAATTAACCGCTAACATTGCAGAGTGTACGGTTGCCGCAGATAGCGTTCTTCGTGGAAGGGAAAATCGAATTTGGGTTCCCGATTATGAGCCACTCCGAACGGCGATAATGCAGCGGACACACGATAGCTACCTAGCAGGTCACCCGGGCAAAGATACAATGATTGGCATACTTTTAAGGCGATGGTTCTGGCCAAAGATGAGGGAATCGGTCCGTCGTTTTATACGGAATTGTGATGTCTGTGGTCGTACGACAGTATGGCGAGAGGCGAAGGCTGGGTTTCTTCGATCACTGCCAATTCCTGACCGAATAGGAAGCGAGCTGACAAATGATTTTATTACTGATATGCCACCTTCTCAAGATTGTACAAATATAATGGTTATAACAGATCGGCTATCTAAAGACGTTTTTCTATTTGGTACAAAGACAATGGAGGCTGCACCAAGCGCTAAAGTTTTTGTCGACCGATATTATCGTTACTTTGGCTTTCCACGTTATTTGACAAGTGATAGAGGCAGTGACTGGATGGGAACCTTTTGGCAAACTTTCTGCAAGCTAACAGGAATAACTCAACGCTTGACCACGGCGTACCATCCTCAGTCAAACGCAAGTGAAAGAGCAAATCAGGAATTGTACAAGTACCTGCGAGCGTTTACCTGCTACTCACAAGATAATTGGATGGAACTGTTGCCTGTAGCCCAACTGGCACTAAATTCAAGACCAAGTTCAGCGATTGGAGGACTAAGCCCATTCTTCTTACGGCACGGATACGATTTGGACCCTCTGGCAGAGCCTACGCCTATCTTAGAGAATGGTTCCCGACACCCGGGACGACTATCTGCTCAGGATTATGTTAAGAGGTTAAAGGACGCGCAAGACTATGCACAGGCAGCAATGGCTTCAGCTCAACAACGAAACGAGGGTAATGCAAATCGTTTCCGAAGACAACCAGATCAGTATAAAGTTGGCGACAAGGTTTGGTTGGATCTCCGAAACGTGAAAACACCACAGCTCTCCAAGAAGCTAGCCTGGATACATGCAAAGTACGATGTGACCGCGGTCCCAGATCCTTTGACTGTGGAGTTGAACGTTCCTGGAAACATCCACAACCGCTTTCATGTCGAATTGGTGAAGCGGGCGGGTGCGGATCCCTTTCCGAGTCAGCGGCGGGACGATGCACAAAATCCCGCTATCCTTGACGATCTGGGCGAGCAAGAATTTGGAGTGGACTCAATAATACGAGCGAGAACAGTGAGACGTGGCCGTGGTAGTTTCAGGCAAGCCCTAGTTAAGTGGACTGGCTGGGCAGAACCAACTTGGGAGCCCATTGAATACGTGGCAGACACCGAAGCTTTAAAAATATTTGAGGAGACCTATGGTCCCATAACTTCAAATGATGGCCCTTCGGAAATATACTCAGGTAGATACGTTGGCCAGGCCGAGCCTCATGTCCAGAAAACGCGGAGGGAACGACGAAAAAAAAAAAGCATTAAATAAGAAAATTAAATAAAATATTTACTCATTGAGGAAGAGAAGGGGGATTGTAACGGCTGTTAAGCCTAATTATCCCTGTAGCCTACGCTAGCTAGCGCAGGCAATGAGATCAATGGTGTAATCCAGAATCTTCTTGGAAGTTGTCGAAGAATCCAAACAATTCTGGTCATGGAGGGAATCCTATGGAAGGAGGAGTATTCTGGATTATATATATTTGTAGTCACTAGCTGTTAGAATTCTCTCTCTAGAGAATTATAATTAATATACTGTACCTACAAGATTGCCCATGCATTTTGTTATGAAACCGTGACAGTCCGGAAATGTTCTAGTTATTTTGTACTTGGCATGTATCCAGTCAAGTTTCTTGGAGGGTCTCTCAGTATTTATATTCTTTAAATTTAACCAGACCAGATCTCCAAGCTTATAAGTAGGTGCAGTATCTCTAGAATTGTTGGCATATTTTTCTTGAGACTGCTGGGCAACTGCCATTGATGTCTGTGCAAACTGATGCGCCTCTGGGAGCTTCTCAATAACATCCTGACCTCTTGAAGCTGGTATTCCTGGAGAAGAGGGATTATGATCTGATACTAAAGATATAGAGATTGCATCATATCCATGGGTCATAAAAAACGGACTTATCTGAGTTGTGGTAGCTATTTTGTTATTGATAGATACCTGTGCTAGTGGGATCCAATCTTTCCAGTCTGACTGTTCATAAGCAATGAATGTTCTCAGATAAGTTTCTACCTCTTGATTAACTCTCTCTGTTGAAACGTCAGTTTCTGGATGATAGGCTGTTGATAGCCTCTGGTTGATCTTAAGTCTATGACATATAGTGTTCCAGAATGCAATAACAAATTGAGGTCCTCTATCAGAAACAATTGCCCGAGGAATCCAATGGTGAGGCAAGTAGTACTGAAAAAATAATTTAGCCAGTCCCTCTGCATCAAACATATCTGGGGGAACTGGTATTAGGATTAACCCTTTGCTTAGTCTATCTGTAATGACCAAAAGAATAGTTGTCTTCTCAGGACCAGAGGGAGGAAGGCCTGTAATGAAATCCATAGATATTTCCTGCCATATCTGTGATGGAATGGGTAATGGTCTGAGCAAACCTTTTTTCTTGTCTCTCCAAATAGTGGTTCTGCCACAAACATCACAATTTCTTACAAACCTCCTTACTTCCTGGTTTGATCCTGGTGTAAAGATTCCTCTTCCGATCCTTTCTTTAGGATATAATTTTACCTTTCTTCATATGTTGCTATGACAACAGGACAGTTCTTGGCACATGGTATCATGTTGATATTATGTTAAGGTCTATGTTATGATGAGCTAGTGAAAGGAGGGCAGGTATATATACAATGGTTTGGTCTGTAGGCATAGAGTTCTTTACGCTTGGTCTTTGTCACAGGCTCATACCTGGTTATCATTAGGCTGCTGCCTAACAAATAAGGCTTGAACTCTTCCAACCATATTAAACATCATACATGTCATGAACCCCTCCACGACTCATTAGACCCAAGTATAGGCCTTGGCCAAGTTCATGCAAATCTATTCTTAAATGACAAATTTAGATTGCAGACAGGACGACTCGAACACCAGTCGTGAGTCATCTAAGCCACATGCATCATAACTATTTTAATAACTAAAATTACTAACATTAAAATGAAGCTGAATTAAAATAGACGGAGATGCTGGTGTTTGTCAGAGGATAGGTCATGATCTATTTTGAGAATGGTATGAAATGAGGGAACGAGATCATAGTCTTGTAAATAAATAGGAGGCTTTCAGTCATGTCTCTGCTCGTTACTTTAAGATTTTCATTTGTATCTAGCTCTGAGTTCAGTTTGAATAAAATGCCACTTTAAGACTGTCACAGTCTTCTGTCACAACCACCTCCTTCGGATCACTTCTGGTCACCTATAGTCACCTCTAGTACCTTTAGTTATCATTAGTACCCTCTCGAACCTTTAGACCTTGTAAATACTTATATTAACCATCTTTCAAACCTCAATTTCCTCCAAATTATCTCTAGTATACCTTCAGTCATCTTTCGCCGTCCATTTAACCTCTTCTAGCCCTTCGAATTCGCTACAGCTCAAACGTCTAGACTCCAATCTGACACCTGGCCAAAAAAACTTCCTTGACACTAATGAAATTGTAGCATCTCTTTCTGGATGACCCGAGAGTAAAGAATCATGAATCTTTTGTATAACAGCTGTAGTCAAGGGCTCAAAGTTGGGTAGCCAAATTCTCTCCCTATAATATAGAATATTTTCGTTAGATATTGCACATTACCCTGTAGAAATCCTTAGCTCGAGGTCAGAAGGAAAAAGTCTATATTGATTTTTAACTTAGTTAAATGCTCTGGTGTATCTTTCAATAGGCTCTCCTTATTTTAAGGCTTGATTCCACAAACTGCAAAGGTCTGCGTCATCTTGAAATGGGCAAGGTAGGTCAGTAGTGACCATAGAGTTCATCCAAAGTTGAGGTGCTAGAAGGATGTTTTCCCTAGCAGCAATCCTAGAATCTGAAGCATCCTTTGGTATATATTGCTCTCTTCTAGATAGTGCGTCAGGTACAACGCTTGCCTTCCCTGGTCTATGTTTTAGTTTGAAGTTTAGAGGAGCAAGTACTTCCATCCACCTAATTTGTCTTTCATTTAATACCTTCTTTTTTTCAAATGGCTCCAGGTTTTTATGGTCTGTAAGAATGGTAAAGGGCTTCTTTAGCCCTCTAAGCTCGCTATTCCATTCCTTGATGCATTTAATGATGGCTAAGAGCACCTTGTCATGAATATCATAATTGCACTCTGCTGGGAGATGTTTTGCTGAATAAAATGCAACTGGTCTCCATAGTTTTGATACTGGATCAAGTTGTGTTAAGGTACCACCAATAGCCCATCCTGATGAGTCGGGCTCTAATTGTGTCTCTAGATCTGGATTAAAAGTAGCTAGAACTGGCTCTTCCTTGAAAAGATTCTTGATATGTTGAAAGGAGTCCTCACAATCTTTTGTCCATTCAAACTTTTGATCCTTCCTGGTTAGATTTGTCAAAGGTCTGACAAGCTTTGCAAAGTCCTTGATGAAAAGCCTATAGTAATTTGCAAATCCAACAAATGACCTTACCATTTTTAACACTAGTAGGTGACTTCCATTCTGTAATTGCTTGCACCTAAGTTGGATCCATCTTGATGTCAGTTCCTGCTTCTATTACATAGCCGAGGTACTTAGTCTTTTTGTTCTCAAATTCGCACTTTGAGATATCTAAGTGTAAACCATTTTCCTGTAGGCTTGTTAGTACCTTAGCTACCTTCTCTCTATGGTCTTGAAGTGTTCCCGAGGTGAATATAAGGATATCATCCACGTAAGCTGAGCAGAAGTTGTCCAAATACTCTCTAAGGACCCAGTTTATTTACTTCTTGAAGGTGGCAGGAGATCCAGTAAGTCCAAAAAGTCAAACTTTCCACTCAAAAAGGCCATATCTTGTCCAAAATGCTGTCTTCCATTCTTCACCTTTAGCCATTCTGATCCTGTGAAAAGCAGCTGACACATCCAGCTTTGTGAGCCACTTAGCAGAGTTCAGAGCATTCAGAGTCTCTTTTATCAGAGGAAGAGGGTACCTGTCCTTCTTTGTGATTGCATTTATTCCTCTGTAGTCAACACAGAATCTTAGGCCACCTCCAGGCTTCTTTGCAAAAAGAAGAGGTGCTGCAGCTGATGATTTGCTTTGTTGAATAAAATCTTTATCAAGTAGGCTAGTTAATTCCTTTCGAAGCACTAGAAGTTCATCATGACTCATGTTATAAAGCGGTCCCCATGGAACAGGTTTTTCATTTCCATTTTGATCTTTCTCTAAAGGTATCTCATGATCAATTCCGAGCCTATGAGGTGGTAGACTAGCTGCTTCTTTTGGATTAAAAACCTGAGCAAAAGACTTGTAAGAGTCAGGTAGCATAGAGGTAATTTCTTTGAGAGAAAGCTGTATCTTTGGCCTGAGCGCTTTTTCTATGTCTTATAGTGAGGCGGCAAACACCTGCACTGTTTTGCTTCTCCTTGCTCTCTGTGCTAGGCCTGTGAAATTTGAGGCCATAACTTGACTGACAGTAAATGCATGAGCTCCTAGTTCCTCATTTCTCATTTCTCTTTCTTTGTTGCTGATAAGTGTCAACCCATGATGTTTGAATGTTAATTTAGAATTTATAGAGTCCAATTCAGCATGACAGTATTTTAACCAGGGCATACCAAGAATTAGATCCTCTGCTTGGTTTGGAATCACATAAGCCAAGGCTTTTTCGATTTCAGGCCTCCAATATCTAGTTCGAAACAAGCTACTTGGTCAATTATGGCTGTCATGTTGCTTAAAACACCAGTAATAGCTCTTGGCTGTAAGGGAGAGTTGGTTAATTTTAATTTTTGTAATTGTTTTTTACTGATACTTGCAAAGGCTGACGATCAGGGATCAATAAGTGTGCACAGCTGGTTGGATCCATTGATTAATGCAGTAGTATGGAAAAGCTCACAGTCCATATTAGGCTTAAATAAATTCCATTCTTTAGAAAGACTACTTATACTGCAGAGTTCCTTCCCAGCTTTTGGCTCCTGTAAGTGACTCAGTAGAGGAGCTCTTCTTTTCCCTCTCGTCCTTTCAATCCTTCGGGCTGTGCTATCCTGACTAATTCCACCTCTTCTTCCTCGGTGAGCTTTGCTAGATTTATGTTTGCTGGCTTTAAGGGTGGAAGATAGTTACAATTAGGGGCAATATTTCCTTTATGTCCACACCTCACACAGAGACCTTTTTTCTTCCTAAATGCAAGTACATCTTTTGTAACCCATGATGCTCTTTGGTTTTTCTGGCCCTGAGTATTTGCTATAAAGGTAGATTTTGTTGGCTCCCAGTCCATTTTTGATGTGTTTGAGTTTTCCGAAGAGTTTTGCTGTCTAATCTTAGTTGCTGGCAGAGAGAATGGTGAATTAATTTGGTCTATTGCTTCTTTATCACTGTAAATAGTATGGACATAGGAAACAAATTCTGCCCATGTATTTTTCGATGAGCCAAGAAGCACTAGCTGGAGTTCTTTGGTGAGGGCATTCTTCAAGAGGGAGATTTTTTGACAATCGGAATAGTATGACCAGCCAGCATTTGCTAGCACTGTTTCAAACTTTGTGAGAAAATCTGGAAATGGTTCTTTCTCTTTTTGTTTCATTTGATAGAGCTCTCTCTCTGCCCTTGCTTTTTTGTTGGGATCTCCAAAGACTGTATTAAGATACTCCAAAAAGTCAACTCCTGTGCCTTCTCCATTTTCTGACAGGGTTCTTGCTGTTGCTGAGACCATCTTTATTGCATCACCATCTAGCCGTGAGTAGATGTACATGAACTGGTCAAAAGGAGAACCCAGGGCTACACCATCTCTTGAAAGCTTGTGGAGAGCTCCTAGGTGCCACTCATCCCACATAGTCCTATCTCCTTTAAATTTGTCAAGTTTTGGTAGCCTTTCTTGAGTATCTTTAGTCTGGGGCAAACCAATTGTTGCTTGTGTTGGCTCAAAAGTAGTGAGTTTTGACTGCCTTGCTTCTCTGAGAGCCTGAGTAGTAGAATTTGCATGCTGTTGGAAGTTATGTATTATCTTGCTCTGTTTTTTTATTTCCTGACTTTGCTGCTCAAGCTGTTGCTGAAGTTGCTTTAAAAAATCCAAAAGTTGTACATCCTTAGAGTCTTCTCCTGTGCTATCCATAGGGGATGACATAGTTGCCAGTCTAGAATGAAATAATAATTGGTAGACAAATAAAAGGTAGCAGCCACAAAAGGGGATAAGTGATACAATTAATCAAACACCAAAAATACTTTGTGAGAGATCCAGTATAACAATACAACAATAGATAGAGGTAGATTTGGAAAGATATAGACTGTGCTTAATGTAGATTAAGATTATAAAAACATTGAGTTATAAGTTATAATGATGCATAAAAGAAAATAACTATAATGTTATCCCTAAATATGCTAATAATCTTAATGACTTTATAGTTAGTAGTACTATTATTATATAGTCAAAGAACTTAGGGATACTTAACATTAATCACTGAGGACAATAACTTGATATTATGTCAATGCCAATGAATTTAAATGAAAGGTGAGTTTAAGATGATGTAAGGGCTAGAAGTAGAATTGTATTTGTATTGTACTGTCTGCTGTGTATAGAAGATCTTAAACTAAAGAAAGAAGATGGAAGAGGAAAAGTCTTCATTAAATACATTGAAAGGTGGTCTGTGCTGTTACCAGACTATACCAAAATAGAGCAACTAAATAGTCACCTGATAGGTATCAGCTCAGATCAGTCACCCAAGCCCAAGCCTTGGCTGCCTTAGGCTCTAGCCTATGACACAAACAGAGCAAACGCATGCAGTTGCGTGACCATCATAACTTGAGCTGTGCACTGTAGCTATGTTGGTCCAGGCTCAACAAATAATGAAGGATAAAAGGATGTTAATTTGACTACTCTTCTAAACATAAGTACCAGACTATTTTTAATCCCAATAGATAGCCCGTGTGGGATCTGCTATTAACAGTAGTAAACAATGCTAGCACAGGGTATACGCAATCTCCGTTTACCAAACACTAGTCGGTCGGGACTACTTATTATCGAGCCTGTTAGGTGTGACAGATACCGAGTTGGTTGTGAATAAATCAATTTATTAAACTATATGAGGAGAAAAGAGAACTCTAGCTACAAATAACAGGTATTTATAAGAATTGGTCCCCTTTGTCAATCTCCAGACTGATGACTTATCCTTAGGCACAATACTTGCTACCCAGCCACGCATTGTCAGGTGTTACTTAGATGTAGTAACGCTTCGACCTCCTGACTAGTAGTGCCGCTTAGTTGTAAATATTCCCAACAATCCGCTTAGGTATTCACCTAAGCTCTAATAGCGGTCAAACTGTAACAGTAGGATTGACCAAGTGTATCCCAATACAGAAATAATAGGAAACTCAACAACCAAACCCTTCATCAATTACTTCCATTAAGCATCACCTGACATATCTCTGTAGTCTATATTTTCAACACCAGACTCATTACTGGGAAGTTCAACTCCTACAGTACTAGCATCTCCTCTGACACAGTGGGATAAAGATCATACTAATGTAGGATCCCAAGTCTTGCTCAAAGCAATCAAGTACGCAAAAGGCTGGCTAGAATCTCGCCTAGTTCCCAATGCAGACTTCGCTAACTCTGTACTTCTGCTCATGTATATTGTTCAGAACTTTAGAAAGCCAAATCAGATTATCAGTGACAATGCCAGCTGCTTTGGAAGCATATAAGCACAACAATTTCAAGCTAGCAACCAACTGCAGGTTGTCCATACTATTGAAATATGACATATCTTGGAATGCCAAGAATAACTTACTAGTAAGTCCAGCTAATTTGACTATCAAATTCTCCATTCTATATCACTGTTATAAATACATCCTTCACCGAAAGTTTAATGCGCATCCGCGTTTATTCCATATGTCAAGGATCAAGGAACAGGCGCTGGTGCAACTATGTGGTCAATAGTATGTAAATTATCATTCTGAATTCAGAACTATTTCAGTCTCTATCTATACATATATCTACATTGTCTATGTGTTTGAGGCACAGTCCCTCCATCTCGGATCCAATGAGATTCTTCACATGTGTTTGCCCTACTTGTTGTAACATCTCAATGAGTTGTAGCTGTATGGTCCAATACTGCTGCCCTGCCAAACTAGATGCCAATGCCTTGATATTCTGTTGAGTGGCATCATATATCCGCGCATTGATGTCGATCAATTGTACGCTACTAATGTTAGGCCAGGCTCATGTTGACCAACATGCGCTACAGGGACCAATTGGCTTACCAGCTGTTACACCACACTAGCATTCCAGCAGATGACTATGTCTTAAATGCAGGTTATAGTTTTCTCGTATCTATTACCGACACACATGTATTTAGCTTTATATTCCTGGCCCATATATGTGTATGTACATAGATCTACATCTACATGGATCATAACTTACGATCCATGGAGATTGATAAATACTGGTCAAAAACCACAGTTGATAAGATATGCAAATACGCAACCTCACTCTTATCATCTCGGTTTTACTCTGAACCATACATCTAAATACAATTGTTTCCACTCGGATCTTCCTCTCACAACCTCATATAAGACTTACTGCATTGGTCTAACTGCCAACACTGATTCTGCTACACCCTCCATCTTCGCTAAAGCTCATAACTTTAACATTATCATCTCGGCTTTACTTTGAACCATACATCTAAATACAATTGTTTCCACTCGGATCTTCCTCTCACAACCTCATATAAGACTTACTGCATTGGTATAACTGCCAACACTGATTCTGCTACAACCTCCATCTTTGCTCAAGCTCATGATTTTAACACATACCACAATAGCTAGGCCAAGAGGAAATTGTCAGAAGCGGCATGTAGACAGCGGAGCAGAGACAAGGATCAAGACAAGAATGCCAGGAAAGAGGTTGCCATCCTAAATTCTGTATGAGATAGATGCATAACCACTCGACCAAAAGACCAGACCACAATCATAGAACGCTAGATACTGGTTATCTCCACACATATAGATTATACAGTAGGTATTCCTGACAGAAATGGCAAATTCGAACAGGCAAATGGCGTTCTGAAAGCCATACTGGTCAGAGCTCTCCTGGATTCTCCTAGAATTCTATTAGCTGGCGCTCTCTCACTCGCTGTAATGAATTTCAATCGAAGAGTCTCACCCACCAGATATAGCCCTTACCTCTTACTCTTCGGCACTCAGCCCTCGAAGAGGAAATTTCTTATCCAGTATATACCCGTGAGGCCATAGAGTCAGAGAAACGCCTCTGGGGCGAAGAACTCGGAAGGAAACACCCCGCACCTATAGAACGCTCCTATTTTTTTGGATCAGAATTCAATTGTGTATGCAACTATCTAGCTATGACATAATATCAAAGAAAAGTACATAATAGATGATTCATTGTTAAGGAAGAGCACTCATGCCTCGGATTTCATTTGCAAGTACCACTGCAAAGTTATGGTAGCTTTTTCTTCACCTCAAGTCAACCCTCATCCGTGAATACCCATCCAGGGGAACATCTCAAAACCCCTGAGTTATCCAGACATGCCTCCATCATCATTCAACTTTCCTCTGCGCAAAATTTGATTGAACTTGGCTCTTGGATAATATTTCAGTCCCAGATTTGTAGAGGACACCGCGTACAGGTGTTCAGTCTTGCCCTCCGGCAATCCTGTATTACAGAAATCAGTTCACGTATATTTTAGTCTCGAGCTCTACTAACGTTATGTTGTTGATTAGTTGGAGCTACGAGACATTTGCATAAAATCATTGTGGTCATAAACTGACCAACCAGTAGCCATAACTATATACAAAGTGTTTCTAGATAGTATTATCAGATGGAGGATACTAGAATATTCCGTGATACTGTTTTGGGAAAATAAGGTAAGAGTCTGGCTACCTCAGATGTGTATAAGTAGCGCTTTCTACATCCCAAATCCCAATAGTTCTGAATACCAAGAATATTTGCAGTTCACATTGATACATTGATAATCATCCGAGAACCTTCTGTCAATTAACTTCTGTAAGCTCTTACCTTTACAACACTAAGCAAAGGATTAATCCTTATGCCAGTTCTCCCAGATATTTTTGATGGAGAAGGACTGGCTAAATTTTTCTTTCAGCACTACTTACCTCACCATTGGATTCGTTGGGCAATTGTTTCTGGTAGAGGACCTCAATTTATTAATGAATTCTGGAATACTATATGTCATAGACTTAAGATCAACCTGTGACGGGCTTTTCCAGGATTGGGACTGGTCACTAGGACCACTCTGTTTCTGTTATAAGCAGCATGTAGACAGCAAGTAGGAGATGTAGGTCTCAGAGGTGGTATTCAGGCTAAAGGATGCCATCCTACATTAAGCATGAGATAGGTGCATAACTGCTCGGCCAAAAGGCCAGACCTGAATGATAGAACACTAGATTCTGGTTATCTCCACATATATAGATTATACAGAAGGCAATCCTGACAGTCTCCAAGGTAAGGTAGTGGCAGAGCAACGCTCCTGGATAGACAAAATGGGGCGCTAAGGGGGTATTAAAGGGGGTACGTACCAGATGGGGGAGTACAATACAGGAGAGGAGTTGTGCCAGGAGAAAGGATGATTCTCATATGGCTAAAGGGGGGAGTTAACTCTAGCGTACGCGGAAGACATAAAGGACAGGATACATTACAGTAGTTTAGCTTTCCCAAGGAAAAATTATTCATTGTATTGAGTTATCAACTTCAAGTACTTCTGACTTCTTTAAAACTTTTACACAACCAGAGGCTATCAAAAGCCTGTCATATAGAAACTGATGGTTCCACAGAGAGAGCAAATCAAGAGGTAGTGTTGTGCCTGGACCCACATAGCTACACTGCACAGCTCAAGTTATGATGGTCACGCAACTGCATGTGTTTGCTCTGTTTTCTCCTGCTTTGTTGAGTTAGTATAATTAGTAATCAATAGTCTAGGGACTATAAGTAGAGAGCTTTCCTCCACAGTAGATAGAACAAGCAATTTAGTCTTTCCTCATTCCATAGAGATCATTCTCCACTCCATTTCTTGACCTGTCCGGCCCAGCAGCCCATCTGTGATCACTAGCAGCGAGCTCCCACAAACTGTATGTACACCCAAATCATAGACCTATCACAACAGGTAGAGACTTATTTAAGAACTTATAATGTCTATAAACAGGCAGACTTGAAAGACTGGGTTTCATAAGTACAGGTGAGACACGCGGATCAAACAAATGTTTTACGTGCCACATTCCTCATGCAGAAGATATGTAACTGCAGTTAGTTAGCTTTATCAGAGTGCCAACTGGCCCTAAAGAGACACAATATCAGATCTGTGTATCTACTAGCTATCTTACTATCTTACTATATATGGTAGACTTGTGAGCTCATACAGAGCGTCAGGTATGTGGTCCTGCAAAATCAGAGAATTTAGGTACTTTAACAGTACATTCATTTGTCTCATGTATTCAAATGCAGTGGCCATATTTTTGTCCTTTGGTGCATGCTCTTGTTGCGTGAAAGCCCCAGCAGCGTTGTTATAGCTGTGGAAACTCGAGGGACAATTGGCGAGTGGTCAAAAGCTGGCGTAGACTCAAATCACAATATTCTAAACTAAAGAGAGAAGTATGTAGGAAGATGTGAATCTATATATATGTACATAGGAGCTCAACTGTTTAAATAAAGTTGCCAACACGGAACCTCCTGTCCCTCATTGCCTGCAACCCAAGGGTTTCGCATGAAAACCAATATCCATGACAAACCTTTCGTATCGTGATTTGTCATTGTCGGATTGGAGCAAAGATGTATGGACTGAAGTGTAATTGTAGTGGAAGAGAGGGTGGATGAACTGCATAAGGTGATTGAAGGTCTACTTGAGACCACTTAGAGGAACTAGAGGTGTAAATTGTAAGTAATATAAATATCTAGAGAGACTAAAGGTTCGAGCAAATACTAGTGATTTTTGAATTACAAGATTGTTGGTAAAATATAATCATTCCTGTACCTGAACATAATGGAGTTATGGTTGTATTTATTACTTACTTAGGAGTATTGAGGGTAAGGCGTTTGGAGATCTTAGATACCCTGTATTAGTAGTTCCGTATTAGCGCATAGACGAGGCTAGCAGACAAATATTAATAGGAGTATGGGCGCAGCATTGAAGGATGCTGCAATGGCGAGAATCATACACAATAGATTAACTCAATACTTTATCAATTCTAATTCCAGTACTTACGTATCATTTGTATACAAGAATCTTATTCTAATAGTGATGACTGAAGGTACTAAGGCGGACAGCTGACTGAAGGTGTTGGGTATGACAGGAAACTAAGCATGAAGGAGCCCATGGTTTACAGACAAGCCATCATACAAATATCAAGTGCCAAGAACTGTACTGTTGTCACAGTAACATCAGGAGAAGGGTAAAATTATAAACTAAAGTTAGAATGGGAAGGAGAATCCTTACAGTCACACACAAGACTCGTGTGTGTTCGAAACTAGTTGTTGGAATCCCTGGATTGACCCATTGTCGGCTTACCGACTATCAGACTGACAAAAGAAATACGTTGGAGTTTGCAAGTGCTCTATTGTTCTCTATCTACGACGCGTAAATACACGACCACCGCACTACTAGTTCTAATTAAATAAACACATTAGATAGCCCATTATATCTCTACGACCGGGTTGGATGGTGCAGTGGTACACCATTTGGGCCGTTCTCCCAAGTAGATACTGGGTAGCTTGAACACTTACCCCATTTGAGACAGGAGCAAGCTGATTCGAAACCAGTTAGACCCACACAACACACTTTCTCGCGGTGATATTGTACTTGTGGGATGATGAAAACACACTCAGATAGCCACAGGGTTTTCACAATTTTCCCTGAGGTGGGTACGCACGGAAGAGGTTATACGCCGTAAGGGTTAACATCGAGTGGTATCTGCAAATGAAATCTGAGTGTGAGTGTTCTAAATGTCAAACTGAGTCATCCTACTTAAAGCAAATATCTTCTGATAAAACCTGCATGGGCCTCAAGGCGCCAAATCAGGAAAAATGAATCCTATATATATCTCTACAACCACCTGGCCGCTAAAAATATTGGGGCGTTGTGGATCCAGAAGATGCGGATCATAGTACCCCTGTGTAAGGTTCGGAATAACTATTGCACACACACCACCTCTGTAGAGTAGTAGCTTTTAGATATACAGAATACATACCATACAGATCACAACAGACCTTTACATACAGATATACATGTACATTAAGGGCCTAGTGATATTGGTATTCAAGACGCACGGCGTCATGCTACCCCCCCTTTCTAAAGACCGCTGACCGCAGAGTCTCAAGGAGTTTGATATGGCAATATTTTTACAGGGTACGAAATGAGATAGTCAGTGGATTAGAGATGAAAAGACAATATCAAAGGCAAAGCTTCACCGTGAGAATAGAAGAGCCAAAGGAAGTAATGCAGTGTAATGGTCTTCCAAAGAAGAGATGAGGTTTTGAAGTAAAAGTTTATTTATTTTCAGAAGACATAGCATGAGGTCTGAATATTACAACGATGAGCTTTAAAAAACCAAAGGCGGCTCCAATTACCTCGACATAAAGCAATTGCCGACCCCGAAACCTGGAGAGCAGTCAAGTTCTATCAGAACCGAAAGTCGGATTGATAGAAGATAAGTCTCCAGGAATCGCCATTCCTACTCCACCGAAACCTGACAAGGGCCCAAAGCAGTCTAGCAATTCAAATACGAAATGAGCACATGGGGCTCCACTTGTATTTATACAGAAGAAAAGTACCCGGAGTCTACAGTCCAAGCTGTCCATGTAGCTACCAATTGCAGAACCCCAAGCATATGATTATGTCCTGTCATTGATGGTCAAATGGAAGAGGAGAGATCTGGAGACAAGCGAAAGATCGGTCCTACGAAGCTATGCTAAGCAATCCTGGAGATATCAAAAGATTAACACAGTGGATCCTAAATCATGGTTGGATAGAGCAATTCCAGATGACAAAGCCGGTCGAAATGCTGCTGAGGAAAAGGAACAGCTCATGCCTTTCTTTAGGTCGATAAAGCTGATGTAATTGGATTATATGGAGGGCATTATTGTTACAGCTGGTATGTGAAGAGATAGCCGTCTTCGAGATTGGGAACTGGCCGATGTTGCACGAGAGTATATCAGAACGGACGGGGACAAGAATAGCTTGTGGACTAATAATGTAGAAACTCGAGGGACAAAAGACGATTGGCGAGTGGTCAAAAGCTGGTGTGGACTCAAATCATAAGATTCTAAACTAAAGAGAAAAGTATCTAGGAAGATGTGAATCTATATATATGTACATAGGAGCTCAACTGTTTAAATAAAGTTGCCAACACGGAACCTCCTGTCCCTCATTGCCTGCAACCCAAGGGTTTCGCATGAAAACCAATATCCATGACAAACCTTTTGTATTGTGATTTGTCACACACAAGACTCGTGTGTGTGAAACTAGCTGTTGGAATTCCTGGATTGACCCTGTGTCGGCTTACCAACTATTGAACTGACAACCACGTGGCCACTAAAATGTCGGGGCGTCACAAATAATACAGATTGCAAAACTACAGAACTAAAGCTACATCTTACACCTAACTAAGTACAACTGTACAACCTAGGGTGACTCAACTAAATGTCGGCGCCTGATATGATAAGGCCTCCGCAGTTCGGGCCAGTGTTTATGGCACAGTGGTATAGCCACAACTACAAGTCATTATACTGAGTAGCAGTCATACTGAGCCATAACAATTATAGTGTAACTGCTATTCCTAAAGGATACTTTATAAAAAACATAGAAATTAAGCAGGAAGGTTTGGGGGGGTTTTGCCAAAATGTTTCCTCCCATGTAAATTAGAAAATATGAAAGACACGTGCATGGGCCCATAGGACGCTAAATCAGGATAATGAAATCAAATTCAAATTCATATGCTAAGCTTTATTTTATACCTAATTCCATCCAACTACCCATCATACTTTTCATAAAATCATGATTTCCATGATGTCATACTTCCCCAACTCGAGGATGTCATATGCGGTCTAAGAAATGACGTCCTAAACACACAAGCAATTTTTAGTCCGATCTATATGGCGTCATGATAAAGACAATTACAGGATCTTAATTGACTCAAATCTGAAGTCCGAAGACAGTGCATCTTCATCTCTACAATCAATGACTCATCATGATCATTCAATCTGTGAAACATAGTTCTGTTCATAGCCGAATTATCCTCAAGATAATCATAATCCTCTATTCCTTTTTCCCATGCATCAACCCACCTCGGAGTGATGCAAAAAAAAAAGACCCATCTCAAAAGTGTTACCGGCAGACCTGGCATGGCGGGGTTTTCAAGATGAAACCGCTTAATTAAGTGTGGGTTGCACATGAAATCTGAAGCAGGGAAGTACAGTCAGACCCCTGCTAAGACGATCATGGTTAAGACAATATTGCTGTTTATACGACATACAGTGCCTCTGGATTGGAAAAGGTAAAACTTCAAACTGGGCTGTTTAAGGGATTAGCCCTGTAGGTGCAGCTGGGCTAGCTCGTAACAGGTTAGTATGTCTCTCCTCCTTACCCCGCTCGCCATGAAGTATGGTCCAATTGTCTTGTTCTAACAATTGCTTAGAAAAACACATTTTCAATGTAACGGCTGTTAAGCCTAATTATCCCTGTAGCCTACGCTAGCTAGCGCAGGCAATGAGATCAATGGTGTAATCCAGAATCTTCTTGGAAGTTGTCGAAGAATCTAAACAATTCTGGTCATGGAGGGAATCCTATGGAAGGAGGAGTATTCTGGATTATATATATTTGTAGTCACTAGCTGTTAGAATTCTCTCTCTAGAGAATTATAATTAATATACTGTACCTACAAGATTGCCCATGCATTTTGTTATGAAACCGTGACATTCAACAACACTTTTGGCTTTCCTGACCTACACAATCCTCAAAACATAACATCACTATCAATTCATCCTCACTTCTCGCAAACAATGTCTCTCCGAAATTCTGCTTCAGAAACTAAAGTTTGCAAGCATCTAACTTGCAATCATTGTATTGAAATAAGAGCATTAAGAAGACTTGGCTTGACATTACAACATATATCTGAAGAACTTGGTATCACTATAAGGCAAGTGCAACTTGAGTGTGCTCGAGAGACTGAGAATCCTATATCCCGCAAAAGAAGCTCACCAAAATTAAGTGCGGAACAATTTGATGAGCTCGAGGCTTTCGTCCGGGAATCTACTGAAAATCAACAGATGTACCATTTGGAACTAGCAATGGAGCTCTTCATCCACTGGGGATGCATTCAATGTTTAATTTTTAATGCACTCAAAAAAAGAGGTTATAGTAGATGCATTGCTCGGAAGAAGCCTCCGCTAAGTGTGGTTAACATGCACAAAAGATGTGTAGCAGTGATAAAGGAAAACAAAAGGTACACAAAGTATTAGGATGGGGCAGACTGATACAAAGCATGTAGAACGGTTTCATTTTAGTTGCAAGCCATGCTGAGGGCTTCGATGTATTCTTTTGCAATACAGAGCAATTATTTATGAAATAGATGTGCATTTTTAGAGAATATCAATTGATTTTTTTAATTTTGAATCTCAAATGAGGACCATTGTACTTCTCCCTTTGAGTTCAAAACCATCCCCATAATTTAGACTTTCACAGAATGTCATTGGATAGTACCCCTTGCTTGCATAACTAGTCAAGTAACTAGACATGGGCCTGCATGAAGAATATACCAATTAAGGCAATATGTACAGGGATCTAACCCCAGTCATTTTGACAATTTTACCTTTGCCATCCATAAGAGACTGTATTTTCCGGAACAGCCTTTGTTCCCATACATTTACCAATTACTTGATTATCAATCTTCAACCCCTGATTTTTGTCTTAATGTTGTAAAGGCAAGAGCTTACGGAGGTTAATTGGCAGAAGGTTTACGGATGATTATCGATGATTCAATATGAACTGCTGATAAGTTTGATATTCAGTGTCACGGCGTAGAATAGGCACAAGTGAAAGTACAGCTTGTATGGCGATAATTCAATCTGTGAAGCAAATACTAAGCTGGAGAAGAATAGAAAAGAACAGGATCTCATTTCAAAAAGCCCTGAGGCTATTCCTATTCGGGCGGGTTTCCACTAAATCGCCGCGTCCGTGCTCCTTCCTGCATCAGCCATCAGTCTCACATCCTCCCTCCACGTAATTGTATATCATGGCGGAGCAGAATGCCGTGCCGTGACATCACCCCCTCCTCAGCCTTCGATTGTCCCAAATCGACTAATTTCTGCGGCGGCGTTGGTTGTCACGACCTTGGTTGGTCACCATATTATCTTCCGGATGTTCCTCACTAAATCTATCATGTGCGGCATCGTCCAACCACGTAGCGAGACGTCTTGGTGGCCCTGGCAATTTAGGGTGCTCAGCGTGGAACTTTTCTAATATGAGGGGTGCGTTCCGAAAGTTGGCAGCCGGATACCATTCCTCGTCTGCGTCCCAGCCTTCCCATTGAACCTTGTACTGCAGCCGATTGCGATACAGCCGCGCGTCTAACACCTTCTCGATCTCCCATTCTAACTCTCCATTGACCTCTTCTGCCGGCGGCTCTGGATTGGCCTGGCCGGGCAACGGGTTATCTGGATCTTTGCGCAGTCGGTCTGGTGAAAATACAGGGTGTATTTTCCAAGAGGCGGGTAGTTGAACGCGGAATGAATGCCCTTCTTTGGCAATGATCCGATATGGTCCCACCATTGGATTTTCCAGCTTATCCGACGGTCTCGTAGTTCTCCAAGCACCGTGCCGGATATACACTTTATCTCCAACGTCAAAGTCTACTTCTCGGCGATGTTTATTGGCTTGAACACGCTGTTGTTCCTGTGAGCGTTTGATGCTCTCTTTAGCATAATCCAACGCGCTGCTAATCCGTTTAAGCCACACCGCGGCCTCGTCCCGATTCAGCTTCTCTCGAGGGGTTCGTGGTTCCAGTCGCTGATTCCAGTCAAATTCTAAACGCATTTCGTAACCATAGTCAATCATTGATGGCGACAATCCTGTAGATTCATTTGTAATAGCTGCCGCAGCAGCATCTAGAGCGGGAAGCAGCTCCGCCCAATCGTCTTGGTGGAAATTGACAAATGGTCGCAGTCGCTGGTCAATGATCTGGTTAATAATTTCGGTCTGGCCGTCTGTCTGCGGATGTTCTGCCGTAGATAGCTTGAGTTTGACGCGCGCTAACCTTGACAACTCATCCATGAAATCCGAAATGAATTGCGGACCGCGGTCGCTGGTAATGGTCTTCGGTGCGCCACGGAATTGCCAGACATAACGGTAGAACAAGTCTGCAGCAGTCTTTGCTGTAGCACTTTTAGTGGTGGGGATGGAGATTTGGCGTTTAGACAATCTATCAACAGCTACCCAAATGTTATTAAACCCTCGTTTGTCTGGTACCCCCACATCGTGAAAATCCATCGATATATCATCCCATGTACGTTCTGGAATGGCTAAAGGCTGTAGTAAGCCCGGTGTCTTGTCTCTAGGCTTATGCGATCGTCGGCAGACATGGCAGTTCTGCACATAACGCTCGATGTCTGCTGCGTATCGTGGCCACCAGTACCGGTCGCCGATTAGTTTCCTCATTTTGTTTCGTCCTGGATGAGCGGTGGATGTAGATTCGTGGATCATCTTCAACACTTGAGTACGGAGATTGTCTTTGGCTGACACCACCACGCGTCCCTTATGAAGCACCAACCCGGTAGGTTCCAAAGAATAAGGTTCTTCCCGCTGTCGTGCTTGCTGGCGTAGATCCTCGAGATCGGGATCTGCTCGGTTGGCCATAAAAATACGATCAATAGTATCCAGATCCTCGTCGATGGGCGCTAACACCTTGCTGTCATGTGGCAACGTAACTTTCTTTTGAGGGAGGAGGATTTTCGTACGTTCCAGTTCTTTTGCAGCTTTTTGTGTAGGGGTAAGTTCTTTCTTGCGAGATAACGCGTCTGCCAGAATATTTTCCTTGCCTGGTCGGTACTGAAGGTCGAAACTGAATTGCGATAGCACCTCTGACCATCGGATTTGCCTATCGTTGAGTAGCTGCTTCTGACCAAAGTATTCCAGAACTCGGTGATCAGTCAGAATCACGAACGGCTCCCAGGTGCTGGTGAGCTCTGCGCGCCATTCTTTCAAGCATTGGATGATAGCCAACAGCTCCTTATCATGGATCTCATAGTTTGCCTCCGGACCAGTCAAGGTTCGGGAGTGAAAAGCCACAGGATGCCACACGCCTTCCTCCTGCAATTGACTGAGTACTCCTCCTGTTGCTAGATCAGAACAATCGGTCTCTATACGTGTAGGCTTCTTCTGATCGAAGTACAGTAAAATGGGTGGGCTGACCAATTTCTCTTTCAGGGCAAGGAACGCTTCTTCAGCTTGCTCGGTCCATTGGAACAACTGGCCTTTTGGGATTGCTGTCAGGTTGTACAGTGGCTTAGCGATCCGGGAGAAATTCTCTATAAAGTTACGGTAATAGTTGCAGAACCCCAAGAAGGATTGAATGGCAGTCTTGCTAGTAGGTCTCTCCCATGCGCGAATACTTTCCAGCTTCTTCGGGTCTGGCAGGAGTCCGGAAGTGTTAACAATGAAGCCCAGAAAATTAACAGATTTTTGATTAAAGCGGCACTTCTTAATATCCACCTGCAGTCCAGCCCTGTCCAAACGCTGAAGGACCTCGCGTACTTCTGCCACGTGTTTACTTTTATCTTCAGAGTGGACGCATACATCATCCATATATGCGGAAACGTAACGAGCGAGCAGATCGCCTAGGACCGAATTGATATATCTTTGGAAAGTGGCCGGGCCACCTGACAGACCAAAAGGTAACACGCGGTAACGGTATTGACCGAATCGAGTACGAAACGTAGTCCATCCCACGGAGTCTGGATGCATCCGGATACGGTTGAACGCATGGATGACATCTAGAATGGTGAATTTCTTAGAACCAGCCATCTTGGCTAATGTCTCACCAATGAGGGGCAGAGGATAGCGATCTTTCCGCGTGTGTGCGTTTAATTTCCGGTAGTCTACACAAAATCGAAGGTCTCCATTCTTTTTCTTGACAAACAAGACCGGGGAATTGAACGGAGAATCGCTGGGTTCGATGAACCCGTTCGCCAGGTTCTCCTCGATGTAAGCATGTACGGTATCTAGCTCTTTCTGATTCATTTTATAGAGGGGAGCTTGCTTGAGCTCAGGCTCGCTATCCAGATAGATCTTATGGTCGAACTCCCTATGCGGCGGCAATTCCTTTGCGCGTCTTTTGGAGAAGACATGGGCAAGATCGTGATATTCAGGAGGTAATTGGGCCAACAATTGTGTCTTCTCTTCTTCTTCAGCGAGCTCCGCAATGTGCGCAATCTCTGTACCGTCGCAAGCGGTTTCCATTTCTACGAACCAGCATTGGTCTTCCGCTTCAATTGTCTCAACCTCGACGGCTGAAAGCGTAGGTGTGTCCATTTCGTCTAGACCCAGATCCTCCTTTTTCTTATCGTAGGCTTCTTGTCGCTCCTGCAGTGTAGGCCGGGGAGTCAGAATAATTGAAGGGGTCGCCGGCGCTTCTGCTACCATTGCAGGGCGTTTCAATATCTGCTTTGGCATAAAATGTGGAGATCTTTTAGCAGGAGGTTTGTTGATTTCTAGAGGGGGCAGTTCAATCAGTCGGTCACGACGGTTAGCGTCCCACTGATGATCATTGCGGTCTTCTGGCCACCACAGCCGGTGTCGCACGCAATCTGGGAGTACGTTATGATAGGCCAGCCACTGCCGACCGAGGATCACATTGTTCTTGTTACCAAGTGTGGTAGCAAAGAACGGCATGTTGACTCGGTGCGAGTCTATAGTCAGTGTCATCACGTAGGCATGGCGTAGAGGTCGGGATGATCCGCCGTCGAAGCCTCTGATAGAGAGTGGATGACGGAGATTGTAGCGCGTCATCTTAATCTTACTATTTCGGTACCAATCACGCAGTTGTTTACGATCTGCGAAGGCATATCCATTAGCGCCGGTATCAATGAGGGCAGAGATTGGAAATTGGGAATTGTTTTTAGTTTCAAGAGTACAATCTATAACTAATGGCCTTCCGCCAAACAAATTTTCCAAATCAATGCCATTTACTCGATACGTGTTATTCTCTAGGAAGGCGACTTCTCCTAGAGACAATCTTTTCCCTCATCGGAGCTCATGGTGAATTCCGATCCAGATGCTTCAGCTTCCTCCTTCTTCTTCACATCCACCTCATTGACTTTAGCAGTAGGACACGCGTTAGCGTAGTGACCAGTCTTGTGGCAATGGAAGCAGACACCAGCGTTTCGGGCCAAGACTTTTGGCTTGGGTGGACCAGACGCTCTTGGAGGTGCAGTACGAGTTAGGCCCGGCGGGAGAATTGGCTTCTTGTACCTGTCCTTGCGTTGTTGGTAGCGAGCGGCTTGATCCTCCGATTTGCGCGCTAATTGCAGGTGTGGTTCTATTTTCAAGCAGTGTTGAGACATCTCCAAGGTAGATTCAAAATCCAATCCGGCTATGACATTTTGCAACTTGGGACTCATCTTTTCGCGAAGTTCATCCATGCGGTCTTCGTCTCTAAGTTGCAATTGAGAAGCGAAGGTCAGGAACTTAGTGAAGAAGGCTGAGAAGCTGTCATCCCCTTGTCGGAGTTTCTTGAAGTTGGCACGAGCTTCGGAGCGCTTCTGTCCTCGGGTCTTGCCGTAGGCTCCTCGCATAACTTCGACGATAGACATCGCAACAGTGATGTGGTTGACGCTTTCTGGCTCGAGGTAGGGTTTTATGAATTCCTGTGCATCACCACCAATAAAGCCCAAGAGGTAATTGATCTTGTGGTTTTCATCATCAAAGTAGATCGAGTCGCCGTTCAACTTGCGCTTAACAGCGTGTTCCCAGTTCTCGAAAGTAGGATTATGGGAACCCATGAAGGTGGGTGGGTTCTCAATCTTCTGGCGGTGGCGGAGTTGCTTAGCCTGTGGGTC
This sequence comes from Blumeria graminis f. sp. triticale, assembly GCA_905067625.1. Taxonomy (NCBI): domain Eukaryota; kingdom Fungi; phylum Ascomycota; class Leotiomycetes; order Helotiales; family Erysiphaceae; genus Blumeria; species Blumeria graminis. The sequence goes on along the minus strand of LR898468.1, from coordinate 11,846,419 downwards.
ACGGACCTCTTTGTATCTTGGTGGTATCTCTGAGGCCTCACAGCCGGCAGCGTCTTTCTCAACAGTGTTATAGGCTGCAGATCCTCGCACCGACTTGGATTCCTCCTTCTGCTTACCCTTATCCTTGACCTTGAGATCTAGAGTGACCTCTGCGAATGCAGCCTTCCAGCGCTCAGCTTCCTCCGCCCAGGATTGTGCCATTTTCTCTGCCTCTGCCTTCTGCTCCAATGTATCTCGAAGGTAGTTGCTGATGTTGTTGGCGCGATCAGCCAGGGCGGTACACATAGTCTTAAGGGTATGTTCGTGACGTTCTTGATCAGTCTCCTTCTTGACTTCAGCAGCGCGGCGTTTGTTTCTCTTGTTGTAATCCTTGTCCAACAATTCAAAAGTGACTTTCTGATACCATGGAACATCAATCTTCGTAGTGAGGTCCTCCTCTTCCCCGGGTGCGCGGGTGGCGTACACCGAGGTTGTGAAGTCTTCCTTCGGCCACTCTCCTGGCATCTTCTGCTTTCCTTTATTAGCGAGACAATTAGCCAATGACTGTCCAGATAATCGTGAGCGAAACGCTGTCCACAGATTACTGAGTCTGAAATTAGTATTTTACCTCTCTACAGAGGTCGCGTTGAGTAGTTTAGGGAGCTTAGTATTATGTCACGGCGTAGAATAGGCACAAGTGAAAGTACAGCTTGTATGGCGATAATTCAATCTGTGAAGCAAATACTAAGCTGGAGAAGAATAGAAAAGAACAGGATCTCATTTCAAAAAGCCCTGAGGCTATTCCTATTCGGGCGGGTTTCCACTAAATCGCCGCGTCCGTGCTCCTTCCTGCATCAGCCATCAGTCTCACATCCTCCCTCCACGTAATTGTATATCATGGCGGAGCAGAATGCCGTGCCGTGACATTCAGAACTATGAGGATTTAGGAAGTAGAAAGCGCTAATTATATACACATCTGAGGTAGCTAGACTCTCGTCTCATTTACCCAAAATAGTATCACGGAATATTCTAGTATCCTCCATCTAGCAGTACAATCTAGAAACACTTTCTATACAGTGCTCCATTGTTCCTCTACTCATCATGGAGCCACCTGGAAAGTTCTTCCTTCACCCTCAGTAATCATTACCCTTGTGCATCGTAATCCTAGCCATCACCAGCACAACACTTAACTAGGGTTTTTTGTGAGATTGGTGCTAACTATGCCGCCAAAAAAGGGAATTTCTGTAGAGCAACATGTTGTGGTTATGAGCTATGCGGAAGTCACATTGCGGAGTGATGAGGAGTGGATGATGTTATAATTTGTGGTTGACAGTGAGTAGCCTCATACAATACTATGCTGTAGGTATATGGACAAAAAGTATAAAACTAAACCTGTGTCCATTTATTGTGGGTACATCTATGAAACTATATACATGCTCGCCTAACCAGTACACTAGTGATGTATACTGTTGCCTTGAGCCACACGCGATGCCCTAGCCTCGACTACCTCGTTGTCTCATATCATAACACAACAACGTGCTCTGCAACAATGTGAGCATTGCCAGGTCCCAAAATCAACATAAAACCAGTGCATTGAGGGGTTTTTAGCTGAGTACGGCCATTGATTAAACCAGTCCACAGTCTCCGAGTCCTTGAGCAAGACCTTTGCGAAACTCGACGAAGCTGTTGTAATCTAACGCTTTTCATCCTCGGACTTCATGGTGAGCAGTAGTTGTATAGCACATGATGCCATGCGGGGGAGAAGGAAGAGGATGGCGAAAGCCGCTAGCCAGATCTAAACGATCTGGCCCACTTGTAGATGGAGAAATCCTTTTATGCATATAGACAATACAACCCTAACTAGTAAAACAACAATAGTAAGGAACTCATATATCCACACCTCAGTTATCTCATACATCTTGACCCATAAACCTCACTCTCATATCTATCACTCCACAACAAAGCTTCAACAGAAGCTACAAGTACTACTGTGCAACAACAGCAAGCTGTAAACTGGCCTGACCTTGAGAGTATTAGAGCAATTAAAGACGGCAAATGGGAGTATAAAAAAGGCATCAAAAGTACAAAGTAGCCTAGATATTTGGATTATATAGTCATATCCTTTTAAACAATATCCTCTATATGACAATATTTTTCACGGCCCCAATTACATTGTCTTAACAGTGGTCTGACTGTATTCCGGGTCTTCATCAGCCCCTTGTAAGTGTCCGGATAGAGCACAAGCTAGGAGATGACGAAGTCGAATCAAATAGATATTCAAATCAGGATTATAATATAAAGGATTCTAAACTAAGGAAGAGAAGGGAAAGAAAGCATCTACAGATCTATAGCTGTACATAATTCACACCTGGCCCGTGCGTTCCATACCGGGTAGCTCCTTATACTAAAGACTAATCATTATGTCATTGCACCCCTGTTGAGCAGATTGGTTTGCAAAAGCTTGTGGCTGTTAGGCACAGATTATATCACTTGGTGAAGCGAGTGGGAAAGTAAAGGAGTTATTAATTTGGGAGGACTTCTGTTGCAGTATGACTGTATAGAAGACGATGGAATTAGCACAGTGGATTGAGGTCAGATAGAATCAGATATTCAAGTTAACTAAAAGTATACTAAGATCGAGACTACCAGACTCCTAAGTACAAATTTTCCTCCACCCGACTGATCTGCATGAATAGCGTAATTGACGCGACTCATGTGTTTGACTCTGCCTGACTCGGATTGCCCCTGTAGCAGCTAGACACACCTTGTCATTTAACAGGAGTCTGTAAATCTGTTGTGGAGAGTTGTTAATTACTCCCACTAGGACACAGAGTGCTACATAAACTATATTCTATAATAATAAAATCTAGTGGTTGGTATTTATGTCAAAGCGCATTAATACTAACCTCACAATTAATGGGAGATAAGTGACATGTATTCTACACATCCCTGTCTTTACCATAATTGGAAGCACCAATTTCAACACCCCTTCTCACTTTGTACCAAAAATTTTTGTGCATAAGTGGTTAAGTCTCGGTCTTGGTAGGCCTTTTGTACAAATATCTGCAAGATTTTCACTTGAAGGAATGTGTAGTAAAGTTAGCGAACTGTCATCAATTCTTTCTCTAGTGAAATGGTAAGCGATATCAATGTGCTTTGTAGTGTCATTGATTTTATGATTGTGAGCAAGATCAATAGCGGAGTTATTGTCTGTTGAAAGGGACGAGGGTATATTTTTGTTCACTAGTTGATGAAGCCCACATGTCATCCAAAGGAATTGTCTAGCTGCAAGTGATAGTGCCATATACTCAGCTTCACAAGTGGAGTGAGCGACGGTACGTTGTTTGCGAGACTTCCTGGCAACTGTGGATCCTCCTAGTTGGAACAAATAACCCGAGAAGCTCCTTCGAGTATCTAGACAATTTCCGTACGATGCATCACAGTATCCGTTGAGTATCAAGGGAGACTTGAACTCATATGTAAGTTTTAAATCTCTTGTTCCTTTGATGTATTGCAAGACCCGCTTGACCGCACTTAGATGAATGATTGATGGATCCGAACTGAATTGTGAGAGATGTGAGATTGCATATGCAAGGTCAGGCCTCGTTGCAGACACGACATACATTATAGATCCGACTATTTGCTGATACAGCGTTGCGTTAGCCCAAGGTTCTCCATTTGTTGCTGCCATCAGTTGTTGGTTACACTTGATAGGCGTGGAGACCGAATTGCAGTCTTGCATAGAAAATCGATTCAGGACTCTATCTATGTATGCGGTTTGCGACAAGCTGATCCAGCATTACAGTACTCAATTTGAATTCCAAGTAGCCAGTGAAGTGTTCCCATATCTTTGACCTTGAATTCGGCTTTAAGCGGGTTAACAGTCTCACTCAATAGCGAATCTTGTTCTCCAAATAGTACAATATCATCCACATATACCGCTAAGTATAATTCTCCTGTATTGTGGATAAAGACACCGGGATCAAAGGGTGACGAAGAAAACCCAAGGGGAATGATAAATTCAGCCAACCTGAAAAACCATTGCCGTGGTGATTGCTTCAATCCGTATATACACCTATTAAGTTTTGCAACATGGCCCTATTGCCTGTACCCTTCAGGAAGTTCCATATAGATTTCTTCATTCAAGATCCCATATAGAAATGCGGTTTTTATGTCAAGTTGTCTTGGTCTCCAATTTTTCGAGGCAGAAATTGCTAAGAGTATTCTTAAAGAATCAAATCACACGACTGGAGCGAATGTTTCATCGTAATCTAGCCCTTGGATCTGTGAGAATCCTTTTGCGACGTAACGTGCTTTATATCTTTCGATTTCCCCATATGCATCTTTTTTAATTTTGCATACCCATTTGCCACCAACAACTTTGCGACCTGCAGGACAAGGAACAACGTTCCACACATTATTTTCTTTGAGGGATGACATCTCTTCTTCAAATGCTATTTTCCAGTCTTCCCAGTTTGCTGATGCCTTAGCACCATTGTACGTTTTGGGTTCTGATACATCAATGACATTTAAAAGTGCTAATTCTTGTCCCTCATCACCACTATTGTTATCATTCGAACTTTGCAATGCGGGTTGATGAAGATCACGAGAAGTTTTCCACCACTCCCCCGTTATCGTATCTTCATAAGTTCGAGGACGTTTAGTGCGTTTGGGTCTGGAATTGACATTGTTATTATGATCTTGATTAAAAAGATTTTGAGAAGATGTTGAAGCAGAAGTTGAGGCAGATGGTTGAGGCTCGAGTTGAATATAAGTTGGTACTGATGACTCTTGCAATGGTTCTGACTGAGACAGATAACTAGGATCTTGATTATGAGAGAGATCTTGAATGTTTTGTCCTTCACCAACATTAGAGGAATTTTTCCAATTGTTCAACAATATTGTTGACATTATTGGAGTTTGTTGATGAATCTTGTGTGGAGTCAAGGTTGATGTTAGATCAGCAACAGGTTGATCACCCTCGTAGGGGATAAACTTTACATCAGCCGATATAACTATCTGTTTCCTTGCAGGAACAAAAATTTGATATTGATGATCAGTTTTGGTGTATCCAACAAATATACCTTTCTCAGCATTTGATAGAAGTTTGCATCCTGATGGTCGCTTAGCCATGGGAATATGCACATAACATTCTTGACCAAATGGATGAAGGTGTAGAATGGATGGTTTTGTTGCGTGGAAAGCTTCATATGGCGTCTGTCCATTAACAGCACTATGTGCCTGACGATTTTTAGTGTAGATGAAGGATTTTGCTGCTTCAGCCCATAACCGCTTATCTTTAATTGATGCGAGAATTGCACGAATTCCTTCGATAACAGATCGATTTAGCCTTTCAGCTACTCCGTTTGATTCGGGAGAATAGGGAGGCGTCAGATGATGACTTATCCCCTTCTGAACCAGAAAATCGGAGAGTGTTGCATTGACATACTCACCGCTGTTGTCTGTTCTGAGTGACTTAACTTGACAATTGTTTTGCGTTTCTAATGCCTTAACAAAATTGATAATAGCCTGAGCGGCCTCAGATTTTTGTTTAAGGAATTGAATCGTGGTACAGCGTGTTGCGTCATCAACAAAACTTATGTAGTATAGTGCATTGCCATACGACAGAACAGGAAAAGGTCCGGCAAGATCTGAGTGAATGTATTCGCCTTTCGATGTTGATCGTGCAGCTGATGAGGCTGGCTTTTTGTGTACGGATTTAGATGACATGCAGGAATCACAGTGAAAGTTCTTTGGGCAATTTGGAATTACACCTGAGTTCTGGATGAGCTTCTCTGTCTTGGTTATCGTCGAAGGAGATGCATGACTGAGGGCTTTATGCCAGAATTCATAGGTGGAGCAAGCTACTTCATTTTTACGTGCGAGTTCCCTGATCACTGGCAAGGCACCGCCGTAATGAGCTTCCAACCAGATTTTATTATTTTTATATATAATCATCACTTTGCCATTGTCATGGAGTAGGTATCCCTTGGATCTAGCTTTCTTCCAAGAAAATAGCGGTAAAGATAAGTTTGGCACATATAGTACATCATTAACCTTGAAAGTTGACACAGTTCCATCTGATATCTCACAGTGTAACAACACACTTCCTTTCCCTTCGATTGACATTCTCTCATTTGAACTTGACATCACATAACCGGAGCAAGGCACGAGTTGTTCGAATCGTTCTGGGTAAGGACACATGTGAGCAGTTGCGCAAGTATCAAGATAAAATAGATGACTAACCTGATCAATGCCCGTAACAGTTATATTTGCCCGTTGTAAGGTTATTTCAGATTGTGTCGAATTCGGTTGGGACAATTTCTCTTTAAGTCTAGGGCAAGAGCTATATACATGCCCTTTATACTCGGTCGGAAAACGTTTCTTGCAGAAGGAACATTCGTTTGACGAGGGGCGTTTGGAACGCTTGGATACCCTTCCAGATTTCCTTGGCTTGAGAGAGTTATTGTCTGCTTTGCCAACTTGCGTGATGAGAGCTGTTGGAGGAGGTGCAGTGCGATCTAGATCAAGAAGACGTTGTTTAACCACGGCATAGGTACAATTGTCCTTAGTTGTCAAGTTATCAACTACATCCTTATGATGTTCACAGAACGAACTCAACAAGTAACTCCTCTTAACTTCATCATCATCAAGAAAGTCGGCTAGCTTGTGGCGGTTCGAGTTTGAAGATTCTCGGGCTAACAATGTTAACCGATCATACTCCGTCTCAAATTCATTGATTACCGAACTGACAGTGCGACTTGGATCGTATGCATTTGTGAGGAGCGCAACCAATCTAAGTTGGTGGATCAATGTAAAAGAGCTGTTCTGGTGGTACTGCTCTTTCAAATACTTCCACATCAAGTGAGGGTCTTTGAGTTTTAATATCTTGCCAAGGATCTTTGAACTGACAACCTGAATATATATATATATTTACAGCAATACTCGAAAGCTGGCTGTATGCTCCTTTTTCTTCAGGCGAAGCGTCCTTGTCCGGCTTTTTGCCGTTGTCGACAATCTCGTTGAGTCCCTGCCCTTCAATTACTGCAGTCATTATAATGGCCCACAACTCATAGGTTTCAGGACCAGTGGGGTGGGTTACATTGGTTAATGACATTGCGCGCAAGTAGTTGGTTCCAAGTCTCGAAGCGAAGAAGCCGGTTTTCGAAGACGAGGATTCCATTTCTGTTGATTGGTTAGAAGACTTCTTTCGAGATGAGGATGCTTAATAGTGATGGAATCTTTTTGCTTTTAGGGGCACCGGGTCATAACCTGTTGAGCGGATTGGTTTGCAAAAGCTTGTGGCTGTTAGGCACAGATTATATCACTTGGTGAAGCGAGTGGGAAAGTAAAGGAGTCTGTAAATCTGTTGTGGAGAGTTGTTAATTACTCCCACTAGGACACAGAGTGCTACATAAACTATATTCTATAATAATAAAATCTAGTGGTTGGTATTTATGTCAAAGCGCATTAATACTAACCTCACAATTAATGGGAGATTAGTGACGTGTCTTCTACACATCCCTGTCTTTACCATAATTAGAAGCACCAATTTCAACAACCCCTACTCATTACTATGATGCAGGGCTGTCACACCCCTAGCCAGTTTGTTCTGTATTAAAAAATTTTGTGCTTTTATTTACAGGTGTGGCGGCTAGTAAGCCGGTAGATTGCCTGTAGCCTGTGATATTCATCTCATGCATACTTATTACCTCAGCGCTAAGATACTTTGGTATTAAGAGTCTGGTACTGCCCGTGCACGAAACATTGTTGGTAACTAGCCCACACTTTAATAGTGGGAGCCGGACTAGAGGACAGAGACTAGTGTATGAAATATTGGAATCATGTATATAAATAGGGCGTTGAGTGTAGCAGTAGTCTTGTTCTTCAGTTAGTAAATAAACTTACCTTTCGACATATGAACGCCCAAGCTTTATTTATCGGAACTGTTACAACAGGCGCAGATAGATTCAACAACCAATCCTTTATGACCTGTAATTATTTTCAAGGCTTCGGGCAGCGGATTTATCTGCCCTAGAACTCGGCTAGCAGGGTCTTCTCGAACGAGTTTGGTGTGGAAAACATGATGACTTTCTCACATTGACGCTGGTAAGTCTAATTTGTATAACTGTAAGGATTCTCCTTCCCATCCTAACTTTACTTTATAATTTTACCCTTCTCCTGATGTTGCTATGACAACAGAACAGTTCTTGGCACTGGTTATTATATTGGTACTAGTTTAGGGCCTATGTTATGATGAGCTAGTGGGAGGAAAGCAAGTATATGTATGATGACTAGGCCTGTAGCTATAGAGTTCTTCACGCTTAGTCTTCTGTCACAACCACCACCTTCGGATCACCTCTGGTCACCTATAGTCACCTCTAGTTACCTTTAGCACCTTTAGTCACCATTAGTATTTGCTCGTACCTTTAGACTCTTTAGACACTTATATTACCCATTTTTAAACCTTTAGTTCTCCAAATTATCTCCAGTAGATCCTTAGTTATCCCTCGCGATCCATCTGACCTCTTCTCGCCCTTCTATTCCGCTTCAGGTCAAACGCCTACGCTCCAATTTGACATACATTTTAGTTTTTCTGGACTTGTCTAGACAAATTGTTTTCTCTTCTGAGAAACACTCGTTAGCTTCAAGCATTGAATCTACGTTAGTTGCGTTTATTGGCATAGTGTTTGGATTAGGTCCTGGTCAACAATGTCTAGCCTAATTGTGCTATGTTGCAGGCTACTGTTACAATTATTCATGGGGTCATCATCAGGGTTGTGAGTAGTTTCGGTTATGGTGTGGGTTGTTAGATTGATACCTAAGCGTGTTGCATAGTAGTCAGAAATGCGACTCGAGTAGCATATGCACGGTAAACCTCAACCCCAAAATGATGATACAAATCAGGTTTTACATGCTACGTCCTGTATGGCTAGCGTGGTTGGAATATGGGGAATTTACCTGTAGATAGATAAAGACGTTGTAGCCCTCTAATAGTTGGTAGAAGTCTTCTATAATATTATATTGGAATCAAATCTAGCCACTCATTAAGCAATCTCATGAATTATTTCCAATGTCTGTGATAACAGACATATATATACAATATTGACAACAAGTTCAATGTCCTTAACATAGGCATTTCAACGGTGTCCTCTGGATTGCTGACAATTCCTTCATTGTTGTCAACATTATTGGTCACTTCCTTCTGTAGGGAACCAAGGTTTTCATGAATTATTTCTAGAGGGGGTTTGGTCTGAGGTCGACTTGACTTGTTGCTCTGATATAAATTTTCTCCACAAGTTCCCGACGAGTTCTGCTGAGATGTAGATTCAGAAGAAATTCGAGTATCCCCCTTGATTGAAGTTCCAATCTCCTCTAAGATTGCATCTGAAATGTAACTGTGCTCATCAAACTGGACATAAGAAAATCTTATGATCTTCTTCCAGCTTCTCAATGGCACGTAAAGTCAATAGATGCTATTCCCTTCATATCCAACCAATATACCAGCCTCAGCTCTCAGGGCTAGTTTGGCTGCGTGAGGTCTTTTGGAATTTGGAATTTGAACATATGCCTTGCATCCAAGCACTCTAAGATGGGCTATGGATGGTTTATTGTCATCTGTGGGGTGGATATGATCCATGAACATTTCAAATGGTGTTTTGTCAAACACACTGTTTGCTGTTCGATTTGTGATATGCGTGACGGCGCATATTAATTCTGGCCAGAGGAATTCAGGTATAGCCTGATCCACCATGACGGTTCGCAGTTTATCAAGTATCACGCGGTTGGATCTTTCACTGCCCCCATTTTGATACGACAAGTATGGCGTTGTTACTTCGAGGTGAGTACCCAACTCTGTCATTAGGTTACTCAATTTAGAGCCTCCGAACTCCAATCCTCCGTCTAGAATAAACTTCTTAATTGTACAATCATATTGAGTTCTTGTTTCAACGGCGAAGTTCTTGACATTTTCGAAGGCTCCTCTCTTCTCTGGATGAGTTATAACCCATCTCATGTTGGTGGCTAAATCAGTAAAAATGGTGGCATACTTTTGATTCATAATTCCTTCAGGAATCACTTTTATCACGTCAATACCCACTGCATCAAAGATTTTCTTAGGCTTGGCTCTAGCCTCTTTGCTGACATGTTGTGCCTAGACCCACATAGCTACAGTGCACAGCTCCAGTTGTGATGGCCACGCGACTGCATGCATTTGCTCTGTTTGCTCCTGCTTTGTTGAGTTAGTATCATTAGTAAGCAATAGTCTAGGGACTATAAGTAGAGAGCTTTCCTCCACAGTAGATAGAGCAAGCAATTCAGTCTTTCCTCATTCCACAGAGATCATTCTCCACTCCATTTCTTGACCTGTCCGGCCCAGCAGCCCATCTGTGATCACTAGCAGCAAGCTCCCACAAATTGTATGTACACCCAAATCATAGACCTATCATAACAGGTTATGAGCCCGGCGCATCCACGTACTTACAGGAGTTAGCTAACCATTGTGAAAAACCACAGATTAAGCATCATGAAAATGACTGATCCAAAGGAAATTCTTGGTAATGGTATCTCATTCATCGCTTGGAGAATGGCATTGCGTGCTAAACTTGGACGCAAAAACGTCCTGGGACATGTCTTTCATGACATGCCTGGGATCCGTCCAGTCAACATCCCTACAGATCCTCTATTAGGGAGCCCAAACGCTGATGATGCCAATAGACTCACGGAAAAGTACCTGGATGAATTCGAGCGCTGGACTTTGGGAGAAATCGAAGCAAAAAATATCATTACCCAACGACTATCTACGACCATCTGCCCCCATTATTACGACAACCTGACCGCCAAAGAACTCTACAACACTGTAGCCGGGACCAGGAATGAAATTGCAACCGCACCATATGCTGCAGCACTTGAAACACTGTTGAGCATCAGGTTTGTTCGTACTGCTGATGATTATGTTGACCGTTTCCTAGCAGCATACCAGAGTGTCAACAACGCGGCCGATGCAATTTCTACTCGGCCGTTAGCCTCTGGGTACTGCATAGGTGACGGACAAGCATCAGCCATTTTTGTGATGGGAACAAAGAGGATCGAATGGCTAAATGTTTGGCGTGATACAAGAGCATTTGATTCCGACAACAAGTATGCACCACTGCGAACTCTGATGTTTTCTTTGCGATCTGTAGCAGGCAATCGGACCCAGACACCCAACACGGTGGCTGCGGTCGTACCCAACAGTATCAACGTAGACCCAGAAGCATACTGCAAGAGGTGCAAACATCGGCACAAGAATAAGTATTGTTATTGTCTACACCCAGAATTGGCACAGGGAAGCAATAACTGTTTTGGGGTAAACAGGGACAATGGCAAACAGGCCTCAGTCAATAGCGTAGGAGACAATAGTGAGTCAGACTCAGGAGGGGTGATAATTGCTGCATCATCTCGAATGAATGAATCCGTTACACTCTATGACACAGGTGCATTGCACCACTTTGTTCCACACCGTTCCATGTTTAGTGAAGTGAATTGCTCCCCTAAACCATTCAAGTTCGATCAGGCTGTCGGTACTAGAGAGCTATGTCAACAAGGAACAGCGACTCTTAAAATCGGGACATTTTCGCTCCAGCTCCATGAGACTTTTCTTTCACCTGAATCTTCGTGCAATATTGTGTCAACCGGTAGGTTGGAGAGGCTCAGCAACATAGTACCGGATCCAGAAAAGTCTCTATTGGTGCAGAAACGTGACATTGAGTCTAGTGTTCCCATAGCAAGACTGGTGCGCAAGAATGATGTATACTACATTTTTCCCCTTGAAAAAACCGATACAATACGAAGTAATATAGTAGCTCCTGGTGTTGTAAGAATACCGCAGACCACAAGTGCACAACAATGGCACCAAAGACTCGGACACACGGGCCAGAAAATCTTAAAGAAAACCGCCCAACACGCAAAGGGATTCGAAAATATAGACCTAAGTCAGCTCACAACATGCGAGACATGTCACCTCAGCAAAGCCCAAAGATTCGTATCTCGAGAACCTAGACCAATCCCGTACGCACCTCTAGATGAAATATTTATAGATACAGTAGGCAAGATTACCACTGCAATTAACGGACTACAGTATGTTGTGATAATTACAGATTCTAAAACTCGCATGAGATGGTCATTATTAACCCAATCCAAAGACCAGATTGCCTCTTCTCTTGTGCAGTGGATTGAATTTCAACACCATCATCATGGAAAGAAAGTCCGCGCAATCTTTAGAGACGGAGGCACTGAATTTTTACGCATTAAATCACACTGTGAACAGCATGGTATTCGTACTGATGTATCCGCTCCAGATACACCTGAGCAAAATGGAGTATCTGAAGCAGCAAACAAAGTAGTTTTAAGACTCGCAAGGTCAATGCTGATTGATGCCCGCATGCCTGCACTTTATTGGCCCTGGGCAGTTCGACATGCATGTTACATTGTCAATAGATTATACTGCTCACGCACTAAACAGATCCCATTACTTGATTTCATGCAAGGCCTTCATCAGCTGCACACTGGTCAAGTAGACCTTACGAACCTTCCAAGGTTTGGCTGTCGAGCATATAAACTAATACAACCAAAGCCAGGTAAATTCGAGCCCAGAGCAGCAAAAGGATGGTTTATGGGTTTCCAGGAAAATACTGACAAGAACTTCATCATTTATTATCCCCATTGGACAACATCACAGGGCTGGAAATGGATAGAAATTTTCACTCCCCATGCATCTTTCAATGAAGATATAATGTTTGGTGACGAGCTAAGTCCAATCAATCAGCAGAAAACAACGAACTACTGGGCCAGTGATAACTCATTATTTACAGAAACAATGAATTATCAACATAATCCTCCTTTAACTCCAGAAATTCAAACTCCAGCATCGTTTGAGGGGGAGAGTTCATCACCCACCACGCTAGAATCTGACTCTATTACACAAGATGCAACCGAAGATTCCGCATTAGCCAATAACATAAACAATTGGCCCAAATCAATAGTTCAAGAAGTGACTTCACTCTCGTCATCAGAAGAACAATTACCACCAACAGACATCAGAAATGTGAGTTCCCAAAGTAGTGAGCAAGTTTCATTAAGTGAATCGTACCACTCGAAAGATATAGCAGACTCCTCCCCAGAATCATACTTCCCTAGCCATTCACAGGAGCTTAGCCTGCAGCCAGAAGATGAGGGGGAGTCCAGTTCTGAAGAAGAAGCAGATGAAACGCCATACAACAAGATCATGACTGGATGGGACCCTATACGCTCTATTGTTGGACAAAAACGAGCGCACTCACCAGAAAGGGAATACTCGCCGGAAAACGAGATCACAAGAACTAGGTATGGCAGAGAGGTTAAGAAACATGACTACAAACGTCTCCACTATGGCAAGGCAGCACAAATCTCCAACGATCCAAAAACCTGGAGCAAAGCCATGACTAGTCCGGAGGCCGTGCAATGGAAAAAGGCTACAGATGAGGAATTTCGCTCCCTCAAAGAAAAAGGAGCCATAAAAATCATTCGCCGCACAGAACTTCCACAAGGACGCAAACCTATGAAATGCAAATGGGTATTTAAGAAGAAATTTAGAGCAGATGGCAGCATCGAAAGGTGGAAGGCTCGTTGTATAGCGAAAGGCTTTACCCAGCGTCAAGGCATTGATAACCATGAAACTTTCGCTCCTACACCACGACCGGAAACTGGTAGAATCATGCTTGTGCTAGCCCACCAATTTGGCTGGCACCGTAGGCAAGGTGATGTTCCAACCGCTTTCTTAAACCCTGACATTGACATTGACCTTTACATGGAAATGCCCCAGGGCTATGAAAAAGAAGGATGCATAATTCTCCTTCGCAAAGGACTCTACGGTCTCAAGCAGGCAGCAGCTCTGTGGTATGATGATGCCAGAGCAACCCTTGCTAGATTTGGTTTCCACCCAACTACATCAGACGTATGTCTATACACCAACGCCCACCAAGATGTATTCGTGGTTATGCATGTAGATGATTTCCAGGTGATGGGTCCTAACTTAGGCAAGATAGAAACACTGATGCAAGCTTTACACAAGAGATATAAGATAAAATCGGTGAGCACAGACTTGTTTTTAGGCATCCATATCAGTTACCCCAGAAAAGATATCCTAGCATTATCACAGGGTCAATACACACGCACACTGATAGATCGACACGGCTTAAAAGACTGCAAACCTGCTTCAACACCCCTTGAGCATCTAATGCTTCCAAGCAATAAAGAAAGCACACCAGAAGAGATTACAAGATACAACTCCATTATAGGTGGCCTGCAGTTTCTCGCAAATAGCACTAGACCTGATATCGCCTTTTCTATCAACCACTTGGCGCGATTTTTGACAAACCCCTCAGGTGAACATCTGCATGCAGCTCACCAGGTGCTAAGGTATCTCTCTAAAGAGTCGGATCGAGGAATCACCTTCAACAGATCAATAGGTAAACCCTCACTTAAAGCTTACACGGACGCAAATTTTGCAGCAGATCCATCAACAAGCAGATCAACTTCCGGATCGCTGATTATACTAACTTCAGGACCAATAAGTTGGCAATCCCATCTTCAGCGGGAAGTTGTTTTGTCTACAACTGAGGCTGAGTATCTTGCTGCCACCGAAACATGTTGTCAGCTACAGTGGACAAAATTGCTTCTGGAAGAGTTAAACATTACTGATCACATTGAGGGAGCAAAATGCACCAAGTTGTATGTGGACAATCAATTGGCAATTTCCCTTATCAAAAATCACGACAATCACAGAAGATCAAAGCATATCTCACTTAGGAACTTCTATTGTTGGGAGCAGCATCAAAAGGGATTGATTGATGTGTCCTACGTGCCTTCTTCTGATCAACTAGCTGACTCACTGACCAAGCTTAAATCATCAGTCGCTATTCAATAACTTAAGGAGCTGTTACCAACAGGGGGAGTGTTGTGCCTAGACCCACATAGCTACAGTGCACAGCTCCAGTTATGATGGTCACGCAACTGCATGTGTTTGCTCTGTTTGCTCCTGCTTTTTTGAGTTAGTATCATTAGTAAGCAATAGTCTAGGGACTATAAGTAGAGAGCTTTCCTCCACAGTAGATAGAGCAAGCAATTCAGTCTTTCCTCATTCCACAGAGATCATTCTCCACTCCATTTCTTGACCTGTCCGGCCCAGCAGCCCATCTGTGATCACTAGCAGCAAACTCCCACAAATTGTATGTACACCCAAATCATAGACCTATCATAACATGACACGACAAATTGGCTTACTCAATTCACATGCCTCGCACAACTCACCAGGACGGATGTTAGACTTGTCCATGCTGTCCGCGTACTTCATTCCATGGGTGAGCTGACTAGTCTTTCTGACATTTTCAATATTAATGTGTCCGAGGCGACAATGCATCAGCTTAATATTGGGTTTGATATCTGAAAGCCCCGCTGGGTACAAAACGTTCGCGTACTCGTCAACTGCTTCTTTTATAAGACAGCGTGCATCAGTATATAATAGAATGGACCCTTTTGGCGTCTTCACATATCCATCATGGATTTTGCAGCCCGCCGAGTAATTTCTTTCCACTGACTAGATTGGTGGAAAAGCCTGGGACGTAAAGACATTTTTTCAATTCTATAATTTGATGTCTTCCTCCTTTTAAGGCAACAATCAGTTGCATTGTTCCATAAATAATAAATAAATAATCCATTTATGTCCTATTTGAGTTTATAACTATGTAGGACAGACTATTTAAATACAGCTTATCTTTTCCATTCGAATTAGGGGTTTCTTTAATTTGATGGTGGGATCCCCATTACTGGTTCACCAGTGCATTGTTCCATGACCTTTAGGTGTGACGCTTCCTCCGCCACATTGTATTGGCCTCAAGCCAACCTCCTCCTCATAGTGAGTGAATCTGTCCAGGGATTTGGCTATATGCTCATCTGACCTTGTGTTGTTAAGCCAATGGTTGTTCCAGTGAGTTTTTCGTATTGTGTAGGTGGAGGGGTTCTGACCATCTGAGGTTCCGAGCGCGCGTTGTATACTTAGTATACAATGCGCATGGGTGTAAGATTGGGGTGATATCACGTGGTGTCTCGTGGCTCCTAACTACGACGGATCTTGTGTAGAGCTTGAGACTAATACATGAATTCTATATCCTCTAAGTGTAGGATATCTCTACGCCTATATACATCAATCACTCCTTACCCCTCAATGCTGAGGTGATCTATCATTATGATTATGTAATGTTATTGTGCGACTTCCCATAACCCTGTAAGTCTTTTCTGGATCCACACATCCGAGCAACTGCTGTTGAAATATGATATATCTTGGAATGCCAAGAATAACTTATTAGTAAGTCCGGCTAATTTGACTATCAAATTCCCCATTCTATATCACTGTTATCAATACATCATTCACCGAAAGTTTAATGCGCATTAGCGTTTATTTCACACTAGCATTCCAGCGGATGACTATGTCTCAAATGCAGGTTATAGTTTTCTCGTATCTATTACCGACACACATGTATTTAGCTTTATATTCCTGACCCATATATGTTTATGTACATAGATCTACATCTACATGGATCATAACTTACGATCCATGGAGATTGATAAATACTGGTCAAAAACCACAGTTGATAAGATATGCGAACACGCAATCTCACTCTTATCATCTCGGTTTTACTCTGAACCATACATCTAAATACAATTGTTTCCACTCGGCTCTTCCTCTCACAACCTCATACGAGACTTACTGCATCGGTCTAACCGCCGACACTGATTCCGCTACAACCTCCATCTTCGCTCAAGCTCATAACTTTAACAAATCTCGGCTCTGCAGACTCTACAGCGAGAGCTGGAGGTTCGTAGGGGACACCGCTGACAGGTGTTGAGAATAGTCCCTCTACTGACAACTAGAGATAGCTTGTACATGGGTGTTGTTGCATGTCACATTGTGCACCTACCTTTTTCTTTGGGTGGCGTAGATATTTTGTCAGCTGCAGTGCTGGCTTGTCATTGAAGTATGTGAAACAAACAGTCCATCAATGCATTGATGCGAGCTCTAGCGAACAGGCTACTAGTGCACAATCAACTGCGAGTATCCGGGAGGTTAAAGTCAAGGCGTCTCTTGTTTAGGTTAGTGATGTGCCGGTGATTTTCACTAGTCAAGGCATTCACAAACTCTACAACCTCGATCGGATATGGCACATCAGATGCTTCGATCTGTCGCCAGTGTCTAGCACAGTTTTTTTCGTGGCTCGATGTGCACGTCAGCATACCATACCATAGGAGGGCAAGACTGAACACCTGTACGCGGTGTCCTCTACGAACCTGGGAGTGAAATATTCTCCCAGAGCCAAATTCAGTCAAATTTCGCAATATCAAAGAAGTTGGCCCACGAGGCAAAATTTAAAATTACTCCACCACGTCGTTTTTCCGCTCCCAACGAGTTTGACGCCTACCTTAGTCTTATCAAGTCTACAAGTACGACCTAGTACATCCTCATCCCAATGACCACACCTCTCTTCGACCTTCTCTGGTCTCAGTTGACCACCAAATACACGCCCACGCCGATATTTATACCCGACGGAGGAAGCAAAGCGTGGTGCACAAATCTGGGAGACAGTTCTTCGGGATGGACGTGAGAGGGATCAGGACAAATTTACAAGATGATGCAAAGGAAGGATATAACCTTGAAGGGAGTGAAATTCCGAATTTTGGCAAGCAGTTTTACGAATCGAGCTTTGTGCGCGCCAAGACTTCGCTTGTGAGAGTGCAGCTGACACTATAAAAACAAGCCAACGATGGAAGGTGTCGTGGTCCGCCTCCTGGTGGTGTTCTCTGGTATGGTTTGAGTAGCCTGGGCACCTACTCCACTTGGGAAAGAGACACCCCAGATCACATATCGCGCGGAGAATAGTTGAAAGATGATGAAGGCATGTCTGGATAACTCAGGGTTTTTGAGACGTTCCCCTGGGTGGGTATTCACGGATGAGGGTTGACTTGGGGTGAAGAAAAAGCCACCATAACTTCGCAGTGGTACTTGCAAATGAAATCTGAGGCATGAGTGCTCTTCCTTTACGTTGAATCATCTATTCTGTACTTTTCTTTGATATTGTGTCATAGCTAGATAGCTGCATACGCAATTAAAATCTGATGCAAAAAAAAAAAAAAAAAAAAAAATACCATACCATAAACAGTGTTCTTGATTATAGCTCATCAGTACTGCTGAAACCAAAATACAAGTCCCAGTCAATGAACCACCACATAGAATATGGGCTCACCAAACTGCAACGTACATATACGTTCAACCTCCCACAAAATGGTCTACAATTACAAGCATCAATCCATGAATATTATCTGGCATCAAAAATCATACACCTTGATGTCAACTAACATAAATTCGACATGATTTCCTCATCTCAGCTTGCCATCATTATTGTAAGTCCTAAAAAAGAGCCAGACTGGCGTCTGCATAGTCACTAGACAATACCAGCTAACTCAACTCAACAGGCAGCTAGTCTTATCTTTATCTTCTTACGGGCAATCTACAGTCTCCATACTCATCCCTTAAGAAAATATCCCGGACCACTTCTCAACAAATTGACCTACATAGTGAAGGCATATTATCTACTGCGCGGCGATTACGTCTTTTATCTTCAAACCCTTCACAGGAAGTATGGTCATACCGTCTGTGTATCTCCAACCGAGCTATGCTACATTGATTCACAGGCATGGACTGAAATATACGGACATCCCACTACAAGTAAATCGGGAAATTTACCTAAAGACTCAAGAAAGCTACGGTTCGAAGAGAATGGTGCGGCTAACATCTTGTCTGCTAACGACGCTGATCACCGCCGAATTCGTCGGATCCAGACTCACATGTTCTCTGAGAAAGCTCTTACTGCGCAAGAGCCGCTCATAATGAGCTATGTCGACCTACTCATCTCTCATCTACAAGACAAAGCTAACCATTCATCCACTAGTGTAGTGAATCTTGTAGATTGGTTTAATTACACTACTTTTGATATTCTTGGAAAACTCACATTCGGGGAATCTTTTGATTGTCTTCAGTCCAAAGCCCTACACCCGTGGATAAACAACATATTTCTTTTTATCAAAGATTCTCTGTACTGGGCTGCTTGTGACGATTTCCCTTGGCCTCTGGATAAGCTGTTATACCGCTTAACGCCTAGCGAGACCAGGGATGCGCCGTTTCAAGCAACTGACTTCGCGAACCAAAAGGCTCGTGCGCGAATGGCACGTGACTCATCTGAACTGGTTGATTTCATGTCCTACATTATGAAGCATAACGATGAAAAAGGGTGTGTTTAAATGAATGCTTTCCGATATTTTTTTCTGACTACAGATAGCATGACAAAGCCAGAAATTGAGAATAATGCACAATTTCTGATTCTAGCCGGCAGTGAGACTAGTAGGTTTATGATCCAAGTATAAGTACATCCAAAAATTTCGTTAAAATTTTTAATAGTATCTTCATTTCTTTCAGGACTCACCTTTCATCTTCTGACCTATCCACAACATCTCGTTAAGCTCACTTCTCTCATTCGAGATACATTTAAGACGTCAAGTGAAATAACCGGCCCGGCTCTTGATCAGCTCGAGTATTTCAATGTCATCATTGAAGAGAGCTTCCGCCTCTATCCACCTGTCACTATTATAACGCCACGTTATACTCCCACTGGTGATAGAGTGATTTGTGGTGAGGTTGTGCCAGAACATATTTCCATCTCGGTGTCAATAATAGCAGCAAATACTAGCCCAGATCTTTGGACTGATCCCGATGATTTTGTACCTGAAAGATGGTACAAAGACGATAGATGCCCCGAAAAGTATCGAAGCGATGAGAGGAAAGTGATGCAGCCCTTCAGCATCGGTCCAAGAAATTGCATCGGGCAAAAGTAAGTACCTCAGAGCCTCGTTTCCGCTCCACAATTTCTTTTACGTGGTAGCTTATTTAATCATAGTATGGCAAAACACGAGATTCGCCTCATCCTGGCAGCCATTCTGTGGAACTTCAATCTTGAGCTTCAGCCAGAATCTCTTGATTGGAAAAAGAGCCAGAAAGTATTTGGATTATGGGAAAGACCAGCACTGAAAGTTAGGTTGATTCCAAGGGATTATATTGGTTGAATTTAAGATACAAAGATTGTCTATATCCAAGTAGTCCCCTGATTATTACACTCATTTCCAGATTGAAAACTAGCCATAGTAACTTCGAGCCACTTGAAGAAACCGCCTAGATACTTGTCTAACTCCACAATATAATTGCACTGGCGGATAAATATATAGTTCGATATTCTCTTAAGATAAATGGGGTAAAAATCATTAAACTGTTGGAATTAATACGGGGCAGTTTCACGATCGATCGTAATGATTTAGTAAAGAGTTGTACGATTCTGTGTTGGTCTAAATGTTCATAAAATGTCCTGTCTTCTATGCTATGCAGGATTCACAGCTTTACTGTGGATCCTGGCTAGCGCATCTATGTAGATCCAGAAGATGCGGATCATAGTACCCCCGTGTAAGGTGCGGAATAACTATTGCACACACTACTTCTGTATTATTACTATTATTATTTCATTTTAATGTCCCGTCTGAGTCTATGACTATATAGGACATGCAGGTCCTCTCTGCCTATAGGCCAAGGATACTTATACCAGTAGTATATCCCCTCCTATGCCTCCCATACAGCTCCCATCAAACAGTACCACCCCTCACAAGTCTTCATTCGATCATACACTTAGAGGAGCTCTTTACCATTCATTCTCTCCCCTCTCCAGCCAACGAAACGATGGCCATTTGCGGGTGTATGGCAGCCGGGAAAAATCGCAAAAGCCACTGGGTGCGGAGCTCTCCTAATACCGACATTTGGACTAAATCCGAAGACATAGTGCCCATTCCGAAGCGTTCGAAGAGGCCGGCCAGCTGGGCGCTGCAGACTTGCGGGTACCTCGGGAAATTCACACTCTACCTTTCTAGCCTCCTTCCAACTATTCCCCGAAGGTCGTGCCGAAATGTCAGAAAAGTCTTGACAGAGCGTGATTGCTGTATAGTAGCTTAGCCTAGCTTCTTTTGTACCGTCCAGTGCGCTGGGGAGTGCCGTGGACTCATCGACAGAAGAAGCCCTCTTGGCTAATTAGCCGAAATCTCGGTCTTGGCGCCCACAAAAAATCCAAAGTTGAAAACTCCTCGAAGATGTCAGTCCCAACTAAGTCTTCAGACACCTCTTTCCCCTCTCGCTCCACATCCCAGCCGCCTGTCCTTCCTCAAGATGTATGACCCCATTAGAGCAGCAGTCCCCTGTGAGAGCCGTAGGAGATCACAGGTTGACAAATGACAAAGTCGAATTGGATAAAGACTATATTCAAAAGATTCTAAACTAAAGAGTAAAAGGGAAGGGAAAGTATCTAGAGATCTACAACTCTACATTATCTACGCTGGTCTGTGCGCTACAAACAAAGAACTCTAGCAATATCTTATGTGAAGTGAATGTAATGTGGATATAACAACCCTATCTAATGATCTAGGGTGGAACCGTCACATCCCCCATAAACCAAGACCCCAAATTTGTATATTATGACTTAATTTCCTCCTTGCGGGTATACGTAGCGTCGTAAGTTTGTAGTGAGTGATGGCCGGTGATGAATGAGGCAAGCTCCTGTTTGCAATTGGGGTGACGCCTTTATCGGTCGGCGAGGCGAGATGATATGTGGTTAGATCGGGGTTGAGGACTCAGAAGATATTGGTGAGTGCTGCATGATTGAGAAGTCATCAAATGGAGATATGCATGTGTTTGCTTTCGACTTCGATTCTTCTTGGCTATCCCAGATATGCAGAGCATACTGAGCGATTACACCGGCACCACTGGAAGGTGAAGAATTCGTCTTTGCCGGCACACTACTTCTGTAGAGTAGTAGCTTTTAGATATACAGGATACTCACCGTACAAATCACAACAGATCTTTACATGCAGATATACATGTACAACAAGGGCCTAGTGATATTGGTATTCAAGCCGCACATCTATACTGAGGTCACCATGTGATCCCCACATGATGAGATATCTACTTTGACGCTTTAGATAATATTACAGGCTAGTGCCTTGTTTAGTTGTAACCGGAGTTTATCCGGTTCATTTATCGAGAAGTCTCAAGGTACATGGCTTGGCTGGATTAAGGAGTTATGTAAAGGATTGCATAAATCCATACGCGACGCGCGGTATTGAGTAGATAAGCATGTAGTCTTCGTAGTGTGTGTTGTTGTTGTTGTTTTATTCAAGTCCTAAGCTAAAGCTCCAAATCCACTATGAGTACAGGACCGATGTTCACAGCCAGAACTACATCTAAGACATACCCAGCTTGATTCCACCGCATGAACCACCACAAAACCAGCAGTAAGTTAAAAATATGCGCCGACGCGAACTCCTTTTCCCAAAATTAACAAAAGAAAAAGATAAATTGCAAATAATTTAGAATGGGAAGCAGTACTCCTCGCCTCGATTCCCATTTTGTCAGGTTTAGTTTCCTGACGAGTTATATTCGATCTCCACTGAGAGTAGGAGATGGATGCACAGGAGAATACCCAAAACAATTGGTATCCTGCGCAAATTGTTTGAAGCTCTCGAAGCAATTAGGCCCGAGTAGCTTGTGTAAGAAGGCACTATGTTACAATGACCCTCTGATTCGACGCGTGATGTTTGCGTTGAGTCGACAATGTATGAAGTGGGTAGGGGTAGTTTCCTCCCCACAGGTGCACTCTGTTATAGCGTGTAGATTGTTGAAGCGACAATGGTACGCCGCGAAATTGCCGTGGCCCGTACGGGCTGCAATGAGATGTCGTAACTGTAGCCTGGAAAGCCCCAGTTCTGGTGGTTTACGACGGCGCATGAGCAGATCTAGCTCACGATACCGTGACGGGCAAGTTTCATTCCACCAGCTGTCGAGCAAAGTCTGTCGCTGTCGATGCAATTTTTGGTGTAAAAATGCTGTCGTGGTGGTTGCTGGCTCAGTTTCCACGCTGGGAAGCGTTCGTAGGGCGGATTTGGCCGCTGCATCTGCTTCCTCGTTTCCGTGTATCCCCGAGTGTCCTGCTACCCACGTTATTCTTACCTGAGCTTGCCCAGACAATTCGCGAAACTTTCGTACTTCCTTGTGGCTGGTCGAGGACCTGCCCGTGCTCAGTGCATTTATCGCATGTCGACTATCCATGAACACATTAATGCACTGCGTCGTTCCCTTCGCCAGGTACTCCTCTCCTCTTAGGTGACCCAACGCTGCTTCAAGAGCTTCCAGTGCCCCCATGATCTCTGCATCTAAAGCCTCTCCACCGTGCTTTATGCCACTTCCTTTTTGAAAGGTTTTCCCATCCAGCTTTAGGACAAACCCCCAAGCTGAGCGTCCCTTTCCCTCCGATGCTCCGTCCGAGTAAGCGCAGATTTCTGACTTTGGCACATTATTGATCCAAAGTTTACAGGCTTCTACTTGGTCTTTTCTCGGACGAACCTTCGAACCCGGCCGCGATTGATAAAATGGTGGGGCAAGAGGTTCCGTGGCCTCTGCCTCTGCTGGCTGTCTATAAGCACGCTGAGCCCGTGACATTTGAATTTCAGGACGCGCAGATTTTCGATTGTGCTTTTTATATTTTCGCGTACCGACATTTGGGCAAACTGCAGCACGGATCCTAAGCGGATGGCGGTCGTCAAGTGTTTGCATTCTGGCAGAGAGGCGAAGTCGGTTTCCTTCGAGAATGACTTTCCCGGTTGGTATTCCTCCTTCTCTATGTAGTACGGCGTTGGGGGTTGTCCTCATTACCGGTAGTGCTGACCTAAGACCCATTAAGACAGCCTTATCAATCATACTACATAGGCCAGCAGTAGGCGGTGTCACCATCCCTCGTATTGTTGGTCGTCTAAGGCCAGGCCACCAGACGTCAGCTCCGTACGTGGCGATTGGGACAATACATGTGTCGATCGCTTTAACCAACGCCCCAGGAGCGGCTCCTCGGTAGGCTGTATTGAAGCGACGCATGTGCTGTGCAATTTTCAACGCTTTGCCACACCAGGTTGTGACGTGGTGTTTGAAGTTTAGTCGAGGATCGAGGTACACACCAAGCCAGCGGACATTTTGCGACGGCTCTACGAGAGTTTCGTTGACATAGATTCCAACCGATGTTTCGCGGTATCGTCCGGGGAATTGTACGACTTCGGACTTGTCTGTATCGAAAGCGACAGCATTATTTCGAGCCCAGTCTAGTAGGTTATTGACCTCGTCCTGTGCTGCGGCTGCAGACTCTGCAATCGTCCGGCCAAATCCAAGGATACCAATATCGTCGGCGTAGTTAAACCTCAGACCCGGGGTTCCACTTCGCATGGGCTCTGCCATATATAGAAGGAAGAGAAGTGGCGAGATCGGTGAGCCCTGTGGAACTCCGCACACTAGCTCTCTCTTGGCAGTGACTCCCCCAGAGTATCGCACTTGAACCATCCGATTGGCGAGGAAGGAGCTAGTCCATTTGAGAATAGACTCCGGCCATCCCTGCTCCTGCATCCTCCTTACTAGTCGATTATGGAGTACCGCGTCGAATGCTCCTTGAACGTCCAACGTTACAAAAGTAGCTGCCCATCCTTGTGAATTTGCCTCTTCGATGTCGTGGACCACACATGAGACTAGATCCGTTGCTGAGCGCTTCGGCAGTGCACCACACTGTTGCTGGCCGACTACATCATGGATTACTGCAAGGTGTGCCATCCGCTTAGCTAAGAGCCTTTCTAACCCTTTTCCCAAGCATGAGAGAAGAGCAATTGGTCTCCAACCCTTGATTGTCGTTGGGTCTCTATCGTTCTTTTGAAGGAGGACCACCTCGGCTAATTTGAAACACTTTGGATGGGTGCCAAGCAGAATGCAAGCTCGGAACAGTTGGGAAATCCAAGGCCCGATTGTATTCCAACACGCCTCCAGCAGGTTTACGGAGACTCCGTCTGCTCCTGGGGCCGTATTTCCGCAACCAATGGTACAGGCTCGAACCTCTTCATCTGTTACGTCCTCTTCCCATGGTATCCGACTGCTGCTCGCGACTGTACATGGTGACAAGTCGTCTGATGCCTGAAATCGTGCCAGGAGGGAGTCACGAAGGATCGTGGCCCGTTTTAATGGATCTGTTATCAACGTCCCATTATGGTTCAATGGCGGAGGGATACTAGCCTGTCTGGGGTTATCCATTCTCATTAGCTTGAATACATCAGTCGGCGTAGTAATTGATTCGACATGTTGGGTTTTGAACTCCTTTTTCGAGGTCTTCACAACTGATCGGAGCTTTTTCGCGCTGAGTGCCCGTTGACTGGGAGTTATCGCGCTTTTATACTCGGCGAAAGCTGCCTTGCACTCTGGGGTCCACCACGGAGCAGATCTGCCGCAGCGGGCTTTTGGTCGTGTTCCTACTGCATTGATTGCATTAGTGAGATGGAAACAAATTTCCTCGGCATACTCTTCAACCCTCTCAATTGTGTCAAGAACTGGTGGTGGTCGGACCCACTGTGCAATGACCTTGGCGTATCTGGGTAGCTTATCCTTTGTTACTCGGAGTTTTGCCTTTTCGGGTCTCATCACTGAGTTGCGAACTGGAATTTGTCCTCGGATAGGGAAGTGATCGCTGGTGACACATCCACCACGATCTACCCAAGCACGGGCGCCGTCGACATTACTCCAAACTAGATCTAGCGTGTTTCCAGCTCGGTGAGTGGGCTCCCCAATAATATGACAGATCAAATGGTGTTTGTCTGCCCATTTCTCGATCATTTCTCCTTGTCCATGAGGACGTTCCACGCCAGGTTGCCAAGCCCAATATACCAAGTTAAAGTCCCCAGCAGCGACGGAGTTTGGCGGTGGAGTCCAGTTGATTAGTGGCTGGATAGCTGTCGAGTCATTGGGTGCCTTGTAGACGTTGAGAAAAGTAATGCCGTTCACTTCTACCCAGCAATAGTCTCCTGTGGACACAACATTAGGAAAGATCTGAGTTGCCGATATCTTTTTATCGTCTATCCGGGTATAGGTCACAGCCCTCGGCCTAACATTTTCGCCGCCGTTAGGCAGATGATAGGTATATCCTGGGTGATCCTTTGTTGTGCTATTTTGTTTATTCCACAGAGGTTCTTGAACAAGAACCACGTCAATACCCAGCTCAAATGCTCGGGCAAGCGCAATATTTTGCGTTGAGCCCCCTCTACCTACGTTTATTGACATAAAGCTTAGAGTAGGAGAGAGGCTTGAAGAGACCCGTGGGGTGCCCTTCACAAAGATTTTTGCTGATTTGATGCCTCATCGACCTCGGCTACAGTCGCTGTAGCGTCGGACATGAGAACTTCAAAACAGTTGGTCGATTTGAAACCTGGCTGGTTAGTGTTTGACGCTTCTGTGGCTGCTGTCATCGCTGCCTCTGCGCGTTTGACAGCTGCTTTGGCCCGAGTGACTGCTGCGAATTCGCGTTGGCTAGCCTGCCTTATAGTCTGAAGGTTTTCCCAGGAGGCCATTCCAGACTTTGTTGGACGAGCTAGACAGTCCCGACTATCTGACCTGTGTGGACCTCCACAGTTGCGGCACTTGGTGTGTGCCTTGCACTCCGCGATGGAATGCATAGTTGAAGTACAATTCCAGCAGGCTGGGGCGCGCGAGCAGCCTCTAGTGCCATGGAATTGTAGGCATCTTTTGCACTGGTTGATGCTTTGACGAGGCTGGTGGCGGACTGCAATCCCAGAGTCGTCGAAAAGTCGGAAGCCTGGCCGAGGGATCAATGATTTTTCGAAAAGGGCTACCCATGACTGGTTTGGGGCTCCAAGTCGGCTTTTCCCATGTGGGCGAACTTTTACCGGGACAGCCTTGGTGACCCTGACTATCTCGTCTGTTACCATCTCTTCAGTGACGATTACTCTGCCCATTATTGTATTAATGGCTACTGGGACTGTTGCGATTCTAAGTGAGCCCAGGTCCGATGCTTCTTCCAGTATGGCATCTTGCTGGATGAGGGACCCAGCTAGGCTTAATATGATGGCGCGTGCCTCTTGGTTTTCGGCTCTAATTGCGAAGCCAGTTGGAACACGGTATACGTGCTCAATATTGGCTTGAGGAATTTCAAGCACTTTTGCCACAGCCTCTCTAACACCAAACGGTGATAGCTTTCTCCAAGGGTGTTCATTTCCAAGGCGAAGAAACAAGCGTTCATCTTTCATGGCTGATTGCTTTGGGGTGGTCGGGTTTTTAGACGGCCGCGTCGAGTTTGCCGCCTTTGGCATAGCCTGTGCGACTTTTGTGGCTGCCGGGGGAGTCTTTAGACCGTTGCGGGTGATTGTGGCCCAAGTGGTTTTGGCCTGGGAGACTTTGTCATGAGTCACTTTACTTTGTGGCTCATCCTGCTTTTTGGCAGCACGTTCTATAATCTTGCTGCCAGTAGCCTGGCTTTCGGGGCGTGGGGGAAGTGATGGGAGGACTGTACCTGGTCCCGCGATCATAAATTGAGCTATTGCAGCTCTAATGTAGACTTTCATAGAGTCTATAAATTGAACACTCGACCCTTTGGATAGGGGGGACAGAGCATTCTCGACACCGTTTATTGCAGCGGTGCAAATTTTTACATTTTCCGCAGTTTTTGCGGCCCGGCGTTCCTCAGCCTCAATCAAGGCTCTGAGTTCGGGGGGGCATTCCTCCGTCTGCCTGCCTTCATTTCCACTGTGAGGAGAAGGATTCTCTTCTGTGGTTCCTGGTGTATGTTCCAGGGGGTTCGGGGTAGATGCTGCACCTTTTGACTTGTTAGCATCTGCAATCGCAGCCCGTGTCATAGCTGGCACAGCGACTTCAATGAGAGGAAGTGTATGCTGTCCGGTAGTCGCTGTCCCTAAATCGTTGCGACTCGTCGCTGCATTTTCAGCTCCGGTCGCATCTGGCTTGGAGTGAATTGAGTTAGGTAGTCTTTTCAGATTCTTAAGAATCTTGTCAATGTCAAAGTTGCCAACATCTATCATATCGCAATCTGTGGTACTTTCGTCGATTAATTGGTCGATGTTCATCTCTTGAACGGCAGTCAGTGGGCCCAACTTGACGCTTGCTTTCTGTCGAGCAACGTGTTTGAGGTGCTTGCGGTTATCTACGATGTCTTTCGCCCGCGATGGCTTACTGCGAACTGGGGGCATATTGGTAACCTGCCAGTCGCTCACAAATTTTGAATTAAGGGCGTACGATATCGAGAGAGGGAGGGAGAGGGGGAAAGGGTGAATATTCGAATATTCGAATTTCAAAAAATTGTGTGTGTGTGTGTGTGTGTGTTTTATTGTACTACTTGAGTCTATGACTATCTAGCACATTGGGCTCCTCTCTGACCCAGGCCACACCTTGTACAGTGCTCCTATCCTCTTTTGTTACTTGAAAGATCATTGATATATTCCCCTTGATGAATAGCCATTCAGCTCAGTATTTACCCGTGGAATTCGGCCACCTTTTCCACAGAACCTTCTACCCAAAAAAAATAAAAATGGTAGCAATGGAAACTGCGTGCGCCGGAAAAAGTCTCAAAAAACCTGCAGCCCCAGCCAGGCGAGGCCTAGACACCGGGACCACATGAGGTGCGCATATTCATCTATATCTCCCTTCTTTGTAACAGTCGAGGTCGACTTGATCCAATCCACCATCTCCGTATCGGGTGCTGGGTACGCTCCGGAAACTCATCGGATGGCTTTTCCTCCATGATCAAGGGTGGGTGATGAGTAGGGCTCCGACCCTACCATCTGATCTGATCGTGGTTAGCTTCATGATAATGGTGATAGGGGAATGTGTTGAGAGATGAAGACAATACAGACCGCGAAAGCGATTGGGAATCCTCTTCGAAGTGAGGACTTTGTTACTCAATCTCGGCTCTGCAGACTCTACAGTGAGAGCTGGAGGTTCGTAGGGGACACCACTGACAGGTGTTGAGAATAGTCCCCCTGGTCTTCGTAGTACTTCTTTCTTTATACAGAATATAAAGTAATTTACGACGCACTTTCATGCGTGTCGGTAAAGGGATAATATTTGGGAAGTATTAACTGTTTTATCTAATTGCGGTATTCAGGTTGTTGTTAGGACACTGACAGGGATCTGACCAAGCTCATTAGCGGGACACTTGGAGTTATTTTTATTTTTATTTTTTTTAAATCATTTAATGTGTATTCAGCTATCTAGCTATGACACATGACCGGCGCTATGTATACATGTGGGATGACTCTTTTGGCGTTAGAGACACTCATACTCTGGATTTCATTCGCAAATACCACTATGAGGTATGCTTGCTTACACAAACAGTCGACCCTCCTCCGTTAGTACCCATCAAAGGGAATTTAAAAACCTTTGATTATCCAAGCATGCCTTCGTCATCCATGCATACCAGCGCCGCGAGAAATGTGGTTGTGTTTTGACGGATTCAAACCAGCAATCTACTGTCTCAAGTGGGATATGTGTCCAAGCTATCCAGACACTACTTGGCAGACCGGCCAAGATGATGTACCACCGCACCATCCAACCATGGCAGTTTTTATAGTGTTGTTGGAAATACAGGTACCTGCTTTTCTTTCTATCGACCAATGTGGTTGCATGCATCTTGCCTGAACTATACTTCTGAGTTCGGGCAGGATCCCACATTTCTGATCCAATCGGACTCAACGTTAGAGTCTGCTTGAATCCCATTCTTCCCGAACAAATCCAGTCATTGGTTTGTTCGTACTTCTATTGCGTGACCCAGTATTCTCAGTCAGTGGATAATTATTTTCTGGTACGGGGTCCCACTTATTTCTGCAGTCGAGTCGGTTCCGGGTAACCTCTATTTCTTATAATTCCACTGTATATATCATAATACCTGTAGTCTATTAGTCGATTAAGCAAACTGAACTTCTTCTCCGTTCTCAGGCAATTCTTACTCCGAAGTCTTCTCTATACTCTAACAGATTATGAGACCAAGTTAGCTCAACTTTGGACTTAAATACTTCTCTCTTCGCCTGGCTGCTTCAACTTCTACAACTTTCTCTTCCTCACACTCACCTTTACTACATCTTCTCAACCTTCTACAACCAAAATGGCATTTAACCAGATCATCAAATCGGCTCGTTCTCTTCCTACTTTGGACAAGTCTACCTACACCCGTTGGGCTAGTCTATTTCGAATGATTCTCGTACAATTTAATGCGGAGTCCGTTATATGCGACCCTTCCGAAGCCGTCGCCGATACTAAGAAAGGCGAAAATAAAGATGTGGACTTGGACGAAATTGACCATTGTGTCAGATTTGCTCTTCTTTCGGCCGTACCAGATGATACTTACCATTTGGTTGAAAATAAAAATACTTCCAGAGAAATGTGGATTGCTCTTGAGGATTTCTTCAAACCCGAGTGTGAGGTTACTCCTACTTCCTTGCTCAAGGATTTCTTTCGATTCACTATGCCTGATGGTACTAGTGTGGATCAATTTTCTGAAGAGCTTACAAAACGTCAACGTAGAATTGCTGCTGCAGATCCTTCTTTCTTCCCCTCTGATACTCATATGAGGGATTACTTACTTGACTACTTTGATTTTTGTAGCAATGGTCAATTCTCTGGATCAGTCACTTCTTTGAGACGAGACAAGTCCTGCACGTTTTCTCAGGCAGTCAACTCTCTGAGGTCGACAGAGTCTACGATAAATAGTCGACAGTCTGGTCCATCTGCAGTATTCTTAACTAGTTCTACGAAACAAAATTCTCACCCTGATCCTAATTCTTCCAATAAGGACAAAACATGCGCGCACTGTCACCGTAAGGGTCACACCAGGGACACTTGTTTCCTCTGGATTTCTACGCCTGACAGCACAAAGTGGGCCGCCAAGCATCCAGAGAAAGCCGCTATAGTGCGAGCTATGTTCCAAGGATTCGGGAATAACGGCTCTTCCAAGGATAAAAAGGGAAAGTCTATTAAACTTGACGGTGCCTGGATGATGGAGGAACATATTTTTACTTCTGATGGATCAGGGAAGTGTAACGACGTTGTTCTTGATACTGGTGCAACGCACCATATCTTTCATGACAAAAGCTTGTCCTTTTCTATTTCTCCAATTGATAAGCGTGTCCAAACTGCTTCTGGTCAATTGCTTTCTGTTTCTGGAATCGGCTCTGTGGAAATTTCTTTGGGAAATTATCTCGATTCATCTTGTTCTCGTACTATGAAGCTAGAAAACGTCTGGTATCTTCCTTCTTGTACAAAAAATCTTGTTTCTGGCTCTCAAATT
Source organism: Blumeria graminis f. sp. triticale (assembly GCA_905067625.1). Lineage (NCBI taxonomy): Eukaryota > Fungi > Ascomycota > Leotiomycetes > Helotiales > Erysiphaceae > Blumeria > Blumeria graminis. The sequence goes on along the minus strand of LR898468.1, from coordinate 11,815,115 downwards.
CTTTCTGCAGTTTACAAAATGCGGTTTTCTAACAGTGGGATTGGCATATTTGAAGCTAAAGGTCGTCTCACTGCAACCGCTCGTTTAAGGAATGGCTTATTTCATTTCAATGTAATTTCTCCTCCTGCTGTTCTTAGTTCTTCTCGTCCTACATTTTCTTGTCCTCTTTCTTCTCAACCCGAGGACCTCACGCTCTCTTCGGATCTTTCTCTGGGATTACTAACAGCAGCATCTAACATGGACAATAACCGCATTGAACATTATCATTTTGGCCAATGTTCATTTTCTTGAGGACACTTTCTGGGATTGAGGCCAAACTTCGTCTGAGCAATTTAGCGAGATCGAAGTGCCCCTCGATGACAATCCTACTTTTTCTCATCCCGATAATTCTTACGACAGCTCTGACTCAGACTCGGGCGTGTCACCCTTTCATGATCCTTCTATTTAAATTTATTCTTCTCGTCCCTTGAATATTCAAGAGACTACTGATCAGGAAAATTCTTCTTCTGGAGTCATCATTTCTAATGCAACTTTGGAGCAAAATTCTTCTTATGTTGACTCACCTTCTCTTCGGGATACTCTTTCTCAGGATCAATTACTTTCTCGCCAGACTACCTGTCATCATTCTACATATGAGCCGGATTCTTCTACTTCTTCGTCTGTGCAATTTGATCCTACTACTTTGTCTCCAAATTCTCTTTCTACTGCAGATATTTCTCGGGGTGTTAATCAAATCCAGACTACCCCTAGTTCTATTACTTCTAACCTTCCTCCGCCCAGGAGGAGCAATAGGATTTCTAAACCTATTGAGCCACGATCTGCATGGCAACCCAAGTCTCCTATTCTTTACGTTGGTGGAGATACTTCGATCCCACAATCTTACTCTGAAGCCATCAACGGACCTGATAAGGCCATGTGGGAGATGGCAATTCAGGAGGAGCTTGATTCTCTCTCCCAAAAGGGAGTATTTACTTCAGTAACCCATGTTCCTCATAAGAGGAGAGCTATTGGCTGGCGATGGGTTTTCACCGTCAAATCTGATGGTAGGTTCAAGGCCCGACTAGTTGCTCAAGGCTTTAACCAAATTCCTGGTGTCGATTATTTCGATACCTATTCACCAACTCTGCGTTTAGATTCTCTCCGAATACTACTCGCAATTTCTACTTACCGCAATTGGGAAATTCACCAAATTGACATCAAAACAGCCTATCTCGAGGGCGATATTCAAGAGCCTATATACATGAAATCGCCTCAGGGATGGAACGTGAGCAGTTTTTCTTAAAATCAACAAGGCCCCATATGGATTAAAACAGTCTGGAAAAGCGTGGTATGATAAATTAGACTCTAAACTTCTTTCTCTTGAGTTCGAAAAGTCTACCTGCGATCACTGTGTTTACATCCACAAAATATACCAAATGGTTATAGGTGTATATGTTGACGACTTGGTAATTTGCGGCAAGCAACTTGATGATGTTAAAATTGTCAAGGCCAAACTTTCTTCTTTCTTTCCTGTCAAAGATCTTGGTGAGATCGACAGTATCATTGAGTGGAAAATTCTTCGCGAGCGCCCAACTCGTACTCTTCATATATCACAGTCCACCTACTTACTAGACAAGATTAATTCTCTTGGGCTTAGTGATTCAAAATCCTATTTTTCTCCCCTCGATGGGTATGGTGGCATTCTTCCGCAGGCAGAGGGAGAACATCTGGCGGACGATTCCGCCTATGCTAGCGCGGTAGGCAGCCTTGGATACGCATCTAATGGAACTCGGCCAGATATTTCTTTTGCCACCTCCCAACTTGGCGCATACAACTCAAATCCAGTACAGCGCCACTGGAACAGTGTTTGTAGAGTATTTCGATATCTTAAAGGCTCTTCAAACTACTGTATTACTTACAGCTTCGGTCCCTCATCACCAATTCTTACCACCAACCAAGCTGCATGCTTATTTTCCGACTCGGATTATGCTTCTGATGTTACAACTTGTCGGTCAGTAAGCGGTTTTCTTCTCATGCTTGGTGGCGGTCCTGTGTGTTGGCAATCGCGAAAACAAAAATCGGTATCAACCTCAACCACTGAAGCTGAATATGTAGCCTTGTCTGAAGCTGCTAAGCAGGCGATTTGGTTTTCTAGGTTTCTAAAGGAGCTACATGTTAGCGAGCTCATACACGATGATGGTATTCTCACCTTTTCTGATAACCAGGATGCACTTGCGATTGCGAAAGGGACCAATTCTTCTAAAACTAAGCACATTGATGTTGCTTATCACTTCGTTAGGGAATGTATTCTTAATGGAAACATAAAGGTGTCTTACATACCTACAACTTCTATGCTGGCGGATATTCTAACTAAACCTATTCCGCAGCAAAAAGCTAAACCACTAATCGAAAGGATTTTTCAGATGGTATAGCATTCTCGCATTCACCGCATTGATCAGGAGGAGTGTTGGAAATACAGTTTCCTGCTTTTCTTTCTATCGACCAATGTGGTTGCATGCATCTTGCCTGAACTATATTTCTGAGTTCGGGCAGGATCCCACATTTCTGATCCAATCGGACTCAACGTTTAAGTCTGCTTGAATCCCATTCTTCCCGAACAAATCCAGTCATTGGTTTGTTCGTACTTCTATTGCGTGACCCAGTATTCTCAGTCAGTGGATAATTATTTTCTGGTACGGGGTCCCACTTATTTCTGCAGTCGAGTCGGTTCCGGGTAACCTCTATTTCTTATAATTCCACTGTATATATCATAATACCTGTAGTCTATTAGTCGATTAAGCAAACTGAACTTCTTCTCCGTTCTCAGGCAATTCTTACTCCGAAGTCTTCTCTATACTCTAACAAGTGTCGCCTGCACTCTCGCAGCCGAAGACTTGGCACGCACAAAGCTCAATTTGTTAAAACTCCTTTCCAAAATTCAAAATTCCACGCCCGTCGAGACTGTATCCAATCCTCTGCATCATCTTATCAACTTGTCCTGATCCCTCTCACATCCATCCCAAGGAATTGTCTTTCAGATTTGTGCGCCATGCTTTGCTTCCTCCGTCGGGTGTAAATATCGGCGTGGGCGTGTATCTGGCGACCAGCTAAGGCCAGAGAAAGTCGACAAGAGGTGTGGTCATTGGGATGAGGATGTACTAGGTCGTACTTGTAAACTTGATGAGGTTTAGGTAGGAATCGATTTCGTTGGGAGTGAAAGATTGATATGGTGGAGTAATTTGAATCATTGCCTCGTGGGCCAACTTGTTCGGTATTGCGAAGTTTGACTGAACTTGGCTCTGGGAGAATATTTCACTCCCAGGTTCGTAGAGGACACCGCGTATAGGTGTTCAGTCTTGCCCTCCGAGGCACTTGGAGTAGAGGAAGAAAGGGGAGACAACGTTTTACGTATTCCGAGATACCAGTTAATTGATATTATTCATCGACTTCGTGACGGACAGCTGACTTCGTGACGGCACCCAATTTGTATTACTTCGGGTTTTACCAACAATGCGAATAGCTAATGTGATTAGTCCTTTCACAGATAAACCGACATGAACTGTATCTAAAGGGAGGACTATTCTCAACACCTGTCAGCGGTGTCCCCTACGAACCTCCAGCTCTCGCTGTAGAGTCTGCAGAGCCGAGATTGAGTAACAAAGTCCTCACTCCGACGAGGATTCCCAACCGCCTTCACGGTCTGTATCATCTTCATCCCTCAACACATTCCCCTATCACCACTATTATAAAGCTAACCACGATCAAATCAGATGGTAGGGTCGGAGCCCTTCTCATCACCAACTCCTGATCATGGAGGAGAAGCCATCCGATGAGTTTCCGGAGCGTACCTAGCACCCGATACCGAGATGGCGGATTGGATCAAGTCGGCCTCGACTGTTACAAAGAAGGAAGATGTAGATGAATATGCGCACCTCGTGTGGTCCCGGTGTCTAGGCCTCGCCTGGCTGGGGCTGTAGGTTTTTTTGAGACTTTTTCCCGCGCACGCAGTTTCCATTGCTACCATTTTTAAATTTTTTTTAAAAGGTAGAAGGTTCCGTGGTAAAGGTGGCCGAATTCTACGGGTAGAAACTGAGCTGAATAGCTATTCATCAAGGGGAATATATCAATGATCTTTCAAGTAACAAAAGAAGATAGGAGCACTGTACAAGGTGTGGCCTGGGTCAGAAAGGAGCCCAATGTGCAAGATAGTCATAGACTCAAGCAGTACAATGTTGGAAATTCTGACACTCGTATTTAGGACTCAATCATTACCTGTTTCGTCTCAGGTTCCCGACAAGATCGACTCTCTCTACAAATGTCCTGAGTACGCTAATCGCGCCTACTTTTGCATACATGTTTGGATATTTACGTACTACAGTGTACTTTGGCTCATCATGGTAGATGAGAGGTGGCTGGTCATCACTAGGTTCGACAGGCACATGAGACTAGTGGGAATTTCTCCCTTAGATGTATATATAAGTCCAATGTTCCCGTAGTAGTAAAATATCAAGTCTTCTTTACTTCATCATATATATCCATATAATATCGTACTGAGTATATTTCCAAACATACAATAAACACATACACACGTCGGGCAGTTTAACTTAGACTGAGCTAACCAGTACGTGAAAATCTCAGGAGCTGTGAGCGGGCACGAAGTTAAATATTATAAATAAATAATACTTTGGACATTCACTACACTGCCAATTCAATGGTGTCCAGCTACATTTTTGCATATTTTCTTAATCAATTCCCCGACCTTTGATCGTTACAGGACGACATAATGCCCCACAGGAGGCGTAAAAACCCTGCGATACTCGTATCCCTCGCTCGAATTGCCACGCGCGCCGCGAAACGTGCGAGACCTTGTCGACCTATTACAACTATCCAGGAGGAAGTCATCTTAGCAGCCGAAGCTGAGAAACAATTACCTCTACCCAAACCCATCGACATAGACTCAGAAGATGAGTTTGTGGATCTAGGGCTTGAAAACAAACTTCTTCCCGACCCCATCCCCGAAAATCTATCACCTACTCTCACTCCAGTCACCACACTTACAACGGCCGTACAAAGGCCCTCCCCAAGTTTCATAGCTAAATAGCTGAATACACTGTGAATTAAAAAAAAGGCCCTCCCCACAAAAGGTTCTGAAAAGAAATTCTAGTCAGGGTCTCTCTAGCTCGATCCACGCGTCGACGAAAGACATCGCAAACGAGCAAGAACTCTGTCCAAGTCTTCTTCGATCCGGCCCGTGTACAACTTCACGGATTATCAAACACCCCTTGGCAGCTATGATAAATATCATAGCTGCTTCTTCGCTGGCCTGGCAAAATGCTAGAGCCCAACACCTACGGGCCCTTCCGCCTACAATTGTAGCGGACCTTGAGGCTATTGTGACGCGAAGAGCAACTCGAGTTATTGCAGGTCTTCCTGTCTTTTAACCTCCCCAAACTGCTCACAACTTAAAATTTAGCGCGCATCTTAACCCAATAAATTAACCATCCAAAGTATGTTCCTACGTAAATGCTGCGAAGAAAAACCTGGCCGTAAAAATACAACCTCCAAATGCCGTACCCAGGGCCACCCCGTCGACTAAAAAGCAAAAGCCAGACCCAAGAGTTATGATACGCCTAGCGCCCGACCATCTTTTGCGATATCAAGACTCTCTTTTGGTCCGTACAGAGCTGAGAAGCCTGCTCGAAAAACTAGAATCCATCAAAAACATCAGGTCGGTTCCTTCTGGAACATCCCTTGTGGCCCCCTCATCTGATCAAGTTCCCGATCTAATACAAGCAGCCATTGTTTTACAACCCGCTTCAGGAGTTGTGGCGATCGAAAGACAAGAAAATCGAAAGAATTTCCTTCTCAGCCTCGCCCCCAAATTCGGGTACAACGCTTCTGGATCTCCTGAAGCTCTCTCTGATACTGACATCCGAGAAGAACTTGCAGTGGCAAAGATTAACACGAAATCAATTTTATCTATTAGTTGGACACGTAATTCACTTGCATCTCCTGACTGGGAAGGGACTCTCAGACTAGTAGTTGCGAAGCCAGCTGCAGATAAGCTCCCTTCCAGCGTCTGCTTATTTTCCCTGTCCGCTAAAACTCGTCCGGCCGACAATTGCCCACGCCTACATGTCTGCACACGCTGCCACGGGCTTCACAATATTAACGCCTACACTCGTACAGCTTTTTGTGGAAATTACGTGCCAGACTTCCACAATTGGCAGTGTGCAATGCCCACCAAGTTTCTGAACTGTGCAGGCCCACATGCCGCCTCATCTCCCAGATGCCCAGCCCGGCCATTTCGAGCTGACGGAGTATTTGTTCGCCCTGACAAAGAGAGAATACAGATTATGCACCAGGAGGGACACAAGTCCTGGCTCGCTCTTAATCTCCCCCACCCCCTTCTGACCCCCTCACTGGGTATCCATTGGCGCAATCCTCGTACACCAAATTCCAGCTCTCTATCACGGGCAATACTTAGTCTCCAGGGTAATATATTTGTACTTGCATAAAGGAGAAACTTAACTGTCTACAGAATCTACATGTATGCGTGCTCACCCAATTGCCACGCTAGTGGTATCACTGTGCAAACGCTAGTACCTGTGACACTACCCTCTTGCTAAACAAGAGAAACACTCTTGTATCTTGTAACATTAAATTAATTTATCTGCGTTTTAGCCATGGTCTTGGTGGGCCTGAATGTGGGTTTGCATCATGAAATTTCTAGAGTGCGTCATCATATACTTTTAAATCGGAAGCTGGCTCCCATGAAGAATAACCATCCGACCATTGTACTTGATAGTACCAGCATTTGTTTACCATTTGGTTATGTCCTGTAACTTTATCAAATTGCCACTCCACCACGTCTTCTTGATTGTCTGTTCTTACAACCACCCTATCATTGTTGGCCCTATTATCTTCGTCCTGCTGCCCAGGGGCTCGCTCGTGTGGGTGCAATTATAGTTTTGATACATGAAATGTTGGGAAGATTTTGATATTTTTTGGTAGGTCAACTGTAACAGCGTGCAGTGATACTTTAACCACTCTAAATGGGCCTTCTCAGCGTGGATTTAGCTTATTAAAAGGTTGTCCCATATTCCAGTTTTCCGTGCTAACCATAACCTCATCTCCCACAAAAAATCTTGGTGCATCTGTACCACAAAAATTTGAATTACTTTCATATTGATCTTGAGCAATTTTTGACATAGTTCTAACATGGTCAAGAACAGTTTTAAACCAATTGGCTATTTCATGGGCTTTAAAGTATTCTTGTTTTTGTGAAGATGATAGTGTGGGTGCTGCGTGCGTCTGAGGCTCAATGCCGAGTCTTGGATTGTAGCTGTAATTAGCAAAGAAGGGGCTTACTCCTGTGGTAGAAGAAACTGAATTATTACCCGCATATTCGGCAAGTAGAAGCCACAAAGCCCAGTTGCCTTGCGCAAAATTTGCGTAAAGTATCAAAATTTGTTCTGCCTCGGCGTTGATATGTTCGGTTTGACCATTTGTCTCCGGATGATATACAGAAGAAGGTTTAAGTGTGGTTCCTAATCTTTGTGATAAAGCTCTCCAGAATGCCGAAATAAATTGAGTCCCTCGGTCAGACACAATTTGTTCTGGTGACCCATGTAGAGACCAAACTTTTTTAACAAAAGCTTCTGCTAGTTCTTCAGTCTCCAGAGTTTCTGTTGGGATAAAATGTCGCATTTTAGTCAACCAGTCAACTATGACAGTAATATGTTAAAATCTGCGTTTTCTAACCTCAAAATCGGGAAACAGTGTAATATAGTCTATAGATATATCTGTCCATGGTTTAATGGGAAGAGGTAGAGGTTTTAAAAGTTCAGAACGAGACTGTCTGGGTGTTTTTGTCTTTGTGCATAGTAAGCAGCCTTTGCAAAATTTTCTGGCAGCCATTGTCATACCTGGCCACCAATAGGTTCTGTTAATAAGGTCTATGGTTCTTTCTCTACCTGGGTGGCCAGCAGGTCCTGAATTATGTGTTCTGTGAAGTAGCTGAATCTCAAGGCGAGGTTAGGACAGTGTTCCACAGGGTGCGTATGTGGTCTAACAAAGATCTAGGTGGTAGACGAAGGTGATGAGTGGGTCGAAGGGATGACTGGTCTTCTCTAGGAAGAGACAAATAGGTAGATAGTAGCAATAGAGGCTACACGTGGGTCTTGCTGACGAAGAGCTGGAAATAGATAAATGGTCTTCCCGAAGAAGAGATGGGTAAACAAATGTATTGTTAAGGTAATTGAAGAAGACGTTGCGTGAAAAATAATGCTTCTTCACGCCGAGTATTTGTATACATAAAATTACCAAATAGCACGTAGCGCACAGCCCCTATGCCCAACAATCTGCTACACATCACCTAATGAAACCAGTCCATTCTTATCAGTCTTCCTTGCTGGTTTTAGAAGTGCATTGAACTATTATTTGTGTTTTAACTTAGCCGTCTGCATGGCGTTTCATAATACGCTATGCCACAATGATCCATGAAACTGAAGCTGGATACTTTTGTCATCTGGCGGAATAAGTATACAATCCCGGTAGTACACTCGGCCAGCAACAATTCGACACTCGCTAAATGCTATTTTTAGAATTTTTGATAGGGAAGCTCTCCAGTGCCTTTTCGATTTTTCTGAAAAATTGTCCACTATTTCCTGCATTACTAAGGAGTCGTAATATGATTCAGAGATCAAATCATCAATTGGTTGAGAAACATCTATTTGGTATAAAGACATAGAGTTCAAAAAGTATGATGAAATTTAGAAGATGGGATTAATGGAATTTGCCTGGCCGAAAGCCTATTGTCTAATATATCTCTTGGTGCATCTTGTGGCCTTCGGCTCAAAGCATCTGCCCTTGTATTAACCGAGCCTGGCCGGTATACTTAGCGGAAATTGAAATGGGAGAGGAAATCTGCCCATCTGTCAGGAACTGAGGATAGAGCAGCACCCTCATATTCTTTCCCTACACTGCATCTGAATATTCTCTCATCTTAGAACGTTTACCGGGTTACAATGGTTGCTATGGGTTACAAATGAAGTAATAGAATAGCAGCAGGCGCACCCCTTGAAGCCTTAGTTGCTCTGGTTACTATGATGTATATATGGGTTGGGTAGAGCCGATGTAGAGGGCCACGTCTTGTTTTCCGTCTTCCATTGACCTTGTCTCTTGTCCTAGTTTCTCTTGTCCCTTGTCCTCAGTTATAGCTAGAATCCCGAATTAATACCTTAGTCTATGACAAATCTTGTCAGATATCACTCGTTGTTGTAAAGGTAAGAGCTTACGGAGGTTAATTGGTAGAAGGTTTACGGATGATTATTGATGACTCAATATGAACTGCTGATATATTTGATACTCAGAACTATGAGGATTTAGGAGGTTTAAAGCGCTAATTATATACACATCTAAGGTAGCCAGACTCTCGCCTTATTTACCCAAAACAGTACCACGGAATATTCTAGTCTCCTCCATCTGGCAGTACAATCTAGAAACACTTTCTATACAGTGCTCCATTGTTCCTCTACTCATCATAAAGCCACCTGGAAAGTTCTTTCTTCACCCTCAGTGATCATTACCCTTATGCATCGCAATCCTAGCCATCACCAGCACAACACTCGCACTTCTAAGTTATCCATAAAACACAACCCCTGATACCCTCGAGTTTGACACCATCTCATTTGTCTCTGGTTTAATTATTTTGTTGTTTGAAATGTCTGAAGGTTTTTATGGTCGGTCAGAATATCAAATTGGTCTTGTAGTCCTTCCAATTCTGGCCGCCATTCTTCCAAAGATTTTATCACACGAAGGAGCTCTTTATCATAGATATCATAATTACATTCTTGTGTTGAATGCTTGGACGAAAAATATGCTACGGGGCGAAGCTCCTTGCCAAAGTATTGAGATAATGTACCCCTGCAAGCCCAATTGCTTGCATCTTCTTCCACAACTGTTTTTCTTGACCAGTCAAAAACTGCTAGAGATGGCGCGTTTGTGAGGGCCTGTTTTAAATTTTCAAATGATGATGTACAGCCATGTGTCCAAACCCATGAAGCGTCTTTTTTAGTGAGTCCATAAGTGGTTGGGTAAGGTCAGAGAAATTTGCAAAACCTAAAAAATGTTGCAATTGTCTTTTTGAAGTCGGAGGTTCTGTTGTGATGGGCATGTTATACAGCTAGGATACTTGCATGTACATAACGTGATTAGATGTTTACGCTGTTTGTGTAGTTCCTGTATTGTTTGGGATATCTACAGGAGGAAGCTCATGTGGTCAGGAGCCGACTAGCGGCCGCACATGAGTATAAGTAGCGAGTGCTCGGCACACAATTAGCATAGAACAATCAAGTATAGTGAACCTCAGAAACACCTTCAACCACAACCTGAACTCATCAATCTACATACTCGTACAAGGTCAGCATGCATAGTGATACTAACCTAAGCTCATAACCACAATAGGTTATGAGCCCGGGCAATTCCGTTGCGCCAAAATCACGCCAACACGTACAAGTATCAAACAACTATGGCAAAAGACGACAACAAGATCATCCTCCAGCCCGGAGTTTCATTTACAAAGTGGAAGACAAGTCTCCAGGCAAAGCTCGCACGACGCAATGTTTTGGGACACGTATTCCACAACATGCCTGGACTACGACCAGTGCACGCCCCTGCTGACGCTAGCTCTAATAATACGAGCCCCGAAGATCTCCCTAACCTGTCTACCGAGCATGAAATTAAACTCGATCAATGGTTACTGGGGAGATTGAGGCCAAGAACGTGATTACTAGTAGGCTTTCATCATTAACATGCCCTCAGAACTATGATCACATGACAGCAAAAGAGCTGTTTGATGCGGTAGCTTGCACCCGGCAGGAAACTGCTACAGCTCTCGAAAGTTTTTTAATGATCAGATTCATGACCACTGCTGATGACTATATTGACAGGTTTCTAGCGGGTATCCAGAGCGTAAATAACGCAGCGGACGCATTACAGTTGCATGCTGCGCCAAAGCGCTCTGGTTACCATATTGGAGATGGTCAGGCAGCAGCCATATTTGTGATGGGAACCAAGAGGATTGAATGGTTGAACAACTGGAGGGACACCAGAATATATGAGCCCAATAATGAATATGTTCCATTGCAGACAATGATGTCATCACTGCGTTCTGTTGCAGGAAATCGGACGTTGCCAGCCCAAGTGGCGCATGCAACATCCCTTCCCAATTAAAAAAAAAAAAAAAAAAAACATCCCTTCCCATTACACGGAACGTAGATCCTGAGGCAATCTGCAAGCAGTGTTGTCACCAACACCAGAACAAAGATTGTTATAGACAACACCCTGAACTTGCATCTAGAAACAGTCGGGGTAGCACAAACTCTAGCAGAGGGAGAAATAGAGTAGCAGCACCTTATGATATTGAAGATAGTGATACAGACTTCATTATAGCTGCAACTGCTCAAGTTAATGAAAGCCGTACAATTTACGACACTAGTGCTTTGCACTGTTTTGTGCCACATGAATCTTCTTTTGAATTTATCAACAAAACTACTAAGCCATTTAGATTTGATCAAGCAGTAGGAGTGTCATCACTTGACCGTCTCGGAACTGCACGTGTCAAGATTGGTAAACTCACACTGAAGCTACATGACGCATTGTACTCACCAGATTCTTCATGCAATATTATATCTGCTGGTAGGCTAGAGAGAATAACTGGGATTCTACCAGATTACAAAAGAATGATTTTAGTGTTGCATTGTCTGCCTGAGGCAGATATACCAGCAGCCCGGCTTGTATGCAAAAATGATGTTTTCTACATTTTCCCAATTGAGACTAGCCAGCTGTCTAGTTCCATGATTGTTGCACCTGGCATTGCAAGAATTCCCACAACAAACAGTGCACAGCAATGGCACGAGCGGCTAGGACATACAGGTCAGACAATTTTAAAGAAAGCAGCACAAGTCTCGAAAGGAATTGAGGGCATTGATTTAAGTGAACTTACAATCTGTGAAACATGTCATTTAAGTAAAGCCCAAAGGTTTGTGTCTAGGGAACCTAGACCAACCCCAAATGAACCCCTAGACGAAATTCATATTGACATAATGGGAAAGATCCAGTCCGCAATCAACGAGGATCAGTATGTCTTTATTATTACCGACGCAAAAACGCGAATGTGCTGGGCTATAACAACCGAGACCAAAGATCAAATTGCACCACTACTGATTCAGTGGATCGAAACCCAACAGCATCAATATGGTAAGAGGGTTCGCATAATCTTCAAAGACGGAGGGACTGAGTTCTCTCGCATCAAAGCACACTGCGAAAAATATGGCATCCGCACAGACCTATCAGCTCCATACACACCAGAACAAAATGGTGTTGCAGAATCTACAAATAAAGAAGTGCTTAGGAAAGCTCAATCAATGCTGATTGACGCCCGCATGCCAGTGACATACTGGCCATGGGCAGTTGAATACGCTTGTTTCATTACCAACAGACTGTATTGTATGCGCACGAAGAATACTCCGCTAATTGATTTCATGCAAGGTTTAAGCCAACCACACACTGGTCAAATGGATTTGTCTCTCGTTCCACGATTCGGGTGTAGAGCTTATAAATTAATCACTCCAAAGCCTAGCAAATTTACAGCTAGAGCTGAGAAGGGATGGTTTATTGGTTTCCAGAAAAACACCAACAAAAATTTCATCATTTACTATCCTCATGTCACGGTTTCGAGGGACAAGTGCTGGGGCAACTATGTGGTCGATGGTAGTAAATAATAATTCTAAGGAGAGAACTTCCACTACATCTATCTATTCATTTATATACGTGAAAGCCTCCTCGCCACCAAGGCTAATCCCTCTCCTGTTCCTATGCTATGGGACTCCCCTAGTGTTCTGACTATGCCTGTAATACAGCACTATTGCGTTATGGTCCGGAAGGATTGTACTCGGTCTCGTATATTCCCAGTCAGTGTAAGCCTATCAACATGTGGTGCAGTGCCGTACTGCCGTGCCGTACTGCCGTGCCGCACTGCCGAGTCCGATGCCATGTGAATACCATGCAAATGCCGACGCAAAAGTATTGTATTGGGTGGCGTCGCATATTAGCGCATTGGTAGCCATCAATAACGCCACTCGAATCAGGCCTAAGTTAACCAACATAGGCTACAGGGACCAATCGGCTTACCAGCCGTTACACCTCATAAAACAAGTGCACAAGATTGGAAATGGATTGAAAGTTTTACTCCTCATGCAACCTTTAATGAGGAAGTGATGTTTGGAGATGAGTTAGACCCTATTGTACAACAACATACCTTGAGCTATTGGACTAATGATCAATCATTTCCCACAGATATTGAAACGCTGTATCCTAGGCCAGATAATCAAACTCTACCATCGTCTGAAGGGGAGCAATCTATACCATCTTTAGCAGCCCAAAGAGCAACACCAGACGATGCCGCGAGAAAACCACCAAGAGTAGAGCATATACCTCCTCCCACAAATGATGAAATAGAAAATCACATATCACCTCCACCAAATGAGCAAAGGGGAGAGCATGTACCACCTCCTCCACCATTTGAGCAACAGCACGAGCATTCATCCACTCAAATTGAAACCCTGCCTAGCGAGACGGACTTGATAAATCACAGCCCAGCAACGAGGCTCAACACGCAAGAAATTACAAATGACTTTTCTGACACAGAATCCCAGCTCTCAGAAGCAGAGGATGAAGGGGAGCCAAATTTAGATGTTGTGCACAGCAAGACTGATGAGCATGAGCCTAAAGCCCTCGATAAAATCATGACAGGCTGGGATCCGGTAGTTCCATTAGCAGGGCAGAAACGCGCACATTCCCCAGAGCGAGAAACCATGCATACAAGAAGAGGTAGAGAAGTAGTGTGACATGACTACAAATGACTACATCATGGCAAAGTAGCGCTTGCATCAACTGACCCTAAAACATGGGCTGAAGCCATGTCCTCTTCTGAAGCGTCACAATGGAAAAACGCTGCAAACAAAGAATTCCGATCACTACAAGAAAAAGGTGCGATCAAAATAATACAGCGTGACAAACTCCCACTAGGACGCAGACCAATGAAGTGCAAGTGGGTATTCAAAAAGAAGTTTAGAGCAGATGGTAGTCTTGAAAGATACAGAGCTCGATGTACAGCCAAGGGACATACTCAGCAAGAAGGAGTTGACTACCATGAAACTTTCGCACCTACACCCAGGTCCGAAACTGGACGAATATTGCTAGCTTTAGCACACCAGTTTGGCTGGCACAGAAAGCAAGGTGATGTTCCAACGGCCTTCCTGAACCCAGACATTGATATTGATCTGTATATGGAGCTGCTGCAAGGATTTGAAAGTGGTGGCTGTCTCATACAACTCCGCAAGGGCCTATACAGACTCAAACAAGCGGCATCACTATGGTATGATGACGCACGAGCCACTTTAGCCAAACACAGTCTTATTCCAACAATATCAGATATATGTCTCTACACAAATAAACAAAAGGACTTATTTGTTATGATGTACGTCGATGACTTCCAAGTTCTGGGACCTAATATCCAGAAAATAGACGACCTTGTGCTTACACTTCACAAAAAATACAAACTAAAAGCAGTCAACACTGATCTGTCACTGGGAATCAACACATTGAATCCAAATACAGACACGCTATCACTTTCACAGGGTCGATATGCTCGCGCATTAATAGAGAGGCACGGCTTATCAAATTGTAACCCAGCATCCTCTGCATTCGAACGCCTCATGGGTCCTAATGAAACAACGTGTGAAGAGCATCAAAAGACGGAATACAACTCAATTGTCAGCGGTCTGCAGTTTCTAGCAAACAACACACGCCCAGACATTGCGTTTGCAGTCAACCACCTTGCACGTTTTCTAACAAACCCATCATCCGAGCATTATCAAGCCGCGCGTCGTGTGATAAGGTATATTGCAAAAGATCCCGATCGAGGCCTTACATATACTAGAACAAGATCGAAACCACAACTTGAAGCATATACAGATGCAGACTTTGCAGCTGAAACTTCTGGTAGTTGTTCAACGTCAGGTTCGCTTATCACGCTCGTAAAAGGCCCAGTAAGCTAGCGCTCAAAGTTGCAGAGTGAGGTAGTTCTCTCAACAACAGAAGCCGAGTACTTAGCAGCCACTGAAACCTGGCGTGAGCTCCAGTAGATAAGATCTCTACCT
Source organism: Blumeria graminis f. sp. triticale (assembly GCA_905067625.1). Taxonomy (NCBI): domain Eukaryota; kingdom Fungi; phylum Ascomycota; class Leotiomycetes; order Helotiales; family Erysiphaceae; genus Blumeria; species Blumeria graminis. The sequence continues at coordinate 11,799,912 of LR898468.1, read as the reverse complement.
GAAGAGCTGGGTACTAGTGATCGCATTGATGGTTCTAAGTGCAAGAAGCTTCACATAGATAACCAATCGGCGATTTCTTTAATTATGAATCATGACAACCATAAACGATCTAAGCATATTGCCCTTTCGAAATTACTACGGCAGAGAACAATACGACAAAGGATACATGAAGCCTGTATATATACCTACATCAAGACAACTAGCTGACAGTCTCATAAAGGTTAAGTCACCGGTCCCAATACAGAAACCCTTTGCTGCAATCTAACAAATACCCTAAACAATACCACATCATTTAACAGTCGTTACCAACAAGGGGAGTGTTGTGATGGGCATGTTATACAGCTAGGATACTTGCATGTACATAACGTGATTAGATGTTTACGCTGTTTGTGTAGTTCCTGTATTGTTTGGGATATCTGCAGGAGGAAGCTCATGTGGTCAGGAGCCAACTAGCGGCCGCACATGAGTATAAGTAGCGAGTGCTCGGCACACAATTAGCATAGTACAATTAAAATACAGCGAGCCTCAGATACACCTTCAACCACAATCTGAACTCATCAATCTACATACTTGTACAAGGTCAGCATGCATAGTGACACTAACCTAAGCTCATAACCACAATAGGTTCCCATTCAAGAATAGCTTTTACTTTATCTGGATCCATTTCAATTCCCTCTAGCGTGATAATGAGACCCAGGTATTTAGTTTTTTAGTGTGAAACTCGCATTTGTTAATGTCAATTTGCAGACCTGCAGTGCGCAGCCGTTTAAGCACATCTCTGACATGCTCGATATGCTCTTCTTCAGAGTTAGAGAAATTGAAGACATCATCCAAGTAAGCTGTAGCATATTTGTCTAAAACTTCATATAAAATATCATTAAAATACTGCTGGAATGTTGTCGGGGCACTGCTTAATCCAATTGGTGTGACAAGTTGTTCGTAAAGACCAAAACATGTAATGAAATTGTTAATCACTTGTGGCCTTCCGCTACCCTAATTCTATTGAATGCGGAGACAACATCAACTTTAGTAAAGATTTTTGCATTGTAGATGAGATCGAGGGTTTCTTTAATAAGAGGTAGAGGGTAACTGTTCTTCATAGATATATTATTAATACCACAAAAATCATGACAAATGCGGATACCTCCTCCCGGCTTTTTAGCAAGGAGAATTGGACTTGCCACTGGCAATGTTGAAGGTCGAATCCAGCCTTTTCCAAGCTGGTCGTCTAACCAACGCTTAATCACACGAAGTTCTGAGGGGGAACATGTGTTTTACTTGGTATATGAAATGGGGAACGTACGCTTGCGGTGACGGCTAAGATAGATTGGATTGCAGAAGATGAGATTGATCAGATGATGTGTAAAAATGTATATAGAATATGTGTCTATCTACATAGGAAAGATTAATGCTTTTTTGTGTGGCCAAGTTGCTTACTAGCCAATCACTTGGACCACTCTGTTCATCCATGCTATTTCCCACTCCGAGGCAAATGCGCCAAACACATCATATGAGTTGTCTTCCCCGCAGGAAGAACTCCATGACGTACCCTCTTCACGAATACCACGTGCCTTATCTACTTCAGCTAGGCACAGCAACATGGTCGAGCTCGGGACTGTGGAAATTTCTGGATCCCAGGTAAAAGCTCAATCTTGTGATGGTATGAACAATGGGGAGGGAGATTTGCAGCATCCTGAGGCAAAGCAACATCTGCCACATCATGGTAGACCTGAGGCATTTTTCTTTTAATTTTCTCTATTTTCGGTGGGGGACTATCAACTTTTTTGAAGAACTTTTTCACGTCTTCATCTATAATTTTCATTAGTTTTGCTATATTTTGGCTGAAGAGTGAGTTTATAAAATCATGAAAAGGCTCAGAGAATTGGTCTTTCCACACAGGAGGGTCACCACGACCCAGGAGTAATTCTTGAAAATAAATTTCTGGTAGGAGCGGGACACTAGAGTCTCTCTCTTGGACTGAATCTAGCGCTTCCAGATCTTCTGCCCTAATTCTCATTACGTGAACATCTTTATCCTTAGCTATTTTGAAGAATCCAGGCGCGTCAAGGATTCTGATGTCATTGACATTTAAATGGTTGTCATATTTTAAAGATGATAATTCTCCAATGGGTGTAGTTTGAATATATTTTGCTAGGTCTGGCATGGATTCAAGATTAGACGCGTTAGATGGCTGTTTTGCTATATCTCCTGATATGTCTCCTTCGTCCGGTATTTCTACAACAGATGCTGGCTTAAAATTAGAAGTTCGAGGCATCAGACAGTTTTTTGCACGGTGCTCTTTGTCAAATACAGGGGATTTAGATTGCCAATCTATGGTGGGATTATGAAGCTCCAACCATGGGAAACCTAATATTAGCTCATTCTCGGGACCGAGGGTGGTAACTAGGGCATTAACTTCTTCCATATGGTTCATTACTTTTAGGGAGCCGACGATGCAATGTGTGATCAACTCCTACACGCGGCCATCAGCTAAGTAGAGTGGTCGAAGTTGAGGTAGAGGTATGAAGGACAGACCTTTAGCTTGTGCCCACGCTTTTCTCACAAACATAAGCTCAGTACTACCAGTGTCAAGAAGTATGGACACTGGAAAGGAAACATTGCGCTGTACAAAAGAATTGAAAGTTCCAGACAGTGATATTGACTTTTGGCCTAATTTATTCAACAAGATTGGCTCTCCAAGAGAGATCCCTCTATAATTACATAATCTTTTACCTGAATCAACACAATTTTGTACAGAAGCGCCCAGCAAGCGAATTTGTTGGTATGATAAAGGTCATACACTACAAGCTAATAGGTTCACTTGAAGTAATGAGAGTACTGCAGTACGTAAGGAGAACAATTGTTCGATTGGGTTCGATTGATTATGTATATCTCTCCCCTAAACTATAGCTACAAAGTTGGTATCTATCCTCGGATAATAGTTTACCCAATATAAGGGAATCACAAAGAAAACTCTTCAAACATTATGCAGGGACCACCAACTTCAAACCCAAAATAGGCTCAACCGAATTAATCATTCCGACAGACTTAATGCTGGGGCCCTCCATTTTCCTGGCTACTTCTGCTTGCTGGAAAATGACTATAGTGACTATTTAATCGACTTTGAACTTGATTGTCGACTTTGTTTATTGTTCTGTTATCACAGACACGGAAATAGATTCATGAGATTGCTTTATGAGAGGCTAGGATTAATTCCGATATAATTTGGTTGAAGACTTGTCCTCAGATTTAGAGGCTACAATGTCTTTATATATCTACGTATTTACCCCCACATTCACCATATCTGTTAGCCATTCTATATCTAGCGTGCATAGCCTGATTTATCTCATGGTTCTGGGATGGAGATGTAGTTTCCGAATAGCAGTATTGTTTTAGCTACTACAATACGTAGCAGCTTCAGATATAGTTTACTGTGCGATACTTCCACCTTAGCTACATGCCTCCTTTATATACTGCCGGCTCGGTAATCAGTGAGATATCCGAAGCTAAACCTTGACAACAACCTTAATTATGAAACCATGAATACCTAAGACAGAAGCCTGCAATCTAACACAATTAGGTTAGGAATTGCCAACTACAACCTAATCCAAACACTATTATTGGCGTCAACTTCACCGAGTACTTGACCTCGTTCATGGCTAAACTTGTTTGGATGAGTTTTCCAAGGGGGTTGTGGACTATAAGTAGACCTAAGCTTATAGTTACTTTCTTCAATCTCCTGAAGACGTATACGGGTACGATCACTAATAAATCCACCTCTGTTACTATTATGATTACCATAATTACTCCTAGGCCTTATCTCGTTATTTCTGTCGTAATTATGGGAGGGATAGCTTTGGTACTGGCTTGCTTGGAAAGAATCTTGTCGAGTTCGAAGATCGTGGCCACTGTTGTAGTTTCCACGGTAGCTACCTTGGATACCCTGATCTGACCTTGACCCTGACTGTAGGTCGCGATCTGCAGTATCAAATCGCCGCTTACTGCGTTTAGCTAATTCCGAAGAACAGTTTCTATAATAGTGGCCGTCTCCACCGCATTGATTACAAAGACCATGATCTCTACAATATTGCCATTTGGCTGGCATCACCGAAATTAGATTGAGGTGCATTCGATCTAAATCCATGGGATCACCGGTTTGAATATTACTGTTATGTCCTTGAATGTGTGATCTGTCTCCCACACCTAGATTTCCGGAGCTGCCCGTAACCTGGCAATCGGCCTCCTGGTTTTTCCAAAATTGATAATATAGTTTGATCCATTCTGAGATCAAATCTTCAGGTGGCGCTTGTACATAAATTTTGACAGCAATTTGCAAAGGTTCCGAGACTTTTCTTCTAAGATGGTAAACACTCATGGTTGAGCTAAGATCTGCTTGATCGGCAAACTTCTCAAACTATGATATAAAAGATGGGAAGTCTTTGAATTTAACAACAATTTTCAATTCATTTAAGTTTCCTACAGCGATTGCTTTGATATCCACAGTGAGGTACTTACAATCTAGTTCTTGAAAAAAATCGCCAGAGCTAGCCCAGGGCCAGTTTGTTGGATTTTCATTTGCAGAGAAGAACACACCTATCTTAGATTGGAGGCGCGTATAAGCATCACCATCTAGCCAATTTATTATATCGCAATTTTTCTTGAATTCTGTTTCAAATGCTGTATGATTCAGATTCTACTTAGTTATCAATTTGAACTTCCAGGCGGTGTAATCATTGTGCCCTTTTACAACGTTCTTTTGATCCCCTGTGAAGGGGTTGAATGATGGTGGCCTATCAAGGTAAATACCTGTTTGAAGAGGCTGCCCCTATGAAGTGGTTCCCTGGGGCGCAGATGCTTGTGGCTGAAGAGCATGGTTTGCATTTGAAATGGAGATGAGTTGCCTCAGAAGCAATGCTACTTCAGTATTTTTTTTCTCCATAGAGGATCGAAGCTTCTGGATAGATTTTTCTCTATCATTTAAAGCAGCTCGTATTTCTTGTAGAGCTTGTCGGCTTGCTGAAGAGTGTTGATCAATAAGGCTGAACATCTCGTGAAAAGTTGTTCGGAATTTGACCAGAGCATTAGCCAAGCTTGAGAGGTCTCCTCGTTTTTCAAACCCTATACCATCAAATATTTCTCCCAGCGCTAGGTAATTTCCCATCACTTCAGCTAAGGCTCGCCAGGCTATGCCATGTCTACTTTCTAATTGCTGAGTTGGAGCTGGGATGTTACTAGCTTCATTCATTTGTTCTCCCCAGGGATTCTCCATAGTCTCGGCTTCTCAGGAACAAGATCTTTATCCCGATCTCAATGACTCGGTTCAAATTCTAGGTAGCTTGACAATTCGGTTACTCGTTGATTTCGGTACTCGGTGGCTCGGTGTAAAAAACAAGGGCTGTAGATTGAAAGGATCGCGACACACAACAATTTTTTTTAATTTTTTTTAACTCGGATTGAAAAAGTAACCTAGCACGCGTGCGATTAAAGAGATGCAACTAACTATCAAGGGCAGTACTTAGTCTTCAGGGTAATATATTTGTAGTTGCATAAAGGAGAAACTAAACAGTCCACAGAATCTACATGTACGCGTGCTCACTGTGACAGTTAGTAAACCGGGTAATTCCTGTAGTCTTCGCTGGCTAGCGCAGACAGTTCTTGGCTCCTGTGAGCTATGATCAGGAATATTCTTGTAGATTCTCAGATATGCTTACCTGGCATATTTTTCTGGTGGAAAATTCGAGACTAGAGCAGAGTTGATCGAGCTTCACCTAGAAAGAGTGGGAATCTTCTAGCAATGAAGAAAGATCCTTCCAGGGACAAGACGAGAAGTTACGAGAAGGATCTAAGTCAGTAAGCCGTGATTATTCCTGGGATGAAGGCCGAGGATAGTATGAAAAGGAATGTATAAATACATGTCCGACTCCCTAGATAGCTCACCATTAGTCGACATATAAACTACCATCTTCTATACAAATGCCCATTGCTTTTATACCTGATCCGTGACACTCACCCAATTTCCACGCTAGTGGTATCATCATGCCAACGCTAGTATCCGTGACACCCTTGTTCTAACAGTAGGCTCGGCATCTAGGTTTGCTCCCCTGATTTCCCTTGAGGTGGAACAGTGAGGGATCGAAACCGGGGTCGAAGAAGACAGAAGACAACAAGTCTTTGCTTCTTCAAGATCAATGTAGGTAGATGAGGCCCTGATCACAATGTCGCCCTAGAACTTGCCTCCAAATGTGGGGCTGAAGTGGTACTAATCCAAGAACCCTGGGTATCCACAGACCTAACACACAGAACAACAAAAACCCACCAAAGCTTCCAAGGCTTCTCTTCTCTTCCAAACTGGACGGTCTAGCCTCGAGTAATGACGAATATCCGCAAAGGACAAGGATTATCTCCTTTCCAACCGGCCATACATTCCCGGGATCTTCTGTGAGTCCGTATCTCACGAAGAAACAAACAAGTCGTTGAAAGTGGGAATTTCTACAATGCTCCAACCGAAGCAATTGGTTCCGGGGAGGGCCTTTAGCATCTAATGACTACCACAGGAAATCCGGATATTCTTGCGGGAGACTTTAATATCCACCACAAAACCTGGAATCCGGAAGCTATGAGTGACAGTGTGGAAGGTGACTCTTGTTGTAATTAAGGCAGCAACATGACTGCAGTATACAAATAGTATATATTAGAACAATATGCACTAGCGCATGGGATATGATTAACCCATATCATCACTCACTGGCATGAATAGTAATTAGCCAATAGATGCTTGACGGCATACATCGGCCTTGGGATTTCCAACAACCTTCCCATTTAGGTTAGATAAGGAAGTATGTTGGAGTTCACACTAGTGTGCAGAAAATCTCGCTTTCATGTATGTAGAGGGACTTCTTGCCAAAAATACAGAAATATAGCAATTTCCTTACAATCAACTATCCATTAAATATCAGTAAATTTCTTTGTCTATTATACACATTTATCATATCTCTAAATCAAGCTCAAAGCTAGTATGTAACTCTTCCAATCTCCGGAACTAATTTCAATTTCTAGGGCAGCCTCACGAGGACTCAGAGTCTTGAATCAACAGGGAACTTCTACTCATGACGCGTGGGCCGCTCTTGATCTAGATTTTGTCCGAAACAACGTGAGTGCATCTTGCGAAATTCGACAATACCTGGAAGTCGGCTCTGATCATAGGACAATCCTATGTCAAGTATTTGATTGGGAAGCCGAGAAACTTGTACCAGGTAAGCTTCAATTTGCTGCCTGTAACTGGGAATTATTTCAAGATTTCGCCACAAATCGACTTGCAACACCTCCTTCCTATATCATTGAAGAGGAGGCCGCAACCATTGTCGACATTGTCTCAGGAGCTCTCCTCGCTTTCTGTCCAATATCACGTGTTAGACTCTACGAGTCAATTGAAAAATGTATGAAGTAAAAGTAAAAAGTGTCAATTAGTTCCTGGCTGCAATTTCTCTTACTGATACTATCTGGATTATGTACGTCTAGAAAATGGCAAATGCTCTATGTGTCCCCAACTTGTCCCCATAGACCAAGCTTCTCATGGTTTGGAACGAAACATCTCTAGTCAGAACAGATAGAGTTCTTATTGCTACAGCCCAAGCGAAACACCTTTTTTCGAAACAAGTAACTCCAAGCTTTGTAAACCTAACTCCTTAAACTTTATATCTGACATTAATCGCCTTCAAACTATCCACAGTTTGATATCACGTAAACAAGATACAAAAGCCGGCTGGTGGACTAAGGAATGCACTCAAGCCCATTTAAACTTTTACAGAGCTCGGCGTACCAGTCTATCAGCAACTTTTGAACGACGTGCCTTCGGAAAATTATTGAGGAAATCGAAGCGGGCATTCTGGCACGACAAAGTAGAGCAAGTCTCAAACCTTAAAGAGGCCTACCAAGTCACGCGCTGGCATTAAAAAGAGGCGCACTACCACACCCCTCCCTTAGAGGGATCATCGGGCCCGATCTTCCATCCAGCGGAGAAGGCGCAGCTCTTCCAGGAAGCACTTCTTAGCCGTCATCTTACCAAGCAGATTTTGATGATGCAATTCCTACAGTTGCAAAAAGATCTGTTGCATAGCCTCCGCTGACAGACGTAGAGATCTACAACTCGTGCTGCACTGTCCCGACATCTGCTCCTGGGCCTGACAATATTACTGCAACAGTACTTCGGCGCGCCTGGCAAATAATCGGACCCTCAACAATCTCTTTATTCCGCCAATGTGATGAGTGGGGGATACACCCTAGCGCATTTAAGAAGGCTGACGTTGTTACATCACTAAAGTCTGGAAACCGTAAACGAGCTCATCCAAAATCATACCTTATCAACTTTAAACTTGATCGTCGAAATTGTATATATACGTCTGTTATCACAGACTATTACGGTTTGACCGTTGTTTAAGCTTAGGAGGAAACCTAAGCGTTTAATTAGGAATAATTACGATAAGACTGAAAGAGGAAGGATGGGCAAATACAGATGAAATGGCACTACTAGCCAGGAGGTCGAAGCAACATCATAGCGTAATGGCTCCTGATAATACTTGGCTCGGTAACAAGTATTAGGCCTAGGGGGAAACTATCAGTCAGCAGATTCACGAAGCGGACCAGACGTTATAGGTACCTGTTAGTAGTAGCTAGAGATTTCTTTTCTCCTCATATAGTTTAATAAATCGATTTATTCATCACCAACTCGGTTTCTGTCACACAGACATTGGACATAATTCATGAGATTGCTTAATGAGAGGCTAGGATTGATTCCGATATAATTTGGTAGAAGACTTGTCCCAACTATCAGAGTGCTACAACTTCTTTATCTATCTACAGGTGAATTTCCCGTATTTCAACCACGCTAGCCATACAGGACGTAGCATATAAAACTTGATTCGTATCATCATTTTGGGGTTGAGGCTTACCGTGCATATGCTACTCGAGTCGCATGTCTGACTACTATGCAACACGCTTAGGTATCAATCTATTAACCCACACCAAACCGAGACTACTGTAACGGCTGGTAAGCCGATTGGTCCCTGTAGCCTATGTTGGTTAACTTAGGCCTGATTCGAGTGGCGTTATTGATGGCTACCAATGCGCCAATATGCGACGCCACCCAATACAATACTTTTGCGTCGGCATTTGCATGGTATTCACATGGCATCGGACTCGGCAGTGCGGCACGGCAGTACGGCACTGCACCACATGTTGATAGGCTTACACTGACTGGGAATATACGAGACCGAGTACAATCCTTCCGGACCATAACGCGATAGTGCTGTATTACAGGCATAGTCAGAACACTAGGGGAGTCCCATAGCATAGGAACAGGAGAGGGATTAGCCTTGGTGGCGAGGAGGCTTTCACGTATATAAATGAATAGATAGATGTAGTGGAAGTTCTCTCCTTAGAATTATTATTTACTACCATCGACCACATAGTTGCCCCAGCACTTGTCCCTCGAAACCGTGACATATAATAATTCTCCTTTAACAAAAAAAAAAAAGAAGAAAAAAATTAATTCCGCCTCTTTAAGAGAAGAAATCTAGGTGAGGCCGAGCCCACTAAATAATAGCTACGAGAGAAGGGATAAGCTTGAGTCTTTATCCATATACGACGAATAATAGAAATAGGAGCAGTCATAAGTGAGCTCCTGAGACGACGATAGGCTTAGCCCTAGAATAACGACGACGAAAATATTTACGACGAAAATAACGACGACGACGACGGAAACAAAGCTAATTAGAAAGTTAAATTAAATTCCGAGGGGATTTGAACATTACGAATTTTCAAAATGGCATCTGAACTAGAAATGCAAGATCAGCGTAACAATGCTAGATATGAGCTAAGTATATCACATCTTCAAGAGCAGATAGACGCTTTAAATGCACAGAAAGCTGCCAGCGGTATGTCTGCGACCTCTACGGAAGTGGTCATTATAAAAAACCCAGCAATTCATGACGTGTTTGGTCTCAAACCAACAAAACTACCTATCTACGAGGGAAACCGACAAAGCTACCCGGCATGGAGACGAGCAGTCCTAAGTATTTTCCGCATGGATTGGAATACGTTCGCATACGATAATCAAAGAGCATTCCTGATGATTTATAATGCATTAAGAGGGGAAGCACAGCGGAAATCTGTTTCATTTTTTGAGGTGGGAGGTGTCAATGGAACTCAAAGACCTGAAGACTTTTTGGAATTCCTTGATCGCACAAATTACGACCCGACGCGAATTGATAGAGCAGCTAATGAACTCTATGATATGAAGATGGGGGAAAGACAAAGCTGGCCGAATTTCTTTGCCGAATGGGCTAACAAGCTTAGCGAGGCTCACTGCGATGGTTGGTCTGGCCGGTCAAAGATAGTCATGCTCCGAAATGCTCTAAATGATAAGCTTCTAAAGGCACTTGCTGGCAACCATTTGCTCCCAAAAAATGACTATAACGAATGGGTTCAGATAGTAGGGCAAATCTCCCAGCAGCTTGAAATGGTCGGGGCTCGATCAAGGCATCGAAATTCTCAGTGCCTAACATCACCAGCTGAAAATTTCCGGGTTAGACACGAGGAGGCAAGACCAGGAAATATGTCCAGATCGCAAAATAACTTCGCTCGACAAGGAGAAATAGATGCATCGGGCGATACAATAATGGGAGAAATTATGACCTCAGATATGGCACCAACCTCGGGGGGTGAAAGGCGGAGAGCGAAGTGGAAGTCACCGAGCCAAATTAAGAAGCTCCGTGATGAAAACCTATGTTTTCGCTGTGAAAGAAGAGGCTGTAGTACTAAGACATGTCCTCTAGCACCAGCTGTGCGCCCGAAGGAGAAACGTGGTCTTAAAGCGAATGCGACTAATCTTCCACCAATAGATCCGTCGATGTGGGAACAAGAATTTTCAGAGTATATTGGCGATCATGGGGAATCGGAAAACTAGACGCTCCTGGGCACAGTCGCATCCAGGAGCACGAGGCAGTCAGAAAGCAGGAAATTAGAATGAATACCAGTCCCTTTTTAGTGAACGCTCTTCTAAACGATGTCACCATGGTTCAGGCCTTGGTTGATAATGGTTGTTTATGTTCTGGTATCATTGATGAATCTCTTGCAACTTCTATGGCTCTGCCGCGCATCCCTATATCCCCACGTTCGCTGGAAACAGCTGAAGATCTAACCGAAAGTAAGCCTATTGTTAATTCAATAACGTACGTAGCACTAGATTTAGATGGATTTACAACCATGAAACTCTGGTTATATATAGTCCCAGGAAGCACCTACCAAATGATTCTGGGTAAAAAGTGGCTTGAAGATCAAGATGCACTAATTGAATCAAAAGAACAGCGATTGAAGCTTCGTCGATTTGGAGCAGTTATTTACAGCGTGAAAAGATGGCGTCAAAACTTAAATAAAGTTGCTCGTCCAAGGTCAACCCCAATCAAGGCCATATCGGCCATGTTAAGACAGGTACCAGTGTGCAAAGCATCGCTGGATGATATTAATAAAGCCCTGAGAAGTAAAGCAAGTCTATCAGTCGAAGAGGCAAGGAAACGCTTGCCGATACAAGTCAGGGACTTCGCACACTTATTCGCTGATGATAGTGGGGCTCAAAACTTACCACCCTCGAGAGGTTCCCTGGATCATGCCATTAATCTGAAAGAGGAAAGCGGAAAACACATGCAGCCACCTTGGGGACCTCTTTATGGTATGTCACGAGAAGAGCTGCTAGTATTGCGGAAGACCTTAACAGACCTTCTACAAAAAGGATGGATTCGGCCAAGTAGTTCAGCAGCGGCAGCACCAGTATTGTTTGCAAAGAAGCCTAACGGTGGCTTGCGTTTCTGTGTGGATTATAGGGGGCTGAACACAATCACAATTCCTGATCGGTATCCTCTACCACTTTTTAAAGAAACGCTACGTCAATTATCTAGGGCTCGATGGTTCACTAAGCTAGACGTTAAATCAGCATTCCACCGGTTGCGAATAAGGGAAGGAGACGAATGGATGACAGCATTCCGTTGTCGACTAGGACTTTTTGAATGGTTAGTGACTCCATTTGGTCTTATAAACGCACCCGCTTCGTTTCAGCGCTATATCAATGAGCAGTTACGTGAACATCTAGACCAAGATGCAACCGTCTATATGGATGATATTTTAGCATATACATCGGGTAAGGAGCGTGACCATTGGAAGACAGTCCGGAGTATTCTAGGAAAACTCGATAAAGCGGGTCTTTACTTGGATATTGATAAGTGCGAGTTCTTATGTAAAAAGGTTAAATATCTGGGGTTTATTGTACAGGCAGGTGAGAGTGTGATGGTTGATCCAGAAAAAGTAAAAGCCATTTTGGAGTGGGAGGCACCAACATCTGTAAAAGGAGTAAGATCGTTTCTTGGGTTTGCAAACTTCTATAGGTGCTTCATTGACAAGTTTTCGGATATTGTAACACCTCTTACTGATCTAACAAAAAAAGATGCGTCATGGGTGTGGGGAAAAACTGAAAATGAAGCATTTGAGCGACTTAAAAAAATATTTGCAACAGAGCCAGTACTAGCACAATGGGATCCCGAACAAGAAACAGTAGTCGAAGCAGATTGTTCTGGATATGCCTTGGGGGGATGCCTGTCACAAGTAGATCAGGAAGGTCGACTGCGCCCAGTTGCCTATTATTCCAGGCGCCTAACTGGTAGCGAGGCAAATTATCCAATTCACGACAAGGAAATGCTAGCTATAATTTCATGCCTGCAGGAGTGGAAGGCAGAGCTTCGATCAGTCACGAAGCAATTTACGATTTTAAGTGATCATAAAAATCTGAATTATTTCATGAGTAAACGTCTCTTGAATGAACGACAAGTACGCTACAGCGACATATTACAGCAATTCAATTTTTCCCTAAAATGGCGAGCCGGAAAGACATGCGAGCGCCCCGATGCTTTATCGCGACGAGACCAAGATAAGCCTAAAGGGGTAAACGACGAAAGACACTTGGGAAGAATAATGCAGTTATTGCCAACAGTCATGCACACATCACTGACCAAGCAAAATATAATTGAACCAGGCTCTGAGACGGCGAAAGATGCGGTGCTCGCTCAAAGTGTTGAAAATTCAACCAAAAATGACTCGGTTATCTCAGCTAGACTATTTGACGAAGATGAGCTGCATAATTTATGGAAGAAAGGAATTATGGAAGATAAAAACTGGCAACGAGCTCGTGATGCTGTAAAAGCTGGAGAGAGGAGTTTTCCACCTGACCTTGCCCTAAAATGGAATGCTAACATTGCTGAATGTACAGTCGCAGCAGATGAAATTTTACGAGGTCGAGAAAATCGAGTATGGGTGCCGAATTACGAACCACTTCGAACAGCGATAATGCAAAGGACGCATGACAGTCACTTAGTAGGACATCCGGGCAAAGACACAATGATTGGGATACTTTTGCGCAAGTGGTTCTGGCCAAAGATGAGAGAATCTGTGCGCAGATTTATAAGGAACTGTGATGTCTGCGGAAGAACAACAGTCTGGCGAGAAGCAAAAGCTGGATTTCTCAAGTCGTTACCAATTCCCGAAAGAATTGGCAGTGAACTCACAATTGATTTCGTCACTGACCTCCCATCTTCGGAAAATTGTACAAATATAATGGTAATTACAGACCGCCTCTGCAAGGACGTTTTTATGTTTGGAACAAAGTCAATGGAAGCAGTTCAGTGCGCGAAAATGTTTGTAGACCGTTATTACAGATATTTTGGGTTCCCAAAATATCTTACAAGTGATCGGGGTAGTGATTGGCTCAGCCATTTCTGGAAAACCTTTTGTCGACTAACCGGTATTAACCAGCGCTTGACAACAGCTTATCATCCTCAGTCTAATGCAAGTGAAAGAGCAAACCAGGAAATGTACAAGTACCTACGTGCGTTCTCATGCTACGCGCAAAGCGACTGGATGAACCTGTTACCAATGGCACAGCTAGCGTTAAACTCTCGTCCCAACTCGGCGATCGGAGGAATGAGCCCGTTCTTTCTTAGACACGGATACGATTTGGATCCTATTGCAGAGCCGACTCCATCCCCGGAAAATACCTCAAGACACCCGGGTCAAATATGTGCGCAGAACTATGTTGGAAGATTAAGAAACGCACAAGAATTTGCGCAGGTAGCAATGGCGTCAGCACAACAACGAAACGAGAGCAATGCTAATCGCTTACGACGACAACCGGAAAGATTCCAGGTTGGTGACAAAGTTTGGTTAAACCTACGCAATGTCAAGACACCCCAGCTCTCAAAGAAACTAGCGTGGCTTCACGCCAAGTACGAGATCACAGCGGTACCAGACGCGCTCACAGTCGAGCTAAATGTCCCGGGAAATATCCACAAACGGTTTCATGTAGAGCTTGTAAAACGGGCGGGAGACGATCCATTCCCGAGTCAAACACGGGATGATCCGCAGAACCCACCGGTTATCGATGACCTGGAAGAGCAAGAATACGAAGTCGAAGCAATCCTGAGAGCTCGAACAATGCGACGCGGACGAGGTTATTATCGACAAGCACTAGTAAAATGGACGGGCTGGGCTGACCCGACCTGGGAGCCTATTGAATACGTACAAGACACCATTGCACTAGAAAGATTTGAAGAGTTCTACGGCCCAATAGACTCCAACGATGGACCCCACGAAACAGATTTGGGAGCTTATGTAGGTCCTGCTGAGAACAAGACTCTGGAGTCTCGGCGACAAAGACGGCGCGCCAAACAGTGAAATGTCGGGGTGGGGGATTGTAACGGCTGGTAAGCCGATTGGTCCCTGTAGCCTATGTTGGTTAACTTAGGCCTGATTCGAGTGGCGTTATTGATGGCTACCAATGCGCCAATATGCGACGCCACCCAATACAATACTTTTGCGTCGGCATTTGCATGGTATTCACATGGCATCGGACTCGGCAGTGCGGCACGGCAGTACGGCACTGCACCACATGTTGATAGGCTTACACTGACTGGGAATATACGAGACCGAGTACAATCCTTCCGGACCATAACGCGATAGTGCTGTATTACAGGCATAGTCAGAACACTAGGGGAGTCCCATAGCATAGGAACAGGAGAGGGATTAGCCTTGGTGGCGAGGAGGCTTTCACGTATATAAATGAATAGATAGATGTAGTGGAAGTTCTCTCCTTAGAATTATTATTTACTACCATCGACCACATAGTTGCCCCAGCACTTGTCCCTCGAAACCGTGACAACTACTCACAACCCTGATGATGACCCTATGAATAATTGTAACAGTAGCCTGAAATATAGCACAATTAGGCTAGAAATCGTTGACCAGTACCTAATCCGAACAATACCGCTCAATCGCTCTTCTATCGTGCCTTGGCAAGGGATTGGAGCGATTTGCGGCGCATCGTCTTTCATTCCTAGCGCTGAGACATCAGATTATTTCCCGGGATCAGTGTAGCGCAGTCCCACGGAGATCAGCTACCGATCTCACCACTGCATTGTCTTGCAATATTCAGAACGTCTGGGCCAAAAAACATGTAGCCGTAATGGTTACTGTAGATTTCAAAGGTGCATTTGATGGAATTCAAAAAGACCGCCTGTGTCACTGCCTACAGGGTCAAGGATGGCCCTTCAATGTTGTACAATGGGCGTCTTCTTTCATGTCCGAGCGAAAGGCCTCAATCACGCCAGATGGAAATATATATCCGGTGTTCAAGATATACTGCGGACTTCCACAAGTGTCCCCAGCGTCGTCTATCTTATTTCTATTGGCAATTGAAGGTATGCTCCATCTCTCTCTAAATCTTTTCGGCTATGCATACTACGTTGCATTTATAGAGTCTGCACAGACTCTCGCCCGCTTCAGAGAGTTATTTCAGACGCAGTTATCTATGACCCTCACCTGAGGACGTGAGAACAGTATCACCCTTGAAGTCTCGAAAACGGAACTACAATTCTTTCACTGAAAGCACGGATCTCAACTAGAGCCTAGCGTATATGCGGATGGAGTTGAGATCACACCAAACGCCCACATGCGTTGGTTTGGGGTCATCTTCGATCGGAGACTCCGTTTTATAGAACATATCAGACAAGCATGGGGAAGATCCTTGGCTATTACAAGCCACATTAAAAGTCTTTCGAGAGTCGTCCGAGGAATGAGCCCTCTACTTCTGAGACAAGCGCTCCAAGGAGCAAATATCGCGACCTTGCTCTACGTGGCTGAGACATGGTATTCCAAAGGAACTCCGAAAGGACTGGTCCTTCGGATCCAACAACGGATAGACGATGCTACTCGCGCAGCACTTCCTGTATTCCGTACTACACCAATGGTTGTTTTTCTTTGTGAGACAGGTTGTCACAGACCAGTTTGTTATATTGTATTGCACCTGGCCAACCGCCCCATGAATACACTCAGGAATAGGGTTAGTGCGTTGCGATGGTTACAGTGTTGTGATAGCAACAGTCACTAGTCAAGATACTGATCAGTTGCTATGTAACAGCTGTGGGCTATTGCACCCTTGATTGTAGTGACCGGTCTCAGGTACTTAAGGAAGCTCTTGGGATGTATTTGTACTGTAGCTTTTTGTCTTGTATTTTATCTACATCTTAGAATCTCGCCTCTGTCCTAAGTCCTAGTCTTCGTCTCTGTCCTAGTCTCTGTCCTCGTCTACATATCGTCCTCATCTACATCTCGTCCGCGTCTCAATCTCCGCCCCAATCCCTCTCCTTCTAAGTCTCCTGTCCTCCGACCCCTGACACAGGTTGGGGACCCGCAAACGCCTGGCTTGAGCGCATACACGATCGCCTCGCCTTCCGCACTGCGGCAGCAGATCCTAGACACCCTTTTCGTAGACAGTGGAATTCTTCGAGAATGTGCGGGATCCGAGAAAAGATTTCTCCGGAGCTCTCAGAAGACAACATCCCTCCCCCTTGAGAAGTTGGACGCGATGAAAATTTGGAAAGGAGAGGCGCTGTTGACCGAACAGCGGGAGTCGATTCCTTCACTCAATGGTACGCCCAACAACTTATGATGGACCTCTTTGTTTTTTCCGACGGCGCTATGATCGAGAATAAAGGAGGAGCCGGATACTCAATTAGACGCGGCGCAACCCATGAGATTGCCTGCGTAACCATTCCTCTAGGTGCTTCAGCAGAAGTATACGACGTAGAAATATCTGGAGCGACATAGGGTCTAGCAGCTGCCCTCCACAATCCAATGGCCTTTTACGCAACCAACGTAACTATCTGCCTAGATAACCAAGAAGCGGCTCTTCGACTCCTCTTGTTAACACCAACTGCAACAAGCTCTCGCCACATTGCAAAATTTCGGCAGCTAGCAGCTAGCTGGACGAACAGGACACGGGCAACCTGTTCCAGATCAGGAGCAGTTAGTGTTAGATGGTGCCCGAACATTCCGGAATCCCTGGAAATGAAGCAGCTGATGTTCTAGCGAAGTCGGCTTGGCAAATGACTGCGCCACTCCAACTTCTATCCTTAGCACGAGCAAAAAGAAAAAATTATGGGTTGTAAAACGCTTCCACAACCACTTAATGGGCTTAGGAAAGCCCCATTAGATACAAGGAAATCGGAATTGGTCCTAGTATAGGAATAACGCTAGAACTGAGAGGTTTAAACTGACGTGTACTTGGGGCGTTAATTTCCGCTCGTTCCAGACATGGACATTTCGCCCAATATCATCGGCGTGTTTCACACTAAGATGCCCTAATGACTTGCATCTGTGGCGAAGGAAAAAGCCCTGATCACTTCTTCTGCTGCAGTATAGGAAGAAACCGTGCCCGTCTTTGCGGTGGACCTCGACACCCCCACACTGCCATCAGATGGATACGCGGCACGCCCGAGGGCGTCCTTGTCTTCCGAAAATAGGTCGAGCAGACAAAGTTCTACGATGAAGTTCAACAAGCCCACTAGATTTCCCCTGGGAAAGAAGGTATCTTGTGGTGAACTAATTGTTGGAAATACAGTTTCCTGCTTTTTCTTTCCATTTACCAATGTGGTTGCATGCATCTTGCCTGAACTATATTTCTGAGTTCAGGAAGGAGCCCATACTTCTGATCTAATCAGACTCAACGTTTGAGTCGGCTTGAATCTCATTCTTCCCGAACAAATCCAGTCATTGGTTTGTTCGTAATTTCTATTGCATGACCCAGTATTCTGAGTCAGTGGATAATCCTTTTCTGGTCTGGGATCCCACTTATTTATGCAGTCGAGTCGGTTCCGGGTAACCTTTCTTTCTTGTAATTCCACTGTATATATCATAGTACCTGTAGTCTATTAGTCAATTAAGCAAACTGAACTTCTTCGTGTTGTGAGGTTATGGATCGTAGAGGAATGCTGGAATGGTATAGGGAGGTGAAGGATATATGCCGAACAATGAAGCAGTTGAATAGTGCTTAAGGGTGAAGCTTGGTAGGGTGACACGAAGAGGGTATGAATAGACCTTCAGAGATATTCAGTAAATGTAATGAACTGAGGATTTCTGAAGGAGAAGAACACTACATATATATACAGGAATTAGTCCTACTGAGACGAATTTAGAAATAAGCCAGGATCTGCGCCCATGTCCCAGTATGGCGACGTTATCATGGTGAAGATATGTCTTGACCACCAGTAGACCCCCAAGCTAGCTGAGTGTAAGACAGAATCATGCATATACCATAATTTCCAACATATCTTGTGTTAAGCGCCAAGACTAATTAATATTACAGAAAATAGATGTGGCGCAGTATTAAATGATACGAATAACGGAAACGAAAACGAGATAGTACATGACTAGTGTAACAGATGCAGGACTGTTAGAATTACAACACTTCGTTCTCAGGCAATTCTTACTCTGAAGTCTTCTCTATACTCTAACACTAATGCTGGATGGAAGGACTCACAATCTCTTCCTTCGTAGCATTATCTTAATTCATTGTACAGCCTACGAGAGTAAGCTCAAACTACTTGTAATTCATATATAAAGTTCCTGATAGAGAGAAATTTGCTACATTAAAATTGGAAAGCAGAGTGGCGGGCAGCTGTTTGTTTTTTTTCTTTTATTACGAATAGTGTGACGAAACCAAGCTGGTTGTAGTGTACTTTTAGAAAGATTAAACTGTATGAAGAGAGAAGTATCACAACTACGGGCAATGACTATTTGTACATCCTTCTAGCTCATCCAATACGTACTCTGTTGGTGAGAATGACATATTGCTTCGCCACTGCCCGTCGTCATCTTTGCCATCTAGCTGACTCTCTCACTTGGCAATTCTACTTCGCCGTCTCACATTCCTTCCTAGCTTTAATGTAATGTGGCTAAGTGAAACTTAGTTGCTTGATACAAGATAATATGTAACACTCTCCCGAATACGCCCCCAAACTCCGCTTAGGTCTCCGCCTAAGCTAAACCACGGTCAAACCGTAACAAATAGGTCCTAAGCTAACGCTCTTTATCCACTATAAGCGAAGGACCGGTAGAGCCAGTAGGGCTTCCTGTAACTTTTCCTACAGCCTAAACTTGTTCTAACCTCGAGAATCGCTGCAAAAGGTGCAGCTGATTAAACAGAAACTAAAAAAAGAAAGAAAACCCCCAAAAATCAAAATAACTCCGAAAGACACAAGATTCCTTCATGTTGGACCCAAACAATGCGCCCCTCGCACATTCCCTCGCCCGTAAAACCTTCATAATGATAGATTTGACCAATATCTGCAGAGAGCAAGAGATGGGTTACCAAGCGCCTTTGATCTAGCCGGTATGCTACTATTGGTTAGTAGATACCTATGAAAGGTATCCTCGAGGTTGCTGTTCCCTCAAGCTTCTTCTTCAGATTCCAGAGCTCCGAAACCTGCTGCCTAGACCATCGAGACATCCTTCGCCGCGGCAATGATCGTCTCTTCGGTCTTTTTGGCTTCAGCCCTAGCTCCAGCCACCTTTGAGAACTCCCCTTGTTCTATGTGGCGGATCCACGCGAGCTGCTCTTTGGTTACCGGCCCGGACTTTCTGGGTCTGACTTGATAGTCCCGAGAATCCGATCTGTGGGGTCTCCCATAGTTGCGACACTGAATGAGGGCCTTGCACTCGGCTTTCGAGTGCATGCTAGATCCGCAGTTCCAGCAGGCTGGAGCGCGGGAGCAACCACGGATGGCGTGGAAGCCCAAACAGAGTTTGCATTGTTCTATTGGTCGACGAGTCTTGTGGACGATCGCCAGTCCAGATTCGTCGAAAGGGCGGGAGCCCGCACGAGGGGAGGAATCCAGAGCAAAAAGGGCTTTTCAATTTCTATGCGGGGCCCCAGGACGGCATGTCTCGTGCGGTCGCACCTGGATTGGCAACTTTCGTGTTTTTCGGTAGATCTCCAATGAGATCCACTCAGCATCGACCGTACAAATACCGTCGAGCGTTCTTACAGTCACGAGAACATCTGCGATCCGAAAGGCGAAAAGGTTGGAGGCTTCTTCGAGCTTGGCGTTGCAGTCCGACAATTTTGGTGCGGTGTCTAAGAGCCTTTGTGTTTGACTTAGTTATGGTATCGCATGATGACGAAGATGACAATTGTTTTCTAAGTCGTGTTAAAGATATAACTTCTATAAGTGAATATATTTGAGTTGTTATGTAAAATAAGGTACAAAATATCTAGAAGATGATCGAGTAAAACTGGTTGTGATATGTGCTCCGTATGATCCCTTTTCCAATCATCCAGATCATGTCCATATATAACCATTTCCATACCCGTTGCTTAGTCATTTACCCATATCTCTACTAGACCTAGTCCTCATATACAGGTTTAGATCAAATCACACATGACACTAGAAAGTTACATATATCTCCTAAATTACAGTGTTCTTATGACTAGACGTCCTGTACGCATTTCTTCCCTTGACAGTTGTATATTTGCAAGACACGCGACTAGTCACGACCTGACACAACATTACCCTGTAATAATTATTGATATGGAACCTCTTCGGGCGTCTCAGCGCAAGCATCAGATATTCCTTGGGACCGAAACAGTAGCCTGTAATATACCTATACTTGCTTACGCTTGACTTTTCGTAGTGTAACCAAAACACTTTCCCTTATATTTTCATCCCCTGTCAGAATCGCAAAGCCGGTTCTTACTCGGTGTATGGAGCTTCTGTCACCCATGGCGCACTGCAGCCTATCCTTTATTTCTTGCCGTACAGCGCTAGGTGAAAGCTTGCGCCACATGTGATCCTTTTTTAGGCGAAGGAAAATTTGTTTGTCGACTTTCACCTCTGGAACTTCTATAGATTGGGCTTCTGCCACAGGTCGCAGTACAACCTTTACAGTAGGGACTACTGTTTATCGCAGTTCGTTTTTGGCCACCGTAGCCTAGGTGCTTTTTACGTTCAGCACTCTGACGGCGGAATTGTCGTGCTCCTGGCGTCTGGAGCCCTTGGGAGAGGATTTGCCGGGCGAGGAGGGAGGACGGGTGGCGTAGTGGCCGGGCCCGTGGCCATGTATTTCGCAATGGCAGCGCGTAGGTAGACTCGATGAGAGACTACGAATTGTCTATTTGACTCGTTGGTCAAAGGGAGGAGAGTGGTTTCGACGGCAGAGATGGCAGCGGAACAGAGGGCCAGATTTGCCGCTGATCCGGCGGCGCGTCGTTATTTGGCTTCGACGATTGGTCGAAGTTCTGGATGTCAGTCTGCTTTCATGGCAACTTTTAGCTGCGACGTTGATTTTGACGCTGTCGGAGGAGGTTTGGATGATTCCCCAATCCCGTGGGGGACTGAGGCTGGTTGAGGGATATCCTCGACAATTTCAACTGACCCGATCATGTCAGTATCGGGCTCAGCGACGGCGGGGAGGGCTTTTCCCTTCCCTTTCGAAACGGCCTGAACTATCTCCGCGCATTTCGGAGACTGGACAAGGCCAGGTAATTGTTCGAGAGCCCTCGGGTGGACTCTCGTGTTGTCCAACGTGGCGTTGGGACGCTTTTTGCGAACTGGAGGCATGGTGAAAATGCCTCTAGCTCGATCACAATTCAAGACTGTATGCGACAAGTTCGAGAGCGGTGTAAAATGGAATTTTCGAATTACTCGAAGTGTGCGTTATGTTTGTTCATTAACGTGCTAGGTAAAGTGGCTCCCATTTCACTCGTACTGGAGCTTGAGCACGAGTGGGGTCAGTCCGGATCATGTTTGCTACCATGTTGTAAAATTTGGATGATCTCCCTTTTCTCCTATATGAGCAGGACTTTTTGCATTAGATTTTAATTGCACGTGCAGCTATCTAGCTATGATACAATAACGGATACAAAGTACAGAAAATATGAGCAGGTATGTATATACATAAAATTTAGACCCAATTTCTATCATATCCTTCCAACTAACTGTGCGCATTCCTAACTAGAATTGTTGAGATTTATCTTATCTCCACCTAGCGCATACCACTTCCCAGTTAATAGTTGGTAATTCCAACTTCACTGTTACACATTGAGCTTAGAGCAACATCACAAAGAACTCTCATTACTGTTAAGACTAACCTAAGTATGATACGGGTCTCTAAGAAGAAGTTGTATTTGGACATTAGGCTACGATGCGTAGGTAGGAGAAAAGACAGAAAAATAAGATGCTGGGAGCTACGAGCTTGAGGTAAGTTCGACCACGGCTCCACCTTTGTCCGGCCCACGTCCCTGTTATACACTATCATGTGATCTCAGATTCTTCCACCAATCTACCACCAAGTGCCCTAGCGTGTCAAATCATAATATTAACCCCCCCCTTGAAAAACTGCGTCCTCGAAGTTGTAGTCATGGGTCTATAGTCCTCCAGGTGGTTTTAGTCCTTGATCCCGTTGTTGTAGGCTGTCAGCCAGGCCAGTAGGCCGCAGGGGGGACCTTTTGCCTGAGGGTGACTGAGGTGCCACCTATTCAACAGGTGAGACGCTGTCATGGCATCTGAACAGGGGCACCAGGTCAGGTCCTCATCAGCACCTCTCCACTTAATTTGGTATTAAAGGACTTTGTTGGAAATTCTGGCCCCAACAATATCCTCGACTTCCCATTCTGTCTGTTCTGGTAATAGCTGCATGGGTGCCGGCTCTGCCCGAACTTGGCCAGGAAGCGGATTCCGGACGTATCTCCGCAAAGAGTGAGAGTAGAAAGCAGGATAGATTTTCCAGCCCTCTCCTACCTTTTCAAGCACTTCTACAGGACCGTACCACTTGTCAGATAGTTTTCGGGAGGGCCTGTCCATCTTCCAGTTCCGAGTATCAATCATAACTTCATCACCCACATTCCAGTCTACTTCGCGACGGCGAAGATTGTCTAGACGCTCCATCCTGGCTTGCTGCTCTTGTAGCAATGACTGGGCAAACTTGATAACTTCTTGAGCTTTTTTTGCTACTTTTAATGCCTCTTCTCTATTAAGTTTCTCCGTGGCTGAGACAGCGTGCTCAGGGTTGACGAGGTCCCACGAAGTGCGAGGTTCTGTACCATTGACGACCTGAAAAGGAGATATGCCACCCAGGGATTCGTGAGGAAGAGTTAATTGTGCAATATCCATGATAGGCAGCAACTTTCCCCAGTTGTCTTGATAGTATGTGCAGAAGGGGCGAAGCCTGTTGGAAATGGACACGGAGTGTTGTGGACGTATGGGCCCTCCATTTCGTCTAGGTTCCCGACACGATCTCGTGTGTATTTAAGAGGTTCAAATAGGTAATATGGTAGCGCTTCAGGCTACCTATTGGATACATGAGCGGCTGTATGGCGTGGGCACATGGAGGTTATTGGGGGTTTTCTATGCTTAGGTGACGCCACACTCGTTTATGCTGTGGCTTAGGCTCTGTGTCGCTTACACTTGTACTTGTAGCGCACATCTCCCACACTTTTAGCTTTAATCCGAACATAACACTCTTTTAGTCAACTTCTACTTTCGTTCCATGAATATTGCGCCCATTACATTGCGCGATATTTCCAACAAAGCCTCTACTTGATATACTAGTTTATGACTTCAGTTTGCCCGTCCACGTTAGGGTTGAATGCAGTAGTGAGCTTGACCTTTGTACCTAAGATGCGGCAGAACTCTATCCAAATTGTTGAAACAAATTTAGGTCCTCTGTCTGAGACTATAGAGTCAGGCATGCCGAAATGACGGACCCAGTGAACTAGGAAGAGCTTTGCGGGACTTTTAGCAGTGATATTCTTATTGCAAGGAATTTATACCGGCCTCTTAGTTAAACAGTCTATAATCACCAGCACGAAGTCATGCCCCTCTTCATGCAGAGGCAACTCCGTAAAATCCATGCTCCAATGTCGATAGGGACGAGCCGGGATAGGAAGTGGCTTCAATAGACCTGGAGCCTAGTCCCGTCAAGCTTTCATGCGAACATATCTAGTGTTTTGTATGTAGCGGATGATGTCGGCACACAGTCCTTTCCAACAATACCCTCTGGAGACTAAAAGCTTCGTCTTGCCAATTCCTGCATGAGCCACGCCAGGTTGATCGTGGATGTGCCGAATGAGAGCTTTTCGGAGGATGGCAGGCTCTAGAGGTACGACCAGTCTTCCCTGGAAGAATTACTTTTCATTTGCGAGTTCGTAGTCTAGACCGAAGGCGGCACCATCTCTATCCGACTGAAGGAGCGCAGAGGTATTATTGGCCTCTATAACTCTGTCAATGATGGCATACCCCTCCACGTCGTAGGCTATCATGGAAGTGTGATCCAGTTGAGCTCCATCTATGTTTTCGAGGTCATTCACATTTTCGAATATTAGACTCTCCAGCTCAGTTACGTGCTTGGGGACAGCGTCAACGGGGCACAGCTGTGCCAGTAGGAGGGACTCGGCTACAGTGATATTTTTATATCTAATATCTTCTTTGACTCCCAAAACAGCGAGGGCCACTGTTGGTATATCACGGGTATGAAATTTGCTAGCACAATAGCTTCTGAATTTCAGAGAGGTTAGTTGTTCTTTTTTTCTATTTAAGCTATCTAATGAGAGTTATCCTATGTAGATGCCAAGGCCCTAGTGTGATTAACACCCGTACATAAGGGCCTACACTTCTGACCAATAAGAGGGGTCCAAACACAACTATTACTTGGTAGGTGATATAATTGTTACGGGCTGTGCCCCGTTCGATTAGGCTGGGCTATCTTTAATAACCACATGTTTCAACACATACACTTCGCCTGTCATAGATCATGCTCCCAGTTACCTGACAGTATATACATAGAGATGGGACCTATCTTGAGAAATGACAAGAATCTTATCTTAAATAACAGGCTACGGATTCAGTTGTAATGGTTCCAAGTTTTAACCTTAGTTTAAGGGAGATGTCTCAGATAGATAATATCACCGAGTAGGAGTTATGATATACAGATAGCTCGAATAATTAGAGAGTCTCCAATGGGTAATTTTGATACAAGAACGTCGTATGCCCAATCTAATTAGCAGTAAAGCGACTACTTATACTCTTGGTAAAACTGAACAGAAACATCCTGCCAACTCATGCAACAACTCAACGTTACATGAGATAAACCCTGGACTCAACCTATGTGGTAACCAACCCATTACTCGACCAACCAATACATATGCTTTACGCTAAGACTAGTATTGGGCAGGGAATTATATTGATTTAGATGTATTCGCTGATACTCAGGAGTTATCGATTTTTTTAAATCATTTAATGTGTATTCAGCTATAGAGCTATGACACATGACCGGTGCTATGTATATATTTTGGATGACTCTTTTGACGTCAGAGACACTCTTACTCTGGATTTCATTCGCAAATACCATTATGAGGTATGCTTGCTTACACAAACAGTCGACCCTCCTCTGTAAGTGCCCACCAAAGGGACGTTTCAAAACCATTGGTTATCCAAGCATGCCTTCGTCATCCATGCATATCAGCGCCGCGAGAAATGTGGTTTTGTTTTGCCAGATTTGAACCAGCGATCTACTGTCTCGAGTGGGATATGTGTCCAAGCTATCCAAGCCTCACTTGGCAGACCGGCCAAGACGATGTACCAGTGCACCTTTCATGGTTGACTTGTGTTTATAGTGTTAGCTGCACTCTCACAAGCGATGTCTTGGCGCGCACAGAGCTCAATTCGTAAAACTCTTGCCAAAATTCGAAATTCCACGCCCGTCGAGAATGTATCCATCCTCTGTATCATCTTGTGAACTTATCCTGATCCCTCTCACGTCCATCTCAAAGAATTGTCTTCCAGATTTGTCCGCGACGCTTTGCTTCCTTCTGCGGATGTAAATATCGGCGTGGGCGTGTATTTGGTGGTCAACTGAGGCCAGAGAAAGTAGACAAGAGGTGTGGACATTGGAGTGAGTATGTACTAGGTCGTACTTTTAGACTTGACAAGGCTCAGATAGGTGTCTATCTCGTTGGATGTGGAAAATTAACGTGTTGGAGTATTTTGAACCATTGCCTCGTGGGCCGACTTCTTTGATATTACGAAATTCACTAAATTTGGCTCTGGGGGAATATTTCACTCCAAGGTTCGTAGAGGACACCGGGTACAGGTGTTCAGTCTTGCCCTCCCGGGAGTTATTTTTGCGTCCTACTGAGTTAACCAATTTTTAGAATGGTCCCAGACCAACATTTGATCCTTAATTCTATCCATCAAGATTATGTTAACCATAAATTCTGAAGCATATAAGATACCTTCCACTCTCAGAGTCCCAGCTCCTCTGGGAGTTGTGACCTTCAGAACGACCGATCCGATACCTTTGACTTCACAATTTCCCGCTCCTGTCGTTATTATTTGTTTCAATTTCAAATTTTTAAATGTATGTGACAAATCTCTATCTTGGCATAAATGTCTTCCTGAGCCAGCGTCGAATAACCACTAATATTTATAGAGTAGAGATAACTTTGAACTTGCAGGGGCGATCATGTAAGTTGACTGTACTGATTTTCATCTATAGCCGATGTTTCATTGGCACAATCTTCGCTGATATAATCTTCTTTTATTTCAATATAGTCTTTCGCTATCAATATTGGCAATAATTCGTATGCTGAATTTTCTAACAAGTCTTGGGTTATTTTGTGACAGAGTTTGTTTTCGATCATTTTTCTTCTATTACTATTCATTAATGTATTATATAACCTTTTCTTAGCATGAGGCTGTCGATTATTTTTCAACTTTTCAGTCTTAATTCAATGTTTAAAAAAACATTTCTTGAGATGGTGATTTCTAAGTCCACATGAGAAACTATATTTCTTTTCTATTTTTATTTCTTTTGTTGAGTTGCCCTGTAGGAATTCTCCTTGCTAACTGCTGCAAATGAAACTGGAGTTTGAAAGATATTATCAAGATCTTCAGCCTCAACATACTCGAAGCGTTTTAGTTCCGCTTTACAAAGCCTTTGTTTTTCGGCTAATTGTTGCAAAGATATCGATCCCATCCAGATATTTGCAGCAAAACTTGTTGCAAAGAAGATTGATTGTCGTCCTACGCCGCATGAAATCGGTATATAATTTCGCTAGCCCTCGTATATACATTCGAATTAACGAAATTTTCAATTTGGATCCAACTTTTTAATAGAATAGAATAGAATTTTATTTATGTCCCTACTGAGTCTATGACTATGAAGGACAGCTAAAACTATCTAAATAGCTTTAAAGTCAATAGTAAATTTTTATATTGCTGTGCTTGACTTTTGCCAATAGATGAGACTTTTTAGTGATATGTCTATATCAGTTGTTTTCGCTGAATTTTCAAGCCTTATTATCTTTGATTTTAATTCGGTTTCTGCTGACTTCGAGGATGGATTCAGTGTTGTTTTCACTGCGCGATGTAGCCACGTTTGTGTGTGTTTGGTCGATACATTAGTCGACAACTCTCGTTCAAATAGATTTGGCTCTAATTTCCGAGTCATAAACTAAATACTGTTGTATGCGATTATGAATCAAAATATATTGGCGTTTCCTAGCCTCTCATAACGCTATTTGTTGTGTTGTTTGATCTTCATTCAACATTGTTGGTCTCTCGGTCTGTAAGCAGAGATCTGGGGCATTATCCTTTTCTGTTACTACTAAATCCTCTGTTATTAATTCAACTGCTCGCTCATTTACAGCAAGATGCCATTTTTTAACAGAATTGTATTAGTCATTTTCAAAAATGCTTGAGAAGTTCTATGACCTTATGCAGCGTAATAACCTGGGCTCATAACTTATTGACTCTATTTATGTAGTACAGTTGACGCAAATATGTAAGTATAGATTATCCTGAAGTCAAAATGTAGAAGTGTTCGTTGATTAACGCAAATTAATTGAATAAACTGTGATGAATGATAGAATAAAGTAGAATTAATTAAAAAACTTAGTACAGGACCTGTTCCTTTCTTCCTTCAGCTCCAGCCGCCTTTTATATATCTATCAAAAAGATTCTAACGTCATCAATCCACTTAATACCAGATCTAGTTTCCATCAGCAAGTCAGATTAAACTGCCACGCTATTTCGTGCGCATCTATGTGCTTATGGGCGTGTAAGTGAAAGACAGTACTATACGATACACATGTCAAGACAATTTTCGTACGTGTGGCAAACATTAGTATAAACCCCTACAGCCGAGACCATAGCCTAGTGAATCACGAAAAGATCCACATAGTCACGGGCTGATATTATTCGGGATGTACGGCACATAGACAAACTACTAATACCTTATGATCTCACACGATCAGATTTAACAGTCACAATAGCAGATCCCACTGGAGCTGAGGAGTAACAGAGTACTAATGTATATAGGCGCATAGATATCCTACATTTAGAGAATATAGAATTCACGTATTATTCTCAATCACTACAAAAGATCCATTGTATTTAGGAGCCACGAGACACCACGTGATAACCTTCTATTCTTACACCCACACTCCACCATTTGCTAAGTTCACAACGTGCGCTCAAAAATCTCAGCCTATATCTCGGGATAAAGGTCTTGTAGTGAGTGGCGTAGTTTATCAAAAACGGAGGGCAAAACTGAACAGCTGTGCGCGGTGTCCACTACGAACCTGAGAGTGAAATAATCTTCCAGAGCTAATTTCAGTCAAATTTAGCAATACTAAAGTTGACCCACCAGGCAATAATTCAAAATACTCCACCATGCCAAATTTTCACTCCCAACGAGATCGACTGCTACCTAAGCCTCATCAAATCTACAAGTACGACCTATTACATCCTTATTCTAATGACTACACCTCTCGTCGAATTTCTCTGGTCTCAACTGACCAACAAATACATGCCCACGCCGATATTTATACCCGACGGACGAAGCAAAGCGTCGCGAACAAATCTGGAAGACAATTCTTTGGGATGGGCGTGAGAGAGATCAGGACAAACACAGAATATGATGCAAAGGTTGGATACAAGATTGACCTGATTGAAGCCACGAATTTCGGCAAAGAATTTTACAAATTGAGCTCTGTGCACGCTGAGACTTCAGTTGAATGCAGCTGTTACTATAAACACAAGTCAACGATGGAAGATGCCGTGGACCACCACTTGGTGGTGCTCTCTGGTATAGTTTGAGTAGCCTGAGCACCAACTCCACTTGGGAAGGAGACACCTAAGATCATATTTCGCGTGGGGAAATTTTAATGGATGATGGAAGCATGTCTGGATAACTCAGGATTTTTGAGACGTTCCCCTGGGTGGGTATTTACGGATGGGGGTTGACTTGGGGCGAAGAAAAAGCTACCACAACTTCGCAGTGGTACTTGCAAATGAAATCTGAGGCATGAGTGCTCTTCCTTTACGTTGAATCATCTATTCTGTACATTTCTTTGATATTGTGTTATAGCTATATAGCTGCATACGCAATCAAAATCTGATACAAAAAAATTATATCCCCAACAGCTTGACCTTAGTGTCCTCTCCGGGTCTATGAGGGGGAATAGTACAATCATACATTACTAGATCGTTTAAATATTGCTTCGAGTATTTCCTGACCTCTTTGGTAGAATTTTCCTTACTTCATTTTAATAGATAAACTTCTTAGTTTCCAAAGCTCGTGTGATATCATGCATAGAGACAGCCGCGGCCGTAGGTTCGTCCATTTTGCCCATCTGCTGTACTATCTTGGGGAAGTCTGCTTCTGATGCTTGGACTAGCTGTTGGACCCGGACATAACAAATTTGGTCCCTAACTCTCGATAGTGATACTTCTTCATACCAACCGCTCGCTCAAACTACCATTCCATATTTTCTACTTCCTCTACGCAATGATCTTCGCTTTGCCGTAAATACTACATCGTTATACTCCATCCATGGCTTACCTAACATCATATGATACGCTAAATTTGGCATAACGTAACCCCGGATTTGCTCTTGGCTGCCATCTATGTCAAATTTAATCCGGGCAATCCGCGAGATTTTATTTGCATTACTTCCGTCTGCTAATGGCAGATGACGCGGGGAAATCTATTCGGAATACGTATCAAGCTTAGGCACAAGGCTCTCATTGATCACAGAAAAACAAGGGCAGCCAGTATCAACCATAGCTTTGATAAAGAATGATCAATTGTTCAAACCATCCTTTCATAATAGAGGGCTATCTCAGGTGGTAGAATCCCTGAAAAGATAGTAAAACCCCTTCGAAACATCCAAAGAAACTGCTTAAA
Organism: Blumeria graminis f. sp. triticale; assembly: GCA_905067625.1. Classification (NCBI taxonomy): domain Eukaryota; kingdom Fungi; phylum Ascomycota; class Leotiomycetes; order Helotiales; family Erysiphaceae; genus Blumeria; species Blumeria graminis. The sequence continues at coordinate 11,769,294 of LR898468.1, read as the reverse complement.
ATTAGTCAGAGGAGCTTATGAGTCGGCCAGCACGAGAATGCTTGAACACGAAGCTGCCACCCTATCAATAGAGATCTACTTGAAGTAGCAAAGGCTCAAATAGGTTGGCCACTTGAAAAACCTACTAGTTCAAAAGCTCATACAATCTACCTATAGTAATATCAAGCTACCCAAACGAGGGAGAAAAGATACTCGCGCCAATAACAGGAGATCAGATCTGGCAAACTGGGTCGAAATTTGTTGGAAAAAGCAGTCCAAAAAACGGTAGAAAGAGGAAGGAAAAGTCGCAGCATACCAAGAATGGGCTAAGTCCTTGCTAATTCAAAGGCGGATTCAACAGCCTCGATAGCTAGCCATTGCCGACCCCGGAATCTGGAGAGCAGTTGAGAACTATCGTAACCAAAATTTGGGACTATATTAAAAGGTCTCATGGAATCACCATTTCTACTCCACCAAAATCTGACAAGGGCCCAAAGTTGTCTAGCAATTCAAACACGAAATAAGCACATGGAGCTCAGCTCGTATTTATACAAAAGAAAATTACCAGGAGTCTACAGTCGAAGCTTTCCATGTGGCTACCGATCGCAGCACCCCCAGCAAACGATTATGTCCTGCCCCTGATGGTCAAATGTAAGAGGAGAAATTTGGAGACAAGCCAAAGATCGTTCCTACGAAGCTATGATTAATAATCCTAGAGACTTCAAATTTATAACACAGTAGATCCTAAATCACGGTTGGATAGAGCAATTCCAGGTGATAAAGTCGGTCGAAATGCGGGTGAGGGAAATGAACAGGTCAAGCAATTCTTGAGGTCGATAAAGATGATGTAATTGGTTTACGTGGAGGGTACTATAGTGTAACTGGGCCGCCTAAAGGGTACATTAGGAAAAATAAAGAGACAATAAATAGAAAGGTTTGGAGGGTTTCCACCTATGTAAATTAGAAAGTACATTAGACATCTGCATGGACCGATAGGGCGCTAAGTCAGATTACATGGAATAAAATCAAACGGTGGGCTATACAATCTTTCTTTGGGTTTTTCTGCCGTGCCAATTCTCGACGATTCCTTGTCTCCAACTCTGAGAGTGACTATACTCAGGGTTCTTTGTTTCCTGACGCGCAGCATCAGAAGTCTTGATCTGGCTTGGCTCATTAGAATAAAATAGAATTTAGTTAACGTTCCCTGGCTCTGGTGGGAAGAAACTTGCTCCGGGAAGTTTTGCTGGTCGATATTTTGGACATCTCTTTCCCATTTACCCCATCTTTTCAAATCGAACACAGATTCCCTTGATATGCAAAATTTTGAATGCTTCCTTGCTGCACCAGGTAGCTCTGAGCTTATCATTATCACTGATTTTATCCTTGTCAGCCTGTGGATCCCAATTGATGGAAACCCGACCGTGCACATTGTGCGCTGTTGATTGGCTCACGTGGTGCGGGGGAATATTTAAATAAATTGGCGATTCTGTATCGCAGATTTCAATTAACGGATAATTAGTCTCGAGCTCTACTCACAATATATTATTGATAAGTCGAAGCCACGAGACACCTGCGTGAAATCATTGTCATCATAAACTGACCAATCAAAAGCCACAAGCCTGACAGGGCTATTTCGATTTTTACTCAACGACTTCAGTTCATGCAAGACGTCAGCCAAAAGTGCGTTAGTTCCTGCCATGATCGTCTCGCTAAGCTCGTCCACTTTTGCCCTTTTTTTTAGCATCATATTTTAATTGAGTATGCAGCTATCTAGATATGATCACTTTAACTGTTGTTTGCTCGGAGAAATCGGGCGACCATTCTCCACGCTTGTCAGTAGTGTTCCTCACGAACCCCCAGCTCCGACCGTAGAGTCTATAGAGTCTGCAGGGCCGAGATTGAGTAACGCCGTTTTCATTTTGATAAGGATTCCCAATTGCTTTTGCCTTCTATATCGTCTTCGTCTTTCAACAAATTCCCTTCTCACCATTATCATGAAGCTAACCACGATCAGATCAGATGGTAGGATCGAACCTATTCTCATCACTCACCCTTGATCATGGAGAAGAAGCCATCCGATGAGTTTCAGGAACGCGCCTAGTACCCAATACGGCGATGGTGGATTGGATCAAGTCGACCTCGACTGTTACAAAGAAGGGAGATATAGATGAATATGCGCACCTCACGTGGTCCCGGTATCTAGGCCTAGCCTGGCTGGGGCGGCAGGTTTCCTGAGACTTTTTCCCGCGCACGCAGTTTCCATTGCCTCCTTTTTTTGGGTGGAAGGTTCCATGGAAAAGGTGGCCAAATTACACGGGTAAACACTGAGCGGAGTGGCTATTCATCACGGGCAATATGTCAATGATCTTTATAGTAACGAAAGAGGATAGGAGCACTATAAAAGGTGTGGTCTGAGTCAGATGAGGAGCCCATATTGTTAGATTGTCATATACTCAAGTGGCAGACTAAACCCACAAATACACATAGTGTAATTATCTGTATGTCTTCGAAAAACATCGGCGTCGACCCGCAGAGCACCAAAGAGGACAAGTGAAATTTTTAATAAGCACGGCTTGGCGTGTGGGAATGCGGACAATAAGAAAGAAGCGTACATGGATGGCTGGTGTAGTGGTACATGATCCGGGCTGATATTTTTATTTGATTTTATTGTCCTGTCTAAGTCTAAGACTATGTATGACATGCAGGTCCTCTCTGCCTACAGGCCAAGGATACCTATACCAGTAGTATATCCCCTCCTATGCCTCCCATACAGCTCCCCTCAAACAGTACCACCCCTCACAAGTCCTCATTTGATCATACACTAAGAGGAGCCCTTAGCCCTTCATTATCTCCCCACTCTAGCCAGCGAAGCGATGGCCATCTGCGAGTGTATGGCAGCCGGGAAAAGCTGCAAAAACCACCAGATGCGGAGCTCTTTTAGTACCGACATTAGGACTAGATCCGAAGACATAGTGACCCTTCTGAAGCGTTCGAAGAGGCCAGCCAGCTGAGCGCTGCAGACTTGTAAGTAGTTCGGCAAATTCAGACTCTGCCTTTCTAGCCTCCTTCAAACTCCTTCCCGAAGGTCGTGCTGAAATGCCAGAAAGTCTTGACAGAGCGTGATTGCTGTATGGTAGCTTGGCCCAACTTCTTTTGTGCTGTCCGGGGCGCTGGGGAGTGCTGTTGACTCATCAAAAATAGAAGTCCTTCTGGCCAATTTGCCAAAACCTTGGCCTTGGCGCCCACAAACTTTCCAAGGTCGAAAACATCTCGAAAATACCAGCCCCAGCATGCCCATTTGTGACCTCTTCACTCGTTCGCTCCACATCTCAGGCGCCTATTCTCCCTCAAGGTGTGAAGCCCCATTAGAGCTATGGTCTTCCATAGACCAAGACCTAAGCTTTGTAGATCATGGCTTAACTTCCTCTTCGCAGGTATACTTGGCATCGTAATTTTGTAGAGGGAGATGCCCGGTTTTTGATGAGGCAAATTCCCGATTGCAATTGGAGTAACACCATTATCGGTATTTGGGGCGAGGTGGTGTAGTAAGATTGAAGTGAAGGACTCGCGTGAGAATGATAGATCCGATATTGTCAAGAAGTCGTCGATTTTAGATATGCTTGACGTTGCTTTCGACTTCGATTCGGAGGCGATTCTTCTTGGCTATCTCAGGTATGCAGAGCATAATGAGCGATTATACCGGCACCTCTTGAAGATGAAGAATTCGTCTTTGCCGGCGATCCAGACTGATGCTTCGGGTAGAGCCTTGTTGTTTTTTGGAACAATCTCACTTGGGTCAACTGATGGCTGATTCTAGTCCAGCAAGACTCGACCATACTTATCGTGATGCTCGTGCACATGCTGATGAATTTTGGTTGGATTACCAATTATTTCAAATTTTCCTTTTAGTGGATAATTATGGAAGATGGTCGACTGATTCGTGAGCGCAAAATAACCTCACAATGGTAGGGGCCTATTCTCAACACCTGTCAGTGTTATCACCTACGAACCTCCAGCTCTCACTGTAGAGTCTGCAGAGCCGAGATTGAGTAACAAAGTCCTCACTTCGAAGAGGATTCCCAATCGCTTTCGCGGTCTGTATCGTCTTCATCTCTCAACACATTCCCCTATCACCATTATCATGAAGCTAACCACGATCAGATCAGATGGTAGGGTCGGAGCCCTACTCATCACCCACCCTTGATCATGGAGGAAAAGCCATCCGATGAGTTTCCGGAGCGTACCCAGCACCCGATACGGAGATGGTGGATTGGATCAAGTCGACCTCGACTGTTACAAAGAAGGGAGATATAGATGAATATGCGCACCTCATGTGGTCCCGGTGTCTAGGCCTCGCCTGGCTGGGGCTGCAGGTTTTTTGAGACTTTTTCCGGCGCACGCAGTTTCCATTGCTACCATTTTTATTTTTTTTGGGTAGAAGGTTCCGTGGAAAAGGTGGCCGAATTCCACGGGTAAATACTGAGCTGAATGGCTATTCATCAAGGGGAATATATCAATGATCTTTCAAGTAACAAAAGAGGATAGGAGCACTGTACAAGGTGTGGCCTGGGTCAGAGAGGAGCCCAATGTGCTAGATAGTCATAGACTCAAGTAGTACAATAAACACACACACACTCTCTCTCTCTTAGGTATACACAGGTCTGCTGCACTCGGCTGGCCGACCTCTTCGTCATAGGAGAGCCCCGCACCCAGTGGTTTTTGAGACTTTTCTCTGTAGCTACACACCCTCAAATGGCCATCGATTCGTTGGCTGGAGAGGGGAGATAATGACGGGATAACGGCTCCTCTTAGTGTGTACTCGAATGAAGACCTGTGGAGGTATTATTGCTGGAAAAAAATCGTGAGGGAGGCATAGGAGGGAGTACACTACCCGAGGTATAGAGACTCCTGGCCTGTAGGCAGAAAGGACATACATGTCCTTACATAGTTATAGACTTTTTAGGACAATAAAAAACCACTCACTCACCTCATAATTATTTCTTTGGATTAATTACATGGAACAATTGTCTCCGAAAATACATTTTTATTATTATTTAATGTCGTGCTAGCTCACACTCTCCGGAATACGGAAATCTAGCCGACACGTACTTGGAGGTCAAGTCACGTGCCATAGGCACATGGATCCCTGTAGACTAGATGGTTCGGGAAAGAACAGTTTTATTGGTATCATTACGAATACGCAATATCTCGTATAGACAGTCTACGAATAGAATGGGATAAGACACTAGTTACCCTAAATTCCAAGTCACCAGCCCCTAAATAAAGTCACATGAGCTAATTTTCTTTTTGTGGGACAGGAAGGCTTCCATACAGGAATATATGCGCGTTACCAGGTCAAAATCTTCTCACGTCTATGAGAATGTAGAAGATCCGCCTTTCCAGGGTCGAGCGTCAGGACGCCTACTGAGACACGGGGTGAGGCTTATCTCGACGACCTAGTCATGTAGATGCAGCTATCGTATAGCGATTTTGGTTCTCAAGTCTCGCATTGGCGCCAGCGTACGCGAGCCCATGAGAGAAATAGTTGTGTGTGAACAGGAGAAGAAGTGAAGCATGAAAGCGAGCAGATAGGCGTGGACCTCAATCATGAGGCATTTCTCGCCGTTTTTGTAGCAAAGATAATTAGCGCTGCTACAGGGCCAAAAGATGGAAGTCTTTCGTGGAGCATTTAGATTTAGGCACCAAATGGAATAGTAAACTGGAGATGACGACACTGAGTCTCAAAAACAGAGAAACGAGGCAGGAAAAACAGATGGCAGGAGACTTTTCATGCCCAGCTGTCCTGTTTCTCTGACGTGGGTGCAGGTCTATCTCCCTTAACCCAAAGTCATTTCTACCGGCATATGTGAAGGCTCTGCCTACTTGATGTCAGTGTGCTAACCTTCAATGCTTGTACCCTTGTGGCCAAACACAAATATAGTCATGTTATAATCTTCGCAACTTGATATATTCCCTACAAATGGATATATAACCCTTGCGTTATTTACAACCGATCTGCGATCATTAGGGCTTGGGGTGTTAAGGCTCCCCACACTCTTCAGCCGTAATTCCTGCGCCTCCTTCAACTTTAGTTGCCCTAGGCATCTAAGTTGCATTAGGCTCTCATCTATTCTAGAAAGTGCCCGGTGGAGAGTCAGCCTAATTCACAGCGTGGCCGACTCGCCCTGAAAAGTTACCAAATTGCTAGCTGTTTAATGACTTGATTTGAGCATGAGTTTAGTTCAAAGAGTTGGATGGCAGACTTCTTAATCCCCTACGAAGCGCTGAGACAGCTGCCAAGCGTTCAGAGCTGGATATGGAGATGCTTGTTCTCCCAGTTCTACATGATGATCAAATAGCTAGCCGGGAGTAGGCGAAGCGTTGGTCCATTAGAGATGAATATCAATTGGAGTACAACGCCTCTATGTTCCAAATTTTTAAGCCTGAAACTGGGATGTTTAAAGGATTAGCCATGTAGGCGCAATTGGGCTAGCTCGCAATAAGTCAGCATTCTCTAGTTTTTTTTTCTTCAGATTTTGATTGCGTATGCAGCTATCTAGCTATGACACAATATCAAAGAAATGTACAGAATAGATGATTCAACGTAAAGGAAGAGCACTCATGCCTCAGATTTCATTTGCAAGTACCACTACTAAGTTGTGGTAGCTTTTTCTTCGCCCCAAGTCAACCCCCATCCGTGAATACCCACCCAGGGGAACGTCTCAAAAATCCTAAGTTATCCAGACATGCTTCCATCATCCATTAAAATTTCCCCACGCGAAATATGATCTTAGGTGTCTCCTTCCCAAGTGGAGTTGGTGCTCAGGCTACTCAAACTATACCAGAGAACACCAACAAGTGGTGGTCCACGGCATCTTCCATCGTTGACTTGTGTCTATAGTAACAGCTGCATTCAACTGAAGTCTCAGCGCGCACAAAGCTCAATTTGTAAAACTCATGCCAAATTCGAAATGACACACCCATCGAGGTTATATGCTTCCTTTGCATCATCTTGCGAACTTGTCCTGACATCTTTCAGGCCAATTCCAAAGAACTGTCTTCCAGATTTGTGCGCGACGCTTTGCTTCCTCTTACGGGTATAAATATCGGCGTGGGCGTGTATCTAGCGACCAGCTGAGGCCAGAGAATAGTCGACGAGAGGTGTGGTCATTGGGATGAGGATTTACTAGATCGTACTTGTAGACTTGATGAGGCTTAGGTAGGAGTCAAACTCGTTGGGAGTGAAAAATTGACATGGTAGAGTAATTTGAATAGTTACCTCGTGGGCCAACTTCTTTGATATCGCGAAATTTAACTGAACTTGGCTCTGGGATAATATTTCACTCCCAGGTTCGTAGAGTATACCGCGTACAGGTGTTTAGTCTTGCCCTCCGTCTAGAAAGGTAAAGGTAGTCTGGTAGTAAACAAGTAGTGATCACATCGCTTTCTATGCTGAAGCGCTAGTGGTAATGTCCTGTACAAAGTCTGGTAGGCGTGAGAAGGTCTGCTCTTCACGCAATATCTTCTTTCATTTTGTACCCAAATTATACCACTTCGGTGCTATCCTATAACCATGCTCAATATCCCTTCGTGCCCTACGAAACTTTAGAATAAGCTCCCTGGTAGCAAGTAGCGCTTTATGCATGGCAATGGTTTGATGGTGCAGTGGTACATTGTCTTGACCGGTCTATCAAGTAGAGTCTGGATAGCTTTGACACATGTCCTACTCGAGGCGGTAGATCTCTGGTTCAAATCCGGCAAAACACAACCACATTTCTCATGGCGCTAGTGTACATGGTTGACATGGGCATGCTTTGGTAATCAAAGGTTTTGAAACGTCCCTTTGGTGGACACTTACAGAGGAGGGTCGACTGTTTGTGTAAGCAAGCATACCTCGTAGTGGTATTTGCGAATGAAATCCAGAGTATGAGTGTCTCTGACGTCAAAAGGAGTCATCAAATATGTATACATAGCACCGGTTATGTATCATAGCTCTATAGCTGCAGCCACATTAAATGTTTTAAAAAGAAATAGATACGATATCGTCTGTCCAGCTTCGTCCTATTTTCTTGCCATGATCTCGGATTGCTCGTGATATTTCATTGATGCGCAGCTCAAATGATTTCCGTTGCTTTGACGCGTTTGTAAGTATTTAAACACCGATGTACGTGTTGGGTGATATATTTATTGCTGTCGCTCCCATTCCGCTCAGGATAACGCGGTAGAGGCCAGCTCCCCTCCGATGCTCTATTTCAAGCGATGAGCTCTGCATCGACGGCCGATCTTTTGGATGCAGTGAGACCTTAACAATGAGCAGCGTGGGAACCCGATTTTTGCTGCGTTGACATCGTCATCTACGTTTGATCGGCAATTAAAGGGTAATTACCGAACTTTTTGGGCCAGCCATAAATAGCTCGCAAGGTAAAGTGGCTTGCGTACATCGTGCCGTGCACTTTACTTTGGTCGCAAAGCCAAGCAGATGTGTGGGATCTGAGGTTGATCAACGAAGAAAGTGGACCTAACAGTACAATCATGTAAGCATTAGTAGGTTCTTTATGAGTACACAACGATCTTCAGAGTTGGTGGGGGTCAGGGTCAAGGTATCTCTCGTTTAGGCCAATGTCATGCAGGATGTGGTCACTTGATATCAATCTTTTGACAGCATCTACGGCCCCAATCATCATCATCATCATTATTATCAGAAATCACAAGTTTCTTCATCACACATGAATAACTCGAAAACCCTTCTCGCAGTCTGGTTAGAGCTAGTTATGATTCCTCCACAGTCATGATTAACGTCCAGAATTTCTCTAACAACCTATGCAGACCTTCGCTTGGTCCTGCGGCTTAGACTAAGAGAGGAGCCAGGACGAGGGTTTGAAGTAGGAGGTACGTCTTAGGATATGCACAGTCCAGATGCATTCGTCGGAACAGCCTCTCTTAACGCAACTGAAGGGTAGCCATGTCTTCGTATTCAGTTTAAGTCAATATGTAGGGCGCCCCACCAAGTTGTTTTTCCAAGCATTGGCGCCAGTTACAAACACACTATTTAGCTATGTCTCCTGTTTGGGAGAGAAAGAAAACAAAAGGGATTAAAGCTTCTTTGACTATGTCCTCGGATGGATAATTACAGAAAAATTACTGCCGGATAAATTTTGTAAGGGAGCTCGGGCAGGAAGCACACTACTCGGGGTATAGGCACTCTCAAACTGCAGGCAGAAAGAACCTAAAAATTCTAGTAGTCCCAAAACCTAAAAGGCTAATGAAACATAATCTAAACAAGATGAGGAGCCTTTACCCGTTAGCAGTTAATGTATAACTACCCCCCTAGAATTCCGGATCCAGGCATGGAATTAATAGGAGTGAAGAATATATCAGATCGCAGCTCGTATCATGCGTCGTATTCTTCATCGTATTGCCAATCGTATTTCCCATCGTATCGCACGGCGATGTTCATGTCGGTGTGCACTTATCCAAGGTCGGACGAAAAACCGTATTCTCAGCCAGGCCTATGATTCAGCATATTCAAAGCAGCATGCCTTCGTATCAGAGACCTAAAGACCTCAATGTTAATATATAATCCTGAACCTTCCCTCATGCGTTCATATTTTGCCATCTAGAGTTGAACTCAGTCTATCACACAAGCCTTCAACCCTCATATCACCAAATATCTTTCCACCATGATATCTTTATCCCTCTTCACAACGATAAGTGTGAGTCTTCAGAGAAGCTGATCAAAGCTAGCATCCTAACCCGAAGGCCCAAACTAATTCATTAAATAGGTGGCTGGTCTTATCTTTGTCTCCTTACGGACCATCTACAGTCTCTACACTCATCCTTTGAGAAAATATCCTGGACCTCTACTCAATAGGATAACCTATATTGTTAGGTCATATTATCTCCTACGCGGTGATTACGTCTTTTATCTCCAAGATCTTCACAGGAAGTACGGTCTTATAGTACGTATATCTCCAACTGAACTATCATACATTGATGCACAAGCTTGGGCCGATATCTACGCCCAGTCCACGACACGTGAATCTGGAAATTTACCCAAGGAATCTAGGAATGTGCGGTTTGAGGATAATGGTGCCGTTAACATATTTAACGCTAAAGACGCTGACCATCGCCGAATCCGTCGTATTCAAACTCATATGTTTTCAGAGAAAGCGATTGCGGGGCAGGAGCCGCTCATAAAGACCTACATCGATTTACTTATCTCTAATCTACGTGAGAAAGCCAACAACCCATCCACTAGTGTAGTGAATCTTGTAGATTGGTATAATTACACAACTTTTGATATCATTGGGGAACTCGCCTTCGGTGAATCTTTCGAATGTCTTCGGTCCAATGCCTTGCACCCCTGGATAGACAATAACTTTCTTTTCGTCAAAGATTCCCTTAACTGGGCCGCTTGTGCGGATCTCCCTTGGCCCCTAAACAAGATAGTCTACCGCTTAACACCGAGCGAAATCAGGAATGCACTATACGAAGCAAATGATTTCGCCAAAGAAAAGGCTAGTGCGCGGATGGCCCGAGACTCAGTTGATCGGGTTGACTTTATGTCATACATTTTGAAGCACAACGATGAGAAAGGGTATGTTAGCATGACTGCTCTCCGATAATCAATTCTGACTGTGGGAAGCATGACAAAGCCGGAAATCGAGAACAACGCACGCTTTCTGATTCTAGCCGGCAGTGAAACTAGTAGGATTCCGTTCCTAGCTTAACTGCAGTCGAGAATTTCACTAAAATTTGAACAGCATCTTCATTTCTTTCAGGCATCACCTTTCACCTTTTGACCAATCCACAACATCTAGTGAAGCTCACTAATCTCATCCGTGATACTTTTTCTACTCCTAATGAGATGACTGGCGTAGCCATTTGCCAGCTTGAGTATCTCAATGCCCTTATTGAAGAGAGCTTCCGCCTTTATCCACCTGCGACACTAGTTACACCACGCAACACTACATTGGGAGGTAAAGTCATTTGCGGCGAGGTCATGCCACAAAATGTTACCGTCTCAGTGCCGATATTGGCAGCAAATACGAGCCCACATCTTTGGACGGATCCCGATGATTTTGTACCAGAAAGATGGTACAAAGGCGACAAATGTCCCGAAAAGTATCGCAACGATGAGAGAAAAGTGATGCAGCCCTTCAGCGTAGGCCCAAGGAATTGTATTGGGAAACAGTAAGTATCTCCGAGCCTCATTTCTGCTCTATAATCCTTTCTGTGAAGTGTTAGCTTACGTAATTGTAGTATGGCAAAACAAGAGATTCGACTTATCCTCGCAGCAATGCTGTGGAACTTTGATCTTGAGCTTCAGCCAGAATCTCTTGATTGGAAAAAGAGCCAGAAAATATTTGGATTATGGGAAAGACCAGCACTTAAAGTTAAGTTGATTCCAAGAGATCACAATGGTTGAATTTAAGATACAGTGGTTGTCTATATTCAAGAAGTTCCTTGAGTATTGCTCCCATTTCCAAGCCACGGACTAGCCACGAGAACTTCGAGCCATTTGACGAATCTACCAAGAAACCTAAATATTCCTAGAAAATCATTAAATATTCTGCTAAAATCTAGATGGGGTGTCAAGCTGTGAAATCTAACATGTTGGATGCGGGAAGTGATTTAGAGATAAGGCTTGACTCACGAAAGGGTATTAGTGAACTCTTGTGTCAATATGGAAAAGAAAGTATTTATTTCACGTATTTAACGAAATGAAATCATGTAGAGCACGCTGCCAGGGTCATGACGATATGTCGTAACGCACAGACCAATAATACATATTTGATAAACAGTTTTTAATGTTGTGAAATAGATTTATCTCTTTTTAGGTTTGCAGTTGTGCCGGTACATGAGATGATACCACAGGCCGACCACCACTTAGCTCAATCTATAGGCTACCTGAGGTGCTAATGCGTCTAAGGGTTATCCGACAACGAAAACTAAGCCTCGAATTCCCAGCGCTCGCCGTGACGCCGGTCCCTTGCCAGGGGCGAAGGTCTACAATGCCGAAATATTTGGTGCCCAAAAAGTCCCCGAAGGAGCTATAGGAATATCAGGCAACTGCCCGATAAAAGTGCTTCTCGATAACTCCACAGCTATAAGAGCTTTAAAAACCGGTCAAACGAAATCCTCTCATTCTGTGGTTGAAATCTTCACAAGGCTAGTACAACAAGCCAGATCAGTGGAAATCCGGTGGATAAACGCCCACTCAGGGATCACTGGCCAAAGAGGCCCTCAAGAACCTACCCGATGAAACAGAAACAGCTACTCCAGAAACGAGGTGCGAAGTTAAATATACATTTGCAGCCCTCACCCAGTTCGTCAGGCAAAGGTGTGAAGAAGCGTTAGTATCCTGGTAGTTGAAACATAGACCTATTCGCAATGAGGACGTGGATCTACGAATGAAAAGAAAACGCCCACCAGAGCTAGTACCTCCAAGGCGGGCGCATCGAGGACAGGACATGGCGATTTCAGGAATTACCACGAAAGATTCGGTTACGAATGGGGAAACTGCAAATGCGTTTGCGGAAGAGGGAAATGTCCCTGATATTTTGTCGAGTATCGGATTGCTCTTCGGCAATGAAGAAATGTGAAGCACGAACCGCCGCCGAGAGGATGGGAGATGCTGGCAGAAGAGGGAGGGGAAAATTTCTCCAATTCTTAACAATAACTAAATGCTACGAGACGCAGAGCCCAAATCGGCAGGATATAATCCTGCCGAAGGAAAATTTTTCATAGCACGAAGGGTTCCGAGGAAGAAAAGGTGCCGGGCGCTTACTTTCTTGAAATTAATTACTTATTTTTGATTTCTGCTTATAGATTTGACAAGCAAACTATGTATTTGGGTTGTTGTATGTCCCGAGGGAGCATAAACCCGTATCACGCCTATTGGGTGTAGGGCGTAAGCCTAATACGAAATGCATTCAATTCAATTCCTAGCGCTCGCTATATAGAGCAGAAGTTCGAGATTAGAAACTTTGACATGGAGATTTACAAATCAAGTATTGGCGCACGCAATACTCATCAATATGGGAATCTTCTTGCCAAAATTCAAAATCACACGCCTGTCGAGCTTGTATCCATCTCCGTGTCATCTTGTAAACGTGTCCTGATCCTATTCACGTCCATCCCAAAGAATTGTCTCCCAAATTTGTGCACCACGCTTTGCATCCTCCTTCGGATATAAATATCGGCGAGGGCGTGCATTTGGTAGCCAGCTTAGGTCCGAGAATAGGCGATGAGAAGTTTAGCCGTTGAAACCAGGGTGAACTAGGTCGTATTCGGAGACTTAATGAGGTATTGATGGGAATCAATCTTGATGGGTGGGAGAGTTTGATTTCGAAGAGAGTCTTGGATCATTGCCTCGTGGGCCAACTTCTTGGGACTTATGGCATTTCCCTGAACATGGCCCTAGGAGAATATTTCACTCCCAGGCGCGTAGTGGACACGGTGTTCAGTCTTTGCCCTCCCGGGAGAGGGTAGTATGGTGCACAGACGCTGTTAATTCAATTTACACTCTTTTCACCTTACAGTGATGCCGGAGTCATGGCTCAGTATGCTCTGCATATCTGGGTTAGTCAGGAAGAATCGCCTCCGAATCGAAGTCGAAAGCAACGTCAAGCATATCTTAAGTTGACGACTTCTCGTTAATGTCGGACCTATCATTCTCACGCAGGTCCTCCACCTCGCCCCAAATACCGATAATGGTGTTACTCCAATTGCAATCGGGAATTTGCCTCATCAAAAACCGGGCATCTCCCTCTACAAAATTACGATGCCAAGTATACCTGCGAAGAGGAAGTTAAGCCATGATCTACAAAGCTTAGGTCTTGGTCTATGGAAGACCATAGCTCTAATGGGGCTTCACACCTTGAGGGAGAATAGGCGCCTGAGATGTGGAGCGAACGAGTGAAGAGGTCACAAATGGGCATGCTGGGGCTGGTATTTTCGAGATGTTTTCGACCTTGGAAAGTTTGTGGGCGCCAAGACCAAGGTTTTGGCAAATTGGCCAGAAGGACTTCTATTTTTGATGAGTCAACAGCACTCCCCAGCGCCCCGGACAGCACAAAAGAAGTTGGGCCAAGCTACCATACAGCAATCACGCTCTGTCAAGACTTTCTGGCATTTCAGCACGACCTTCGGGAAGGAGTTTGAAGGAGGCTAGAAAGGCAGAGTCTGAATTTGTCGAACTACTTACAAGTCTGCAGCGCTCAGCTGGCTGGCCTCTTCGAACGCTTCAGAAGGGTCACTATTATTGAAAGGCTATGCTGAGCTGGAATGACGTACCGTTAGGATGAAGGTATGGAAGGAGGTAGCTATGGCTTTAAGAGAAGTAAAGTTCGTGAGTTAAACTCTTAGGACTTGGATCAATGGACGAACTTGAGGATATTCCCTAGTATTCTCAAGTGTGTAAATGATATGGAGATTGTTTGAATTTCCTATTGAATAAATTGCTTGTATTATCTACGCGACAGGACATTCCTCTATGTACATTAATAAGGGGGTCTCTGCACACTAGTGGATGTTCCAACATATGTTCTTGTCTAACCGAGAAAGGAAGGATGTGAGAGATCCTAGCGCCAATAGATACCATTAGAAATCTATTGGGAAATATTATGTCATACCAATGAGTGATGATTTAGGTCAATCATACCCCATGGCGCATGTGCACATTATTCTAAAGTGAGCAGTTGATTGTAATGCAGTCATGTTACTCCCTTAATTACAACAACTATGTCTTCGGATCTAGTCCTAATGTCGGAATTAGGAAAGCCCCGCACCAAGTGGCTTTTGGCGATTTTTCCCGGTTGCCATAAACCCGCAAATGGCCGGAGGACGAAGGCTGAACACCTGTCAGTGATGTCCTCTACGAACCTGAGAGTGAAATATTCTTACAGAGCCGAAATTCAGTCGCGACAAAGGGTGAATTTGAGAGTTTTCGTCGAGTTGGCGATCGGGAGGAGTGGTGTTGGCTCATTTTTGGTCGAAAATCCGACTTGCAGAGATTTCACGACTGCATAACTCAAAGAAATCAACCATCTACACCCCAGATACAAACCGCAGACAGCCTATGACCTGTCTGATGTTCGTATCACAACAACCGACACCTTCAAGATCTTATTTTCTTTCTCTGGAAATTCATTCTCAGCCAAACTCATGTTGCGGCCCTCTCCACAATCATCTCATCACCTACCAAAAAAACCCCATACCTCCAAAAGCCAAATCGCCAACTAAGAAGCAAGAGGATGTCCGACCCTACGCAACTGCCAGTCTCTGTGAAGGTACGGTCGAAATACCGGCCTTAGATGCGTTCTAACCTCGGCCAAAGGCACCAACAACTCGGCCTGCGACGAATTGCCACCGACGAAATACGTACGGCACTTCGCCGGCACACCAACTAGAGCACTCGACAAAGGCTGGGGCACCGGTGACTCGGTCTCGAGCTCTCAGTCGCGTTTTCGACCTCCACGGTTACGGGTACGGCAGCGACGGGGCAAGGCCGGAGGGGTGGATATTCTACAAAGTTTCTGGGATAACGATATTGGCTGAAGGACAGAGGGATGCTACATGAAGGAACAAAAGGGAATACTAACCGAGGAGGCCTCCAGTGAAGAAATCGACCCCTGGATGAGATGAAGAGATGCTGAGATGAGCCAAAACTGGGAATGAATCGAAGAAAAAAGTTACAGATAGCGAAGGTGTCAAGAGCTCGAGCGCGTGGTGGCCGAGGCTGAGGAGGAATTTGCGCTTCCGCGCGCCAAAAGGGGGTTCTCTAGACAGTTGGGCTTGACATGATTCAACACATGGGTGAAGTCTGAGGTGGTCCGGTCATTTAGGTGGGACGAGGCACTTGTACTTTACGGTAGTTAACCTGATCCGGCCTGGCCCCATCTGTGCTCAAGCTCCAGTAGGAGTGCAACGGGAATATCTATACCTAGCACGTAAATAAACAAAACTAAACAAAACCCGCAAATGGCCATCGTTTCGTTGGCTGGAGAAGAGAGACAATGAAGGGCAAAGGGCTCCTCTAAGTGTATGATCGAATGAGGACTTGTAAGGGGCGGTACTGTTTGAGAGGAGCTGTATGGGAGGCATGGGAGGGGATATACTACTGGCATAGGTATCTGTGGCCTACAAGCAGAGAGGATTTGCATGTCCTACATAGTCATAGGCTCAGAAAGGACAATAAAATCAATTAATAACAGATATTGGAGGGTTGTATTGTACGCCAACACGAGGTTAAATAAGAACCAAACAAGCGAAGCTACCAAGAGAAGCCCAGCCGAAATAGTTTTTATAATTCTATGAGATTATAGTCCTAGGAGCACTCGACAATCCTTCACAATATTTAATAGTTCGCCACGAGGCATTACTCCGCCGGACTGTACTTATGGTCAGCTTATATTCCCGCAAATAAATCCCCTCGCCGGTTGCGGGATAATTCTATTAATTTTTACTTGAAGGCTTCTACCCTGATGGTCCATGTCCAGCAATCTTGCCGGGCCAATCTCCAGCCATTTCTCGCCGGCCAATCTCATGAGGCTCCGGTACTGCAGTTCCATACTGGTTATTCTCTTACTGTATTTAGCTAATGGGGGGCTGGATTCCAGGAGGAATTGGTAGATTTCATTCGCATTGTCCGCATCCTTACCCACACTCGTAACCAGGTGCCATACCTCCTCATCTAATCTTCTGCTGAAGACGTGTGGATGGCCTTGATACCATGCTAGTGCGTACTTTAAGCCATTGTATTCCGCCATGCTGATGAATGAATTATCTAGAATAATCCGCTTAATCTTGAGCGGCTCATCAAATATAACTACCGGTGCATTTCCATTTCTAGTGCTGGTATGTAAGCCATAGTTACCATTTATTGTGATGTGACCTTGCAAGGCTAGATCGACAAGCTTCTTTTCGCTACACTTTCGAGTTGTCAGAAGCTGGTTAGTATGAATCTTGGTGAAATATCGTGCTGGTTTCCACATTCCTCTTATGAATCGTAAGCAATCCGGCGTCAAGTTGACCTCATTTCCAGCCCAGATGTACTGGTTATGCACCAGGCTGGTCCACTTTTCTCTTAAAAGATAGAAGATACTCTTACCGTCCTTCTGGATTGAACAGTAAGCCGCAAGATAGGTGCCCGGCCCCCTTACTGGGCTCTCAGTTACGTAAACGCTAGAGTCTACATCCGGAAGTGGAAACTGAAAGCTGGAGTCTACAGCGTGAATACTGTAGAGTGGATTATACTCATGTGCATGTGTAAGCACCAAGCGACTTTCTATCGGAAAGTTCATTCCGGTATTTAAGAAGATGGCGAATATACAGGCCATTGTGGTGAGTTGAAGAGTGTCCTAGGTCAAGCTAGAATATTTGGTTGTTTTGCTAGCCAGATACTGGCTAACATGAGAAGTGTCTCCAGAGTTTTATGATGCCGTCTGGGGCCTTGGGAGATGAAGTCAAGGGGATCTATATCAGAGACTCGTGTCTATGGTTCGGATGATTTCAAGGGCGTAAATAGAAAGAGAGAGAGTCTAGGCTTCATTTTGTGTTTGTGAAGTGATCATTATTTTCCATGCGCTGCTCGACAAATCTCAAGTTACTTATTCTACACGAGTCATCCCGCAAAGACTAAAATCAACGGCGTATTCGAAAGGGAAAGGATGCAGAATTTCAGAAGAGCTGGGCATACAGAGGCATGCGCTTGATGGGCTTATTCAAAGGAATTCATAGACATCTCATATTCAGGATTCTTGAAAAGCCTAGTTATTTCTCTCGTCGGGCGAACCGACTGGCTGAAAATTGATAAGTACATATTATGGAGCCTCACACGATTGAAGAGCATTGTGGGTAATTGTGAATGATTTAAGCTTTTACAGGGCCTCGATTTCCTTGACCAGTCTATCTTGACTCCATGGAAGATTTGAAATGATGGAGAGCCTGCAGGCACAGCCTAAAGAGTACATGGTTGGGCCGTGAGGCAAGCAGACATCCTACTGCAGATTTAGATTCCGACTGATGCGTGAGAGAACCAATGAGAATTTAGAGTAGATTTCGTACTGTTGGTCAAAGGAAGCAGATGGCGCAACGTTTTGTGGGTCACAAAGCTCGTTCAAGTTGGTATAAACTCTAAAATTCATCGTGGCCTTAGGTAAATAATTCAGTTGTCCTGACTTGGCGCCTTGAGGCCCATGCAGGTTTTTATCGGAAGGTATGTACTTTAGGTAGGATGACTCAATTTGAAGTTTAGAACACTCACTCAGATTTTTTAGTAAATACCACTCGAGGTTAACCCTTACAGCGTACAAAATCTTCCGTGAATACCCACCACAAAGAATAGCGTGAAAAGACTATAATTATCTGAGTGTGCTTTCATTAATCCTCCAATATGATGTCACTGCGAGAGAATGATGTGCGGGTTTTACTGGATTCGAAACATTTTTCTCTTGTCTCGAATTGGGGTAGGTGTTCAAGTTACCTAGATTCTACTTGGGAGAGCGGTCCGGATGGTGTACCACTGCACCATCCAACCCCCATTGTGGTCTCTGCGCAATGTGTGCAAAGGAAAGCCCTGCATCCTCCATGGTTGATGAGCTTTATAGAATAAATGTAGATATAAAACTTGTGTTACTATCCGCACAAGATATATCCCTAATGTTGTTATCATTATTCTCTGTTACAAGAATATTTCAGGCCCTCTAAGGAAAATACGATAAAATAGGAGACTATGAACTTGCATAAGAAGAGTCGCTGCTTGTAGCTGTGTTTCTTTATTCACGCAATATCTTCATATTATTCTGATTCAACTTGCCATATATCTCATCGGGGAAAACGTCTCTCGCTGGGCTGGTATGCATGGATAGCCAAGGCACGCTTGAATTCTCTTAGAATTTAGAACTTTTCTTTAGCGGCACTCGAGGAGGATCTGCTGTTTTTCGTAAGCAATCATTCCTCATAGTGGTATTTCAAAGTGCGATTCAGTGTCTAATATCTTTAAGGGTAGGTGGAGTATCCAACATGTAGACCAAAAAATAATCGAGCGTTGAAGTAAGATACCTGAGTTCACGTTGGTTGATAACAAATAATCAGGTGTAAGATCTTGAGTTGACTGGGAAGTATAGAGATTTTCAACATTACATTTGTGCCTGACTTGGAGGCAGAAAGGCGTCATGTATTACCGAGGCTGGGTTGGATGGTGCAGTGGTACACCATTCAGGCCATTCTCCCAAGTAGATATTGGGTAGCTTGAACACCTACCCCATTTGAAACAGGAGAAAGCTGGTTCGAATCCAGTTGGACCCACACACCACTCTCTCTCGCGGTGATATCGTACTTGTGGGATGCTGAAAGCACACTTGGATAGCCACAGGTTTTTCACGCTTTTCCCTGTGGTGGGTATGCACGGAAGAGGTTATACGCCGTAAGGGTTAACCTCGAGTGGTATCTGCAAATGAAATCTGAGTGTGAGTGTTTAAAATGTCAAATTGTGTCATCCTAGCCAAAGTACATACCTTCCGAGAAAAACCTGCATGGGCCTCAGGGCGCCAAATCAGGATAATGAATCACATATATATATACGTCGGTCGGTAATATACACGTGTAAGCGTACGCAATGGGTTTCTCTCTGGTGTGGTGATTCTTGTTCTTCTATTTCTTGGATACAGGCGTGTCAGCCTTAAGGGCGACTCGCCAAGCTGCACCAATCCACGTGACTAACTATCAACATATTGCAATCTCTCTCCTGACCCATGCGCATACCAAAATAGTGTTGCGACAATATATATATTACCGAGGCTGGATCTACACAATAAGTAGTCAATAAATGGAAGGCAAACGCTAGGCACCTATACACAATGTCTTCTACGAACCTGAGAGTTAGATATTCTCCCAGAGCTAATCTCAGTCAAATTTCGTAATACCAAAGTTGACCCACGAGGCAATGACCAAGACTCTCTACGAAATCAAACTCTCCCACCCATCAAGATCGATTCCCATCGACACCTCATCAAGTCTACAAGTTCGACCTAGTACATCCTCTACCCAATGACCATACCTCTCTCCGACCTTCTCTGGCCTCAGTTGACCACAAAATACACGCCCACGCCAATATTTATACCCGACGGAGGAAGCAAAGCGTGGCGCACAAATCTGGGAGACAGTTCTTTGGGATGGACGTGAGACTTTGAATTCTAGTAGATGTTTTACGAATTGAGCTTTGTGTGCGCCGTGACTTCGGTTGCCAGAGTGCAGGCAACACTTTAAACACCGCCATGGTTGCATGGTGCGGTGGTGCATCGTCTTGGCCGGTCTGCCAAGTAATGTCTGGATAGCTTAGACATAAATCCCACTCGAGATAGTAGATCGCTGGTTCAAATCCGGCAAAACACAACCACTTTTCTCGCGGCGCTGGTATTATTAATTCATTCTATTGCCCTTTCTGAGTCCGTGACTATGTAGGACATGCAGCTCCTCTCTGCCTACACGCCAAGGATACCTATACTAGTAGTATATCCCCTCCTATGCCTCCCATATAGCTCCTCTCAAACAGTACCACCCCTCACAAGTCCTCATTTGATCATACACTTAGAGGAGCCCTTTGCCCTTCATTATCTCCCCTCTCCAGCCAACGAAACAATGGCCATTTGCGGGTGTGTAGCTGCAGGGAAAAGTCTCAAAACCCACTGGGTGCGGGGCTCTCCTAATATCGACATTAGGACTAGATCCGAAGACAAAGTGACCTTTCTGAAGCGTTCGAAGAGGTCGGCCAGTTGGGCGCTGCAGACTTGTAAGTAGTTCGGGAAATTCAGACTCTTTATTATGGCCAGGCATCATTGAAGAGGTTTCAAGGAGAAGGTTCTCAGGAAAAGGTTTTCTGAGAAGGTTTCCGAGAGAACTCTGACAGTTAGAGATGGAGGGGCTAGAGTCATGACTACATCTACCATAGCTTTAGTTGAGTTCTAGTACTGTCTCGAGTTTGACTTAAGCAAGCTGGAGCTGCCACACAGTAGCTCTCCAGCTTCTCAATCTTTCATTCTTTTGATCTTTGTTCTCGCAATCTAGCATTTACATGAGAATATAATCTTATATTCTCAGTCTTTCATTAGTCATTACACTAGTCGTATTTCAGTTCACCCTAAGTTTGCCTCTCGACTATCTTGTAGTTCTCCGACCTCTGACCACCTGGCACCTCGCCAGCCAAATTATATCCGAGTATCCTTCGTTAGCAACTATAATCCTAACAGTATTAATACCTTACCCTCGGCAGACGGCGACCCCCAGTATCTTTAGCGCACGCCGTAACACTCTGCCTTTCTAGCCTCCTTTCAACTCCTTCCTGAAGGTCGTGCTGAAATGTCAGAAATGTCAGAAAAGTCTCGATAAAGCGTGATTGCTGTATGTTAGCTTAGCCCAACTTCTTTTGTGCCGTCCAGAGCGCTTGGGAGTGCTGTTGACTCTTTTTTTTTGCATTAGATTTTAATTGCGAAAGCAGCTATCTAGCTATGACACAATATCAAAAAAAAGTCCCGAAAAGATGACTTAATTCACAAAAAGAGCACTCATGCCTCGGATTTCATTTGCAAGTACCACTGCGAAGTTATGGTGGCTTTTTCTTCACCACAAGTCAACCCTCATCCGTGAATAACCACCCAGGGGAACGTCTCAAAAACCCTGAGTTATCCAGACATGCTTCCATTATCCATTAAAATTTCCCCACGCTATATATGATCTTAGATGTCTCCTTCCCAAGTGGAGTTGGTGCTCAGGCTACTCAAACTATACCAGAGAACATCACCAAGACTCAGACCACAGCACCTTCCATCGTTTGCTTGTCTTTGTAATATCAGCTGCGCTCTCGCAAGCGAAGTTTTGGCGCGCACAAAGCTCAATTCTTAAAACTCCTTGCCAAAATTCGGAATTTCTCGCCCTTCGAGGTTAGATCCTTCCTTTGCATCATCTTGCGAACTTGTCCTGACCTCTTTCAGGCCAATTCCAAAGAACTGTCTTCCAGATTTATGCGCGACGCTTTGCTTCCTCTTACGGGTATAAATATCGGCGTGGGCGTGTATCTAGCGACCAGCTGAGGCCAGAGAATAGTCGACGAGAGGTGTGGTCATTGGGATGAGGATTTACTAGATCGTACTTGTAGACTTGATGAGGCTTAGGTAGGAGTCAAACTCGTTGGGAGTGAAAAATTGACGTGGTGGAGTATTTCGAATCATTGCCTTGTGGGCCAACTTCTTTGATATCGCGAAATTTGACTGAACTTGGCTCTGGGATAATATTTCACTCCAAAGTTCGTAGAGGACATCGCGGACAGGTGTTAATTCTTGCCCTCCATGCCGTTGACTCATCGACAATTGAAGTCTTCTTGGCTAATTAGTCGAAATCTTGGTCTTGGCGCCCGCAAATGTTTTAAGGTTGGAAACTTCTCGAAAATATCGGTCTCAGCATGCTCTTCAGAGACCTATTCCCCCTCTCGCTCCACGTCTCAGCCGCTTGTTCTTCTTTAAGATGTATAGCCCCATTAGAGCATCAGCCCTCCATAAATTAAGACCCCAACTTTGTACATTATGACTTAATTTCTTCCTTACGGGTATACGTAGCGTCGTAGATTTGTACTAGATGATGGCCAGTAATGAATGAGGTAAACTCCTTTTTGCAATTGGGGTGATGCCTTTATCGGTCGTTGAGGCGGGATTATATGTGGTTAGACAGAGGTTGAGGACCTCAGAAGATAATGGTGAGTGCTGCATGTTTGAGAAGTCGTCAAATAGAGATATGCACGTGCTTGCTTTCGACTTCGATTCGGATGCGATTCTTCTTGTTTATCTCAGACATGTAGAGCTTACTGAGCGATTCCACCGGCACGACTGGAAGGAGAAGAATTCGTCTTTGACGGCGTGGTGCTGTTGTACATTGATGACGAAGGCATGCCCGGATAATCAAAGGTTTTAAATTTCCCTTTGGTGGGTACTCACGGAGGAGGGTCGACTGTTTGAGAAAGAGAGCATACCTCGTAGTGGTATTTGCAAATGAAATCTAGAGTATGATTGTTCCTATTGCCAAAAGAGTCATCCAACATGTATACATAGCACCGGTCATGTATCGTAGCTAGATTTCTGCATTCACATTAAATGGGTTAAAAAAAATGTGTCCATGGTAATTGTGAGATCAAATGTACCCTAGGTATTTCAGCTTGCTCGCATAGCCTCTGCAAATAGGCGCAATCCGCTGTACATTTTCCTTTCTTGTCGTAAATGAAAGATCATGTAAATGACTCGTCTTTAGAAACTTTGTCTCAACAATTTCCCTCGGCGCGGTACATAGACTGATTTGTCTGTCTATGGGACATCTCTCCTGCTCCCTTTAATCCTCCTAAATTTGAATCCATGCTATCTAAGCTTAGTGAGCCTTGATTTGCGTGGTTCAATATCGCAATCTTACTGATATCTTGGCCGGAAAATACACACGCAAAGATAGTGACGCGATTCATGAAGAATTCCTCGGTCAAATTACACCAAATTACCCTTACGGCTTTGGTTCAGCTACCATCCTTCCTTATAGTTAGACTTGTAGGCCCTTTCAAGGCCAAGAAGCTCTCGTGTATGGATCAGGTGGTTAAATCTGGCTGAGAGAGTGAAGAAAGCTGATTGATGTTTTACATACAAGTATGAACTAGGATTTCTGGGCAGGAACTTGTATGAAGCAAAACCCGGCGACATGTATGTTCGACAGCTCCATGCCTTGAACGAGACCTTGTTTTTTTGATATCTCTTGGCTCCATCGAATCATTCAACTGCTGTAAATTGAATCTACTCAAAGACTGCGATGCTATAATCAAAAGCCGACATATAGAACTCTCGAATCCCTGACCCATACTCTGTACTGTAGCTAGTACCAGGCTCTCAATGTTTCCAATGTTAGCCACATTAAGATCAATTAAAGACGCACAATTTTATTACATAGAGTGTAGAGAGCCCAGCTATTCAATGAGAATGGCCTATCTCCCTACGTCGGTCAAGGAAATATTGACCTCCAATTTCCTAATTTTTCCTCATATTTGGTCCGTCAATCATTTCCACTCAACTCATTCAGACCCCCATCAGAGAGTCTGAATTCGCCGTAGAAACTAGCGGGTTAAAATAGTCGCGTTGGCAGGTAATCATTCTGGTACACACGTAGAAAAACCCACTAACAAAGTTGAGCGAAACATCAATCTGATTTGAAATGATGAATTGTCTTGCCGCAGTCCTCCTTCTCACAGGCAGAAAATCGCCGATTACGGATCGTTGGGTAATTTCAGGCAATTTTAAAGGAACCTCTATTTACGATGTCTTAACTGTTCATCCGAACCATGGATTGCCAGTTCCGAGCAGCGACTCGGGCATATTCATGACCCAGAGAAAAGGCGATCAGCCCGGTACATATCTTGCAGCATATTGCTCATCCAGGTTGGATAATTATCAGATGTATTATAGTATTACCAAAGGTACGAAAAGTCTAATGAAAACAGCTCACGAGGGGATAAGTGAAGACGTCGAATTGGAAAGATACTGCTCACATTTGATCACTAAACTCTCTCAATCACAACCCGATATGTGCAGTGTACATATTTCGAAACTCAGAGATCCAAAAGAATGTACCGAAATGGTATTGGTTAGTTTAGCATTTCAACGGAAAATTTCACTACATGGAAAGCTTGGATTAACTTCCACCTTGGCCTATCACCACTCCCCCGCCGTTATATTGGATAGGCGGATTGAGGTAAAAAATGTCATTTTGAATGGCGAGTTTTTTGTCTTAAAAAGAACAGAGTGGAGAGAATATGCACTTGCTTGGTATCAAGGCCATCTCCATGAGTTCAATAAATTAATCGGGACAAATTCCTGGTACTTAACAAGTAAAATCGGCCACGAACTTCAAAATGGAAAATTTATTTCCGAGCTGATTTTGAAGAACCACCCTGACATTGTTTCATTTCAAGATCAATTGCTCGCCCTTCCACCATCATCTGATGCCACCTCGTCCGCCTGCTCGGGTTGCTCATCAAATGATTTGCGATTCATGAGTAAACACGCGCCGAGAGAAAAAGGACCCACAGTAATTGTTCCAAGACTTGCCGCAACAACTGCAGACGGGTATCTTTCTGGGGAAATAGGGTCGGAGAAATTTGAAGATATATTCGATAATTATAATCCACCGACAAATGCTGTCATGTGTTAATGATCTCAAGATAGACTAGGGAGCCGCAGAAATATGTCACACATGTCGATCGTAAACAAGCATTCGATATGGATCTGATTAGATTATATACTCTTAATTTGGCGTCCCATGGGCTCATAAAGACTTCTAAAATCATAGTTTTTTCGTGTATATTTTTTCATTTAAATTCCAAGTAAAATGACATCTGTCACGCTCCTACTGGAACCAAAGTACAAGTATGCCTCGTCTCATCTAAATGACCAGAACCATGCCGAAATGCATCTACGTGTTGAATCATGACGAATCCAGCAGCCCGAAATAAAAACACAAATAAAGGAAACTCCCACGCGAAATCCCGGATTTGGAAAGAATAATTAAAACAATCTTCCTTCCATCGTTCTGTCTCAGCCGCCACAGGCCCGAGTCTCGATTCCAGTCCCTCAATCCATGCTAAATCTCCTGGGCTTTCCATCAATGACCTCCAAGTCGCAGGTATCCCTATAATTCTCCAACTAGTCATGTTATAAATTGTCAAGGATTTTTAGGAGGAAATATCTCGAAGAACAAGTGTACAATTTCGGACAAGAATATATTGATAGTTGTCGAGGATATCGAATTCTCTTCTCAATATGAATTAATAAAATATAATTTTTCGATTACTTAGTTTAACATATAAAAATAAGCCAATCCTTAAATACAGATTCCCGAGGCTTTAGTGATCCCGAACTCCCAGTGATCTAGCTACAAACAGCCACTCAATTACCGCATGGTATCATTTCCTAGCCATTGCATTTCAGATACTACTGAACCTCGTTTCCCCTAGCTGAGCTTAATCGTATGCAATAGAAACAAGTAAATTGATCTTGATGATCAAACTAGAAATCTAAACCTTCATACATACGAAGTCTATATTTCCAACAAGTCATCGCATATATTCCACTCTCCTGGACGTATTCCCCGAACATCCGCCACTCTCTCAATCGGAGCAGGGTTTCCAGCGTCGGTGCCCTCCGTCTTCCACCTTTCACTCGCCAGTGCCATTCTACATTGGATAAGGTGACTGATTGTGTTTCCTCTACCACACTCACAGTTAAATATGGCCGTCGCATGACTCAAGCGACAGTAGTATGCCGCGAAGTCGCCATTTATAGTTAGAAAAGAGATTAGGCAAGCGTGATCATTCTCGATGATATTTCCGGGCGCGCATTGTGAATTTAGTAATAATGGGTGTCGAATAATAGGACACAATCTTTATTTGGATGTTCGTAAAGCAAGGATGCTGGAGTTTGGGCTGTAATAATGATTATTGTTGAAAAGTAGCACCCTACTATGAAATTATCACCGACAAAGTACTAATGTGCAAGGGAAGAAAGAAGAAAGGTTCAAAAGAATTTTGATTAACTGGCCTTAGAATCTGGCAGGATTAAGTCTTCTATAAGTACCACACTCAATCTCGCTCCCACACGATCAACATGGCTAGCCTGATACAGCATCTAGAGTGTATTATCCCTGCTACGCACTGACACATTTACAATAACTAGGATGATTTGATTTTAAATTTGAATTTGAAGTATTTAACATGACTGGACAAACCTATCATATATTTAGACGCGACACGGGTAGATGGGCTCTGAGAGCTCATTGCTACCTACATTCAGACCCCTGTTAAGACGATCATGGTTAATACAATATTTTTTCCGTTACAGACTTTGTTCCCATACATTTACCAATTACACAATTATTGTTCTTCAATCTCTGAATATTATCTTAACCAGGGTTTTTTCACTAGATTGGTGCTAACAATGCCGCCAAAAAGGGGAATTTCTGAGGAGCAACAACGTGCTTTGCGACAATGGGCGCACCGCCAGGTCCCAAAACCAACATAAAAACAGTGCATTGAGTGGTTCTTAGCTGAGTACAGCCATCGATTAAGCCAGTCCATAGTCTCCGAGTCTTTGAACAAGACCTTCGCGAAACTCGACGAAGCTACAAGTACTACTGTGTCAAACAGATTACCCTAAATTTAAAAATTGTGTCATGATGTCTTAGTTGAGTAGTTTACAAGCAAGTAAACGGGGCTGATGCATTAAGGGCAATAACTAAGTTATGCAAATGTTACAACTAGCGACAATACAGATGGCCAATTTCATGCGCACAACTCCCTGGTTGTTTCACTTTCTCTATTGCCCGTGATAATGTAACAGCCAATTTCAGAACCATGTATGGAACGGAGATTTGAGCAGTTTGCATGGGCTATCTAATAGTCAGTCTATATTTGGGATTAGTAGGATACTCAAGATGTATATAATACCTAGATAGATTCCTCATGGTAGAGGATAATCAATTCAATCAACTCTGAGAGAGATTCATACTAGTATAACTTGTGATGGGCAATCAACAAAACAAGATAGTAAAGGAATGGTGGCCAATTACTGTCTATTTTCTACATACATCTCGGAACTGGCCACCGAGGGGAGGCTACTTAAGGTGTCCCAACTCCCAATGCGCTAACCTCACTGTTACGGTTTACCCGTTGTTTAACCTTAGGTGAATACCTAAGCGTATTGTTGAGGACTCTGAGGATAAGACTGTTGGGATCGAAGCAATGTCATAGCACAGTGAATATGGGCAATGCGTAGCCGTGCGATAATTATTCGACCTAAGAAAAAGGTATAAGCAACGAGACTCATAGAGTGGACAAAATGTTATAAGTACCTTGTAGCTGTAGTTAGATTTCTCTTCTTCATAGAGTTTATTAAATCGATTTTTTCATCACCAACTCGGTTTCTATCACAGTATAAACTCTATCATTCACATATATGGCCCGTTATTAAGTATATCGCATCATTAGATTATTGTGGCTTAGGGAAATTTTCAATTTATCGGAATAGAACGGTTAGCAGATTAATCAACTTAGGACTGCCAAGGAAGTGGATGCCAACATTCGCTCCTCCATCAACATCAACGGACGGGATAATTAGCTCTGGACGATCGAGTCGCCTAAGTGAATTATCATTCAAATCAGCACAGGGATTCGAAGAATCAATAAGGGGTCCCAACATGGACAATCTTGAAATCGGAACGGGCTTCATTGCAACTGGTATTTCAAGCCAGGAATCGATGCAACATGAAGAAACTGAGACAGACATGCAAAAAATGATTGAAGAAATAAGACGAAGGGATACAGAACAAAGGAGGGATATGGCAATGTTACAAGCACAAATGAACCAAATGATGTCAACCATGCAGAAACAGTTGCAGAACAATGACCAGGTACCCCTGCAGCCAGTGAGACCTAATCCTGGTCATCCATCAGAACAAAGGGAGCCATTAGGCAAAGAAAAACCATTGAAATGGCCGGAAGCTTATGATCACAAGGATAGATCTAAGTGGACTACCACACACGGAATCCTTCGGTACATATATTGGCGCAATGTAGAGGAGCGCAACATACTCGAACCATCGGATTTTTTCATGCAGCTTTACAGCCATGCAGTGACTGGAACTGCCAAGGATATGATCACTGGCCAATTCCAAGATATGCTTGCCAACGACGCAATATGGGATGCCTTAGGCTTACTTCAGGCCATGGATGACGCCTTTTGTAATAGAAACAAAGAACAATCTGCGGCTGCGCTTTTCCATGCATGCCGACAATTTAGGGATGAGAACTTGTCATCATACCTACCGCAATTTCAGCAACTACTAACACAAAGTCCCAGCTCAACGGGAGACAACAAGAATAAAATGTACCAACTTCGAAATTCGCTCAATAGAACAACAAGGAATCACATGATTGGTCGTTCTCAACCGAAAACCTTCCGTGAACTTATCGAGTATCTATCATTGTTAGGTTCAGAAATCGAAGAAGTTGGTACAACAAGAACTAAAGAGTACCTCCTTGGTCAATCTGGGTACTTCGATGATGGAACACGGGGTATTGCAGGGGGGAAATTACTCGGAGGAACTACACAAGGGAATCTTTATCATCCAACTGTCAAAGACAACATAAACAGTAAAGATCAAGATGGTGATACAAGGATGACCGGTGTAAATAAAGTACGTGCAAAATAGGTTTCATTTGCCGAGTTGAGTCAACGCAGAACAAATGGTGCATGCCTTCGGTGTGGAAGAAAAGGGCACATTATAGCAAATTGTAATCTACTCCCAGCTAAACGTCCCGAAACTACAGTCCAAGCTGTAACGTTCATCGAAGACAATACTGCTGTGGAAGGTATCATTGTAGGGGAAAAGGAGTTAAAAGGTAAGCTCCTGAACAAAGCCGTGTTCAGGGGCCTGAAAGGAAAGTTTCGAACATAACAATAGGCTCAAATGAAATTGAAGATAAGAATGTAGAGTACTCTATGAATGGATCGTCTTTTATTATAGACACTGTCAAATTGGAGCGTAGGCGTTTGACCTGAAACGGAATAGAAGGGCGAGAAGAGGTCGGATGGATCACGATGACTAAAGATCTACTGGAGATAATTTGGAGAACTAAAGGTTTAAAAATGGGTAATATAAGTGTCTAAAGAGTCTAAAGGTACGAGCAAATACTAGTGGTGACTAAAGGTGCTAAAGGTTACTAGTGGTGACTATGAGTGACCAGAGGTGATCCGAAGGTGGTGGTTGTGACAGAAGACTAAGCGTGAAGAACTCTATAGCTACAGGCCAAGCCAACATACATATACTTGCTTTCCTCCCACTAGCTCATCATAACATAGGCCCTAAACTAGTACCAACATAATAACCAGTGCCAAGAACTATTCTGTTATCATAGCAACATCAGAAGAAGGGTAAAATTATAAACATAAGTTAGGATAGGTAGGAGAATCCTTACAGACACTTTAATTAATGGAAGTTATTCAGTACCTACTTTAATTGACAATGGATGCAAATATCTAGCTGCTGTTAGCAACTCCTTAGTACGCAGAGCTAACCTTCCTCGGATAAAAATTCACCCACGAAAGCTTACCGAGGCTACAAAAAATCAGCACCACAAAGAGTATATTACGGAAATGGTTAAGATGGATCTAGACGTTGACAGATACGAGCGCATGCTATATGCATATGTAATACCAGAGTTATCTCATGACTTGATACCCGGGTAATCATGGATGGAGCGGGAAGATGTTATTTATAGCGCAAAGGATCATTTTATGGATATTGGGGAAGCTGTAGTAAACAATCGACCATTGAGAGTTTGGGAAAAAGGGCAACAGAAAACAACAAATGCATCTCTACTAACTGCAAATATCAAGAGTTTGTCAGCAGGGGTATTTCTTGCAACAGTAAGGAAAGCCAGGAAGGCAAGCGCTAGTGAAACTCAGCTTTTTTCCATAACGCTAGCAGACATTCAGAAAGCACTCGCTCCATCAAAAAAGTCACCTACAAATTTGGAGAGGCTTCCTAATTGTTATCATGAATTGTCACAAACCATCACTGGGATGTCGTGTCGCACCCAGGCAACCGAGTTATGACGTGCATACAATAATACAATTTAGGTATTGTAATGGTTACAGTGTTGTGATAGCAACAGTTGCCATTTAGAGTACTAGTTAGTTACTGTGTTATGGCTGTAAACTACTACACCCTTGGTTATAGTATTGAAGCTCGTGTACTTTAGGAAGCTCTAGGACTGGATGTGTACTGTAGCTTTTTGTCTTGTAAATTACTCATGTTTTAGGATCTAATTATTAATCTAAATATCTCGTCCTCATTATCAGCCTCTGTCTTCGTCTTCGTCTTCGTCCTCGTCCTCGTCCTAGTCCTAATCTCCGTCTCCGTCTTCGTCCTCGTCTTCGTCCTCGTCTTCGTCCTCGTCTTCGTCCTCGTCTTCGTCCTCGTCCTAATCTCCGTCTCCGTCTCCGTCTTCGTCCTCGTCTTCGTCTCCGTCTCCGTCTCCGTCTTCGTCCTCGTCTTCGTCTCCGTCTCCGTCTCCGTCTCCGTCTCCGTCTTCGTCTCCGTCTTCGTCTTCGTCTCCGTCTTCGTCTCCGTCTCCGTCTTCGTCTCCGTCTCCGTCTTCGTCTCCGTCTCCGTCTTCGTCTCCGTCTTCGTCTCCGTCTCCGTCTTCGTCTCCGTCTTCGTCTCCGTCTCCGTCTTCGTCTCCGTCTCCGTCTTCGTCTCCGTCTCCGTCTTCGTCTCCGTCTTCGTCTCCGTCTCCGTCTCCGTCTTCGTCTCCGTCTCCGTCTTCGTCTCCGTCTCCGTCTTCGTCTCCGTCTCCGTCTTCGTCTCCGTCTTCGTCTCCGTCTCCGTCTCCGTCTTCGTCTCCGTCTCCGTCTCCGTCTCCGTCTCCGTCTTCGTCTCCGTCTCCGTCTTCGTCTCCGTCTCCGTCTTCGTCTCCGTCTCCGTCTCCGTCTTCGTCTCCGTCTCCGTCTTCGTCTCCGTCTTCGTCTCCGTCTCCGTCTTCGTCTCCGTCTCCGTCTTCGTCTCCGTCTCCGTCTCCGTCTTCGTCTCCGTCTCCGTCTCCGTCTTCGTCTCCGTCTCCGTCTCCGTCTTCGTCTCCGTCTCCGTCTCCGTCTTCGTCTCCGTCTCCGTCTCCGTCTTCGTCCTCGTCTCCGTCCTCGTCTTCATCCTCGTCCGTGACATGAATTTGCAAATCTTTTCCGTAAGGAATTAACTGATGAGCTTCCACCTCACAGGCAAGGATGTGATCACGGGATTAGGCTCGAGCCTGACAAAAAAATACCATCGGGTCCCCTGTATGGAATGTCAAGGGATGAATTATTGGTACTAAGAAAGACTCTAACAGACCTACTTGACAAAAACTATATTCGTGCAAGTAGTTCACCAGTAGGGGCCCCGGTATTATTTGTTCGGAAGCCAGGTGGAGGTCTGAGATTTTGTGTTGATTATTGCGCTTTGAATTCCATTTCAAAAGCTGACCGTTATCCACTACCGCTAATTAAAGAGACAATGGCAAAATTGAGTAAATCAAAATGGTTTACTAAGTTAGATGTAAGATCTGCATTTCATAAATTGCGCATTAAGCAAGGCGATGAATGGAAAACAGCTTTTCGAACGCGATTTGGCCTGTTTGAATGGCTTGTAATTCTGTTTGGGTTAAACGGAGCTCCGGCATCTTTTCAAAGATACATCAACAAAGCTTTACGTGAGTATCTCGACGATTTTTGTTCAACTTATGTGGATGACGTGCTTGTCTTCACGAACGGAGACGAAGAGGAGCACGAAAGACACGTGCAACTTGTACTCGAAAGGCTTCAGAAAGCTGGACTAGGGTTGGATATTGACAAGTGCGAATTTGGTGTCAAACAGACTAAATATCTAGGCTTCATTATTTCTGCAGAGAGTGAAAATTCTTCCATCAAGATGGACCCAGCAAAGGTAAAGGCCATATCTGAATGGAAAGCCCCAACAACAACAAAAGGACTCAGAGGATTTTTGGGATTTACCAATTTCTACCGCGGCTTTATCAAAGGATTTTCGAGAATATGTGCACCTTTAACGTCCCTAACAGGTAAGGGTACACCCTGGAAGTGGGGTCCTGAACAAAATAATGCATTTGAATTGCTGAAAGAAAAGTTTATGGCAGAGCCCGCTCTAGCTCAATGGGATCCCGACCGTGAAACAATGTTGGAAGCAGATTGCTTTGGTTATGCACTTGGTGGCTGTTTACTACAAAAACAGGACAACGCCACATGGAAATCAGTGGCATACTACTCTCGTAAGCTAACTGGTGCAGAAATGAACTATGAAATCCATGATAAGGAACTCCTAGCAATCGTAGCATGCATGAAGGAATGGGACGCAGAGCTGAGAGGCCTCGCGAAGGCTTTCACTATCCTTAGCGATCATATGAACTTGAAATACTTCTTAACCACGAGGAAGTTAACTAAGAGGCAAACTAGGTGGGCTGAATTCTTATCTAGATTCAGATACACACTATTGTATAGAAAAGGGGTAGATAGCGAACGACCAGGT
This sequence comes from Blumeria graminis f. sp. triticale, assembly GCA_905067625.1. NCBI lineage: Eukaryota > Fungi > Ascomycota > Leotiomycetes > Helotiales > Erysiphaceae > Blumeria > Blumeria graminis. The sequence continues at coordinate 11,736,162 of LR898468.1, read as the reverse complement.
GCACTCTCGAGAAGAGATCAAGACAGACCCAAGGAAGGCGACCCACGACTCTTAAGCCGCGAACGCCAGGTTTTAATGCCAGTCAATGTTTTAAAGCTGTGTATAAACGGTACTTATGTTGCAGAAGGCCACAAAATATTTATCAATAAGGATTTACAGGAACTTTGGAGCCAGGCAATAAATAGCGACAGTACATATATTCGGATCGCAAATGCAATCGTAAATGAAGAGCGAGCTTGGCCAAATGATATCAAATTACAAGTAGAAGGTTCATCGGAGCCAACTGCAATTAAGGCAACGATTGCTGCTTGTCAGTATGACAGCAACATCGGAGTAGTGCGTTATCAAGGACGTATATGGGTACCTCACTATGAACCTCTTACAACAGCAATTATCCAAAACATTCATGATTCAACCGTATCTGGCCATCCCGGAAGAGACGCGACTCTAGCACAAGTTGCTCGAGAATATTTTTGGCCTGGAATAAGTAAATCTGTTAAACAATTTTGCAAGAATTGCCACATTTGTGGGCGCTCGTCTATCTGGCGCCACCAAAAACAGGGGCTACTCAAAACACTTCCTGTGCCCAATAGATTTTACCAAGAGCTCTCAATAGACTTTATGGTTGACCTACCTAAGTCAGATGGTGTAACAAATATCATGGTAATCACAGATAGGTTATTAAAATCGGCGACACTGGAAGCAATGGATAAAATGGACGCTGAATCTTGTACCAAAAGGTTCCTAGAATGTCACTGGCGCTACCACGGATTTCCAAAAGCCTTAACCAGCGATAGAGGGACGAATTGGACAAGTTAATTCTGGAGAAGATTATGTGAATTGGTTGGAATAAGACAGAGACTAAGCACAGCTTATCATCCTCAAACTCATGGTGCAACGGAAAGAATGAACCAAGGAGTTCAAACTTACTTGCGAGCGTATGTATTGTATATCCAACATGATTGGTCTAAATGTTTAGCCGCTGCTCAACTTGCAATCAACAATCGAGATGTTGTGTCTTTAGGAGGCGTAAGCCCATTTTTCGCAACACATGGATACCATGTTAATCCCATTCAAGTCGTTGCTGAAGAGTCAAATATCCCCGTATCTACAGGAAAAGAGAGGGCAGAGCAATTTGTTGAGAAATTAAAAAATGTTACAACCTACATGCAATCCGCAATGGCAGCTGTTCAAGAACGCTACAAAGATTTGGCAGATAAAAGGAGACAACCAGCGCGAAAATATGTAGTAGGTGATAAAGTCTGGCTACTTCTACGAAATATCAAATTAGAAAATCAACCTTCAAAAAAGTTAGGGTGGCAGCATGCAAAGTATACAGTCACAAAAATATTTTCGCCTGAAGTGGTTCAGCTTAACATACCTGGAAAAATATATAATCGGTTTCACGTGGACTTGATTTTACTAGCTGACGAAAATCCTTTGCCATTGCAATCATTAGAAGACGAAAACCCAGGTCCTATTATAAATATTGATGGAGAGGAGGAATATCAAATCGACGAAGTACTAAGGTGTAGAACAAGGAAGGGCGAAAGAGAAGCCTTAGTCAAGTGGACTGGAATAGCACAACCAGAATGGACATCGCTCGTAAATTTGCAAGCTGCCGAAGCACTCGATGTGTGGGAAAAGCAGTGGGGCTCAGCAGAAAAAAATAATGGGCCAGCCGTAAAAAAAAGAGGGAGAAAAGGATAAATTGGGGGGTAATGTTACGGTTTACCCGTTGTTTAAGCTTAGGTGAATACCTAAGCGTATTGTTGAGGACTCTGAGGATAAGACTGTTGGAATCGAAGCAATGTCATAGCACAGTGAATATGGGCAATGCATAGCCGTGTGCCACAGACCAGTTTGTGATATTGTATTGCACCTGGCCAACCGCCCCATGAATACACTCAGGAATAGGGTTAGTGCGTTGCGATGGTTACAGTGTTGTGATAGCAACAGTCACTAGTCAAGATACTGATCAGTTGCTATGTAACAGCTGTGGGCTATTGCACCCTTGATTATAGTGACCGGTCTCAGGTACTTAAGGAAGCTCTTGGGATGCATTTATACTGTAGCTTTTTGTCTTGTATTTTATCTACATCTTAGAATCTCGCCTCTGTCCTAAGTCCTAGTCTTCGTCTCCGTCTCCGTCTTCGTCCTCGTCCTCGTCTTCGTCCTCGTCTTCGTCTCCGTCTCCGTCTCCGTCTTCGTCCTCGTCTTCATCCTCGTCCGTGACACCGTGCGGTATTTATTCGACCTAAGGAAAAGGTATAAGCAACGAGACTCATAGAATGGACAAAATGTTATAAGTACCTTGTAGCTGTAGTTAGATTTCTCTTCTTCATAGAGTTTATTAAATCGATTTTTTCATCACCAACTCGGTTTCTATCACACTCACTGTCTATTCTACTACACCATATCCTTGATATTCCGAGTGGGCTTGTCATAGCAAATGTCACGGTTTCAGTACAACATGCTTGGGCGATCTTGTAGGTACAGTATATTAATTATAATTCTCTAGAGAGAGAATTCCTATAGCTAGAATACAAATATATATACACTCTGAGATACTCCTCTTCTGTAAGGTTCTCCCTATATCCGGAATAACATGGAATCCTCGACAATACCCTAGAAGATTCTTGATACACCTGTGGTCCTCATGAACCTTCAGTATGCTTCCAGAAAGTTCATTGAGAATCTTCTAAGCTCCTTGTATTCCGAGATCCTTCCCGAAGATTCCCTTGCATTCATTGCCCGCGCTAGCCAGCGTAGGCTACAGGAATCCCTAGGCTTAACAGCCGTTACAGCAAACCTGGGTCGTATCGGCCCATGATTCCATATGAGACTTGCTGCAACAATATCTTGTTTCCATATTTGTTGCAACCCTGTATTTATATGGCCAAGTTGGACATCTCTTTAGATAGCAAGCCTAATGACGTAATAATGATAAGTGTCCGTGCGAAAATCACTAGGAGATAGGCGCAGCCTGTAACATAACTTTACTTAACATACTGCACTATAAATGCAGGCTGTAAACTGGCCTGACCTTGAGAGTATTAGAGCGATTAAAGACGGCAATTGGGAGTATAAAAGAGGCATCAAAGGTGCAAAGTAGCCTAGATAGCTGGATTAGATAATGATATCTTTTTAAACAATATTCTCTATGTGACAATATTTTTCACAGCCCCAATTACATCGTCTTAAGGGGGACTATTCTCAACACCTGTCAGCGGTGTCCCCTACAAACCTCCAGCTCTCACTGTAGAGTCTGCAGAGCCGAGATTGAGTAACAAAGTCCTCACTTCGAAGAGGATTCCCAATCGCTTTCGCGGTCTGTATTGTCTTCATCTCTCAACACATTCCCCTATCACCATTATCATGAAGCTAACCACGATCAGATCAGATGGTAGGGTCGGAGCTCTACTCATCACCAAACCTTGATCACGGAGGAAAAGCCATCCGATGAGTTTCCGGAGCGTACCCAGCACCCGATACGGAGATGGTGGATTGGATCAAGTCGACCTCAACTGTTACAAAGAAGGGAGATATAGATGAATATGCGCACCTCATGTGGTCCCGGTGTCTAGGCCTTGCCTGGCTGGGACTGCAGGTTTTTCGAGACTTTTTCCCGCGCACGCAGTTTCCATTGCTACCATTTTTTTTTTGGGTAGAAGATTCCATGGAAAAGGTGGCCGAATTCCACGGTGTAAGGATTCCTCTTCCGATCCTTTCTTCAGGATATAATTTTACCTTTCTTCATATGTTGCTATGACAACAGGACAGTTCTTGGCACATGGTATCATGTTGATATTATGTTAAGGTCTATGTTAGGATGAGCTAGCGAAAGGAGGGCAGGTATATATACAATGGTTTGGTCTGTAGGCATAGAGTTCTTTACGCTTAGTCTTCTGTCATAACTACCACCTTCGGATCACCTCTGGTCACCTATAGTCGCCTCTAGTTACCTTTAGCACCTCTAGTCACCTCTAGTTACCTCTAGTACCTTTAGTTATCATTAGTACCCTCTCGAACCTTTAGACCTTTTAAATACTTAGATTAACCATCTTTCAACCCTAAATTTCCTCCATATTATCTCTAGTATACCTTCAGTCATCTTTCGCCGTCCATTTAACATCTTCTAGCCCTTCGAATTCGCTCCAGCTCAAACGTCTAGACTCCAATCTGACACACGGGTAAACACTTAGCTGAATGGCTATTCATCAAGGGGGATATATCAAGGATCTTTCAACAAAAGAGGATAGGAGCACTGTACAAGGTGTGGCCTGGGTCAGGGAGGAGCCCAATGTGCTAGATAGCCATAGACTCATGTAGCACAATAAAAACACACACACTGTACATAACCAGCATTAAAGCCAGAAGCAACTAAAGAAAAAAAAGGAACAATAAATGCCCGAGTTACAGTGCCCTGCGCTGCATCCCTTTCTTCCAAGCACATCCCCTTCTGTCAGGAACTGAGGATAGAGCAGCACCCTCATATTCTTTCCCTACACTACATCTGAATATTCTCTCATCTTAGAGCATTTACCGGGTTACAATGGTTGCTATGGGTTACAAATGAAGTAATAGAATAGCAGCAGGCGCACCCCTTGAAGCCTTAGTTGCTCTGGTTACTATGATGTATATATGGATTGGGTAGAGCCGATGTAGAGAGCCACGTCTCGTTTTCCGTCTTCCATTGACCTTGTCTCTTGTCCTAGTTTCTCTTGTCCCTTGTCCTTAGTTATAGCTAGAATCCCGAATTAATACCTTAGTCTATGACAAATCTTGTCAGATATCACTCGCACTTCTAAGTTATCCATAAAACACAACCCCTGGTACCCTCGAGTTTGACACCTTCCTAGTTGGAATCCATCTTAGCCTGGTCACCTCCCACCCTGTTCATTGTTCGGCAGACTGTAACATCTGCTTGTAGTTAGGAATTGGAAAAACTTCTGCCATCCCTTCTCCCCAGCCATCACCTTGGCTACAGGCGGGGCCAACTTCTCACAGCTTCTCCATTGTTGCAAAGCAGGTCGACACTCTGAAAAATGCCAGGGCCTCTTCTCTCGGCCGCAAACTTATTTCAGATCTTCATGTTCGTGGTTGAAGCGTCACTGGTAGTCGGCGTAGTCCCCGTGGCCAGTCCTTGCCGCAATTAGACGGTGGTACACCCATCTTGGTAGAGCTAGTTCCGGTGGCTGTTTGCAGCACATGAAGAGGTCCAGATCTTTATATTGTTCAGGCCGAAACTCCTGCCACCACTCTTCCACGAGTTGTTGACCCCGCATTTTTACTAGTTTCCCTAATGCCGCAAAGGTTAGATTTTAAGATTCTCCACTGAGCAAAGCTTTGGTTAGTGACCAGTTGTTGAGAGATCTCAAGACTGATTTGGCCAGCTCATAGGCCTCTTCATTGCCTTTGATCCCAACATGGTTTCATGGATAAACGTGGCGGAAACTTGGATGGTGTCTCATGGGGAGTTCCATTCTAAAACACAACTTGGGGTTGGATCAAGTTCTCAAACAATTAGGACAGGCTCAGGAACATAGGGTCGTTTCATAGGGATTGCGTGGTAGTACTGTTCGAGATAGAGCTTAGGGCCGTCCCATTATCTGAAGTACATATATACCCTGTCGGTAAAAGGATCACATTTGGGTAGTGTGAATTGTTCTATGTATTTGCGGTATTCAGGTTGTTGTTAGGACACTGACAGGGATCTGACTTAGCTCATTAGCGAGGCGCTTGGAGTAGAGGAAGAAAGGGTAGAGGGTGATAAGGAAAAGGAGAGACAACGTTTTATATATATCGAGATACCAGTTAATTGACATTATTCACCGACTTCGTGACGGACAGCTGACTTCGTGACAGCACCCAATTTGTATTACTTCGTGTTTTAGCAACATACCCAGCGTGAAGGAGTATTCTTCTTCACGCAACGTCATTTGTTTACACTCATACCTATAGTTCACGTACTTATCTCTTCTCTAAAGGAAACCACCGTTATTTTACCCTTCTCACCTACTACTTATTATTGTTGGAATAAAATAACAATTGTTATACTAATAAAGACTTAACAAAATTACAATACACATATCCAGTGATATATACACCATTCATAGTCCACGGGTGATCCAGCTCTGTAGAGCCAATACTAATATCTTCTATTTGTGTCCTTTGCTCGTGTCCTGAACAGAGCGAGTGATCTATCTTCCCGCCTCCTGTTTAATATCCGAAGGCCACCATCACGTGACCTTGATCTTCCATAACACAACATGTCATGCAGACTTCCTGCCCAACTGGTGACCACTAACAGTCAGGTAAATATGTGACCCGTACATTATTTTCCCCGTAATCATAATGTATATATTAAGTCTCAACAATTATACCTTTACCTCTTCTGTGAACCCTATACCTAACGCTGACTTTATACCTCCTACTCTTAGGAATTGCCACCATACTCCACACCTGTAACCTACTTGTACCAAACTCGTACCCTACGGAATACTGATAACACGGCTCCTTGAGATTGGAGGTGCCAGAATCTCAAATTAACGTATCTTTTGTGATGGTGTGGCCAGAACTGCTAGCTATCAAGGCCAAACCTTCAGAGATAGCTATCATAGCAATTGATGGCTCATTGCTATCCGAATTTTCATCTAAAGTTGCAGTATTGGCACAACCTTTGCAATTTATATCTCAATCCTTGTCTCTGCTTTGCTATCAACATGCCGCCTCTGACATAATCATAGAACAACCATTGGTCTTGCTCTGGAACGTGCTCATCCACTTGTGTGTATTCAGTTCTGGCTATGCAAGCAATTCACGGATGAGCCTGCGGAGGTTGGACAAATCTATAGATTATAGGAGGGGTAATGTCAGGAGTACCTACTGGATAATCTATATATGTGTACATAAGCATCACATAGTGTTCTATTATTCTAGTCTGGCCTATTGGCCGAGTGGTTCACCTATCTCATGCTTGATGTATGATGGCAATCTCTTGCTTGACTCTCTCATCTTGATCCTTGTCTCTGCTCCGCTGTCTACATGTAGCTACTGTGAACACGAAGGGTGGAGATGAGCTGGGTCGAGCTTGGTGGATATTTCGGCATCGATGGCTTGGGGGTATTATCAGAGGGTTTAGTTTTATTTTTTTAAATCATATTGTATTCAGCTATCTAGCTATGACAATTAATTTATATTTTTAGTATTTCCTTCAAATCAAAAAAATCAATGCCCAATATTTCGCCTTATTACACTCTCATGCCCAATATTGTTGTGCCTATTTGTCTCCCTTGTATGCTGACATAATTTGGATGTCTTCAAAAATTCTAGAAGGGTTTCCTTCCCCCTTTTTGTCCTCAATAATTTTGTAATGAAAGTGGTTTGATATCAGCAAATGCTAAGTCCCTCTGTTTCTGGAATCTTGTACAATGAAGTAGTAAATGTCTTGTGGTTTGCCTATTTAAGTTGCAAAAATTGCAGCTTTTATCTTTCACTTTTCCAATTCTGTTTAGGGAAGCACGGGTATTTCTGATACCTGTTCTTGCCTGGAAAAATGATGATTCAACCATTCTGCCATGATCTTGAAAATTAAATGGTTGGAGAGAGAGGTTGGGTGTATGCATTTGGGCTTAAATTCTGTAGAACTTGCCAAGTCCTCTACTGTTGTCAGGATCTCTTGGGACTTTGTTACTTAACTTGAACTGGAGGCGCTAAATCTTGGGCTCTTGATGGTAAAGAAAGTATAATAACAAATAAAGACTTGGTTCTTGATTCTTGATTATTGGGTATCTAGGGAATAATACAAGATTAAAAGCTGGAGAGCTTTCTACATGAAGATACCTCAGCTACTTTTACTTCGACACTATCTGCTACAGACTACAGTAATCTAGTTCCAGCCCAATTCCTGTCAAACTCCTGAGAGTGACCTAGAGTCTGATCGAAGCCCATTGAACAGGTAAGAGTACAAAATATCATCCGGAAACATCTAGAATCTAATTGCCAGAGTAGCTCAGAATTCCATCGAAGTAACTGGAACTTGTCTAGAGGGATACCAGCCGAAGCTAGGATCAGACTCTACCTCAACACCATAAATCTATCCATGACATAGCAGTAGCCATATAGTCTTAGAGCCAGAGGTTGGCAGGATAATATCTCCACATCAGTCAGTCCGTGACAACTGTTCGGATTAGGTCCTGGTCAACAATGTCTAGCCTAATTGTGCTATGTTGCAGGCTACTGTTCCGATTATTCATGGGGTCATCATCAGGGTTTTGAGCAGTTTCGGTTTTGGTGCGGGTTGTTAGATTGATACCTAAGCGTGTCTCATAGTAGTCAGACATGCGACTCGAGTAGCATATGCACGGTAAACCTCAACCCCAAAATGATGATACGAATCAGGCTTTACATGCTACGTCCTGTATGGCTAGCGTGGCTGGAATACGGGGAGCTTACCTGTAGATAGATAAAGATGTTATAGCCCTCTGATAGTTGGGACAAGTCTTCTACAATATTATATTGGAACCAATACTAGCCTCTCATTAAGCAATCTCATGAATTATTTCCAATGTCTGTGATAACAGACATATATACACAAAGTTGACAAGAAGTTTAAAGTCGATAATCTACACTTCCTACCCTCCTCTTCTCGTGAAACTTCTGTTTGCCAGTCATTATGCCAAGCATCTAGAATGTATTCTCTTGCCTTTTTTTTTAGAAAGGAATGATGTCACGGATTCTAGGACAGGTGCTGGAGCAACTATGTGGTTGATGGTAGTAGATAATAATTCTAAGGAGAGAACTACTACAAGATCTATCTACACATGTATATATACAAAAGAGCCTCATGTTCTGCGACATCATTGCACTATCAATTGAGGAGGTTGTGTCCGATCTTGTATATTCCCAGCCAATAGCTTCTCACCGACAAGTGGTGCCATGTTGAGCTGCACTGTTGAATCGGATGCTATGCAGATTCCAAAGCTCTGATATTAGATCGATCAATCGTGCGCACCCTAAATCGGACCAAGCCTATGTTAGCCGACATAGGCTACAGGAACCAGCTGTCACAAATGAGATGTGAATCTGTCAATATTTGAAGCTGTCTTTTTTGCTGCTCCTCTTGCAAGCAAGTCGGCAAGTTCATTGCCCTCAATACCAACATGAGCCGGGCACCGGGTAATGCTTAGACTGCAACCTTTTGCTAGCCTTCGAATTTGGTGAGAGTCGTAGGTAGTTTCTCCCATAATCCTTTGTAAGCTTGCTTGACTATCACTGAAAATTTGGTACCTTGCATTAGGCAGCTCCTTTTTCAGACGCTTGAGAGCTTTGTAAATGCAATAGGTCTCAGTGTCAGTAATTCCCATGGAGTTTTCGAGATTAAATGAGTAGCTTGTTAGCTCTCTAGTGAATGGCTTATAAATTACAAAGCCAATGCTACTCATGTTACTTTCGGAGAGGGATCCATCTGTGTAAGCAATAGCCATATCAAGATCTAAATTCTAGATGAGGCTCAAATATTCCCTATGAGCTGAAGTTTTGGTCATGGATAAGATAGTGATGACCAGTGGGGGTGAGTCCCATGGGGCCATCCAGGCTGAGTTGTATTCTTCAAGCATTCGGAACTTTGAGAATAGTTTGAGAAACATCCCTATTCTTGTTGGTTGGTTAGTTGTCTTATCTGCTTGATCAAAGATTCCAAGGTCCAATTCTGGTAGTGTATTCAACTCATCCTTCAAAGGCAACTACATCTGTTGCTGCATAGGGTGTGTATTCTGAAGTTGTAATAGTCGAAGGGCGTAGTTGAAGGCATGCTTCTGTGACGACCAGAAGGGAGCACAGGTTAGCAGATGAACAAGTCGAATCAGGTAAGGACTCAGATCTGGAATATAATTCATAAGATTCTAAACTAAGGGAAGAAAATAACAAGAGGTATCTAGAGATATACATATATACATAATTTACATTTGGTCCGTGCGTATGTAGGATCACAACACAATACTTGGAAGGAACAATAGTATTAGAGGCCCCGAGGGTCAGGAATACAAGGCCGTAACAGCTTCATCAGTTTGATTCTTGTTATGATAGGTCTATGATTTGTGTGTACATACAATTTGTGGGAGTTCGCTGCTAGTGATCACAGATGTGCTGCTGGGCCGGACAGGTCAAGAAGAGGAGTGGAGAATGATCTCTGTGGAATGAGGAAAGACTGAATTGCTTGCTCTATCTACTGTGGAGGAAAGCTCTCTACTTATAGTCCCTAGACTATTGCTTACTAATTATACTAACTCAACAAAGCAGGAGCAAACAGAGCAAATGCATGCAGTCGCGTGACCATCATAACTGGAGCTGTGCACTGTAGCTATGTGGGTCTAGGCACAACAATTCTTGTTGGCAGGATAGCTGCTTCTACCTCGAGAGTCTTGATAGGGCTGTACTGATAGGCACCAGTGATAAGAATTATAGCTTGATTCTGGAGCCTCTGACATTTATTGATGAGCATGCTAGATCCCACTCTTCCCTGCCAAAGTATTGAGCCATAGTCTGGCACTGAAGTGACACATGCTATATCTTTGTGTCGAAGTACTTTAAATCGAAGCCCCTTTGCAGATGATGCTAGTTGCTTCACTCTTCTGAGAGCCCCATTGGCTAGCCGGAGTCTTTTGTCTACAAGTGTCTTGAAAGACAGCTTCCTATCAAACCAGAATCCTAACCATCTAACCATTTCACTTGGATGTAATACAACACCATTTTGCAATATAAGTGATGCTGTCAGTGGCTTCCTATGTTGGGAGAAGTGGATAAGCTCAGTTTTATCCATCTCAAAGGTGACTGATAGCTTGTTAGGTCTTAGGATTAAGTCATCTGTTGCAGCTTTTAATAGTCGGATATTTTTGTTCACTGATGTTGATGCCACTGATATTGATAGGTCATCAATGTAGGATAGTTGGAGAAAATTAAGTGATATTTTCAATGGGTACCAATATCTAATAGAGAGCAAGAATAGCAGAGGGGAGACAGGGTTACCTTGGGGTGTGCCTGTGATCGGAAATACTTTGCTCATCTCTCCATTAAAGCATAACTGCATTTTTCTACCTGTCAAAAAAAATTTTACCCAGGAAATAAAATTGGTGGGGAGGTGTAGCTTCCGAAGCACTTTGATCAATTCCAAAGGTTGCAGCCTATCAAACACACCAAGAATGTTAAGGAATACAGTTGATACAACTCTGTGCTTGTTTTTGTTCTGTTCCACAAAGTGTTGGATGTTACGGCACGTCAAGGAGGTTGTATAAGTTATTACATTGCTATCAAGAGGTACGCTTGTAAAGGCAATAAAATACAAACAGAGGAGGTAGCTACTCTCGACTCTCTCTAAGATATCTCCCTCGGCTGTGCTCAGTCATCCAACGTGATGCCAAGGCGCGCTAACCCGTATCCCCACACGCACGCAATACGGCTCTCACGGATCGTGACATTACCCCCCCCTCCTGAAGAACTGCGACCGCGCAGTTGTAGTCATAGCGTGATCGTCTTCCAATTCAGAGTAGTCGTTGATACCATTGTTGTACGCCTCTAGCCACCTCGGGAGTAGTCTAGGTGGTCCCCTGGCTGTTGGGCAGCGTATATGGAATCTCTTGATCATATGAGGTGCTGTCATAGCGTCGGAGCAGGGGTACCATTCGAGGTCTTTGTCAGCGCCCTTCCATCGAATCTGGTACTGGAGAGTGTTGCGATAGACTCGGGAGCTTAGTATCCCCTCAATTTCCCATTCGTCTTGCTCAGGGAGTAGTTGAATTGGTGCTGGGGCTTGTCGAACCTGTCCTGGTAGTGGGTCCTGTACGAACTTCCGCAGCAAATGGGAGTGAAATACAGGATGGATTTTCCATTCTTCCGGTAACTTCAACTCCCAGCTCTCCCCAAACTTCTTTAGTACTTCAACAGGGCTATACCACTTGTCTGAAAGCTTACGTGAAGGTCTGCTCATTTTCCAGTTTGCGGTAGAGACTAGAACCATGTCTCCAACTTCCCAATCGACTTCCCGACGGCTACAATTAGCTAACCGCTCCATCCACTCCTGTTGAATCTTTTGCGAGGATTTAGCGAATTCCATTGCATCCTTCATAAGAGTTGCTACGCAGAGAGCATCTTCTCGATTCAAGGTCTCCGTGGCAGTAGCAGGAGGCTCAGGGTTATGTAAGTCCCACAATGCACGCGCCTCGTAGCTATTGAGTAGTTGGAATGGTGACAAGTTGCCAAGAGATTCGTGAGGTAGCGTAAGCTGAGCAATATCCATAATTGGTAAGAGAGAGCTCCAATTGTCTTGGTAGTAGGTACAGAATGGACGAAGTCTCTGCTTGATATACTGATTCATGACTTCCGCCTGGCCATCAACGTTGGGGTTATATGATGTAGTCAACTTGACCTTGGTGCCGAGAATACGACAATATTTGTTCCAGAAACTTGATACAAACTGAGGTCCGCGGTCGGAGACTATGGAGTCTGGCATCCCAAAGTGACGACTCCAGTGGACAGCAAATAGCGTCGCCATCTCCTTTGCCGTGATGGTCTTATGGCAGGGGATCGAGACTGGTTTCTTTGATAGTCTGTCCATGATCACGAAGGCAGCGTCAAAACCGTTCTTATCTAGCGGTAGCTCCGTGAAATCCATGGTCAAATGCTGGTAAGGTCGCGCAGGGATTGGTAGGGGGTGGAGGAAACCAGGAGTCTTATCTCTCCTCGCCTTCATACGAGCACAGCTGCAGTTAAAGATATAACGAGTGATATTGACCGTCATTCCGGCCCAGTGATATTTGCGGCCTAAGAGGAGCTTGACCTTACTGTTCCCAGCATGCGCAACTTGAGGTTGAGCATGTACGTGACGGATTAAAGTCATACGGAGCTCTGGTGGTTCCAGAGGAACCTCCAGCCGCCCATGGAAGAAGAGCTTACCGCTAGCCAGCGTGTACTCGGGGTGATGCTGCCGAGCCTTCTCGCGTAGAGTTTCAAGCTCCTCCGATTCCTTGTCCGCTGTAAAGACTTGGTCGATGATATTGTAGTTTTCGATATTGTAAGCAGCTGTCGACATAGCGTCAGGGGCCTCTCCAACTAGAAACTGTTCTTCAGGGAGCTCTAGTGGTACTAAATCGACTGGTGAGACAGTCTCATGGGTGCCAAGCAGTGAGATTTCCACATATTTATGGTCAACAATTTGCAGGTCAGCTAGTTGCGTCTGTGCCATTTCCTGGAGAATTTCGTTACTGATCTTATCATTGGGAATCATCTGTTGGTTGCGTAGAGCACGCTTCTTAGCTTCCAATGGTGAGAGGTCTTGATCTCTACGGGAAAGTGTATCTGCCAGGGTGTTTGTAACTCCTGTTTGGTACATGATCTCAAAGTGGAATTGGGCGAAGAACTCCGCCCACCGTGCTTGTCGAGCGTTGAGATCTTTTGTTGACATAAAGTACTCCAAGGCGCGGTGATCGGTATAGGCGTGAACCGTCTTTCGCGCACCCAGCAACTCAGGTTTGTACTGTTGGAAAGAGCGGAAAATCGCAAGTAGCTCTTTATCATGGATCGGGTAATTCAGCTCTGCGTCTATCATGGTTTTAGAGAAGAAACCGACTGGGTGGAACATTCTGTCGTCTTGAAGTTGTGAAAGCACGCCAGCCACTACCCCATCAGAAGAGTCAGTTTCGAGTCTAGTTTGCTTGAATGTATCGTAGTGACACAAGATAGGAGCCGTCTATAGGGCGTGCCGGAGACGCTCCCATGCCTCCTTGCAAGCTCCACCAAAGTGGAAGGGGACGTCTTTTCCAGTCAGTAATGTGAGTGGTCGGCAAATACTGCTGTAGTCTTTGATAAATCGACGGTAGAAGTTACAGAAACCTAGGTAGCTTTGTACGCCGCAAACGTTGCTAGCATATTCCCAATTCTTGATAACCTCAATTTTCTCGGGGTCTACCTCAATCCCGGTGGTACCAATGATGAAGCCCAAGAATTTCGTACGTGTCACGCCGAATTCAGACTTCTTGATGTCTGCCTGGAGGCCGTGGTCTTGCAATATCTCCAATATTTTTTGTATGTGAATATCATGCTCTGCTTCTGAACCTGAGTAGATCAAGATATTGTCAAGGTAAGCTGAGCAGAAGTCGTCTAGGTATTCCATTAAGATATTGTTGATAAAACGTTGAAAGATGGCAGGGCCATTATTCAAGCCAAATGGGAGTACTTTGTACTTATATGTTCCGTAACAAGTGCGGAAGGTAGTGAAGTCCTCCGAATCTTTTGACATACGTATTTTGTGAAATGCCTGCTGAATATTGACTTTGGTGAAGATCTTTGCTTTAGAGATTCTAGCCATCATCTCATCAATCAAGGGAATAGGATAGGGATCTTTCTGGGTAAGCTCGTTCAACTTTCGGAAATCGACACAAAATCGAAGCCCACCGCCAGCCTTCTTTGCCATAAGGATAGGCGTAGCCCAGGGCGCGTTTGATGGTGCAATGAACCCTTTATGGAGGTTCTCAGTGATATAACGCTTAGCTTCAGCGAGATATTCGTCTGGCATGCGTCGGAGAGGCTCTGTTGTAAGCGTGTTATCGCCGATGAGTTTAATTTCGTGGTCGACGGCGGGTCTCCTCGCAGCGAGGTCGTCTGAAGCTCTGGTAAAGAATAGGTCCTTAAATTCCTTCCACTTCTCGGGGATGCGCTCTGTAACTAACTCATTGTTCTGCCGGTATTTAGCTTCGCGAGTTTCCGCCGGGGAGAGACCTGCATCAAGAGCCGACAATTCCACGGCAACAGCGGCAAGCTCGTTTTGACGTCATTGGATCTCATCTTGAATATCTTTGAGGGAGGCGACGAGAACTTCCGAATCGTCGTTATGGGCCTTCTGGTGGTGCTTCCGATGCAAGTAGAGCTGGTGCATTGAGGCGGCGGAGATCAGGTTGATATCAGTCTTATACGGCTCGTTTTTAACTCGGCGAGTTGCCACGACTACGGTCTGGCGTTGGAGAGCTTGATCAGCTTGCTCGACTCGTGAGCCGGGATCACGGGTGGTAGAGGGCAATTTAGCCAGTTGGTGATCAGCGAGTAGTTCATTCATTCTTAGGAAGCCTTGCTTAAGTTCCCTGACAAACGAGGAGGGACGCTTTTGAGTCTTCTTCGGTCGAAGGGAAGGGGGAGTTTGTACACTAGAGAGCTCTTCTTCAAACAGAGCATCTCGTTGTTGCTGGTCAAGTTGGTGCTGTAGGTTCACCATGGGCGTCTTGGGAGGTAGGAGTAGCTCTAGACGCCTATCAAAGTAGTGCTGAGGTGGCATATCAAACGGCCACTCTAAACGGTTTTTCGTACAACGATTGTAATTCTGCTTGAGTTTGTAATGTTCTAAGAACTTTCGGCCGATGAGCACATCGTTGCTTCCCAGGTCGGTAATCAAGAATGGGAAGTTGGCGCGGCGGCGATCGATTGTGAGGGTAAGGAGAATTACGTGGGTGATAGCAGCGCCGGCCTGTCTGTTATTGCCAGTAGGTATAATTGGCTTGGGGAGAGTAAGGAATTTGACGCCTAAAAGGTCACGAAGTTGGAGAGCGACAGAGGTACGAAGCGCCCCAAAGATATTCGCTCCGCCGTCAATATGTGCAGTTGTTTTGATGAATGATCCATTTCTACCTAATTCAATACTAACTAGGAATTGTTTTCCTCCAGTAAGAGAACGGAAATCAGTATTCAAGACTTTCTACAAATCGAGGCATTTGCCATGAGAGGAGACTGTTCCACGGCTTAAGAGTTTCCCGACAGCTCGTCAACTTCAACAGGTTGTAGGCCGTCCTCGTCGCCGTCATCGTGCTCTAACATTAATTCCTCCACCGATCTACCAGTCAGTTCTGCGATCTTTACGGCGTTGGGGCAATCCCTAGCCCAATGGCCTTCCTTTCGGCAGAGACGACAGGTATTGGTAGCGCTGAGAGTACGGCGTATGACTTGTGGTACGGTCTCAGGAGTGGTAGGGAAGCGTACAGCGGGGGTGTTGCGAGCAGCGTCAGCCGTCTGGCGCTCAGCAGTCCATCCCGATTTTTTCAAAATACTCGGGTTTCTGCTAGCATTGTTTCTGACGGCGACAGCGGCTACCTTCTTATGGAGAGCATCCTCGGCGAGGATGTTGCGAGATTCTAGGTCGGTGACAGCTAAGAACTCGTCGAGAGTAGTGTAGTTGTTGCTCATCTTGTACTTCTCAGTCATAATTTGGAGCTTTAAGGCAGGAGAGATTTTCTCACAAACGTCATCAAACCAACGAGCCCTGGCGATTTTACCAGTGATGGCTAGTTTGGTGAACTTGATGCGGAATTGATTGTTTGTCATATTACTAGTCAACTTCAAGTTGCTGTAGGCAGCTTTGGCTTTTTGGACACGGTTGTGGTCGAAGAAACGTTGATCTAGGGCAGCGAGGACGTCGGCAGCACCCTTGAATTCGGTGGTAACATCTGTATCCATATGCTGAAGGATAATAGTCTTGGCCTCTCCTCCAGTACACTTGAAGTACGCCTTAACCTGGGAGTCTCCAGCACAGAAGTTACCAGAGAACTCCTCAATAAAGAGCTTCATGTCCATCTTCCAAGCATCGTACTCAATCTCTCCATTGTGGTCGGTAAAGAGGAGGCGGGGATAGCGAATCTTGTGAGAATCGACAGGCTTGACAGAATTGTCAATCTTTGGGAGGTAGTGATCAATAGCCAGTTGTAGGTCTGCAGTAAGTGCGCGAGACTTTCTAGCAGCATCTTCGGTAGCTTCGACGGCGAGAGCAGAAACAACTGCAGTCTTGAGCATCTCGTTGATTGCCGCCAACTGGCTGGTAGAGAATGCTTGGTCCACCATTGTGTGTTCGTCTTCCTCCTTGATTGTATCACTCTCAATAGTGCTCAATATGTTCTCCTCCACTGGCGTGGTATCGCCTTTCTTCTTCTTTTCTTCCGCGGGGTATCCAAATCGGGCTGGTGTAGAGAGCTCTCGATTGCTTCGGCGCGGTTGCATATGGGAGGGACCGCTCTTCGTGTGTGTAGTATTGAGACGAACGCGCGTAGGTAGGGAGGGGTTTGCAGAGGTCGAGATTGGTAGTTGAGGATGCGCGCACGAGGCTGAGGGCGAGGCTGAAGCGCGAATCCGTGTCGCAAAGTCGCAAAGTTTGAGGTACTGTATCAAAAAGGTGATGCCAATAGAGAGAGGGAGTTCAGCTTGCTCCGAGACTGTCTGCAATCGAGATATGAGGCAGAAGGCACCTGTAATTATACAGGTAAGGCGGGAGTTGTAGGAGTCGTACCAAAAAGGTGGTGCCGACGTCGAATTTGTTCCGAGTGGTTATTACTGCTTCCCAGCGAGGTGATGGTCTTTTATTATGTTACGGCACGTCAAGGAGGTTGTATAAGTTGTTGTTATTTATGCGACAGTGGAGTTAAGAGTATACTGCATACCAGCTATATATTCAGCTGCGTGTGGATACTTGCTCTCGAAATCAGATTCCTTATAATATAAATATATATATAATTTATTGTGTGTTTTATAACTACAACTATTGGTGCTCCTTTTCTTGTTCTTACAATTATCTACACACTTTACAATTACGGAAAGTGTGGAATTCTAAGCGAGACACGTGATACAATTACAGATTTATCGCATGACTTTCAACATAAGTTATTATATTGCTATCAAGAGGTACGCTTGTAAAGGCAATAAAAGACAAAGAGAGGAGGTAGCTACTCTCGACCCTCTCTAAGATATCTCCCTCGGCTGTGCTCAGTCATCCAACGTAATGCCAAGGCGCGCTAACCCGTATCCCCACACGCACGCAATACGGCTCTCACGGATCGTGACATTGGAGCAGTACAGCTGCTTCAGTTGTGGACCTTTGCTTACGTCCCCCCATTTGGCTCTCATACAATAATTCATTTGTTTTGTTAGCATGGAAAGATATCCTATTGGCATAAATTCTCTCCAGTATCTTGGATAGACATGGCAGGAGAGAGATTGGCCTATAGGCTTTTGGAGAGCCATAGTCTTTCTTGTTTTTCTTGGGTGTTATTATTCCAACAGCATGTTTACATTGGCTTGGATGCTTTCCTCCATTAAAAGGTTGTGAGTAAGCCTGGTAAAAAAGTTGTGGAATGGCTGACATGGCAGCTCTGATGATTGTCCAATCAAGCTGGTCCAACCCTGGTACTGTGGCTTTGTTAGGGGCAGCATTTCTAATCTCTTTCATTGTCAAAGGTGGCAAGTCCCAATGAGCCCCAGTCCCTGACTCTGTTGCTCTTGGAGAATGAGTAGTTGAGGTGAATCTATTTGTAGCTACTTCATTGGCAGATTGTGTGATATCCTGCGGAAATAATGAGGTTGCCAGTGCATCACATTTTTCTTCAAAAGAGGAAGCTATCATCTCTCGGTTGTTGTCTAACTGATGGTATCAAAGAGTTGGTACAACCTTTGTCTGAAAGCGGTCTAGACTAGAATAATTGTAGGCTGTGAAGATCATCTTGTCTTTAGCTGAAGCCAGAAAATTAAACCAGTGGTGTCTCTTGTTGTGCTGGATTTTGTGAAAATACTTATTCCTTGCTGACTTTGCATCTTGTATTGCATGATGACTTAAGCTGCACTTTTGATGGAGCCTTAGCTTGTGGAACAGTTTACAAAGTTGAGTTAGCTCTTCTGTCCACCATGGCTTTGATCTAGTCGAAGGTCTGGAATATGGGATTGACTTAATGTCAGCATTATGGATTACTTTCTCCTTAATTGAAGCAATAAGTTCAGTACTGTTGGTGCTGACTGCATGGTCCATTTGATTTTGGAGTTTTATTTGCTCTTCCCTGACTGCTTTATCAAAATTAGGCCAGTTAGCTTTCTTGTGGTTAAATTTTGATGGGAGTCGCCTATTTATATTGGCTTTCTCATGTGACTAGTAAGGTAGAAGTGTTTCAAATATTATCAGTTCATGATCTGATCTAGTTGATTCACCATACCTACAGTTCTACCACTTTAATTTTTGGAATCTAGCTGCAAAGGCTAGATCAATTATTGAAGTTCTTTTTGAGTTAGACCTGTGGAAGGTGCCTCCAAACTCTTCAATGATGGCTGAGTTGGTGATTATTTGGGCTTTAGCACCTTTCAGATACCTAACCAAGTTGTTGGCTAGTAGGGAATTATTTTGAACCTCTGGATTCCATGAGGAGTGGTGTAGATTGACATCTCCCAGGAATAAAAATGGCTTGTTCACTTTAGGGCTAAGGTCTAAGAAGCACTGTAGTGTTAGCTGGCTTATGAGATTCGAGGTTGGCTTTTCATTGTATATATGTACCACATAGAATGCCTCACTAGAAAGTCTTACTTCCAGAAGTTGAAAATCAGGATCAGAAACCATGTCAAATCTAGCAGATATATTGAGTTGACTAGACTTTTTGACATAAGTAATGACCCTGGGTCGAATTGTATTAGACATTAATGGAAGGAAGATATTGAAATCTGAATGAGTGATAGGCTGATAAGCCATTAAATAATTATTATAGAACACATAGGGTTCCTGTATGAAAAGAATGTCTATTTCCTCCTTGAGAGCAACCTCAAAAAGGGACTGCAAGATCTCTCGACCCCTTGCAGCATTGTGTTGGCCAATTTTAAGTGTGCCTAACATGTCAATGCTTTAAAGAAGTCGCAGTCTTGTCTCTGGAAAGCCAAGTGTGTATTTGATTTGCAGTTGGCACATTGAACTGCATGATGTATGCAGCTCTGGGTGGCCCTGCATGTAGCTCATTGGTGACTGGAAGTTGTGTGTTTGCCTAGGCATATGGCACAGACTGGTTCTTTGGCACATCCTATTTCATGGTACCCATAGCTAAGACACTTCCGACACTGGGTCTTTTGGGTGGACTGCTGAAAGTTAACCACTTTAAGGTTAAGGCCTCCAATGAGAACACCTGAGTTAATTAATTGAAATGTCTCCTCCTCTGATGTGACAGAGAAGGCAATTGATGCTCTTAACCTCTGTTGGTAGGTTCGGCTGAGCCATCTGGGTTGGCCTTGTGTTTTGATCCCCTCATTTAATGCCTGGATTGGAATTGATGTTTGCACACCATGAAAAACAAGCTTTGGCCAATGGGTCACCCTTTGGGCCTTGTTGATAGGCCATCCTGCAAAAACTGATTGCCACTTGTCCTGGTCTAATAATATTTTGGTTGGGGGTGTCACGGACGAGGATGAAGACGAGGACGGAGACGAAGACGGAGACGGAGACGAAGACGAGGACGAAGACGGAGACGGAGATTAGGACGAGGACGAAGACGAGGACGAAGACGAGGACGAAGACGAGGACGAAGACGGAGACGGAGACTAGGACGAGGACGAAGACGAGGACGAAGACGGAGACGGAGACTAGGACGAGGACGAGGACGAAGACGAAGACGAAGACAGAGGCTGATAATGAGGACGAGATATTTAGATTAATAATTAGATTCTAAAACATGAGTAATTTACAAGACAAAAAGCTACAGTACACATCCATTCCTAGAGCTTCCTTTAATACACGAGCTTCAATACTATAACCAAGGGTGTAGTAGTTTACAGCCATAACACAGTAACTAACTAGTACTCTAAATGGCAACTGTTGCTATCACAACACTGTAACCATTACAATACCTAAATTGTGTTATTGTATGCACGTCATAACTCGGTTGCCTGGGTGCGACACGACATCCCAGTGATGGTTTGTGACAGGGGGTGAGTCCATGCATGTCAGCACAACGTTCCCCTTCACAGAGGTATGTACTCTTGAAATGGCTCTTTTCCCCAAGATCTTATTGATGCTCTCTCGGATGTAGAAGGCATTGTAGGTGGGTAGTATTCCACCTGCCTTTGTTACCAAGGTAACAACATTCTCTCTTGGAAGTATTGCTGGTAAAATGCCAGTGAAAGCTGTTGGATCTATGTCAGGAATACTTGGTGTTGCTTGACAAACTGCTGGAGCTACTTGACATGTGGGTCTGTTTAACACCCTCATACCATTTCTTGGTTGTTGTGCAGGGTTGGATGTTGTAGCTGGGACATTTTTTCCCAGGATTTGAACATAGGTGGGGGTGGCTGGTTTGAGATGAGCTGGTATTGATTTCGGAGTTGATGGCTCACTTGGTTGAGCTGCAGTTTTTGGTATAATATTTGATGGAATGCGACCCTCCTCAGTAAAATTGCGGAAGATCTCAACAAGATTAAGCACTGAATCTTTCCTCATTTTGTCATCTGTAAAATTTTTTGCTTTTACAAGCAAATCTCGAGCCTCTTACATGGCAGATAGGTATGTGTGTTGGGATTTCATGGCTGGTTCAGCTATGGTGACAATTTTCCGGAACTGGACAACAGTTAGGTTTGTCTCTGACAATTTTCTTTTTTTTGTTTTTATTTGAATTATTTTATTTTGAGCGAGTTTGGGCTCAAGATCCTGGGAAGTAATTGGGTCACTGCTGAATGGACCATTTAAATTTGTTTTAGTGAATATTGTTGATGCAGTAATTGGTGAAGTAATTATTGGTGTCCTTCTAGAGCTCCACATGGAGGCTGAAAGTCTTGCTACATTTTTGATATTAAATGAGTGCTTAGCAAGTGGAGAAGATGAGAGGCTCGTCTGTGACTGATGAGGAGAAACCCATCTCAGCCATTCTTTGTTTTATCTTTTATTATATAATTGTCAAATATTGCTTTTTTTTCGGGGTTTTTTTTAGGTAAATGAAAAGAAATGAAATTTAAAATTGAAAGATCACGTGACCTGGTGTTAGATCACCTGATCACGCTTTAGGAACGCGTCGCGCGTCGCGTGTTGAGCCTTGGCAAGGCTGGGGCGAAAATTTTATTGTCCAGAGGGTCGAAAATCGCGTTTTGGTCGGAAACTGTTGTAATAAAGGGGTGCAAATGTCGAAAATTATATCAATGAGATACTGTAGACGAGGCGAAACCGAATATTGAATTTATACTGGCGTAGCTGATGGTGGGCGGAAGTTGTAGATGAAAATGCGATTACCGAAAGTTCTGCAGCTGAGAGGGGTTAGTTGCTTGCGTGTGGATGGGAGCTTGGTCTGAAGGGGTGTCAGTCATTTCTTTATCTACTGAAGTGTTCGTTGTATTTCCACGGATGCAGCCTACAGTGGTGCATAGGCCTATTCTTGCTGCGGCAGATGTGCTGCGGATTTGAGCTACTTGCCCCTTTGTTAGCTTTATGCCGCTTAGTCGGGGTCTGAGTGGGCACTCTGGGGCATCAGCTGGATGTGGATTGTTGAAAATGGAGACACGGAGTGTTGTGGACGTATGGGCCCTCCATTTTGTCTAGGTTCCCAACACAATCTTGTGTGTATGTAAGAGGTTGGAATAGGTAATATGGTAGCGCTTCAGGCTCCCTATTGGACATCTGAGCGGCTGTATGGCGTGGGCACAAGGAGGTTATTGGGGGTTTTCTATGCCTAGATGGCGCCACACTTGTTTATACTGTAGCTTAGGCTCTGTGTCGCTTACACTTGTACTTGTAGTGCACACTTCCCACACTTTTAGCCGCAATCCGAACATGACACTCTTTTAGTCAACTTCTACTTTCGTTCCATGAATATTGCGCCCATTACATTGCGCGATATTACCAACATGGACGATGATAGTGGATACATCTAGATTGGCAGGGATGTTGGTGTGGCCCACACAGCTTATGGGTATCCTCTGTATGCTCGACTGAGCCATGGAGACGGCAGCGTGGAGCACGGGCGCAGATACGCTGATTATGCCATTGAAAACATCTACCGCATTTAGCAATATTGACTTTCTTGGAAAGTTTACGGCAGTTGATACCCATCCCAAAAAGACGGAACCTTCTTGGAAGACGATAGCCTGTGGGGAAGCAAGCAATAAATCTGGCAGATTGATTGTAGGGAGATGCAATACTTCCCTTATTCTCGACTACAACAGTAGGATTGTTGGGAAATATACTCTGTACAATATTATATGGATAAATATGATGAAGTAAAGAACACTTCATATTTTACAGCTATGTGAACATTGGACTTATATATACATCTAAGGGAGAAATTCCCACTAGTCTCATGTGACTGTCAAACCTAGTGATAACCAGCCACGTCTCATCTACCATGATGAGCCAAGATACACTGTAGTACGTAAATATCCAAACGTATAGGCAACAGTAGGCGCAATTAGCGTACTCGGGACATTTGTAGAGAGAGTCGATCTTGTCAGGAACCTGAGACAAAACAGGTAATGGTTGAGTCCTAAATTCGAGAGTCAGAATTTCCAACAAGGATTAAACCCATTTTCTTCCTTAAGTTCCTTTAGAACGATCTCTGGGGTGATTAGCTCTTTGACGAGATGGTTATTTTTATCTAAAATTGTGAAAGTACGAGGTATAGATGTGATTATGTAACTATCCATGTTTTGAGCTTTTTCAATGCCCTGTACACCTGGAAACCTCCCTTCTCCAATTCCCTGGACAACAAGGTCTTCTAATCTTGTTAAGGCCGCTTCGGAAGATGGATGGAGGGCTAGGCCAGTGTCAGGGCTCGCGGGCGGTGGACTAGGACGAGGACGCGGACTAAGATGAAGACGAGGACGAGGACGAAGATGAGGCCAAGAGAGTAAGTAAATTACAAGACAAGAAGCTACAGTACAAATACAGTCTCAGAGCTCCCTTAAGTACATGAGGGCAGTCACCATAACCAGTGATGCCATAGCCTACATCCCTATCATAGCAACTAACTGGTATCTTGGGTGGTAACTGTTGCTATTGCAACACTGTAACTGTGATTTGAGAACACTCATGACACGGTTTGCCAGGTGCTACACAACATTACAGGGTCAGTCCGTGACAGCCAGATGGGACATGTTGCACTTCCTTCAGCATGGTAGAATTCTTTCCAAGGAAATTTCGGAGTTGAAGGAGGAGTAAGTACGCTGATATGAGACGTTCTGTCGCGTTTTCATCAAGGCGTAGAAACAATGGATTATCCAAAGGCAGCGGTTAAGCCTGTTTTTGGAGATTGGAAGGTCTCGGTTTCTGAGGGGTGCTAACTCCAGCATTGCCCTTCGGTTTTCTTGCAACGTTTGCGTATGAGTGCTTTGCATGGGAAACTGGATTCGGCTGGGTTGTCAGAAAGTGGGTAGTTGTTGAGGGAATTGGTACACCTTGCAGATGGTTTTCGAAAAATTCTTTTGCAACAGCTTGCATATGGGTCAAGAACTCGTTATATATTTTCTGCAAATGGAGGGGGTTGTAGAGGCAGCCGTACCACATGTGACATTATCCAATGCTGCGGCAATGCTGCCAAACAAAAGAGCTGCCTCCTGCGTTCTTGTGTTAGCAGCAGAAGTCGCTTGGTTCAGCGTTTCTGTCAGTATTGTTGGTGCCCTTATTACTAACAGAGGAATAGGTGGAGGAGGGGGGTCAGGCATTGTTTGTGGTCGTAGATATAAGTATGAAATTAAAACTACAGGGCTGTCAAATTGGAGCGTAGGCGTTTGACCTGAGGCGGAATAGAATGGCAAGAAGGGGTCGGATGGATTGCGAGAGATGACTAAAGATCTACTGGAGATAATTCGGAGGACTAAAGGTTTAAAAATGGGTAATATAAGTGTCTAAAGAGTCTAAAGGTACGAGCAAATACTAATGGTAACTAAAGGTGCTAAAGGTAACTAGAGGTGACTATAGGTGACCAGAGGTGATCCGAAGGTGGTGGTTATGACAGAAGACTAAGCGTAATGAACTCCATGCCTACAGACCAAACCATTATATATATACCTGCCTTCCTTTCACTAGCTCATCATAACATAGACCTTAACATAATATCAACATGATACCATGTGCCAAGAACTGTCCTGTTGTCATAGCAACATATGAAGAAAGGTAAAATTATATCCTAAAGAAAAGATCGGAAGAGGAATCCTTACAAGGGCAATTTGAAAGGAGTTTTTTTTTTGCATCAGATTTTAATTGCATATGCAGCTATCTAGCTATGACACAATATCAAAGAAAATTTGAAAGGAGTTGATGACTATGTATGTCACATTGAGACTGGACATAGTAATGAAAGAAAGTCTGCATACTAAGACACTTTCCCGGCAGCTACTCCGTAAACTGATCTCAGCCGGTACAGGCCACGGAAACTTGTTGTGATATTGCTCGTCAATGACCGGCTCTGTGCCAACAGGTGCATATGCACGTTGTGCGTTGACCATGGATACAACTGCTGCTGCTCCTGAGTCTCGGACTTGGGAGCGCCAGGTTGAGTCATTGCAAGGCAACAATTGGGGTAGCAATGTGAAGGGTCTACTGACCACTTGCGCTAGCCATAAGCAGTTAGACATTGCCGGACAATCACGGAATAGCGCCCTGAAGTATATGCAGACCTCGCGTGCCACCGGAACCATACAACTGCTCCCGCTCCTGAGTAGTGGACTCATGAGCGCCGGGCTGATTGAATGCAGAGCAATGATTGGGGCAGCGTTGTTTCACGGATCCGTAATTAGAATTTTAATACTAATTTTAATTCGTGATAAGATGAAGGGGTAGTTAATTAAAGACATCAATTTAATAATAGCTTCCCCTATACAATTAGTCGTGTAAAAAGTCATGTAAGGATATGCAAGAGAGTCATGAAGAGAAGGACAAGAACACAGCCATTAATGCGAAGATATTGGCAAGAATTGATTACGATTAATTCCGGTTGGCAAAGGCTTCTACTCTTGTATATAATAGTTCGGCGTGAGAGAGATTTACTCCTCACGCAACGTCTTCTTTATTTACCCTTTACAATACATTTGTTTACCCATCTCTTCTTCGGGAAGACCATTTATCCATTGCTCAGTTCTTCATCAGCAAGACCCACGTGTAACACCTACTGCAACTAGTTGCCCATTCATCTCTTCCTAGAGAAGACCTGTCATTCCTTTGACCCATTTAGAACCTTCAATTACCACCTAGATCTTTACTAGGCTATACAACGCACCCCGTGGAACACTATCAAACCCTCATCCCCGAGACGTTGTGATGAGTCAATTGATCACACACGCTAGCCATAAGCGGTTAGGTATTGCCGGGCAATTACGGGATAGCGCTCAGAGGTACATGTAGACCTAGCGCACTATTGGAACTATACAACTGCTTCCGCTCCTGAGTAATGGACTAAGGACTGCAGAGCTGAGACATTGTATGGGAACGATTGGAGCAACGCTGTGGTGTGTATACAAACCACAGGCGCGAACCATGGACTAGATTGCTGTCGTTCCTGAACAGCTAGGTTCAGGATTGCTCAGCTGGGATATTACACGTGAGTGATTGAGGCATTGCAGCGACGCGTAATCGGACCGCACGCACCAGCCACCGGAACAGCGGATGCCTCCCATGAGAGATGGACTCATGAGCTGCAGAGTTTTACCTAGGCATGCTGTTGGCAGTAAGTCATGAGAGAGAACATAGACAATGACATGGGTCATATTAGAGTATATAAGTAGTCTATGTTCTGTCTCATGAATAGTATTGGAAAAGTATCAGACATCTGCCAGTAACCATCTTACCAAATCAATCCATCTTTGAACAAACTTTGTGACACTTGCTAAGTAACTATGTTCTCATTTAACTCATAACCTTAACAAAACTTCGCGGCATTTCATTGCCGCTTCAATGGAGTGTGTGTGTGGAGAGGAAACATCACCTCTCCACTTCATTCACTGTCGACTGCATGCACGCCAGACGCGTCGACTACGAGGGACAATGTCGCATCACGACTTTACCCACAAACTTCTCGGGCCTAAGTGCCTCGAACACTTTAAAAAATTTGCGCAGGAAACTGGCTGCTTCGGGGGCCCACCTGCAACTCCTTCTCCAGCTCTCAGCGTAGACGGCAGTAACTAGATCATGCCACGAAGCATAACAGGCAGGAAAATGAAACAATAAGTGTCATTTTCCAACCACAAACAGGAGTATGGGATTTGGAATTTTGGTTGTGGGAGTTTGTGTGGGCATTTATTTTCTTTATTATAACTAGCTACTTGTTGTGTAGTGAGTCACGCGGTGAGACCGAGTCGGGCATGTGGGAAGCATGATCTTGGCTGTGTGCACCGGTCCTTGACTCCTAGGAGATTGTTACGGTTTGACCGCTATTAGAGCTTAGGTGAATACCTAAGCGGATTGTTGGGAATATTTACAACTAAGCGGTACTGCTAGTCAGGAGGTCGAAGCGTTACTACAACTAAGTAACACCTGGCAATGCGTGGCTGGGTAGCAAGTATTGTGCCTAAGGATAAGTCATCAGTCTGGAGATTGACGAAGGGGACCAATTCTTATAAATACCTGTTAGTCGTAGCTAGAGTTCTCTTTTCTCCTCATATAGTTTAATAAATCGATTTATTCACAACCAACTCGGTTTCCGTCACAGAGATATTGAGTATAGCTTAAGACTTCAAAAATAAAATAAAAATAAAAAGCTAAGATACTTGCACGTGATGCACAATTACAACAAGTCATCTAAGCCACATGCATCATGAACTATTTTCTTCTGCAGAAGGAGTTCACGCATTTAATAGCTGGGTGCGCGTCACAAATTTCTTTGGAAAAGCACAACAAATCTGACCAAAAGGGAATTGTGTGATTCAACTAAGTTCCCCCCTCCATATTGTTTATTTAATCTATTCTTCATTCAATACCATGTGAATACATGAGAGTTAAAGGGAGACTGGTAAACATGTATAATTTAATCTTCAAGTGCAGGATGATGAGATCCTGGCTTTCATTTGCTTTGTTGGGCTTGTTCAGGCGCCAACACGTGGGTAGTTTTATTTAGACTGAGCTAACCGGCACGTGAGGAGCTCACGTACTGTGCGCGGGCACGACGTTAAGTATTATAAATAAATAAAATAATGAACTATTTTAAAAACTAAATTGCTAACTTTAAAATGAAGCTGAATTAAGATAGACGGAGAGGCTAGTGTTTGTCAGAGGACAGGTCATGATCTATTTTGAGAATGGTATGAAATGAGGGAACGAGGTCATAGTCTTGTAAATAAATAGGAGCCTCTCAGTCATGTCTCTGCTCGTTAATTTAAGATTCTCGTTTGAATCTAGCTCTGAGTTCAGTTTGAATAAAACGCCACTTCAAGATAGTCACAAATATATCCCACTTGAGACAGGAGATCAATGGTTCGAATCCAGCAAAACTCGACTACTCTTCTCGCAATGTTAGTGTTGTTATGAATGCGCCTTTCACCCTAGTAGTAAATTGTCATTCATGTAGTATGGCATGCAGAGCCAGGGAAATGGAAACAGGTTAGTGATAAATTAGAAACCACCAATTGCTACACTCACCCGTAGATCACTCCTAAAAGAGACTAGCTACGGCGCTATCTAGAAGTATGTGGGATTGGTTAATTATCACGTAGATAACCCGTAACATAACATAACATAATAACACAATAAGATACCATTCGCATACTGTAACATTTATTGCCATAATTATCCAAGTATATTGTAAGCCCCCTGAGTAGTTACAACCATTCAATTGAAGATATCAAGTGTATGCAACCATATATGCCACCACCCTTCAATAAGTGTGCCTGGATAGCTAGGAGTTTGGAAAATTCTTTTTGGTTCATATTTATGGAGGATAATCAACTGTTTTGTGTAAACAAATCTATCTTATGGTGGTATTGGCAAGTGAACCCCAGAATATGGGCGTCTCAAAAGTCAAAAAGTCCTCTTGCACATTTACCAAGGGCGGTTCATTCATTATAGCTAGGCAGCCAAACACATATGATATGGATGTTTTAACAAAAGCCTATGCAGAATTACTAGAGGCACTCTTTGCCCGCGTTGCACCACCATTACTCCTTGCCTGAGTGTTTTCCCATGTATTATCCATGTAACTTACCATGGTACATGCTTTAGGTCACGTCATAGTAGATGCACGTGACTGGGGAACTAAACTGTGGGGTATTTAGTATATTTTTTTGTTTTGTTTTGTTCACTAACATGCTAGGTTACATGGCTACCATTGCACTTCTATTGGAGCTTAAGCACGTCTGGGGTTGGGCCAGATCAGGTTAACTACTGTGAAGTACAGATAAACCTTGTCCCACTTTAATGACCGGACCACCTCAGACTTCACCCATGTGTTGAATCATGTCAAGCCAAACCGTCCAGAGAACCCTCTTTTGACGCGCCCAAGCGCATATTCCTCCTCAGCCTCGGCCACCACGCGCCCGAGCCCTTGACATCCTCATTGACTCCGAAATATAAATGCTGTCCAAGATCTCATTGTTGCTCTAGCCTTGCACCTTCATATTGTACCATTGGGTTGTTTTTGTCATTGGGGATTTGTGTAATCCCCTCAGTGTATCTTCCCTCTTCTTCTTCCTTTGTACACGTCCCGTTTCCATCATGACTTTCCTCATTAGGGCGTGTGTAGGTAGGTGATTGGACAGGTATGGAGGTAGATCGCAGGTGTAGGATCGATTGAAAAATGCTTCGTCGCAAGTATAAAAGGAGTTTAAGAGATGTCGGATGTTTGAGTACGACCCCCAGATAGACCTAGGTCCATTCGTGAATTGTATGTTGGTGGTGATGACTTTTTGTTCGAAGTTGTTCCGGCTGTAAAATCTCTGCCGACTGATTTTTCGACCAAAATATTGAGTGCAACTCCTTCAAGTCGAAAATCCATCAACTAAATTTCATCCCATCCTTTTTCGTGACTGAATCTCGGCTCTGGGAGAATATTTCTGTTGGTATCACAGGTAACAATTGGATCCAATCAAGGGGTCTGATGTCAGTATATGTGAATGATGTCTATTCTTTCTTTCTAAGGAGATAGCAATGCTGTATCTATATGATTACTTA
Organism: Blumeria graminis f. sp. triticale; assembly: GCA_905067625.1. Classification (NCBI taxonomy): domain Eukaryota; kingdom Fungi; phylum Ascomycota; class Leotiomycetes; order Helotiales; family Erysiphaceae; genus Blumeria; species Blumeria graminis. Next base: position 11,706,257 of record LR898468.1, on the reverse strand, counting down.
AACAAACTAGAATTACACGTGATTATGCCAGCTCTACAGATATACTCCAAACACTGGCAGTTTCTCTCTTTCGAGAATAATTTCATAATTGTTGCCAAATCATAAATTGCAGATCAAATTGAAGGAAATAAATTTATCAAAATGAAAGTTTTGTGATAGGCCAATATCTTCATGCAGATAAATAAAGTTTTTCAGGAGTTCTCTTCACCCATCCCTCAACACGTATCATGAGGAAATTGGTATCAATAAAAGTAGTGAGTGCATTATTGAGAGCATTTTTAGTCATTGCCTCAGAAGGATTATCTTCTCCATTGATCCATTGAATTTCCATAATCTCTGAATGCTCATAGGATTTCCGAAGGGCCATGATGTCGATCATGAGTCGCTTCTCTTTGGTGCTACCAAGCTTGACAAGACATTCATAGAGAGAGTAAGAATCAGTACACACAACCATTGGAATTCTGGCAATCTCAATCTGGTTTGTAATTTTTTGTAGAGAGCTTATTATGACGTGAGCAATATCAACTCTGCTACTCATTGCAGGGATTTCAGATGCTAAAACGCTTTTGGTAACTCTCTTGGCCTTGACAGAAAACCAGTGAATGATATTACCTTTGATAACAAATTCATAGTCCATTTTTGAAGTCTCATTTGCTAAAATTATGATAGTTCCAATTTGTGAACTTAAGTCTTTGTTATTTGCAAACAAGCTGTTGTCAAAAATGAACAACTTCGCGCTGTTTAGTTTCAATGGAACGTAGGTCAATCCACGATCTACGTTTTTCTTTTGCCAGTCTAGACGTTTATTTAATGCCTCAATTTCTTCCTTTCCAGGACTTTGATGTTGGGCTGCACTTGACATATCGAAAGTTGCTTCAGGTTGACATATAGAGGCTATATAAGCGCCACGAGCTCTTTTCTCGACATAACTCCTATAATTATCCATCAAATCAGGGGCTATTCGAGCAATTTTCTTGGCTTGTTCTTTCTGACAAACTAGCAAATTTTTACCATTTTGGCTTAAGATACAGCCATTGAAGATAAGATCCTTGTCAGGAGTTAATCTTAATTTTGGTTTAGCAATGAAATTTGCCTTGGATCGTTCAGTTTCTTCATGCTCAGAGAACTCCATATCAGCCAAAATCAACATATCATCTGTCTTCATTCCAACAACACCAAAATACTCCTTGCTGTTGGAAATATCGCGCAATGTAATGGGCGCAATATTCATGGAACGAAAGTAGAAGTTGACTAAAAGAGTGTCATGTTTGGATTGCGGCTAAAAGTGTGGGAAGTGTGCACTACAAGTACAAGTGTAAGCGACACAGAGCCTTAGCTACAGCATAAACAAGTGTGGCGCCATCTAGGCATAGAAAACCCCCAATAACCTCCTTGTGCCCACGCCATACAGCCGCTCAGATGTCCAATAGGGAGCCTGAAGCGCTACCATATTACCTATTCCAACCTCTTACATACACACAAGATTGTGTTGGGAACCTAGACAAAATGGAGGGCCCATACGTCCACACCACTCTGTGTCTCCATTTCCACCACTTGCTATTAGTGATTAGTAGACATGGATTGTAGGTCAACGTTTCCATAAGCAATTTGTTTGTATGGTGCTTAAAATATGTCACCCACCAGTGTAGCCCGGCTTCTGGTATTCCATAGAGTGGTTTAACAAGATGCATGATTGTTTGCGGAGGGAATTTACTTTCAAGTTCTTTTGGGATATATGCTAATATTGTGCGATTAAGGTGAGTTTTAGCTTGCACATATGCTTGTGTAATATCCCTTGACCAAAAATGAATGCCCAAAGTGCACAGTGATGGAGCAATTGCAAACATGGTTTGTTGGCTTGAATGTTGAATTGTTGGAGCCTGACAGAGAATTTTAGCCTTACCTTTGTCATTATAACCTTGTATTACCAGTCTTGACTTCTCATATGGTGAACCAGTTGCTTTACCCTTGATTTCTCGAACCATTCTTGATTTAAAAATACGACCCATGTGTTTGTTAGGGTCATATGTAATAAACTTCATAACTTCTTGATTACGAAGGCTTTCAAGCTCTATAATGTCCGATTCTTCAAATGGTTTTCCTGAGGCAGTTATCCTACCTTCACGTCGAAGGTTTAATGACAGCTCGCGGTCAGCTTGCTCCTTGTTTGATACAAAGGTCATTGAATGGAGAGAGTGAACATGATTGTCATTGAAAAATTGCGCATCCAAACTGTTATTGTTACTGCTTTCAATATCTTGGACGAACTTTTCATCACAGTTGTCAGAATTATTGTTGTCAATGAGGTAAACTTTATTACAGGAGCGTTTAGGTCTTGTATGGACTAGTTCAGGGGGTTGAATATCTTTATCTTTTGTACAAACTGTTTCAATTACAGTACTTTTATCATTTTGATGGGGGTAGTCAGAAGCAATCTTTGGGATAGGACCACTTTCAATTAGAGATTCCTTCTCTTGAACTACGGGCACATCTTGCGTATCGTTTCTAAGGTATTTCTTTACACAAGTGGAACGAAATTTGACCGGTTTTCCATTGATCTCAACTGTGCAAGTTTGGCCATCTGTTGCGAGAAGGGTAAAAGGTCCTGTCCATTTTTCTTTTTCTCGGTATACCCTGACTTCTGATTGAAGAAGGAGTTGCAAGATTTCTTCAGTATTGGGTCCATTCCTCATTCTTAATGCATCACTAATTTGTCTCTTTGCAAGGAGGCGCCGATCTTCCTTCATAGCTTTCCGAATAGCCTCGGCTCTTTTTGTGACTGAAGGGGATGGAGGAGAATATTCTGTCATCTGTGGATACGCTCCGAAAACCAGGAGCTTAGGTACAAGCTCGTTTGGTCTGGCTGTATTATTGATTGCCTTGATAGCCATTAGAAGTATCTCTTCCGGGGGGGCATTAACTTCATTAAGGATGATTTCTTAACATCTTTTCAAAGGCGCATGGTATTGCTCAACTTTCCCTACACTATTGTGAGCTTCAACTGGAATTTCTTTAACTTCTATGGACATAATTTTTGCATTTTGCTTGAATTCAGAAGATGTAAATCGGGTTCCAGAATCATGGACAATAAAGTTGGGAGGTCCAAGATACACATTAATCCAACACATGCATAAAGATTTCCAGACCAATTTTGTGGAAATTTCCTTCAAGAACTGCGCTGCTTGAAAACCTGTTGCTGTGTCGACAACATGTAATACTAGTTTATCACCAATGTACATGATATCAATACCAATTTCATAATTGAATTCAATTTCGTCTTTTAGTGTAAACTTTAAACGACCGGGGGGCTTTAGCATTCACTTGACAATGATGACAAATTTGTGTCAAATGCTTGACAAGTTGAGGTCGAAAAGCTCCGTGCCCGGCTTTTCTAAGGATTTCAATTAATCTTCGGGCTGAAGGGTGGCCAAAGCGTCAATGTATGCGGCGTAATTGAGACTCGGTGAGGTGGCACCATGCTAATGTTTTCCCAGGTGGATGACGTAAGAGCATCCAGGGATGGCCCCACTTTCGCACTATAGGAACTGTTTCTCGATTACCCTTGACTAAAACATTCTGTATATTATCCAATTTGACATTTAGGTTATCCATGTCCTTGATACATAATAAAAAGGGAGAGTTAGTGGGGAGTATTTGCAACTCAATTATTCCTATAGGGGTATCAACTCGTGCAGTTCCAAGTGATAAAGTCTCGCCTTTACCAAAGCGTATGCGATGATGGCCCGCACTTGACTTATCGAGAGTGATTGATGGGTCTAGTAGCTGTAGTGCACGAAATTGTGGTTCTCCAGCTGTTGATGTTTCTGCAGCGCCTGTATCGGGCATAATGCCTTGAAATACCTTCTCCAAGTATCGATCTGAGAAGGTAAATATGCGGTTATCTGCTTTGTCACACAAGTTATTGTCATCAAAAATTGACTCAAAACAATTGTTATTAAAGACATCGCATTCTGTAATGGCGTGCATAGCGGCTTGATTGACCAGATATCCGACAGTTTCTTGGGCATCTTCATTGTGGCTTAATTCTGAGATAAAAGCTTCACCATTTTTTGTATCAAATTCGACATTACTGTCATATTCAAGCTCCATCTCTATTAGTAGCTGCTCGGCTTCTTCTAGATCGCTTTCGAATTCAGATACTCCTTCCCAATGTGTCAGAAAAGATTGATGCTCCTCCTTTGAGTAATGGCGATTCTGAGTTTGTTGTATATGCTGCCTAAATGAGTTTTATGACTGCCTTCTTTCCTCGTCTGAATGTTTGGTAGACCAGCAAGCTACTTTCTTGCAGATAAAGCATTTCTTTATGCCATTTGATCGTCGGGAAAATGAAGAATTGAGTTGCTGGTCAGGAGGTTGGAATTGCGATTGTGAAGCTCCAGCAGAAAACTTTGGTGGATTCTTCCCTCGACCAATACTCTTGCCTCGCCTTGCGTATACTCTATCAGTCCAAAATTGGTCATCATTTTCGGCATTGTATTGCCGTGCTTGTTGAGTTCTTATTGCTGTACTGATATAAGATCTTAGATCAGCACATAAGCCTTCAAAAGATGATGCTGGCTTGAAAATAGCTAGGTTGCACTCAGGGACGTCTCCACAGGCGTTCAGTAATTTGTTTCTCATGACGTTGTCTTTGTTGTAGTAACTGTTGCCAAGACACTGAGCAAGTTTCTGAAGACGAGTGAACAATAACTCAAGGACGTCTTGTTTGGTTTTCCCAGGTCTCTCCATTTCTGTAACAAAGAAATTTTTTCTTTCCCATTCCAAAAGGTAGTTTTGACGGCGCTCATCTGTTTAGGAATGACTCTTCAACATTTGTATCATCTCTTCATAGGTAAATGTTCGAGGGGAGATGATTGATTGATTCGGAGCGAGAATACTGTAATAAAATTCACTGGCTTTTCCCAAAAGCATGACCTCGAAGATTTTTTGCTTTTGTGTATGGTGGATACCCATGATGTTACACCTCTCATCAAATATTTTGAGTTAAGTCAAGGGGATCATATTCATCTCCAGTATATCTCTTACTATCATTGTAAATTTTCTTCATGTTGGAAATCACTCTTGCCCAGCCTCCTAGATTATTGGAAGCAAGATATGTTTCATTACTCTTATCAAAAATTTGCTGGTAATTATTTTCTATATAAGGTTTTTCTTAATCATATTTATTGACGTCTTTCCCCTTGAAATTAAGGTTCTCTTGCTTTACAGCTGGAACGGAGGAGCTCACAGGTTGAAGGTATGAATTGAAATCTTTTGACTCTCTCATTTGTTTTTCGAGCTCGCCTTCGGGCCATTCTGGTATAACATTTGCTATGACAAGGTTTGCTAAGTATACTGAAATATAGCTCCCGCTCCTTGGGGTGAAGATACCACAATTGTTGAGAAAATCTCGAAACATCTGTCTTATTCCAGAATCTTCAAGTGCAAAATCTTCTTTTGTCCATCCTTCGAAGTCATCTTGAAAGTTTTCAAAGAGTCTATTATCTGTTAGTCTTTCCGCTTGGTAGAAAAGCTTTTGAAACACCATAAATTCACTAATCCTTTCTTTGGTTTTATCTTTTTCATCTTCGAGATTAAGTTGTCTATGGAATGTAGATTCATCCACTCTGCCTTTATACTGGTCTGGAATGAGCATTTTTCCAATGTTAATTTGTTTCAATGGCAAAATATTGTTTTCGCAAAATAAGAAATTGGAGGTCTTAATATTTATGACTTATGTTTCCTTTTTGAAATTAGGTTGGTTGGAGTCTGTATCATGAATGTCTCTTGTGAAGGTTTTTATTCTGCGTGATAGACGCAGCTTGTAAAGGTCAGTTGTTGGCGACGTACAACGGAAACTGATTTTTGCAAGCTCTTAGAAGCTTTGATTTGATCCCTGGACAGTAGGAGTTAACCTACGGTGGCAATCAAAACTGGCTTCCTCTAGCACAAAAAGTCGTAATATGCGGCACAATTAAACGTACGGATTTCACACCTTTTGTCTCTTCTGAAATAGCCTGGCTGCTCTGTGGCTAACTATAAGGTTAACCACTGATCAGTGTTGGTATCACAGGTAACAATTGGATCCAATCAAGGGGTCTGTTGGAAATACAGTTTCCTGCTTTTCTTTCTATCGACCAATGTGGTTGCATGCATCTTGCCTGAACTATATTTCTGAGTTCGGGCAGGATCCCACACTTCTGATCCAATCAGACTCAACGTTAGAGTCTGCTTGAATCCCATTCTTCCCGAACAAATCCAGTCATTGGTTTGTTCGTACTTCTATTGTGTGACCCAGTATTCTCAGTCAGTGGATAATTATTTTCTGGTACGGGGTCCCACTTATTTCTGCAGTCGAGTCGGTTCTGGGTAACCTCTATTTCTTATAATTCCACTGTATATATCATAATACCTGTAGTCTATTAGTCAATTAAGCAAACTGAACTTCTTCTCCGTTCTCAGGCAATTCTTACTCCGAAGTCTTCTCTATACTCTAACAGGGTCTGATGTCAGTATATGTGAATGATGTCTATTCTTTCTTTCTAAGGAGATGGCGATGCTGTATCTATGTTATGAATTTGTTATATTTAGTCTAGATATGGTGATGCAGGGGTTATCTTCTTAATTCGGTTAGGTCTGAGGCTATGGGATTTGGATTTGTTCAGGCTGGAAATTTGAATTGGTTCTTTAGTTCTAACAATTTTGTTACTTTTACAATTATTGTATAATTTGCTTATTGGGAACTCGATATTTTGATAATATGATAATCTGAACATATGAATTCGTAACTTTGATAATCCGAGCCTCGATTATCTTCATTCATACCTTCGCACATTTGACATTTGCACAGTGGACCTTCGACCTTCGTAACTTTGTAACCTCGAACCTTCGATAATTTGTCTTCGTCGAAATCGACTCGACCTCTGCAGCTTAACAGCTTCGAAAATCTGCCAATAAGTAGATTCATAACAATCTACATGATTACAGAAACAAACTAGAATTACACGTGATTACGCTGGTTCTACAGATATACTCCAAACAATTTCACTCCCAGGTTTGTAGAGGACACCACTGACAGGTGTTCAGCCTTTGTCCTCTGGGTGTTTAGTATGTAATGCATGTGTGGATATTACGGAACAAACTAGACCTTGATAGAATAGAGATAACGGAATCAGCGAGAAACTAATAGGTGTTGTGCTTAGCTAAAGTAGATAAGGCACGTGGTGCTCGTGAAGAGGGTACGTCATGGAGTTCTTCCTGCGGGGAAGACAACTCACATGATGTGTTTGGCGCATTTGCCTCGGAGTGGGAAATAGCATGGATGAATAGAGTGGTCCAAGTGATTGGCTAGTAAGCGACTTGGCCACACATAAAAGCATTAATCTTTCCTATGTAGATACACACATATTCTATATACATTTTCACACATCATCTGATCAATCTCATCTTCTGCAATCCAATCTATCTTAGCCGTCACAGCAAGCGTACGTTCCCCATTTCATATACCAAGTAAAACAATAGGCTGAGAGAGAACAAGCTGGTCATTTCTCGTAGGAGAAAAGTGATATCACAAGGGAATGTTCTAGCACTGGGCTGTGAACAACACAGTAAGTCTGGAGTAAGATATAAGGAGGTTTCAACCTCCGTCCATTCATTGTAACTAAGTTTCATTTATACGAGAATATAGAGTCAAATCTTACATATCACGTGTCACAGACCGGCTTTCCCACGAGGAAAACGGCCTGCTTGTTGTTGTGAATACCTCGGGTCAGCTCCGGTCGAGCCTCATCGGGCTCCCACCATCGCAGCACTCGGACACTCGGCCGCAGTAAGCTAGATGAGATTTGGGCACTGATAGCACAGCTAAGTACCTAATCACTCTGGCAACATCCCTACATCGGAGCGTTGCCTGGTGGACCAATGAGTTTAGACTGAGGTGCACATCACTCTGATGGCTACCAAGGGGCAACAGCATATAATGTGACGACAGTGTATAGCTCTGCAATCCCGGGAGTTCCACACTAGCAACCAGTGTCAATAGTATGTCTCAAGGAGCAGTGTTATTAGTATTCCGTAGGGTACGAATTTGGTACAAGTAGGTTACAGGTGTGGAGTATGGTGGTGATTCCTAAGAGTAGGAGGTGTAAATTCAGCGTTAGGTATAGGGTTCACGTAAGAAGTAAAGGTAAAATAAGTAATAGGTGAGAAGGGTACAATAACGGCGGTCTTCTTTAGAGAAGAGATAAGTAAGTGAACAATAGGTATGAGTATAAACAGAAGACGTTGCGTGAAGAAGAATACTCCTTCACGCTGGGTATATATGTACATCAGATAATAGGACAGCCCTAAGCTCTGTCTCGAACAGTATTACTACGCATTCCCTATGAAACGACCCTATGTTCCTGAGCCTGTCCTAATTGTTTGAGAACTTGATCTAACCCCGAGTTGTGTTTTAGAATGGAACTCCCCTTGAGACACCATCCTAGTTTCCGCCACGTTTATCCATGAAAGTATGTTATGACAAGAGATATTGGCAGTGGCTATGGAAGTGGTTACTGTGACAGAAGTAGGAAGCACCTGTGGTGAGTGCGTGATCAGGACTGGGGTACTGAATGTATATATAAGGAAGCAATACTTCCGTAGGTAGATTGAAAATTAACCATCTCACTACTGTCCATTCCAACGCTTCTTCTCACTACAGCCATATCAATTATATCCGCGCATCCATAATCATTTGCATCCATTTCAGGTATTCCTCCGTCCCCTCATGACCTCGTTATTATAACACTTGTTAATACCATTGTGCCATTGGCTAATGCTGAGATGCTGCGTTTAGTCTGGTCAACCAAGTCAGGAACTTCCCTAGTAACATAGTCAATGTGTTGCAACGGTTACAATGTTATGATAGCAACAGTTACTAATCAACACAAGCAATCAGTTGCTGTATTATAGCTGTAGACTACAATACCCCTGATTGTAGTAGCCACTCTTGAGTACTCAAGGAAGGTCTAGGACTGGATTTGTTCTGTAGCTTTTTGTCTTGTATTTATTCTAGACTTTAGATTGATCCAATTATTATAAGCTTTACCTTATACCCCGACTCTGTCCCGTTCCGCCTCCGTCTTGTCTCGCCTTCGTCCCGTTCAGATCACATCCTGTTCCGATCACATTCTGTCCCGACTACATCCGTCCCGACTCCGTCCTGTTCCGACCCTTGACCTCCGAACTAGCCAATGAGCCTGACATCACGAGAACACACGCAACAGCGATTACAGAGACCTACTGTGAGCATAACTTTCCCAAGAGTATCCATCATCCTGCTCCTAATTAGCCTAGTTAATATAACATTCCAAAACAAACAAAAGGTCGAGTCAGATTTTTTGAGTAGTCTTGGTTGAGGGTGTATACTGTAGAGAAGCTGAATCTGATGTTTTCATGCGTTCCGAGATACCCGAATGTCACGGATCAGGGAACAGGTGCTGGAGCAACTGTGTGGTCGATAGCATGTAAATTATCATTCTGAAGAGAGAACTACTTCAGACTCTATCTATATATATATATATACATTGTCTGTGTGTTTGAGGCACAGCCCCACCCTGTCTCGGATCCAATAGGATTCTTCACATTTGTTGACCCTACTTGTTGAAATACCTCAATGTGTTGTAGGTGTATGGTCCAATACTGCTGCCCTGCCAAACTAGATGGACGTCTGCGCCGGACGCCACTGACTGGTATTAACCTCCCATTTCCCATACTATTCGTATTTGGAGTCCAAGCGCAAACACTGAAAATGGTGTTGGAAAATTGCGTAATGTACGCCATAGTCCAAATGCTAGATTCAGCCAAATCGGTGACAGGAGGGATGAGTTGGCACTGAGTAACATAAGACTATCTTTAGAATAGAAATATATTTGTGACTGAAATTTTAGTATTAATTACATGTCCTAAGATCGACTGTGACCATGGTAATTTGGAGATCAAATGTACCCTAGGTATCTCAGCTTGCCCACATAAATAAATAATATAATCAGCTATCCTGATATGGCGCTCTGAGGCCTATGCAGGTTTTTTTCGGAAGATACGCACTTTAAGTATGACGAATTAATTTGACGTTTAGAACACTCACTCAGATTTCATTTGCAGACACCACTCGAGGTTAACCCTCATGGCGTATAACCTCTTCCGTGCAAACCCACCACAGGGAAAAGCGTGAAAAACCTGTGGCTGTCCAAGTGTGCTTTCATCATCCCACAAGTACGATATCACCGTGAGAGAGAGTGGTGTGTGGGTCTAACTGGATTCGAACCAGCTTTCTCCTGTCTCAATCGTGGTAGTTGTTCAAGCTACCCAGTCTCTACTTGGGAGAATGGCCTGAATGGTGTACCATTGCACCATCCAGCCCTCTTGCTCGTAAAACTTCTGCAAACATGCGCAATCCTCTGTACACTTTCCTTTCTTGTCCTAAATGAAAGATCATGTAAATGACTCGTCTTTAGAAACTTTGTCTCAACAATTTCCCTCGGCGCGGTACATAGACTGATTTGTCTGTCTATGGGACATCTCTCCTGCTCCCTTTAATCCTCCTAAATTTGAATCCATGCTATCTGTTGAAACCTAGAATATACAATGTTAGTATAAGCTAAATAGCAAATGAGTCATACATTTACCTGGCTGTTAGTGTTTACCAGCTAGGTAGAACATTTGTGTGGTGTTAGGTTGAAAGAGATGTCAGTCACATGATGCTGACCTTCCGCCATTAAACGGGAGGCAGGAAGACAGATCACTCACTTCTACCAGGGTACCAGTAGAGGACACTTGCACCGTCGTTGAAGAACTAGATCACTCGTGGACTGCTAATTATGTATATAAGATAGTAATAGTTCGTTATAGTTTTCCTTATGCAATTTTACTCTAATTAATAGATCAATAATTATTTCATCTCAACAGATTATGAGACCAAACTCTGACCAGCTGAGACAACATTGATTTAAATTAGTAATCTTCCGAGTCGACAAAGATAGCATCCGTACCACTTGTGTCGTACAGCTTGAACACCAGTCCTGTTCATCCCACCTAGCCAAAACTGGAGCCGTAACCAGTTAGTTTTCAATTATGTCGACTGCCGAAATATTAAAAGGCATCAAAAACGCACCTGTCCTGAGCAAATCAACGTATGCCAGATGGAGCAGGTTATTCACGATGTGCTTGTACGGCCTTAACCTTGAGAAGTATGTCTCTGAAGATTTGTCCGAGTTAAATGATGAAAATGATCTGAAGACAACAAGAACTCCTCAAAAATCAGCAAAAACAACTGACAATAACATTCGAGCGGCCCTACTCCAAATTGTGCCCGAAGAGGTTTACTATATTCTAGAAAGCTTGCCTACGGCACGTAAGATGTGGATATCGCTGAAATTATACTATCAGCCACAAAGTGAGGCAGTGGTGGACACCATCCTAGAAGATTTTTGGAGTTTCTCAATGACCGAAGGGACAGATGTTGATGAGTATGCAAATGAACTCACCCAAAAGCAATCTCAAATAGCGTCACTTGATCCATTAAAACGTCCCTCCGATATGACAAAAAAGAATCGCCTATTACGACATTTCGAAACAGAATGTAACGGATACTATGGTGGTGTTGTTGCTTATCTACGATTAGACGCATCAATCTCTTTTAGTCAGACGGTTAACACTTTGAGGGAGACGCAATCAAGCTTTAATAGACAACATGAAGCGGCGACCGTAGCACACATAAACCAAGGAGTTAGAAATAACACTACCAGGGCAATAAGATATTGTGCTCACTGCAAGCGCGCCAATCACGTCCGTGAAAACTGTTTTGATTGGATCGAGACTCCTGATGGTACAAAGTGGGCTGCCAAAAATCCTTCTAAGGCTGCAAGTGTGATGAGACGCAAAGAAGCGTATAATAAAAAGAGGAAAGAAAGAGACAATGAAGGCTCATCAAATGAGGGTGCATGGATCTTAGAAGAACAATTTGATTTATACTACTCTAGTTCCAAAAACTCAGATGTGATACTCGATACCGGTGCTACTTGCTATGTGTTTCACGACAAATCCCTGTTCATCTCCATGTCCCCCACCGAAAAGAGTATTCAAACAGCCTCAGGACACTTGTCAACTGTATCAGGAATTGGGACTGTGGAGTTTCACGTCACGGGATATGAAGGTGGCAACAAGTATCGGACTATTAGAATTGATAACGTCTGGTACCTACCAACATGTACCAGAAACCTCGTTTCCGGCTCAAAGCTCATTCAAAAAGGATTCCAGATGAGGACAAATAAATACGGCATGGGAATTCACTCACCTGAGAATAGACTTCTCGCAAGTGCTCGAATGGAAAATGGCCTTTTTCGATTTAATACAATAAACCCAAAAGAAGGTGCCTCTAAAACACATTCTACTCCAAGCCAAATTTTGATCTCGCAGGATGAGAAGGCACTAACTTCAAAATTGATTCACAATCGTTTTGCCCATGTTGGTACAGGACTATTGAAAAAAATTTACTCCTCAGACCTTTGCTTACATAAAACTAAAGGAAATGATAAGTCAAAACTTAATGTAACATCAGATTTAATTAAAGATTGTCATACTTGTCACTCATGTAAGCAGGTTGAAAGAATAAATAGAGATCCTACACCAAGAGCAGCAAATCTTCTTGATCTTGTGCACTCGGATGTCTGGGGAAAATGTCGTGTCAGTGGGATCCTTGGAAGCAATTATTTCGTTTCTTTTACAGATGATGCTTCTCGCGAGAGTAAGATTTACCCCATAAAAACTACAAAAGATGTCCGAGATAAATTCCTGGAATATAAAAATGAAAAGGAACTTCAAACTGGTTTAAAGATAAAAGCTATGCGTTTCGACGGAGGAGCAGAGTACAAAAAGATTAATTTCAATGGTATCACAAAACAAATGAGTGCTCCCTACACACAACATCAGAACGGGGTTGCTGAAAGATTAAATCGTACTATCATTACTATGGCTAGATGCATGCTCGATCATTCTAAACTTCCAATGCGTTTTTGGGATCTTGCTGTTACCACTGCCTGCTATTTAAAGAATAGAATGCCAATTTTACCCGGTAACAGAACACCGTCCGAAACTATGCATGGAAAATTACCAATCATTTCGCATATTAAAGTATGGGGTTGTATATGTTACGTACTGATTGATAGCCAGAACCCACGGAGATATAAATTGCTTCCGACCTCTGACAAAGGCATTTTTATTGGATATTGTGAATCTCCAACCCAATATCGTGTTTACATTCCTTCAAGAACAGGGCCAAACAAAATAGTTGTATCCGCAAATGTTCGTTTTCTTGAAGATTCATTCTGGGATTGGAGTAAAACATCCAAGGATCAACTTGACCTTCAACAACTGGAGAATCCAACACATCAAAAGGATAGCAGTTCATCATCAGAAATAAGCAGCTTGTCTAACTCGGAATCTGATACAGACTCTACAGCAGAATCGGAATCAGAATCACTCCCTTCTCCTTTCCTTCGACCATATGAGCGATCAGTCGAGCATCCTACATATTTGCCAGTTGAAAGTACTGATATGGAAGTTGTCACATCACAACCCCCAGTCGATCAAGCCATCCCAGGTTCATTCAATAACGAAGTGGATTCACCGACTCAAGTTCCTAGAAGAAGCAACCGAGTACGAAAACCAATTGAACCAAGATCAGCATGGCAACCAAGAGCTCACTATATTGGAGGAGATAATAAAATTCCACAATCATATACAGACGCCATAAGCGGACTTGATAAATCGAAATGGGAGAGAGCTATTCATGATGAACTTGAGTCCCTCGGGTCAAAAAATGTTTTTAGTCCAGTAACTCATGTTCCTCATGGGAGGAGACCTATTGGATCGCGCTGGGTTTTTGCTATTAAGTCCGATGGTAGATACAAGGCTAGGCTAGTTGCGCAAGGATTCAGTCAAGTGCCAGGGATAGATTATTTTGATACATACTCACCAACACTTCATATGGACTCACTCAGGATATTACTAGCTATTTCGGCTTTCCGTGACTGGGAAATCCATCAAATTGATATCAAGACAGCATATCTAGAAGGAGATTTGTCTGAGGAAATATATATGAGGACACCAGAGGGGATTCCCGGATCAAAGTTTGTTAGAATTAATAAAGCGCTATACGGCTTAAAACAATCTGGAAAGGCTTGGAATGATAAACTCAGCAGCACACTATCTTCGTTTCAATTCAAGAAATCCATCAGCGATCAGTGCATCTATATTCACCAGATAAAACAATTGATTATTGGGGCTTATGTTGATGATCTCGTTATATGTGGAAAAGGCATTGAAGATATAATTGAAGCGAAAAGCTGGCTATCTTCATGTTTTCCCGTGAAAGACATTGGCCTTATTGACACGGTAATTGGATGGAAAATAACTCGTGATAGGCCAACTAGAACTCTGAGGATTTCTCAAGCTAGTTATATTGTCAGTAAAGTAGATTCTCTTGGGCTAAGTAATGCCAAAGTTTTCAAGTCTCCAATGGATGGATACGAGGCAATTTTACCTGCTAATGACGATGAGCCACTTGCGGACAACTCAGCATATCCTAGTGCAATTGGTAGTTTGGGGTATGCCTCTAATAGCACAAGGCCTGATATTACCTTTGCAACATCACAGCTAGCAAGGTTTAATGCATCACCTGTTACTCGTCATTGGAATGGCGTTTGCAGAGTTTACAAATATTTGAAAGGTTCCCATGATACCAGTCTTACATATAGCTTTGGAATACCTTCTTGCGAATTATCAGATGAATCAATGGCTACAATATATTCAGACTCCGATTATGCATCAGATGTTGTCACTCGTCGATCTGTTAGTGGGTACCTAATGATGCTGGGTGGAGGACCCGTCAGCTGGCAATCTAAAAGACAAAAGTCAATTGCCACTTCCACAACAGAAGCTGAGTATATAGCAATATTCGAGGCATCAAAGCATGCTATCTGGGCCACTAGACTTCTGGAGGAACTCAATGCTTCTAAGGAACTTATCGGAAATTCCGGGATGAAGGTTTACACAGATAACCAGAGTGCATTGGCCATAGTCAATGGTACTAATTCAACTAAAGCTAAACATATTGATGTAGCCTATCACTTCGCAAGAGACTGCGTCCAAAAAGGTACTATCAAAGTTGAGTTCATACCATCATGTGAAATGCTGGCAGATATACTTACAAAGCCCCTACCTCACTCAAAAGCTGTGCCAATTTGCAATAAAATATTTCATAAGTTTTAAGGCGAATTTTAAAAAGCTATGGCACACGCTGGAGAAGCCCTCAGAAAATGTTTAACAGACATATCAATTCAAAAACACTTGTAATTCGAGTTGTGGTCCCTAACAAGGCTACTAGACTTGTTAGTCAGGAGGAGTGTTGAAACCTAGAATATACAATGTTAGTATAAGCTAAATAGCAAATGAGTCATACATTTACCTGGCTGTTAGTGTTTACCAGCTAGGTAGAACATTTGTGTGGTGTTAGGTTGAAAGAGATGTCAGTCACATGATGCTGACCTTCCGCCATTAAACGGGAGGCAGGAAGACAGATCACTCACTTCTACCAGGGTACCAGTAGAGGACACTTGCACCGTCGTTGAAGAACTAGATCACTCGTGGACTGCTAATTATGTATATAAGATAGTAATAGTTCGTTATAGTTTTCCTTATGCAATTTTACTCTAATTAATAGATCAATAATTATTTCATCTCAACACTATCTAAGCTTAGTGAGCCTTGATTTGCGTGGTTCAATATCGCAATCTTACTGATATCTTGGCCGGAAAATACACACGCAAAGATAGTGACGCGATTCATGAAGAATTCCTCGGTCAAATTACACCAAATTACCCTTACGGCTTTGGTTCAGCTACCATCCTTCCTTATAGTTAGACTAGTAGGCCCTTTCAAGGCCAAGAAGCTCTCGTGTATGGATCAGGTGGTTAAATCTGGCTGAGAGAGTGAAGAAAGCTGATTGATGTTTTACATACAAGTATGAACTAGGATTTCTGGGCAGGAACTTGTATGAAGCAAAATCCGGCGACATGTATGTTTGACAGCTCCATGCCTTGAACGAGACCTTGTTTTTTTTGATATCTCTTGGCTCCATTGAATCATTCAACTGCTGTAAATTGAATCTACTCAAAGACTGCGATGCTATAATGAAAAACCAACATCCAGAACTTTCGAATCCTTCAACCACACTCTAAAATAAAGCTAGTACTACGCCGACTAGTCTCGCTTTCAACGTGAGCCGAATTGCAATCAATTTAAAATTCAAAATTTGACTTAAAGAAGTATGTAGAGTTCTAACAGCAACTTAATAATAACGACCTATTTCTTGATCGCGCTCATGAAAAATCTGGCCTCCAATTTCCTAATTTCTCCTCATATTTCTTCCGTCAATCATTTCAAGTGAACTCATTCAGACCCCCATCAGAGACTCTGAATTCGCCGTAAAAACTAGCGGGATAAAAAGGTCGCGTTGGCAGGTAATCATTCCGGTACACATGTAGAAAAACCCACTAACAAATTTGAGTGAAACATCAACCTGATTTGAAATAATGAATTGTCTGGCCGCAGTTCTCATTCTCATAGGCATAAACTCGCCGATGACAAATCGTTTAGTAATTTCAGGCAATTTCAAAGGAAACTCTATTTACAATATCTTATCTGTTAATTCCGAAAGTCAATTCCCAGTTCCTGCCAGAAACTCGGGAATATTCATGACCCAGAGCCAAATCGATCAGCCCGGTACATATCTCGCAGCATATTGCTCATTCAAATTAGAAACTGATGGGATACATCATGGTATTATCAAAGGTATGACAGGTCTGTTTAATACAGCTCACATCGGGTTCAGTAAGGATGCCGAATTGGAAAAATATTGCTCAGATTTGATCACGATGCTCCACCAAGAGCAAGATAATATTCGCTATATACGTGCTTCAGAACTCAGAGATCCAAGAGAATGTTCCGAAATTGTGTTGGTCAGTTTAGCATTTCAACGAAAAATTTCACTACATGGAAAGCTTGGTTTCTCTCGATTTTCCCATCGTTTTGTTGGATGAGCCGATTGAGATTAAGAATTTCATTCTCAATGGCGAGCTTTTCATCTTGAGAACTACAGAGTTGAGAGAATCTGCACTTGCTTGGTATCAAGGTCATCTATATGTGTTTCATAAATTAATAGGGACAAGTTCCTGGTACTTAACAAGTAAAATCGGCCACGAACTTTAAAATGGAATACTAATTTCCGAGCTGATTTTGGAAAACCAACCCGACATTGTTTCATTTAAAGCTCAATTGTTGGCCCTTCAACCACAATCTCCTACTATTTCGTCTAATCGCGAGAGCCGCTTACGCAAAATTTTTCTAGGCAAGAGTAAACACGCTCCGCAGATAAAAGGACCCAGAGTAATGATTTCAAGACTTGCCGCAACATCTGCAACAGGGTTTCTTTGTGGGGACATAGGGTTGGAAGAATATAAGAATACTGTTAGATTTATTTTTTATTTTATTTTAGCATTTAACGTCCGCGGCGAAACTATCTTCCGATAGTCTCCAAAAACCTCCCTAGGGGCGAAGGACGCGCTGTCGAGCTAAGCCCGCAGCGAAATTTTCTAGCAGTTCTGCACTAATTACAATCCAGTCCAGTATCGCAATCTTATGCAATACTTCGGTCCCTACATTTATTTCCCCAGAGGAGACTACATTCCATTTATGATACTAGAGTATGCCACCGCCCCTTCCTCTGTGCCTAATAGCCAATTTATTGCCTCTTGAGTTCTAAGTTTTCCAGTATATCTTCTTACTGTCACTCTTTTCAAGCGGCAGAAGAAAAAATGAATAGGGGACTTTGCTCGCCCACAAATGCACGGTGAGTAGCTGGTATGGTTAAATCTCTCATGGTAATTCTCAAAGTCTCCGTGCCCTGAACGGGCCGAAAGAAGGTGGTGGAGTGCTTTCCTGGGAATCCGTAGCGTGGCTGGGCATTTTCCAGGTACTCCTGCCTGTATGTCTAGGTCTTTATATCTTGCAGGGCCGTGAATGTCCCACCAAGAATCTAAGAGTTGTTTCCTCATATCCAAAACATGACTTTTGACTGCCGCAAAGGATGGGTTGTTCTCAAGTACGGCCGGCTGTACTCTAAGAGCTCCAGCTTTCGCCAGAGAGTCTGCTTCTTCATTTGCCGGGACACCCATGTGACCGGGAACCCACTCCGCAAAAATAAAACCATTTGAGACATGAGCGAGTTTTTCACGCCTATTCCAGTTCTCCTGTGCGTCTCGAATTAACTTAGTTTCTTTTCGGCACGTCAAAGAAGAATTTCCATTCACAATTCCGACGGCTGTTCTGTTGTCTGTGTGCACTAATATATTAGTGGCGAATCGTGTGTTGGCAAATTGTATACAGGCCAAGAGACCTTGGCAAATGGCAATTATTTCCGTGTCGATAGGTTCGACCTTGCGGTCTATGCCGAAGCTCCCGGTCTTAACTTTTCTCCCTCCTTGGAAAATGACAAATCCGCCCCCCGCCTTTCCGTCAGCAGTACGCGAACCGTCTGTAAAGAGATGTATATCGTGAATTCTGCGGGGAACGTTTGCGTCAAACTTCCGTTTCTTCCCGACGAGAGGAACATCTTTTCCGTCAACTGAAAGTGGCAACAGTTTTGTCGTTCTAGTGAGGCGGGTGAAGGCCTTACCGAGTGCTCTTTTCTTCAGAGGGTGTTTGTCGTCCAACGTTTGAATCCGAAGTGCTTGCCGTAAACGAGTCTCCTCGAGGATAAGGTTGACTGGGGGGATACCAGCTTCTCGATAAAGAATTAGTAGCGGTGTAGTTTTGAATACTGGCAGAATTGATCTCAACCCTAGTTTAACAGACTTGGAGAGAAGCGATAGGTGTGAGTTGCTTCTGTTTTTCAGGTCCTTCTGTATTCCTCTACTCCATGAGTATACTGTTTCCCCTGGTCACCAGACTTCTGCTCCATATGTGGCAATAGGTATGACACACGATTTGACTGCCTGTCTAACCAAATCCGGGCGAGACCCTCGCTGAGAATTATTGAGGCGTTTCAGGTGCATTGCGACTGACGACGCTTTAGCTGCCCACTTTTTCACATGTGTTAAAAAGGATAACTTCCTATCCAGCCAAAATCCCAGCCATCTAGTGACTTGATTGGGGGCTATGCACCAGTCGCCCATCCGAACAATTGGGTACTCCTTAGGTTTGGGGGCTTGTGTGAAGTGTTGTAGTTCGCTCTTTTCTTGATCGAAAGTGATAGCATTACCTATCCCCCATTCTATAACCTTTTCAAGATCTTTTGCTAATTTTCCTGAGCATTCTGACAGAGTTTTGCCAGTGCGAATGAAAGCAATGTCGTCTGCATAGCTATAGACGCATCTTGGGTTTGCGAGACTTATCAAAGGTTCGATGTACAGCATAAAGAGTATTGGTGATACGGGGGATCCTTGAGGGAGACCGCAAATCAGTGGTGTCTCTTGGGTGAAAAAATCCCCTATGCGAATTCGGGTCGATCTGTTGGTGACGAATGATTCCACCCAGCCTATGAGCCATTTAGGCCATCCTTGTTCTCTGAGTCTATATTTGAGCCGCCCCGGAAGGACTGTATCGAAGGCTCCTTTGATGTCCATGGTTAGTAGTGAGGCAACTTTCCTTTGCGAGCGAGCTTTCTCAATGTCGTGAACGAGGCAACCGACGAGATCAGTGGCTGATCTTTTTGGAAGTGCCCCAAATTGTTGTTGGCTTAACACGTTTTGTGTGATGGCCGCGTGACTAATTCTTCTAGCCATCAATCTCTCGAGACCTTTGCCTAGGCAAGACAGAAGGGCAATGGGACGCCATGATTTTGGTGAGCTGAGATCCCTCTTATTTGGTTTTGGAAGAAAGATAACTTCTGCTCTGCAAAATGCACTAGGGTGGTGGCCTTGGCTTAAGCACCGACGAAAAAGTAGAAGTACCGCATATTTGATGCTGTCCCAACAGGCCCGTAATATTTGAGTAGTGATGCCGTCGATCCCTGGGGCGGTGTTGCCCGCGTAGAGTACACACTGCTCAATCTCATCTAATTCGACTAGTGCGTCTATGTGCAGTTCATCCTTGGTGACTGTTGGTTCTAGCTCTAGGCTAATATCCTCCTCATTCGATCTCCTTTCTAGTAGAGCCCGCCTGAGAGCAGATGCTTTACCGCTAGGGTCTGTGAACGTACTTCCGTTGTGTTTTATAGGGGGTGAGCCGAAAGATCCATGATATTTATGCCAACTAGTGATTTTGAAGATATCCTTAGGTTGGCGAGCCTCTTCTACCTTTTTCATCCAAAATTCCTTCTTAGCTGCCCGTGTAGCTTTCCGCAAGGCGTGTTTCTCTGTTGTGGCTTCGCCTCGCCTTCTAGCCCTCCGATATTCTGCAGCCTTGTTTGCACAATCATTATTCCACCATTTGGTCCCGTTCCCGGATTGAATCTTCCTGGGTAAGAATCGCTGCATATTGACCTGGATGATTTGGGTTATCAAGTTTGTGAGCCTATCAACATCCTGTGGTAGGTACTCGGCGGTCGGGAGAGTTTCTTTGACTCCGGCAGCGAAGTGTGGAATGCTCTCGGGCTTTAGACTAAACTGGACTCTAGGGGAGTGCAGCTTGAGCCTAGTGCATGGAACTATGGACACAAGTGTCTCATGGTCTGATGTTGTGTGTAGATGCTCCTCGATATTACATTGGACGTGAGGGTTGTTGGTGAACGCTAGATCAAGAGTGTTGCCTCTGCTGTGTGTGCTCTTATCAATTGGTGATGTGAGAACTAGATCGTTTGTTTGTGCCCAATCGACTAGTTCTATAGACTTTCTCGAAGCTGTTGCACGGGAATCCCAGAGCGGATGTCTCGTATTGAAGTCCCCCGCTACTATGTAATTAGGCGGCACCCGGAACTCTTTAAGAGCGCATATTACGGCACCTCCTTCTGTTTCTTGAGGTGGTCTGTATACGTTGGCGATCGTGATTGAGGGCGTAAAACCCATTATTGTGACCCAGCAGATGTCCGCGGTGTTTGCCGGGCGGATTTGAACGGCCTGAAGCCCTCTGCCTTTCCTGACGTACGTTAATACGCGTGGCCTCACTTCCCAGTGATCTGTTGGGCTGAAAGTATCGAAGTCGGCGTGTGATTTGGTAACTTTCTTTCCTAGGTCCGGAAAAATCCAAGGTTCTTGTAGTATGATTATATCAGCTGACTCAGCCCTTGCTAAGGCTAAGGCGAGGTCATGACTGGGTTGCCCTCGGGCAACATTGGCCTGAAATATTTTCAGGTATCCTTTATGTCTTCTGTTATTTGTGTCTAACATTGAGTCGGGGCAGAGGGGGTCTCTGTTGCGTGAGTTGAGGGGTTGACTAGTTGCCAAGCACGATGTCCAGCTTGTCGGATCCTTTTGAGTTCTGGTTGAGTGAGTGGCCTGATTATTCCTCCTCTCACTACCGGTCGAGCTGGGCAGTAGCTTTCATCCGCAGGGTGTGGTCCTTTACAGTTTGAGCATTTTGGGGCTGCCTGACATGATAAGTGACCAGTTGTTCCGCATTGTTTGCATTTAGGTTCCTGATTACAGATTCTTGCGTCGTGGAATCCCCAACACTTGGGGCACTGGGAAGGTCTAGGTGATTTTGTAATTTTCCGGGCGATAGAGCTTGTGCAGAAAATTCTAAAAGGACGAATGGATTGCTTAAATGAGGCCACAATTGTGCCGGTTGGGGCTAGGTTTTCGTTGGACTTTCTCGACCATGCTATCTTGACTGGCGTAAACCCTGTGACTGATTGGACTTCTTCCCGAGCATAGTCTTCTGTTACGTTCCATCTGGTGCCGTCCAGAGAATGGAGTTTCCGTGGTACGTGGTCAATGATGTATGTATGCCATTGCTCTGCTTTCTCAACTATTCCTCCGAGAGTAGCCGTAATTTCTTGTGACTTGGTCAAAATCTGTTCCGCTTGTTTCTCATTTGTAGGCCCGAGAGCGATGCCCGACTTAACTTTTTGAACTGTTTTTAGAGAGTCGTGCTCCAGTTCTAGATTCTTAGTTAACGCTGCCTTGACGGCGTGAACATGATGAGCACGGCTGGGATGATCCTGGGGGAGCCGGATAAAGATTCTGTTGTCAGTCTTTCGGATCTGGTCTGTTCGAGGTGTAGTTGGTAGAATTGGTTTTTCCGGGAGATTTAAGCTCGCGTTACTGACCGTCTGACTTCTTGTTACCTGAGCATAGGTGGGCGCATGTCCATTTTGCAACTGTCCTGGGGTAAGTTGTGACTGCGAGGTCCTTTGTTGTTGTTGGTTGACGTGACTGAAATTAGTCTCTCCCCTTGCAAATTGCTGCAGAATCCGAGCAATCGCTGATGTGAGATTGTCAGTGAGATAATCCAAGCCCATTTCGCGTAGGCGCCCGGTTGCATCGTCCAGTGCTTTGGAATATTCCCTAGCAATACCTTCTCGTTTGAAAAATAACTTTCGGACTTCGTCAAGTGCTTCGTCGGTAGCTTGGGCGAGTGAATTGACTGGGGGGTTTGAAGTCTGGGGTGGCGTTTCCGTGGTAGGGGCTGAAGAGTCAGTGACTGCCACGGGCTGAGGGTCCTTGGCACCAGCAGGAAGGTCGTTTCGAGGCTTTCGTTTTGGCGGGTTTAAATTCGGATACAGTGAGGGGGGAGGTGACGCACGCGTGGGCGGCACTGGTGGCGACATGTCAACGTCCCCGTCGACAGACGCCATAGCTCTAAGAGAGCTATTCTAAGAGCGTTTTGATAGAGGGTTAATGAGCAGAAAATGAGACGAGAAAATGTCACGGCTCCATACATGCCAATACTGTTAGAAATTAGAATAATTGGGGCTATCAATTAGGCCACGTTGATGATAAACACGTGACTTCATATTCTGTACTTAGTTGTTTGAAAATGCTGCTTAGTCAGCTGGGTGATTCGGTTAAACCCCCTCACCCTCTGTATTTAGCAAACACACCTTTTTTCACATATCTTACTGCACTACTATACATATTCTCCGCGTACCTTATCTTACCCTTTATCTATTCACGCCACTGTGACTCCACTCTCTCAATAATACTAACATTAGTTTTACTTCGGCAGCTATTTGAATCAATGCGCTCTACAACCTCAATGACTAAGGTGTCATTGTTACATTAAAAAACACATTCTATCCACCTGAGCAGGTCCCAGAGCAGCATAGCCATGAAGACATGAAGCGAACACATTGGGTTCCATTCCTATCAGCACGGAAGAAAATTTCCAGGAGTAGATAAACCACAATACCAATGTGGATATCCGTCCCAGAATGTGAAGCACATGATCATGGACTGCACCAGCTGGGCCAAAGGTAGAGGAGAAATACTGAGAAAGGCAGAAAACCGGTCATTTGAAGCCATGATGAATAATCCCAAAGATATTGCAAGGATAACTAGATGGATCCAGCAGGAAGGAAGGCTAGCGCAGTTTCGACTGACGCTTGGAGTCGAGGCTACGATGAGGGCAAGTGAACAGGGTAGAAGGAAGACAAACTTCTACCAGTCACAGGGAAGTGGACGGTATCCGTACTGGACATGACAGTGTCAGTACACATCCTGCAGATAACACAGCATCAAAGTGTATACAAATTGAAAAGTTGAGGGGGTTTTACCATACAGGTTTCCACCTATGTAAATATTAGAGTTCGTATATACCTGCATGGGCCATAGGGCGCCAATCGACCTAAATAAGATCGAAATCAAATGTAAAAAGCACTTTTAGAAATAACTCTCCGTCGAAAGATAGTCTAATGTATTATTGATCTCAAGCCAGACTAGGGTGGCGTAAGATTATGTCACACACGTCGATCAAAAATTAACGTTCAGAATAGATCTGATCAGATTCTAATTTTCTTATCTGACGCCTTACAGGCCCATGAAGACTTGTATGGATTGCAAGACTGAACACCTGTACGCGGTATCCTCTACGAACCCAGGAGTGAAATATTCTCCCAGAGCCAAGCTTGGTCAAATTTTGCAATATCAAAGAAGTTGGCCCACGAGGCAACGATTCAGATTACTCCTCCATGTCGTTATTTCGCTCCCAGCGAGTTTGACTCCTATCTTTGTCTCATCAAGTCTACAAGTACGACCAAGTACATCCTGATCCCGATGACCACACCGCTCTTCGACCTTCTCTGGCCTCAGTTGACCGCCAAATACACGCCCACGCCGATATTTATACCCGACGGAGGAAGCAAAGCGTGGCGCACAAATTTGGAAGACAGTTCTTTGGGATGGATGTGAGAGGGATCAGGACAAGTTTACAAGATGACACGGAGGATGGATATAGTCTCGACGCGCGTGAAACTTCGATATTTGGCAAGGAATATTACGAATTGAGCTTTGTGCGCGTCAAGACTTCGCTTGCGAGAGTGCAGCTGACACCTTAAAGCAAGCTGACGTAGAGAGGTGCCGTAATATACATCCTGTTAGTGATCTCCGGTATAGTTTGAGTGGCCTTGGCACCAACTTCACTTGGAAAGGAGATGCCAAAGATCATATTTCGTGCGGAGAAATCAAATGGATACTAGAGGCATGTCTGGATAACTCAGGGCTTTTGAGACGTTCCCCTGGATGGATATTCACGGATGAGAGTTGACTCGGGGCGCGTGACAGCTGGTAATCCGGTGCTTGCCTATAGTTTGCGCTGTCTAACGCAGTGTCAGGAACAGAGGATAGATTAGCAACCCCGTGTTCTTTCACGAAACAGTCTGCAATATTTACTCACCTAAGAATGGTTACTGGTTCACAATGGTTGCCACGGGTTACGAATTGAGTAATTGAGTAGAAGTTGTACCCTATGAGGCCTAGGTTGCTCTGGCTACTATGATGTATATAAGGATTGGACAGAGCCGTAGCAGAGAGCCATGTCTTGTATTCCGTCTTCCACTGGCCTTGTCTCCTAACCAAGATTCCCTCGTCTCTCGTCCTTAGTTATAGTTACAGTTAAGAATTTATACCTTTGACTCTTGCCAGCCTCCTCAGCTATTACCCAACTCACTCAGTAACCCTCCCGACACTACCTTTGGGACCCTCGAATTTGACAATTGGCATACAAAGAAGAGCGCTCTAGGAATGTAAGGGCGGGTAATGCTCGTCCAGCTACCGACGAGAAGGATATCCTTCGCGCACGACTCGAAGCAGAAAGAGCCACACTCACAAGAACTTGTGTTGAGCTTACGGACTCATTGGAAAAAAAATTTGTTGAATATTTATGCGACAGTGGAATTAAGAGTATACTTCGTACCAGCTATTAATTCAGCTGCGTGTGGATACTTGTTCTAATAATAAGTTTCTTAACAATAATATTGTATATGTCAATTGGCCTTATTTTACGTGTATGTAAGGTTAGTTCAATGCAAAACGAAAGGTACGAAAGTTGAGGTATTGATTCTTGTTGTTCTTGTTTCTATCTATGAACACTGCGATCGTCCAGTTCGCGGTGTTGGCTGAGTCATCAAGACAATGACTCAGCAACAGAGAGATGCACCGCACTAAGCGCCTAGTAAAAGACATACATTCCAACAGTATATATAATATCGTTATTTGGAGGGCAAGACTGAACACCTGTACGCGGTGTCCTCTACGAACCTGGGAGTGAAATATTCTCCCAGAGCAAAGTTCAGTCAAATTTCGCAATATCAAAGAAGTTGGCCTACGAGGCAAAAATCCAAATTACTCATCCACGTCGTTATTTCGCTCCCAACGAGTTTGACTCCTATCTTCGTCTCATCTAGTCTACAAGTACGACCAAGTACATCCTCATTCCAATGACCACACCACTCTTCGACCTTCTCTGGTCTCAGCTGGTCACCAAATACACGCCCACGCCGATATTTATACCCGACGGAGGAAGGAAAGCGTGGCGCACAAATCTGGGAGACAGTTCTTTGGGATGGATGTGAGAGGGATCTGGACAAGTTGACAATTTGATGCGAAGGACGGATATAACCTCGAAGGGCATGAGATTCCGAATTTTGGCAAGGAGTTTTTCGAATTGGGCTTTGTGCGCGCCAAGACTTCGCTTGCGAGAGTGCAGCTGACACTATAAAAACAAGCAAACGATGGAAGGTGTTGTGGTCCGCCTCCTGGTGGTGTTCTCCGGTATGGTTTGAGTAGCCTAGGCACCTACTCCACTTGGGAAGGAGACATCTCAGACCATATTTCGCGCGGAGAAAAGTTGAAAGATGATGGAGGCATGTCTGGATAACTCAGGGTTTTTGAGACGTTCCCCTGAGTGGGTATTCACGGATGAGGGTTGACTTGGGGTGAAGAAAAAGCCACCATAACTTCGCAGTGGTACTTGCAAATGAAATCTGAGGCATGAGTGCTCTTCCTTAACGATGAATCATCTATTCTGTACTTTTCTTTGATATTGTGTCATAGCTAGATAGCTGCATACGCAATTAAAATCTGATGCAAAAAAAAAAAAAAAAAAAAAATATCGTTATTTGAATTTGATTTCACTAAACCCGATCAGGCACCCTATGGGTCCATGCAGGTGACTATCTTCATTATTTACAAAGGAGGAAATCAATTTGGTGAAAACCCCCCTGATCCTGTCTTTTTATGTTCCTATCGGTTTATTTAGTTTACCTTCAGGAAGTGCAGTGTACACTGTTCAGCCAGTGTGGGTTCCGTCATCTCCCCTTCCAGATCTATTTATTTTTTCCGACATTGCTACTTCGACTTCCCCTGCAAGTCGAAACTGTTTTGTCCACCCTTTGCTTAGTATCCACTGTGTGATTCTAGCCACATCTTCTGGGCTGTTCGTCATGGCTTCAAATGACCTTTCTCTAGCTCGTCGGAGAAAGTTGCCTCTTTCATCTGCCCACTGTGGACACGCCAACACCATTTGCTTGACGTTTTGCGGCGGATATCCACATTGACAGCTTGACTTTTCTACTCCGGGTACTTTTCTTCTGCACAGGTAAGAATTGATTCCGATATGCTCGCTTCTTAGCTGGATGGCGACACTGCTTTGGCCCCTGGTTAGGTTACGGTGGACTTTTAAGGATGTATCTTTGAAGTTCATTTTGGTGTTGCCTGTTTGTTCATCAGTAAATATATTTGCCTCTTTCTAATGTTCTGGATCGGCTGATGCTGGTCGGCCAGGGCGCTGTTTCCTGTTCTGGCTTGTCCATAAATCCTTCCACTCCTGAAAGGCCGCTATCTTTCCAGCTTCTTTCTGCCTTCTCTTGTCCTTATCCCTTACGCAATTTCTTGTCCATTCGGCAATATCCTTACTCTTGTTCAAGGCATGCGGAGTTTCTCTTCCGTTTGCGGGCAGCTTTATCCTCTTACATGTCGATCGAATTGTCTCTTGAGCTGAGACTTTAGCTGATAGTCCAGCGTGCTGGACCCTCCTTTGTTTCAGGTGTATCTCTATAGGGAAGACGGACGATTCGTGCTCTAGCACTCTGATGCTAGTAGAATTGTTGGCACCTGCAACAAACTTCAAACATTTTCTTTACATACTCCTGAGGGGTTTCACTGCTCATTCAGGTATCTTTTCTGTTGGGACGGCCTCGGCCCATATGGAGGACGCAAACGTGAGGGCTGGCGTTCTTTTGTATTTATTTTTTATTGTTTATATATAATCTTTTACCACGAAACTAGCATCCGCATTAGTGTAGGGGTTAACATACTCCGCTTTCATCAACAAGTGCCGGAGAGCCCCGGGTTCGATTCCCGGATGCGGAATCACATGATAATTTTTGGATCGATTGAACATTACGCTTAAAAGCTCCTTCCCGCTGCACTGTGAAAACTTCATCTCACATCCCAAAGGATTACAAATTACTGTTGCAGCCTGTACCATACAGTCTCTTAGGGGTTAAATTTTTAAATTTGTCAAAATGACTGGGGTGAGATACCTGTACATATTGATTTGATTGGTTTGGTTTCGTTGTAAAGGTAAGAGCTTACGGAGGTTAATTGGCAGAAGGTTTACGGATGATTATCGATGAGTCAATATTATTATTATTCATTTTATTGTCCTGTCTGAGTGTATGACTATGAAGGACATGCAGATCCTCTCAAACAGTGCCACCCCTCACAAGTCCTCATTCGATCATACACTTAGAGGAGCCCTTAGCCCTTCATTATCTCCCCTCTCCAGCCAACGAAACGATGGCCATTTGCGGGTGTATGGCAGCCGAGAAAAGTCGCAAAAAGCACTGGGTGCGGGGCTCTCCTAATACCGACATTAGGACTAGATCCGAAGACATAGTGACCGTTCTGACGCGTTCGAAGAGGCCGGCCAGCTGGGCGCTGCAGACTTGTAGGTACTTTGGGAAATTCGCCCTCTGCCTATCTAGCCTCCTTCCCGAAGGTCGTGCTGAAATTTCAGAAAAGTCTTGACAGGGCGTGATTGCTGTATGACAGCTTAGCCCAACTTCTTTTGTGCCGTCCAGGGCGCTGGGGAGTGCCGTTGACTCATCGACAATAGAAGCCCTCCTGGCTAATTAGCCAAAATCTCAGTCTTGGCGCCGACAAAAAATCCAAAGTTGAAAACCCCTCGAAAATATCTGTCCCAGCGTGGTCTTCAGAGACCTGTTCCCCCTCTCGCTCCACATCTCAGCCGCCAGATCTTCCTCAAGTTGTTTGTCCCATTAGAGCAACAGTCCCCCATAAGCCATAACCCAGGCTTTGTATTTTTCGACTTGATTTCCTCCTTGCGGGTATAAATAGCGTCGTAAATGTGTATTGAGAGATGGCTGGAAATTAATGGGGCAAGCTTCTCTTTGCAATTGGAGCAACTTCTTTATTGGTCTTTGAGGCGACATAATACGTGGTTAGAGAGAGGTTAAGGACTAAGACGAGAATGGTAAGAGCGGCATTGTCGAGAAGTCGTCAAATGAAGATATGTTTGAGGTTACTTTCGACTTCGATCCGGATGCGATTCTTCTTGGCTATCCCAGATATGCAGAGCATACTAAGACATTACACCGGCACCACTGGAAGGTGAAGAATTCGTCTTTGCCGGCGTTAGAACACCATTGTTTGACGGTCATTTTGAATCTTACAAGGCCCAGTTGAAATGGATGATCTAAATAAGTGTTGCGTCGGGGATAATTATCCCGCCTGCCCAGCATAACCGCTGTTGTGGGTCCCAACGCATGCACGCACGCATGGCCGGTCGTAAGTTTACCATGGTGCTACGATATCAAGTTTGTAGTGGGGCTTTAGCAGGGGTTTAAGGTTCAATTTAAGACTCCTTAGGCATAGTCACCTTCCACATTGGGGTTAGCCCCTGTATTTGTGCAAATTTTCGAAAAAATATTGTATGGCAGTTTTTTTCTGGACACCATAGTTTGCAGTGGGTCTTTCCTCCGAACTAACCCTAATTAGTATTATGATCGGCTGCATAACATTTGTGCATTTTTGCTACTTGACTTTATAACTTATTTACAAGAGTTCAAGGGTTTTCGAAATACAAAATAGAGCCACATTCCTATCCTAACCTTAGATCTGAACACGTGGATGGAATATTTTCAGGCCTTAGTATCTGGTTGTTCCCCGTCTACGTCTATCACAGCCTGACATCTTGCTGGCATACTCTGAATGAGTCTCACAAGATCTTCGGAAGACACGGAATCCCATACCTTCTTTGTAATCTTGCGAAGACTATCTTGAGTATGCTGCTTTCTGTCACTCAGATTCGGATGATGACGCTTGATGTAATCATTCATGCTATTTCAGACAGCTTCAATCGGGTTAAGATCAGGCGAGTTAGCTGGCCAGAAAATCGGTTGAAGAAGCCTCTGGCTCATATCTTCGATTGTACTTGCAGCTGTGTGGGAAGAAGCATTATCCTGCATTACGGAAAGCCAAGGTCTCATCGAGACCATGCCATCGATAAGAGGAACTATCTTCTCGCGATATTTTTGGGAGTTAATGGAACCCCATTCCTTCTCCCAAAATAAACAGGGGTCTTTTTCTAGCCCTGCGAAACAACCCCAGAACATCCATCCGACCCTATTCTTCGACTTTTCTCCAACACAATCAGCGTTATATTCTTGGGAAGTCTAACTCATAACGTTAGAGCATCAATTATCTATCTTTTTAAAGAGGAATGTACAAACACTTCTTGTCACCCATTCTCTAGAATATCTTCTATCCTCTACACAAGATTCGTCTGTCTATAAAACTGACGTCCAGTCTTCACATGTCCAATTTAAATGAGCTTCGGCTCATTCTCAGCATGTCTTGATAGTTTTTAGATATACTGAAGGCTTTAGACGAGCCACATGTCGTAGATATCTTTTTTGAAGTTGTCTTTTTATTACCCACTCGCTAACACCAAGATGCCTAAAGGGGCCAGAGACGAATTCCAGAAATGTTTTGCAGCGACTTGTGGGTGAAGACTCAACGTAAGATATAATCTGATCAACATCATTTGCTTTCAGTCTTGAGGATGTTCTTTTTCATTTTTTGGGTGAGACAGTTCCGCAGCGCAGTGAATGTCTAACTTGTCCCCGAGAAATGCCTAGATGCGCGGTAATCTGCGTCTGAATTTAGCCAGATTCTTTTTTTTTTTTTTTTTTTTTTTTGCATCAGATTTTAATTGCGTATGCAGCTATCTAGCTATGACACAATATCAAAGAAAAGTATAGAATAGATGATTCATCGTTAAGGAAAAGCACTCATGCCTCAGATTTCATTTGCAAGTACCACTGCGAAGTTATGGTGGCTTTTTCTTCACCCCAAGTCAACCCTCATCCGTGAATACCCACTCAGGGGAACGTCTCAAAAACCCTGAGTTATCCAGACATGCCTCCATCATCCATCAACTTTTCTCCGCGCGAAATATGATCTGAGATATCTCCTTCCCAAGTGGAGTAGGTGCCCAGGCTACTCAAACCATACCGGAGAACACCACCAGGAGGCGGACCACAACACCTTCCATCGTTTGCTTGTTTTTATAGTGTCAGCTGCACTCTCGCAAGCGAAGTCTTGGCGCGCACAAAGCCCAATTCCAAAAACTCCTTGCCAAAATTCGGAATCTCATGCCCTTCGAGGTTATATCCGTCCTTCGCATCATCTTGTCAACTTGTCCAGATCCCTCTCACATCCATCCCAAAGAACTGTCTCCCAGATTTGTGCGCCACGCTTTCCTTCCTCCATCGGGTATAAATATCGGCGTGGGCGTGTATTTGGTGACCAGCTGAGGCCAGAGAAGGTCGAAGAGTGGTGTGGTCATTGGAATGAGGATGTACTTGGTCGTACTTGTAGACTCGATGAGACGAAGATAGGAGTCAAACTTGTTGGGAGCGAAATAACGACGTGGATGAGTAATTTGAATTTTTGCCTCGTGGGCCAACTTCTTTGATATTGCGAAATTTGACTGAACTTGGCTCTGGGAGAATATTTCACTCCCAGGTTCGTAGAGGACACCGCGTACAGGTGTTCAGTCTTGCCCTCCTTAGCCAGATTCATTGAGCCCATAAATTTTAGAATTTCTTTTAATTTTCATCCGTTCATATTTAATTTTTCGCCTTACTAAAATGTTTTGATCTCTGGATAATTGTTTGATTCGAGGTGTTGAAGGTGGGGTTTGAGGTGGATTCATCTACAAAATAGTGTTGGTATCGAGTAAAGCCATGTGTCTTCTTGATAAATAGATTTGTATTTGAGAAATCTTATTCTTATTGTCACTCAAGCACAAGATGAGAAGAGCTGTGTAATTGTTTAGCGGTCGGCGGTCATAAAAGTGATGGCAAAGAATTAGGGAACAGGTTTGGTTTGCATAAAACTGAGGATGAAATGAAACCAAATTGTGCCATTTCTTTAGGCCTTGAAATCCAGGACAATAATTATGTACCCTGTCGAAATAGGTGCTAACTGGGGTACAACCCCTGAAGTAAATATGCGCCCCATTTAAATCCACTGCAAACTTGTAATCGTGGCACCATGGAAGATGAGACAAAAAGCATACCTAAAGTGTGTAATTATTTACGGCATGAAATATTGTCTCAAGATCCTTATCAACTGTGCTATGAACCAACGGTCCTGTAAGCATGTTGCTGCCACTCGTGTAAGTTTTACAAACGATCTCAAAGTATTCATATCAAGCCATGATGCCTTCTGGCACAATTATGGACTGAACAAATTATCTTTGAAGGTAAATGGAATCTAAGCTTACAAGTATACTGGAATAATGAAATCTCCACAACTTCACGAAATAAGGCGAGGGTCCGCATTAAAATTTATCCCATTTCTGAGATGAATGGAGCTCTCCGATTGCGAAAAAGATTTGGGTTCTGGATAATGGAAAGGAGTATATGAAACACCACGGTCGCACCCAAGGACACAATGCACGACGGGCGTTGAGACACTTGTCATCTAAAGCTTAGTCATGCTCACGCATTGAGTACTGGCTGTTTTCATTTTTATTGCGCTACCCCAATCCAATACAATCTATAATGTTGGGCTTCTCTCTGACCCATAACACACCTTGCGCAGTGCTCCTATCCTGATTTATCACGAAAAAGAAATTCCAAAAAGATGCTCACGATGGATAACCATTAATTTCAGCATCTACGCGTAGAATCCAGCCA
The DNA here is from genome assembly GCA_905067625.1 of Blumeria graminis f. sp. triticale. Taxonomy (NCBI): domain Eukaryota; kingdom Fungi; phylum Ascomycota; class Leotiomycetes; order Helotiales; family Erysiphaceae; genus Blumeria; species Blumeria graminis. Next base: position 11,673,556 of record LR898468.1, on the reverse strand, counting down.
GATTTTCCACAGAACCTTCCACGTATTGATTGTTAAATTGCCAGATAATCAATAAGCAGTAAGTACTGGAAATTTCTGGGGTTCCAAGGTTTCCCCGTGAATTTGAAAACCTAGTGATCCAAGCCATTCCTTTTGGAAGGATTATTCTTGCGGATCGTGGTATTGAGCAGACGAATCCACCCGTTAGATTGCTTGTAAAAAAAAAGATATCATCTGAGTCCAGTTTTTACCAAGAACTCCAAAAACCAGCAGACATTCGGGTAGCATGGTAGTGTATCTTCCAAGACAGACTTCACTCTACTTCATGAAAAGCAAATGAATATCTCCATTCTATACAAAGTTTCATGGCAAGTATATCACAGGACTTCGATTTTTTTTTGTAGCTATCATAAAGAAGATGTAGAAGCAAAGCTTGTGACTGATTAATGGATTAACCCTTTGTGTGTAATTCTCAGAATATATTGCACTATTATTTTGCTAAAATACTTCGGAATTTGTAAAATGTAATTGTGGTCAGTTGGCGCGCAGTCATTGTGTCTAAGGATTTGCTGTAGGTATGAAATAGAGTAAACTTGACTCTATACTCATGCTCAACACTGGATAACGAAACTAGCCATTGGACGCGGTGGTCACCCAATTCCCAGACTACCTGAAAAATGTTGCCAGGGTATCTGGGTTTGCCCTACTTATTTAATACTCGGAGAGCGAGTAAGTGAATGAGTATTTATTGTCCTAATGGGTCTATAACTATGTAAGGATATGAAGGTCCTTCCTGCCTACAGGCCGGGAGTATCTATGCCTCCTTCACGACTTCTTTCCAGCAGTAATACCCCCACAGATCTTTATTCGAGTACACCCTAAGAGGAGCCGTTATCCCGTCATTCTATCTCCTCTCCAGCCAACGAAACGATGACTATTTGCGGGTGTGTAGCTGTAGGGAAAAGTTTTAAAAACCACTGGATGCGGGGCTCTCCTATGACGAAGAGGCCGGCCAGCCGGGCGCAGCAGACATGTGTATACCTAATAGTGTCTCGCAACCTTCCTAGTCTCCTCCTTACTCCTCCCCTGATTCATGCCGCAGAACAAACCGAAGGTCGTGGAAGGATGTCAGAAAAGTCTTAGTCGAGAGTAAATGTCGTGAAGGTGCCTAGCCTAGCATCCAAAAGTCTTAACGGACGTGGGGTCATCGAGTAGCTCATATATTTCAGACGCCCTCCTGGGTATTATGTTCGGAAGTATAGATTAGTTGGGACGATATTTTTGACGAGTCGAAATCTGCTTTTCTTGAGGGCGGAAGGGTCTTTTATTTTGCTTTCGTGGGCTTTTTGTTCGCCCGCCAGTGGGTAGCACATGTTATGATATAACGAAGGCTTCTCTGACTACCGTTGTAGCGTTTGGTACCGCACTATCTTTCCTCATGCCCAGCATCATTATCGTCGTCTTGGTCGTCTTGGTCGTCTTGTGAGTTATCGGAAGCGTATCTTTGACAGAGGGGGAGATAACTCAGCTCAAAGTTGATAATGTATTACTCAATTTCGGCTCTGTAGACTCTACAGTGAGAGCATGAGGTTCGTAGGGGACACCACTGACAGTTGATTAGCTTCGTCCCCCTAACAATCGGAGAGTGCGCTGAAAAGATCGATCGGCACATAGTTCTTAGACAACGTATCGCCCCGTGAGATAGAGGTAGTTGAGTTTTTTACTTCGCCCCGCGCCACTACCAATCACACTAATAGACCTACCCGCGCTGTCCAAATTGTCGTGGCGAGGTATTCGATTCACTGGGTGTTCACGTTGCCTACTGTAGACTCGAGATATGCACCCGAACTTTGTCATTCAGTAATCCTTTACCCGGCACAACGTCCGATTTCCCGGCCCTTGTCAAGTGTTACATGGGTAGCCCAGAGCCGTAGTCTGGAAACCTCTTGCATGCAGTGGTCAGGAGGAAAAGTACCCATGGCGACTTGTGATATCCACGTCGCAAATATTTTATGCATCAATTCTTGTATGCTTTTAAGTCTCTGGCGGGAATTTCCAGTTGGTTCTTTTTGATCTCACGTATTGCGCGTTTGCATGATCGTAGCATTTGCTGTAACTGCGGATGGCCAATTGTCAGGTTTCTCCGACGGTGGCAATGCATCAAATCTGAGTATGCCTAAATAATGAGGCTGATTATAATTCGTACAATAGAGAGTTTGTCTTTTGAATATCTACACCAAGTGGCAGATTTTTTTAACGTGGTGCGCCAAAATCGGGCCCATTTCGGCTGACCATTGGGAAGGTGTTTATGTGAGCTCACCGCACCCCAGTCTCTGCGAAATTCCCTACTTGTGTAGGAAATGCCAGTTGCACAATAATATTGATCGATTGGGCTCATCTTCCAGGTATATCGATGTATACTAGAAAGCTTTATGAGATGACATGGGACGGTTTGCTGGAGATCCATGACTACTGCTACAGCTCTGCTCTTCATTGATACCAAAAGATCCACGCTGAGCGAGCAGGGTGCCACCTGATTTGCAGCTGCACCCTGTCTCCCGCCCTTGGCCGATGATGCAAGCGGGAGATCCGTTCACGCCCGTACGTTTGCCCCATAGTGTAGCTTAAGACAATCGACTACGTGGCCCTGGCCCGACGGAACGCGATATTGCTTCGATTCCTCTAGCATTTGTTTCAACTGCCATACAACTACAAATGTATATCATTCGTAGACATAACTTCCAAGATATCGCTCTTTCCCAGCGGACTCCAGTCGCCCAAACATCTACTCCGAACTCATCTACTCGTCATTCATTACACTTACAGATGTCGTAAGTCGGTAAGTTCCGAGACAAGACCGTTTACAAATGGAGGATGATGTTTGTTCCGAATATCTGGATTTCGCCGTGGAAACTTATCGTCACGCATCACGCTATGGCGACTGCCCATGCGATAGCCCCTTTTTGCCTAGGCGCGGAGTGTTCTTCTGGCCCATGGAGAAGTCGGAGCTTGACCAGCGACGGTTTAAACTATGGATTCAAATCTTAAAGCAAATGGAGAAGGTAAGTCTTGGGTACTCGATGTAAATTACTATTATATCTCATACTGCGCAGGATAATATTCTGATTCCCATGCACGAGCCCAACTATGTCGAGTATCGCGACGCGCGCTATCTATTTCACTCCAACTACTTCAGGCCACCATACTTTAAAGCTGGAAAAATCAATTGGCCACACGTGAAAGAGTGGTACTTTGAGTTCATGAACAACACGGAAGAATCAAGGCTACTGAATGAAGCCATGTCTCGGCTGGAGAGATATCTAAACGCTAGGGAATCCAAAGAAGGCATGTCATCCGTCATACACCTATCTAGCTAATACCGCCCAGAGAATTCTCCACTAAAGCAGCCTTCCATCGTTGGCAAAAATAACCTTCGCCCTCATGAATTCCCCGAACAAACTGGACCATCCCAGAATCCAACTGAGGTTAACAGAATGAGTGATAAGAATCATTTTCAGTCCAAGAATTCTCGTCCGCCCTTCATTTACCAACGCAGTAGCTATGATGCAAGTGAGAGTTCTAGCATGTCTGACTCACGAGATCTTCATCGGGCCCAGTATATCAACTTCACGGAAGATAGCACGGAAGAGAACCCAATAGCCAGGGCTAATTCTGTACAACCTGCATCAGGTGGAAAGCAAAAAAAAGAAGTTATTGTTGAACCTCAAAGCCCTTTCGTAAACATATGTCACGGCTGCAGTCGGTGTGTATGTCGTCTTGAATATCCAGATGATCTAACCGAGGGGCGCCTACATCCTGTGTCTGAAAGTGCCGCCGCTCAAGTACACTGCGATTACATAATTTGTCACGAATGTGTAAAGTTGATTAATAATTTGGAAGATGATAACTTCAGGTTACATTTAGAATCACCTGAACATACCTATAATGTATTATCACGATTACAAAAAATTGGAAAATCTCCCACACAGACATCCCAAACCGCGAAGAGAACCAAAAAACTTGAGGCTATACTAGCGCGCCAGGGATACACGAGTGTATCGGATTACATGAGCAAGGCGTCCCACACAGGACAGAAGCTCCAAGAACTAAGCTCACATCCCATACTCTCTGAATCTACTCAAGACCACAAACTACAAACATCACAATTCCCTGTCCAAGCGATTACAACCCAGGAACTCCGCAAAAGCCCCGAACCGCGCTATCAGAGGCACATTCCAGACTCAAAAAACCAGGTTAGCTCTTCTGTCGACCTAGGAAAAACGATTTCAATTGATGTAGACAAACCTGGAGAGCTAGCGAATAAAGCAGAGCCTCATCGCTTATCAAACGGAAACGTTGGCGATAGATTTGATTCGGTCGAATCTGATTTGAAAACTCTTCAACAGACTCTAGCTGATATTGGCCGTCAAGTCGAGACGGGTGCGAATCGAACGCAGGCTCTTGTGCGCTCGTTTATCCGGCATGACGATGCGATTAAGCTCCTTCAAAAGGATGCTATGCAGGGCAAAGCAATCAGTGATATTATGGAAGGCGCTATCGATGCGATGTCGGGAAGCACCCAGCGAGAAGATGTTACGAGCCGTCTCGAACGGCAGGAAAAAGGCCTTGACATGCTTCGTAGAGAACTCAAGGAGAAAGTTGATGATTTGAGCTGCTGGCTCAAGGTTATTGACCGCCATACAAATGAGATCACATCTTTAAAACAAAAGGTCTGGATTAATACTCAAGTCAATAATGGTAACAACAACCCAAGTGATTCTGGCCGACGTGTTGTGCAGAAGCTTGAATGTCAGGTTCGTATACAACAAGAAACGACCAAGTCATTCATGTTAAAAGTTGAGCAACGTTTCGATACTATTGTGCGGCAGTACGCAGATGAGCTAGAAATATTGCGGCAACGAGATGAAGACAGGCAGAAGCAAATGACAAACCTTCGGGCGCAACTTGGACTAAAATTTGCGCATATGGAGCAGAAAATTGCATCACCGAGAAAGTCTAAGCGATGAACAGATTTCTAGCTATCTTACTTTCACATAATTCCTTTTACTCGGGTGGAGTTTGGAAACTTTTGGTAAATTTTGTAAATAAATGGGTAGGGTATAAGCTTTTTGACAGTCAACAAAATATGGAACAGGTATAGCTTGACGCGTAGGTTAGGTCAAACTTTGTATGAGGGTTGATTATGGGGAGATTGACAGTAGCCTGTAGGCCTACTTGGCGGTAAGAACGTCTTGACCGCCGGACGGGGTGATTGGGCTCCTTACGCCTTACGTCCACTCCTGTCGATAACTTCAGTGTCTATTAGAATAAATAAAAAGTAACTCTGGCAACTTGGGAGATTTAGTGATTTTGAGCCTATATTAGAGGTGTCGCTCTGATAAAACGGCTTCGCACGTTTTGTTGTTGAGGGATTAAGTCACGCATATAAGTGTAGACCTAAATTGGTCAACTGCATAACCAAGACTGACTTTATCTTCGCTGTAAGACCTGGATATCCTTTGTACTATAGCATAATTATACATCTTTATAGAGCTCGCAAAGCTCAATTGATTACTTAGTATCCCCTAGCACCAACTGTGAAATTTAGAAGTCTCCTGATCAGGTTTAAATTCCTTCTAAAATATCATACACCGTTTCTTCAATCCTTTCAAACCCAGTTACGTCCTATTCCTTCGTCAATTGTGCCAACTGATGGAGTGAAATATCTACGGAAGCTCGTTTTGTAAAAGACTTGATAACACGTCCCCAAGTTTGTGCTTAACCAAATAACCAGAGATAAATATAAACTGCTTGCCTCAAGCTTCGCTCCCTAGTCTCTTCTACTGGAGATATAGTGTCTTAACCATTATCTACTTGTTTTTTTGTCACTTTTTGATCGAGGTAACTTACCTCTGGGAGTTTACGCGATATCTAGCCAGGTTTGCTTCAGTGGGCTAAAGTATGGGAATAAGATCCAGTAACATAGCCGCAGAAAGGTAATATACAGTTTACGTTCTTTGCACCGTGTGTAAGTATCCCGACAGAGACCTTTGAGAACATTACCGTCTGATGCAGGTCTCGAAGGAGACTTGAGAGAAAATACACTAACAAAGCAATAGATATTCCTGTCAGGGGTGGAGAGGGCCAAAATTTTCTGATATAGTCTCATATTATATTGGGAAAGAAAGGATCACACCATTTCACCTGCTGATAATGTCTTCTAAACCCAGTTTGACTAAAGCTAGGCTCTTGCTAGCTTTCCATAATCTTCTAGGCGCAGCTTGTCAAAGTAGCTGTAGAATTGGTCATCTCTTTTTAATAGTTTTAGACCCATATTTAGCTTTATAAATATTGTCCTGGCGGAAATCACTCGTCAAACCCTGTATTCATCTGAAAGTTAAATATTTTTGTACATTACTCCGCGTACCTTTACCAATCAGCCTAGGTATTAAAGCTATGATTAGAAGTTCGAGCTAGGAATGCATAAATAAATACGTAATGTAGTAAAAAATAGCTTTTACAAGATTTTTTCCATTCAAACCCAAATGTATATGTATCGTCTGGCCGAGAGCCAACACGTAATTTGCGTCTTCTGACCGTTATTTGATGAAATTAATCTTATTTGAATATGGTAGTAAAGTCCGGGTTTTTTGGCCACAATTGAAAAGAAACACCCAGCTCCGCCAGCATTATTGGTGAGTAAGCATTGCTAGATAATACTGTTTATTAATTTGGATGGTTGCGAAGAGTAGGAAGTCTCGAAGTTGGGCCAAGGTCATTATGTTTCGAGCAACCATGACTTTATCACAGGAGAAAGGTGCCCGATGAAAATTATTATGAATTTGATTGAGCTTCAGACCAAAGTAGGTCATTAGTTGAACTTTGTAAGGCCTTTAAGTGTATATAATTTGAGTATTGGTTTTGCATGATGACCGTTGAGTTCATGTAGAATTTTTTAGCCAGAACATGTGAATAAATTTTAGACTGATCAAAGTTAACGGTTGTCAATGGGCTATATACTTTTTATCTGACTTACAGAAATATTTCCTGCTTCCTAACGCCAACGCTAATTACATTTCAAAAGCAGGTCGGTATCATTTCTTGGATGAACCAAATCCACCGATTCCCATTATTTCCATCATATCATCTTCATCATGTTCTCCTTCTATACGAACATCTTCACCATATTCTGTCTTAATCTTGACTTCAAGCTCCTTCTCCATCTTCTTTTTTTCAACAAGATCTTTCCTCTTCTGTCTTCTTTCCTCTCGTTGTCGATCTTCTTCTTCCTTTCTAAGCTCCAGTCTTTCATCAAGAGTTTTCACATCGCCTTTTTTTTCTTCTATAATCATATCCCATATCCGTGTGATACGATCATGTACTTCTTCTGCTGTAGCTCGTTTGACCTCACCAGTCTGTCCGATAGCTCTTAGATGTTGCATACTATTCTCATGCTCCACCCATTGTAAGTTGTCTTTGAATGTCAAATCGCAATCTTTGCAGTAGAAACCAGCTCCCCTTCCTCTCTTGCCAGTTGCGGCACCCGCAGGTAGAAGCACTGTCTTTCCTACGTTGCTGGCCACATCGAGCCGCGCAGCCCGGGCCTGCGTGAGGGCTTCGTTTCCGGTGAGGGGCGCGTAGTATTTCTTGCCGGCAAGTTTGGCTTCATATCGCGCTTTGCCTTCCTCTTTTTCTTTGGCTTCACGTTCAAAGGCTTTTGCCGCATACTCGGCCCTATCGTATTTTTTTCGAAAATCAGTGTCGGATACACCAGATACAGTTTTCTTGGGCTCCACCATTCTGTATGATAGCTGCATGTACTGCGTTGTACTTGGACGTTGCAGAGGGGGATGTAGTCGTTGCGATGTAGCTTGGACGGCTGTGGGTCGCGTGGGTCCCACACATTAATTCTTGTGTGGGGCCTATCGGTGAAATTGTCCTCCACGGCTAGGGGACCGGTCCAAATGCCGCACATTTTGAATAGGCAAGGCATTTTCCGCTCGGAATCACAACCCCTATCTGATACGATTCTTAGTTGAAGAAACGCAAGTTACGAGATAAGATCTATATAGGTTCGGAGTCCATCATAAGTCAACTGGAAGCAAATGGTCGCCTTCTACGCATTGGCCTAATAAACAATCTCGTTATTGACAGTAACCATGCTTCATATCATTGGAATCGGACTCTCAGATGAAACAGACATCACCGTGAAAGGCCTAGATATTGTGCGTCGAGTGGATCGAGTCTACCTGGAAGCGTACACTAGTATTCTTCTCGTAGATAGATGCGTTCTCGTATGTTGCGTCTCAGTTAGAGACATGTAGGGAGGTAAATGGCTGATTCCCTGTAGGAAAATTTCTACGGGCGGGATGTCATTATTGCTGATCGAGAAATGGTTGAGTGCGACGACAATCAAATATTGCAAGATGCCAAGACCCTCGACGTAGCATTCCTCGTTGTAGGAGATCCTTTTGGCGCTACCACTCATACAGATCTTGTTCTACGCGCACGCAAGCTCAATATTCGTGTCTCGTCTGTTCCGAATGCGAGTATTTTGTCTGCAATAGGTGCTACTGGTCTACAGCTCTACAATTTCGGACAGACTGTATCGATGGTATTTTTTACGGAAACGTGGATGCCGGCTTCATTTTACGATCGTATCAAAGAAAATCGTGATTCGGGACTACACACTTTAGTTCTTCTAGACATCAAAGTCAAGGAACAGAGCCTAGAAAACATGGCAAGAGGTCGTAAAATATACGAAGAACCAAGATACATGACTGTGAGCCAATGCGCACTTCAGATGCTCGCGATTGACGAGAAGAAAACTGTTATCGGGGAAGGTGGGATTTACAACGAGGAAAGCCTCGCCGTCGGTGCGGCTAGGGTTGGATCTAAGACAGAAAAATTTATATGTGGAACCTTGAAACAGCTTTGTCATGTAGATGAGGCACTCGGAAAGCCATTACACAGTCTTGTGTTACTCGGGCAAAGAACTCACGAATTGGAATGTGAATATCTCAAGGAGTTTGCTGTTGATCAAGACGAGTGGGTAAAAATATGGACCAGAGATTATTCCGGGAAATCGTAAAGACAGAAGATTGAGGGCTACGAGAAATATTTGCAACTGGTGCGCTCCTCTATCAGGGTTTTATAGATTAAACCGACAGATTAGTTACTCAGTGATATGTACTTTCAAAATTGTTCTTCCAAGGGAGAATGGGGTTTTTGCTACCGAATTTTATGTTAACACATTTTGCATCTATAGATAAAAGCTCTCGGATTTTTCGGATATCATTCTCCGAAATTTCACATAAATATGTTTGGTGTCTCGCCTTTTCTTTAGACTAACAATCATCACCCTATGAATAGCAAACTACAACTTGGAAACAAAAATTCTTGAATTATAAGGTTTCAATTAAGATCTTTAAGAGGTGTATCAAAGCTAGTTCCTACAGCGATTATATGGTACGTAGGTTCTGTGAGACGAGATTATCTAAACAACACTAAGAGCTACCTTGACTATAATTTATATGAAATTTAGAATATTTTGCACTCCTATAATATTGGTCAAACTCCTAACACACAAATATTGGATTCAAGAAACTCAATGACCATATTTCTAACTACTTGTCGAGGAATAAAGGTAGTTTTATTCGATTTTTTTGCCCTCCTAACGAAATATACTTTCACACCCTTTGATAAGACCTTAATCTTTCCCCTTCAATCTTTCACTTATACAGACGATGCAACAACCGACAGAAGACGAGGCTGTTACGACGCTGAACACGCTACTGTAAGACCTAACACGAAGCGGACCCAAGGCTATACCGATCCATGATGTGCCTCATACAACCCTCTGAGATCGACGACGTCGCGTAAAAACTTCAACAGACACCCGAACACAGCCATTATTTTCCGAAAAATATGAATTGATCACCTTCAAATTGGGCCGGTGTGATCGCTCAATATGCTCTGCATATCTGGGATAGCTAAGAATAATCGCGTCCGAATTGAAGTTAAAAGCAAACACATCTATAATTGGAGGCTTCTCATCAATGCCGGTCTTCTCATTCTCATAAGAGTCCTACATTAACCTTACCACTCACTACCTCGCCTCAAATACCGATAAAGGCGTTACTCCAATTGCAAGCAGGTGCTTGCCTAATTCGTTACTGGCTATCACCTACTACCAAATTTACGCCGCCACGTACACCCACAAGGAGGAAAGTAAATAATATTATTTAAATCTCGGGTCTTGGTCTATGAGGAACTATTGATCTTGTAGGGTTATATCTCTTGAGGAAAGATAGATCACTGGGACGTAAATTGAGACAAGGAAGAGACTTCTTGGGGGAATGATGGAACTGATATTTTCGAGATATCTTCGACTTTGGAACGTTTGTGGGCGCCAAGATCAAGGTTTTGGCTAATTAGCCAGGAGGACTTCTATTGCGGAGTCAACAGCACTTTCCAGAGCCCTGGACGGTACAAAAGAAGTAAGGCTAAGCTACCATACAGCATTCACGCTCTGTCAAGACTTTTCTGACATTTCAGCACGACCTTCGGGAAGGAGTTGGAAGGAGGCTAGAAAGGCAGAGGTTGAGTTTCCCAAAGTACCTACAAGTCTGCAGCGCCTAGCTGGCCGGTCTCTTCGAACGCTTTAGAAGGGTCACTATGTCTTCGGATCTAGTCCTAATGTCGGTATTAGAAGAGCCCCGCACTGTGACAGTCGGGGGAAGTTTCCAAGTTGGCTTGAGATGCACGATCATTAGTTTACAATTCTTCTAATGAGAGAATATGTATGTACAAGAAGGGCTTATTTATACCCGTGCTCTCCTCCAATACGTGGCCTGCATCTATTCCTAAGAGCGGACAGGTGTACCTACGGGGAGTTTAGGTTTCTGCATTGGTGTAAACTCCTGACACTCGCCATATCACTTGGCTACCTTTCAACCAGTCTTACCGTGCCCGAAACAATTCTCTCTGAGCCCATCTAAGTGCTGTTAACTTTCTCAATAGATGTTCTGGCACACAGTCCACCACAAAGTTCTCTGATTATGTCACTCCCCGTGCTCGAAGCAATCCTCCCTGCGACTGTCCGAGTGTTTGCTAGTCCGAGCAGTAGAGAGAGTTTTCCATTACCTGACGTCACAGCGGGTGGAAAGCATACCTGCGTTGGCCAACGTAGGCTACAGGGCTTACTGTCGGTTCATCAGCTGTTATACGCACCGAGAGATTTTTGGCGATTTCTCCTGGCTGCCACACTCCCGCAAATGGCCATCAATTCGTTGGCTGGTGAGGGGAGATGATGATGAGCAAAGGACTCCTGAAATGAACGATCGAACAAGGACTTGTGAGGAGTGGTACTGTTTGATAGGATCTATATGGGAGGCATAGGAGTTGTCATGGTGAGATATTCTTGCACCAGAGTCTAAGCAGAGGCTCTGAGGATAGAGTTCACGGAACAGGGTTTTCGGCTCATCTCAAGGCACTGTGTTATCGGTACTACGTAGGGTATAAGTAGGGTATAGGTGTGGAGTATTGTTGTAATTCCTACAAGGAGGTATAAAGTCAGCCTAAGATATAGGGTTCACAGAGGAGGTAAAGGTAAAGTGAGTAATGGCGAGGTTGGTACAATAATGGCGGTCTTTTTTTGGAGAAGAGACAAGTATGTGAACAATAGGTATGAGTATAAACAGAAGACTTTGTGTGAAGGAGTATTCTTCTTCACGCTGGGTATATATGTACATCAGATAATGGGACGGCCCTAAGCTCTATCTCAAACAGTATTACTACGCAATCCCCATGAAACGACCCTATGTTCCTGAGTCTGTCCTAATGGTTTGAGAACTTGATCTAGCCCCGAGTTGTGTTTTATAATGGAAATTCCCATGACACCATCCTAGCTCCTACTACGTTTATCCATGAAAGCTTACCCTCAACACTTGCACTTATATGGTGAGACTAGATAATGCGCCAACCGGAATTGATATGGTTGAGGTCACAGTTTGAGTTACGATGAGAAATTACTATAGTCTTAGTTGAATTTTCTTGGATAGCTATCTGTACTTAAGGAAGCTGGAGCTACAACAAAGTAGTTCTCCAGCTTCACAATCTTATAATATTATTATAGTATTCCTCTCCCAATCCCGCTTCCTTATAGCCTTAGTATTATGATTATGAGCAACACGGAAGCTATAGTGGGAGAGTGGTGCGGTCTTAGTAAGCTATTAGCTATGGGTGACAGTGAATAGACTTATACAACGTTTTGTTGTAAGGATATTGTTGTTCCCTAATATTAGAGCGACCGCTACTGTAGATTTTCTTTGGGGCGAATTAACAAATATATTATATTGAGTATATATATTGTAACTACCTCTATCCACTGACAATTCTCCCAAAGGAACTCCTCGCCAGAATAGTGTTCCATCTCATGACTAGTCCAAAGCTCCTTCCTGATCAGTTTCAGGGTTAAGTTTACTCCAAGCAGATTAGGGTACTGTATGCAAGGGTATTCCTACACACTCCCCTACTCGAGTATTCCTGTACTATAATATATTAGCTAATTATCCATTCATTGAAATTTCTATCCTCCAATCCCCAATCCTGGCTTTTGGTAGCAATTTTGTCAACGGGTCTGCTAGATTCTCCTTTCCGGGTATTGTTTTGATAATCAGGTTCCAATTTTGAATTTGTTGTCCAAGGTAATGATGTCGAACTTCTATATGCCTTGTTCTTCGTGCAAATTTGTTCGTCTTTGAGAGCTTATAGCCTCCTTCAGAATCAGTTATCAGCATTGGTATAACTCAGATTTGATTTATGTGTAATTCTTCAAGCATCTGACTGGTCCATGCTGCATCTTTTGATCCTTCTTCTGCTGCCATATATTCCGTTTCAGTAATAGATTGTGCTACTATATCTTGCTTGCAAGTCCATCACCCTATCGGCTGTTTTCCTACAAAGGTCATACATCCACTTGGTGATTTTATTATAAAATGAGGTTACCTAGGGGTTCAATACTGACTCTGCTACTCGTATGTAAATGGAGTATGGTCTATAAATACTGCGCTTGTAGATAGTTGATTATAGATGTTGAAATTGGTGCTTCCAATTATGGTAAAGACAGGGATGTGTAGAATACACATTACTAATCTCCCATTAATTGTGAGGTTAGTATTAATGCGCTTTGACGTAAATACCAACCACTAGATTTTATTATTACAAAATATAGTTTATATAGCACTCTGTGTCCTAGTGGGAGTAATTAACAACTCTCCGCGACAGATTTACAGACTCCTTTACTTTCCCACTCGCTTCACCAAGTGATACAATCTGTGCCTGACAGCCACAAGCTTTTGCAAACCAATCCGCTTAACAGGTTATGACCCGGTGCCCCTAAAAGCAAAAAGATTCCATCACTATTAAGCATCCTCATCTCTAAAGAAGTCTTCTAACCGCTCAACAGAAATGGAATCCTCGTCTTCGAAAACCGGCTTCTTCGCTTCGAGACTCGGAACCAACTACTTGCGCGCAATGTCATTAACCAATGTAACCCACCTCACTGGTCCTGAAACCTATGAGTTGTGGGCCATTACAATGACTGCAGTAATTGAAGGGCAGGGACTCAACAAGATTGTAGTCGACGGCAAAAAGCCGGACAAGGACGCTTCGCCTGAAGAAAAAGGAGCATACAGCCAGCTTTCGAGTATTGCTGTAAATATATATATTCAGGTCGTCGGTTCAAAGATCCTTGGCAAGATCTTAAAACTCAAAGACCCTCACTTGATGTGGAAGTATTTGAAAGAGCAGTACCACCAGAACAGCTCTTTTACATTGATCCACCAACTTAGATCGGTTGCGCTCCTCGCAAATGCATACGATCCAAGTCGCACTGTCAGTTCGGTAATCGACGAATTTGAGACGGAGTATGATCGGTTAACATCGTTAGCCCGAGAATCTTCAAACTCGAACCGCCACAAGCTAGCCGACTTTCTTGATGATGATGAAGTTAAGAGGAGTTACTTGTTGAGTTCTTTCTGTGAACATCATAAGGATGTAGTTGATAACTTGACGACTAAGGACAATTGTACCTATGCCGTGATTAAACAACGTCTTCTTGATCTAGATTGCACTGCACCTCCTCCAACAGCTCTCATCACGCAAGTTGGCAAAGCAGACAATAACTCTCTCAAGCTAAGAAAACCTGGAAGGGTATCCAAGCGTTCCAAACGCCCCTCGTCGAACGAATGTTCCTTCTGCAAGAAACGTTTTCCGACCGAGTGTAAAGGGCATGTTTATAACTCTTGCCCTAAACTTAAAGAGAAATTGTCCCAACCGAAATTGTCCCAACCGAATTCGACACAATCTGAAATAACCTTACAACGGGCAAATATAACCGTTACGGGCATTGATCAGGTTAGTCATCTATTTTATCTTGATACTTGCGCAACTGCTCACATGTGTCCTTACCCAGAACGATTCGAACAACTCGTGCCTTGCTCCGGTTATGTGATGTCAAGTTCAAATGAGAGAATGTCAATCGAAGGGAAAGGAAGTGTGTTGTTACACTGTGAGATATCAGATGTAACTGTGTCAACTTTTAAGGTTAATGATGTACTATATGTGCCAAATTTATCTTTACCGCTATTTTCTTGGAAGAAAGCTAGATCCAAAGGATACCTACTCCATGACAATGGCAAAGTGATGATTATATATAAAAATAATAAAATCTGGTTGGAAGCTCATTACGACAGTGCCTTGCCAGTGATCAGGGAAGTCGCACGTAAAAATGAAGTAGCTTGCTCCACCTATGAATTCTGGCATAAAGCCCTCAGTCATGCATCTCCTTCGACGATAACCAAGACAGAGAAGCTCATCCAGAACTCAGGTGTAATTCCAAATTGCCCAAAGAACTTTCACTGTGATTCCTGCATGTCATCTAAATCCGTACACAAAAAGCCAGCCTCATCAGCTGCACAATCAACATCGAAAGGCGAATACATTCACTCAGATCTTGCTGGACCGTTTCCTGTTCTGTTGTATGGCAATGCAGAATACTACATAAGTTTTGTTGATGACGCGACACGCTGTACCACGATTCAATTCCTTAAACACAAATCTGAGGTGGCTCAGGCTATTATCAATTTTGTTAAGGCATTAGAAACGCAATACAATTGTCAAGTTAAATCACTCAGAACATACAACGGCGGTGAGTATGTCAATGCAACGCTCTCCGATTTTCTGGTTCAGAAGGGGATAAGTCATCATCTGACGCCTCCCTATTCTCCCGAATCAAACGGAGTAGCTGAAAGGCTAAATCGATCTGTTATCAAAGGAATTCGTGCAATTCTCGCATCAATTAAAGAATAGCGGTTATGGGCTGAAGCAGCAAAATCCTTCATCTACATAAAAAATCGTCAGGCACATAGTGCTGTTAATGGACAGACGCCATATGAAGCATTCCACGCGAGAAAACCATCCATTCTACACCTTCATCCATTTGGTCAAGAATGTTATGTGCACATTCCCATGGCTAAGCGACCATCAGGATGCAAACTTCTACCAAATGCTGAGAAAGGTATATTTGTTGGATACACCAAAACTGATCATCAATATCGAATTTTTGTTCCTGCAAGGAAACAGATAGTTATATTGGCTGATGTAAAGTTTATCCCCTACGAGGGTGATCAACCTGTCGCTGATCTAACATCAACCTTGTCTCCACACAAGATTCATCAACAAACTCCAATAACGTCAACAATATCTGTCGGAACACTACCAATGGTCAATTCACAAGCTTGTGTGGGGTTACTCAATTCATTCCTATTTCTTCTCCCTGCCAGGAGGAATTCTATAAATACATTGTTACATTTAGCTAAATGCTATTCCCTATAAGGAAAAGTCTCAACTCGACCCTTGTACATAACATGTTGTGAGCCAGTTCACACACTGGCAGTAAACGAGAAAATGAAAAATGAAAAATGAAAAATAAAAAATGAAAATGAAAATGAAAAAAATAGACGACCTATCTTAATACTTGATTTTCCTTTATCTTTCAACCCACTGATTTGGTTTGACACATATTGAATTTGTATCAATAAGTTCCTTGAGTGCATGGCAAGGTTTTTCCTTTGTCATAGCATCTGCAGGATTGGAACTTCCTTCGATCCATCAAACTTCAGCTATTTCCCTTCTTTCGTAAGATTGATGGAGGCACATGAGATCTATCATAAGCCTTTTTTCTTGTGTTGTTCCCAACTTAACCAAACAATCGTACAGGGATTTCGAGTCAGTACACAGAACAAGAGGTATTTGATTGTCTAGTATCTTGTCGAGAGTTGATTTGATAGATGTGCCAATATCAAATCCGTTCACCATTCCGTAAAGTTCCGCTGCTAAGACACTTCTTGTGATTCTTTTACACTTGGTTGACGACCAATGAATTATGTTGGCCTTATTGTTCTTGTCTGCAAGAACCATTACGAAACCTATTTGAGAGGACAGATCATTATTATTGGCGAAGGAGGAGTCGGTGAAGATGATAAGTTGCAGAGACTCTAGATCTAGTTCTACAAACTTAAGACCCCTCGAGGCGTTTTTGATTTGCCATTCTATTCTGGAATTCAACTTATTAACACATTTGTGGTCAGGATTTGTAGCTTGAGCAGCCGTGGATAAGTTGAAGGATGATTCGGGCTGACACATGCTGGCAACGTAAGCCCCTCGGGCTCGTTGTGCAAAAAACTGCTCTTTTTGTGATATTGAGTGTCTCACATGCCCTCTGGAACCAGTGATGTCAATTGGCGTTGGACTAATAAGTTGTAGGTTGTTGCAGTGTCGCTCTTGGGTTAGGGTTATAGCCCTAGAGTTCTTTACTCGATTGATATATCCACCATTAAATTTGATGGAGTTATCAATGTCAAGTCTTTCACGTTCTTTTGCTAGAAATTTTGCTTGTTTTAACTTTACTTCTTCTTTTATGGCAAAGGATTTATTGGCTAAGAATAAAGTGTCATCTGTTTGGAGACCAACAATACCAAAGTCCCCTTCAGAGTTGTTGCTGTACAAGAGACAGGGATCGTACGTCGACGTTTTCATCAAAATATTTCTAGTGTGGTGTTGATGATACGTCTTATACCAATGATTACCTGCTTCTGGCACACCGTACAAGGGCTTGACAACTTTGAGGATTGTGCCTTTTTCCGCGAGCTCAATTGGTGGTTGTATGTAGAAGTTTCTGTTCAATTCTGTATTGGATTGAACATACGCTTGAGTAATATCACGCAAGTACAAGTCCAATGGTAACATGGAAGCAAGTGCGAGAATTATTCTCTGGCTTACTCTTTGTATGGTAGGAGATTGTGTTAGGACAATCTCCTTTTCTCGGTCATTGTACGCTTGAACTACAAGGCGTGATTTTTCCATAGCCTTTTCTGTACCAGGGTTTTTGATCTCGTCCACAAACCTAGATTTAAATATTCTAGTGCCAGGAGGAATTTCGGTCGGGTTGATCTTTTTAAAAACTCCTTTTTCAAGAAGCCCATTGATCTCTTTCTGACGTGAAGCAATAAAATTTGGTTGCGGAGGGCTTGCTGGGTTGTTAAAAAGAACTTCTAAGCTTGGGTTTTCTGGAAATCGGACAGGAAGGCGACGGGTTCTGGCTGGGTTTCTCCTTAGTTTGCTCACACCTTGTGATTTTTGGTTTTCTTCTTGTGTAGTATTCATCCTGGGGCTAGAGGTATGATTGTCGTCTGACGCTTCATGAGGTGGAATGTCATTATTGTTAGTTGAAAAGAAAGGTCTGACAACAGTTGATCTAAAGTTGGATGGGCCTGATGGCATATTTACTTTGCAGGTTTCGTTGTTGAATTCAATTAATTTAAATGGTCCTTCCCATTTTCCGGCTTGCCCGTAATTACCTTCTCTATAGACAAGTACGTCAGAATTTGGGGTTAGGTCTTTCGTTATGGCTGTGTCCGGGCCATTTCGTTGGCCGAGGGCATTGTTGACTTGGATCTTGGCTCTAATCTTTGATATTTCATCCATTGCTTTTCTAATAGCGGCTGCGCGTTGAGTTATTGTTGGTGTTGGTGGGTCAGAATCCGACAATCTAGGATATGCCCCAAAAACTAGTAACGTTGGAACTAGACCGTTAGGCCCAGCAGAGTCATTGATAGCCTTTATTGTCATTTGAAGCATGCAGGCTTTGTTTGTACCGTTCGACTGTCCCCACAGACCAATGAGCTTCGACGGGGACATTTTTGACAGATATAGCCATTGAAGCTGCACTCTGGTAGAACTCTTTGCTGGTGAAATTAGTTCCTGCATCAGTAACAATAAAGTCCGGAGGACCAATATAAACGTCAATCCAACAACTACAAATAGTATCCCATGTATGCTTTGCCGAAAGGTTTTGGAGCCATCTTGCTGCTTGAAATTTTGTGGCCGTGTCCACGATATGAAGGACTGGATCAGACTCAATATACATCACATCCACAATGATGGAGTGATTAAATTGAATGTCTGAGTCACGAAGGTTAAACTTGAATCGGCTTGGTGGACCTCTGTGTTTTTGACAATAGGTGCAGAATTTGGTCAGATGGTCAATTATTTTTCTGTCAATATTTTGACGCCCAGATCGTTGCAAAACGTCGTGAAGTCTATTAGCGGAAGGGTGACCGAAGCGTCGGTGAATTCGTCTTAATTCAGATTCTGCGAGGAGGCACGGATTGGAGGTAAAGGATGAGGTGATAAAAGATTGTGAAAATTCTCCCCAAATTAGAAAGGCATGGCCAAAACGCCGTATAACTGGTACTTTAATAGACCGAGAAACCAAAATATTTTGAATATTATCGTAGTAAACGCCTAATTTATCCATATCTGAAAGAGAAAGTAAGAAAGGAGTGTCGGCCTTGACAATATGAAATTCAATTTCTCCAATTGGGGTCTTTAGAATGATGGAGCCAATAGAGGTGGCGCATCCAATCCCGAATTGAACCTTAACAGTTCCGGCTGTAGATGTATTAATAGGTGTATAGGCAATATTGCAGAGAGCCTGATATTGATTGTACCCTGCAGTTGAATTCCTTGAGGCGCCGGTATCGATAACTATGCCGTAAAAAAGATCTTTTACATATCTTGATGATGTTAAAAATGAAAAAGAATTAGTTGAATGAGGGTCAATGTAGTTTGTGGGGTCAATACGCGTGATAGCATGTTCAAATGCCCGGTTTTCTAGGTGTTGCGTTAGTGCCCTCGGGTTGATAACACTATTTATCGAAGAAAAATATATTGACAGTTCAGACATTTGATCCTCTGTGTGATGTGGAGAAGACGAATCAATATTAAGGATCAATGTTTCCATTGTTTCTTGAACATTATCATCTGAAAAATCATTTCTGTTGGACTCTTGGTGCCCCTCATACTCTGCAATGTATTGACTTGCGTGTTTTTCAAAATTCTTCGATAATTGTTCCTTAAATTTGGCTTTTGCCTGTTGTTGTTCTGATTCTGAATGGTTACTGGACCAGCATCCAGGCTTTTTGCAGACATAACATTTTCCTTTATTTAGATTCCTCTGTTGATGCTTATACGGAGTTCGTATCTTTGTATTTGCGCTGTTTTGTCCTTGATCGTTTGATCGTTTATAGTACCTCCGGTCCGTGAAGAATTGGGTTTGTTCAGTTTCTTTTGATTCTTCGTAGGTTTTAATTGAGGATTGGAGATCATTGATTAATCCAGTGAGTGTTTCACACGGTTTAAAACAAGCGAAGGAGCAGGCGGGAACTCTGCGACAGGCATTGATAAGCTTGTTGTGGAAGAAACTGTCTGATCGGAGTTCTTTTGAAAGACTCAACTGTAGATTTCGGAGTTCGCTGATTAGGATCTGAAGACATTCTTCTGTTGATTTTTCCGAATTTTCTTTTATTACTACTCCCAAGTTTAGCTCGTCCCATCTTGCAAGTCTGCTTCTTTTATACTCTGCACCCTCGAAGTAGTTCTGTGTAGCATGACACATTACTTCGAAGTTACGTGTTAGTTGATTTGTTGCTATATTTGCATAATAATGGTTCAATGCGGCACCACTCAGCATTGTTGGGTATGCTTTTGCTCGGATGCGATCTGGAATATCCGCTCTTTCACGGTTATCGAGGAAGATTGCCAATTTGAAGTCAAAGCTGTCTTGTTCTCCCCGATATTTCATTTCATTGTCATACATTCTGGCCAAATTTGCAAGTTCTTTGCCATAACCTTGATCTTGGCTTGATTTTTGTGAAGGCTTATTGCCTGGACTATAGAGATCTTGCTTGAGGTCTTGATCTGGAATAAATTTATAGGAGGGACTTTCAGTGAATGAGTTGTCATAGTTTTTGTCGAATTTTGTTTCAGGTGGTGGAAGTTTGACCTTTGAATTCATAATCGAGGCTATTTTGTTTGAAGAGAAGGTCTCGTTTGACGAAGATATCTCTTCAAGAGTCCACTCAGTTGGGTTTTCTTCTATGACAACATTGTAGAGGGACTTAGCTATTGTGGTATTTCTGTCCCATTTCACCCATACCCCAAAAGTTCTAAGGTGGGAGCGGAGCGCGCGTTGAAGCGGTAGTTTAGCAAGTTTGAAGTCCTCCGCTGTACAATTGGAGAAGTCATCCTTGAACACCTCCCAAAGGTTGTCGTCCTTGAACTTGTACTTATTGTATTCTATAATCTTGGATTCAATTAAAACGTTCATTGCTTTTGCTGCTGCTGCTGTTCTTGTTGCTGTGGTTTCGGACTCATTTGTTGGGTCAGACATTTTGAAATAGGATAGGTTAGGATAGTCGGGATTTGGAGGGGTTTGTTATACGTGATGGACGCAAATCGAGGGCCTTTGTCAGGAGTCGATTTCTTGAGTATATCTTCGAAGTTGAGGGCCTTGCGAAAGGGGTCAACCATAAATTTAAACTCCTTAGCAAATACAATCAAATAGAGGCCTTTTTCAGGGACTATGCAATTGGATCTCTCTTCAAAGGGTGTATCTGATCTGTACGTCTACTGATCAGTGTCGGAACACTACCAATGGTCAATTCACAAGCTTGTGTGGGGTTACTCAATTCATTCCTATTTCTTCTCCCTGCCGGGAGGAATTCTATAAATACATTGTTACATTTAGCTAAACGCTATTCCCTATAAGGAAAAGTCTCAACTCGACCCTTGTACATAACATGTTGTGAGCCAGTTCACACAATATTGTTAAACAATTGGAAAAATTACTCTAATGTTGGTGAAGGACAAAACATTCAAGATCTCTCTCATAATCAAGATCCTAGTTATCTGTCTCAGTCAGAACCATTGCAAGAGTCATCAGTACCAACTTATATTCAACTCGAACCTCAACCATCTGCCTCAACTTCTGCTTCAACATCTTCTCAAAATCTTTTTAATCAAGATCATAATAACAATGTCAATTCCAGACCCAAACGCACTAAACGTCCTCGAACTTATGAAGATACAATAACAGGAGAGTGGTGGAAAACTTCTCGTGATCTTCATCAACCTGCATTGCAAAGTTCGAATGGTAACAATAGTGATGATGAGGGACAAGAATTAGCACTTTTAAATGTCATTGATGTATCAGAACCCAAAACGTACAATGGTGCTAAGGCATCAGCAAACTGGGAAGACTGGAAAGTAGCATTTGAAGAAGAGATGTCATCCCTCAAAGAAAATGATGTGTGGAACATTGTTCCTCGTCCTGCAGGTCGCAAAGTTGTTGGTGGCAAATGGGTATGCAAAATTAAAAAAGATGCATATGGGGAAATCGAAAGATATAAAGCACGTTACGTCGCAAAAGGATTCTCACAGATCCAAGGACTAGATTACGATGAAACATTCGCTCCAGTTGTGCGATTTGATTCTTTAAGAATACTCTTAGCAATTTCTGCCTCGAAAAATTGGAGACCAAGATAACTTGTCATAAAAACCGCATTTCTATATGGGATCTTGAATGAAGAAATCTACATGGAACTTCCTGAAGGGTACAGGCAAGAGGGCCATGTTGCAAAACTTAATAGGTGTATATACGGATTGAAGCAATCACCACGGCAAAGGTTTTTCAGGTTGACTGAACTTATCATTCCCCTTGTGTTTTCTTTGTCACCCTTTGATCCCTGTGTCTTTATCCACAATACAGGAGAATTATACTTAGCGGTATATGTGGATGATATTGTACTATTTGGAGAACAAGATTTGCTATTGAGTGAAACTGTTAACCCGCTTAAAGCCGAATTCAAGGTCAAAGATATGGGAACACTTCACTGGCTACTTGGAATTCAAATTGAGTACTGTAATGCTGGAATCAGCTTGTCACAAACCGCATACATAGATAGAGTCCTGAATCGATTTTCTATGCAAGACTGCAATTCGGTCTCCACGCCTATCGAGTGTAACCAACGACTGATGGCAGCAACAAATGGAGAACCTAGGGCTAACGCAACGCTGTATCAGCAAATAGTCGGATCTATAATGTATGTCGTGTCTGCAACGAGGCCTGACCTTGCATATGCAATCTCACATCTCTCACAATTTAGTTCGGATCCATCAATCATTCATCTAAGTGCGGTCAAGCGGGTCTTGCAATACATCAAAGGAACAAGAGATTTAAAACTTACATATGAGTTCAAATCACCCTTGATACTCAACGGATACTGTGATGCATCGTACGGAAATTGTCTAGATACTCGAAGGAGCTTCTCGGGTTATTTGTTCCAACTAGGAGGATCCACAGTCGCCTGGAAGTCTCGCAAACAACGTACCGTCGCTCACTCCACTTGTGAAGCTGAGTATATGGCACTATCACTTGCAGCTAGACAATTCCTTTGGATGACACGTGGGCTTCATCAACTAGTGAACAAAAATATACCCTCGTCCCTTTCAACAGACAATAACTCCGCTATTGATCTCGCTCACAATCATAAAATCAATGACGCTACAAAGCACATTGATATTGCTTACCATTTCACTAGAGAAAGAATTGATGACAGTTCGCTAACTTTACTACACATTCCTTCAAGTGAAAATCTTGCAGATATTTGTACAAAAGGCCTACCAAGACCGAGACTTAACCACTTTTGCACAAAAACTTTTGGTACAAAGTGAGAAGGGGTGTTGAAATTGGTGCTTCCAATTATGGTAAAGACAGGGATGTGTAGAATACACGTCACTAATCTCCCATTAATTGTGAGGTTAGTATTAATGCGCTTTGACATAAATACCAACCACTAGATTTTATTATTATAGAATATAGTTTATATAGCACTCTGTGTCCTAGTGGGAGTAATTAACAACTCTCCGCGACAGATTTACAGACTCCTTTACTTTCCCACTCGCTTCACCAAGTGATACAATCTGTGCCTAACAGCCACAAGCTTTTGCAAACCAATCCGCTTAACAATAGATACTAGTAAAGATGCTACGCACTTTATTACGTGCTGAAAGATAGAGAGATGTACAGACAGAAGATGGTTCGGTGATCCGGACTCAATGTACTTCGGACCACACCTAAATTACTCTCCTATCACCCTTGCAGGTTCACACCATACTAATCCCACCAATCATAGTGCGGCTATTCCTGTTTGTCCAGCAGTCTACAATAACATCCTTATTAAGCGCCATAGCATAACGTTTATGCAGGTATGCATAAACAATTCTGAGCTATTCCTAGATCACAACAGATTTTCCCTCTTCTTCTACGTACGAAGCGTCTATGACGACTTCTACCTCGAGGTTTTCGGGCTTGCAAAGTCTTAAACCTACCTTTTTGGTACTTAACAAATAGGATAGTAACATCTTTGCTGCTGTCAGATTTAAAGTATTTGGAGTTTGTGCACGTCTACCTAATAGGTTCACGTGTATAGCTATGTCAGGTCTGGTCATCCGTGATATAAATAACAATCCTCCATCAATTTGTTGGTAGTTTCTAGAATCTGCCGGCTCTATTTGTGAATTTTCATCGAAATATGTTCTGTCCTGTGGTAGACTCGCCTCGGCAATCACATTGTGTTGTCTGGGGAGTGATTCTATGAGCATTGTTTGGGTCATCACAACTGTGTTACCGCCATCTTCCCATTTCATTTCTATTCCAAGCATCTTTTTTGGTTTACCATGCTTATCCAATTCAACATGTTTTTCGATGTCATGAATCTACTTATTGGCAGGTTTTCGAAGCTGTTAAGCTGCAGAGGTCGAGTCGATTTCGACGAAGACAAATTATCGAAGGTTCGAGGTTACAAAGTTACGAAGGTCAAATGTGCAAAGGTAAAAATGAAAGTAATCGAGGCTCGAATTATCAAAGGCTACAAATTCATATGTTCAGATTATCATGTTATCAAAACATCAAGTTCCCAATAAGCAAATCATACAATAAACATAAAGGAAACAAAATTGTTAGAACTAAAAAACAAATTCAAATTTCCAGCCTGAGCAAATCTAAATCCCGTTGCCTCAGACTTAGCCGAATTAAGAAGATAAACCATGCACCACCACATCCAGATTAAATCTAACAAATTCATAACATTTGATTCCATTTTCGATATTTTCTAGAGCGTCTTGAGTGCCGACTCCAATTATATCATCAACATGCGTGCCTAATAGTGCGTCTTGAGTTGTTCTGTGGTAACAACCTTCGTCCTTCACACATTATTTCATTTGGCAATCAGAACTTTGTAGTATTCCCTTCAGCTTGTTAAACCATTCATGACCGGCTTGTTTCAGACCATATAAGGCCATTTATAGTTTCCAGTACTCTGTTTTGCCTTCCTTGTTGACATCTTTGAAATACACATCATGGTTAAGTTTAGCTCGAAGATATGCTGCCACAACATCCCATTGTCGGATATCCCATCCTTTGTATAGAGCTATTACAATCAAAAGTCTCCATGTTTCTGGACGCATCATCTGTGCATATGTCTCATCATAATTGATGCCCATGGTTTGAGAGGAGCCCCTTCCTACCATTCTTGCCTTGAACTTTTCTATTTATCCATCTATGCTTCTTTTAATGACGTACACCCAATTGGTATCCACTATTTGTGTTCCTTCGGGTATATCTGCCTTTTCGATGATACAGTAGACACTGTAACGTCTAAGTTGTGCTCGCTCTTTCTCTCGAGCCTCTGCCCATTATTTAGCATGTGGACCTTCTTTGAATTGTTGCTCAGTGGGATGATCTTCATCTACTCCTATTGGCGTCATCTGGGACCTTTTCACAGGTTTCAAAGTTTCCACATAGATCTGATAATTTCGAGATTGCCTTTTTAAGGCCTGATCATTGGGGTTTTCATATATGTTCCCTTCTCGTTTCTTCAACCTGGGCGCGGGAGTTCTCTGCGACTTTTGTTTCCCGTATAACTGTTCAAATTGTTCAGGGGTTTTTCGAGATTCTTGTGACCTATTTGGTTCCTGTTCTATGGCTTGTGATGGTGATTCTAGGGTCTGATCTTTCTGTGAAAATATTGGGGGATTTTCTTCATTCTTGGGTTCTTCTTGCACATGGTGAACTTCTTTCGGATTTTTCACCAACTTGGTTGATCCATCCTTTTTGAGGACTTGATAAATTCCGTGCATTCCAGAATATCCTATTGTCAGGATTGCCTTCTGTATAATCTATAATTGTGGAGATAGCCATAGTTTAGTATTCTATGATTCTGGTTCTGGCCTTTTGGCCGAGTGGTTGTGCACCTATCTCATGCATAATGTAGGATGGCGCCCTTTAGCCTGAATACCACCTCTGTGACCTATGTCTCCGCCCTGCTGTCTACATGCTGCTCTAACACCTATAATCATAGCCTCGAAAGATCGATTGTTTATTTTTTGTCCATGAGTTTGGTTGTACTTGTAGCATACTACTTTTTGTCCAAACAGCTTGAGGAATTTTCTTTCTTCCTTTCTGTCTTTTCCCAGCATTATCTCAAATGGACATCTACCTGAAAGTATCCTGTGCGGTATTCGATTCTTTGTATACGTTGCCCAGGATGCTGCTTGATTCCATTTGTTCGCAGCTATTTTCCCGTCTGTTCCTTTTATCGCGCTTCTTGCCATTGTCATTATTGTCCGGTTCGCTCTTTTCGCTATGGCGTTTGTCTCAATGTGCCCTGGACTTGTCTCTTTCATTCTAATTCCCTTACTTTTGCACATATGCTCCAGCTTGCTGTTCCGAAACTGTGTGCCCCAATCCGCTTGGATTTCACTAAGTTTTCGTTCAGTCGCATTTTCCAAGGCTACAATTATCTTAGATAATTTTTCCGGGGCATCAGACTTCTTTGATAAAGGTGTGCATGCTGTATATCTGCTAAAGTCATCTGTTACTACTAACAGATATTTATGTGATCCTGCTTGTGGTGTTATAGGTCCTACTAGATCCACGTGAATTTGTTGCAAGGTCCTTGATATCCGGATTTTGGTTGATTGTTCTTTAGCTGGTGGCTTTGTAGTTTTACCTTTTTCGCATGCTTCACATCGAGGATTTGAGGAGAATTTAGGGCATTCAGGGAGAGATTTGAGGGTATCAAATGAAATATGTCCATACCTTTGATATAATTTAAGAGCTTCTTTGGTTTGATGTAAGGGCTCTTGGCAATCTGCGGTATGAACTCGATCTATACTGATAAATCCATTCCAGTTCCCATCTCTTTCCATCTCACATACTTTTTTCGGTCCTATCTTTAGAATAATACTTCTTTTTGAAGCCTTTGTCAAATATTCAGGGATTCTTTGCCAGCTGATGAGATTACTGTATGTTGGATTGTATAGCACATTCTTCAGTTCGATCTTCTTTCCCTTGTGGTTGAACTTTACTGTTCCAGTCTTACGGCATTGGGATATATTTCCATCATGGCCTCTTACTGTTATATTACAGTCTTGCACATTAAAAAAGAGATCGAGTCCATTTGTAGTGTGATGGCTTGCCCCTGTATCCCATTCAAAGTTATTATTGCAGGTTTGCATCCTGCCTATTCTGAAATTGTCTATATGGAAGCTCTCTTATTCCTCTACTTCAACATTTCTTGCTTTCTTCTCAACCTTTTTCTTGGTCCAAGACTCATCATCAATGTGCCCTGTACCTTTGTGTCCTATAGACTGGCAATAGTTGCACTCCTTGGTCAAATATTTTGTAGTTTTAGTCTTGAGCACTACAGGCTCTTGGGGGGACTATTCTCAACACCTGTCAGTGGTATCCCCTACGAACCTCCAGTTCTCACTGTAGAGTCTGCAGAGCCGAGATTGAGTAACAAAATCCTTACTTTGACGAGGATTCCTATTCGCTTTTGCGGTCTGTATCGTCTTCATCTCTCCACACATTCCCCTATCACCATTATCATGAAGCTAAACACGATCAGATCAGATGGTAGGGTCGGAGCTCTACTCATCACCAAACCTTGATCACGGAGGAAAAGCCATCCGATGAGTTTCCGGAGCGTACCCAGCACCCGATACAGAGATGGTGGATTGGATCAAGTCGGCCTCGACTGTTACAAAGAAGGGAGATATAGATGAATATGCGCACCTCATGTGGTCCCGGTGTCTAGGCCTCGCCTGGCTGGGGCTGCAGGTTTTTTGAGATTTTTTCCTGTGCATACAGTTTTCATTGCTACCATTTTTATTTTTTTGGGTAGAAGGTTCCGTGGAAAAGGTGGCCGAATTCCACGGGTAAACACTTAGCTGAATGGCTATTCATCAAGGGGAATATATCAATGATCTTTCAAGTAACAATTGTGCCATCATCATTGTCAAGTTTTGCCCTGGATATAATCCCGACAAAATTGTTCCATACCTGCTCGTATTGAGCAATATGTGACACAACATTGTTTTTCCGGTCGTCAAAAGCATTGATCATCAGGCTATTTAACAGGCTGTAGAATTCTATAGATGTCTGACTTTGAAATGCCTTTTCTAGTTCCTTGAATGCTTCATATGCTGTTACACAAATACCTATCCGAACTTTTACTAGTACTGAGCAATTTTTCCTAATGGTAGATAATGCAACTGCATTAGCCTGTTTCCATAATTTTATTTGTGCGGGTGTGCTCTCAACTATAGTAATAGCTTTGTTCTCATATTTTGGCAATAAGTATGGCATGGTGTATTCTCCAGTGAAAATTACCCATTGTGTATAGTCTGTCCCTGGAATATCATGGACATATAATGCATTAAAAAGTGCAGTTGTCTATTGTGCCCGTGCCTCTGCTCCATCCAAGATTGTGTCCAGCTCTAAAGTCCTTTTATTCATTTTTTCGTTCATGTTGGTTTCTAGAGATGTTGTTGATACTTGTTCGGATCTTCGAGTTAGTTCACAAAATTCTTCCTTCGTGACACAGGGCGAGGGTACGAAGAACGAGGTAAATATTATACATGAGTTGTGCAATGAGAAGGGAGGAGAATATCTAGCTACACGAAGGTCTTGAGACACTCAGTTATTGCTTAACCTTAAACCATGCCAACTAACATACTACTACTGCGACAGTACTTCCCCCTCCACAAAGTTTGGTCTCCAAACACACATATCTAATTTATTTAAAAATCTTCAATTTAAGGTGTCGTAATCTTTTGGAACGCTGTAGTGATGGCTTCCTTCTAGCTTCAAGTATCAATGGCATATCTAATTCGTGCGGGGGTCCCGGCTTGTCCGGATTCTTGACATGGAATTCTCGGAGAGCTTTTTTGCAACCCTTTAGACCAGCCTGAGGCTGCTAGATAGGCTTGTTGTTGTACTTCCATTTTATCAGATAAGTAAGACCTGATTTCTCAATATCATCAGCATGCACATCTAATATTTTTTCAAATACCCATTTATCCATAATGTTTCCATCATCATCCCTCTCGGCAACTCGACCTACAACATTTCGCTTTTCAAAGCTGTTAATAACCGTTTGGCCATTAAGTATAGGATTCTTCCATGGCCTTACTAATGAAGTGTGAAAACTTTTATTAACATGTATGTGGTCTGGCAAATCAACAATCACTGCGCCGTTATATACTTTAAGAACTCGATAAGGTCCGTCCCATTTGTTGTCCCACTTTTTCTTTGGTTGATTAGTCTTCAAGTTCTTCAAACTAATCATTACTTTGTCTCCAGGTTGATAAATTGGCCAATCTGAGCGTCGGGTATTTGCATTGTTTTCATAACAGTCTAGTGATTGTCTAGTAAGAGCATTGAGCTTTGCAAGTTTACGACTGTCAAATTGGAGCGTAGGCGTTTGACCTGAAGCGGAATAGAAGGGCGAGAAGAAGTCGGATGGATTGCGAGGGATGACTAAAGATCTACTGGAGATAATTTGGAGAACTAAAGGGTTAAAAATGGGTAATATAAGTGTCTAAAGAGTCTAAAGGTACGAGCAAATACTAATGGTGACTAAAGGTGCTAAAGGTAACTAGAGGTGACTATGGGTGACCAGAGGTGATCCGAAGGTGGTGTTTGTGACAGAAGACTAAGCGTAAAGAACTCCATGCCTACAGACCAAACCATTGTTTATATACCTGCCCTCCTTCCACTAGCTCATCATAATATAGACCTTAACATAATATCAACATGATACCATGTGCCAAGA
Source organism: Blumeria graminis f. sp. triticale (assembly GCA_905067625.1). Classification (NCBI taxonomy): domain Eukaryota; kingdom Fungi; phylum Ascomycota; class Leotiomycetes; order Helotiales; family Erysiphaceae; genus Blumeria; species Blumeria graminis. Next base: position 11,643,995 of record LR898468.1, on the reverse strand, counting down.
ACTGTCCTGTTGTCATAGCAACATATGAAGAAAGGTAAAATTATATCCTGAAGAAAGGATCGGAAGAGGAATCCTTACAACGACCAAATATTTCAGCTATTACATCGGCTCGCAAGTGTTCCTTTTTGATACTCTCAGTTAAATTTGGGGGCCGAGGATCCGGAGGTTCTATTCCAAGGCGAGGATTGTATCCGTAATTGGCGTGAAACGGGGAAACGCCTGTGGTTTCACTGGTCTAATTGTTAGAGGCAAATTCTGCCCGAGGAAGCCAATTGACCCAATTGTCCTATGTAAAATTTGAAAAGGCTCGGAGATATTGGTTCAAGGAGGAGTTTAAAATTTCAGTTTGGCCATCAGTCTGGGGGTGAAATGCCGAGCTAGGTTTGAGTGCTTCAGAGAGACGTTTATTTAGCCTGCGCCAAAATTCAGAAACAAAAGCTGAGCCACGATCAGATATAATAGAGTCCGTTGCACCATGAAGCTTGTATACACTCTGGATAAAGCACTCAACGAGCTCACTTGCGTCTAGAGATGTAACAGGAATAAAATGTCGCATCTTCGAAAGTCGATCTACAATTACGAGAATATGGAGATACGTTCGTCCGTTGCGTTTACATGGCGGAAGATCTACAACATGATCAATAGAAATGTCGGCCCACATGCGAAGAGGAATTTCTAGGGGCTTTAAGAAACCGGGCGGCGAAGCGCGGGGTGTTTTTGTTCGGAAACAGAGAGCACATCCTCTCACAAAATCAGCCACAAATTGAGTCATGCGGGGCCACCAGTATGTGCGCTGGACTAGATCTAGCGTTTTAACGCGACCAGGGTGGCCTGCAGGGCCGGATGAATGGGTGCAATAAACAATTTCAAGTCGTAAATCTTCCAGATCAGGGATAAAGAGACGATTTCGGAAGTAGATCAGTCCATCAATTAATTTAAACTCAATTTTATCCTTTCGAAGCAGGCGAGAAATGGAAACTGGCTAGGACTTATGAGACTGAGATTTTAGGGATTCTATCATAGATAGGGCTGTCTGGTTAGTTTCATAAGCTCGAATTATCAAATCTGATAGGGTCAATTCAGGGGCCAACACCTTGATAAAATCAACATCATGATTATCAGTATTTTTATTTTGTAAGGCCAAATTATTTGATGGACTGGCTTTAATTTCACTAGATTGTATCAGCGAGCGCCAACGATTCTGAAGTCGTTCATCCGAGGCATCCTTTGGCTTGAGACCTGGTAGCCGACTTAATGTATCAGGGAGCAATGCTTTCGATCCAGGGCGGTATTTAATCTTAAAGTTAAATTGCGACAGAAATTCTGACCACCGAACTTGACGTTGATTTATTTGTTTTGCAGTCTGAAAGGTCTGAAGGTTTTTGTGATCAGTTACAATTTCGAATGATTCATGCGTAGTTGACAACTCAGGGCGCCATTCATTAAGGGCTTTGACTATAGCGAGCAGCTCTTTATCGTAGATATCGTAATTCGACTCAGCAGGATTATGTTTCGAGGAGAAGAATGCTACAGGGTGAGGTATATAATCGTTTCCTACCTGGATAAGAACAGCACAAGATGCCCAATTAGAAGCGTTGGTCTCTACTACAGTGCGTTTTTGGTGATCAAAATGAGCCATTGTTGGCGCCTGGGTAAACAAATTCTTCGGATTTGTGAAAGCATCTATTTGATCACTCTTCCAGACCCATGGCATATTTTTTCGAAGAAGGCGGGTCAAGGGCTCAACTTCCCCTGGATAATTCCTGATAAAACGTCTGTAGAAGTTTGCAAACCCTAAAAACTGCTGTAGCTCCTTGTCTGTAGTGGGCGCGTTCCAGCTGACTACCGCTTTTATTTTTTCAGGATCCATACTAAGTCCCTCAGTGGAGATAACTAGTCCCAGGTACTTTGTCTTTTTTGTGTAAAACTCTGATTTATCAATGTCAATCTGTAGACCGGCTTCGCCAAGCCGACGAATTATTTCACAAACATGTTTTGTATGTTCCTCTCGAGTTCTTGAGTCTATCAGGACATCGTCAAGGTATGCAGTGCAGCAGTTATCAAGAACGTCGTGAAGAACATGATTGATATAATTCTGGAATGTGGCTGGCGCATTACACAAGCCAAATGGGGTTACAAGCATTTTGTAAAGTCCAAAACGAAAAGTAAATGCAGTCATCCACTCGTGGCCCTCTGCAGCACGAACGCAATCGAAGGTGGCAATTACATCAAGCTTAGTAAAGAATTGGGCAGTGGATATAGAATCTAATGTCTCACGAATCAGAGGAAGTGGATACCGGTTTTTCACAGTGACTAAATTGAGTCCCCAATAATCTTGGCATATGCGCACTCCACCACTAGTTTTGGGGACAAGGAGAAGTGGAGCGGCGGCTGGAGAATATGATTCGCATATAAACCCCTTTTCTAACATCTCATTGATCCATTTTTTGATGCACTGAAGTTCACCTGGAGAAAATGGCCTATTTTTATGGAATGGGGGTTGCTTTCCAGGTAAAAGCTCGATTTTATGATCCCCAGGTCTGTATGGTGGCAAAATCTTTGCATTTTTTGGTAGAAAATGCTCAATATAATGATGAAATTCTGAGGGGAGACGATCTTTGATATCTTTTATTGAAAGTTCCTGCTTCTCCTGAAGAAATCTTTCAACATTGACTTGATCTACTTTTCTTTGTAAGAGATCCATAGACATTTCCATATCATCATCTGATATAGCTTTAATATCATGATCGGGGCAATCTTCCAAAGTGGCTTGATATAACTTTGGTGAAGATGGAGGGGGTTTGATCTGGATCTTTAGCGGGGCTTCATGTTTTCTAGGGATATTTTGGGGCGGGCACAAGTCAGATCGTGAAGTCCTCCATGGAAGACAATGATGTTGGCATAATTGGGAGCCAAAATTAACCGTCATAGCATTCCAGTCACAAAGAGGGTTGTGGAGCTGAAGCCATAGCATACCCATGATTATTGGGTTGCACTCACCCAGATTTGTTACATAGAGCACAATTATCTCTGAGTGCTGGCCCAAGTGCATGCAAATGGTGAAATAATCGATAACAGTGGCTTGGGTACTACCATCAGCTAGGCGGACATTGCGGGGGTTGACAAGTTTCTTGGTTGAGATATTGAAGCGCTTTACAACTGACTCCGAGTCTGCAAATGCGAAGGCTGTACAGTGTTGTGCTGGTGATGCCTAGGATTACGATACACAAGGGTAATGATCACTGACAATGAAGGAAGAACTTTCCGGGTGGCTCCATGATGAGTAGAGGAACAATGGAGCACTGTATAGAAAGTGTTTCTAGATAATACTACCAGATGGAGGAGACTAGAATATTCCGTGGTACTGTTTTGGGTAAATGAGGCGAGAGTCTAGCTACCTCAGATGTGTATATAATTAGCTCTTTCTACCTGTTTTACTTGGTATATGAAATGGGGAACGTACACTTGCGTTTGACGGCTAAGATATGATGTTTTATTGAGAGTGGATTGTAGATGACTCTATGGATGTATATTCTAATTTACAGTGGGAATTACTCCCCTTTTATACCCCATGGACTCGCTTACCAGCGAATCATATGCCCATCATGCTTACTCATGCAGTGTGCCTTGCCTGAACAAATGCGCCAAACATGTCATGTGAGTTTTCCATGCCTGAGGTACCTTGATGACACACTCACCCTCCATGTGCTACTTGCCAGGGCTACCTTAGCTGAGCACAACACTACCTCCTAAATCCTCATAGTTCTGAATATCAAATATATCAGCAGTTCACATTGATTCATCAATAATCATCCGTAAACCTTCTGCCAATTAACCTCTGTAAGATTTACCTTCACAATAATTTTGAAGGATTGAAATTTGGAGCTGGGTTTCGGCTTCAACTTTTTTTTCCAGAGAGTCTGCAAGATCAACATGAGTTCTTGTGGGTGTGGCTCTTTCTGCTTCGAGTTGTGCGCGAAGGATATCCTTCTCGATTTTGGTAGCTGTACGAGCATTACGCGCCCTTACATTCCTAGAGCGCTCTTTGTTGTATGCCAATTCATTTTCACTTGCTTTCATGCAAATCTTCTCAAATCCGTGTTTGAATGCAAGGAGCATAGCGAAAATGGCTTTTGCATTATTATCCCAATTTGGGTCAGGGAGCACATTGATGATTTCTGCTAGTTTTGAGGGGGAAAAGGGTCTGTTCGCAAGCGTGTGAGTGAAATCGTACTTGGAGAGAGCTCCAGAAAGATTAGGGAAACATCAGGTGAAGGATTCACTGATTCTCTGCCCGAATTCAGTATTTGCGGTGGTCATTTTGCAAGAATGCAGTGTAGAACTTATTTGTATTTTTATTACAAAGCAGGAAGCAGAACGTGAAAAACAAACTTGGAGATTTCCTGCTTGGAAGCTGGATATTGAGTAGATTTTGTAAACTTTGTAAATTTCTACTGATTCAGATATTCTTTACAAATATATTCACCGGGTCGCAAAACGGGCGGGTCTGGGTACGAAAATTTGCTGTATTACGTTGAAAGCGAAAATCTTCTGGCTGGAATATGCGGCTGGGTGTAAAAAGAGATCGCACAAAATGTCACAGGGCGAGGGTACTAAGAACGAGGTAAATAGTATATATGAGTTGTGCAATGAAAATGGAAGAGAATATCTAGCTACATGAAGGTCTTGAGACAATCAGTTATCGCTTAGCCTTAAACCATGCCAACTAAAATCCTACTACTGTGACACTTTGCAAGGCATTTGGCTTCAGAGGTAATTATAAATCTACCTTTATATCTGAATCTACCTGACTTTGGGTCAAAGTGAAGGGATTTGGTTTTCTTGGACGTCTCAAACTGCTCTGGTGTTTCTTCACTTGGCGATCCTGGCATTTACTGGAGTAAATTTTTGGTGTTTATTTTTTTATATTTTATTTACTTTTGGTCCTAAGCTAGCGCTATCTTTTCCACATTGGGTCAAGGACCAGCGGATCCGGCAGGGATCCCTGTAACTTTTCCTACAGCCTAACTCGTTCCAACCTCGTGAATTGCTACCAAAAGTGCAGCTGATCAAACAGAAACGAAAAATCAAGAAAATTAAAACAACTCCGAATACCAGAAGATTCCTCCATATTGAACCCAGTAAATGCGCTCCTCATATATTCTGTCGTCTGTCACACCTTCGAAATGACAAATTTACTCATTCTCTGCTGAGAGCAAGAGATAGGTGTGACGACCAGAAGGGAGCACAGGTTAGCAGATGAACAAGTCGAAACAGGTAAGGACTCAGATCTGGAATATAATTCATAAGATTCTAAACTAAGGGAAGAAAATAACAAGAGGTATCTAGAGATATACATATATACATAATTTACAATTGGTCCGTGCATATGTAGGATCACAACACAATACCTGAAAGGAACAATAGTATTAGAGGCCCCGAGGGTCAGGAATACAAGGCCGTAACAATAAGTTAGCAGGCACCTTTGATCCAGCCGGTATCCTGCTATTGGTTAGTAGATGCCCCGAAAGGGCACATTGTCGAGGTTGCTGTGTCCTCAAACTTCTTCTTCAGCTTCCAGAGCTCCGAAACCTGTAGCCTCGGCCATTGAGACGTCCTTCGCAGCGGCGATGATCGCCTCTTCAGCCTTTTTTGCTGCTGCTCGTGCTCGTGCCACCTTTGAGAACTCCCCTTGTTCTATGTGGCGGATCCACGCGAGCTGCTCTTTGGTCACCGGCCCAGACTTTCTGGGTCTGACTTGGCAGGCCGGAGAATCCGATCGGTGAGGTCCCCCACAGTTACGACACTTAGTGAGGGCCTTGCACTCGTCTTCCGAGTGCATGTTAGATCCGCAGTTCCAGCAGGCTGGAGCGCGGGAGTAACCACGGATGGCGTGGAAGCCCAAACAGAGTTTGCATTGTTCTATTGGTCGACGAGGCTTGTGGACGATGGCCAGTCCAGATTCGTCGAAAGGGCGGGAGCCCACACGAGGGAAGGAATCCCGAGCAAAAAGGGCTTTTCAATTTCTATGCGGGGCCCCTGGACGGCATGTCCCGTGCAGTAGCACCTTGTATGGAAACTTTTGTGTTTTTCGGTGGATCTCCAATGAGATCCAATCCGAATTGACCGTATAAGTACAGTCGATTGTTTTTATGGTCGCAGGAACATTCGCGATCCGAAAGGCGACAAGGTTGGAGGCTTCCTCGAGCTTGGCGCCGAAGTCCGAAAATTTTGGTGTGGCATCTAGGAGCTCTTCCCTTTTATTTTCATTCCCTGTCAGAATCGCGAAGCCAGTTCTAACACGGTATATAGAGCAGGCATCACTCAAGAAGCAATCTAGCTCACTCTGTAGTTGTTGCTGTAGGCCAGCAGGCGAAATGTTACGGCGAGGGTCAGATGATGATAAGATCGCCGTCTGCTAAGATTGGAGATGGGTGGTCGAATGAGCTGGCGAGATACCAGGAGGTCAAAACTGAAGAACTAGAAGCTGGGACTGGAGGACGAGAGATCAAGACGAGTAGAAAGACGAGTGCGATTTTCGGACTATGGAGATATAAGATTGAGAAGCTGGAGAACTACTTTGTGGTAACTCCAGCTTCCTTAAGTACACTAGACTACGTAATGAATTTCAACTGAGGCTTTGGGATCATTAGGTTATGACTCCAGCCCGTCTAACTCTAGCTTTCCGAGTTTCCCGGAAACTTAGTTATTGAACCTTCCCCGAGATCCGTTTCCCGAGAACCTTCTCCTTAACCCTTGTCCTTGAACCTTTTCCTTAGAACCTTATCCTTGAACTTGCCTCAAGGATGCCTAGCCATAACACGAAAGCTGGCGCCATGGGTGCTCCTTTTCTAGGTGAAGGAGTAGCCGTTTGTCGACTTTCGCCTTCGGAGCATCTTTCTTTGGGGCCTTTGCCGCGGGTTTCGGCACAGCCTTTATAGTTGGGACTGCTTTCTGTCGCAGTCCATTTCTGGCCACCGTAGCCCAGGTGATTTTTACAGGCAGCACTGGGACGGCGGGAATTTGTATGCTCCTGGCGTCGGGAGCCCTTGGGGGAGGGTTTGCCGGGCGAGGAGGGTGGCGTAGTGGCCGGGCCCGTGGCCATATATTGCGCCATGGAGGCGCTTAAGGAGACTCTCATCGAGTCTACAAATTGTCTATTTGACCCGTTGGTCAAAGGGAGGGTGGCTTCGACGCCAGAGATGGCGGCGGAGCAGAGGGCCAGATTTGCCGCTGTTTCGGCGGCGCGTCGTTGTTCGGCCTCGACAATTCGTCGAAGCTCAGGAGGGCATTCTGCTTTCGTGGCACCTTTTGGCTGCGTCGTTGATGTTGACGCTGATATGGGTGCAGCATTTTCCGATGGTTTTGATGTGGTCGGAGGAGATTTTGACGATTCTCCAATCCCGTGGGGGACGGAGGATGGTTGGGGAAATTCCTCAACAATTTAGACTGACCTGATCATGTCAGTATCAGGTTCAGCGACGGCGGGGAGGACTTTTTCCTTCCCTTTAGTTGAGACCTTGCTCATCTCCGCGCATTTCGGAGACTGGACAAGGCCCGGTAATTGTTCGAGAGCCCTCGTGTGGACTCTCGTGTTGTCCAACGTGGCGTTGGGATGCATTTTGCGAACTGGAGGCATGGTAAAAATGCCTGAGCCCGATCACAATTCAGAGATGGATGCGACGAGGTCGAGAAGGGAGGAAAGAGGGAAAAAATGAATTTTCGAATTTCTCGAATTGTGCTTTTTTTTATATTTTTAAGGTCCTAAGCTATGCTCAATATCTCCTAGGAGTCAAGGACCGGTGCACACGGCCAAGATCATGCTTCCCACATGCCCGACTCCGTCTCACCGTGTGACTCACTACAAAACAAGTAGCTAGTTATAATAAACAAAATAAATGCCCACACAAACTCCCACAACCAAAATTCCAAATCCCATACTCCTGTTTGTGATTAGAAAATGACTATTCTCGTCTCATTTTCCTGTCCGTCATGCTTCGTGGTATGATCTAGTTACTGTCGTCTACGCTGAGAGCTGGAGACGGAGTAACTAGATAGGCCCCCGAAGCAGCCGGTTTCCTGCGCAAATTTTTTAAAGTGATCGAGGCACTTAGGCCCGAGAAGTTTGTAGGTAAAGTCGTGATGTGACATTGTCCCTCGTAGTCGACGCGTCTGGCGTAGGTGCAGTCGACAGTGAATAAAGTGAAGAAGTAATGTTTCCTCTCCACACGCACACTCCATTGAAGCGGCGAAGTTGTTGCAGCGGCAATGACATGCCGCGAAGTTTCCGTGGCCCGTGTGGGCTGAGATCAGTTCACGGAGTAGCCACCGGGAAAGTATCTGCTCGCGTGGGTTGCGTCGTTGCATGAGACCCAGATTTCAATACCTAGGTGGACATACTTCTTCTCACCAGTCGTCGAGAAGCGCTTGACGTTTCCGGTTCATGAGCCGACGAAAGTACGCCATTGTGACGGAGCTAGGCTGGCTCTCTTTCCTTGGCAGTTTTTGGAGGCCGGAGCATGCAGCTCTATCTGCATCTTCGTTTCCCTGTATCCCGGAGTGGGCCGGTATCCACTTAACCGAGACTAGAGCCTTTTTCGAACGCGCCCTAAATTGGCGTACGTCGTCGAGGCTTGTTGTGGCAATTCCCGTCAGCAGTGCTTTCACTGCAGACTGACTTTCCGTCAATACATTGATCTGCTGCCTGCCGTCTTTTCCCCCGTTCTGCCCCTCTGACAATTCCAGCGCAGCTTCCAGGGCCTTCCTCGCCCCTAGTATATCCGCATCAAGCACTTCACCACCATGCTTGATGCCACATCCCTTCAACAGAATTTTTCCATTCCTCTTCAAGACGAACCCCCATGCTGAGCGACCATTACCCTCCGACAATCCATCCGGGTAGGCGCAAATATCTGATGCCGGCACACTATCAATGAACCGAGTCGCCTTCTCTTCCTCTTCTATCCTTGAGTTGAAACTCGAAAGATTGCTTAGGGTTGGCAAAGTCTCAGCATCTTCCGCATCCGGGAGTTCTCAGTAAGCACGCTGTACTCGTGACATGTGGATTTCTGGATTCTTGGGCGCCCGAGAACATTTCTTGTATTTCCGTGTTCCATTGTTTGGACGCATAGCGGCGCGAGTCCGGAGCAGATGGCGGTTGTCTAGTGAGTGGAGCCGAGCCGAAAGCCGTGGTCGATTCCTTTCTAGAATGATCTTTCCTGTTGGGATACCTCCATCGCGGTGGAGAACAGGATTCGGTGTCGTTCTCCTTACCGGGAGGGCAGCACGCAGTCCCGTTAGGATTGCCTTATCGATCATCTCGCAGAAAATGCTAGTCCGAGGTGTGATGATTCCCCTCTTGGTCGGACGTTTGAGGCCGGGCCACCAAACATCTGCTCCAAAGGTTGCTACGGGGACAACGAACGTATCCACTGCCCGAACCACTGCTGCAGGAGCATCTCCTCGATATGCTGAGTTGAAGCTGCGCATTTGCTGGGCCACCTTCAGAGCTTTGCCACACCACGTCATGACGTGATGTTTGAAGTCCAGTTGTGGGTCTTGGTGTACTCCTAGCCAGCGTATTTGGTCTGCTGGCTCAATAACCACGCCGTTCACACAAATGCCTACTGGCTCCTCGTGTTTGCGTCCGGGAAACTGGACTATCTCCGACTTGTTGGTGCTCGCCCACTCCAGAAGATGGTCCACTTCCTTCTGTACAGAAGCGGCTGACTCGGCTATGCCGCGCCCAAATCCTAGTATCCCGACGTCGTCAGCGTAGCTGAACCTCATTTCTGCACTGCCGCTTCGCATTGGCTCTGCCATGTACAAGAGGAAGAAAAGTAGCAATATCGGCGACCCCTGCAGGACCCCACACACCAGCTCTTTCTGCTCAGTTACTCCTCCAGGATATCGGACTTGCACCATTTGTTGTGCAAAAAATGATGTCTTCCATTGTAGCATTGAGTCCGGCCACCCCGTCTCTTGCATCCTACTCACCAAACGATTGTGAAGTACTGCATCGAACGCGCCTTGGACATCCAGAGTCGTAAATGTGGACGCCCATCCCTGGGTACTTGCCTCTTCGATGTCGTGGACTACGCAGCTGACAAGGTCGTTTGCCGATCTCTTAAGGAGCGCGCCAAATTGTTGGTATCTAACAACATCTAGCGTAACCGCAAGATGGGCCATCCGCTTCGTCAAGAGTCGTTCCAGCCCCTTACCCAAGCATGACAAGAGGGCAATCGGTCTCCAGCCCTTAACTGTTGTTGGATCCCGGTTCGTCTTGCGTATGAGGACCACTTCAGCCAGCTTGAAGCAGGATGGATGGATGCCAAGTCTGATACAGGCGCGGAAGAGAGTGCCAACAAATGGTCCAATTGTCTTCCGGCAGGTTTTTAGAAGCTCCACAGAGATCCCGTCCGCTCCAGGCGCTATGTTGGCACAGCCTATGGTGCACATGCGTATCTCCTCGTCTGATACATGATCGTTCCAGGGGATTCGGTTAGTGCTCGGCGCATCGAGTGGCGGTAGATCGTCCGTCGCTCGGTGCCGTGCCAAAAGAGCGTCTCGGAGTATCACTGCCCGCTCGGCCGGATCGGCGTACACCTTCCCTTCGTGGTTCAGCGGAGGGGGGTCACTTGCCTGCCTTGGCTCGGCCGATCGCATTAGCTTGAACACGGCAGTCGGTGTTGTGATCGCTTCGACTTGACGCGTCTGGTGCTCTCTCTTTGCTGCTCTGAGGGTTGACCGCAGCTTTTTTGCATTCAACCATCGTTGCTCCGGAGTCACTGCTGCACGATATTCCGTGTGAGCCAGCTTGCATTCCGGAGTCCACCAAGGCGCACATTTGCCACGTCTTCTGTTCCTTCGTGTTCCTGCTGCTTTTATAGCATCAGTAAGGCCGGAGCAGAGATCGTTGGCGTATTTGTCCGCCTTGTGAACCGTGTCTAGGACTAGTGGCGCATGTGTCAATTGAGTTACGGCAAGGGCGGGCTCCGGCAAATTGCTACACGTTACCCTGATTTGTGAAGGCTCCTGGTCCCTTTTTCCGGATCCAGTGGGGACTCGTCCTCGAATCAGAAGATGGTTGCTGGTTACGCACTCGTTGCGATCCACCCATGCTTGAGCTCCGGTGATGTTTGTCCAAGCAAGATCGAGCGTGTTCCTGGCTCGATGCGTTGGCTCGCCCACAATTAGACAAGTGAGATTATGGCGTTCCGCCCATCTCTCAATTTCGATTCCTTGTCCGCGTGGGCGGGTGACCTCTGGTTGCCACGCGCAGTGCACCGCGTTGAAGTCACCAGCCGCGACGGATCGGGGTGGTGGGTCCCAGCTGAGGAGGGGTTGAATTGCTGTCGGGTCGTTTGGGTCTTTGTACACGTTGAGAAACGTGACTCCGTTTACCACAACCCAGCAGTAGTCTGCCAATGGGGGATTGCAGGGAAATATTTGAGTTGCCGAAAGGTTTCTCCTGTTTATTAGTGTGTAAGTCACCGCCCTGGGTCGAATGTTTACGCCACCATGTGATGTATGGCAGTCGTATCCAGGGTGTGACTTCGTTTCCTTTGTGGCTTTGTTCCACAAAGGCTCTTGTATTAGCACCACATCTACGCCTAGCTCGTAAGCTCGGGAAAGCGCGATGTCGTGTGATTGGCCTCCCCTACCTACGTTGATTGACATAAAACTTATCGTAGGTGAGAGGCTAGAGGGGACCCGTGAGGTGCCCTTCAGGAAGACTCAACAGGATTCGTCGTTCCTATGGGCGTGGCGTCGGGGGCGACGTCGGTCATCAGAACTTCGAAACTGTTGTTCGATTTCACCGCTGTTGGTGAGTCTTGCGTTTGCTTAGCAGCCGCTAGAACTACTGCCTCTGCGCCACGGGCTGCAGTTTTAGCCCTCACAACAGCCGCTAGCTTGCGTTGGCTCGCGATACGAATATTGGCCAGTTACTCTCTGCTTACCGGCCCGGACTTGGTGGGGCGCGCCAGACAGACTCGACTGTCGGACCTGTGCGGTCCTCCGCAGTTGCGGCACTTGGTGTGTGCACGGCACTCGTCTGTCGAGTGCATCGTTGAGGAGCAGTTCCAGCAAGCTCGGGCGCGAGAGCAACCGCGCGTCCCGTGGAACTGCAGGCAGCGTTTGCATTGCTGCACAGTCTGTCGCGGTTTGTGTGGGACCGCGACGCCCGAGTCGTCGAATAGGCGGAACCCTAGTCTTGGTGCGGCTCCCTTCTTGAAATGAGCCAGCCATGATTTGTATGGCGCGTCCAGCCGGATCTTCCTGTGGGGCCGTACCTTGACTGGGATGGCCTTTAAAACTCTCGAGATCTCCTCGATCATCATCTCTTCTGTCACTAGCACCCTTCCAAGAAGAGTGTGGATGGCGACTGGGACTATCAAGATCCGCAGCGCCACAAGGTTGGAGGCCTCCTCCAGTCTTGCTTCGATGGGAAGGAAAGATTTCGCCGCGTCCAATAGGAGCTGGCGAGATTCCTGGTCCTTCGCTCGAAGTGCGAAACCTATTGGGACACGGTAAACGTGCTCAATGGCTGCATGTGGCGCGTTAGTGAGCTGCGCCACAGCTTCTCTGATGCCAGCTGGCGAAATCTTTTGCCACTGATGTTTTGAACCCAGCCGGAGGAACAGTCGGTTTTCTAGCGAGGACGAAGGGGCCGTCTTGGCCAATTTCTTGGTCGACGGAGTCGACGTTTTTGGGGCACGACTAACCATTACTGGCGTCGGCTGATTCGGTAGCTCATTTCGAGCTACAGTTGCCCAGGTTGGCGTTATCTGGGGCACCGCTACGGCAGGCCTTGCTGGCCTGGCGGCTGATGATGGAAATGTCCCGCTGGTGCTGACCTGCTGGCCAGTGGGGCGGGGAGGAAGACTTGTCGGTACTGGTGTGGTTCCAGTGCGTAGGAATTGGGCGAGGGCGCCCCTTAGACAGACGTTCATGGCGTCCAAGTATTCCTTGTTATCTGTTGTTTTCAATGATAGGATAACACTTTCGAGAGTGATCAACACCGTCGATCCTATTTCGAGCTTGGCTGAGGTGATTGCAGCCCGCTTCTTTTCGGCTTCAAGCAGGGCTTCAATTTTAGGTGGATGTTGTATTGTCGTGCAAGTGGGAGCATCACCAGCAGAGTGATTGTGGCAATCAGCCGTCCCTGGAATCGTGGCCGGGGATGGCGGAGGTATGGAGGCATTTGGTGCCATTGTGTGAGTCGGGACATCCGTTCCCCTCGGTGTGATTTTATTTAATGTCCGCTTTGCCGTGGGAACCACGATTTTTCGAGCCGCAATGGGTGCGGATTTGTTTGTTGTTGCTGAGACTGCTTTCTCGACGACGAATTCTGGGGCAGTTGACGCCTTCTGGGAGCTCTCGGCTCCCGCGTATGCCCATCGCGAGTGCTCAAGACCCTTATGTATAATCTCTTCGATTATTGATGCGGCATTCGACATCTCAATGTCAGGTTGGCCGCGTTCCTTCATCTGGGCAACAATGTCGACTTCCATCAAATCGAGATTGGCGTCGCTCGTTCTCAGTCCCTTAGCGCTCATTTTCTGAGATGCCACGCTTCTAAGTAATTCGAGCATGCTCTTTTGGGTATCCTGACGAGTCTGGTGGTTATGTTTGCCTACTTTTGTGGTTAACACAATTTTCGTGGTTTTCACGGATTTTGGGGGTACCGGTGCCATTGTAAGGCTGAGTGGCGTGGTACCACGAGGAATTGATGTGATAATATATGAAATATGGATTCAAAGGGTGGGATGGGTGGATAAGGCAAACTTTCATCAATTTCTCAAAAATGTATGTTCGTTTGTTCATTAACATGCTAGGTGAAGTAACTACCGTCACACTCCTACTGGAGCTGGAGCACGAGTGGGGTCGGGCCGGATCAGGTTAACTACCGTGCAGGACAAATGCCTCGTCCCACCTAAATGACCGGAACCATGCCAAAATGCATCTATGTGTTGAACCATGACGAATTCAGCTCCCCATTATTGAAAACAAACCAAAAACTTTCACGCAAAATCCCACATTACAAAAGAAAAACTCAAACAATCTCCCTTCCGTCGTTCTGCCTCAGCCACCACGCACCTGAGCCTCGATTCCAATCTCTCTGTCCATGCCAAACAACCTAGGCCTTTAATCTATCACCTCCGAGTAACAGGTATCCCTGCTATCCCCTGACTAGCCTCCGCGTATATTCCACTCTCCTGGACGTATTCCCTGAATATCTGCCATCCATTTGGTCCGAGCATTGTTTCCAGAGCCGGCGCCCTTCGATTTCTGCTTTTGTCAAACATCTGTTGGTTTGGAACGTACTGAATATGATAATGAGAATCATTGGATAGTGGGATGACACATCTTAACAGAATAACTAACTCGAGCTTTGATATCTCACCAGGGATATGGTGATCATGATGTTCAGGATGTTCAGGATAGTCAAAGCTCTGACTTGAGATCTTTTGATCTTCAACACATGTAATATATTTCATATGTAATTTTGGGAAAAGAGGAGAAGGTAATCTCTCCTCGTGTTACGGGTTTTACCCGGTGTTAGTTGGCCGGGCTGACTTACTGGCCCAGCCTTGCATGTAAGTGGGATGTGGCAAATAGGCCTGTCTATTGCAACAGGTTAGACGCTTAGTAAGTTCTTACATAAGGTGGTCATCAGCACACACCTTACATTGGCTCTGTCCCACTGAAGTGTTCTCTTCATAGAAAATATAGATAATTTTGTGACAGCCTTTGCATGCAGCGTCCGTGATTCTCGTCCCTTTACACCTCGAGATAGTTTCAGATGGGTATATAGCATAACTGCTGGAGAGGAGTTGAGGAGCAGAGATTTCATCAATACAAGTTTACTTTACATTTTTTATTTGACCCTCAGTGTCTAACAGCTTTTAAGCCGCCATGTTGCCAGTGATTTCCGACACTGGACAAGGTGACCAATTGATTTTTCCCTTCCACAATCGCAGTAAAGAGTGGCGTCAGTGTGGTTGAAGCGGCAATGATATGCCGCAAAGTCCCCATGTCCAGTTCGAGCAGCAATTAAGCGGGCGAAGACCGTTCTAGTTAGAGCTAGTTCTGGCGGTTTCTTGCGCCGCATCTCGAGTTCAAGGTGGGCGTAGTGTTTGGGGCGATTCGAGTGCCATCAATCTGTCAACATCTGCCTGAACAGTTCATGGGTTTTCCGTCCAGATGAGGCGAGGGTCATCACACCATATATTGTCCTAGCGTTGTCCAACGAGTTAAGCTCTCTGCGAGCGAGTTCATCATCAATTTAAATCCCTGCCAGTGTCAAATAAGTTATTCGTTATGCGCATAAACATTAGAATAGATTGGAAGACGAGGTAACAGCCAAGATTGCTAAACATAGGCTGGTTGATGAGAATCACACGAAAGCTTACTCGTATGTATTGTTGCGAGTAAGGGCTAAGTTTAGGTATACTCAGCCTCGCAATCTTACAAAGCTATTTTAGGCAAATTACATTTTTAACTCGACATCATTCAATTAGAATGACCTAAAATTAGTTGGATGGTCAAGTCTTTTATTTTCCTTACGATCATATTCATTTGTATATATAGATCTGTAGTTCCGGGACAATAGAATCAAGTTGTTTTTACTGAGTTATCTTTTTCTTCAATCTCAAATACACATTGTCTGCCACAGGTCAGACACCCAGATACCTGACAGCCAGCCCTTCGTGGCCCGGGATCCATCCTATTTTTACAGGCGCAGCTGCTTTTGCGACTATTTTGCAGAACTTTTGGATCTGCCAGGATGATGAGCCCGCTGTTTCCGTCAGTAAAGCCTGGACAGCCACGGAATTGTCCAGCAGGAAATAGATGGCGCTGCGTCCTTGTTAAGTGGCTATGGATATGGTATAGAGACAAGGAGTTGGATCAGGATACTTACAGTGGTCTGGCGTTATGGAAGCACTGATGACTTATTAATTACTATTTGTGTTATGGCTAGGCATCCTTGAAGAGGTTTCAAGGGGAAGGCTCTAAGAAAGTTTTTGGGAAAAGGTTCACTGAGAAGGTTTCCGAGAAAATTCTGACAGTTAGAGATGGAGGGGCTGGCGTCATAACGGCATTTGTCATTTGTCATAGTCTTAGTTGAGTTCAAGTACGATCTCGAGTTAGACTTAAGGAAGCTGGAGCTGCCACATAGTAGCTCTCCAGTTTCTCAATCTTTCATTCTTTTGATCTTTGATCTCGCAATCTAGAATTTACATAATATTATAAACTTTATGTTCTCACGGTCCGATATTCTCAGTCTTTTGTTATTCACTATATTCTTCATACTTCTGTTCACCTTAATGTATCAGCCTTGATTGCTTGCTCGGCAACTCGACTTCTTGACTTCGTGTCTTTCGACTATCCTGTATATCTACGACCTTTGACCACCTGGTACCTTGCCAATCAGATTATATCTAATTACCCTTCGTTAGCAACTAGAATCCTAACAGTTATTAATACCTTACCTTTAGCAGATGGCGATCCCCAGTATCCTTAGCGCACGCCATAAGAATTCGCTTAATCTCACACACTTGGATATATATAATTCGTAGACATAGCTCTGTTATTTAGCTTTACTACCTTTTAACCCTTGAGTTCGTACTTGCTATATTCTGCATGTCATACCAGTCCTCGATCTCGATTGCTGGCAGTAATTGCTTCTAGAGCAGCCAAAGCTCCATGAACCTCTGCATTGGTAATTTTACCTGAACCACTTTGTTCAATTACTGTGCCTGTGCTGCTGATAAAAGTCGCAAAGGTCTATGACACCCTCTCGGTGGACGCCCCAGAAACATCACTGTCAACGCAGAGACAGTCGGGTGGGAGTGTAGGTAGCCACTCTCTTGTGAAATTGGCAGCCTATTTCTTGCTTGTTGTCAGAGCAGCATGTAGACAGCAGGGCGGAGACGTGGGTCAAAGAGGTAGTATTTAGGCTAAAGGGCGCCATTCTACATTATGCATGAGATAGGTGCACAACTGCTCGGCCAAAAGGCCAGACCAGAATCATAGAACACTAGATATTGGTTATCTCCACATATATAGATTATACAGAAGGCAATCCTGACATTACCCCTCCCATAATCTATAGATGTGCCCAACCTCTGCAGGCTCATCCGTGATTTGCTTGCTTAGCCAGAACTGAATACACACGAGTGGATGAACACGTGCCTGAGCTAGACCATTGTGTAGTTCTATGATTATGTCTGACCTTTTGGCCGAGTGGTTATGCACCTATCTCATGCATAATGTAGGATGGCGCCCTTTAGCCTGAATACCACCTCATTGACCTATGTCTCCGCCCTGCTGTCTACATGCTGTTCTGACACTTTTCCAACAAGGAATCGGCTGGGGGGTACCAGAGGTCAGAGCGGTGGAGGAATTTCGGCCTCTGGCAGAAGTCGATACATCCTCTGGACCCTTGAATCATGCACTCTGTCGAAACCAAGTCTGGTTTTGTTGCATGTCTTTAGGCCGAGTCGGTGACAAGCGCTGTCTATGCTTTCCGTGGCTCGAAGTCGAAGCGGATGATAATCATCTAGTCTCCGGATTCGTGCGGCAGTCTTGAGCCTGCGTTCCTCGAGCAGAATGTGTACTGGTGGAATACCAGTCTCTCTTCTCAGGGATGCGATGGGCATGGTGCGCCAGGTTGGTAGGTGTTGTGAATACCTCGGGTCAGCTCCTATCGAGCCTCATCGGGCTCCCACCATCGCGGCACTCGGACACTCGGCTGCAGTAAGCTAGATGAGATTAGGGCACTGGCAGCACAGCTAAGTACCTAATCACTCTGGCAACATCCCTACATCCGAGCGTTGCCTGGTGGACCAATGCGGTTAGACTAAGGCGCACATCACTCTGATGGCTACCTGTCACAGTTCGAATACAGAAAGCGAATGGGCATTTGTATGATTGAAAGGTAAAGCTATAATTCATCTATGTAGAAGCAAACTACCTGCAAGTCTACTCTACTACTTATACACATCCAGAGGTATCTAAATCTAGCCTACACTTACAGTGGCAATGAAACTGACTAGAGGTTTGTTCTGCCACACGAGTAACGTTTCCGATACTCTTGGCACTATCCTTTACGTAGCCTCAGTGGCGATTTCGTATCAGTTTTCGTCTGCTGATAATCCTCGGAGTGATAGAGAATATAGGTTGCCTTCGATAGCCATCGAAGGCTACAGGACTTATCGGCTCACAAGCCGTCACACTACCAAGGGGCAACAGCATATAATGTGACGACGGTGTATAGCTCTGCAATCCCGGGAGTTCCACACTAGCAACCAGTGTCAATAATATGTTGTGACAGGAGATATTGGTAGGGGTTATGGAAGCGGTTACTGTGACAGAAGTAGGAAGCACCTGTGGTGAGTGCGTGATCAGGACTGGGGTACTGAATGTATATATAAGGAGGGAATACTTCCGCAGATAGATTGTAAATCAACCATCTCACTACTGTCCATTCCAACGCTTCTTCTCACTACAGCCATATCAATTATATCCGCGCATCCATAATCATTTGCATCCATTTCAGGTATTCCTCTGTCCCCTCATGACCTCGTTATCATA
Organism: Blumeria graminis f. sp. triticale; assembly: GCA_905067625.1. NCBI lineage: Eukaryota > Fungi > Ascomycota > Leotiomycetes > Helotiales > Erysiphaceae > Blumeria > Blumeria graminis. The sequence continues at coordinate 11,625,395 of LR898468.1, read as the reverse complement.
ACAGGTTATGAGCCCGGCGCTTTTCTCTGCAAATCAAAGACTGATTCTCGTTGAATTATTGCAGATCAAATAACAAGAACAGACATGAATAATGAAAGCATGATCATCCTCGGAACAGGGGCTAACTTTGTTGAGTGGGAAACCGACTTGCAGACAGAACTTGTAAAACGTGGCCGCCTCGGCCATGTGTTCCATGATATCGACGGAATTCCCCCGGCAATTAGGCCAACAGCCCCTGAACGGACAAGTGGCATGACTAACGAAGAGTTCCTCAGCAGCCAGCAAGAGCACAACAAGTGCCTAAAGCAATGGGCTGAGGGAGAAATTGACGCAAAAGGAGTGATGGTTCGCAGAATGACGGCCGCAATAAGGCCTCCAAATATCCGCAAAATCACCGCCAAGCAGCTGTTCGACAGCATAGCGACATCACGAGAAGAGGGAGCATGCAGCCCTTACGAAGCCGCAGTCAGAGCTTTCTAGCAGACCATGATGACAGCCACAGCGGACGAGTACTGCAACGAGTTCCTGCGAAATCTGATCTCGGTGAACAACGCAGCAGAATCGATGTTCACGGTAAATCCCAGGAATGGCGACGTACCTAACCCGTACACGATTCAACCTGGATTGGCCAGCATCTTTTTCGTTCTCGGTACCGATGATGTACCTTGGCTTGACACCTGGAGGCAGACACGAACGACGACAGCAGATAGCTGTTGTGTGCCCCTCAACACGATGATGGCCACTATTCGGCTGGTGAAGGAAAGACCTGCCGCAACTGGCAGAGCAATGGTTGGAGCAGATAGACGATCAAAAATACGAGACCGCAACATGGTCGGCCATGACGAAGAGAGATGCCAGCTCTGTAAACATAGGCACCTGAATAAAGAATGCTATAAGCAACACCCAGAGCTGGCACAAAAAAGAAAGGGAATTAGTGAAGGAAACCGAAATTGGAAAGAAGCGGCTCGCATAAGTATGGCCGAGGCAATAACGGATGGAGACAGCGACGGAGATGACCAGGTCGTGTACTTAGGCAGATCTAGTAGAGCACTAGCAGCTTCCAATTCGAACCCTCTACTGTACGATACAGGTGCCTCGCACCATTTTATACGCCGTAAAAGTGATTTTGTTTCAATAAAACGTCTAGCCATACCTTTTCAATTCGATCAGGCTGTAGGTAGTCACACTCTATCGTATAAAGGCACCTGCAAAATACGCATTGGAGAAAGCTATGTAACTCTAACAAACTGCCTCTACTCGCCTCAGTCATCATGCTCGATAATATTGGCAGCAAGACTGAAATCTGAGCACCGTATAGTTGCAGCTCAAGGAAATGAAACGCTAGTCAAAATCGGAAATTCCCGCCAGCTAACCGTAGCCCGCCTTCTAACAATTAACAACGTTCTTTACATCGATTCGAGCAATGAGCCACCAAACCAATCCTACTGTGAGCGAACCGTAGCACCAGGCGTCGCAAGAATACCACAAACAACCAGCGCTCAAAGATGGCATGAGCGCCTAGGGCACGTCGGCCAAAAAGTCCTAAAGCATACGGCACAAAACTCACTCGGGCTAGAAGAACTGGATCTTTCCAAGCTAAGCATCTGCGAGACATGTCACCTAAGCAAGGCACAGCGGTTTATATCTAGAGAACCAAGGCCTATTCCGGGAATGCCACTTGATGAAATATCAATAGATACAGTTGGCAAACTTCCCACATCAATCACTGGATATCAATACGTCGTCATCATAACTAATGCTAAAACCCGGATGAGATGGGCGTTGACAACTTGCACCAAGGATGAGATAGCACCGAGCTTAGTTAAATGGATAGAGCTCCAGCAGCACCAATACGGAAAACTAGTCCGAGTGATCTTCCGAGATGGAGGGTCCGAATTCTCTCGAACCAAGACTTTCTGTGACGAACATGGTATTCGCACAGACGTATCAGCACCTTACACACCGGAGCAAAATGGTACAGCAGAATCCTCCAATAAGGTCATTCTAAGAATTGCAAGGTCAATCATGATCGACGCCCACATGCCTCCAATGTTTTGGCCATGGGCTGTAGAACACGCATGTTTTCTAAGCAATTGTCTCTTCTGCCTCCGCACCAAAAAGGTGCCTATAGTCGACTTTTTACAAGGCTTAATTCTACCGCACAACGAAAAGGTCGACTTTGAAACACTACCTCGCTTCGGCTGCCGCGCATACAAATTGTTAGAACCCAAGAGCGGCAAGTTCGAAGCAAGAGCAGAAAAAGGGTGGTTTTTTGGGTTCCAAAAGAACACCAGCAAGAATTACCTAATCTATCACCCTCGTTGATCACAAGCGCAAGGTTATAAATGGATAGAAAGCTTCACCCCGCGCGCCACCTTCAACGAGGATGTAATGTTTGGAGACGCCTTCGATTCAATCCAACAGCAGAAAACCGCAAGCTACTGGGCCAACGAAACAAATCTAGCCGCAGACACATGGCAGAGCCACACTCCGCCTCGGAGCATTCAACCCGCATCAGGGTTTGAGGGGGAGCATATGAATAAACCCTCCTCAGCAACTAGGGCACCGCCCGTATCCAAAAACGAAGCATCAACTCCACTACCAAACATACCAGACATTCCGCAAATGCATGGTCACTCAACTCTGCCGACCAAGACGATCTAAATGCTACGCAAATCGAGCAATACTCGCACAAAAGGTCGGATCCAAGAGAAGACACATCGCTGCAGGCACCAGAAGACACGGAGCAGCAGAAATCGCCCCGAGAAGTCCAGCAGCCACAGGAACAGGGGAATCCCGCAGTCTCAGAGCATACAACTATCACTGATCAGCAAACGGTAACGGTGTCACCTACATCTAATGATCAGCAGCAACCAGTAGTGGTCCGGCCAAGCCCCCAAGAAACCAAACTCGACAAAATCATGACCGGATGGGACAGCATTCCCCAGAACCGTCAACATCACAAACTCTGATCAGACACAGTCAGAGAGGGAGACCAGTTAAACGACCAGACTATTACAAACTCCACCATGGTAAAACTACAAGACCCTCCGACGAACCAAAGACATGGTCAGAAGCAATGCAGGGCGCAGAAGGAAATCGCTGGCGACAAGCCGCAATGGACGAAATTCGCTCATTGAAAGATACAGGGACAATACAGATCATCAGGCACGAAAACCTGCCCAAGGGTCGCAACGTCATGAAAAGCAAGTGGGTTTTCAAGAAGAAATACTTCGCAGACGGCACATTTGAAAAATACAAAGCCCGCTGTACAATAAAAGGCTTTACTCAGCGCCTAGGTCTTGACTATAACGAGACATTTGCACCAACGCCACGAGCAGAAACCGGGCGTATAATGCTCGTCCTAGCGCATAGGTTCGGTTGGTATAGACGTCAAGGAGACGTCCCAACGGCTTTTTTAAATCCAGATCTTGACATAGATCTATACATGGAAATGCCTAAAGGATTCGGAATCGAGGGTCGCATACTACTGATCCGAAAGGGGCTCTACGGACTGAAACAAGCGGCAGCCCTTTGGTACAATCACGCAAAAGCAACTCTCGCCGTTTCGGGACTGTTCCCGACAACAACGGATGTATGCCTCTACACTAATAGCCAGAAAGATCTCTTCGTCATCCTGCATGTGGACGATTTCCAGGTCATGGGACCAGATCTTAGCAAGATTGACAAACTAATGCTAGCATTGCACAAGAAGTATAAGCTCAAGTCAGTAAAGACAGACCTTTTCCTTGGCATACAGATCAGCACCCTAGATAAAGGAATTCTGAAGCTATCCCAAGGACAGTATGCCCGGAAACTTCTTGAGAGGCACGGACTGCAAGAATGCAAGACCGCAAATACACCCCTTGAGCGTCTCATGGAACCAAGCGATACGCAAAGCTCCAAACAGCAGCTGACCGAGTACAATTCGATGATCGGAGGACTACAGTATCTGGCCAACAACACGCGCCCAGATATTGCGCACGCAGTGAATCACCTAGCCAGATTCCTGACCAATCCATCAGAAGAGCATTTACAGGCAGCTTGTAGAGTGCTGAGATATGTAGCCAAGGAACCCGACCATGGGATTGTGTTTAAAGCAGAAAGGAAGAAACCGATTCTTGAAGCATACAGCGATGCAGACTTCGCTGGCGACACCACTACCAGTAGGTCAACCTCCGGCTCATTAATTCGACTCGCATCGGGGCCGATAAGCTGGCGCTCAAGATTACAGCGAGAGGTCGTTCTATCGACGACAGAGGCAGAGTATCTTGCCGCAACAGAAACCTGCCGCCAGCTGCAGTGGGTCAAGTCCCTCCTCGCAGAGCTAGATATATCTGAGCTCATTGAAGGATCACATCGCACGAACCTATATGTGGACAACCAGTCAGCCATATCCCTAATCAAGAATCACGACAACCACAAACGCTCTAAGCATATAGCGCTCCGCAACAACTACTGTCGACAGTTATACCAGCAGGAATCTATAGCAGTCATATATGTCAACTCCAAACAGCAACTAGCCGATAGCCTCACCAAAGCTAACTCTACAGTATCGATCCAGTAGATCACAGATCCTATGGTCGCATCAAGAAGACTCCTTTCGGAGCCAGGGGGAGTGTTGTGAATACCTCGGGTCAGCTCCTATCGAGCCTCATCAGGCTCCCACCATCGCGGCACTCGGACACTCGGCCGCAGTAAGCTAGATGAGATTAGGGCACTGGCAGCACAGCTAAGTACCTAATCACTCTGGCAACATCCCTACATCCGAGCGTTGCCTGGTGGACCAATGCGTTTAGACTAAGGCGCACATCACTCTGATGGCTACCAAGGGGCAACAGCATATAATGTGACGACGGTGTATAGCTCTGCAATCCCGGGAGTTCCACACTAGCAACCAGTGTCAATAGTATGTTATGACAGGAGATATTGGCAGGGGCTATGGAAGTGGTTACTGTGACAGAAGTAGGAAGCACCTGTGGTGAGTGCGTGATCAGGACTGGGGTACTGAATGTGTCAGGGGTCGGAGAACAGGAGACTTATAAGGAGAGGGATTGGGGCGGAGATTGAGACGAGGACGAGATGTAGACAAGGACAGAGACTAGGACAGAGACGAAGACTAGGACTTAGGACAGAGGCGAGATTCTAAGGTGTAGATAAAACACAAGACAAAAAGCTACAGTACAAATACATTCCAAGAGCTTCCTTAAGTACCTGAGACCGGTCACTACAATCAAGGGTGCAATAGCCCACAGCTGTTACATAGCAACTGATCAGTATCTTGACTAGTGACTGTTGCTATCACAACACTGTGACCATCGCAACGCACTAACCCTATTCCTGAGTGTATTCATGGGGCGGTTGGCCAGGTGCAATATAATATCACAAACTGGTCTGTGACAGAATGTATATATGAGGAAGCAATACTTCCGCAGATAGATCGTAAATCAACCATCTCACTACTGTCCATTCCAACGCTTCTTCTCACTACACCCATATCAATTATATCCGCGCATCCATAATCATTTGCATCCATTTCAGGTATTCCTCCGTCCCCTCATGACCTCGTTATTATAACATCTTTGCCTTTAGCCTGGCTCTTGCTTTCTCTCGCGAGGATTTGTACTGGTCGTGGAGTACCCGCGTTATTATTTCCTCCTAACTTAGTAGCCGGTGGCGGAAGGGTTGTTGTCTTGCTGCTACTGGAAGCCTCTGATGGCCTACTGAATAGGGGCTGGGGGTTTCCGCGCAGGATGTTTGTAATAATTGTTGGAATAAAATTACAATATACATATCCAGTGATATATATACACCATTCATAGTCCACGAGTGATCCAGCTCTGTAGAGCCAATACTAATATCTTCTACTTGTGTCCTTTACTCACGTCCTGAACGGAGCAAGTGATCTGTCTTCCTGCCTCCTGTTTAATATCCGAAGGCCACCATCACGTGACCTTGATCTTCCATAACACAACATGTCATGCAGACTTCCTGCCCAACTGGTGACCACTAACAGTCAGGTAAATATGTGACCCGTATATTATTTACCCCGTAATCATAATGTATATATTAAGTCTCAACAATAAGGGCTTGTAAAGCCTCTCCATTCTTTTCGGCAGCTCGTTGGGGCTGTTTGTCTGTTATAGCAGCCAGTAGGTTAATGTACCCACTGACAATACGCTCAGCCTCTGCAAATTGTAAATTAAAAGCCCTCGCTTCATCTGCGAGGAAGTTAGTCAAGGAAGCACCCATTGACTCGGAGGGGTTTGGGGGCGAGTATTGGCAGCTCGCCTCGCATATTGGCTCTGCGTTTGTTTGTATATTATTTGAATGGTTGGGTGGCCCTGTTAGGACCTTGTTGAAGTTAGGACACGTTGAATTAACAGGTGGAAGGGGGGTCAAGAGCCAGCCTCTGCGGAGCAATGGGGCGGTATGAGTTAGTGAAAGATTAATATGACTGTAACAAGTCGTAGATGGTAAATGATTTTGTCACTGAGTGCATCAAAAAATAGCCTGGGTGGCACTTCACGAAGTATTAAAATGGCTAGCTCTCAATCATCTTGGTCGCTTTCAGGATCGGACACACGGCCCTGGCACTGTTAGCACCACGCTCTTTACTGAACTAAGCGACCATTGATGACACCTCAGTTGTTGTAATATTATATACTTAATTAGTGGTGTAGAGCGCACTAGAGCGTTGGGTAGTTCTGTAGGGTCTGAGCCGTCCAGTACGTGACATTAGTAACAAATTGTGGACAGGCACGACGTTAAATTTAATCAAAATTTAATCAAAATCAAATCAAAATCAAATAAGTAAGACTCAATAGAGGTCACCTTTCCTCTTTGTAGACAATCTCAATCACCAGATTATACCTCATCAATCCACCCGATGACCTTAACCTGACAGTCCTTCACCTATTGTCGATAAAGAGCTTTAGCTTAGGACCTTATTGTCATTAAATCATAAAATCAGCAGAGATATACAAAAGTCCGTGCATGATGAGTATCACGTGGTTTTCTTGGCTAATACTTGCCAATCACGACGGAACCCCGACAAAATTAAGGGCCAGTACCTCAATAACGCACCGTGTCTCCATTTTCAACAAGTCTCAAGTAGTACAATAAATAGAACATAAATAGTGGAGACACACACAAGTTTCGTGTGGAAACATAGTCCGGTACAATGAGCGCGCTGGTGATTACCAGACTCGGAACTGTCCTATTAGTGAGTGTTTTTATTGTACTACTTGAATCATAGACTATCTAGCACATTGGGCCCCTCTCTGACCCAGCCATATCTTGTACAGTGCTCCTTGCCTCTCATGTTTCTTGAAAGATTATTGATACATTGCTTGTGATGAATAGTCATTCAGCTCAGTGTTTACCCGTGGATTTCGGGATGAAGGTACTGTAGTCCGTCTCCTAGTGGTGTTCTCTGGTATGGTTTGAGCAGCCTAAGAACCTATTTTACTTGGGAAATAGACGCCTCAGACCACATTTCGCGCGGAGAAAAGTAAAAGGATGTTGGAGGCATGTCTAAAATTAGAGGGTTTGGAGACATTTCCATGGGTGGGTATTCACGGATGATGGTTGACTTGGGGCGAAGAAAAAGCCGTTCCAACTTCGCAGTGGTACTTGCAAATAAAATCCGAGGCATGAGTACTCTTCTTATATTGAATCATCTATTCTATATTTTTTCTTCAACATTATACTATAGCTAGATAGCCACACACGCAATTAAACTCTGGTGCAAAAACAGATTAAAGTCCTTTAAGGCCTGCAAGGGCCTATGGGACGCCATACTATGAAAATATAATCTAATCAGCCCATACTGAAAGCTCATTTGATCGACTTGTGTGACATAATTCTACACTTCCCCGTCTACCTTGAGATCATGAATACATGAGAGCATTGTACCACGGATTGTCATATTCGAGGGTATTGCTAAATTCGGCCGGACCTATATTCCCACAAAGAAACCCTGTTGCAGGTGTTGCGGCAAGTCTTGGAGTCTTTACTTCGAGCTCTTTTAACTGCAGAGCATGTTTACCTTTGCCTCGAAAAATTTTGGGTAGGCGACTCTCTTGAGTGGAAGAAATAGTACGAGATGACGGTGAAAGGGCCAACAATTGATCTTGAAATGAAACAATGTCAGGGTGGTTCTCCAAAATTAGCTCGGAAATAAATTTTCCATTTCGAATTTCGTGACCGATATTACTGGTTAAGTACCAGAAATCCGTCCCTATTAATTTATTGAACACATGTAGGTGGCCCTGATACCAGGCAAGTGCATATTTTTTCGACTCCGTAGTTTTCAAGATGAAAAACTCGCCGTTTAGAACGAAATTTTTGACCTCAAGCGGCTTATCCAGTATAATGGTGAGTCTATCGGAAGTAGCCAAAGCGGAAGTTAAACCATATTCTCCCTGTAGTAAAATCATTCCTTGAAATGCTAGACTGACCAGCACAATTTCAGTACATTCTCTTGGATACCTGAGTCCCGACACATGTACAGGGATTCTTTTGGGTTGCATTTGATGAATTTTCGAGGTCAAATCTGAACAATGTTTTTCCAATTGGGCATCGTTACTAAATCCGATGTGGGCTTTACTATACAGACTTATGGTACCATCGACAATCCTATGATATATCTGAAGAGCATCCAATTCGAATGAGCAATATGCCGCAACATATGTACCCGGATGATTGCCTTGGTTCTGGGTCATGAATATGCCTGATTTTCTTTCAGGAACCAGAAATCGGCGTGCAGAATTAACAGGTATGATGTCGTAAATAGAGTTATATTCCGTACCACCCGAAATTACCATACGATCCGACATCGGCGAGTTTCTGCCTGTAAGAAGGAGAATAGCGGCAATACAATTCATTCCCACAGATTAGATTAACGTTTCACTCAACTTTGTCAGTAAGTTTTTCTTAGTGTGTACCGGAATGATTACCTTCCAGACCGATTTTTCACACAGCAATAGTTTTACCGCAAACTCAGATTGTCTAGAGGGGCCCGGAATAGGTTCACTTCGAACGTTTGGCCGAAGTAAGGGATATCGCGAAAAAAATTGAAATTCGAGGCCAAATTTTCCATGACCTTCAACGAGAGATAGATCATTCTTATTGAATCGCTTGATAACTCTACAAACCCAGCCGTTCAAATTGTAGATTCTTAATTAATTGCAAAGTGACTAGCGATGGAAGCGAGATTTGAGAGCTTGGTACCATCTGTTGTAGAGAGTCTGGGTCAGGAATTCGAGAGTTCTGGATGACGGCTTTCAGAGTAGCATCGCGGTCCATGGGTAGGTTCAATTTACAGCAGTTAAATGATTCAATGGAGCCAAGGGATATCAAAAATGAATAAGGTCTCGTTCAAGGCATGAAGCTGTCGAACATATATGTCGCCGGATTTTGCCTCATAAAAGTTCCTGCCCAGAAATGCTAGTTCATACTTGCATGTAAAACATCCATCAGCTTCCTCCACTCTCTCAGCCAGATTTCACCACCTAAACCGTACATGAGAGCATCTTGGCGTTGAAAGAGCCTTCTAGTATAACCACAAGAAAGATGGTAGCTGAGCTGAAGCCGTACGGGTAATTTATAGTAACTTGACCGAGGAATTGTTCATGAATCGTGTCGTAATCATTACGTGTGCATTTTGCAGCCAAGATATCAGTAAGATTGTGCTATTGAATCACGCAAATCCAAGCTCACTGAGCTTGAATCAGATGGATTCAGGAAAATTGAAGTGAGCAGTTGGGACGTCTCTTGGATAGACAAATCAGTCAACGCACCGCGCCGAGGGGGATTGTTGAGACAAAGGTTCTGAAAACGAGTCCTTTACTTGACCTTTCACTCACGACAAGGAGGAAACTGTACAGAGGATTGCGCCTATTTGCAGAAGTCATGTGAGCAAGCTGAGATACTAAGAGTACATTTGGTTTCCCAGTTACCATGGACTCAGGGTGGACTATTCTCAACACCACTCAGTGGTGTCCCCTACGATCCTCCTGCTCTTGTTTCACGGATCCACAATTAGAATTTTAATACTAATATTAACTCGTAATAAGATGAAGGGGTAGTTAATTAAAACCATGAATTTAATAATAGCTTCCCCTATACAATTAGTTGTGTAAAAAGTCATGTAAGGATATACAAGCGAGTCATGAAGAGGAGGACAAGAACACAGCCATTAATGCGAAGATATTGGCATGAATTGATTACGATTGATTCCGGCTGGCAAATGCTTCTACTCTTGTATGTAATAGTTCAGCGTGAGAGAGATTTACTCCTTACGTAACGTCTTCTTTACTTATCCTTTAAGATACATTTTTTTACCCATTATGACGGCTTGTGAGCCAATAAGTCCTGTAGCCTTCGATGGCTATCGAAGGCAACCTTTATTGTCTATCACTCCGAGAATTATCAGTAGACGAAAACTGATACGAAATCGCCATTGAGGCTACGTAAAGGATAGTGCCAAGAGTATCGGAAGCTTTACCTGTGTGGTAGAACAAGCCTCAAGTCAGTTTCATTGCCACTGTAAGCATAGGCTAGATTTAGATACCTCTGGATGTGTATAAGTAGTAGACTAGACTTGCATGTAGTTTGCTTCCACATAGATGAATTATAGCTTTACCTTTCAATCATACAAATGCCCATTCGCTTTCTATATTCGAACTGTGACACCCATCTCTTCTTCTGGAAGACCATATATCCATTGCCCAGTTCTTCATCAGCAAGACCCACGTGTAACATCTACTGCAACTAGTTGCCCATTCATCTCTTCCTGGAGAAGACCTGTCATCCCTTTGACCCATTTAATATCTTCGTTCACCACATAGATCTTCACTAGGCTATAAAACGCACCCCGTGGAACACTGTCAAACCCTCATCCTTGAGAGAATGTTCGTTCAACGTGCTAATTGAAAGTACTCTATTATTGGACCCAATATATCCAAACACCCAATGAACCTTAGATACTTCCTAATGTCTAACATATACCCTTTTGTCAGAGCAGCATGTAGAAAGCAGGGCAGAGCCATGGGTCATAGAGGTAGTATCCACGCTAAAGGGTGCCATCTTAAATTATGCATGAGATAGGTGCATATCTACTCGACCAAAAGGCCAGACCAGAATCATAGAACTCTAGAATTTGGTTATCTCCATGTGACGGCTTGTAAGCCGGTAATTGCCTGTAGCAGAAATACGTTCGGGTTCGGAGCTGTGGGAGGTCGCAAGTACTCTATTGTTTTCTCTCCGCGACGCGTAAATACACGACCACCGCACTACTAGTTCTAATTTCATAACCACATTACGTAACCCGCTACATCTCTGAAGCCCGCGCTGTCTAACGCAGGCATAGTATGAAAGAAGGATGAACCTATTATCAGAAGGAGGGCCTTATAAGTGTCAATACTAATATTGTAACACGTCCGGGAATGAGGCTCGCGAATGTGATACGAGTAGTGAATACGAGTAGGGGATACGGATATACGGATAGAAATCTATGACATTGGCTGGGATAATAATCATGTATAAAGTAACTGTTACTATCCTCTTCAATCTGTAGTTCACCATAGATTGAAATTAAAACTACCTCTCACTTTCAGGTTGCTGTGATAGAACCAAGCTGGCTGTGATGAAATTCAATGTATTGAACTAATTAAAGAAGAAAGGAAACTATTGCTACCAAAGAAGGTTACTTATAATCCTTTCTGCCTCGTCCCTTCCATCACTATTAGGTAGTGTTGGAAATGGAGACACGGACTGTTGTGGACGTATGGGCCCTCCATTTCGTCTAGATTCCCGACACGATCTTGTTTGTATGTAAGAGGTTGGAGTGGGTAATATGGTAGCGCTTCAGGCTACCTATCAGAGACATGAGCGGCTGTATGGCGTGGGCGCAAGGGGGTTATTGGGGGTTTTCTATGCTTAGGTGGCGCCACACTTGTTTATGCTGTGGCATAGGCTCTGTGTCGCTTACACTTGTACTTGTAGCGCACATCTCCCACACCTTTAGCTTTAATCCGAACATAACACTCTTTTAGTCAACTTCTACTTTCGTTCCATGAATATTGCGCCCATTACATTGCGCTATATTTCCAACAGGTAGTCCTTTAACCAGACGTCATTTCATTCTCACTCAAACATCACCTCATTCCAACTCGCATGTCATATCTGATGTTTCCTTATACGCCATTCCCATTATTTAGAATTGATGTAACCACCTTCGATCTTGCTTAGGTGCCTGCCTAAGCCACAACATGGTCAACCCATAACAGTTGCCCAAGTGCCTATGCTTAGACTGTGACACTCCACATATGTAGATTATACAGAAGGCAACCCTGACATCCCAGGACTTAAACACTTTTCAGTCCTGTGTATAACTAATATACACTAAATTGAGCATACGTACAAATTTAGCGCGTTTCTGTTTGCCTGAGGCTTTTGTCATACCATCAGCAACTACTTCATGTGTACTTACCCATGAGACCTTGATCTCTTTAGACTGAACCTGTTCTCTTAGCCAGTACTGATAGATATCAACATGTTTCAGCTTTGTCTATAAAATTGGGTTTTTCTTGGTCGAAAGGCACAAGGTCTGGATGTTGTCATTGAAATTTCTACTTGTTGTTGAGGATTAAATTTAATTCCGGAAAACACGCAATGTATCCAAATTGTTAGAATTTTGAACAATTGGGGCTATCAAGTAGGTTATCGCCTTCATTAGGGAAAGCAAAGGTCGAGTACTGAAGATCGGGGTCGCTGCGAAACCCTCGTGAGGATTGATGCTTCCTAAACGCACCGGTAACCAGCCCATCGATGGACTTTGAGAGAGAGAGCCCATGGGTTATTGGAAATACAGTTTCCTGCTTTTCTTTCTATCGACCAATGTGGTTGCATGCATCTTGCCTGAACTACATTTCTGAGTTCAGGCAGGATCCCACACTTCTGATTCAATCGGACTCAACAATAGAGTCTGCTTGAATCCAATTCTACCCGAACAAATCCAGTCATTGGTTTGTTCGTATTTCTATTGCATGACCCAGTATTCTGAGTCAGTGGATAATTATTTTCTGGTCTGGGGTCCCACTTATTTCTGCAGTCGAGTCGGCTCCGGATAACCTCTTTCTTGTAATTCCATTGTATATATAATAATACCTGTAGTCTATTAGTCATTAAGCAAACTGAACTTCTTCTCCGTTCTCAGGCAATTCTTACTCCGAAGTCTTCTCTATACTCTAACATGGGTCAAATGAGTCGACCCGAAAAATCCAAAAAAAAAGAGAACACAAACTGGCAGCTACAGTACAAAAGCTGCTCTCAAAATTACAGTCTGACAGCTACTCTTCGACAGCTATTAATTTAAATTCTTCGACTCTTTTCCGAAGATTGTCGAAACCCCAAACTGACAGCTCCTATCCGAAAGCTGTCGCAAAAATTCTCGCTGCTGATTTCCGACGGCAGCTCAAACCTCAACCTAGCAGCTCCGCTTCGAAAGCTGCTAATCTACTCTCAAAAATATTCCTTCTCATAGCCTTCACATACATCTAGGCAGAGGAAAACTCGTCATATTATCCGACAACAAAAGTCTCTTCATTGGCCAAGTCTCCAATTTAAAACCCTCTTAACGGCTATCTTTGTTAAACATTATATTGTCGTGGGGCAGATTAAGTCAAAAATTAGAAGAACAAACAGTGACAAAAAAGACCAAAGCAAGATAGAAAGAAATCTAAGTTGTCATGGCGTAGAATAGGCACAAGTGAAAGTACAGCTTGTATGGCAATAATTCAATCTATGAAGCAAATACTAAGCTGGAGAAGAATATAAAAGAACAGAATCTAATTACAAAAAGCCCTGAGGCTATTCCTATTTGGGCGGGTTTCCAATAAATCGCCGCGCACGTGCTCCTTTCCGCATCAGCCATCAATCTCACATCCTCCCTCAACATAATTGTATATCATGACTGAGCAGAATGCCGTGCCGTGACACAAGTGGAGCTTGGTGATAGTATGAGAGAGCTGTCACACGGTACGCTCTGGAATAAAAGTCTTTGGATGGAATAAACACCGTAAAAACTACAGTACGGAAACTTGGGGAGTGTATTTGAGAGATGAGAAAGGCTGTTGCTAAGACGCAAAAATCCTGGGGGAGCCTTTCAACACAACAATAAGACAATAAAGGATCGCTCTGGAAAATCAAAGGACTCTATGGTGTACATAGGGGGAAAATGAGAGGTGATGAATTAATTCCAAAGAATCCCTAGCTTGGATTGATTCATCGAAAATTGAAAGACCAGTTTGGGAGCAGACAACTAATCATCCAAGCAAACATCTAATGAAGCAAAGATACAGGAAGACAAGGAATATGCCCAATTAGTCTATGGGGGAGTGTTAGAGATTAGAATAATTGGGGCTATCAAGCAGGCCACGTTGTTGGTAAACACGTGACTACAAATTCTGTATTCAATTTCACTTCAGTAGTTACTTGAATCAACGCGCTCTACAACCTCAATGACTGAGGGGTCATTATTCCCTTAATACAAATTAATTCTTTAATTGCATGAGAAAGAGACAAAAGCTCAGCTTCGGTCGATGAAGTTGTTACTGTTGCCTATTTGCTTGAATTCCAATGAATTGGACCACTAAATAGTTGAAAAACAAATCCCTGTCACGAAATGAGTTGTGATCTGAACAATCAAACGAAGTTAACGAAGTCTATTCTGATTATCTAAAACAATGATATCCAAAAGATATCTCTATGGTGTAGTTAAGGGTTTATAGAGTGAAGATATTTTACAGGGGTAATGTTAGTGTTATTATCGAACCTTTTGAGCTGGTTCGAAAGCTGTAATGATTGAGATCAGAGGTATCTGAAAGAACAGCTCTCACAGGAGCTTTCAATTGAAGTAAAATAAAAAGATGTAATTGTCTGTCTGTCTGTCTTCCTTCCCCTTTCTCTCAGCTTATATATCTATACATATCTACTACCTAACATATGATGATAATATCTAGAAATAACTTCCTTACATTGCAAGACACAATCTAAACATGTTGTAGCCAAGATGAAATCCTAAACAGGCTCAATACCAGTCTAACATGTCTGTTACACCAATGCTAAGTATTTTCTAGCTGAAAATTACCGAGAATGCCAAGGTTTTCCTGAGGCAATCACAAATTATGTCAGGTACCAGCTTGGCACGTTATTCTGACAATAATGTTACAATCATGTTAGATGAATGGAATTTACATGAATCACGAAACATTAATTCAGGAATACAAATTTCATCAGGCTCTGATCCTGGTCTGACAGTTATCTAAGATCGACATTACTTAATTGGTCTCCAGACCTTGTCCAGGTAACCTATCCTGTTTTCCTGAAGCCTGTAACATCAACTTCCCCCTCCGGATTCCCTTTTTTTTCAATTTTTTTTAATTTTGCCTCTGGAGCCCGTTCTCAGGGAGCTTACTACTAACGTTCTGTAGGGCACGAAGGGATATTGAATATGATTATAGGATAGCATTGAAATGATCTTCTGTACAGAAGAGAGATGTGAGGTGGTTCAATATGTGTACAGAATGTAAGAAGACGTTGCGTAAAGAGAGAACTCTCCCCCGCCTACCAGACTATATACAGGACATTAACACTAGCGCTTCAGCGTAGGAGACAATGTGGTGACTACTTGTTTACCACCAGACCACCTTTACCTTTCTAGACCCTTGCATCCACATCTACTTGCTAGCTTACCAAGATCAGGCACTACCCTAATAGCCTACCGTCATATAGACTGCGTCGGAAATGAAACAAATTAATTATATCCTACTGCTTATCCATGAAACCCGTGTAGCTGCCCACGTTAGGGTCTCCAACATTATCTCCATCACCGTACTCTTTGATGAAGCTTTTGAACGCATCAGTTAGCACAAGATTTTCTCGGGGTTCCCAGTTGGTTTCTTTGTAGCCCGTCCACTTGACACAGACAAACCTTTTTCCTCCAAATGATTTAGCTCTCATTACTTTCTCTACTCCATAAAGAGGGTGTTTTCCGTCTAGAAGTGGCGGAGGTTGGCTATCATCGGTGACTTGGGAGGGTAGCTGATCATCTGAATCTCTACATAGTGTCACAGGCTCATACCTGGTTATCATTAGGCTGCTGCCTAACAAATAAGGCTTGAACTCTTCCAACCATATTAAACATCATACATGTCACAAACCCCTCCACGACTCATTAGACCCAAGTATAGGCCTTGGCCCAGTTCATGCAAATCTATTCTTAAATGACAAATTTAGATTGCAGACAGGACGACTCGAACACCAGTCGTGAGTCATCTAAGCCACATGCATCATAACTATTTTAATAACTAAAATTACTAACATTAAAATGAAGCTGAATTAAAATAGACGGAGATGCTGGTGTTTGTCGGAGGACAGGTCATGATCTATTTTGAGAATGGTATGAAATGAGGGAACGAGATCATAGTCTTGTAAATAAATAGGAGGCTTTCAGTCATGTCTCTGCTCGTTACTTTAAGATTTTCATTTGTATCTAGCTCTGAGTTCAGTTTGAATAAAACGCCACTTTAAGACCGTCACACATAGTAGATCAACAAAGAATTTGGGGTGAACGTTACTTGGCACATCAAGTTTGTAGACATCAGGAGCTATTTCGCGCGTTATTTTATATTAGGCATTTATCCAAGCCAATTTTTTCTTGAGCTGCAGAGTGGTTACATTTTTTAGATTTAACCACACCTTATCTCCCACTTTTAACTTTTCAACCGGTCTTCGTCCTCTATTTGCATTGTGCTCCATAATTTGCTAGGCTGGTGTCATTGTGTAAGGGCTTAAAGTAGAATTGTATTTGAATTGTACTGTGTGCTGTGTATAGAAGATCTTAAATTAAATAAAGAAGATGGAAGAGGAAAAGTCTTCCTCATATACATTGAAAGGTGGTCTGTGCTGTTTCCAGACTATACCAAAATAGAGCAACTAAGTAGTCACCTGGCTGGTATCAGCTCAGATCAGTCACCCAAGCCCAAGCCTTGGCTTACATAGGCTCTAGCCTATGTGACATTGCAGCTTTTGCAAATTCCTGACCCTCGTGCAGGCAGTTGATAAAGGCGTTGACTCTTGCTTTTGGGATTTTACTTGGGCTGGATGGTGGATACCGGCGCTGAATAGGCTCAAGATGATAACCATGAGTTAAGTGAAATGGACTGAAATGGGTTCTTGAGCTTGTTCTGTTATTTATAGCCACCATTACAGATAGGAGAAGTTTGGCCCAGCCATTTTGGGCATAAGAAATATAAGCGTGGAGGTATATTTGCACTTCTTGGTTCATTCTCTCGGTACTGTGATGCTCTGTGTGAGCTCACAAGTCTACTATATATAGTAAGATAGCTAGTAGATACACAGATCTAATATTGTGCCTTTTTAGGCCAGTTGGCACTGTGGTAAAGCTATACAATACAGTTACATGTCTTCTGCATGAGGAATGTTGCATATCCACCCTGCATATGGTCCGTGCATCACAGATACCTCCATATGTCCGCAGATGAAATGCTGTTGACAGTTGCTGTTGGATACCTACACACTGACAAAGCCTCTTCCAAAAGTGACCTACCTAGTGAGAGCCTCTATCTAATGTTAGGGAGTTAGGAAGGCCATGATAACGCTAATGGCTCAGAATAAAATTTTCTGCACAAACTTCTGCTTCCATTGTCTCCACGGTTTCTAATGTAGCACTACCAAGGAGCCTATCATATATAACCATAAGAAATCTTTCCTTGTTATCTGCTGTAGGTAAATCGGTCATGAAGTCTATTGCTAACTTGCTGCAAAATTGTTCTGGTATTGGCAGTGGTTGCAGCAAACCACTCGAAGACTGACGCCAAACTTTTGATCTACCGCATATGTGGCAATTGTTGGAGTTATGAGCTTGAGCGAAGATGGAGGTTGTAGCGTGTTATGATAGGTCTATGATTCGGGTGTACATACAATTTGTGGGAGTTCGCTGCTAGTGATCACAGATGTGCTGCTGGGCCGGATAGGTCAAGAAGAGGAGTGGAGAATGATCTCTGTAGAATGAGGAAAGACTGAATTGCTTGCTCTATATATTTTGGAGGAAAGCTCTTTACTTATAGTCCCTAGACTATTGCTTACTAATTATACTAACTCAACAAAGCAGGAGCAAACAGAGCAAATGCATGCAGTCGCGTGACCATCATAACTGGAGCTGTGCACTGTAGCTATGTGGGTCTAGGCACAACATAGCAGAATCAGTGTTGGCGGTTAGACCGATGCAGTAAGTCTCGTATGAGGTTGTGAGAGGAAGATCCGAGTGGAAACAATTGTATTTAGATGTATGGTTCAGAGTAAAACCGAGATGATAAGAGTGAGATTGCGTGTTTGCATATCTTATCAACTGTGGTTTTTGACCAGTATTTATCAATCTCCATGGATTGTAAGTTATGATCCATGTAGATGTAGATCTATGTACATACACATATATGGGCCAGGAATATAAAGCTAAATACATGTGTGTCGGTAATAGATACGAAGAAACTATAACCTGCATTTGAGACATAGTCATCTGCTGGAATGCTAGTGTGAAATAAACGCTAATGCGCATTAAACTTTCGGTGAATGATGTATTGATAACAGTGATATAGAATGGGGAATTTGATAGTCAAATTAGCCGGACTTACTAATAAGTTATTCTTGGCATTCCAAGATATATCATATTTCAACAGCAATTCCTGACAAATCTTCTGACATCCTTGTATTGCTGAGGCCAGAAAAAGCTGTTGTAATCTAACGCTTTTCATCCTCGGACTTCATGGTGAGCAGTGGTTGTATAGCACGTGATACCATGCGGGGGAGAAGGAACAGGATGGCGAAAGCTGCTAGCCAGATCTAAGCAATCTGGTCCACTTGTAGATGGAGAAATCCCTATTGTATATAGACATACAACCCTAACTAGTACAACAACAATAGTAAGGAACACATACATCCGCACCTCAGTTATCTCATAGATCGTGACCCATAAACCTCACTCTCAAATCTATCACTCCATAATAAAGCTTCAACAGGTTATAGCCCGGTTAGCACAAAAACCACTACCAAAATTTTACTCTCATCAACTTAAGCAAACATTGGACAAACCCCAATCTCACTTAAGCTCGACCGACTTCCAATACTGATCGGTGGTGAAAACTATTGCAGATGGGTTGGCAGTTGGGAGATAACTTTTGATGTAATGGAATCACTTGACATCTTGACAAAGGAGGCACCAATTAAACCTAAAATCCAATCAGATGAGTTTGCAAAGTGGCAAAATGCTAATTAATAGCTTCGGGGCCTCCTTCTGAACGCTGTCAATGAATTGTTGCAGACCGTGGTGATAGACTGCCAAACAGCAAAAGAGGCATGGGAACAATCCAAAGCACTATTCAATCGAGAAACTGCAAGTTCCAATATTTCCCTTCTCAAAGCCATCACTGATCTCACATTACGTGATGGAGATGATATATTGGAATACATATCAACCTTCAATGATGCCTGGAAACGCCTCCGAAATCGCTCACCACACTCAACTACCTCTCTCACCAAAGTATTTAAAGACCTGATCTCGTCTGAGGAAATAAAAGGTGCCTTTTTGCTGTCCTCCTTGCCAAAATCTATGGAGAATGTCATCAGTAACCTCGTGACTAAAGAAATCACCAACTATGACAGTGTATCCTCCAAGCACCTAGACATGTTGGCAAACCGAAAAGCCCCCATCTCTGTGACGGTCTTAAAGTGGCGTTTTATTCAAACTGAACTCAGAGCTAGATACAAATGAAAATCTTAAAGTAACGAGCAGAGACATGACTGAAAGCCTCCTATTTATTTACAAGACTATGATCTCGTTCCCTCATTTCATACCATTCTCAAAATAGATCATGACCTGTCCTCCGACAAACACCAGCATCTCCGTCTATTTTAATTCAGGACTGGTGTTCGAGTCGTCCTGTCTGCAATCTAAATTTGTCATTTAAGAATAGATTTGCATGAACTGGGCCAAGGCCTATACTTGGGTCTAATGAGTCGTGGAGGGGTTTGTGACATGTATGATGTTTAATATGATTGGAAGAGTTCAAGCCTTATTTGTTAGGCAGCAGCCTAATGATAACCAGGTATGAGCCTGTGACAATCTCAGATGAAAAAGCCTATCAAGTTGCGAAACAGGAAACACAAGAATGCTCATGGTGCAAGAGTCAAAAATATAAACACGAGGGACAAAATTTCAAGGATTGTTGTAAGTTAAAAGCGCACAAACAGAAGAAGACAGACAGGAAGAATGCTGCACAAATCGCCCACTTGTCAGCCACCACTGAACCTGACAACAAAATATGCAATACGGCATTTGCGGTAGATTCTCAGACAACCTCTTCTCATCCAGATTGGATCTTCGACACTGGTGCATCGGCTCACATGACGGGATGTAAACGTGATTTTGAAACACTGATTCCTCTATCAAACCAAAGTGTCAAAATTGCAGACAATTCCCATGTCCCTGCTACCAGAAAAGGAACTGTTCGTCTTAACCTAGAGAACCGACAAGGAAAGGTCTACTCTACCATCTTAACCAATGTTCTATTGGTACCCTCATTTGGAAAGATACGACTTTCTTCTTAGGACGCTGTGAGCCACAAAGGTTACACATTAATAGGAAAAGGAAAAGATATAATTATAAGGGATAAAAATGGGCGTGAACTATTGTGGGCAAAGGCAGGAGTTAAGGCGCACTTGATACAGCTAAAGAAATATAATGCTTGCTTCTCCTCTCACATTGAATTCCATCAGGCGTTGGGACATCCCGGAGTAACCACCATTAAAAACCCTTCAAAGCTGTATTCACAGGCCAACCTTCCCTCACCACCCCCAAACTTCCATTGCCCTACATGCGAGAAAACTAAATCAAAAAAACATCTCTCCCAAACAGACTCGTGAAAATGCTACAAAAACATTTGAATAAATTCATTCTGATCTCTCTGGAAAGTTCTCCGTTCCATCATTAAGTGGAAAATTTTACTACATAACTTTTATTGATGAATATACCTGACATTCATGGGTCAAGTTCCTGCGAACCAAAGACGAAGCAGCCCGACATATTGTAGACTTCGTACACTTTGTACAAACGCAATTCAGCGCTAAAGTTAAGCGTTGGAGAGCAGACGACGGGGGGGAGTTTATCAATCAAACTGTATTGACATTCTTCCGAAAGAAAGGGATTGTTCACAAAAAAACTCCACCATATGAACATGAGAGAAACGGAGCTCCAGAGAGGTTTAATCAGACCCTGACAACAATGGTCCGAGCATTAATCATGAACCTTGGACTCTCGCTGTGGGCAGAGGCTATAGCCACTGCCTGCTACCTTAAAAATCGCCTACCTCATACACGGCTACCCGAAAACATTACGCCATATGAGACACTACACGGCAATAAACCTACAATACACCATCTTCAACCCTTCGATAGGAACTGCTTTGTTCACATTCACGAGGATTCGCGGCCTCCTGGCTCAAAACTCCTACCTAGGGCACTGGATGGCAAGTTTGTAGGATACACAAGTAGCACAAAAAATTTTGCGGATATGGATCCCCTCCAAGAACAAGGTTGTTGAATCAACCAACGTCAAGTTTGCGCCGCTCGATTCAGGGGAAGTCACAATTAACCTTGAAAACCGAAGCAACCTGCCACAAGCAATAAATGACAAAACAGAACAACCACCTCACCAGGACACACCATCAACAGTCAAACCTCAGCTTTCCACAGATGACAAACTCGATGACCCCTTGGAGCGAATCCAAAGAGAAATTGAAATAATGCATCAGCTAAATGAATTATCTATCCCAGATTCACAGCCAGAAAAGTCTGATATGCCAGGATCATTCTTCAAATCACCAAATTCTCAACTTAAGAGGACACCTAGACCCATTCAACGCCATGACTTTCCCGTAAGCTATGGGCCTACCTTTCAGACACGAGAAGAGTATGGTAATGAGCAAGGAAATCTGGTTATTGCTGAGGAAACACAAGATGAAACTGGATGTATTACAATGACTACAGCTGCAAAAACCGCAACGGAAACTAACGAGGATCCAATAAACATCGACGAGGCTCTCTCAGGCACTGATGGATACTATTGGCGTGATGCAGTAAATAAGGAGCTACAATCCTTAAGACAAAATCACACCTGGGATGATACTGCTCGACCATTAAATTGCAACATTGTTGGATCCAAATGGGTATTTAAAATCAAGCGAAAAGCGGATGGATCTATCAGCCGGTACAAAGCTCGATTTGTGGCTGAAGGATTCAGTCAACTTCCTGGTCACGATTTCAACAAAACATTTGCCCCTGTAGCTCGGTATGACAGCCTCCGTATCCTTCTACGGATAGCTTCTCAAAACCAATGGATTCCCCAACAGATGGACATAAATTCTGCATACCTTTACGGAAACTTGGAGGAAGAAATTTTCATGGAACTACCCCCTGGATTCCGCACATCCGGAAAATGAGTTAAACTTCGTAAGTGTATCTATGGCCTTAAACAATCAGGTCGTGAATGGTATGCTTGTATCTCCAACTCCCTTCGACAAAAAGGATTCGAGATAACCAACTTCGATCCATGCGTCTTCGTTCACCCGACAGAAAATGCCTGTGTCGCGGTATACCCTGACGACATTCTAATCTTCGGTCCAGACAACATGTTCCGCCAAGCCCTGAAATCACCAATTGGAAACAACTTCGACTGCAAAAATTTGGGAAACGCGAGTTATATCCTGGGCCTAGAGATTAAACTAGAGAAATCTGGCATCCGGCTCTCTCAACAAGGCTACTCACTAAAGATACTAAAACGATTCGGTTTTGAAAACTCACATAAAGTAAGCACACCTCTTGATCCGAACGTAACCATCTTCAAAGGATGTGAAGAGGATCATCTCGAGAACATGAAGGAATACCAAGCCATTGTCGGATCTCTAATGTACCTTGTCATAGAAAGCCGACCAGACCTAGCCTACGCAGTCACACTTTTAAGCCAGTTTGCATCTTGTCCAAATGAAAGTCTTTTGCGAGCCGCCAAACGCACCCTTCGATATCTAGCGGGTACCGCCAATTGGGATCTAAACTATCCTTTCGGATCGAAAGAGCTTCTTATTGGTTCACAGGTGAATGGCGTATGGATAAAGGGCTTGTATTAAACATTTACTTCCAAAAGTATTGGTCAGCGCATCACGTGATATAATCAGGGCGCTAAGCTTCATTTCTGTCAAATTGGAGCGTAGGCGTTTGACCTGAGGCGGAATAGAATGGCAAGAAGGGGTCGGATGGATTGCGAGAGATGACTAAAGATCTACTGGAGATAATTCGGAGAACTAAAGGTTTAAAAATGGATAATATAAGTGTCTAAAGAGTCTAAAGGTACGAGCAAATACTTATGGTGACTAAAGGTGCTAAAGGTAACTCTGGTGACTATAGGTGACCAGAGGTGATCCGAAGGTGGTGGTTATGACAGAAGACTAAGCGTAAAGAAATCTATGCCTACAGACCAAACCATTGTTTATATACCTGCCCTCCTTCCACTAGATCATCATAATATAGACCTTAACATAATATCAACATGATACCATGTGCCAAGAACTGTCCTGTTGTCATAGCAACATATGAAGAAAGGTAAAATTATATCCTAAAGAAAAGATCGGAAGAGGAATCCTTACAGTTTTGTACTTTAGATATTAATGCTTGAGGAGGGATACAGAAGAGAGATAGACAGAATATATCACTTGTTTCTAGCACTTTTAAGGCATTAAACCAAGTGAACCCCGTTGTACCAACACTGATCAGTGGTTGATCAATTTCGATTTTATTTTTGTTCAGTATCGACCGCAGACAGCAAGGTGACGAAGAGACAGTGGCCCTATTCATAGGCTTTCACTGTGCTAACTGAAGGACTCAATAGTACCGCCTTTACAGCTATAAGTATATCTTGGATTCATTCAGGAAGACTTTTTTAAGTTAGAAGAACAATTGGCTCCGCGTTCCATCACGCATTTTTAATTATTTCAAGATTGCACTTCTAAATCCAACCGGCAAAAATGACGGCGCTATTTATCAACGAAGACACCCCAGACGTCCCAAGTGAAGACTATGATAGCTACATAGAAGATCAAATTGTGTACTTTAAAAAGCTAGATCACCGAGATGAAGGGCTTTGGGAGGATTTTCGGGCAGAATTTGCAAAACGGCAGCAAGAAGACTTCAACATGATGTCTAAATATACAAGAGGAATTTTACGAAGTTATCTACGAGATAATGGAGTATATATAAATAGAAATGACGCTGTGGCTGAAGGGTTGACAAAGTTGTTGGATGAAAGGGAACCTACAGAATGGCCACCGGAAGAGCTAGCAAAGATGATTACTTCAGGAAAATTTAACTCGCGAAGGAATCCAGATCTCCCAGGAAGTTACGCATACTTAAGAAAGGAAGAAGAGAGAAAGATGCCATGGCCTTCAAGCAAGATGGACTTACAATCCCCAGATGAGATACCATTACCTCAACCATTTCTCATGCAGCAGAGTCTGAATATAAAATTTCCTGCATCTAGAATAAGCGGTGACGTACGAAGTAACCTCAACCCAGCTCCTATTATTCCAGAAAGTCAACAGAAGCCATCATATACACAAAAGATTAATGCACAAAGTGGATTGCTCCAAGGTTCATCTTTTAACATTCAAAACTTGCAAAAGTTCTATCTAAAGGAGGACAGGTATAGTGGCGCGGATGATGTTCTTGATAAAAAGCTGCGAATCTTCTACGCTATGTGCCACAACGCAAATGTGGACCCTTTAGACTACCACAGAGCATTTCCGATTATGCTCACAGGTGAGGCTAGGGATTATTTTTTCAACAAAGTTTCTGGTAACCGATGTAATTTTTCGGAGATGATTCAAGACTTGAAAAGCTATTTTGAGACAGAGCAATGCCAAGAACGGAAGACAATTGAATGGGAAGATACAACCCTGAAAGATTATACGTTGAGAAACCCTGGTATGACAATCTTACAGTGTTTCGATCTAATGAGAGATCAACTTCTCAGAGACCAGGCAATCTTGTGGCCAGAATTTCAGACTGACCTAATGATTCGGGATAAGCTCTATAGGGCCTGTCGTAATGTGCTCGAGTGCAACATAGCACTTTTTCGGAGATGTCCTACTTTTCAAGGAGCCTCTGAAGAGATTAGAAACGCTCTTGCCATACACACTCAAAATAGAACCCAGCAGAATTTCGTCTCAAAAGGTATGGACATACATGACAGCTGTAATGCATTCTACGTCGATCGCAAGTACAAAGGCAAGAGTACTAGAAACGAAAGTCTATCGAAAAGCTCGGGAAAACCTGCAACAACTAAGAAATGCTTTGTCTGCAAAAAGGCTGGTTGCTGGAGTACAAACCATAGCAATGAAGAGCGAAAGATCTCATTCCAAAGGTTCAAAGCTACTCCATGGAATGACAGTAAGATTCAACAGTTCATCAACAAATATGAAGGTTTGGATCCCAATAATTCAACAGATTATGAACAATTCATCGATGAATTCGAACTTGAAGACAATAAGAATCTTGATTTATCTGCCAGCCATATGTCTAGAACATATACTACAGAGTGTTTTGGTGATGTTGACGGCGAACAACTGATTGAAGACCTTGAACGACAATCCATAACCCATGCATTTTGTGCTAGTTATAAGGTAACACCTAAAACGGAGATCACATCATCGACTACAATAATCGACATATTTCTTTCTAGTCAATATTCAACAGGCGTATTTATGGGGATTATGGTTGACACAGGTGCCAGTTATCGATCTACAGCTGGTCATGAACAGTTCCTTGCTCTTCGAAGCATTCAGAACATAGAGCTTAATGAATCCAGGGCAGGGGAAACTAAGGTTCAATTTGGTATAGGTAGTACAACCTCTCTTGGGACTGCAGATGTTACTACACCACTCGGGATAATCACATTTCACGTCGTAACTGCCGATACACCATTTCTTCTTTCTCTCAAAGACATGGATGATTTGCGGGTTAAACTTGACAACCTAGAAAATGTTCTCATCCAAGGAGGGAAACGTATACCAATCAGCAGGGCATACGGCCAACCATGGATGCTGTTAAATACGACTAAGACTTTAACATACCTCGCTCAAGGGCCCAAAAATAACGCTGTTGCCACTTGCCACTTTACCGAAGTGGAACTTCGCCGCCTACACCGACGTTTTGGTCACCCTTCAGTAGGACGTCTTCACAAAGTACTTCAGCGTTCCGGCAATGACACTAGATTTGAGGATCTCGAGCGATTGACCAGGTACTGTGAGCAGTGTCAGACTCATGGAAAAGCCCCTGGCCGATTTAAGTTCACTCTGAAGGATGATATCGATTTTAACCACACGCTGCTTGTTGACGTGCTTTCTCTCCACGATGGTCAGGTTCTACACATAGTTGACGAGGCAACTAGTTTCCAGGGTGGGAGGTTTTTGAGGAATATGTCAGCTAAAAATGCATGGGACACTTTAAGGGAGGCATGGATTGATACATATTTAGGTCCCCCTGCTTATATTGCTCATGATCCAGGAACAAATTTCAGCGCTCAAGAGTTCCGCGATAATGCCAGGATGATGAATGTGGAACCCATACAGAAGCCGGTGGAGGCTCATAATGCAATTGGCCAGGTAGAAAGATACCATATACCGCTTAAGCGAGCTTACCAGATCATTGGCACAGAAGGCTTGGGCCTATCAAAGGAAATGAAGTTGCAGATGGCGCTCAAGGCAATCAATGACACTGCAGGTCCAAACGGGCTGGTTCCTACTGTTCTTGTTTTTGGGGCCTACCCACGCATTAGTATTTCAGATGCTCCGTCCGCTTCAATTATTGCTCGGGCTACTGCTGTTAAGAAAGCGATGGTAGAAGTGAGAAAGTGTCACGCTGCACGGAAAGTAGCTGATGCATTAAATATGCGAAACGGTCCACTTACTAAGCACCTTCATGATCTTCCCCTTGGTTCGGAGGTTATTGTTTACAGGGAAGGACGCAGCTGGGATAAAACGCCGTATAAACTGGTATGGATGGATGGTGAAACAATACAAGTTGACATGAATGGGCGTTATGTCAATTTCAGGAGTACAAGGGTCAAGCCGTTCCTTAGAGAGCCTTGCTCGATCGATGATCAAATTCAGCCAGAAGATATTGTTGGCCAGGAAAACAATACAGAATATCCACCAGAGAACAATGCTCCACAGCCAGTTTTCCAACAGCTTCGACACAGTCAGAGAAACCTACAACCCAAAGATCCTGGATCCGAACCCAAAACTTCAGCTTTTATAAATGATGGGATTTTCGAATCACCCTACAGAGATACTATAGAAGATATAAATTTGGAACAAGTTGAAGCATTTCTTTCGGAAAAGGAAAACAGGGATCGAGAATTTTCTTTGGAACTCAGAGAAAATGGGATTATCACAGCTCCTGGAAAACCATTTATCTTATTGCGTAGAAAAGAAATGGATGGATTAATGGTGCGGGGAGTCTATGAACTTGTATGTCGAGACAATGAAGAGCTTCGCGATAGACGAATCTTTGGTTCTAGGATGGTTGATGAAGTGAAGGGTAAGGAAACTTCAATGCCATACGAGAAGTCACGTTTAGTAATTCAAGCGTATAATGATCATGGCAAGAAGGAAATTTTGACCCAATCACCAACAATCCAACGGGTGAGCCAGCGTATAATTGTGGCATTGGCTCCTTCACTATCCCCATGTGGTATCTTACTTTTTCTGCGAGATATCACCCAAGCCTATGTACGATCAAAGACTAAGCTTGTACGCCCCATTTACGCAACTCCTCCTAAGCAAATGCGCGATGAATTTCGTCCGCAAGACATTCTAAAGATCTTTAAGCCTCTATATGGAATCCCAGAATCAGGAACCCATTGGTATGGCACCTACCACAGCCATCATCAAACCAAACTAGAGATGAAAAATTCAACATATGATCCATGTCTTCTAGTAACTGAGAATCAGCAAGGGCCGTTTGGTGTTGTAGGCATGCAAACCGATGACACCCTCATCCTAGGAGATGAGAAATTCGTTAAGAAAGAGGGCCTTGAACTTGAGAAAGCAGAATTGCTCGCCAAGCCTACCGAGAAGCTAACGCATGATAATCCACTGATGTTTAATGGTTGTAAATTAGTGATTGATAAAAATGGAGATGGCCTCAATCTTACTCAGAAAGGACAAGGAAAACGTCTTCATCAAATTAACCCCAACTCAGACGACTTCAAAGAGATCTACCTTAAAAAGAGAGCTCGTGGCGCTTATATTGCTAGCATTTGCCAACCAGAAGCTGCTTTTGATTGTTCGATAGCTGCACAACATCAAAATCCCGGAAAAGAAGGCGTCAAAGCTCTCAACAAGCGCCTTGAATGGCAGATGAAGAATCTAGACCGTGGACTCCACTACATACCTCTGGATTTGGAGTTTGCTAAGATTTTTGTTTTTGTCGACGGTTCTTTTGCCAACAACCATGACCTAAGCTCTCAAATTGGTTATGTGATCGTTCTGGGAAATGAAGCTCTGGGAATAGGGAAATTCAGACTACAGGCCAACATTCTACACTGGAGCTCTACTAAATGCAAGAGGGTTACCCGTGCTGTACTAGCTTCGGAGTTGTACGGGATGGTAGCAGGAATTGATATGGCCATTTCGATTTCGACTACTTTAAATATGATTACCAAGCAGCTGAACATAAACCAAATCCCAGTTGTTATCTGTACTGATTCATTCTCATTATACAAATGCATGGTCAAATTAAGCACCACGAAGGAAAAGAGGTTGATGATTGATATCATGGCCATCTGGCAGTCATATGAGCGGCGAGAACTATCAGAAATTCGTTGGATTACAGGAGATAGTAATCCTGCTGACTCTATGACAAAGTCAACTTCTAATGGTGCTTTGAAAAATCTCGTGAGTACAAATAATATTGATGTTAAAGTTCAGGGCTGGGTCCAATGTGAAGCATCATTGAGGTTGAATAACTGAAAAAAAAAAAAAAAAGTTTGCCAGTGTTGGTTCACAGGTGAATGGCGTATGGATAAAGGGCTTGTATTAAACATTTACTTCCAAAAGTATTGGTCAGCTCATCACGTGATATAATCAGGGCGCTAAGCTTCATTTTGTACTTTAGATATTAATGCTTGAGGAGGGATACAGAAGAGAGATAGACAGAATATATCACTTGTTTTTAGCACTTTTAAGGCATTAAACCAAGTGAACCCCATTGTACCAACACTTCTCGAAGTTTATGCTGATGCCTCCTACGCTGATGATCCCCATTTTCGGAAATCGACATCAGGATACATAATCAGACTTGGTGATGCCGCAATTGCCTGGAGCAGCAAACAACAGCGATCTATAGCACTATCAACTACAGAAGCCGAATACATGGCCATGTTGCAAGCTGCACGCCAACTCACCTGGACGGAATTTGGACTTAACCAACTGCGCCAAAAGTACGACACTATGCTCTACACAGACAAAAATGGAGCACAAGAACTAGCAAGAAATCCACAGATTCATAATCGCTCAAAGCACATTGACGTACACTACCACTACGTCCGCGATAAATATAACGAAGGAGATTTTGAACTTCTCCACGTAAAATCCACGAACAATCTTGCCGACCTTTTAACCAAAGCCCTAGCAAAGGCAACTCACCATAGACTATCTAACCACATCAGATGTGCAAAGCGAGGGGAAGTGTTGTAATCTAACGCTTTTCATCCTCGGACTTCATGGTGAGCAGTGGTTGTATAGCACGTGATACCATGCGGGGGAGAAGGAACAGGATGGCGAAAGCTGCTAGCCGGATCCAAGCGATCTGGCCCACTTGTAGATGGAGAAATCCTTTTATGTATATAGACATACAACCCTAACTAGTACAACAGCAATAGTAAGGAACACATACATCCGCACCTCAGTTATCTCATACATTGCAACCCATAAACCTCACTCTCAAATCTATCACTCCACAACAAAACTTCAACAAAAGATTCTTGAGATAATTGATAATGTTAATTCCCGGCCTGGAAGGACTGTCATATGAGAATCATGCACTTTTTGAATTAATGTAGTGGAAAGAGGTTCCCAGTTTGGGACCCACAAGGCACCACAGTACAGTAAAGCGTGTCTCTTGTCGAAAGAACAATCTGTTATTTGTGGTACGGCACGTCAAGGAGGTTGTATAAGCTATTATATTGCTATCAAGAGGTACGCTTGTAAAGGCAATAAAAGACGAAGAGAGGAGGTAGCTACTCTCGACCCTCTCTAAGATATCTCCCTCGGCTGTGCTCATTCATCCAACGTGATGCCAAGGCGCGCTAACCCGTATCCCCACACGCACGCAATACGGCTCTCACAGATCGTGACAATTTGCATCGAGTTTCCAATAGAATTGGGAGTGCGTGGTCCTCATTTTCTAGGCTTGTGTAAACTTCAAGGGAAAGAGTGTCTCCATTTATTGCTTTATTCAAAAGATTTTGCAATTCGAGCTCTTCAAACAGTTGAGTTCCTTTTGGGGGACCTTTGGGGGATGGGCGGGGGCTGGATGACTGGTTAATACGCTTGGACATAGCTTTTTCCCTAACTTCTTCCCGGGGCCTAGCTTGTTGTCTTGTAATCACTGCTGAGAGGCTTAGGGAAGACGACAACTCTTCTCCTTCATAACTGGGTGATAACCAGTTGCTCTTTAGGAGTTAAAATTCTCTTTTTCGAAAAATTTCGTCACAGAAATTATTAGGCTTGTACTCAGCTTTTCTAGAAAGGAGATCAGGCTTTGCAGAATCTGAGCCCGGTCTAAATTTTATCTTAAAATTGAAACCTGAGAGTTCTTCTGCACATCGGACATTGCGTTCTGATAGCTGGCGTGTTGTCATGAAATACTGCAAATTTCGACGATCAGATAGGATGATGAAGGGTTTACTAACGCTACTACGTTCACCTCTGAAGTGTCTCATAGTAGCAACAATAGATAACAGTTCTTTATTGTAAATTCCATAGTTAGCTTCGGCCGGCAACAATTTTCTGGAGAAGAAGCCCACAGGTCGAAGGCGGCCCTTTTCTTCTACTTGTGACAGTACTCCACAAATAGCATAGCCTGATGAGTCCGCTTCCAATACAGTATTGGCTTCAGAATCAAACATCTTGAGGATTGGTGTGCTCATTAGCAACTTCTTTAATCATATAAATGCATTCTTTTAAGGTTTATCCCATTGCCATAGCACACCTCGCTTGGTTAGATTATTTAGTGGTTCACATATTAAAGAGAAGCGAGGAATAAATTCTCGGTAAAAATTCGAGAGCCCAAGAAAGGAGCGTATTTGTGACACATTATTTGGCTCCTCCAACTCAGAAATTACCTGCACCTTATCAGGGTCTAGTTTGACGCCGACCCCTGCTTCAATGATGAAACCTAAGTTTTTATTGTTGTTACCCCAAAAGCACACTTTTCGAGGTCTAACTGCAGACCAGCTGTCTTGAGTGCATTCATCACTTTAGATACTTTCTAGTAATGGTCTTCTAAGTCCCCGTCTGAATGGACTATGACATCATCAACATATGCTGAGCAGAATATATCTAGAAATTCCTGCAGAGTGCTATTAATGAAACATTGAAATGTTGCCGGAGCTCCACACAATCCAAAAGGACAAACTAGCCACTCAAATAAGCCTCGACTCGAGCGAAAGGCCGTTTTCCATTCACCTCATTCCTTGATCCATAGACAATGGAACGCAGTGCAAACGTCGACTTTAATGAACCAACTGGCTTTAGTTAATTGTTGTAGTGTCTCTCAAATCAGTGGAAGGGGATAACAATCTTTTTTTGTGATTGCATTAAGGTCAAAATAAGCGACGCAGAGCCGTAGGACACCCCTGGCTTCTTGGCAAATAGTACTGGTGAGCTAGCTGGCAAAGATCTTGCTCGTATCCAGCCTTTGTCAAGGAGATCTGCTAAGGTTTTTCGCAGAATTAATAACTCTTCCTGTTGGTACAACGGGGCTCACTTGGTTCAATGCCTCAAAAGTGCTAAAAACAAGTGGTATATTCTCTCTATTCTTCCCTCTTCTCTTTCCTCAAGCATTAATATCTAAATTACAAATTGGAGCTTGGAGCTTGGCGCCCGAGCCAAGTCACGTGATACATCGACTTATCCTTACAGAAGTAGATATCCAAGTCAAGCCATTTATCCGAACGCCATTCACCTATGAACCGGCACTGGCAACTTTTGTTTTTTTTTTTTCAATTGATGTTTCCTATCAGGATTGATGTTATCCATAATTTTTGAAAAAATAAAAATTTCCAATCATGAAATTAATGTGAAATCTGTTTGAAGCTCACTTGCTACATAGTTGAGATTGGAACAATCAATATCCAGTAGATGTTCAGTCAGTTAATCTTGTGGACAGGTCGGGCTGAACCCAACCCTGAACCTTCACGTCGAGTTTATTGGTAGAGACAAGCTTTTGTAGGGCGTTATTGGCACTTGACTTTGTCACAGAATCGGCAGGATTGCTATCTCCTGTAATCCACCAAATCTCTGAGAGTTCTCGTCGTTCCTAGGATTGTGGAATAGCCATGATGTCAATCATGAGCCTCTTCTCCTTGGTAGTGCCCAGTTTTACCATGCATTCATATAATGAAAAAGAATCTGTGCAAAAAACGACTGGGATTTGGTTAATATTCAACTGTTTAGTAATCATAGCCAGAGTGGTTGAGATAGAAATTGCCATATCAAGTCCTGCTACCTGTCACAGGCTCATACCTGGTTATCATTAGGCTGCTGCCTAACAAATAAGGCTTGAACTCTTCCAATCATATTAAACATCATACATGTCACAAACCCCTCCACAACTCATTAGACCCAAGTATAGGCCTTGGCCCAGTTCATGCAAATCTATTCTTAAATGACAAATTTAGATTGCAGACAGGACGACTCGAACACCAGTCGTGAGTCATCTAAGCCACATGCATCATAATTATTTTAATAACTAAAATTACTAACATTAAAATGAAGCTGAATTAAAATAGACGGAGATGCTGGTGTTTGTCGGAGGACAGGTCATGATCTATTTTGAGAATGGTATGAAATGAGGGAACGAGATCATAGTCTTGTAAATAAATAGGAGGCTTTCAGTCATGTCTTTGCTCGTTACTTTAAGATTTTCATTTGTATCTAGCTCTGAGTTCAGTTTGAATAAAACGCCACTTTAAGACCGTCACACTACCATCCAATACAGCTCCGAAGCCAATACAGCACGTGTAACCCTCTTGCATTTGATGGAGCTCCAGTGAAGAATATTGCCTTTCAGTCTAAATTCACCATCCCTTGGAGCTTCATTTTCAAGAAAAATTACATACCCAATTTGGGAGCTCAAGTCATGGTTGTTAGCAAAGGAGCCGTTGTTATGCTCAGCTATGTAGTATGGTAGATCTAGTAGCTGGTGCATAGGTAGTTATTATGGCAGCATAGCATCATGGCACATGAAGGAGATCCAGTCTCTACATAACGACATTACAAGTAGGAATGTGTGCAGTATGAGAGATGGGTTGTTGATATAGGATAAATGGTATGGCTGCTCAGTTGGTTGCACACTTTGGCGAGCTGCATACTGGTAACGTGATCGGTCTACAAGGGAACAAGCTAGGGGATAAGGGACGAGCTTCCCCCAATCTGTAACATAACAATTATCATAGTCACTTCACTTCTGCACATTAATGAAGACATCTCTCCACATACTGTCTTAGCTGTTCCAGCGCAAGTGTACATTCCCATTTCATATACCAAGTAAAACAGCCGTCCACAAAAGCAAATAACTTGGCAGACGTTAAACTCAACGGTATGTAGTGGAGTCCTCTGTCCAAATTCTTCATCTGCCATTCCAGACGTTTATTGAGAGCCTTAGCTTCTTCTTTGCCAGGATTTTGATACTGTGCAGCTACTGAACAATCAAAGGCAGCTTCTGGTTGGCAAATACTGGCAATGTAAGCGCCTCGAGCTCTCTGTTTAAGCTAGATCTGCTTGAAGTCATTGGAGTCGGGGTTGATTTGGTCAAGGCGTTTGCCTCGTCCATTCTGGATAAGGCTAAGGCAATCTCCATCTTTATTTATAATCAATTTGCAGCCATTAAATAACAGTGGATTATCGTGCGTTAGCTTTTTGATAGGCTTGGCATTCAAGTTGGCATTCTTAAGCTCGAGGCCCTCTTTCTCCATGTAAGGATTCTCCTTCCCATCCTATCTTTAGTATATAATTTTACCCTTCTCCTGATGTTGCTATGACAACAGAACAGTTCTTGGCATTGGTTATTTTGTTGGCACTAGTTTAGGGCCTATGTTATGATGAGCTAGTGGGAGGAAAGCAAGTATATGTATGATGGCTTGGCCTGTAGCTATAGAGTTCTTCACGCTTAGTCTTCTGTCATAACCACCACCTTCGGATCACCTCTGGTCACCTATAGTCACCTCTAGTTACCTTTAGCACCTTTAACCACCACTAGTATTTGCTCGTATCTTTAGACTCTTTAGACACTTATATTACCCATTTTTAAACCTTTAGTTCTCCAAATAATCTCCAGTAGATCTTTAGTCATCCCTCGCGATCCATCCGACCTCTTCTCGCCCTTCTATTCCACCTCTGGTCAAACGCCAACGCTCCAATTTGACACTCCACAAATTTGTTATCTCCCAAAATGAGGGTGTCATCTGTTTGCATACCCACAATTCCGAAGGGCGTATTCTGATCTTTAGTAATTAAAAGGCATGGATCATAGGTCGAGTTTTCCATTTCTAGCTTTGTCTCATGATGATCATGATAGGTGCGATACCAATGGGTTCCTGATTCTGCGATGCCATATAGAGGCTTGAGTATTTTGAGAATGTCTTGCGGAAGGAATTCATCGCACATTTCTTTTCTACGGGAGAGAATAAAGGGTTTTCCGGGAGTGGTGATTATTCCTTTTCTTCGGAGTTCCAACAAGATCTCACGATCCCTTTTTTCCTTTTCAGATAGAAATACTTCGACTTGGACACACTCCATATCTTCTGTTACATGGTTGAATGAAGAAACGAAGAAATTTTCATTTGTAGAAGCTGATATTGTAGGTGCATATCCAGTATATTGGGGTTGCAGTTTTCTTTGACTACGTCAAAGTTGCTGTGGAGCCGGCTAAGGAACGTGATTATTGGGCAGGTTTTCTCTGGAGTCATTGTGGCAAATAGTTCCTGACTGTTCTAGGTCGTCATTTCGCTCTTCATTCTTATTATGAGGCTGTACAACTGTACTCCGGAAGTTAACAGCACGACCATCAATATCAACTTGGCAGGTTTGACCATCCATCCCCACAAGATTGAAGGGGCCTTGCCATCCTCGGCCTTCTCTACAAACAACGACTTCAGAGTTGAGTGGTAGTGTCTCAATATGCGCAGTAAGTGGCCCATTCCTAGTATTGAGAGCATCAGCTACCTTGCGCGCCACCATAGCCTTTTTCATAGTAGCAGCACGGGTAAAAGTTGAAGCGGCTGGAGCATCTGATAAAGCCATTTGTGGGTAAGCCCCAAACACAAGAACAGTTGGAACTAGGCCGTTTGGCCCCACAGTGTCATTCAATGCTTTAAGTGCCATTTGCAGCTTCATTTCCTTTGACAACAAGGAATCTTCTTTGCTAATAATCTTGTATACCCGCCTAAGTGGGATGTGGTATCTTTCCACGCGGCCAAGAGATTGGTGTGCTTCCACAGGCTTCATCAAAACCTCAGTGTTCATCAACCTGGCACTGTCACAAAATTCCTGTGCATTGAAGTTTGTTCCCGGATCATGAACCACATAAGCCGGAGGGCCAATATATGTGTCAATCCAAGCTTGCCTAAGGGTATCCCATGTATGTTTGGCTGACATGTTATTAAAAAACTTACCAACTTGGTAGTTGGTTGCTTTGTCAACAATATGAAGAACTGGGCCATTGTCAAGGGTTAACACATCAACAAAAAGAGTATGATTGAAATCACAGTCATCTTTTAAATTGAACTCAAATCGACCAGGAGATTTGCAATTCATTTGACACTGCTTGCAGAACTTAGTAAGTTGATTAAGAGCCTCATAATTTGTCTCATGACCAGCTCGTCCGAGAACTTTGTGAAAATGCTGGGTTGATGGATGACCAAATCTAAGATGCAATCAACGGAGTTCTACCTCTGTCAAATGACAAGAAACGGTGTTTACGTTCTGAGGGCCAGAATTAACATATGTTAAGGCTTTTGCTTCATTTAAAAAACATCCACGGGTGACCGTATGCTCTAATAATCGGAATACGCTTATTCCCTTGGACGAGGACATTCTCTAAGTTATCAAATATAACACCCAGATCGTCCAATTCTTTGAGAGATAATAGAAATGGCGTGTCTGCAGAAGCTATATGAAAAACTACTTTCCCAATTGGTGTTATTACATCTGTAGTTCCCAGGGAAGTAGTTTTTCCGATCCCAAATTGAACATTAGCCTCTCCAGCTCTTGATCTATCAAGCTCAATTTTTAGTGTCTTTTGAAGCGCAGTGAATTGGCCATAGCCAGCTGTTGAACGGTTTGCAGCCCCTGTGTCAATCATTATTCCCATGAAGACACTTGAAGTGTATTGGCCAGAGAGAAACGTGTTAACTTCAGTAGGTGATTTTGGTTCCAGTTCTGGGCCAAAATTATAGCTGTTGTAGATGACATGCATGATTGATTGATGTTCTAATTCCTGGATAACTTGATCACTGTCAACATCTCCGAAAGCGTCAGTGGTGTAGATTCTCGAAAAATGATTAGAAGGTGGATCGAGATCATTGTTATTCTCAAGCTCAATCTCATTAATAAATTGCTCGTAGTCTTTCGAGGCATCCGGGTCTAAGCCTTCAAATTCGATGACATACTGCCGAAATTTATCATTGTTCCATTTTTCACCTTTGAACTTTTGAAATGCACATTTTCTTTCATCATTGGAGTGGTTTGTACTCCAGCATCCATATCTCTTACAAATAAAACACTTTTTCGATGATGACTTTCCAACGGGATCTTTAGACTGCCCGCCATACTGTTTACTTTTACCTTGGTATTTGCGGTCAGTGTAAAATATTTCCGAATTATCAGTATTATGTAACTCAACAGCAAATGTTCCTTGGGTTACATTCCGAGACTGGATGGCGAGGGAGTTGCAAATATCTTCGAAGGCGCCTTGGAAAGTAGGAGAACGTCGAAATAGAGCCATATTGCACTCTCGTACATCACGACATGCTCTGTAAAGTTTATCTCGAATTATGGCGTCGGTTTGTAATTCTGGCCGTAGAATTGCCTGGTTATTGACAAGCTGATCCCTCATTATATCAAAGCATTCTAGAAGAGATTTTTCGGGATATTTTGCCTTGTAGTCTTCCAGCCTTGTGTTATCCCACTCGGTCGTTTTTCGCTCTTCCCGTTGCTCTGTTTCAAAATAATCCCTAATTGCTCGGATCATTTCCGTTAAAGTAGCCTGCCTACCAGAGATTTTATTAAAGTAGTAATCTCTTGCTTCGCCTGTGAGCATGGTGGCAAAAGCTCTGGGATAGTCTGGAGGAGTTACATTTGACTTGTAGCACAAGTCGTAAAAAATGCGCAGCTTTTTGTCGAGGACGTCTTTGGCACCGCTGTACTTATCCTCTTTTTGGTAGATTTTGTGCAAGGTTTGGACACCATATGACAAGCCATGAGACGAGTCACCGGAAGGATAATTCTGCAAACTTGGAATTGATTGTTGTGAATCCCCTTGGACAGCAGGAGTTAACCTAGGAGCGGGCTGTACATCATCTTTTTGGCTCTTAAATTCCTGACCTTCTGATTCTAACTTTAGGGTAGAATAAGGCTTTGAATAGGAAGAGTTTGATGTTGGGCTTGGCAGATTAACTTGTGCTGTTTTTGTCTCTTGTTCTACTCTTCTCAAGTAAGCATAGCTTCCTGGCAGGTTGGGATTTCTTCTCGAATTAAACCCTCCTGCGGCAATGATCTTAGAAAGTTCTTTATCTGGCCATTCCGCAGGCTCTCTCGCATCAAGCAGCTTTGAAAATCCCTCCGCAACTGTGTCAGTCTTGCTCATGTATATTCCATTATCGTGTAAAAAGCTTCGTAAAATCCCCCTTGTACGCTGGGATATCTTATTAAAATCTTCACTCAACCATTTTGCAAAGTCTAAACAAAAATCTTCCCAAAGCTCTTCATCTCGATGTTTTGTCTTCATGTAGTGAGCAATTTGGTTGTTGATATAACCATCAAAGTTTTCGATTGGGAAATCTGGGGTGTCTTCATTTATAATGCTGACCCTCATTGTTGTCGTGGTTTTCTTTCACTTTCCCTGACTGGAATTGTGAATTGCGTGATGGAGCGCAGGGTCAATGGTACGTCTAGCTAAGAAGACTTCGTGAATGAATTCAAGGTGTACTTGTAGCCGGAAAGTCGGCACTAACAAACCCTTAGGTTAGCACAGTATTCAAAAGTTTTCAGTCAACTCTGGCGACTAGAGAGTTGCAAAGGTATTGTTGAATTCTAGAGGATCTGTCTCTTTGTCACCTTGCTGTCTGCGGTCAATACAGGACAAAAATAAATTATATTTGATCAACCACTGATCAATGTTGATACAATGGGGCTCACTTGGTTCAATGCCTCAAAAGTGCTAAAAACAAGTGGTATATTCTCTCTATTCTTCCCTCTTCTCTTTCCTCAAGCATTAATATCTAAATTACAAATTGGAGCTTGGCGCCAGAGCCAAGTCACGTGATACATCGACTTATCCTTACAGAAGTAGATATCCAAGTCAAGCCATTTATCCGAACGCCATTCACCTATGAGCCGACACTTCCTTTGACATTTCATAGAGGGGTCCATAAGGTGGCTTTTTCTTGTTGTTGTTTTCATCTTTTTCTATCTTGATCTCCATGTTGTGCCCAATTCTGTGGGGTGGTAGTTCATTAGATTTGTCATCTAAGAACATGGATTCAAATCTGGTGAGTTGATTGGGGAGCTTTTTATTGACTGATTTGATGGTTGGTTTTTTCTTTTGACTTTGATCAAATTTTTGCAAGGCTTTGTTGATATCTGCAATTGAGACCGACACCAGTGTTAAATCTCACTGGTTGTTTAGCACTTTCTTTATGAAGGCGGAAAATGTGAGTGAAGATACCAGTTTTGCTTCTTGGATATGTTTTGTTTTTTTCTTGGTATACTTGTTTTCTATCCAGCCTTGTTCTAAAATAGTAAATATTTCTTCACCCTGATTCATGTAGAGTGAATGGCCACTGGGGTTGTAGAAGACGTTGTTTCTCTCTGCCCATCCCTTGCCGAGGATTAAATTGTAATGCAATCCTTTGATGATGTATCTGTTGTAATTCTAACAGTCCTGCATCTGTTACACTAGTCATGTACTATCTCGTTTTCGTTTCCGTTATTCGTATCATTTAATACTGTGCCACATCTATTTTCTTTAATATTAATTAGTCTTGGCGCTTAACACAAGATATGTTGGAAATTATGGTATATGCATGATTCTGTCTTACACTCAGCTAGTTTGGGGGTCTACTGGTGGTCAAGACATACCATCACCATGATAATGTCGCCATACTGGGACATGGGCGCAAATCCTGGCTT
The DNA here is from genome assembly GCA_905067625.1 of Blumeria graminis f. sp. triticale. Lineage (NCBI taxonomy): Eukaryota > Fungi > Ascomycota > Leotiomycetes > Helotiales > Erysiphaceae > Blumeria > Blumeria graminis. Next base: position 11,585,571 of record LR898468.1, on the reverse strand, counting down.
ATTTCTAAATTCGTCTCAGTAGGACTAATTCCTGTATATATATGTAGTGTTCTTCTCCTTCAGAAATCCTCAGTTCATTACATTTACTGAATATCTCTGAAGGTCTATTCATACCCTCTTCGTGTCACCCTACCAAGCTTCACCCTTAAGCTCTATTCAACTGCTTCGTTGTTCGGCATATATCCTTCACCTCCCTATACCATTCCAGCATTCCTCTACAATCCATAACCTCACAATAGTATCCCCATAGACGTTCTCGGCGGCCATTGATACCAAGAGTAACATATGTTATTTGGCTTATTTTATGGGAGCTTTTATCATCTTTTGCAATTACAAGTTTTCTGTGTTCTACTGAGATGCATGGAAGTTTATGTTTCTTAACAATGTAATCACTGAAGGCAGCGTAAGGGAGATAGCTTGAGTCAACAAGAGCTGGGAGAAAGAATTGATTGTTTATAAAAGTATCTATCAAAAAGGGTTTACTGTCCATTCTTTTCTTTACTTCCAGTATTTCTCCAGCTGTCGGCTTTTCCTCAATGTTTACACCAAAAGAATCATACCCTGCTAGCCTCTGCGCACGACTTTGCTCAGAGGCTATGAGTTTTCCGAATCCGAAACAAAGTTGTTGGCTAAGGGTCCCTTTGCCATCTAGTTGACTCCTGATCTTCGAGAAGAGCTGTAGCCCCTAGGCGTTGGATTTTCGCAGAAGTTCCGATATATACAATCACCTCACCGGTGAGAAGGTGTCTTGCTGCACCTTTCACAACGATTGCTGTTGATACGACGGTTTCTTTCGGCTCGAGAGACTTCTGATGGAAATGGGCGGGTGTCATTTCTTCGGCCTTTACCACCTGAATCTTTAGCATCTCCACCTTTCAGCGCCGCTAAAATCGCTTGAGTTTGAGCTTGGACTTAACATTGTAGCGAGTTTATGTCCGCCATATGTGCATCTCCATCTCGATCATATTGAACAGGAGGTTGGCCTGATCTACTTGAGATTGGAAGGACTCGACTAGCCGGATGTTCAACTTCCCAGGCGAGTTGGAAGACTTGTGGGTTGTTTTCAGATTTGTAATACTTCTTGTCTGAACCTTAGATCGCTCGAAAGCTAGGAATAGATTCTAATCCTTTTGCCAGGCTTTGAACTTCCCTGACGAAGCTTTTGTAGCTAGTCTCGGAGACTCCTTGGCGGTAAGCTATGCCTTATTGAAGATGCGGGGCTAGCGCAAGTATCATTGCATTAATCTTAGAAGCACCGATTGGTGCAAGGTGCTCTGCTTCAGAGCAGAGCTGCTCGAAAATGGATCTGAATTTAGCAAAGGTTTGCTGAGGCCCTTGACAAAACGTGTTAATCTTTGACTGTGCTCTGGATGTGGCTATTGAAAGGCTGAGGGCGATGGATAGGGAGACGTCACCTTGTGAATAGAATACTGATAGGTATGGGAGAATTCAATAGATCACTTGGACAGAGTAAGATGATTGATTGATGGTGAATTGTATTTGTGGATGATTGATGTAGACACTGAGAGTATAAAGGCCCTATCTTTATACAGGAGTTCCTACCCTTATTCCTCTACATGTTATTGTCTATGATAGCTAGAGTAACTACAATGGTGTCCTCATTGTAGTGAACAAGTTGATGTTAGTGTGTAGCAACCAGGAGGCAATAGTGATCAGACTCTAAGGGGTTAACTTTGCTGGTGCACAGTTATCCCCTGAAGGTGTGTGCAGTTATGAACTCAGATTTTTACAACAGTGGCGTCCCTATCAACAAAAAGTTCTTTAAGGTGAGAGATTAGCCTTTTGCTGCTCCAGTTGTTTGCTAACTTTTGGGCTCTCATCCAAGGTGCTACCCGTCGTTGGGCTTCAGAAGGGAGGAATTGAGAAAAAACTGCATAACAGAAGGTTTTATCATTGATACTATCTTCTGCAAGCCCTTCGAGACAGATGCGAAAAGAAGGGAAATCTGCAGGATCTCCTGACCATTTGGGCCATTGGATTGGAGATTTCGTAGATTCTGAGTGTGAACGTAATGGCTTAGGGTCAGACATTGTTGCAGGAAGCTGGGGTGCTGGCTGGGATTCGGCAAACTGGAGGTCGTCGAGAGCTGAGACAATGTCTTCGAGGGTCATAAAATAAATTGAGACTAGATTTTAGATATGTGCAGTTACCTATACCGCGAGACGTTGCTGGTGAGGGATGCAGAGGGAAGAGAAGTTAGATAATCAGAATATGTCACGAAATGAGTCGTGATCTTGTTATGGTTATGAGCAATGCGGATGCTATACTGCGGAGTGATGAGGAATGGATGATGTGATTGATGTGGGTGACAGTGAATATACTTGTATGTGTTGTGGTTATGAGCTGTGAGGTATATAGCAATTATGTCTCTGCTGTCCGTCGGTGGAATTACACGGGCTCATGTGCAATGGTGAGTCGCGGAGATGGCGCGCTCACGCTGGGTGATGGCACGATGGACACTGAGTGCGTATCACTGTGGCCAAATGGGTGTCAGTAGGTATCAAATGTGAACTCTTACTGAAGATGGTGATCTATGAAGGTGATGCTAGATGCGCATCCCGACAATTGATAATATCATCTAATGGATGATGTGAAGTATGATATTATTTTGGATAGATTGATTCACTAAACTCGGCAGGTGAAGAGATTGTAGAGTACATGAACAGCGTCTGTGCACCAGCCTGTATTTTCCACCCTTTCCTAATCCAGCAGCCCATCCTCCGTTCCCCTGTCTCCTAACAACTCAACCAAGCCAGCACAACAGTATGATACAATGCTGTAAGGGTATGAACAGAAAGTAAAAGAATAAACCTGTGTCCTTTAATTGTGGGTACACCTAAGAGAATATATACACGCTCGCTTAACCATTACACTAGTGACACCGTCCTGTGGCTTAAGGCCCTGCGCAATGCCCTAACCCCGACTACCAAGTTATCGCATATCATAACAGATCTGAACAATTGAACGAAGTTAACAAAGTCTATTCTGATTATCTAAAACAATGGTATCCAAAAGATGTCTCTATGGTGTAGTTAAGGGTTTATTGAGTGAAGATATTTTACAGGGGTAATGTTCGAGTTATCTAAGAACAACATTACTTAATTGGTCTCCAGACCTTGTCCAGGGAACCTATCCTGTTATCCTTAAGCCTATAACAATCCCTGAACACTGCAACATTCTTGAGTATTTCCAAAGGCTGCATCTGCTGAGCAATTGAGTAATTTTTCTGGAGAGTGTAATCCAGAATACTCAATACACAATCCTTTTGTCTCATAAAGGTAGTAAAGACAATGTTTTACGGCTTCTTTGTCACAGATCAAGGAACAGGTGCTGGTGCAACTATGTGGTTGATAGTATGTAAATTATCATTCTGAACAGAGAACTACTTCAGACTCTATCAATACATAAATATAGTGGAGAATACTGGATCACGTGATAATATGTACATACATATTAAGTTAGTTATTCCACTCAATGAAATCTTCATGCATCTTTGCACACCAGGTTACGGCCTGTATAACTTCCACTGTGCACACAGCGTCCGTTTTATAATCACAAGACATTGATTCTATGCTCTCTTCTTAACGGCAATTTGCAATTAACGCAGCAAATTTTGCATACGCTACAATGCCGCCGAAATCTATCTCAAAGCCCTCTTCAGAGGCAAAGGTTAATTTGAAGGATGCTTCTGACATATCATCCATATGCCCCGAAGAAGGCATAGTTATTGGTAATATCCAGTTTGCGACTTCTGATGATTTAGAAGACTTAATCAAAGAGTCAAATAAGAAAACAGAGATATGGACGCTCACTGCACGTCTTGACAGCATCAACAAGATGACACCTGTCCCTATACTTAAGATGACAAAATGGAAACACTGGCAACAATCAATCCAAGATCTCATATCTTTTTCATCTACAAAATCAGCTTTTTTCTCCGATCCTCCACAAAATAAGGCTGTTCGAATGTGGTCAAATTGGTGGGTTGCAAAACTCAGAGAAACAGCTCTAATATCTACACTGCACCTTGCAACCCTCCCCAAATAATTCTAGCTGAAATAATTCAAACATGCCACGTAAAATCTTTTTCAAATGTGATGAACATTGTAACTCAGTTTTGGGATTACAAGCCAGAAAAAAATTCGACTCCACAAGGGTTTATCCAAGAATACCAGCAAAGGTACCAAAATCTTAAAGAACATTCTGTAATCACTACTGAGGTCAAATTTCAAATGAAAAATGTACTTTTACAACGTCTCTCTATCATATCTCCTGAACTTTTCAATTGCTATTGCTTGTACTTCTTCAAAGACATAATCTCCAAATGCCTTCTATGGACAACTACTGAAAAGTCTATTTCTCATGGAGATTTTAAAAATAACTTCAAATGTGTTGAAAAGAAGCACCCTACAATGTAATTATCACCGACAGAATACTAATGTGCAAGGGAAGCAAAAAGGTAGGTTCAATGGGGTTTGATTAACTAGCCTTAGAATCTAACGGGAGTAAGTCTTCTATAAGTACCACACTCAATCTCGCTCCAACACGATCAACATAGCTAGCCTAATACAGCATCTAGAGTGTGTTATCCCTGCTACGGACTGACAGATTTACAATACTCCCCCTCAGTGTAAGCAGTCTTGAGCTACCAACATCTATCCTTCTCAAACATTTCTTTTCTAACAATCAATCTGTGGCCACACCGAGGAATCCTCTGAAACTTTCGAACGCAATGCAGGCAAGCGGCTTGGTAAATTCGTCGGCAGGCATTTCTGAAGTGGGCAATTATTCAATGCCGAGTTTCCCTTTTTCGACAAGGTCTCTGATATAGTGATAGCAGACATCAATATGTTTCGACATCTTGCGAAGGTGAGGATTCTTGGTCAGTGCAATAGCTCCTTGGTTATCCCCGCGCATATCTACCTTTATGCCATCTGTACCAATGTAATCCGGCATCTGTAAGTCTCGGAAGATTTGTGCTGTCCACTGTCCTCGCATTGCATACATAGATTGTGTTGTAATGTTTGGTCTATGGGGATTACATTGGATTAGAGTAGCAGCTGTGTTTGGTAATATTCAGTGCACAGACATCTCAATCTTGTACTTAGGAAAATTCTTCTCCTCATTAGATCAATATAGTCTTCAATACACAACAATCAGACCACAAGGTTATCACGTCCTGCGCATAATGCTAAATAGGAGCTTCAGCTCATTGACTACCGTAAGCTCATAATCACAACAGATTGAGATATGTATTCCGACTCACAGCTTGATTGTGCTACTGACCTCTGCTTTTTCGACATCCAGCAAAATGGTCCTCCATAGAACATTCCAACTCCCCCGGAAATACTTTTCCTATCTGATTTGTCATTTGCCCAATCTGCATCAGTGTAGGTGACAAAACAGCTATCATGATCTCTTATTTCAGTTCCGAACCTTAATTTTTGTCAAATTATGGAGCATAAGTACCTCATCAGGTCTTTGAGGGCTAGGCCATGATGGACTGCAGGGTTACTCATATACCTAGCTAGACATCCAAGGACAAATGCAATGTCCGGACGTGTAAGCGTCATTGCATACATCAAGCTGCCAAGTATCTGCTGGTAAAGCTTGATATCAAACTTTTTGTCTGACAGTGACGCTGGTCTGAGATTTTCGTAATCAGCTGCTGGTATTGTCTTTGCTGTGTATTTTCCATTCTGAAACACAAAACTTGTGAGCATCTTATCAAGGTACTGTTCTTGGTCTAAATAGATGGTTCGGTTTTGTCGATCTCTTGTTATTCTGACGCCTAGAAGCTTTGAAATCACCCCTAGGTTCTTAGCGTTGAATCTGAGTAACAGATTTTTGTAGAACCAATCAGTCTGTTTCATCTCTTTGCCAGCAGCAGCAATATCATTGACATAAACCTATAAGTAAATCTTTCTCATTTCGTGAACAAATAAGCATGGGTCAGCGAGGCTCTGGTTAAAACCACAATTGTGTACAATAAAGTCACGCAGTAACAAATTCTAGTCACTTCCAGCTTGCTTTAACCCATAAAGGCTTCTAAGTGCTTTCAGAACTTTCCCATTCGAAACCAATACACCCTCTGGAGGGGAAAGGAATATGTCTTCTTTTAAATTGGACTCAGTGAAAGCATTTTTAATATCAAATTGGTAGCATTCCAAATCTCTTTTGGCTACTGTGGCGAGGAATATGCAAAATGTATCCATTCGGACAGTTGGCGCAAATGTCTCCGTGTAGTCAATTCCCTGAAATTGGCTAAAGCCTCTAGCTACCAGTCTTGCTTTGAATCTTTCAATATTTCCGTCAACAATCTATTTTATGGTAAAGACCCATTTTGTTGAAATCAGGTTTGCTCTTGGTAACAACATTTCTTCCCAAGTACCATTCATGACTAGTTGATCTATTTCCGTCTTAACAGCTTCTTCCCATTCTTTTGCTTGGGGGCTTATCATGGCTTCCTTGTGTCATGAATGCGCTTTTCACATTAGTAGTAAATTGTCATCCACGTAGTGTAGCATGCAGAGCCAGGGAAATGGAAACAGGTTAGTGATAAATTAGATACCACCGATCGCTACACTCACCCGTAGATCACTCCTAAAAGAGACTAGCTACGGCGCTATGTGGAAGTATGTGGGATTGGTTAATTATCATGAACATAACCTGTAACATAACATAACACAATAACACAATAACACAATAACACAATAACACAATAACACAATAACACAATAACACAATAACACAATAACACAATAACACAATAACACAATAACACAATAACACAATAACACAATAACACAATAACACAATAACACAATAACACAATAACACAATAACACAATAACACAATAACACAATAACACAATAACACAATAACACAATAACACAATAACACAATAACACAATAACACAATAACACAATAACACAATAACACAATAACACAATAACACAATAACACAATAAGATACCATTTGCATCCCGTAATATTTTATTGCCATAATCACCCAAGTATATTCTAAGCCCCCTGAGTAGTCTTAACCATTTAATTGAAGATACCAAGTGTATACAACCATATACATCACCACCCTTCAATACCTTGTATGTCCTTGGGATTGTTATAACTTGGATTATCTTAGCTTGCAGTGCGTAGTCTTCATCATTGTCTGGAATTCTGCAAAATAGAGCGTATAATCCTTTGAAAATACCTTTTCGGACTTTTTCCCCATATATTTGAGGCTGTGCCATTGCTGCAAGCGCATGCTCAGCCTGGTCTGCTTTTACAAGCTGATTCCTCTGGTATTTGAAGAAGGATATCATTGCTCTAATGCGCTTTGCCTGACGCTCATATTCATCACCATTTCCAGATCCTTTCCTCGGTCTAAAAAAATACCTAGAAGCGGGTATCACAATTTTCTTGTCATTATCTTCCTGTCAGGAACTAAGGATAGAGGTTACTGGGATATAATGATTGCCATGGGTTACGAATTGAGTAATCGAGTAGTAGAAGGTGTTGGAAATCTTGACCTTGTATGTATGAAGGTTTAGATTTCTAGTTTGATCATCAAGATCAATTCACCTGTTTCTATTGCATACAATTAAGCTCAGCTAGAGGAAACGAGGTTCAGTAGTATCTGAAATGCAGTGGCTAGGAAATGATACCATGCGGTAATAGAGTGGCTGGTTGTAGCTAGATCACTGAGAGTTCGGGATCACTAAAGCCTCGGGAATCTGTATTTAAGGATTGGCTTATTTGTATATGTTAAACTAAGTTGACGGAGCATTATATATTATTAATTCATATTGAGAAGAGAGTTCAATATCATATACAACTATCAATAAATTCTTGTCCGAAATTGTACACTTGTTCTTCGAGATATTTCCTCCTAGAAATCCTTGACAATTTCTAACAGAAGGTGGACTCTATGAGACCTAGGTTGCTCTGGTTACTATGATGTATATATGGATTGGACAGAGCCGCAGTAGAGGGCCACGTCTTGTCTTCCGTCTTCCACTGGCCTTGTCTCCGACCTAAGATTCCCTCGTCCTTAGTTCTAGTTACAATTATAAATTTATACCTTTGACTCTTGCCAACCTCCTCAGATATTTCCCAAGTCACTTAGTAACACCCCCGACACTACCTTTGGCACCATCGAGTTTGACACTTCCCTTTCAATTCCTGTATAATCCTCCTTTTTTTCGTTGTCCAATAGTCATCTTCCAATTCCGAATCAAGGTCCATAGTTGCTTGGCTTTCTACCTGCTGTGACGCCCCGACATTTCAGTGGCCACGTGGCCGTCGGTTCAATAGTTGGTAAGCCGACACAGGGTCAATCCAGGAATTCCAACGACTAGTTTCACACACACGAGTCTTGTGTGTGACAAACCACGATACGAAAGGTTTGTCATGGATATTGGTTTTCATGCGAAACCCTTGGGTTGCAGGCAATGAGGGATAGGAGGTTTCGTGTTGGCAACTCTATTTCAACAGTTGAACTCTTATGTAAATATATACAGATTCATATCCTCCTAGGTACTTTTCTCTCTAGTTTAGAATCTTATGATTTGAGTCCACGCCAGCTTTTTACCACTCGCCAATCGTCTTTTGTCCCTCGAGTTTCCACACCTGCTTTGATAGAAATTGTGCGGTCACCTCTGCCTCATTAATTTTAGATGATTCTAAAGGAAGTGATTTGTTTTTAGTAGATGGCTGAGAGTTAATTTCTTCGCAGCTTATGTCTGATTCTTGACTTTTCTTCAATGTCTCTGTTGTTTTCAGTTCACCTAATTTTCGGCTTCGTTGTTCTTTTCCATGACCCTTTTCCCTACTTATCTTTTTCTTTTGTCCGGAGGATTTCTTTTCTTTTCGAAGTTTCTCACCTTTAGAAGGAGTAACTCGTGTTGAGCCAGTCGCATTCTCAGAGGCAAAAGTTAATTTACTTTTCTCATCAAATACTTTGTCATTTTTGATAATTGCCAATGGTTCCGCTATTGTTGTGAAATCAAACGTGATTTTATCTCCTGAAATTTTAATGGTATTGTCTACTGGTTCTTGTTGGATAGCTGGAAGTTTTGGTGATGGCGCTACCTTTGGTGCATCAACCAGTTGTATATCCTGTGTAGAAGGTTGCTCGATATTGAGTTGTTGGCTTTCAATCTGCTCATTTGGAGACAAATGACCAGTCAATTGTTGTTGATTGTGGTCAGAAAATTTCCTTGGTCTACCGTGTGGCTTTCGATCAATTAAGCCCGTGTGTGTCCCCTGCCCAGTAACCTGGCTAGGTAAATTTCTGAGACTCAAGTCCAATCAGCCACCTTAAGAATTTTCATCGAACTCAATTGAACTTGATCTTTGAACGTAACCTAAGTCTGCCGAGTAATACCAATACTGCTTTGTGGTTTCATTACTATACCCCAAAAAGACCGCTTGTCTTCCTCTGTTAGCTTGTTTATTATGAAGTTGCTTCACTGGGATTGTTTTTGGGTCTGTTAGGATCTAACGCTGTTCAATCAGCTGACTTTGTGGTGAGCAGTTACTACATCCCACGTGATGTAACACGGGAGCGAAGTAAAGAAGGGGACAGCCCACCAGCCAAATCTAAGCGATTACGGGCACATGTAGAACTGTAGCACATTCTCTGTAGATAGACATAACAAGCAATTATCATCAATAACTAAATCAACCTCCACACAATTGAGACCCATAGAAGTGCCAAACTTTCATACAACCCTCAATTGTATTGTCGCAATCGCATCTGTAATGAGCCACCACTGCATTCTTGAATACACTCTCTAACTGTGATAAGCTTCACCGCCAGGTCTAGCAAACAAATTACAACAGGTTATAGCCCGGAAGCTCAAGTCAACATCTGTCATAAAATTTCATTACCCTTCCATCCAAAAAGTTTATATCTCTAACAACATGTCTTTCTCTTCCGACGATGTAAAAGCGAAGTCCAATCCAGCAGCATCAACAATCCAAGCTAGTCTTAAAAGAATGCCCACTCTTACAGGGAGTGTAAATTACCGCAGATGGGCAGGAACTTGGGAAATTGTGTTGGAAGACAGCGAATTGTTCGGACTCATAATGGGGGAGATCACAGAGCCAGAAAGTAAAGATTCAGATGGATGGAGACATTGGAAACAACAGAATGTTAAACTGCGCAAAATACTTCTGAATGCTGTAGATGAAGATCTACAAACAGTGGTCATTGACAGTCAGACAGCTCACGAAGCATGGAACCTGTTTAAGGCTCGATATGATCGCTGTTACGGCCTTGTATTCCTGACCCTCGGGGCCTCTAATACTATTGTTCCTTTCAGGTATTGTGTTGTGATCCTACATACGCACGGACCAGTTGTACATTATGTATATATGTATATCTCTTGATACCTCTTTACTGAAATGTATAACCCACTACTTAGTTCATGGACTTATTGGTAGAGGGAAGCTTATGCAATAATGAAGGATAAAAGGATGTCAATTCAACTACTCCTCTAAACACAAGTACCAGACTCCTTTTAATCCCAATAGATAGCCCGTGCGGGATCTCCTATTAACAGCAGTAAACAACGCTAGCACAGGGTATACGCAATCTCCATTTGCCAAACACCAGCCGGTCGGAATTACTAATTATCGAGCCTAGTAGGATTGACAAAGTGTATCACAACACAGAAATCATAGAAAACTCAACAACCAAACCCTTCTTCAATTACTTCCATTAACCATCACCTGACTTATCTCTGTACTCCATAATTTCAACACTCTTTATTCGACTTTAGTTATTGTCAGATTGGAGTCTAGACGTTTGAGCTGGAGCGAATTCGAAGGGCTAGAAGATGTTAAATGGACGGCGAAAGATGACTGAAGGTATACTAGAGATAATATGGAGGAAATTGAGGTTTGAAAGATGGTTAATATAAGTATTTAAAAGGTCTAAAGGTTCGAGAGGGTACTAATGATAACTAAAGGTACTAGAGGTAACTAGAGGTGACTATAGGTGACCAGAGGTGATCCGAAGGTGGTGGTTGTGACAGAAGACTAAGCGTAAAGAACTCTATGCCTACAGACCAAACCATTGTATATATACCTGCCCTCCTTTCACTAGCTCATCCTAACATAGACCTTAACATAATATCAACATGATACCATGTGCCAAGAACTGTCCTGTTTTCATAGCAACATATGAAGAAAGGTAAAATTATATCCTAAAGAAAGGATCGGAAGAAGAATCCTTACAGTTATCTAAATATTCAGACATATAATGAATATGGTCTGTTTGTTGATTATGATGTGGCTGCAATTGCAGTTGGATGTAAATAATGTAAAGGTCTTTATCAAGTATCTTTAATATATATATTTATTATGGAAATACCCTCCCGTGAAGTCTACTCTAGTATGTACATGTAAATGCCTTCTTTTATAGATATTCCCAAAGTCAAATATAGAGCACCTATATCCCCTGAGATATATGTTTGATACAGAGTTGTGACCTGCCTCCCATATTATGCGCAAGTCCAAGACAACGTTCTACCATGTCTGTCAGTTCTGTATTAAGTTTTCCAGCCTTCATTTCCATGCACATATCCTAAAGTGTAATTTGCCCATAGATGTATGATCAGCGGCGGAAACCTGCAGTCTGATAAACACAGTTTAGATACCATGGGACTAGAGTCTAACTCTAACACTCTTGTTATTTTCTTCCCTTAGTTTAGAATCTTATGAATTATATTCCAGATCTGAGTCCTTACCTGTTTCGACTTGTTCATCCGCTAACCTGTGCTCCCTTCTGGTTGTCACACTTATCTCTTGCTCTCAGCAGAGAATGAGTAAATTTGTCATTTTGAAGGTGTGACAGACGACGGAATGTGTGAGGAGCGCATTTACTGGGTCCAATGTGGAAGAATCTTCTGGTATTCGGAGTTGTTTCGATTTTTGTGATTTTTCGTTCTTGTTCAATCAGCTGCACTTTTGGTAGCAATTCACGAGGTTGGAACAAGTTAGGCTGTAGGAAAAGTTACAGGGAACCCTGCCGGATCCGCCGGTCCTTGACCCAATGTGGAAAAGATAGCTTTAGCTTAGGACCAAATGTATATAAAAAAAAAACAAATGTAATATTCATGTTTCTTGCACATCAGGCTATGGCCCTCTAGTCACTTCCACTGCAAACACAGCGTCCGTTATTTTCTATTGAAATCACACGACATTGGTTTTCGCGCTCTCGTCTTCACGTACACAATTTTGCACGTAACAACTAACCCACATTTAAACTATGTCGTCTTATAAAATTAAGCCCTCATCAGAGGCAAATGTAGAGCATCAAGAATCTTCATCAGACGTTGGTTCCTTCGGCGGCGGCATCATCATCAACGGGCTTATTTTCGCATCTGCTGAGGACGTTCAATCCTCGGCAAAAGAATCTAGTAGAAAGACTGAAATCTGGACTTAATCAGAACGCCTGGGTAACATCGAGAAAATTGTGCCTGTTCCAATTTTAAAATCATCAAATTGGCTTCATTGGTGCGAGTCTATTCAGCGTCTCATGCTTCTCACCGAGACATCGGCCGTTTTCTTATCCAGTCCTCCGAACAATAAAACCGCAATCATGTGGTCAGTCTGGTGGGTTGCAAAACTCAAGGCAGTAGCGCCTCACATAACTACAGCTCCTCGCGATTCTCCTTTGATGATTCTCACCACAATTGCTACTGCATCGCTCGCAAAGAGGCAAATTGTTGGAATTTGCCACACTACTTACAATAATTGGCATTCCTTGCAAATATGAGCAACTTTCCTGCATGCTGCACCATACATTCTTTATTCTACATTTTAATTTCTTTTTGCTGTTGAGATGTTTTCTCATGCATTTGCATGTGCGGGGTAATATGATACTGTATGCAAATGCAGTGAGAGATATGGTAACGTTTACTTTGCGACAAATAGGATGGCATTAAAGATGCGGGGTCGGTCCTTTTTTATTCCCCGCACAAAGGTTTCGTGGTCAGCTGCGCTGAAGACTTTTCACTGTAATAATTGTTGTTTGCATACCCACTTTAACTCTAAGATATGCGCACATAAATACGCGTTTTACATGTAACTTAGAACTTAAATGGAAACAATGTTCTTTGAGCTATACTTTCTGCTCCTCTTACTATGAAAGCGCAACACATATTAATCTCATGAATATCACTCACCAATTCTGGACCTTCCAACCCGACAAAGGCATGACTATTGAAGCTTTTATGAAGGAATATCAAAAGCGTTTTCAAGATCTCAGAGAACACACTTCCATTATGGCAGAGGTAGAACAACAAATGAAATACCTCTTTCTGCACCACATAAACAGTTTGCAGCCGGACCTTGCCAATCGTTGTCGGGATCATGGCCTTCAAGGGATTATTTCTGAATGTCTTAGATGGTCTTCTAATTCAAATTCAAGATCAGTTGGCTTCATGAAAATTTTTGTGACATGTAACTTTTGTGGTATTAAAGGACACAAAGAAAGTGAATGTAGGAAGAAAAAGAAAATCGCGATAGAAACCTCACGGCAAAATAATGGGTCCTCAAAGAACAAGGTTTTGTCCCTAAATAGCACTTCTGATAATTCTGCTTTTCAGTGAGACACAGCTGCAGACTTTCACGTGTCTGGAAATGAACATGATTTTTCATCCTATTTGAATACTACCAATACCGTTAGTGTTGCAGGAGGCGGTAGAGTAACGACTACCGGCTGTGGTGATCTTAAATTCCCATCCATTGACAACAAAACTGAATTACTAAAAGGTGCTGTACACATGCCAGGTCAAAATCATCGAATCCTCTCAACAGCGCAGCTAGAAAAGCAGAGGTTCTCTATAAAATGGCCTCCAGGCTACCTTTCATGGATAAACGTGGCGGAAACTAGGATGGTGTCTCATGGAGAGTTCCATTCTAAAACACAACTCGGGGTTAGATCAAGTTCTCAAACAATTAGGACAGGCTCAGGAACATAGGGTAGTTTCATAGGGAATGCGTAGTAATACTGTTCGAGACAGAGCTTAGGGCTGTCCTATTATCTGATGTACATATATACCCAGCGTGAAGGAGTATTCTTCTTCACGCAACGTCTTCTGTTTATACTCATACCTATTGTTCACTTACTTATCTCTTCTCTAAAGAAGACCGCCGTTATTGTACCCTTCTCACCTACTACTTATTTTACCTTTACTTCTTACGTGAACCCTATACCTAACGCTGAATTTACACCTCCTACTCTTAGGAATCACCACCATACTCCACACCTGTAACCTACTTGTACCAAATTCGTACCCTACGGAATACTAATAACACTGCTCCTTGAGATTACGTTGCGTCCTTATCCGTACCGTACGCAAAGATGTCCGTACCAACCTCCTCCCAGACACCCCCGTGGGACTCACCAAACAACGTTACCGAATTTCGCCAGCAATTCGAAAATGACTCCTCGACTCTTTACGGCCACATAGTAACGCTGATACAACGACTTCGGAACGAGAGATCTCATGCCACTACCAGGCTCGAGAAATCTAATTCGGAACGAGATGAAGAAAAAAGGAAACTTGTATCTGCCTATGAAGAAAGAGATAGAGCCATTGCGCAGTTAAGTCTGGCCCACCAATCCATCGACCAACTTGAGGAACAGTCCACAAAACTTAACCTTGAGCTCAACATTGCTCGTGCAGGATATCTTTCAAATATCCCCAGCACAGAAAATACCGAAAATCCACAGAAACATAATTTCCGATCCGAGAAATTCCCCGACCCGCAGAAGTTTAATGGAGCTCGGGCCGAGCTACCCGGATTCCTTACCCAACTTCGAATGAAATTGGAAGTTAACAATGACCGATTCCGAAACGAGTCGGCCAAAGTTATCTACTCAATAAGCCGATTGGAGGGACGAGCGCTGGACCAAGTTGTACCACTCGTCAACGCTAATCAGTCAGCACCTTTTTCTTCCGTCGACGCTTTCATCGCCCATCTTAATACATCATTTGGGGACCCTGACCCGCGAGGTACCGCACGTCGCGAACTTAAAACCCTAAAACAAGGGAATGGTGATTTTGCAGAGTACTATTCTCAATTTCTCCGTATTATTGCTTACCTGGACTATAACAAATCAGCTAAGATTGATGCGCTTGTCACGGGCATATCAGAGGACCTAAAAGACTCCTTAGTTTATCATGAAGGCCAGCCAAATACCCTGGAAAAATATGCAACTATGCTTATGAATACTGACAATAAAATTCGTGGCCGGAAAGCAGAGCAAAAATACGCACGGAATTCAAGTATTCAGCCTTCATATCCTACCAATGGTCACCCTTCACATGTCCCAGGCGGCCTCACTCCCATGGACCTTTCAGCTCTCCGAAGTCAGCCTGTTGCGCGTCCACCTTTGGACCAACGTTACACCTTCGTAAATGGAATGCGAAAGACATCAGCAGCTGAAAAACATTGGCGCAAGGACAATAACTTATGCATGTATTGTGCAGGATCTGGACATGTATTCAGTAACTGCCCTATTGCGAATCGTACAAGAAACTCGCAAGTAACAATGACAGGTGCTCTTTTGGCGCCGATATTACCTAATGACAATATAGAGTCACCACCCCTCAATGGACAGGAGCTGGGTTTTCATTAGTCCCGGATTCGAAAGATAGCCCTGATCCGGGGCCCACTGATACTTCCTTAATGTCTGCATTTTCCATATCGAGCTTTTCAGTGTCACATGCAGAGGACAAGTTAGATGGTGAACATTTAGTTGCTGCCTGTACATTAGTAACATCTAAAAAATCCATTCAAACTCACGCACTTATTGATACCGGATGCTCTGGGTTTGCTTTCATTGACGAAAATTTCGCGCGCTGTCACCAATTCTCCTTTATTGCCTTAAAAACCCCTCGCACACTCAAAGTAATTGACGGAAGACCCATATCTTCGGGTAATGTTACTCACGTTTGTCGTTTACCACTAACAATTGATTCTCACCACAAAACCGCTACCTTCTTTATCACCAAGCTAGGCTCGTATCCCCTAGTGCTTGGAATCCCATGGCTTCAGCAACACGACCCCGTGCTACAGTTTAAATATAACACAATACTTTTCAATTCCAACTACTGCAAGCAGAAATTTAACAGCTCCGTAGTCCCTATCCCAGTCAAGGGAATTAGCCCAAAAACTTTATATAAACATGATAGCCCCAAGGCAACCTTCGAATGTAAACACAAAAACAAAATTCTAATTCAGGGCATGAAGTTTAAAGCAGCCGATAAAATAGTTGAGTTAGCAGCTTCAAAAAATTGGAAAACTTTGTTACCACCACAATATCATAAATTCCGTGGAATGATAGACAAAAGGCTTGCAGACTCACTCCCACCACGCCGTATATATGACCACAGAATCCCTGTAAAAGAGGAGAAAGAGCCTCCATTCGGACCTCTTTATGGCATGTCCCAGGAAGAGTTGATGGCATTGAAGACTTATATCCAGGAAAATCTTAAAAAAGGGTTCATTCGAGCTAGTTCTTCACCAGCTGGCGCTCCTGTTCTTTTTGTTAAAAAAAAATGATGGGACACCTTGTCTTTGTGTTGACTACAGAGGGCTGAATGAACTTACTATCAAAAATCGGTATCCACTACCACTAATAAGGGAAACACTTGACCGGCTTTCTAGGGCAAAGTGGTATACAAAATTAGATCTTAGGCAAGGTTACAACCAGATAAGAATGGCCGAGGGAGAGGAGTGGAAAACTGCATTCCGTACTAGATATGGACATTTTGAGTATACAGTTATGCCTTTTGGATTAACCAATGCCCCTGCAACCTTCCAGCACTTTATTAACGACTGCCTTCGTGAATATTTAGACGTATTTTGTACAGCATACCTAGACGATATACTCATATATAGCGATACCCTAGCCGAGCATATGACGCATGTCAATAAAGTGATGGAAGCTTTGCAGCAAAAAGGAGTCCTCCTAAAGCCAGAAAAGTGCAAATTTCATTCTCAAAGCACAACATATCTAGGCCTGATCATCGAGCCGGAGGGCATCAAAATGGACCCAAGTAAGGTAGATGCCGTAAGAAAATGGGAAGTTCCAAAATCAGTAAAAGACATTCAGGCGTTCCTAGGGTTTGCCAATTTCTATCGACGTTTTGTCCACGGATTTTCAACATTGGCACTCCCACTGACCCGCCTTACGCGTAAAAATACCCCCTTTGTCTGGGATGCTGAGACGGAAGGTGCATTTAAAGCCTTGATAAACGCCTTTACCACAGCACCTGTCTTAGCCCACTTTGACCCGGAAAGGGAAATCACAGTTGAGACAGATGCTTCTGACTATGTCTCTGCGGGAATTCTCTCTCAACGCGATGATAAAGGTATCCTTCGTCCAATAGCTTATTTGTCGAAAAAACATTCACCGGCTGAATGTAATTATGAGATTTATGACAAAGAACTTCTGGCAATAATCCGTTCGTTCGAGGAATGGCGACCAGAGCTTGAGGGTGCTGCTCATCAAATTGCGGTAATATCGGATCATAAAAATTTGGAATACTTTATGAGCTCTAAGCAACTTAATCGTAGACAAGCACGTTGGGCCGAATATCTCTCACGCTTCAATTTCATTATTAAATACCGACCTGGAAATCAAGGAGGAAAACCGGATGCACTTACTAGAAGATCACAGGATTACCCTGCGGAGAACAATGAAAGAAGGCTCCACCAGAGTCAAATTGTTCTCAAAAAAGAAAATTTGGAGAGACAGTTAAATGTTTCTGCAACCTCATTGACACTCACTGTGCAGAAAAATTCTCCAGAATGGAAAGATTTATTTGAGATGGGATACCAACACGATCCGTTCCCAAATAAAATATTAGGTCTACTGAGGAATAACGTTAAACACTCGAAGGAAATATCGCTTGCTGAATGTAATCAGTTTGAAAATAAACTAGTCTACAGGAATAAGTCATACGTGCCACACTACAGCCCAATCAAACTTCACATCCTCAAAAGCTACCATGACAATCCCTCCGCTGGGTACCCTGGTCGCGATAAAACCTTTGAACTTATCAGCCGAGACTACCACTTGCCATTGATGCGAAAATACATAGCACGTTACGTATGTAATTGCCATATTTGCCAAAGAAGTAAGCCCAGTAACCACACAAAATTTGGAACCCTTCGACCACTACCCATAGCTCAACAACCATGGCAAGAAGTGTCTATGGACTTTGTTACTGGATTACCCGTAAGTGATGGATTTGACGCAGTTATGGTAGTAGTTGATAGACTGACGAAAATGCGTCATTTAATACCCTGCAATACCACAACCAGTGCTCAAGATGTCGCTCGACTATACCTGTGTAACATTTGGAAACTTCACGGTCTACCAACGCATGTTACTTCGGATCGCGGGACCCAATTTACAGCCAAATTCTGGACAGAACTATGCAAGCATTTATGTATTAAGGCAAGAATGTCCACTGCCTTCCACCCAGAAACCGATGGCCAAACCGAAAGATTTAACGCTGTAATGGAACAGTACCTAAGGTGTTACGTATCATACCAGCAAGACAATTGGGCCAAGTGGCTACCAATGGCAGAATTTTCCGCAAATAACCACGTGTCTGCCTCCACTAAGGCAACACCATTTATGAGCAACTACGGGTTTCATCCTCGCTTTACAATTACCATGAAACCCTACCCAAAAACGCCACAAAGCCACGATGCCAAAGAATTTGCCCTTCAAATGAAAGACATACATGATTTCCTGCGAACTAACATCAGATCAGCACAAGACTTACAGGAGCAAGCCGCTAACAAGACGAGAAAACATGCACCCAATCACCAGGTTGGTGACTACGTATTTCTCTCTGCAAAAAATATAAGGACCACGCGGAATTCCCGAAAGCTCGACTGGAAAAACTTGGCCCCTTTCAGGTTAATAAAATAATATCCCCATATGCATATCGCTTAGATCTCCCAAAATCAATGAAAATACACCCAGTTTTTCATGTCTCCCTAATGGAACCCGCTCCACATGATCCCGTTCCTGGTCAGTTCCACCCACCTCCTCCACCAATAATTGTCAACGAAGAAGAGGAGTTTGAGGTTGAGGAGGTTTATGACTCGCGGACTACAAAGTGTAATGGATTACAATATCTAGTCAAATGGGTAGGCGAAAACGATCCGACTTGGGAACCAGCCATTAACCTTGACGACACCACTGCTGTCGGAACCTTTCACCAGCGCTATCCCACTAAACCTGGCCCACTAAAAAATAGCTCAAATAACCAGGCTCGCAGGAGCTCACGTCTTAAAGGGGGATCTACTTTCATGGATAAACGTGGCGGAAACTAGGATGGTGTCTCATGGAGAGTTCCATTCTAAAACACAACTCGGGGTTAGATCAAGTTCTCAAACAATTAGGACAGGCTCAGGAACATAGGGTAGTTTCATAGGGAATGCGTAGTAATACTGTTCGAGACAGAGCTTAGGGCTGTCCTATTATCTGATGTACATATATACCCAGCGTGAAGGAGTATTCTTCTTCACGCAACGTCTTCTGTTTATACTCATACCTATTGTTCACTTACTTATCTCTTCTCTAAAGAAGACCGCCGTTATTGTACCCTTCTCACCTACTACTTATTTTACCTTTACTTCTTACGTGAACCCTATACCTAACGCTGAATTTACACCTCCTACTCTTAGGAATCACCACCATACTCCACACCTGTAACCTACTTGTACCAAATTCGTACCCTACGGAATACTAATAACACTGCTCCTTGAGACTACCTTGACGTCGAACTTATTCGCCTAGATGGTACAATCTGAGCTAAATTCCACCGAGTATCTGCCAGATTAATCTGCAAACCTTATGTTATTGGCCCTATGAAAACACGCAACATATTTGTAATTCGTGACTGGCACAGTATTCTTGGCCATCCTGGGCAGAAAGCTCAAAATGCCATGCTAAAATCTGCTGGAATTAAAGTTTCTAGGTTTCCTCTTGAATGTGAGATATGCACTAAAACCAAAATAACCAAATGCAAGGAATATGGTTCCCTACGCACCGCTTCCTCTTTTGGTGAGGGTATTCATATGGATCTAGTTGGTGGTCAGAAATCTCTATCTACCACAACCATACACAAATCAGTTCCTAATGCTACTTGGTTCCTTCTTGCAGTTGATGAATTCACCTCATGGAAATGGGCTTGGCCGGTCTACTCTAAGAAAACTGTGCCAACTCAAATTTGTCATCTTCTGCAACACCTGAAGACAAAATTTGACAAAATTCCAGAGGCTCTTCATACAGATAGTGGTACTGAATTTTTAAACTCGGAACTTCAAGAAGAACTTCTTTCTCGTGGCATTGAATGGCATAGGTCATCGTCACATGCTCCAGAGCAAAATGGAATTGTTGAAAGAAACATCCGTACAGTCACTGAAAAGATGCGAGCGCTTCACTTACAGTCAGGTTTACCATTGCGTCTATGGCCTATCATTCTTACTGCTTCTATAAGCTCACTGAATATAACCCCAAACAGCATAGCTCCAAATTCATCATATTCTTCGGTATTTCAAAAGACGCCTGACATTGAACATCTTCATCCTTTCGGTTGTCGTGCTTTCTGGCTAGATCCCGATCAGAATAAGCTAAACTCCAAAGCAAAAGAAGGAATCTATGTTGGCACAGAATTCTCTGGGGGTAACATCAATCTAAATCCTGAAACTGGTAGAACAGTCATTTGCCGTGATATCCGCGTTCACGAAAATGTTTTTCCTCTCAAACACCATATCCTTACGCTCCGTATGAATAGCCGGTGTGTAATTGAAACAGCCCTTTCTGGTCCTAAAGCTCGAGAATGGAGCGAAGCCATTGACCGAGAACTTGATAATATGAGTCGCAATAATGTTTGGACTTTGGTACCTCGGTCTCAGGCAAATGAGAGGATAATGACTGGTAAATGGGCTCTAAAAGAGAAGTCTGATGGTCAATTCAAAGCAAGATGGTGTGATCGCGGCTTCTCGGAGCCATTTGCTGAGGACACTTATGCTGATGTTCTCCCTCCCACTACGATGCGTATGCTACTAGCCTTTGCAGCCACCAATAGTCTTCATATCCGTCATGTTGATATTACGGCTGCTTTTCTTCACGCCAATATTGATCGACCCATATATATTGAACAGCCTCATGGTCGCAAACAGTCGGGGGATTTAGTATGCAAGTTACAAAAAGCTATCTACGGCCTGAAAACAGCACCTAAACAATGGCAGCTTAAGCTTTGACAAGTCCTTCACGATATGGGATTTAATCCACTTAAAACCGACTCGAATATATTTCGTCGTGCTGAAACAATGATCTCTACATACGTTGATGACTTCATGATTATATCCGCATCTCGCTCTAAAATCGATGAGGCTATTGCATCATTGGCTAAAGCTTTCAAACTAGAAGATCTTGGTGACATGACCAAATTTCTAGGCATTAACATCCAAAAAGGTTCTGATGGCATACATATCAATCAGCAAGAAAAAATCGATGCCCTTTGTGAAGATATGGGTATGATACACCGTAAAGGTGCAAGTACACCAATATCTGATGATAATCTAATCGATCGTGACACGGAAAAATTGTGCTCGAAATCTGATGCTATTGTATACCGATGCGCTGTCGGCACTCTACTACATATTGCAAATATGACAAGACCTGATATACAATATGCTATCAATAGACTTTGTCGCTACGTGCGAAGCCCCTCTCAAAATGTCTTTTTATTGCTTAAGCACTTAGTACGTTAAGTTTTGCGGACGAAATCATCAACCCTATTTTTCTCCAAACAAACAAAACCGGAACTCACTGCCTCTTCAGACAGTATTTGAGGAAATTCAAACTCTTCTAAAGGCACTTCAGGGAATATTTTCTTCATAAATGGATCTCCAATTGCATGGATATCAAAGAGACAAACAGTCACGGCTCAAAGTACATGCGAAGCTGAATCCGCCGCTCTTACTACGTGTCAAACAGATTACACTAAGCTTAAATGTTGTCCATGATGTTTAAGTTGAGTAGTTTACAAGCAAGTAAACTGGGCTGATGCATCAAGGGCAATAACTTAGTCATGCAAATGTTACAATTAGCGACTAGACGGATGGCCAATTTCATACGCACAACTCCCTTGTTGTTTCACTCCTTCTATTGCCCATGATAATGTAACAGTCAATCTTAGACCCATGTATGGAACAGAGATTTGAGCAGTTCGTATTGGCAATCTAATATTCAGTCTATATTTGGAATTAGTAGGATACTCAAGATGAATATAGTACCTAGATAGATTCCTCATGGGAGAGACAATCAATTGAATAAACTCTGAGAGAGATTCATACTAGTATAACTTTTCTCAACACTACGCTAGCCGTTACTGCACAGTGGCTACGGCCTCTTTATGAGGATCTATTTCAGGTTGTCAGTCAGCCAATCATTACTGAAATTGACAACAAATATGCCATAATAACAGCTAACTCTGAGAAAATCTCAGCCCGTAATCGGCATTTTCTTATGCAACTGTCAACTGTCCGAGAGTCAATTCAAGGTAATATTATCAAATTGAAATATAAACCAATAGATCTGTGCAAGGCTGATGGAGTAACTAAAGCATTACAACGCATAAAGCACACAACGTTCTGTCATCAACTTAATATTGATCTAAAATAATTAGTTTATGGGGGGATGTAATGGGTGCTCCATATACCACGTGATCTATCACGTCATAAACTGTATTTATGAGTAGTTAACAACACTTAATGTAATATTCATGCTTCTTGCACATCAAGAATCTACTCGGCAACTCAAATCTTTCCCTGCGATCCCCTGACAGCGGACTACTGCTGGGTTATAGTAAACGGAGTCACGTTTCTCAACGTGTACAAAGAGCCGAACGACCTGACAGCGATTCGACCACTCCTCAGCTGGGTCCAACCAACAAGATCTATCGCAGCAGGCGACTTCAACGCAGTACACTGCGTCTGGCAACCAGGGGCTATCTACCCATGCGGACAAGGAATTGAAATCGAGAGATGGGCGGAACGTCACAATCTCACTTTTCTGATTGTGGGTGAGCCAACGCATCGTGCCGGGAATACACTGGATCTTGCTTGGACCAACATCAACGTGGCCCAAGCATGGGTGGATCACAGCGAGTGCGTAACCAGCAACCATCTACCGATTCGAGGACAAGTCCCCATCGGATCCAGAATAAGGGACCAGGAGTCTTCGCAGATCAGGGTAACTTGTGGAAACTTGCCGAAGTTCGCCCTTGCCGTAACTCAATTGACACATGCGCCACTAGTCCTAGACACGGTTCACAAGGCGGACAAATACGCTAACAATCTCTGCTCCGGCCTTACTAATGCTATAAAAGCAGCAGGAACACTAAGGAACACAAGACACAGCAGATTTGCGCCTTGGTGGACTCCAGAATGCAAGCTAGCTCGCACAGAATATCGTGCAGCAGTGACTCCAGAGCAACGATGGGTGCATGCGAAGTGTTATATTAACTAGGCTACATGGGAGCAGGACGATGGATACTCTTGGGGAAGTTATGCTCACAGTAGGTCTCTATAGTTGCTGTCGCGTGTGTTCTCGTGATGTGTAAGACTTGACTCTATATTCTCGTATAAAGGAAACTTAGTTACAAATGAATGGACGGAGGTTGAGACCTCCTTATATCTTGCTCCAGACTTACTGTGTTGTTCACAGCCTAGTGCTAGAACATTCCCTTATGATATCATTTCTCTCCTACGAGAAATGACCAGCTCGTTCTCTCTCAGTCCATCAGTCTCTCGCTGATTCCGTTATCTCTATTCCATCTAGTTCTAGTTTGGTCCAGTATACCCACACATGCATCACACATGCATTACACACTAAATACCCTACGGTTTAGTTCCACAGTCACGTGCATATGCTATGACGCGACCTAAAGCATGTACCATGGTAAGTTACATGGATAACACAACACGAAGAAGCTGCGCTCAAACCTCAGAGCAGCAAAGAGAGAGCACCAGACGCGTCAAGTCGAAGCGATCACAACACCGACTGCCGTGTTCAAGCTAATGCGATCGGCCGAGCCAAGGCAGGCAAGTGACCCCCCTCCGCTGAACCACGAAGGGAAGGTGTACGCCGATCCGGCCGAGCGGGCAGTGATACTCCGAGACGCTCTTTTGGCACGGCACCGAGCGACGGACGATCTACCGCCACTCGATGCGCCGAGCACTAACCGAATCCCCTGGAACGATCATGTATCAGACGAGGAGATACGCATGTGCACCATAGGCTGTGCCAACACAGCGCCTGGAGCGGACAGGATCTCTGTGGAGCTTCTAAAAACCTGCCGGAAGACAATTGGACCATTTGTTGGCACTCTCTTCCGCGCCTGTATCAGACTTGGCATCCATCCATCCTGCTTCAAGCTGGCTGAAGTGGTCCTCATACGCAAGACGAACCGGGATCAAACAACAGTTAAGGGCTGGAGACCGATTGCCCTCTTGTTGTCACGGTTTCATTACAAAATGCATGAGCAATGTTGTAGGTACAATATTTTAATTATAATTCTCTGAAGAGAGAATTTCTGTACTTAATTACTACCTATATATACAGACTGAAATACCCCTCCTCGATAAGGTTCTATCTATGACCTGTCAACTCAGACTCTCCGACAATCGCCTGTAGATCCTTGATACTTCTGTAACCCTCATGAACTCTCAGTAGGTTTCAACAAGGCTCAATGTGAATCATCTAGGTTCCCTGTCATCCAAGATCTTCCCAGAAACCTCCCTTCGTATAATTGCCTGCGCTAGACAGCGTAGGCTACAGGAACCCTTAGGCTTGACAGCCGTCACACTTGTCATGCTTGGGTAAGGGACTGGAACGACTCTTGGCGAAGCGGATGGCCCATCTTGCGGTTACGCTGGATGTCGTTGGATACCAACAATTTGGCGCGCTCCCTAAGAGATCGGCAAACGACCTTGTCAGCTGCGTAGTCTACGACATCGAAAAGGCAGGTACCCAGGGATGGGCGTCCACATTTACGACTCTGGATGTCCAAGGCGCGTTCGATGCAGTACTTCACAATCGTTTGGTGAGTAGGATGCAAGAGCAGGGGTGGCCGGACTCAATGCTACGATGGACGACATCATTTTTTGCACAGCGAATGGTGCAAGTCCGATATCCTGGAGGGGTAACTGAGCAGAAAGAGCTGGTGTGTGGGGTCCCGCAGGGGTCGCCTATATCGCCACTTCTCTTCCTCTTGTACATGGCAGAGCCAATGCAAAGCGGCAATGCAGAAATGAGGTTCAGCTACGCTGACGACGTCGGGATACTAGGATTTGGGCGCAGCATAGCCGAGTCAGCCGCTTCTATACAGAAGGAAGTGGACCATCTTCTGGAGTGGGCGAGCACCAACGCAGTCTCCTTTGATACCAACAAGTCGGAGGTAGTCCAGTTTCCCGGACGCAAACGCGAGGAGCCAGTGGGCATTGGTGTGAACAGCGTGGTTATCGAGCCAGCAGACCAAATACGCTGGCTAGGAGTACACCTAGACCCGCGACTGGACTTCAAACATCACGTCATGACGTGGTGTGGCAAAGCTCTGAAGGTGGCCCAGCAAATGCGCCGCTTCAACTCAGCATATCGAGGAGATGCTCCTGCAGCAGTGGTTCGGGCAGTGGACACGTGCGTTGTCTCCGTAGCAACCTTTGGAGCAGATGTTTGGTGGCCCGGCCTCAAACGTCCGACCAAAAGGGGAATCATCACACCTCGGACTAGCATTTTCTACAAGATGATCGATAAGGCAATCCGAACGGGACTGCGTGCTACCCTCCCGGTAATGAGAGCGACACCGAATCTTGCTCTCCACCGCCAAGGAGGTTTCCCAACAGGAAAGTGTTGTGGTTATGAGCTGTGAGGTATATGGCGATTATGACTCTGCTGTCTGTCGGTGGAGTTACACGGGCTCATGTGCAATGGTGAGTCGCGAAGATGGCGCGCTCACGCTGGGTGATGGCACGATGGACACTGAGTGCGTATCACTGAGTGCGTATCACTGTGGCCAAATGGGTGTCAGTAGGTATCAAATGTAAACTCTTACTGACGATGGTGATCTATAAAGGTGATGCTAGATGTGCATCCCGACGATTGATAATATCATCTAATGGATGATGTGAAGTATTGTTGGAAAACCGGTTGGGTTCGATGAGTAAGGCGGCTCAAAGAGTATGGGCGCGATTTTATGAATAGAATAATAATGATATGAATCGGGAGAATATGTGATAAACTGTGGAGAAATAAAAGATGGTTTGAATAAATTGAATTGATTAGATTATCTGTTTTAGTGATTCCTGGACAGCTTAAATACATGTAATCTTGATGGACCAAATCCAGACTAGATACCATCCATCACTCGTTCTATACTCTAACAATGACAATGAAACGCACGACAGTATGCAGTATGAGTATGGGGTCAGGGTCGGTGGATGAAAGCCTACACGTGTATCAGACCATACCATGCACTAGTCGAGTCTCAAGCATCAAACATGCTCAGTAAGGGAGATATCAATCATCTAGGTCGTGAGTCATGTGTGAGAATCTTAGTTGTTCCAATCATGAGAAACTTCAGACACATAGAGTCTGAATTTCCAACAAGTATGATAATATATGGATAGATTAATTCACTAAACTCGGCAGGTGAAGAGATTGTAGAGTACATGAACAGCGTCTGTGCACCAGCCTGTATTTTCCACCCTTTCCTAATCCAGTAGCCCATCCTCCGTTCCCCTGTCTCCTAACAACTAAACCGAGCCAGCACAACAGAAAGATCATTCTGGAAGGGAGCCGACTACGGCTTTCGGCTCGGCTCCCCTCACTAGACAACCGCCATCTGCTCCGGACTCGTGCCGCCATGTGTACGAAAGATGGAACACGGAAGTACAAGAAATATTCTCGGGCGCCCAAGAATCCAGAGATCTAAATGTCACGAGTACAGCGGGCTTACCGAGAACTCCCGGATGCGGAAAATGCCGAGCCTTTACCGCCGCCATGCTATCTCTCGGGCTTCGGCTCAAGGATAGAGGAAGAAGAGAAAGCAACTCAGTTCATTAATAGTGTGCCGGCATCAGATATTTGCGCCTACCCGGATGGATCGTCTGAGGGGAAAGGTCGCTCAGCATGGGGGTTTGTCTTGAAGAGGGATGGAAAAACTCTGTTGAAGGGATGTGGCATCAAGCATGGTGGTGAAGTGCTTGATGCGGATATACTAGGGGCGAGGAAGGCCCTGGAAGCTGCGCTGGAATTGTCAGAGAGGCAGAACGGGGGAAAAGACGGCAGGCAGCAGATCAATGTATTGACGGATAGTCAGTCTACAGTGAAAGCACTGCTGACGGGAATTGCCACAACAAGCCTCGACGACGTACGCCAATTTAGGGCGCTATCAAAAAAGGCTCTAGTCTCGGTGAAGTGGATACCGGCCCACTCCGGGATACAGGGAAACGAAGATGCAGATAGAGCTGCACGCTCCGGCCTCCAAAAACTGCCAAGTAAAGAGAGGCAGCCTAGCTCCGTCACAATGGCGTACGTTCGTCGGCTCATGAACCGGAAACGTCAAGCGCTTCTCGACGACTGGTGGGAAGAAGTATGTCCACCTAGGTATTGAAATCTGGGTCTCATGCAACGACGCAAGCCACGCGAGAAGACACTTTCCCGGCGGCTACTCCGTGAACTGATCTCAGCCCGCACGGGCCACGGAAACTTCGCGGCATGTCATCGCCGCTGCAACAACTTTGCCGCTTCAATGGAGTGTGCGTGTGGAGAGGAAACATTACCTCTTCACTTTATTCACTGTCGACTGCACGTACGCCGGACGCGTCGACTACGAGGGACAATGTCACATCACGACTTTACCCACAAACTTCTCGGGCCTAAGTGCTTCGATCACTTTAAAAAATTTGCGCAGGAAACCGGCTGCTTCGGGGGCCTATCTAGTTACTCCGTCTCCAGCTCTCAGCGTAGACGACAGTAACTAGATCATACCACGAAGCATGACGGACAGGAAAATGAGACGAGAATTGTCATTTTCCAACCACAAACAGGAGTATGGGATTTGGAATTTTGGGTGTGGGAGTTTGTGTGGGCATTTATTTTCTTTATTATAACTAGCTACTTGTTGTGCAGTGAGTCACGCGGTGAGACGGAGTCGGGCATGTGGGAAGCATGATCTTGGCCGTGTGCACCGGTCCTTGACCCAATGTGGAAAAGATAGCGTTAGCTTAGGACCAAATGTAATAAAAAAAAATAATAAAAATAATAAAAAAACCGTCGGAAAACGCTGCAATTATATCAGCGCCAAAATCACCGACGCAGCTTTTGGCTGCGTCGACAGCAGAATGCCCTCCTGAGTTCCGACCAATAGTCGAAGCCGAACAACAACGCGCCGCCGAAACAGCGGCAAATCTGGCCCTCTGTTCCGCCGCCATCTCTGGCGTCGAAGCCACCCTTCTTCCTTTGACCAACGGTTCAAACAGACAATTCGTAGGATCGATGAGAGTCTACCTACGCGCCTCCATAGCGCAATGCATGGCCACGGGCCCGGCCACTACGCCACCCTCCTCGCCCAGCAAACCCTCCCCCAAGGGCTCCCGACGCCAGGAGCATACAAATTCCCGCCGTCCCAGTGCTGCCTGTAAAAATCACCTGGGCTACGGTGGCCAGAAACGGACTGCGACAGAAAGCAGTTCCAACTGCGAATGCTGTGCCGCGACCTGCAGCCAAAGCCTTAAATAAAGAAGCTCCCAAGGCGAAAGTCGACAAACGACTGTTCTTTCGCCTGGAAAAGGAGCACCCTTGGCGCCAGCTTTCTACTCTCGGAATAAGGCAACAACTACAGATCAAGCTGGAGTGCACCTTGAGTGACGCCTGCTCTATTCACCGTGTCAGAACCGGCTTTGCTATTCTGACAGGGAATGAGGAAATAAGGGAAGAGCTCCTAGAGGCTACACCGAAGTTGGCGGAATTCAACGCCAAGTTCGGGGAAGCCTCCAACCTTGTCGCTTTTCGGATCGCGAACTTTCCAGTGACAACGAGAACGGTCGGCGGTATCTATACGATCGATGCGGAAATGATAATATATGAAATGTTGAAAGTCATGCGATAAATCTGTAATTGTATCACGTGTCTCGCTTAGAACTCCACACTTTCCGTAATTGTGAAGTGTGTAGATAATTGTAAGAAAAAGTAAACAAGCATCAATAGTTGTAGTTATAATACACACAATAAATTATATATATATATTTATATATTTATATTATAAGGAATCTGATTTCGAGAGCAAGTATCCACACGCAGCTAAATATATAGCTGGTATGCAGTATACTCTTAACTCCACTGTCGCATAGACTACAACATGAAATACACAGGAAAACGCAGCAGTTTCCAACCCAGGTGCTACGGCACGGGACATGCCGTCCTGGAGCGCAGTACAGAAATTGGAAAGCCCTGTTCGCCCGGGACACCGCCCCTCGCGCGGGCTTCCGTATTCTCGGCGAGTCTGGAGTGGCGACCATTCTAAAGCCTCGTCGAAAAATTGAACAGTGCAAACGCTGTTTGGGCTTCCACGTCACCCCTAGTTGCTCCCGTGCTCCAGCTTGCTGCAATTGCGGATCAAATATGCACTCGGAAGACGAGTGCAAGGCCCTCAACAAGTGTCGCAACTGTGGGGGACCGATGTCAAAAGAGCAGCTCGAGCGGATCCGTCACATCCAGCAAGGGAAGTTCGTGAAGGTGGCACGAGCTCGGGCAGCAGCTAAAAAAGCCGAAGAGGCGATCATCGCCGTGGCAAAGGATGTCTCGATGGCCGAGGCAACAAGTTTCGGAGTGTTGGAATCTGAAAAAGAAGCTTGAGGACACAGCAACCTCGACGATGTCCCGGAAGGGATATCTATTGTAATCTAACGCTTTTCATCCTCGGACTTCATGGTGAGCAGTGGTTGTATAGCACGTGATACCATGCGGGGGAGAAGGAACAGGATGGCGAAAGCCGCTAGCCGGATCCAAGCGATCTGGCCCACTTGTAGATGGAGAAATCCCTTTTGTGTATAGACAATACAACCCTAACTAGTACAACAACAATAGTAAGGATCTCATACATCGTGACCCATAAACCTCACTCTCATATCTATTACTCCACGACAAAGTTTTAACAATATCTACTAACCAATAGCAGGATACCGGCTGGACCAAGGTGCCTGCTGACCCATCTTTTGCTCTCAGCGGAATTGGGCAAATTTGTCATTTGGAAGGTGTGACGGACGAGGGAATGTGTGAGGAGCACATTGCTTGGGTCCAATGTGAAGGAATCTTCTGGGGGGTTTTTTTTGGGAGTTGTTTTGATTTTCTTGGTTTTTCGTTTCAGCTTAATCAGCTGCACTTTTGGCAGAGATTCACGAGGTTGGAACGAGTTAGGCTGTAGGAAAGATTACAGGGAACCCTGCCGGCTCCACCTGTCCTTGACCCAATGTGGAAAAGATAGCGTTAGCTTAGGACCAAAAGTAATAAAAAATAAATATCTAAAATATTGTTGCGAAATATATAGTTACGGTCTCGCCTCAACCTGGCCCTTGGTACAATAGCGTGAGTACATGTGGTACGGGCACGTTAGCATATAGTCCCTGTCCAACTCTAGATATTCTCTCCCCATAGCCAATCTACTTCTTTCATCTCTACATTAGAGCTGCCTTCCTGCCACTCCCTATTCTCGTGATTTATATAAATATATCCATTCCTTAACTCCCAATTTCGAAATCTACACTTTGTGTGAAGCTTACTAATCATATGCTAACCGCATTTAGTAATCTATGTGACAATACGTAGCCTGTGTTAAGGGCGAAGAGGTTAACGGACACCGCACGTAAACAGTACCACAAAGAATTAATATTTTTCTATAGAGATTAACTACAGGAAATCTATTACATGAAATATATCCTCTGCAGCTACCAGTGATCTAATTCGCCATCGCCATGTGGAGTGCTGAGTACGCTCCGGAAACTCGCCGGATTGCTTCTCCTCCATGATCAAGGGTGGGTGATGAATTGGCTCCAACCCTAAAACCTGATCTGATGGTGGTTAGTCTCACATTGACGCTGCTGAGGATTTGCGCTGAGAGAGATAAAGACGATAAAGACCGCGCAATCGGTCGAGAATCCTCGTAGAATTGTGGACGGTGTTCCTCAATCTGGACTCTATAGCAAGAGCAGGAGGTTCGTAGGGGACACCACTGAGTGGTGTTGAGAATAGTCCACCCTGAGTTCATGGTAACCGGGAAACCAAATGTACTCTTAGTATCTCAGCTTGCTCACATGACTTCTGCAAATAGGCGCAATCCTCTGTACAGTTTCCTCCTTGTCGTGAGTGAAAGGTCAAGTAAAGGACTCGTCTTCAGAACCTTTGTCTCAACAATCCCCCTCGGCGCGGTGCGTTGACTGATTTGTCTATCCAAGAGACGTCCCAACTGCTCACTTCAA
This sequence comes from Blumeria graminis f. sp. triticale, assembly GCA_905067625.1. Classification (NCBI taxonomy): domain Eukaryota; kingdom Fungi; phylum Ascomycota; class Leotiomycetes; order Helotiales; family Erysiphaceae; genus Blumeria; species Blumeria graminis. Next base: position 11,553,958 of record LR898468.1, on the reverse strand, counting down.
TTTTCCTGAATCCATCTGATTCAAGCTCAGTGAGCTTGGATTTGCGTGATTCAATAGCACAATCTTACTGATATCTTGGCTGCAAAATGCACACGTAATGATTACGACACGATTCATGAACAATTCCTCGGTCAAGTTACTATAAATTACCCGTACGGCTTCAGCTCAGCTACCATCTTTCTTGTGGTTATACTAGAAGGCTCTTTCAACGCCAAGATGCTCTCATGTACGGTTTAGGTGGTGAAATCTGGCTGAGAGAGTGGAGGAAGCTGATGGATGTTTTACATGCAAGTATGAACTAGCATTTCTGGGCAGGAACTTGTATGAGGCAAAATCCGGCGACATATATGTTCGACAGCTTCATGCCTTAAACGAGACCTTGTTCATTTTTGATATCCCTTGGCTCCATTGAATCATTTAACTGCTGTAAATTGAACCTACCCATGTACCGCGATGCTACTCTGAAAGCCGTCATCCAGAACTCTCGAATTCCTGACCCAGACTCTCTACAACAGATGGTACCAAGCTCTCAAATCTCGCTTCCATCGCTAGTCACTTTGCAATTAATTAAGAACCCACAATTTGAACGGCTGGGTTTGTAGAGTTATCAAGCGATTCAATAAGAATGATCTATCTCTCGTTGAAGGTCATGGAAAATTTGGCCTCGAATTTCAATTTTTTTCGCGATATCCCTTACTTCGGCCAAACGTTCGAAGTGAACCTATTCCGGGCCCCTCTAGACAATCTGAGTTTGCGGTAAAACTATTGCTGTGTGAAAAATCGGTCTGGAAGGTAATCATTCCGGTACACACTAAGAAAAACTTACTGACAAAGTTGAGTGAAACGTTAATCTAATCTGTGGGAATGAATTGTATTGCCGCTATTCTCCTTCTTACAGGCAGAAACTCGCCGATGTCGGATCGTATGGTAATTTCGGGTGGTACGGAATATAACTCTATTTACGACATCATACCTGTTAATTCTGCACGCCGATTTCTGGTTCCTGAAAGAAAATCAGGCATATTCATGACCCAGAACCAAGGCAATCAGCCGGGTACATATGTTGCGGCATATTGCTCATTCGAATTGGATGCTCTTCAGATATATCATAGGATTGTCGATGGTACCATAAGTCTGTATAGTAAAGCCCACATCGGATTTAGTAACGATGCCCAATTGGAAAAACATTGTTCAGATTTGACCTCGAAAATTCATCAAATGCAACCCAAAAGAATCCCTGTACATGTGTCGGGACTCAGGTATCCAAGAGAATGTACTGAAATTGTGCTGGTCAGTCTAGCATTTCAAGGAATGATTTTACTACAGGGAGAATATGGTTTAACTTCCGCTTTGGCTACTTCCGATGGACTCACCATTATACTGGATAAGCCGCTTGAGGTCAAAAACTTCGTTCTAAACGGCGAGTTTTTCATCTTGAAAACTACGGAGTCGAAAGAATATGCACTTGCCTGGTATCAGGGCCACCTACATGTGTTCAATAAATTAATAGGGACGGATTTCTGGTACTTAACCAGTAATATCGGTCACGAAATTCGAAATGGAAAATTTATTTCCGAGCTAATTTTGGAGAACCACCCTGACATTGTTTCATTTCAAGATCAATTGTTGGCCCTTTCACCATCATCTCGTACTATTTCTTCCACTCAAGAGAGTCGCCTACCCAAAATTTTTCGAGGCAAAGGTAAACATGCTCTGCAGTTAAAAGAGCTCGAAGTAAAGACTCCAAGACTTGCCGCAACACCTGCAACAGGGTTTCTTTGTGGGAATATAGGTCCGGCCGAATTTAGCAATACCCTCGAATATGACAATCCGTGGTACAATGCTCTCATGTATTCATGATCTCAAGGTAGACGGGGAAGTGTAGAATTATGTCACGCAAGTCGATCAAATGAGCTTTCAGTATGGGCTGATTAGATTATATTTTCATAGTATGGCGTCCCATAGGCCCTTGCAGGCCTTAAAGAACTTTAATCTGTTTTTACACCAGAGTTTAATTGCGTGTGTGGCTATCTAGCTATAGTATAATGTTGAAGAAAAAGTATAGAATAGATGATTCAATATAAGAAGAGTACTCATGCCTCGGATTTTATTTGCAAGTACCACTGCGAAGTTGGAACGGCTTTTTCTTCGCCCCAAGTCAACCATCATCCGTGAATACCCACCCATGGAAATGTCTCCAAACCCTCTAATTTTAGACATGCCTCCAACATCCTTTTACTTTTCTCCGCGCGAAATGTGGTCTGAGGCGTCTCTTTCCCAAGTAAAATAGGTTCTTAGGCTGCTCAAACCATACCAGAGAACACCACTAGGAGACGGACTACAGCACCTTCATCGCCGGCTTCTTTTCATAATGTCAGCTGCACTCTAGCAATCGTAGTATTAGCTTGTAAAATCCCTTAAATATGTAAACCTCCTTGTCTAAATTCGAAATCTCACACCCATCGAGATGGTATCAATCCTCTGCATTATTTTATGAAATTATCCCAATTTCCCTCACGCCCATCCCAAAGAATTGTCTCCCAGGTGTGTACGCCACGATTTTCTTTCTCCGTCGGGTATAAATATCGGCGTGACCGTGTATTTTTTGATCAACCGAGGCAAGAGAAAGTCGAAGAGAGATGTTGTCATTGAAACGAGGATGTATTAAGTCGTACTTGAAAACTTGACGAGTTATTGATTGGGGTTCGATTGGGGGTGGATCATGTTGCGTGGGAAAAATCGATTCAGTGGAGAGTCTTGAATTATTGCCTCGTGGGCCAACTTTTTGGGTATTTGTAAATTTGACTGAACTCGGCCCTGGGAGAATATTTCACTCCAAGGTTCGCAGTGGACACCGCGCACAGATGTTCAATCGTGCCCTCCTATTTTTCCGTCTTGGAGCGCACTCCCAATATCGTGCCATCTATATAAGCCGATCGCACATTCGTCTGTGACTCCAAGATATGCCCTCTCTGATTCTTCCCTCCATAGCAGCTCGAGCATCGTTGTCACCAAGAATTCCTCTATCAAATAATAATCTAGTATCATGCACTCGGGTAGAACTGCTTGAGCAACTAGATACTCGCTAGTGACTTATATTGGCGCCTATGACGGAAACCGAGCTGATGATTAATAAATTGATTAACCAAACTATATACGGAGAAAAGAGAACTCTAGCCAATACTAACAGGTCTTTATAAGAGTTGATTCTCCTCGTGAATCTACAGACTAGTGACTTGTCCTCGACATTAATTTATACGTAGCCACGTATTTCCAGGTATCACTGAGTAGTAAGAATGTTTAGCCTCATGATTAGTAGTCCTGTTTCGTTCAGCTTCATCTCTGCCCTCATGCAGTCTTATCGTAAGAATCCTTAGTATTAAGCTTAGGTCTACCCCTAAGCTCAAACAAAGGTCTAACCGTAACACTTGTGATGTCGAACCTTGGTTGGCAATAATGAGGCCTCAATCTCCAGAGCCTTTGTCGGACTGCCTCGGCTTGCCTTGGTGAGCACCACACTTCCCTTGTAGACCTGGTATGTCTGATATGCTGCTTTCTACCACGAAAGATATTCCTTGCGGTGGGCTGCACGAGAAAGCCTTTTTATAGGACAGATCCGAATCAATGATCACCAGCGCGCTCATCGCACCGGACTATGTTTCCACACGATACTTGAGTGAGCCCCCACCATTTATGTCCTATTTTATTGTACTGCTTGAGTCTTGTTGAAAATAGAGATACGGTGTGTTATGGACGTTCTGGCCCTACATTTCGTTTCGGTTCCCGTCACAATCTTGTGTGTATTAAAGAGTTTGGAACTAATCCCAGGGTAGCGCTTCAGGCTTCGTCATGGATATGTGAGCGGCTATATAGCGTGGGCACAAGGGGTTTATTAGGAATTGTTCTATGCCTCTTGGGTGCCAGAATCGATTATGATGTGGCTTAGGCTTGGTATCGCCCACACTAGTACTGATTGTGCACAACTTGCGCTCATTTGGTCTACTTGTTCCCCCGTTCTACAAATGTTATGCCCATTTCATCGCGCGATATTTCCACAAGTCGTAGACTATGTAGCAAATCGGACTCCTCTCCGACCTAGGCCACACCTTGCACAGTGCTCCCATTCTATTTTGTTCCTTGAATGATTTCTGGTGATCTCACCGTGATGGATAGCCATTCCGCTCAGGATCCATCTGTGGAATTTAGCTGCCTCTACCGCAGAACCTATAACCTCAAAAAAAATTAAAAAAGAGGCCTAAGCACCGGTACCACATGAGCTGCGCAAATTCATCTATATCTCCCTTCTTCGTAACATTCGAGGTCATCTTGATCCAATCCACTATCGCCGTATCGGGTGCTGGGTACGTCCCGGAAACTCATCGGATAGCTTTTCCTCCATGATCAGGGGTTTGTGACGAGTAGGGCTTCAACCCTACCACTCGATATGATCATGGTTAGTTTAATGATAATAGTGATAAGGGGTTGTATATGTCCTGATCGATCACCTTTATAACAGTTTGTTCACAATTTGGCTCGTGGCTCTATCACAGTTGATTCCACAAAATGCAATATTTCAGCTTGAGTCCTATGATTTCGTGTATACGGATTACGAAAAGGCTTACGAGAGACTTTGAACTCTAAGCAGGCTCGTTATCCATTATCTCAGCATGCCCACAGAGTTCGTTAAGTCTGACGTAAGTTCGTTCATATATTTCTAACCTAGAATTTTCTAGGAACACAAATACGCTAACAAGTTGCATTGAGTTGAAGGATTAAACGCAGATATCACTCCTGGCGGGATCCCACATCTGGTACTATGTGATCTAGTGTTAAGGGATGGTACTTTAGCTTCTTGCAAACATATATCGAAAATGATATTTATTTTCTAACCAGAGGTAAAATTACCTATATGGGATTTACTAGAGAATAAAGACCATGCGTTGGAGGGCAAGACTGAACACTTCTACGCGGTGTCCTCTACGAACCTGGGAGTGAAATATTCTCCCAGAGCTAAATTCAGTCACATTTCGCAATATCTGAGAAGTTGGCCCACGAGGCAATGATTCAAAATACTCCACCACGTCGTTTTTTCACTCCCAACGAGTTTGACTCCTACCAAAGTCTCATCAAGTCTACAAGTACAACCCAGCACATACTCATCCCCGTGACCACACCTCTCTTCGACCTTCTCTGGCCTCATTGCACCCCCAAACACACGCCCACGCCGATATTTATACCCGACGGAGGACACAAAGCGTGGCGCACAAATCTGGGAGACAGTTCTTTGGGATGGACGTGAGAGGGATCAGGACAAGTTAACAAGATGATGCAAAGGATGGATACAGTCTCGAAGGGCATGGGATTCTAAATTTTGGCAAGAGTTTTCCGCATTTAGCTTTGTGCGCGCCAAGACTTCGCTTGCGAGAGTGCAGCTGACACTATAAACACAAGCAAACGATGCAGGGTGTTGTGATCCGCCTCCCGGTGGTGTTCTCTGGTATAGTTTGAGTAGCCTGGGCACCTAGTCCACTTGGGAAGGAGACATCTCAGATTAAATTTCACGCGGAAAAAAGTTGATGGATGATGGAGGCATGTCAGGATCACTCAGGGTTTTTGAGACGTTCCCCTGGGTGGGTATTCACGGATGAGGGCTGACTTGGGGTGAAGAAAAAGCCACCCTAACTTCGCAGTGGTACTTGCAAATGAAATCCGAGGCATGAGTGCTCCTCTTGTAAATTGAGTCATCTTTTCCGTACTTTTCTTTGATATGGTGTCATAGCTAGATAGCTGCATACGAAACTAAAACCTGATGCAAAAAAAAAAAAAAAAGTCCTCCAAACAGAATATAACTCAAGTACTATGACTAAGAAAGCTAATAATAGGCACCGTGTATGTGTATTGATTTTCGTGTGACAAATTATCCTTGTTGGGGTTACTGGTTCATCTACCCTTGCGCGTTTACCAATTGTTTCGTCTTTTAAGCAGGCCCGAAATAAAAGCAATCTGGTTGAAAATTAAAGCAAAAAGGCAGAGGGTGTAGCACTGTACATGGTGTCAAGCACGTAACGGTCAGCGCTACGTGCCGGGCATCATGCAGGCAGGCTAGCAACCCAATGCATCGGAGGTACATTAACATAGAATATATAGTCATAATATGTTCCTTAAACGAATGGGCAGTACATTAGCTAATTATCCTAACAAGCTTTTCATCTGAGTTCCCATTCGTAGGATGATGAAGATGACGGATGATCACAACCATTTACTTATTCTATTCAAGAAGCTAGGCCGTAACTTTCATTCACGACGAAAGACTCGTGAGGCTGCCCTGCTCCTTCACACCAATTCTAAAGCTAATAGATATCACGCTCACTCCTCGAAATTACGCCCTCAGGGCTTCAAACATGTAATGAGCAAGGCAGTGTTGGTGCCTGAACATGAAACACCTACACGTGACATGAAAGCCAATCTAGTCTTGGCATTACTCAGCAAACACCCACACACCTTTTTTTTTTTTAAATCATTTAATGTGTATTCAGCTATCTAGCTATGACACATGACCGGTGCTATGTATACATATTGGATGACTCTTTTGACGTTAGAGACACTCATACTCTGGATTTCATTTGCAAATACCACTATGAGGTATGCTTGCTTACACAAACAATCGACACTCCTCCGTAAGTACCAGCAAAAGGACGTTTCAAAACCTTTGGCTATCCAAGCATACCAGCGCCGCGAGAAATGTGGTTGTGTTTTGCCGGATTTGAACCAGCGATCTATTGTCTCGAGTGGCATATGTGTCCAAGCTATCCAAACCTTACTTGGCAGACCGGCGAAGACGATGTACCACCGCACCATCCAAACATGGCGATGTTTATAGTGTCGCCTGCACTCTCGCAGCCGAAGTCTTGGCACGCACAAAACTCAATTCGTAAAACTCTTGCCAAAATCCAAAACGACACGCCCGACGAGACTGTATCCATCCTTCGCATGATCTTGTTAACTTGTCCTTATACCTCTCACTCCAATCCCAATGAACTGTCTCCCAGATTTGTGCGCCACGCTTTGTGTTCTCCGTCGGGTGTAGATATCAGCGTGGGCGTATTTTTGGTGACCGGCTGAGGCCAGAGAAAGTCAACGAGAGGTGTGATCATTTGAATAAGGATGTACTGGGTCGTACTTGTAGACTCGATGAGGCTTAGGTAGGCATCGGAATCTTTGGGAGTGAATGTTTGACATGGTGGAGTATTTTGAATCATTGCCTCGAGGGCCAACTTGATCGTTATTGCGAAATTTGACCGAACTTGACTCTGGGAGAACATTTCACTCCCAGCTCTTGGAGAATGAAGCGGACGGGTGTTCAGTATACATCCTCAAGGCTTAAATAGCGTCTTTTCTGGCAACATTATCTATTTAAAGGGCGCAGCATGGATGTGACCTAACAACCACTCCATGTATGTGTTTGTTTGTTGCGCTACTTCAATCAATGATTATCTAGCACGTCAGGCTCCTCCCCGACCCAGGTCACACGTTGTACAGTGCTCCTTGCCGCTCATGTTTCTTGAGAGATCATTGATATATTGCCCGTGATGAATAGCCATTCAGCTCAATGTTTAAACGTGGAATTCAGCCACCTTTCCACGAAACCTTCTACCCAAAAAAAAAAGAAAGGTAGTTATGGAAACTGCGTGTGCGGGAAAACGTCTCAAAAAACCTGCAGCCCCAGCCAGGCGAGGCCTAAGTACCGGGACCCCATGAGGTGCGCACATCCATCTATATCTCTCTTTCCTGTAACATTAGGAGCCAACCTGATCCAATCTACCATCGCCGTATCGGGTGCTGGGTGCACTCGGGAAACTCGTCGGAATGCTTCTCCTCCGTGACCAAGGGTTGGTGATGAGTAGGGCTCCGACCCTATCGCCTGACCTGATGGTGGTTAGCTTCATGATGATGGTGATAGGGGGATGTGTTGAGGGATGAAGACGAAACAGACGGCGAAAGTGAATGGGAATCCTCGTTGAAGTGAGGACTTTTTTACACAATCTCGGCTCTGCAGACTCTACAGTGAGAGCTGGAGGTTCGGAGGGTATATCACTGATAAGTGTTGTGAATAGTCCCCCTCGAGCTCATAAGTAGAATCTGGATATCTTGAACACGTATCTCACCTGGCTCAAGGTCTCGCTAGTTCGAGCTTGGCAATACTCCAACACGATCCCGCCGTCCTCGTATGTATGGCTGACGAAGGCATGCTTGGATAACCAAAGTTTTGGTGTTCCTATTGGTGAGTATCACGGACAAAAGCCGACCTCTCTTTCGAACGAGTATAAATAAATCGATAATTCAATAATCCTGATATGGCGCCTCGAGGCCCTACAGGCTTTCACGGAAGAAATTTTGTACAAGTAGGACGACTCGGTTTGACGTTTGGAGCCCTCAAACTCAGATTTCATTTGCAGACACCACTCGAAGTCTACCCTTACGGCCTATAACCCCTCCCATACATGCCCACCGCAGAGGGGAGCGTGAGAGCGCCATGACTATCTGAGTTCGCTTTCGTTACCCCACAATTACGATATGGCCGCGAGTGATGGTAGTGTGTGGGTCTTGCTTGGATCGAAGCTGTTCTCTTCTATCTCAAATGGGTAGTTGTCTAAGCTACCTAGATTCAATAGTCATTGAATCAAATAGAATGTAAATTTAAAAAAAAAGCTGCCTAAAGTGTATTTAGCGGGACGACCCAAATGGTGTACCACTATATCATCCAAGCCCTTGAACGAGAAATGAATACATCGCATTGCTTCCCGAAAATACTCAGCCCCCGATTCGATGATGGATGGTTGCATCAGTTAATTTGTTTTCTTAACTGAGCGGGAGCAAGGAATGGATACAAGTATCTCGTGTGGCTCTGTCGTCTAGGCCTCGCATGGCTCAGATTACTCACTTGTGAGCATGTTTCGCGCGCCTGCGGTATCCACTGCTGCCTATTCCTTCTTTTTTCTCAAATACCAAGTTCGATGGGAGAGGGAGCCAAATTTCATGGGTGATGGCTAAGCTGAATGGCTATCCATGGGCAATTAAGGAGATGTCTTTTTCCTCACAAAAGAATTTTGAAAATCTATGCAAGGTCTAGGCAAGATCGGAGAAGGGCCTGATGTGCTATGAAGTGATCGGCTCAAGCTCTGCAACAAACACCAAACCATGATCAAAAATTAAATGATTCTGTAAACGTTATTGGCTCAATCTTGTATTACAATAGAATCACCAAGGTTCTCTATCTAGGTTCAGCCTCTGCATGTCCTACATAATCATAGACTCAGACAGGACAATAAAATGAATTAATAATGACAATAATAATAATAAGAATAATATCTAGGTTCAATCAGAAAGACCACCCATTTTGTGCACATGTACGCACGGATCACCTTGGATGTCTGCATAAGTCCCAGTTCTATGTACTATATGACTGTATAACTAGGGCAAACCATGCTTTAAAATGCATCTGCCCACAGAATCTATTTATTTCAGCAGCGTATTCGAAGTTTCCTCATGGCTCACCTACTCCAAAAAAAGCTCTCACACTGTTCATTCCGCATCCGGGAATCGAACCCGGGGCTCTCCGGCTCCATTTATTGAAAGCGGAGTATGTTAACCCCTACACTAATGCGGATGTAGTAAGGAAATAAATAGTTAATATATACCTTTGCATATGATCAATCCTTTGGGGCACCTGCTTCTTTTTTTTTTTTTTTTTTTGCATCAGATTTTAATTGCGTATGCAGCTATCTAGCTATGACACAATATCAAAGAAAAGTACAGAAAAGATGACTCAATTTACAAGAGGAGCACTCATGCCTCGGATTTCATTTGCAAGTACCACTGCGAAGTTATGGTGGCTTTTTCTTCAGCCCAAGTCAACCCTCATCCGTGAATACCCACCCAGGGGAACGTCTCAAAAGCCCTGAGTTATCCAGACATGCCTCTGTCATCCATCAACTTTTCTCCGCGCGAAATATGATCTGAGATGTCTCCTTCCCAAGTGGAGTAGGTGCCCAGGCTACTCAAACCATACCAGAGAACATCACCAGGAGGCGGACCACAACACCTTCCATCGTTTGCTTGTTTTTATAGTGTCAGCTGCACTCTCGCAAGCGAAGTCTTGGCGCGCACAAAGCTCAATTCGTAAAACTCTTGCCAAAATTCAAAATTCCACGCCCGTCGAAAACGTATCCCTCTTCTGCATCATCTTGTGAACTTGTCCTGATCCCTCTCACGTCCATCCCAAAGAGCTATCTCCCAGATTTGTGCTCCACGCTTTGCTTCCTCCGTCGGGTATAAATATCGGCGTGGGCGTATATGGGGTGACCGGCTGAAGCCAGAGAAATTCGACGAGAGGTGTGGTCATTGAAACGAGGATGTACTAGGTCGTACTTGTAGACTTGATGAAGCTTAGTTGAGAATTGGACTCTTTGGGAGTGAAAGATTGACAAGGTGGAGTAATTTGAATTTTTGCCTCGTGGGCCAACTTCTTTGATATTGCGAAATTTGACTGAACTTGGCTCTGGGAGAATATTTCACTCCCAGGTTCGTAGAGGACACCGCGTTCAGGTGTTCAGTCTTGTCCTCCGGGCACCTGCTTCATCAACGACATGTTTCTCAAGTGCAGAAGGGTTTACTTCTAAGATTTCGCTTGCAAAAATCAAGGGCGCAGAATTCTAGAAAGTTCTGTTAAATTTGTAAATTGAATTGACCCTTATTAAAGGATCGATTTAGGTGAATAGGAGCCTCTCAAATTTCCAGTGTGTACAACGGGATCAGAGACTCATTTTTATGGTATGCTGAAGAATGAAACGTGCAATGAAAATGTTCAAAAGGTATTCAGATCATAAAACATAGAATATCTTGCATCAAGTGACTGCACAAGCTTCTAAAGTTGCAGATTTGGACAGGTATCAGACGACGAAAGTGGAACTAGGACCCAGTCTTATGTGTTGAATTGGATGTAGCTTGGAGCAGATTTGATTTGAATTCATGTCGTATAAGGCTTACGCCCTACACCCAATAGGCGTGATACGGGTCTATGCTCCCTCGGGACACTCTACTAGCAAAATACATAGTTTGCTCATCAAAGCTATATGCAGAAGGGGGACCATTATCAACACCTATCCATGGTGTCCCCTACGAACCTCCAGCTCTTACTGTATAGTCTGCAAAGCCGAGATTGAGAAACAATGTCCTCACGTCGACGAGGATTCCCAATCGCTTTGTGGGTTGTATCGTCTTCAGTTCTCAACACATTCCCCTATCACCATTATCATGAAGCTAACAACGATCAGATCAGATGGTAGGGTCGAAGCCCTACTCATCACCAACCCTTGATCATAGAGGAGTCATCCGACGATTTTCCTAAGCGTTCCCAGCACCCGATGCGGAGATGGTGGATTGGATCAATTTGGTCTCTAATGTTACTAAGAAGGGAAATATAGATGAATACGCGCACCTCGTGTGGTTCCGATGTCAAGTCCTCGCCTGACTGGGGCTGCTGCTTTTATGAGACTTTTTCCAGGGCACGCAGTTTCTATGGCTACCATTTTTTTTGGTCGAAGGTTCCGTGGAAAAGGTGGCTGAATTCCACGGGTTAATACTGAGCTGAATGGCTATTCATCAAGGGGAATATATCAATGATCTTTAGAGTAACAAAAGGGGATAGGAGCACTGTACAAGGTGTCGCCTGGGTCAGAGAGGAGCCCAATGCGCTAGATAGTCACAGACTCAAGCAGTACAATAAACAACATCACACACACACATCTACGCCACACATTTGCTGTGTAGCGTCTCTTATCAAGTCATACAAGTGACCAGAGTACGTATATTTTAATTTATTGTCCTATAAAGTCTATGACTATGAAAGAACATGTAGGTCCTTCCTGCCTACAGACCGGGAGTATCTATGCCACTTTTACGACTTCTTTCCAGCAGTAATACCCCCCACAGGTCTTCACTCGAGTACACACTAAGAGGAGCCGTTATCTCCTCATTACATTCCCTCTTCAGCCAACGAAATGATGGCCATTTGATGGTGTCTAGCTGGATGGAAAGGTTTCAAAAACCACTGGGTGCGGGGCTGTCCTGTGACTAAGAGGTCGGACAGCAGGGCACAGCAGACCTGTGTATATCTAAGAGCGTCTCTCAACCTTCCTAGACATCTCCTTATTCCACCCCTGACTCATACCTCGGAAAGACCTAAAGGTCGCGAAAAGCTGTCAGAGGAGTCTTCGTCGAGAATAATTGCCCAGAAGCTGCCTTGCCTAGCGTCCAAAAGTTGTTACGGACATGGGGTTTTCGCGTAACTCATGTATTTCAGATGCTCTCCTAGCAAGTAGACTCGAAAGTGCCGGTTAGAAGAGAATATATTGTTGTCTAGTCAAATTAAGCATTTCTTGAAGATGGGAGGTTCTTTAAATGCTTTAGTGGGCTTTTTGTTTACTCGTCGGAGTGTAACACATGTAGTGTTGTGACGAGGGCTTCTCTGACGATTGTTGTAGCGTTTGGTACCGCAATTTATTTCCTCCTTCCCAGCATCATCATCGTGGTCTTGATCGCCTTGTGTGTCATCGGAAGCTTATCGATGAGTGAGGGGGAGATAACTCAGCTCAAAGTTGAAAATGCGTTACTCAATTTCGGCTTTGTAGACTCCACATTAAGAGTTGAAGATTCGTTGTGAATACAGCTAACAGGTGTGAGTTCTTTTTCCTCCTGGAATTTAGACCAAATATCTTGTTTACTAACGGATGAGGTTTGGACCATTGTATCAGTCTTTACTGGGGAAGAGAAGGGCCAAGTCGGAGGGCAAGACTGAACACCTGTACGCGGTGTCCTCTACGAACCTCGGAGTGAAATATTGTTATATTAACTAGGCTATATGGGAGCAGGACGATGGATACTCTTGGGGAAGTTATGCTCACAGTAGGTCTCTATAGTCGCTGTCGCGTGTGTTCTCGTGATATGTAAGACTTGACTCTATATTCTCGTATAAAGGAAACTTAGTTACAAATGAATGGACGGAGGTTGAGACCTCCTTATATCTTGCTCCAGACTTACTGTGTTGTTCACAGCCTAGTGCTAGAACATTCCCTTATGATATCATTTCTCTCCTACGAGAAATGATCAGCTCGTTCTCTCTCAATCTATCAGTCTCCCGCTGATTCCATTATCTCTATTCCATCGAGTTCTAGTTTGGTCCAGTATACCCACACATGCATTACACACTTTTTTTTGAAATCGATGAAAAATTCACCTACCCATCCCCTCAACCCTTCAATTCATAGTTTCACAAGCTAATTTCATCATTATCATAGTCGCAAGACCCTGAGTCTCCGAAATGGCGACGGGTCCTACGAAAATCACTCGCCCCGCGCGCCAGCACAAAGCCATGGCGAAAATTAAAATCAGGTTGCAACACCGCCTAGATGCAAGAAATCTATCGATCGATACGATAGATCAAGACAAGATGGAGTCAGAGATGACCGAAAGATTGAGAGTCTTCCAGGAAGACTCAGACTCAACAAACCCAGACGTGGAAATGGGCGATATGGTCATCGACCAATACATAATCGAGGGTCTCGACAAATCCAGATGGAATGTCGCTCAGAAAAATGATGATGTGGTCCCTGTGACCTCCGTCATTTCAACATCAAAGAAGATTGCTGCTCCTGCTGTCAAGAAGGCAGCATTTCCAGAGGTGAATAAGGCTAATCAAGCCACACCTGCTCAGATCGCCAGCAAACCCTCATCAGTGGCGACTGAAAAACAACAACCTTCCTGCAGCGAAAGCCGGAAACAAAAAATCAATGGCTGCCCCCCGGAACTACAAGCCATGATTGAAGCTGAAGAGCGCAGGGCAGCTCAAGCAGCAAAAAATATAATGATCTGCACTGCTGCGATCAATGCTGTCGAGACCGCGGTCTCCCTGTACTCAGAAGAGTCGAGCGATCCGTTTATTGACTCGATGAAAATATATCTTCGAGCAGCCATTGCTCAATTCATGATGTCGGGACCCAGTGCGGCCCCCCCAATCCTTCCACAGCGCCCAAGCTGCCAGGAAAACATGAGTTGTCCTATAACCAAGGCCAAAGAAAGAACTCCGATGAATAGTCAGGAGCTACAACGCCAAGTCACCCAGGCCAAATCGACCTGGGCAACAGTCGCCCGGGGCTCTCCCCAAAAGTCAATCGCTCCAGCGAAGACTGTTCGAGTCGCCCCAAACCCAGCAGTACAGGTCAAGAAACAAGCTAGACCTGTGACTGCAAAGCCAAAAGATGTTCGTCTGTTTCTTCGCCTCGGAGAGGAGCATGCATGGCGCGCTCTTTCGCCAGCTGGCGTGAGAGATGCCGTGACTAAATTGGTGGAGGTTCCATCCTCCAATATTGAACATGTGTATCGTGTTCCCACCGGCTTCGCTATGAAAGCCAAAAATGAAGAAGCACGCCAGCTCCTCTTAAACGCTGCAGAATCATTCAGCAGGGTTGAGGCTAAGTTGGAGACAGCCTCGGATCTGGCTGCCCTTCGAATCGCAACGGTTCCAGTGGCCCTATACACACTTATGGGCAAGGTTACAGTCACTGAGGAGATGGTGGCAGAAGAAATAACTCGAACCACCAAGGCGGTTCCTGTACGTGTCCGTCCACTCGGAAAGGGGCGAGTAGGAGCTCCTTACCAAACTTGGATAGCTCACTTCGAGAGAGCGTCTGCCCCTCGGCCGGGCTTCCGACTTTTTGACGACTCTGGAATTGCAGTTCGTCACCAGCCTAAACAGGCAATAAGCCAGTGCAAACGATGCCTGTAATTCCACGGCACTCGAGGCTGCTCACGTGCCCCAGCTTGCTGGAACTACACGTCAACGATGCACTCCTCCGCAGAGTGTAAGGCACATACAAAATGCCGCAACTGTGGGGGCCCCCACCGATCGGACAGTCGTGACTGTCTAGCTCGTCCTACAAAGTCTGGACCAGCATCCAAAGAGAACCTCGAGGCAATCAGGCAGGCGAGTCAACGGGAATTTGCTGCAGTTGTACGAGCAAAATCAGCTGTCAGACGCGCTGAAGCCGCAGTTTCAGCAGCCTCTGAAAAGGCAAAAATAGCTCAGACTAGCTTCAAGTCCAGCAACTGCTTCGAAGTGCTGATGACCGATTCATCGCCTTCTGTAACCAAGGTTACAGAGGACGTGAATCGTGAAGAAAGCTTATAAAGGGCGCCCCACGGGCCCCTTTTCGCCTCCCTCCTACCTTAAATTTCATGTCGATAAATGTAGGAAGGGGAGGCCCCACACAGGACATCGCGCTCGCCCGAGCTTTTGAGCTGGGAGTCGATGTATTGCTTGTTTAGGAACCTCTGTGGAAAAAACAGAGCAAGTCAACAAAGACTCATCCGGGATATGATTGTCATATTCCCCATGGTGAGGACCAGTCAAGGCCGAGGGCGGTGACCTACACTCGGAAAAATGACAGTGAAATTAAGGCAACGCAGATCTTTCCCTGTGCCATGCCTACGGCGGACTATTGCTGGGTCGTGGTCAATGGAATCACGTTCCTCAACGTCTACAAAGCGCCCAACGACCCACAAGCTGTTCAGCCTCTAATCAACTGGAATCCACCGCCAAATTCTGTTGCGGCGGGAGATTTCAACGCAGTGTACTGGGCCTGGCAACCGAGCACCACCCGAATCCACGGACAAGGAGAGGAAATCGATAGATGGGCGCAACATCACCATCTATCCTGTCTCATCATTGGGGAGCCCACGCACAAAGCTGGCAACACCTTGGATCTAGTCTGGACTAACATCAATGGCGCGCGAGCATGGGTGGATCGAAGTGAATGCTTAACCAGCGATCATCTCCCTATCCGAGGACAAATCCCGATTCGAGCTGCAAGTATGAAGGCTGGGATCCCCAAGCTCCGAGTGACGAAGAAAAATCTTCCAAAATTTGCTGCCTTCACTGCCAGATGGATCAAGCCGCCTTCAGCCCTAGACACTATCGAAAAAGTTGAAGAATACGCACATGAACTCTGCTTCCAAATTAAAGCCGCTATTAATGCGACAGGAACCCGAGCCAGAGCAAGCAGCGGAAAATCAGCACCTTGGTGGACCCCGGCATGCAGGGTAGCACGCGCTGAATACCAAGCGACCTTAACCTCTCCCCAGCGGGGCGTCTGCGCGAAAAAGCTTCGATCAGTTCTCCGAGCTGCGAAAAAAGAATACCAGAAGCAACAGGTCGAAGCGATGAAGTCGCCGAGCGATGTGTTCAAGCTACTGAGAAAGGCCAGTCCACGACAGGCTAGCATCCCACCACCACTCAAACATAATGGAACCCTCATCTCGGACCCTTTAGAGCGAGCCACAATACCTCGCGATGAGCTTCTTGCCCGACATCAGGCGTCAGACGACTTGCCACCGTGCACAGCGACAAGCAGCAACCGAATCCAGTGGAATGAAGATATCTCCGAGGAAGAAGTTAGACACTGCACAATCGGCTGTGGTAACACAGCTCCTGGAGCAGACGGAATCTCAGTTGAGCTGCTAGCGGCTTGCTGGAACACAATCGGACCGTACGTCGCTCAACTCTTCCGAGCCTGCGTGAGGATCGGCATTCATCCATACTGCTTCAAGCTGGCTGAGGTCGTTCTTGTCCCGAAACCTAATCGAGACCCAACGACAGTCAAAGGATAGAGGCCTATCGCCCTTCTTTCTTGCCTAGGTAAAGGTCTAGAAAGGCTCTTGGCTAAGCGTATGGCGCATCTCGCTGTGATCTTTGATGTAACGGGACAACAGCAATTTGGCGCGCTCACAAAACGCTCAGCAATCGACCTCGTCTCCTGTGTGGTACACGACATTGAAGAGGCAAGCTCCCAAAAGTGGACGGCTACATTTGTAACCCTAGACGTTCAAGGTGCCTTCGACGCAGTTCTCCATAACCGTCTGGTGAGAAGGATGCAGGAGCAAGGTTGGCCAGACTCGATCCTCAAGTGGACGACATCGTTTCTAGCGCATCGAATGGTCCAAGTTCGTCACTCGGGAGGAGTGACCGCTCAACGACAGCTAAGCTGTGGAGTCCCCCAGGGCTCACCGATATCCCCACTCCTTTTTCTTCTTTACATGGCAGAGCCAATGCGAAGCGGAAAGCCAGGTATGAGGTTCAGCTACGCCGGCGACTTCGGAATCATCGGATTTGGCCGTACCATAACGGAATCCGCCGCTGCGGCCCAGAGTGAAGTCGACGATCTCCTGGATTGGGCGGGAAAAAATGCGGTTGCTTTCGACACAAGTAAGTCTGAAGTAATCCAATTTCCAGCACGGTGCCGCGAGCCTGCGAAAGGAATCTATGTCAATGAAACCCTTATCGAGCCGGCCGAATATGTTCGCTGGTTGGGTGTCTACCTAGATCCCCGGCTGACCTTTAAGCACCACGTAACAACTTGGTGCGGTAAAGCCTTGAAAGTTGCACAGAGCCTGCGCCGCTTCAACACTGCTCTCCGAGGAGCCGCTCCAGGAGCACTTATTCGAGCAGTCGACATGTGTGTGGTTCCTATTGCGACATTCGGTGCGGAAATCTGGTGGCCTGGTCTCAGACGCCCGACGAGAAAAGGCATGACAACCCCACCAACAGCACATCTAAGTGGTATGATCGACAAGGCTGTCTTGATGGGACTTCGAGCTGCACTCTCGGTAATGAGGACGACAGCAAACGTTGTACTGCACAGAGAAGGAGGAATTCCACCAGGGAAAATCATACTGGAGGGTAATCGACTTCGACTGTCAGTTAGGCTCAAAACTCTGGATGATCGCCACCCGCTGAGGATTCGTGCGGCTGTGTGCCCAAATATCGGCACGCGGAAATACAAGAAGAGAAATCGAGGGACTTCGGTTCCTGAAGTAATAATGTCACGAGTCCAGCGGGCGTACCGACAATTACCAAAAGCAGAGCACGCGGAACCACTGCCGCCTACATCCTACTTACCGAAAGCAGGATCTAAGGAAGAACAAATTGAGATCTGTAGACAATGGATCAACCAGGTGCCGAAGTCGGAAATTTGTGCCTACTCGGATGGCTCATCGGAGGGGAATGGACGCTCTGCGTGGGGTTTTGTTCTGAAGAGAGACGGGCAGACTTTGCTTACGGGAAGTGGCATCAGGCATGGGGGTGAGGCTTTGGATGCGGAAATCACCGGGGCAAGGAAGGCTCTTGAAGCAGCATTGGGACTCCAGAGCGCTACGCAACGAGTCAACCTATTACTGGATAGTCAGCAGGCAATCAACGCACTCGAGACAGGCAAGTCCACGACAAGCCACGATGAAGTACGAAAATTTCGGGAGTTTTCCAAATCAGCTCGCGTGATAATTAAATGGGTTCCCGGGCACTCAAGAATCCAGGGTAACTTGGAAGCCGACTCGGCCGCCAGGTCTGGCCTACGAATGCTGCCGAGCCCGGAAATGCATCCAGAATCCATCACTCTGGCATTTCTTTATGGCCAAATGAATCGTCTGCGGCAGGCGTTACTCGACGATTGGTGGAACGAAGCTTGCCCGCCCCGATATCGCAAGCTCGACCTGCTCATGCGACGAAGGAAACCACCTGAGCTGGGACTTTCGAGGTTCCTACTCCGAAATCTGATTGCAGCTCGTACTGGACATGGCAATTTCGCGGCGGATCATCGCCTTTTCAACAATCTGGACGCTATAATGGAGTGCGCCTGTGGGGAGGAGACCACTCCTACCCATTTTATTCACTGTCGACTACACGCTCACGTCACGCGTCGACTCAGAGGGAGATCGTCACATAGTGGCTTTATCCAAAAACTTCTCGGGCCAAAGTGTCACGAATTTTTCAAAATCTTTGAGAAGGAAACCTGCTGTTTTGGGTTGCTATCTACAAATTCGTCCTCTGATCTCATCGGGGACAATATTAATTAGTCATACAGATGATATGACAGGAAGGAAGACAAGTCGAGGAGATTTGTTTCCGAACCAGAGATTGGTAAATCTACAGAGCTGGATAGTTTTGTGGTTAGGAGTTTGGTTTTTTAAAGGTTGAATTTTTGTACCAGTGCGAATTTTATACTAGCTACTATTTGTGTAGTGGTTCAAGCGGTGGGATCAAGTTTGGCTTATCAGGGATATGATCTTGGCTGTGAACATCGGTCTTTGACCCTTAGGGGATAACGGGTATAGCCTAGGACCTAAATTAATAAACAAACAAACATAAACAAACATGCATTACACACTAAACACCCCACGGTTTAGTTCCACAGTCACGTGCATATGCTATGACGCGACCTAAAGCATGTACCATGGTAAGTTACATGGATAACACAACAAATATTCTCCTAGAGCCAAGTTCAGTCAAATTTCGCAATATCAAAGAAGTTGGCCCACGAGGCAAAAATTCAAATTACTCCACATGTCAATATTTCACTCCCAACGAGATCGATTCCTACCTAAACCTCATCAAGTTTACAAGTACGACCTGGTACGTCCTTATTCCAATGATCACACCTCTCGTCGAGTTTCTCTGGCCTCAGCCGGTCACCAAACACACGCCCACGCCGATATTTATACCCGACGGAGGAAGCAAAGCGTGGAGCACAAATCTGGGAGATAGCTCTTTGGGATGGAAGTGAGAGGATCAGGAAAAGTTCACAAGATGATGCAAATGAAGGATTAAAACTCGACGGGCGTGTCGTTTTGAATTTTGGCAAGAGCTTTACGAATTGAGCTTTGTGCGCGCCAAGACTTCGCTTGCGAGAGTGCAGCTAACACTATAAAAAAAAGCAAACAATGGAAGGTGCCGTAGTCTGCCTCCCGGTGGTGTTCTCTGGTATGGTTAGAGTAGCCTGGACGCCTACTTAACTTGGGAAGTAGGCATCTCAGATCACATTTCGCGCGGAGAAAAGTTGATGGATGATGGAGGCATGTCAGGATCACTCAGGGTTTTTGAGACATTCCCCTGAGTGGGTATTCACGGATGAGGGTTGACTTGGGGTGAAGAAAAAGCCACCCTAACTTCGCAGTGGTACTTGCAAACGAAATCTGAGGCATGAGTGCTCCTCTTGTAAATTGAGTCATCTTTTCTGTACTTTTCTTTGATATTGTTTTTGTTTTCTGTTTTTTAAGGCCTAGGATATACCCGTTTTCCCCTGAGGATCAAAGACTGGGGTTTTCAGCTAAGATCATGTCTATGACATGCCCAACTTGTTCCCACCACGTGAGCCGCTACTCAAATTGT
Organism: Blumeria graminis f. sp. triticale; assembly: GCA_905067625.1. NCBI lineage: Eukaryota > Fungi > Ascomycota > Leotiomycetes > Helotiales > Erysiphaceae > Blumeria > Blumeria graminis. The sequence continues at coordinate 11,533,683 of LR898468.1, read as the reverse complement.
AGCCAGTTAAATTACATGCAGCCATATACAAAATAGAAATCACAACATAACTCCAGGCTCCAAAACTTTGAGCTCCAACTAAATATCAGCACTTGTGGTTGGGAAGCAAAACTTCTCGCCTTTTTCCCCTTCCGATCGAGTCATGTTACATGACTAATTTATACGGACCTCGCTGAGAGCAGAGGTCCAGTCTGCAGCTGATCACCCATAACATCGGGTTTTCTGTGCAAAATTTTTGAATGCTCCGAGGCACTTGGGTCCTAGAAGTTCATGTGTAAAGTCGTCGTGGGACTTTAGTCCTCGTATTCGACGTGTTTCGTGAGAGTGGAGCCGACAGTGGATAAAGTGGGATGGGCTAGTCTCTTTCCCACACGCGCACTCACTAGGTGCGTCTGCATTGTTGAATCGGCGATGATAGGCCGCAAAATTGCCGTGGCCCGTACGGGCCGCAATTATTTCGCGTAGCAGATGCCTTAATAGGGCTAGTTCAGGGGGGTTGCGCCGTTTCATGAGTAGATCTAGCTTTCGATACCGAACAGGGCACGCTTTATCCCACCAATCGTTGAGCAAAGCCTGTAGCCGGTTATACATGAGACGGCGAAGGTATGCCAACGAAATGGTTTCTGGTTGGTTGTCCGGACTGGGCAGCATTCGTAAGCCGAGGCGCGCAGTAGCGTCTGCTTCTTCGTTCCCCTGTATTCCAGAGTGACCGGGGATCCACTTAATCGTCACAGCAGCGGACGCTGAGAGTATGCGAAACTGAAGTACCTCTTCGAGGCTGGTTGAAGAGATGCCCGTCTCAAGTGCTTTTATAGCATGTTGACTATCTAGAAAAACATTCACTCGCCGAATCGTCTCCCCCAGCTGCTGTTGCGCTTATTTAAGTCTCAACGCCGCCTCAAGAGCCTTCAGCGCCCCTGTGATTTCTGCGTCCAAGACCTCTCCTCCGTGTCGGATACCATTCTCCTTGTGAAGAGTTTTACCATATTTCTTCACAACAAAATCCCAAGCTGAACGTCCGTTTCCCTCCGAAGAGCCGTCTGAGTAGGCGCAAATTTCCGATGCGGGCACGTTGTCTATCCAAAGTTTGCTTGCTTCTTCTCCTTCTGACTTGGTCATGTATCTAGCAGAGTAGGATGGCGGCGGCAGAGGCATCGAAGCTTCTGCATCCGGAAGTTGTCGATAGGCTCGCTGTGCACGAGTCCTTTGTCTATCTACATGTTCAAACCTTCGAGGTTTTTCCTTGTACTTTCGAGTTCCAACGTTTGGGCACATCGCAGCACGAGATCTCAGCGGGTGCTGATCATCGAGGGTTTTTATTCTGGCTGAAAATCGTAGTCGGTTTCCCTCTAGAATAATGTTCGCGTGAGGGATTCCTCCTTCCCTGTGCAGGACCACATTCGGAGTAGTCCGCAGAACCGGAAGTGCAGATCGGAGACCCATCATGTTGGCATTATCGATCATAGTGCAAAGTCTCGCGGTAGCTGGCGTTGCTATTCCTGCTCTTGTTGGGCGTTTGAGGCCGGGCCACCAGACTTCCGCTCCAAAAGTCGCGATTGAAACAATACAACTATTTACTGCTCGTATCAGCGCTCCTGGTGCGGCCCCTCAAAAAGTAGAATTGAAGCGTCGCATAAGATGTGCGACTTTCATTGCTTTTCCGGACCACGTCATCACATGATGTTTGAAGTTAAGACGCGGATCGAGGTAAGCTCCAAGCCAGCGAACTTGTTCAGCTGGTTCTATGAGAGTGCCGTTTACGTGGATGCCAAATGCTGCCTCGCAATGCCGTGGTGGAAATTGTACTACCTCTGACTTTTCTGTGTCGAATTGGACAGCATTTCTCTGAGCCCACTCCAGCAGGTGGTCGACTTCTTTCTGGGCAGCTGTAGCAGACTAAGCAGTGGTGCGGCCAAATCCAAGAATGCCGATGTCGTCAGCGTAGCTAAACCTTAGATTAGGAGTACCACTCCGCATTGGCTCTGCCATGTATAGAAGAAAGAGAAGAGGCGAGATCGGCGAGCCCTGTGGGACCCCGCTAACTAGCTGTCGCTTTGTCGTGACTCTTTCCGAGTGTCAGACCTGTACCATTCGTTGTGCAAGGAACGAAGTTCTCCGCTTTATAACTGAGTCTGGCCATCCTTGTTCTTGCATTCTTCTCACTAGACGGTTATGAAGAGCTGCATCGAATGCACCTTGTACGTCTAAGGTGACGAAAGTGGCCGCCCACCCTTGTGTGGGCGTCTCCTCGACATCGTGTACTACACATAAGACTAGGTCTATTGCTGAGCGTCTCGAGAGTACGCCGAATTTTTGATGACCAATTACATCATAGGTCACTGCTAAGTGCGCCATCTGTTTTGCCAGAAGTCTTTCAAGCCCTTTACCAAGGCAAGAAAGAAGGGCAATTGGTCTTCATCCTTTGACAGTTGCTGGGTCCCTTTTAGGCTTCTGTACAAGTACTACTTCGGCCAATTTGAAACAAGTCGGATGCGTACCGAGCTGTATGCAAGCTCTGAAGAGCTTGACTATACAGGGTCCAATTGTCTTCCAGCAGGCCACTAGCAGCTGTACAGAGACTCCGTCTGCTCCCGGTGCCGTGTTCCCACAGCCGATAGTACATGCTCGGACTTCTTCCTCGGATATGTCGTCCTTCCATGGTATACGGTTGTTACTGTCGGAATATTTCCTATGGATTCTCTGTTTGAGGTAACTCAATAACAATTGTTTCATTCATTCGTATCTTTCTTTATTTGTGACGGAGCGCCAGGGCCTTAATGACCTTGAACACTCGTCACATGATATATGCTTACACAGCTATTACTAATTATTACCCATTTGTCATTACATCTTCTTAATCATTATTGCCACCCAAACTCCAGCATCCTTGTTTAATGCACATCCAAATAAAACTTGTGTCCTACTATTCGACAGTTACTCGTGGCGATCCAAGGTGGCAGGTCGTCCGATGTTTGGTGTCTTGCCAGGAGACAGTCACGGAGAACTGTGGCTAGCTCTAGTGGATCAGAGATGAGAGCTCCGTTGTGATTGAGGGGTGGTGGGATTTTTGTCTGTCAGTGCCCTAATCTCATCTAGCTTACTGCGGCCGAGTGTCCGAGTGCCGCGATGGTGGGAGCCCGATGAGGCTCGATCGGAGCTAACCCGAGGTATTCACAACACGGCTGCCATTAATGTTGGTCCAGACAAGGTCCAGGGTATTTCCAGCTTGATGCGTGGGTTCTCCAACAATAAGGCAGGTTAGATTGTGATCTTCTGCCCATCTTTCAATCATTTCACCTTGCCCGTAGGGGCTCGTGACTCCTGGTTGCCAGGCACAGTACACCGAATTGAAATCACCCGCAGCGACTGAGTTCGGCGGCGGGGTCCAATTGATAAGTGGCTATACGGCTGATGTGTCTCTGGGTGCCTTGTACACGTTGAGGAAAGTGACTCCATTAACAAGCACCCAGCAATAGTCGCCCGTCAGCTTAGCACAGGGGAAGAGTTGCCTCGCTGATATTGTCCTATCATCTTTCCGGGTGTAGGTCACAGCCCTTGGCCTGACCTTTTCGCCACCATGAGGTAAATGGCAAATGTATCCAGGATGCGACATTGTCTCTTCTTTCCACTGAGGTTCTTGAATTAGGACTACGTCGATATTCAGCTCGAATGCTCGGGCAAGTGCAAGATTCTGTGTTGGACCTCCTCTACTTAAGTTCATTGATATGAAACTTAGAGTAGGAGGGAGGCGGAAAGGGGCCAGTGGGGCGCCCTTCATGAGTGATTTTTCGGGACGACCACCTCTGTGACCTCAGTCACGTTTGGCGTCTCATCAGTCATTAGAGCCTCGTAGCTGTTATTGGAGCTGTAGTCCGGCGTAGCTGTTTTGGCCATCTCAGTGGCGGCTTTGATATCGGCCTCTGCTCGTCGAACGGCGATTTTCGCCCGGATCACCGCGGCATATTCGCATTGGCTAGCGTACCTGATCTTTTCGAGGGTTTCCCTAGAAGCCATTCCGGACTTATTGAGGCGGGCCAGACAGTTTCGGCTGTCTGATCTGTGAGGACCCCCGCAGTTGCGGCACTTGGTATGTCCTTGGCATTCCGAAGTGGAGTGCATTGTTAAGGTGCAGTTCCAGCACACTGGGGCGCGCGACCAACTCTAGGTCCCGTAGTATAAGAGACATCGCTTGCATTAGCTCACAGTTTAGCGTAGCTGATAGCGAACAACGATTCCCGAGTCGTCAAATAGTCGGAAGCCTGGTCTAGTGACGGACGCTCTTTCAAAATGAGCTACCTATGTCTGGTATGGGGCTCCGACTCTCTCTTTTCCATGAGGGCGGACCCTTACCGGAACCTTTGAAGTGACCCTGGCGATTTCTTCGGCCACTATCTCGTCGGTGACAACTACTTTACCTAGGAGTGTGTGAATTGCGACGGGAATTGTCGCAATACGAAGGGCCACTAAATCTGAGGCCTTCTCCAGGATTGCGTCTACCTGGACGAAAGACTCAGCAGAGTCCAGAAGTAGCTGTCGTACCTCCAGGTTTTTGGCTCGGAGTGCAAAGCCAGTCGGAACACGGTGTACATGTTCAATATTCTGCGGGGATAGCTCGAGCAATTTTGCTGTCGCATCTCGGACACCGGCCGGCGAGAGTGCGCGCCAAGCATGTTCTTTTCCGAGTCGAAGAAACAAACGATCATCTTTGGGGCCAGTTTCCTTAGCTTTTGCCGGAGGTCTCGTTGGTGTCGGGGGTTTGTTATGGACCCGCACATCTTTCACAGGAGCTGCTGTCGTGTGGAGGCCAGTTCGGGTAACTGTTGCCCAGGTAGGTTTGACCCAGGTCACCTTGACCTGGGTCGCTTTTTGTAGCAGCTCTGGCTGCTTTTCAATCGTTTGTTCCACGATCTTTCCACCATGATTCTGGCAGTTTGGTTGTGGGTTGAGATTGGGAAGGACTGTTCCTGGTCCCGACATCATGAATTGAGCGATTGCAGCTCGGAGGTAGACTTTCATGGAGTCTATAAATTGAACGCTTGACCCCTTGGATAGAGGTGAGAGCGCATTCTCCACACCATTGATAGTAGCGGTGCATATTGTGAAATTAGTTGCGGTCTGGGCCGCTCGCTGTTCTTCGGCTTCAAGTATGGCTCGAGGCTCGGGAGGACAAGTCGCAGTGTTCTTGGAGTTGCCATCGCTACAAGAAGTTTGATTATTTCCACTTGTCCTCGGAATGGGGTTCTGAGGGGCTGTGCTTAACGTGGCTTCGTCGGCCTTTTTTAAGTTAACATTAGCTGTCCGCTTCATGGCCGGCACAGCAATCTTCCTCGTGTCTGTAATAATGGGGGCCTCTGAGACCTGACCGTCTTCGGGTTCACTGATATTCCATCGTGAGCTCTCAAGCCCCTCCATGATATATCGGTCGATAACCGCATCACCCATTTAAACATCAGGGTTTGTGGAGTTAGAATCTTCAAAGGCTCTTATCCTCTCGGTCATTTCCGACTCCATTTTTCGCTCGTCTATCGAGCTCAATGGTATGTCCTTCTTTGCCAAGCGCTTTTTCAGCCTGGTTTTCGCTCTATCAATTTTTATTGATGGCGAATAGGTCGCGATGATTTGGCAGGCCCCAGAGACATATTGGAGATCCGGGGTCTTGCTACTGTGAGAATTCGCATTAGTGTAATTGTATGCGAGTGGGAGGGGGAAGGTAATAGTAATGGGGTATCTTATTGATTCTCTCACGAATATTCAGGAATTCTAGCTTTGATATTGTGTCGTAGCTAGATAGCTGCATACGCAACTAAAACCTGATGCAAAAAAAAAAAAAAGTAGAGCAAAGTCCTCCAAACAGAAGATAACTCAAGTACTATGACTAAGAATGCTAATGCAGGCACCGCGTATGTGTATTGATTTTCGTGTGACAATTTATCTTTTTTGGGGTTACTGGTTCATCTACTCTTTCGCGTTCGCCAATTGTTTCGTCTTTTAAGCAGGCCCGAAATAAAAGCAATCTGGTTGAAAATTGTAGCAAAAAGGCAAAGGGTGTAGCACTGTACATGGTGTCAGGCACGTAACGGTCAGCGCTACGTGCCGGGCATCATGCAGGCAGGCTAGCAACCCAATGCATCAATTGCGCCATTATCATAGAATATATTGTCATAATATGTGCCTTAAACGAATGGGCAGTACATTAGCTAATTATCCCTACAAGGTTTTCATCGTAGTTCCCATTCGTAGGATGATGAAGATGACGGATGATCACAACCATTTACTTATTCTATTCAAGAAGCTAGGCCGTAACTTTCATTCACGACGAAAGACTCGTGAGGCTGCCCTGCTCCTTCACACCAATTCTAAAGCTAATAGATATCACGCTCACTCCTCGAAATTACGCCCTCAGGGCTTCAAACATGTAATGAGCAAGGCAGTGTTGGTGCCTGAACATGAAACACCTACACGTGACATGAAAGCCAATCTAGTCTTGGCATTACTCAGCAAACACCCACTCACCTTTTTTTTTTTAAATCATTTAATGTGTATTCAGCTATCTAGCTATGACACATGACCGGTGCTATGTATACATGATGGATGACTCTTTTGGCGTTAGAGACACTCATACTTTGGATTTCATTTGCAAATACCACTACGAGGTATGCTTGCTTACACAAACAGTCTACCCTCCTCCGTAAGTACCAGCAAAGGGACGTTTCAAAACCTTTGGCTATCCAAGCATACCAGCGCCGCGAGAAATGTGGTTGTGTTTTGCCGGATTTGAACCAGCGATCTACTGTCTCGAGTGGCATATGTGTCCAAGCTATCCAAACCTTACTTGGCAGACCGGCGAAGACGATGTCCCACCGCACCATCCAAACATGGCGATGTTTACAGTGTCGCCTGCACTCTCGCAGCCGAAGTCTTGGCACGCACAAAGCCTAATTTGTAAAAACTCCTTGCCAAAATTCCCCACCCGTCGAGACTGTATCCATCATTCGCATCATCTTGTTAACTTTTCCTTAATCCTCTCACTCCAATCCCAATGAACTGTCTCCCAGATTTGTGCCCCACGCTTTGCTTCCTCCGTCGATTATAAATATCGGCGTGGGCGTGTATTTGGTGGTCGAGGCCAGAGAAAGTAGACGAGAGGTATGTTCATTGGGATGAGGATGTACTAGGTCGTACTTGTAGACTTGACTAAGCTTAGTTGAGAATCGGACTCTAGGCGTGAAAGATTGACATGATGGAGTAATTTGAAAATTTGCCTCGTGGGCCAACTTCTTTTAAATTGCGAAATTTGACTGAACTTGGCTCTGGGAGAATATTTCACTCCCAGATTCGTAGAGGGCACCGCGCACAAGTGTTCAGTCTTGCCCTCCACCCACACACCATGTATATAGAGCTCGCTATAGTTACTCCTATTTCTCCTTCCATAGCCAATCTATCTTACATTCCCAAGGCTGCCTCTCTACCATTTTCATACCTCGAGATTCTCGAGTATTACCGTAAAAAAAAGTAAACAAAAGAGGTCACCTAGGGGTTTAATACTGACTCTGCTACTCGTATGTAAATGGAGTATGGTCTATAAACACTGCACTTGTAGATAAGTGATTATAGATAACAGTAAAGATGCTTCACACTTTATGTGCTAGATGATAGAAAGATGTACAGACATAAGATGTTTGTGTGCTCTCGACTTAATCTACCGCGGACCATACCTAAATTACCCTCCCGTGACCTTTGCAGCTTCACAACATACTCACCCCACCAATCATAGCGCGGCTACTTCTGTTCGTGCAGCAGTCTATGATAACATCCTAATTAAGCACTAAAGCATAACGTTTATGCAGGTATGCATAAACAATTCAGTGCGATTCCTAGATCACAACCGATATGAGCACTGTGCAAGGTGCGGTCTGGGTCAGAGAGGAGCCCAATGTGCTAGATAGTCTGTCACTCTAGTCGTGTAATAAAAGCATCACACAAACACATCCAAAGACGCTGTGGTGGTTAAACTCATCTTCTGGTTGATTGATGATCAGAATTGGTCATTCATGTTAGAGTGAAGAGAGAACTTCGGGGTAAGAATTGCTTGCGATCGGAGATGTTCAGTCTTGCTTGATTAACTATTAGACTCCAAGTACTATGAGGGGGACTATTCTCAACACCTGTCAGCGGTGTCCCCTACAAACCTCGAGCTCTCACTGTAGAGTCTACAGAGCCGAGATTGAGTAACAAAGTCCTCACTTCGAAGAGGATTCCCAATCGCTTTCGCGGTCTGTATCGTCTTCATCTCTCAACACATTCCCCTATCACCATTATCATGAAGCTAACCACGATCAGAACAGATGGTGGGATCGGAGCTCTACTCATCACCAAACCTTGATCACGGAGGAAAAGCCATCCGATGAGTTTCCGGAGCGTACCCAGCACCCGATACGGAGATGGTGGATTGGATCAAGTCGGCCTCGACTGTTACAAAGAAGGGAGATATAGATGAATATGCGCACCTCATGTGGTCCCGGTGTCTAGGCCTCGCCTGGCTGGGGCTGCAGGTTTTTTGAGACTTTTTCCCGCGCACGCAGTTTCCATTGCTACCATTTTTATTTTTTTTGGGTAGAAGGTTCCGTGGAAAAGGTGGCTGAATTCCACGGGTTAATACTGAGCTGAATGGCTATTCATCAAGGGGAATATATCAATGATCTTTCAAGTAACAAAAGAGGATAGGAGCACTGTACAAGGTGTGGCCTGGGTCAGAGAGGAGCCCAATGTGCTAGATAGTCATAGACTCAAGTAGCACAATAAACACAAACACACACACACATATACACAATTTTTTGAAATTCGAAATTTCGAATATTCACCCTTTCCCCCTCTTCCCCACCCCCTCGATATCGTGATATCGTTCGCGCTCAATTCAAAATTTGTGAGCGACTGGTAGGTTGTCAAAATGCTCCCAGTTCGCAGTAAACCATCGCGGGCGAAAAACATCGCTGAAAACCGCAATTACATCAAACACACCGTTCGAAGAAAACTACGTGACAAGCTGGGTACCCTGACTCCAGGTCAAGAAATGGAAATTGACCAGTTGGTCGACGACAGAGCTCTAGATGACACGATGTTAGATGTTAGCGATGTTGACATTAATAAGATCCTCAGGGATCTGAAAAGACTTCCCGATTCTATTCACTCCAAGCCAGATGCGACCGGAGCTGAAAAGGCAACGATTTCTCAAAAAAAGCCAGCAACTGCGACTACACAGCAGCAGAAACTGCCTCTGATAAAAGTCGCCGTGCCATTGACAATGGCAGAGAAAACTGGCGACACCAGCAAGAACAACCTGAGTTGCTCTTCGATTGACTCAGGTCCTATGGCAGCCTCAACAATTAGAGAAGCCCCCGAACCCAAACTGAAATCATCCAACGAAACTGACACTGCAGCTAGCGATGAATTCTGCCCCGAAGAGCTGAGAGCTGTAGTAGAAGCCGAAAAGCAAAGGGTTGCACAAAAGTCAGCTCAGATTCTGTTATGCACATCGGCCATAAGAGGCGTGGAGGCCGTACTCTCCCCGATGGCCACGGGCGACAATAAAGTATACGTCGAATCAATGAAGGCTTATTTGCGTGCAGCAATTGGCCATTTTATCAACTCGGGCCCGGAGTCTACACCACCATCTCTCCCCCAACGCCCCAACGCTGTATCCCCAAGGGTCCCATCTCCAAAGCCCACAGTAGAGAACAAGCCCATGGTGCGCGCCCAGGGAAACACATGGGCAGGAATTGCTAGATTAGGGCTGCAAAACGATGCAGGGAGAATCAACACAAAGATGGCAGCAGTCCCGCAGAACGTACAAAAAACGAGGCCTAAAGTAGAGGCAGACGATCGGCTTTTCATCCGCCTACAGGACACACACGAGTGGAGACGTCTCTCCCCATCTGGTATACGCGAAGCTATAGCAATGCAGACCAAATGCGCGCCATCGGATGTGGAACACGTACACCGTGTCCCCACAGGTTTTGCTATACGCGCCATAGACTCTGATGCAAAGAATCGCCTAATGGAAGCGTCAGATACACTGAATATACTGGGTGCAAAATTGGAGAAACCATCCGAAATAGTTGCCCTCCGCATTGCCACAGTTCCAACAGCAGTTTACACGCTAGATGGAAAAATACAGGTCAGCCCGGAAATGGTGGCCACGGAAATAATAAGAGTGACAAAATGTACCCCGACAAAAGTTCGAGTCCATGGCAAAGGAAAGCTCGGAGCCCCATACCAAGAGTGGCTCGCTCACTTTCCCAAAGGATCGTCGCCAAAGCCCGGATTCAGGCTTTTCGACGACTCGGGTATAGCAACAGTACACCGGCCACAAGCCCCTGTGCTGCAATGCAAACGCTGCCTCGGATTCCACCCCACCCGAGCTTGCTCTCGTGCGCCTGCCTGCTGGAATTGTGGATCCACGATGCACATCTCTGCCGAATGCAAGGCAGCTACTAAATGCAGGAACTGTGCTGGACCGCACAGATCAGACAGCCGAAGATGCTTGGCTCGGCCTACAAAATCTGGTCCGCCCACAAAAGAACAGCTTGTGACCATTCGACAAGCTAGCCAGCGGGAATACAGCGCCGTGGCCAGAGCAAAAGCGGCTGTAAATCTAGCAAACAAAGCATCAGCCAGTGCCATCAAGAGCCAAGAGATCCTGAAAAGGACGGCTACCAGCACAGACGCACCAGATGCAGCCATGGTTGATGTGTCAGGCTATGGGGTTCTAAACCCCGAAGAAAATTTGTAAGGGCCGCCCACAGGCCCCAACTTGCGCACCTTCTACCCTCATATACATGTCAATAAACGTTGGTAGAAGCGGCGCAACCCACGACATCGCACTTTCCCGGGCTCACGAGCTAGGTGTAGATGTTGTACATATACAGGAACCTTCGTGGGATAGAAATATGAAGGATACTAGGTCGCACCCAGGATATAATAAACACATACCCCATGGAGGCGTTGATATCAGACCAAGAGCGGCAACATACACTCGAAAAAGCAAGGTAATAACTGCAACGCAGACATTTCCCTGTGCTACATTAACAGGGGACTACTGCTGGGTAGTGGTTAACGGAGTCACATTTCTAAATGTGTACAAAGCACCAAACAACCCAGTGTCTCTACGACCACTTGTGGACTGGACCCCATCGGCAAAGACTATTGCTGTAGGAGATTTCAACTCAGTTCACAAGGCATGGCAGCCGGGGGCAACTCGCCCACATGGACAAGGGGAAGCGATAGAAGAATGGGCCGACAAACACAAACTCTCCTGCCTTATCATTGGAGAACCAACACACAGAGCAGGGAACACACTGGATCTTGCCTGGTCCAATATTGACGGAACTCTCGCGTGGGTAGACCGCAGCGAATGTATGACAAGCGATCATCTACCGATCAGAGGTCAAGTGCCAACTACATTCAAAGCTCTAGATACTGAGCCGCCCAAAATCAGGGTACGACCAGGCGACCTGCCGAATTTCGCTCGAGCTGTTGCCCAATGGGCCCATCCTCCACCGAAATTGGATACAATAGACAAGGTGGAAAAATACGCTCAAGAACTATGCTCCCATCTATCCAATGCTATCAAGGCTACGGGCACTTAGGTTAAAAACGGACACGGAAAATACTCCCCATGGTGGACGCCCAAATGCAAGGCAATCCATGCCGCATATCGAGCAGAAACTATACCCCAACGCCGGGCTACCCACGCGAAATTGCTGCGAGAGGCTATTGTCTCAGCAAAGAAAGATTACGTCACAGGAAAAGTCCAGAAGATGATTACAGCCATGGATGTTTTTAAGCTGATGCGTTCGGCCAACCCTAGGCAGGTCAAAACACCACCGCCCCTCAGCCACAACGGCTCGCTCGTCTCAGACCCGGCTGAAAGAGCAACAATACTCCGAGACGCCCTTCTCGCGCGCCATGAGTCAACAGATGACCTCTCCCCATGCACAACGCCAAGCGAAAACAGGATACCCTGGAATGACGACGTCTCAGAAGACGAAGTCCGTACATGCACCATTGGATGCAAGAGGACAGCACTAGGGGCAGATGGAGTTTCAGTAGAGCTCCTCGAAGCCTGCTGGAAGACAATTGGCCGATGGGTGACGCAACTGTTTAAGGCCTGCATCCGTCTCGGCATACATCCAGCATGTTTCAAGTTGGCAGAAGTAGTCCTTTTACACAAGCCAAATCGAGACCCATCGACGGTCAAAGGCTGGAGACCGATCGCTCTCCTATCATGCCTGGGTAAGGGTCTAGAGAGGCTACTGGCAAAAAGAATGGCGCGTCTGGCAGTCACACACGAGGTAGTGGGTCATCAACAATTTGGTGCGCTCCCAAAGAGATCTGCAACAGATCTGGTCTCCTGCGTGGTACACGACATTGAAGAAGCTAGGTCGCAAGGATGGGCGGCTACTTTCATTACCTTGGATGTACAGGGAGCGTTCGATGCGGTGCTTCACAATCGGTTAATCAGAAGAATGCAGTCACAAGGATGGCCGGACTCAATTTTGCGGTGGACAACCTCTTTTCTTGCTAATCGACGAGTTCAGGTAAGGTATATAGGTGGGGTCACAACAGAAAGAGAATTGGTCTGCGGGGTCCCACAGGGGTCACCGATATCTCCACTTCTATTCCTTCTGTACATGGCAGAACCCATGCGGGATGGGAATCCGGGACGAAGGTTTAGCTACGCCGATGACGTTGGTGTTCTTGCTTTCGGCCGCACAATAGTAGATTCTGCCTCGGCCGCCCAAGAAGAGGTAAATCAACTGACCAGTTGGGCGAAAAATAACGCTATAGCCTTCGACACAGATAAGTCCGAAGTAATCCAATTCCCTGGGCGCCATCGGGAGATAGGAATAGGCATACACGTCAATAGTACCTTTATTGAACCATCAGAAAATGTTCGCTGGCTAGGAGTTTACCTGGACTCTCGGCTCAATTTTAAACACCATGTGACAAAATGGTGCGGCAAAGCTGCCAAAGCTGCCAAAGCTGCTCATCATATGCGTCGTTTTAATTCCACTTTCCGAGGTGCTGCCCCAGATGCACTGATAAGAGCGGTTGACCTATGTATCATCCCTGTCGCTACTTACGGCTCCGAGGTGTGGTGGCCAGGCCTGAAGCGCCCAACTCAACGCGGAGTCAGCACTTCACAAACGACTGGCCTCTGCAGCATGATTGACAAAGTCATCAGCACAGGATTACGGGCGGCACTTCCAGTAATGAGGACTACGCCCACAGTAGTGCTACAGCGAGAAGGAGGGATCCCGCCGGCAAGAATCATTCTCGAGGGGAATCGACTTCGCCTATCAGCAAGGCTCAAATCCCTTGACTCCGGACATCCTCTGAGAAGACGAGCTGCTGTCTGCCCTAATATTGGGACAAGAAAGTACAAGAAAAATGATCGTCAATCAGCACGACCAGAGATTCAAATGTCTCGAATCCAGCGTGCTTATCAACAACTCCCAGAAGCTGAATCCGCCGAGCCTTTACCGGCTTTGGCCTATCTCAGTAAGGTAAGCGCGAAAGAGAAAGACACGGAAATTTGTAAACGCTGGATAGAGAGTCTACCAAGCTCAGTGATCTGCGCCTACTCTGATGGGGCATCAGAAGGACACGGTCGCTCGGCGTGGGCTTTTGTCTTGAAAAGAGACGGAAAGACCATAGATAGAGATTCCGGTACCATACATGGGGGGGAGGTACTGGACGCTGAGATAGTCGGAGTAAGGAAGGCTCTAGAGGCGGCATTGCGAATAAGTGGGCTGGAATCTCGGACCCTAGGAAAAGTGGCGCAACCTATCTACGTGCTGACCGACAGTCAGCATGCAAGAACCGCTATGCTGTCCGGAGACACATCGACAAGCATTAAAGAAGTCCGAATATTTCGGACAATGACACAGGCTGCTCCCGAAAGAATCATCGTAAAATGGGTTCCAGGACACAAGGGCATTCAAGGGAACGAAGAAGCAGATGCTGCAGCTCGGAGCAAACTCCGCAGTCTCCCCCTCCGAGATGAGGAGCCGCAAAATATCAGCAGTGCATACCTCTACCGGCTTATGAATCAAAAGAGACAGACGCTGCTAGACCAATTCTGGGACGAATCATGCCCACCCAGATACCGCGAACTAGACTTGATGATGCGCCGGAAAAAGCCACCGGAACTATCACTTCCACGACGACTTCTATTTGAAGTCATCGCGGCTCGTACCGGTCACGGAAATTTCGCCGCGTACCACAGACGTTTCAACAACCCAAACGCGAACATGAAGTGTTCGTGCGGAGAGGAGACTACAGCAACGCATTTCATGCATTGCAGACTTTACACTCGTCATACCCGACGACTAAGGGGAACTACCCCATACCAACAATTTCTTAAAATTCTTCTAGGGCCCAAATGCCTCAAAGAATTTTCAACGTTTGTGCAGGAAACTGGCTGCTTCAAAAGCCAACCTGCGACCTTGTCCACAGCTCTCAGCATGGACGAAGAATAATATTTATGGTGGAAACCGTGAAAGGGAAGGAGTCAGGGTGAGGAGCGCTGATACTGGACCGTTATATTGGAATTTCATTTGTTTATTAATTTTGACTGTTAGAATTTGTTTTTGTTTTAAACCGGCTACAATTTAGGTAGTGGTTTCACGCGGTTGGAATGAGTTGGGCTGTGGTAAAGAACACAGGGATCCCTTCCGGCTCCACCGGTCTTGTACCCATAGCGGACCGGGAGCAGTAGCTTAGGACCTTAAAATTACAAACAAACAAAAAACAATACAGGTACTATGATATATCCAGTGGAATTGCTAGGGAGAAAGGGTATCAGGAACCCAATCGACTGCAGAAATGAGTGGGATGCCAGACCAGAAAGGAATTATCCACTGACTCAGAATGCTGGGTCGTACAATAGAAAATGCGAACAGACCAATCACTGGATTTGCCCGGGAAGAATGGGATTCGAGCAGACCCAAATGTTGAGTATGATTGGATCAGGAGTATAGACTCCTGCCTGAACCCTGAAATATAGTTCAGGCAAGATGTACAGTGCCTCTAGGTTCCAAAAGGTAAAACTTCAAACTGGGTCGTTGAAGGGATTAGCCCTGTAGGCGCAGTTTGGCTAGCTTGTAATAGGTTAGTATGTCTCTCTTCCTTACCCCGCTCGCCATGAAGTATGGTCCAATCGTCTTCTTCTAATAATCGCTTAGTAAAACACATTTTCAACGACATTTTTGGCTGCCTAACCTATGCAGTCACTGAAACCTCTCACCACTATCAATTCATCCTCTATTCTAGCAAACAATGTCTCTCCAAAAGTCTGCTTCAGAAACTAAAGTTCGCAAGCATCTAACTCGCGATCAACGTATTGAAATAAGAGCATTAAGAAGACATGGCTTGACACTTCAAGATATATCCGACAAACTTGGCTTCACAATAAGACAAGTACAACTTGCGTGTGCTCGAGAGACTGAGCATCCTATGTCTCGCAAAGAACCCTTACCAAAATTAAGCGCGGAACAAGTTGATGAGCTTGAGGCTTTCGTCCGGGAGTCTCCAGAAAATCGACAGATGTGCTATTTGGAACTAGCTATGGGGCCCTTCAGCCACTGGAGATGCAGTGAACGTCTAATTTCTAATGCACTCAAAAAAAGAGGTTACAGCAGATGCATTGCTCGGAAGAAGCCTCCGTTAAGCGCGGTGAACAATCAGAAAAGATTGGAGTTCGCTCAATCACATTTAGATTGGAGCGATGAACAATGGAGTCGCATATTATGGACTGATGAAACCTGGGTATCGGGTGATTGTCATATAAAACCTCGTGTCACAAGAAAAGTACATTTAAATTCTATCTAAATCTTCCTTGTATTAACAGCAGAGTTTAGCCTGATGATGAGTTTGATGAGACTTGTATTGTGGCTCGCCATACTCATGGGAACAGCTGAATGTCTTGGGGATCATCTTACGGATCATAAAAAGGCCCATTCCTAGTCTGGGAGAAGGATTGGGGATCAATGAGGTCCTCATCCTTTTGTGAAAGGATTTTGCCACTCTTGAATCAATTTCACATGGAAAATCCAGGAATTCTATACATGCACAACAACGCACCATGTCATAAAGCACACTCAACAACTAAGGCGCTATGTGAGGTTGGGATAACGCCTATGATATGGCCACTTTAATCTCCGAACCTGAACCCAATTGAGTCACTATGGAACATCTTAAAAAACCACATTTAGGTAAATAGTCCAGAGAAAAATGGGGTCAGGCTTGTGCGCTCTGCCACGTTGAAGACATTGCTACAGGTCGCACAGGAGTCTATACCTTCTGACGAGCTATCGTCACTAGTTGGCAGCATGCACGAAAGATGTTTAGCAGTGATAAAGGCAAATGGAGGGTACACAAAGTATCAGGATGGAGAAGACACACAAAACATGTATTACGCTTTCATTTCAGTTGCGAGCCATACTGAGGGCTTCGATGTAGACTTTTGTAATAAAGAGCAATAATTTTTGAAATAGATGTGCATTTTTAGAGAATATCAACTGACTTTTTTCAATTTTGAATTTCAACTGAGGACTATTGTACTTTCCCCATTGAGTTCAAAACCATCCCCATAATCTAGACTTTCACGGAATGTCATTGGATAGTACTCCTTGCTTGCATAACTAGTCGAGTAACTAGACATGGGCCTGCATGAAGACCATACCAATTAAGGCAATATGTACAGGGACATAACCCCAGTCATTTGGACAATTTTACATTTGCCACCCATAAGAGACTATATGTAACTATATTGGTCGTTTGAAAAGAATGCAGGAAGATAATATTACTAAATATATACACGTTGATTGCGATCAAACGACATCCGCATTAGTGTAGGGGTTAACATACTCCGCTTTCAGTACAGGGAGCCGGAGAGCCCCGGGTTCGATTCCCGGATGCGGAACGGATAAGACGAGACATCCTTTTTGAAGTCAGGGCGCTACAAGGCAACTTCGAATACGCTGCTGAAATAAATAGATTCTGTGGGCAGATGCATTTTAAAGCATGGTTTGCCCTAGTTATACAGTCATGTAGTACATAGAACTGGGACTTATGCAGGCATCCAAGGTGATCCGTGCGTACATGTGCACAAGATGGGTGGTCTTTCTGATTGAACCTAGATATTATTCTTATTATTATTATTGTCATTACTAATTCATTTTATTGTCCTGTCTGAGTCTATGACTATGTAGGACATGCAGAGGCTGAACCTAGATAGAGAACCTTGGTGATTCTATTGTAATACAAGATTGAGCCAATAACGTTTACAGAATCATTTAATTTTTGATCATGGTTTGGTGTTTGTTGCAGAGCTTGAGCCGATCACTTCATAGCACATCAGGCCCTTCTCCGACCTTGCCTAGACCTTGCATAAATTTTCAAAATTCTTTTGTGAGGAAAAAGACATCTCATTAATTGCCCATGGATAGCCATTCAGCTTAGCCATCACCCATGAAATTTGGCTCCCTCTCCCATCGAACTTGGTATTTGAGAAAAAAGAAGGGATAGGCAGCAGTGGATACCGCAGGCGCGCGAAACATGCTCACAAGTGAGTAATCTGAGCCATGCGAGGCCTAGATGACAGAGCCACACGAGATACCTGTATCCATTCCTTGCTCCCGCTCAGTTAAGAAAACAAATTAACTAATGCAACCATCCATCATCGAATCGGGAGCTGAGTATTTTCGGGAAGCAATTTGATGTATTCATTTCTCGTTCAAGGGCTTGGATGGTATAGTGGTACACCACTTGGGTCGTCCCACCAAATAGACTTTAGGCAGATTTTTTTTTAAATTTACATTCTATTTGATTCAATGACTATTGAATCTAGGTAGCTTAGACAACTACCCATTTGAGATAGAAGAGAACTGCTTCGATCCAAGCAAGACCCACACACTACCATCACTCGCGGCCATATCATATTTGTGGGGTGATGAAAACAAACTCAGATAATCATGGCGCTCTCACGCTCCCCTCTGCGGTGGGTATGTATGGGAGGGGTTATAGGCCGTAAGGGTAGACCTCGAGTGGTGTCTGCAATTGAAATCTGAGTTTGAGGGCTCCAAACGTCAAACCGAGTCGTCCTACTCGTACAAAATTTCTTCCGTGAAAGCCTGTAGGGCCTCGAGGCGTCATATCAGGATTATTGAATTATCGATTTATTTATACTCGTTCAAAAGAGAGGTCGGCTTTTGTCCGTGATACTCACCAATAGGAACACCAAAACTTTGGTTATCCAAGCATGCCTTCGTCAGCCATACATACGAGGACGGCGGGATCGTGTTGGAGTATTGCCAAGCTCGAACTAGCGAGACCTTGAGCCAGGTGAGATACGTGTCCAAGATATCCAGATTCTACTTATGAGCTCGAGGGGAACTATTCACAACACTTATCAGTGATGTGCTCTCCGAACCTCCAGCTCTCACTGTAGAGTCTGCAGAGCCGAGATTGAGTAGCAAAGTCCTTACTGTTGAAATTGGTGCTACTTGGCAATGAAGTGGCGCATTAATACGGAACGTAATAAGGTTCCATTATTACTAGCCACATTCATGCCGCAGGACAAACCGAAGGTCGCGAAACGATTTCGGAAAAGTCTTGGTCGAGAGCGACTGTCGTGAAGGAGCCTAGCCTAGCATCCAAAAGTCGTTACGGACGTGGGGTTGTCGGGTACATCATATATTTCAGATGTACTCTAGCTAGTAGACTCGAAACTATCGGTCGGAAGAGAAGTATTTGTTGAAGAATCGTAATCTGCTTTTCTTGAAGGTGGAAGGTTCTTTTACTGCTTTCGTGAGCTTTTTGTTTGCTCGTCGGAGGGTAACACATGTAGTGATATGATGAAGGCTTCTCTGATTACCATCGTAGCGTTTGGTGCCGCATTTTATTTCCTCCTTCCTTGCATCATTGCCGTCGTCTTGCCGGCAAAGTCGAATTCTTCACCTTCCAGTGATGCCGGTGTAATCGCTCAGTATGCTTTGCATATCTGGGATTGCCAAGAAGAATCGCATCCTTCGCAACGGCAGCTTGCTGAGCGTGGCCCAGTCGATTTTAGTTGACACATGGGCTAGGTTCCGTTCCCAGCACAATAGATCAAAAGTTTAAGTTTGGGTCTCTTCTATTCAGTCTTCTAACAACTTCCCGATTGAGTTTGAGTGGGAGGACTTTATGACTCACCAACAACCCTCCAAAATCAAAGGTAATATTCCTTTCGCTTTCAACCTTACTAACATTGTGTGCAGGACTTGGCAATTGCTCGGCCTCATTTTAGACAAGCACCTCGACCGCGACATCAATATTCTCAACTTTTTGACACATTCCAAAGACGGTGCGAACGAAGAAGCCTCACTCAGACAACGAACAATGTACGACATGGCTGGGGCACCGATGCCTCGGTTTTGAGCTCTCGATTTCGAAATTTCAGCCCTCTCAAATGGGGGTTGAGCGCAATGCAGGGGAGAATTTGGGGAAAACGATATATGATTTTCAACAGGCTGTTGGCACAGTTGGTCGAGTGCTGGATCTCAGGGATGAGGATTTGACAGTGTTCCACGGTGTGCGTTGTATAGCCTAGTGAAGATCTAGGTGGTAAGTGAAGATTATAAATGGGTCAAAGGGATGACAGGTCTTCTCTAGGAAGAGATGAATGGGCAACTAGTTGCAGTAGATGTTACACGTGGGTCTTGCTGATGAAGAACTGGGCAATGGATATGTGGTCTTCCCGAAGAAGAGATGGGAAACAAATTTATTGCAAAGGATAAGTAAAGAAGACGTCGCGTGAGGAGTAAATTTCTCTCACGCCGAACTATTATATACAAGAGTAGAAGCCTTTGCCAACCGGAATTAGTCGTAATCAATTCTTGCCAATATCTTCGCATTAATGGCTGTGTTCTTGTCCTTCTCCTCATGACTCTCTTGCATATCCTTACATGACTTTTTACACGACTAATTGTATAGGGGAAGCTATTATTAAATTGATGTCTTTAATTAACTACCCCTTCATCTTATCACGAATTAAAATTAGTATTAAAATTCTAATTACGGATCCGTGAAACTGGATGTGCTTTCTAGAAGTGGTAGGTCGGATTCCCACACGGCCTGTTTGAGGGGGGACTACGGCTGCTCGTCGTGAAAGAGTACAGGAGGAATCATTGAGGTTTTCCTACGAAGGTTTTCCCTCAGTACATGGTCTTAGGATCACGGTGAATGCGTTCTTACCTATTCGAACCGATGTAACTAGCGTGAGGCACGTATTTGGAAAAGTCAGGCACCGAATGGGCTTTGCTGGAGAATGGAGGAACTTGTATTCTAGATGTCCTCCATGCGTGTCATGTCCATTGGATGGAGGGTGTAAGCCTGGCACAATAAATATAATCATCATCATCATCGCCGTCGTCTTGATCGTTTTGATCACCTAGTGTGCTATCGGAAGCTTATCCATAAGGGAGGGAGAGATAACCTAGCTCAAAGTTGAAATGGCGTTACTCAATTTCGGCTCTGTTGACACTACATTGAGGGTTGAAGGCTAGTTGTGGACACAGCTAATAGGCGTGAGTTCTTTTCCTGCTGGGATTTATATCAAATATCTTGTTTCTTAATAGAGGATGTTTGCACCATTGTATCAGGCTTTGCTGGGGCAGAGTAGAGCCAAGTCCTCCAAACAGAAGATAACTCAAGTACTATGACTAAGAAAGCTAATAATAGTCACCGTGTATGTGTATTGATTTTCGTGTGACAATTTATCTTTTTTGGGGTTGCTGGTTCATCTTCTTTTACGCGTTTGATAATTGTTTCGTCTTTTAAGCAGGCCCGAAATAAAAGCAATCTGGTTGAAAATTGTAGCAAAAAGGCAGAGGGTGTAGCACTGTACATGGTGTCAAGCACGTAACGGTCAGCGCTACGTGCCGGGCATCATGCAGGCAGGCTAGCAACCCAATGCATCAGATCCAAATTATCATAGAATATATAGTCGTAATATATTCCTGAAACGAATGGGCAGTACATTAGCTAATTATCCTTACAAGCTTTTCACCTGAGTTCCCATTCGTAGGATGATGAAGATGACGGATGATCACAACCATTTACTTATTCTATTCAAGAAGCTAGGCCGTAACTTTCATTCACGACGAAAGACTCGTGAGGCTGCCCTCCTCCTTCACACCGATGCTAGAACTAAAGATATCGAGCTCACTGCTCGAATATTTTGAAATTGATTTCATTTAGCCCGATTTAGCGCCTCAAGGCCGATGCAGGTGTCTACGAACTCTAATGTTTATGTAGGAGGAAACCTTTATGGTGAAAACCCCCTCAACTTTTCAATTTATTTACACTTCAAAGTTGTGTTACCTTCGCGAAGTGCACTAATACTGTTATGTCCAGTGCGGATACCGTCCACTTCGTTTCTACTAGCAGGAGGTCTTCTTTCCCCTTCTCTGCTGTCTCTCCCTCATCGTGGCCTCGACTTTAAGTGTCAGTCGAAACTGCTCTAACCTTCCTTCCTTCTGGACCCATCTAGTTATCCTTGGAATATCTTTGGGATTGTTCATCATGGCCTCAAATGACTGGTTCTCTGCCTTTCTCAGTGTTAACATTTCTATCTTGATATCGACCCGTACAAACATACCATATAATAGTAACTCATAGTAATACTCAGGATTGCGATGGATAGCAGAGATTGATGGTGTTTATGGCAGTGCGGGGTCTGGTAATTAGTTTCAGGGATAGGACACATTTATATATATATCGCGCACTTGACTCCTCTTTAATATGATGAAGCTTCCGACTACATTCACAATGCCCATACCTACTCTGGGCTAATCACCCCTTACTACATCGGTCCTATCTTCTAATTAATGCCCTTTCCGCCCTTTTATCTTAAATGACAGGTCATAATATTCTTCGTCTTGCTGGCCATCATCAAGCTCAGAGTTATGGATAGATTAAATCTTTAACACTTAGTACTTCTCCACCTTTGACCCAGCTGGTGCAGGCCATGACCATGTGCTTCACATTCTGGGTCGGATATCCACATTGGCATCGTGGGTTATCTACTCCTGGAACTTTTCTTCTGTGCAGATAGGAATTGAACCCAATGTGCTCACTTAACTTCGTGACTATACTACTTGGGCCCTGTTAAGGTTTTTATCGATACTGGAAGGTGTTCCTCTTTGGCTTATTCCTGCCTTTCCCATCTTTTCATCTGTAAAGATGTTTGCTGCATTCCAGATTTTGGGATCTGCTGTTGCTTGAAAGCTAGTAACTGCTCAAGTATTAAGGTAAACATAAAAAATAAAAGATAAAAAATTGAGATTGTAGAATGTTTTGAGTTAGAATACTAAACGTGGGAAAAAGAAGACATAAACACTGCCATGGTGTGGCCTAGGTCAGAGAGGAGCCCGATGTGCTGTATATCTATGGTTCATGTAGCACTGAAAGCCAAATCAACCTAACAACCACAAATAAAGAAACTAGTCATCATATTGCGCTCTGCAACACCAGCCTACTAGTCCTAGAGTGGGAAACGAGACCAACTGGACGGTCGCAACTCCATCGAATCGCCACCGTCGGAGGGTTAACCTGGGAGAATTTGGGTTCTGGTAGAAGGAAACAAAGGTAGTCTTTCTGGTGGTACGCTTTGGCTTGACTCGCTTTCTCGAGGTAGTGTGATGAATTGGGCGAAAGGAATCTATTGGCTGAGGGCGAGACGTCGCTGGAAATGGGTGCATTGGACGGTCTGGGGCTATTTATCTCTCTATTTCACTCTATACTACTACATTCCGGTTTAGCACGACCCATTGCCCTTGGGAGGCTTTTTATAGATTGATTGGCGTTACCAAGCAACTCAGGACAAAAATCACAAAAATCACAACTATTACTTTTTAATTTGATTTCATTTAGTCCGTTCAGGTTCCCTACGGGTCCATGCAGGTAAATCTAGCTATAGTATTTACAAGTGAGAAAATCAATTCGGTAAAAACCCCCCAAAAATGTCTGTCTCCTGTTCATTGGTTTTCTGAGGTTTTCTACAGGAAGTGCGTTTACACTATTTATCCAGTGTGAATTCCGTCCTATCCTTTTCCTGATAGCGTTATCCTTTCATTGACTGCTATCTCAACCTCTTCTGCAGGCCAGGACTGTTCAAGTCAACCGTTACTAAGTATTCACTCTGTAATTCTCTTCATGTCATCCGGACTGTTCATCAAAGCTTTGAAAGACCTATCTTTTGCCTGAAGTAGCACCTCTCCTCTTTCATTAGCTCACTGAGGACAAGCCAGGACCATATGTTTCACGTTTTGTGACGGATATACACGCTGGCACATTGGATTTGCTACTCCAGGGACCTTTCTTCTATAAAGATAGGAGTTGAGGCCGATATGCTCACTTCTCATCTGTATCGCAAAACTGTTATGGGCTCTGCTCAGGTTTCTGGATATTAGAGGGTGTGTTTCTGTAGGTGATATCTTTTGGGCATGTTCTTTTGTCGGTGATTATACTTGCTGCTTTCCAACGTTCTGGGCCCGCCGACGCCTAAAGTAAAGAAAGTCACTTTTCCTTAAAAAGTTCCCATGCGCTTTCCTACTTCTGTAATGCTGCTTTCTCATCCGCTTCTTTTTTCTACGCCCCACCTTTTCGTTGCTGCAGATTTTGGTCCACTCGTTAGTATCACGGCATCAATTCTTAGCGTGGCTATTTTCGCTCAGGCTTTCAGCCTGCGATGTTGTATTAAATGCGGATAGAATCGTCTGCTTGATAGGCTGTCCTTCTGAAAGTCCGATGTGTTGAACCCTCCTTAATTGAGGTAGATTTCCGGTGGAAGGATTGAGCGTTCGTGATCAAGGACTCTACTGCTGGTGATTCTATATGCCTCTGTAATAAGCTTCAAGAATTTTCGTTGGATACTTCGCAATAGTTTTACTGTCCTGTCTGGTATTTTACCTGCTGGTCCAGCTGCAACCCATATCTAGGACACGTAGGTGAGGGCTGGTCTGACTATTGGGCTGTACAAAAGTTTTGACCTCTTGAGTTTTGCACCTCAAGTTGACTGCGTCAATCTACTTTTTGACTGTACTTGGGTGTGTGATTCTTGTTCGATATGCTTTATTTTGAAGTCTCGTTGGAGTTTAGGATCGAAGTAGATTCCGAGAACTCGGAGGGAGGAGTGTGGAGATATCAGATGTCCTTGTATGCTGACATTTGCTTCTAGGTTGTGTTGCTTCCTTACTCGTGTGAAGCGCATGAGTTGATACTTGTCTAGCGCAAACTTCACGCCGTTCTTTTCTGCCCACGCCTCGTATATCCCATGTTGTACTTTCGTTTCTTACAATTTTCTTTGATGGTACTTGACCAAATTAGTATATTTGTATCATCTATGAATCCGACAGGGGGGGTATTATGATATGAGACAACTAGGACATCGCTTGTGGCCCAAGGGCACACCATGTATCACTAGTGTACCGGCTAGGCGAGCTTGTATATAGTTTCATAGATGTATCCGCAATAAATAGACACATGTTTAGCTTTTTACTTTCTGTCCATATACCTACAGCATAATTTTGTGTGAGTCTATTTGAATTTGAATTTGAAATCTTTTACGTGACAGAAAGAACCTAACATCTATTTAGACTTGACACGGGTAGATGGGCTCTGAAAGCTCATTGCTACCTACATGACCGGCAGTGGAGCCAGAAGCGACAAAAGAAAAGAATGAAAAAAAAGAACAGTATATGTCTGAGTTACGGTGCCCTGCGCCGCATCCCTATCTTCCACACCCATCTCCTCTCGGGTCAGAAACAATCTCAGCGTGGTCACCTCCCACCCTGTTCATTCTTCGGCAGACTGTAACATCTACTTGTGGTTAAGAATTGGATGAACTTCTCCCATCCCTTCTCCCCTATTATTCCCTGGCCTCAGGTGGGCCATTTTCTCATAGCTTCTCCGGCGTAGCAAGGCAGGTCAGCACTCTGAAAAATACCAGGGCCTTTTCTCTCGGCCGCAAACGCATTTCAGATTTTCATGTTCGGGGTTGAAACGTCGATGGTAGTCGGCGTAGTCACCGTGGCCTGTTCTTGCCGCAATAAGACGATGATACGCCCATCTTGGTAAAGCTAGTTCCGGTGGTCTTTTGCAGCGCATGAATAGGTCCAGATCTTTGTATTGTTTCGGTCGATACTTCTACCACCACTCTTCCACGAGCTCTTGGCTGCGCTGCTTAACCCACCTCCCTAATGCCGCAAAGGTTAGATCTTGATCTTCTCCACTGGGCGCAGCTGAGGTTAGTGACCGGTTACTGAGAGCTCCCAAGGCTTATTTGGCCAGCTTATCGGCCCCTTCATTGCCTTGAATCCCCACATGCCCGGGTATCCAGCGTATTTCCACACGCTTATTGTGTCTCAGCGATGAAAACTTGTCCACCACTGACTGCGAGGAGTTAGATCTTCCTCTTTTGAGCGCCTGGGTGGCCGCTTGGTTGTCCAGAAGAATGCAGATCAGTAATTCTTCTCCTACCTCTATTGCAGCCTTCAAAGCTTTCATGGCACCTACAACTTCTGCGTCGAATATCTCTGCTCCAGGAAGTGGACCGGAGCCACTTGCAACTAGCTTGTCTCCTTGGTAAACTACATACCCCCAGGCTGATTTTCCGGAACCCGATGATGATCCATCAGAGAAAGCGAAGACTGTGTTAGCTGGACGGGAAGCTAACCACCGCTTTATGCTTCCAGACCTAGCTTCATTTTCTCGACTACATGGAATCGATGCTGGAGTGCCACGTGGGAAGTATAGCTTTCCGGGGCCTTCGGCTGTCGGAACTCGACGCACACTCATTTATAGGCGTGTCATGTACCGTTCTGGTTGTCTGAACAAACGATTTCTTTGTCCCGATCTAAGACCTTAGCGTCTTATTGTCTCTTTCGGATCCTCAGCCGCCCGAATAGCTAGAGGGTGCCAGGCATCCCTTCTTTGCATACGATCTGCAGACAGCAGCATCTTTTGCTGAAGAATTATCGATGCCGGGGGTATTCCCGCTTCACGATGAAGAGCGCCATTGGGAGTGGTACGCCACGCTGGGAGTGCTGCTCTGATAGCTTTCATTATCGTTTTTCCCAGTAGAGATATATGCCAGCCTAATCCAGTGCCGACTTCTTTATCTCGCAGTGTGGTTATTCGAGTGAGACCTGACCACCACACTTCTGCCCCATATAGAGCTGTGGTCAGAACGCATGCATGTACCGCACAAATCAGAGGTCCGGGTGCTGCACCACGTTGAACTCCGTTTATATGTAGTAAGAAATGGACTAGACGATTAGCTTTTCCAGTCCATTCCTGTACATGTTGCTTGGAGTTTAGCTGGGTATCAAGCCAGACTCCTAGCCACCAGATATGAGGTGACGCTTCGATCCGGCGATCTTTCACCAAGGAAAGATCAGCCGCGTTTATTTTCCTTCTAGGCCCTCCTTCAGTCACTAGAAGTTCTAACTTTGCTGGGTCAAAATCGATCCTGTGTTCTCTTGCGAGAAGGATAAGGCTGTCGAGGTCGTCTTGAGCTGCGGAGATAGCATCCGCCGCGGTGTTACCAATTCTGACAATAGCTACATCGTCAGAATAACCAAACCTGCTCGTTAGACCATGATCCTCAAAAAGCACAGCGATGTTGAGCATGAAGAGAAGTGGCGATAGTGGCGAGCTCTGAGGTACTCCATATTCCAGTATCTTCTCTTCTGTGATTCCACCGCGGTATTTGACCTGAACCTCTCGTTGGCAAAGAAATTTCTGAATAAACCGGCACAGGGATCGTGGCCAGCCTTGTTCTCGAAGGCCTTGGAGCAGTCGGTTGTGAAGTACTGCATCAAATGCACCTTGAATGTCGAGTGTGACCATAGCCGCTCACTTGCCACTTCTCACGGCCGCCTCAGCATCATGGATTACACAAGATGCAAGGTCGACTGCAGATCGTCCTGGTACGAAGCCGAATAGTTGTGTGGAAACTCAAGGGACAAAAGACGATTGGCGAGTGGTCAAAAGCTAGCGTGGACTCAAATCATAAGATTCTAAACTAAAGAGAAAAGTACCTAGGAGGATATGAATCTGTATATATTGACATAAGAGTTCAACTGTCGAAATAGAGTTGCCAACACGAAACCTCCTGTCCCTCATTGCCTGCAACCCAAGGGTTTCGCATGAAAACCAATATCCATGACAAACCTTTCGTATCGTGATTTGTCACACACAAGACTCGTGTGTGTGAAACTAGTCGTTGGAATTCCTGGATTGACCCTGTGTCGGCTTACCAACTATTGAACCGACGGCCACGTGGCCACTGAAATTTCGGGGCGTCACAAGTTGTGGGTGAACAACTTGGTGACTTATTGTCAGCCATGCCATTCTCTTACTAACTAGACGCTCGAGTCCTTTGCCTAAACTCGACAATAGCGAGATTGGTCGCCAACCCTTGGCAGTTGACAGATTTCTACCCGGCTTTGGAAGAAGCACAACTTCTTCCACCCTGAAGGCCGTGGGAAAGTAGCCGGTTTTCAGACAGGCCTGGTAAAGATCTTTCACGAGAGGTCCTAGATGGGACCAACAGGCTTTCAGTAACCGTACCGTTATCTTGTCCGCTCCCGGTGCCGTGTCGTTGACAGAGACAGTGGCGCTTGTCACATCGTCCAGTTATAATTCCGTATCCCATGGAATACGCTCCTCCTGTCCATTCTCCCAGATAGAGATGTCGTTCTCGCCGCTAAACCTAGCCAAGAGAATGTCTCGTAGCGCACTAGCTCGCTCTCGCGGGTCAGATAGCCACCGGTTTTCGTCAATCTGCAGGGGAGGGGGCTCGGCGGCTGGTCGAGGCTTAGCCCATCTCATGAGCTTGAATACCTGTGCGTCAGTAGTCACTGCCTCTACTTGCCTCTTCCAGTACTCTCGCTTGGCTTTTCGTACCACGGCTCTAAAGCTCTTGCAGCCCTCTTTCGCGAGGTCAGGGTTGTCTCTCGCTGCCTTGTACTCTTGCCATTCTGTGCGACATTCATCGGTCCACCATGGCCCAGTTCTTCCGCTTTCGATGGCTGGGACTTTCCCTGCAATCTTGAGCGCATCTCCAAGTGCTTGTAGGAGATCATTTGTGAAGTTTTCGATGTTGACCACACTGTCGAGAGGGCCAGATTTGGTCCATTGGCTAACGCATCGGCTAAATTCCTTCAAGTTGGCGTCGCTGACACGAATGTTCTTTACAATTCCAGAGAGATCTGACACTGTAGGGTTAAGCACGGTACCTTCGATGGTCGAGTGATCTGAGGTACAGTGGTAGCGGTTGGACACTGATGCTATAGCGGCCGTGTTGCTCCACGTTAGATCTAGGACGTTCCCATCCCTGTGCGTTGGCTCTCCAACAATGCTGACTAGGTCCATGTCGTGGGCTGTTGTCCATTCCATAATCTGGTTACTATTGCCGTACTGATTTGTTGCTAGCGGTTGACAATGCTGTGATACAGAATTGAAATCGCCTCCAACAACCACTAGACCTCTAATTTCCCACCGGAGTAGGGGCTCCAAGGTTCCACTAGTGTCTGGGGCACGGTATACGCTGACAAAGGTTAGGCTACCCATCTTTACAAAACAGTAGTCAGATGTCGGGCCTGACAACGGTGGAAATAGTTGAGTCGCATGACTACCTTTGCGCGTGAAAGTAATTGCGCGGGGCCGGATGTCTGTTCCTCCGAATGGTATATGGCTATTATAGCCAGGGTGACTTTTTGTTATAAAACCCCTCTATTTCTTTCTTGTCCATAGTTCCTGTACCATGACTACATGTGCACCGGCATCCTATGCTTGCTGCAATGCTATATCCGTATTTTCCCCACACCTTCCGACATTCACTTGGTAAAAGTGGACGGTGTTGTACTTGTCTTTTGGTGCTTTTGTTGAGGGGTTTCCTAACATTAACACGGCATTGTTGAGTCCTGGGCAATGACGGTTTCAACCGCCTCACCCTTCCTTTCTGAGTACGCTAGAGCAGCGTGATAATCACGATGTCTGCGTTCTCTGATGATGTGAAGTTCTGCCGGGGTACGGGGGAAGAATTATCCCGTTTTGTCGTCTTGGCCGGGCCATACAGCTGCCCTCATTTGAGTGGTGAGGTCCCGCGCAATTAGAGCACTTTGACACCTTTGCCCGGCACTCTGATGTCTCATGGGCTCCCCCACATCTCCCACATCGTTGGCTTCGGGTACAGGAACGCGTTGTGTGGAATCCCCAGCAACGTTGGCATTGCTCGATTGGTCTTCGGCGCGAGAAGGGAATTGCTGGTCCGCTCTCGTCAAAGAGACGAAACTTTGTGTTTGCTGGTTTTTGTTGGAAATGAAAAATCCAGCTTGTTGAGTAATGCCCAAGTTTTGTTTCTGTGGGCCTTACCTGGATTGGTGTGGCGCCGCATACAGCCTGGCACTCGTTCTTCACCATATCGTTGGTGACTGGGATGCTGCCTTCAAGCGTCATGATGTACAATAGCACATGAGGTACGATCAATGATGTCCATTTGGACGCTTCCTCAATCACGGTGTTGTCTTCCTGTAGGGAAGGTGCAATCCTCATGATTGTATCTCTCAATGCATCTGATGCGCATTCGAGAGCGATCCCCGACGTGACTGGGTACATGGAGGTGATAGCTGAGGCTGCTATCCCAGCCTTGTCGGTTATTATTTTCTTGATCGTAACTGGCGAGAGCTTGTGCCAGTGGTGATCTCTCCCCAATCGAAGAAACAGGCGTTTGTCCTCTTTTTGGGTTGTCTGTGGTTTCGGGTGGCTTGATGGAGCAGGCCTTCGCGGAACTTGCACATTTGGTGGTGTCGGTAACTTGGTCGCTTTGTGGGCTACTGTTACCCAGGGCGAGCTGGTGTCTTGAGGCTTTGGGGGTAGAGCGTGGCTGTGATCCTCAACAGCTGTATTTTTCCTAGGAGCGACTGGTTTTGGAGTGCTTCCCATGGTGGGGGGCTTCTTACTTGGAAAGTTAGATGCTTCTGCCTGATCTACTGCGAAGGCAGTGATAACAGGCGTGATGTATCCCAGCAGAGTCGCGACAATTGCTGCTGCTTGTTTCTCTCCTTTGCTCTTAGCCCAGGTGTCGATTAGTTATAGAAATTCCTGGGCCATATCCAGTCTTTCTTTCCGTTGTTGTTCTACTTTTTGCATTGTATTTACAATGCCAAGCAGGCTTGGGTGAAGTTGCCCTCCTGGATTGGAGGGCGTTGTCGATGACGATGCAACAGCTGGGGCCATTGCACCGATTGAAGATTCTTGTAAATAAGGGTAATTGGTAATGCGATGTGGGATGAAAATGTGACAATCACTAAAATATATCAAAGAGATGCTTGTGTATCAGTCTTTTCATTGTTACCCACTAAATATAACATCATCCACTCCTCGTCACTCCGCAATATGACTTCCGCATAGCTAAAAACCTTAAAAATGTGAAGGAATTTGTAGTATCGGTAAGAGCATGCTAACGAAGAATAGAAAGAGAATTGGCGATAGAGATGAGCCGTGAGGTATTCCTGTGCCGGTAGGGACTTGATTTCCTTTGTACGTACCGAGGACTACCGAGGTGGATCTCTCTTCTAGGAATGATTAAATAAATCCACTGATCCATCCTGGAATACATTTCACTCTTAGGGTTATGGATTAGTCTTTCGTGGGAGAGTTATCAAATGCCCCTGATATATCGAGACCGAGACTACTATTACTACTAGTTCTATCATTGTGCTAAAAATATCTGTTGGTACAATACGATATACGCACGTAAACAAAAGGCAATAAAATATATTCAATACAGTGATACAATGACATTCACATATAATTTTTCTATCTGTACGTTCTAATCATCTTGGTATCATGTAAGTATGCCAAGAGAATATTACGTAATCTGCACTACAGTTACAACAGGTTCATTCATTTCGTTTTGTTTAACCAGAGTGCACATGACTACTGTCTCAACACTGTCCGTACATCCAGCAGAGAACTTGTGTGCGTACGGCTAACTAAAACAGCCCAAGGTCTGTGCAATGGTTTATAAACGTATAGTTGTAAAGGTAAGAGCTTACGGAGGTTAATTGGCAGAAGGTCTACGGATGATTATCTATGAATCAATGTGAACTGCTGGTATATTTGATGTTCAGAACTATGAGGATTTAGGAGGTAGAAAGCGCTAAGTATATACACATCTGAGGTAGCTAGACTCTCGCCTTATTTACCCAAAACAGTACCACGGAATATTCTAGTCTCCTCCATCTGGTAGTATAATCTAGAGATACTTTTTATACAGTGCTCCATTGTTCCTCTACTCATCATGGAGCCACCTGGAAAGTTCTTCCTTCACTCTCAGTGATCATTACCCTTGTGCATCGTAATCCTAGCCATCACCAGCACGACACGTATCTAGCCCTTTATTTCTGAGGAGTTGCGGATGAGCATATACATGCTTTAAGGAAAACGTCTTTGATGAGGAAAACCTGCGGTTTGCTACGTTAGCAAGCTCTGATGCGAGGGTTTTCTCACTAATTCTCCTGAAATATACATGTAATGTGAACAAATACGACTTTTTTAAGGATAAATTGTCCATTTAATGTAGATTCCAAAACTGCTTCTGTGTCAGAATTTAGAATAATTGGGGCTATCAAGTGGGCCACGTTGCTGATATACACGTGACTGCAAATTCTGTACTTAGTTTCACTTCGGTAGTTACTTGAATCAATGCGCTCTACAACTTCAATGACTGAGGGGTCATTATTTCCTTAATATTCTTAGTTATTAGCTCAGGATGGACTGTAATATATACATATAATAATTTTTAATTTCAGTTACACGCCCCGGCTTGATGATGAAATTGTCCACTTGGATTTTTAGACAAGATTTACTGTTGATTTCTTTCTTTTTGTGGTTTGCACTAGACTAGATGGTAGATGTTGGAATACTCGGGTGTGATTTACATCACACACTTTATCACCCTCTTACCACTGCTTCAAACTCCCTCTAGCTCAGCGGTAGGATTTGTAGATGACACTAGTATACTGACGTGGTCAAGCTCTACTGAAGAAAACTGCCAAATGTTAGAGGAAAAGCACAGCATATGCGAGGAGTGGGCAGAGAAACACGGAGTAAAATTTGCACCGGTAAAGTACCAATTGATACATTTCACACGAGCAAGGAATAGACACAACCTAAAAGCCACCGTGGGGATACAAGGGCACCTAACTTCACCGCAGTCCTTTCTTCAAGTTCTCGGAATCTTCTTCGACCCCAAACTACAGTGGGGGGCCCAGATAAAGAATATCCAGCAAAAATCGTGCACTTAAGGGCAATCAATTGGTAGATTGACACAATCAACTTGGGGAGCGACATTTGTGAAGTCTAAGCTGCTATACAGCTTGATAGTGAGACCGGCCCTTACGTATGGGTCCTCGACAGGGGCCTGTTGTGACTAGGTTATGAGCAGATATAGAATAGTGTATAAGCTAGGGATAACGGCGGATGAGCAGAAAGAGATAATCGGACACTGAGAATGTTAGACCAGTTGAAAGATAATAATTCATTGACAGTCTATGTCCCATAGACAGGACTGATAAATATGTGCATTATCTACACCCATAACAAAGCCCATTGTCACGTAACCGGAGTAACATACTCTACACTGCGTTGTACTAGTAACACTCAGTTCTAAGCGCTGATCGTATTAAGTCGTGCTGGGACTATTTCATCCCTGTATCGCATACTAGCACATGTACTTCGGACATGGGTGCACTCATACCAACTACGACAGTTACATCACAATAGGGCCGAGGCCGGGCCAACAGGAAAGATACCTGAAAGAATAGTGAAACCCCTCAGAAGTATTCAAAGAAAATGCTTAAAGCTTGTTGCAGGTGCCTAAAATTCTACAAGCAGCAGAGTGCTAGACCACGAATCGTTCGTCCTCCCTATAGAGATATACCTGAAACAAAGGGGGGTCCAGCACGCCGGACTATCAGATAAACTCCCAGTGTAATAGACAATCCGATCGACATGTAAGAGGATAAAGCTGCCCGCAAATGGGAGAGAAACCCCACATGCGTTGAACAAGAGTAAAGATATCGCCGAGTGGACAAGAACTTGCGGAAGGGAAAAGGATAAGAGAAGGCAGAAAGAAGCTGGAAAGATAGCGGCCTTTCAGGAGTGGAAAGATTCATGGACAACCCAGATCAGGAAACACCGCCCTGGCCGACCAGCATCAGCCAATCCAGAACATTGGAAAGCGGCAAATATATTTACTGGTAAACAAACAGGCAGCGTCAAAATGAACTTCAAAGATACACCCTTAAGAATCCACCGTAGCCTGACCAGGGCCCAAAGCAGTGTCGCCATTCAGCTAAGGAGCGAGCATATCGGACTCAATTCTTACCTGAGCAGAAGAAAAGCACCCGGAATAGAAAAGCCAAGCTGTCAATGTGGATATCCGTCGCAAAACGTCAAGCATATGGTGTTGGCGTGTCCGCAGTGGGCAAATGGAAGAGGCGACTATCCCTGACAAGCTAAAGACAGGTCATTTGAAGCAATGATGAACAGCCCAGAAGATGTTGCTAGAATCACACAGTGGATACTAAACAAAGGGTGGATAAAACAGTTTCGACTGGCAGGAGAAGTCGAGGTAGCAATGTCGGATAAAGTAAATAGATCTGGAAGGGGAGAGGACGGAATCCACACGGGCTGAACAGTATACAATGCACTTCCTGAAGGTAAACCAAATATATTGATAGGAACATAAAAATACAGCATCAGGGGGTTTTCACCAAATTGGTTTCCTCCTTTGAAAATAATGCAGGTAGTCACCTGCATGGACTCATAGGGTGCCTGATCGGGTTAATTGAAACCAGATTCAAATTCAAATCACACACTTTATGTAACAGTTTTATTTGTTGGAATTCAGAATAATTGGGGCTATCAAGTGGGCCACGTTGCTGATATACACGTGACTGCAAATTCTGTGCTTAGTTTCACTGTGGAAATTACTTGGATCAATGCGCTCTACAACTTCAATGACTGAGGGGTCATTATTTCCTTAATAGTATTATTTGGTGGTTAACATGTATTTTCATTCTTCTCTTTTTAGCCATAGAAAATGATATTTTACACTTTATATATATATACTATTCTCAGTATCCATCGGCTCATTGGTCTAGTGGTATGATTGTTGCTTCGGGTATAGCCCAGTTTCTTCAGAAACTAAACGCTCAATGTGACAGGCCTCGGGTTCGAATCCCGAATGAGCCCTAGATTAAGTCTTTTTTTGGTCTATTCATGGTCCACTACAAACCTCCGGCTCTCCCTGTAGAGTCTGCAGAGCCGAGATTGTGTAAAAAAGTCCTCACTTCAACGAGAATTCCCATTAACTTTCGCCGTCTGTTTCGTCTTCATCCCTCTACACATCCCCCTATCACCATTATCATGAAGCTCACCACCATGTGGGTTTCGATCGATCACAATTGAAACAGGATGGTGACAAAAATAACTCGTGGCTCTACTACAGCTAGTTTCGCAGAATGCAATAGTTAAGCTTGAGTTCTAATAAATTTGTCTATATCATCTCCTAACTCCCAACTCCGAAATCTACACTTTGTGCGTAGCTTACTAATTATAGGCTAACCGCATTTAGTAGTATATATTACATAACGTAGCCTGCTACGTTTAGGATCCACAACCATCAGCTCAGGTGATAGGGTCGGAGCCCTACTCATCACCAACCCTTGGTCATGGAGGAGAAGCATCCCGACGAGCTTCCCGAGTGCGCCCAGCACCCGATACGGCGATGGTAGATTGGAACAGGTTGGCTCCTAATGTTACAGCAAAGAGAGATATAGATGGATATGCGCACCTCATGTGGTCCCGGTGTCTAGGCCTCGCCTGGCTGGGGCTGCAGGTTTTTTGAGACCTTTTCCCGCACACGCAGTTTCCATAACTATCTTTCTTTTTTTTTGGGTAGAAGGTTTCGTAGAAAAGGTGGCTGAATTCCACTGGAAAAAATTGAGCTGAATGGCTATTTATCACGGGCAATATATCAATGATCTTTCAAGTAACATGAGAGGAAAGGAGCACTGTACAAGGTGTGGCCTGGGTCCGAGAGGAGCTGTCAGGGGATGAATGATCGTGGTCATAAACCGTATGATAAAAAGATCAACTATAGATCTAAGAAGAGGTTCAAGGTGGAGGAGCTATATACAGCTTGCTTTAGAGGAGAAACATGAGTCCGAGCGCTTTTGCTAGTGATCTACACCTTGGTCTTATTCCATGTTCCAGCTGCCAAATACAAATGATCGCCATTTGGAATAACTCGACTCCGCTCCAATGCTATTGTTTCGTTCCCTCACAGGAGCCCCAATGTGCTAGAGAATCTCAGACTCAAGCAGTACAGTAAACATACCTCTCTCTCTTAACGCAATTCCTAAACTAGTAAATCATTACTCATCAACAAAATTAGTCCTCATTTCTAAGATAATACATGAAGGATCATCAAGTTATTATTTCATTCGACGGTTAAATATATCAAAGTTTGAGAGTATTGAAAAAGGATAGACTCGGCAATCTTGACATATGAGCCCTTCATGTCACGTTGGTCCCCGATACGGTTTTGTTAACTATTTAGGGGCTGGAACATTTGATGAGCTAGCATTTTGGGTTATCAAGGGATACATAAGCAGCTACATGGTGTGGGCACAAATAATTTGCAGGTTAATTTCCATGCCTAGATGGCGCTACAACAGTTTCGATCATGACTGCACGGCAGACCTCGACATCCCAACCTTAGAATCCCCTGGGTTCTAAGCTTTCCAGAATGGGCTATCGCCTTCAGCAAGTGGGTCCACAAGACTAATTTTTTCGAAGAGATCCATTCTCGCTCCATACTACCTATTTAGCGGGACTCAAACACGTACTAGTAGCTCTGTCTGTACCGGTGGTAGATTATTTCTCCTCTCTAGCATGTAGATTTATATTTTAATTCTGTCTGCAGTACAGTGAACAGAAGACCCAAAGGAAGGGTACTTTTGGTGTATGTTTAGTTTGGGGTACCTGATAGAAGGGCCAGGGCCCAGCTAGTTTATGCCGAGATCTTAGGAGCGTCGGCATGTCGGGTAGTTTTTCTAGACTGAGCTAACCGGCATGTGGCCTTGGGAAACGTGTTGCGCGCTGGCACGACGTAAAATAATAAACAAACAAACAAGCTCTATAGTTTAAGTTGCTTGGGATCTGTGTCGCTAATCTTTGTACATGAAGCACACAATCACCATTCTTTTGGCAGTAATATGAGCTTGACTCCCTTATAGTAAATTCTTTCATTGAGACGCATTGGGAGCTCAATTCGTCCACGTATAAGGCTTACAATCCAATTCATCTCCACGGGTTGTGTGTTGCGGTCGTAAAGAAGTCGATGGGCCATCTTTCGAGCATCACCGAGGCATGGTGAAAATAATCGCGAAATCAGATCGATTGTATGCTGTACAATGTTATCCTATTGATAAAAGCTCAAATCCTGGCTGTAGCTGTAATTTTGTTGTCCTGTCTTAGTCTATGACTATGTGAGATATGCAGGTCCTCTCTACCTACAGGCCTAGGATACCTATACCAGTAGTATATCCCCTCCTATACCTCCCATACAGATCCCACCAAACAGTACCACTCCTTACAAGTCCTTGTTCGTTCATTTATTGAAGGAGATATTTGCCCATCATCAACTCCACTCTCTAGCCAACGAAACGATGGCCATTTGCGGGTGTGTGGCAGCCGGGAGAAATCGCAAAGGAATCACTGGGTGTGGGCCTCTTCTAATACTGATATTAGGGCTGAATCCGAAGATATAGTGATCCTTCTGAAGCGTTCGGAGAGGCCGGCCAGCTAGGTTCTGTAAACTTGTGTGTACCTCGGAAAATTCACCCCTACCTTTCTAGCCTCCTTCCAACTACTTCCCGAAGGTCGTGCAGAAATGCCAGAAAGTCTTGACAGAGCGTGATTGCTGTATGATAGCTTGGCCCAACTTCTTTTGTACCGTCCAGGGCTCTGGGAAGTGCCGTTTACTCATCGAAAATAGAAGCCCTCCTAGCTTATTGGCCGAAACCTTGGTATTGGCGCCCACAAACATTCCAAAGTCGAAAAGATGTCGAAAATATCGGTTACAACATTCCTCCAACAAGTCTCTTCCTTATCTCAAATTACGTCCCAGTTTATTGTAATAACGAGGTTATAAGAAGTCTAATAATTGTCGCAATAGATGTAACAGTCAACTTGGGTGGATATAGGAAAGCGCTTTAAGTCTAACGTGAAAAAGGCGGATATGTATTATAGATGTGCTATATTGATGACTATTGATAATACGAGTGGAATGGGTTAATCATGTGCAAAGGTCTACCAGCGAGTATTTATACACAAAGACGGTACACAAAATATACCATCGATAGCAATAACTCCCAGCCATTCAATAATTATATCATTAGATATACCTGCGTCATACTGTCATATAATCATGTATGGCTGATATACCAGTGTTGTCATTGCTGTGTGCCGAGGACGTACTTTTGACACAGGTCGCTTCTCCTGTCGGTTAAATTTGCTTAATACTAGCCATTTAAAGTTGTGTGGTCTATAACTGGGCCTGATCACAACACAGTGACCTCTCTACTCAAGAGATTTAACCCTATAAAATCAATAGTTCCCCACAGACAGAGACTCGAGCTTTGTAGATTATGACTTCATTTCCTCCTCGCTGGTATACATAGCATCGTAATGTTGTAGTTGGAGATGGCCGGTTTTTGATGTGGCAAATGCCCGATTGCAATTGGAGTAACGCCATTATCGGTATTTGAAGCGAGGTAGTGTAGTAAGATTGAGGTGGAGAACTCGCGTGAGAATGATAGCTTAAACACTTGTCGAGATGTCGTCGATTTTAGATTTGCTTGAGGTTGCTTTCGACTTCGATTCGGAGGCGATTCTTTTTGGCTATCCCAGATATGCAGAGCTTACTCAATGATCACACCGGCACCACTGGAAGTTGAAGAATTCGTCTTTGACAGCAAGCACAACTGCGAAGTTGTGGCGGCTTTTTCTTCATCCCAAGTCAACCCTCATCCGTGAATATCTCTTCAGGACAACGTCTCAAAAGCCCTGAGTTATCCAGATATACCTCTGTTGGTATGATAGGGTCAGTCTCTGTGATATCACAGGTAATGAGAATGGGTTTGCTACAGCAGAAGTGGTGGCTGATAATGATGTTTATCTCTACCTTATTTGACGCCGCCGAAGCATCAATACTATGTGCGTTCACTTGTATGCCTGAGTCATACCACATATTTCAGGCCGACAGTAGCAAGTGCTTCGACAGGCTCCCTTGACCATGGAATTTTCTCCGGGAGAGATGTGGTCTGGGGCATCGCCCTCCCAAGTGTAGTATGTGCTCAGGCTATTCAAAACATACCGAAGAACTCCACCAAGAGGCAGACCACGGCGCCTTCAACCGTCAGTACTCCATTATTGTACCCGATTTATCTGTATGTAATCCATCCATCCAATAAGGCCTACATACTTTCCAAGGTCTAACATATAGTCAATAGAAATCCACATGGTTAACTGCCTGTTACCTTTGCCTAGGCACCCGCATACATTCCAAAGTCGGAATTTCCCCAAAAATATAACCCCCAACATGCTCATCGAAAATCTCATATTTCTTGTGCTCCGCTCCTAGCCACCCATGTACCTTGAGTTTTATAGCCGCCTTAGAGCGATAACCCCACACAATCAAAGTTCCAAGCTCTGTAAATTATGACTTAGTATTCTCCCGACAAGTATACCTAGCTTTGTAATTTTGTAATGACAGATGGCCGGTGATTTATGAGGTAAGCTCCCGTTTAAAAATATAGCTTTTACTCAGTCGGTCGTCGA
Source organism: Blumeria graminis f. sp. triticale (assembly GCA_905067625.1). Classification (NCBI taxonomy): domain Eukaryota; kingdom Fungi; phylum Ascomycota; class Leotiomycetes; order Helotiales; family Erysiphaceae; genus Blumeria; species Blumeria graminis. Next base: position 11,494,662 of record LR898468.1, on the reverse strand, counting down.
GGTGTGATGGTTTGTAGTAGGATTGAGTTGGAGGAATCGTGTCAGAATGATGGGACCGTCATTAACGATAAGTCCTAGATTTTAGATTGCTTATGTTTGCTTTCATCTTTGATTTGGATGCAAGTCTTCTTGGCTATGCTAGATATGCGGATCATGCTGAGCGTTTACTCTAGCACCGCTCGAAGGTGAGGAATTCGTCTTTTCCGGCTAAAGCTGGCTTCGTGTGAAGAATATTTTGCATGATTGAAAAACAGAAAAATTGAAGGTGAATTTTGAAACGCTGACTCGACGCCATGTACCCAACCAGCTTTCTCATGACAATTAGCCTCTAGTATATGTTATCTGGAAGACTTTGGTCATGGCAACATCTCATCAAGCTTAGGAATCGAAAGAGATCCCTCTGTCCCTTTCTCTCAACGATTTCCATCCATATAGTACTCTTTCCAGTGTGGAGACTAGCTATTTTCGAACTTATATCCGAAATTCCGAGAAATTCCAGTCCAGGTAAAGGGGAGATGGTGAGGTAATTATTTTTGAGCCTTAGTCAAAATGAGGATTGAAATTAGCACAGGGTGCACATAGTAGCAATCTGCGTAGAAGAAACAATCTTGATGCTAAAAATAGACGTACCTTAAAGCCAGATGTTCACAAACCTTGTCAAGATGGCATAGTTGTAACATTGGCACACCGTCTAGAATGTTTTACCATGTCATGTCTTCATAATTCAAGTACTTGTTTGATCCTTGTGGGTAGAATCATTTAATCGATCCTCTCAATACGTAGCGTTGATTCGTACGATGGGTTGGAATCGTCCATTGGCACCATTCTGTCTGCCTGCAGTTGTGACAGTAAACAGTTTTGCGCACACGAACCACACGTGCGCGAATGCTATACCAAAAATCCTTTATCACAGATTGCCGGTTTAAGTAAACAGATAAATGTTCACATTTCGTATCACATTTATTTCAAGGGTATTCTAATCTTACCTCGATGGTAAGAGGTTTTACAGCTTCCCTTTACTGGATGTACATGTACAAGGATTACCCATCTTGTATCAGTAAACATGTCTCATCGTGGTCTTTGTTATTTAATCTAACAGCGTAAATGTCTCTGACACAAACTTTTCTTACAAAGGAAATACATTGTCATGTATCACGAGAGGATGGTGTGGACAAAACGTAAGACATCACCGAAATCTAATTACTACTTTCATGCTCAACGCTTCAACCCTATAGATATTAAAATCGGAGCAACGGATACAGAGGAGGATTAATTGAGCAAATGAGTTATTATTTGCTTCCAACTCCACTGACAAGCTGACAGAATAGGTGTATGACTATATCTGATGGAATTTGAGTTCAAGTTTTGTAATTTGGTTCGTGGTCTTAAATGAGCCAGTCAGTTCAAGGCCTCGCGGAACCCCAAACTTGGACCACCGTAGACCACAAGGCGTTCCGTAGTGGTGTTATCTTTTAAACCGAGTTTACTCGGCACTTATGAGGTAGAAGTGTATAAGTTATTTCATACGCTCAATTCACGTGAATAACATCTCAAGAGCAAAGGGCGCAAAAAGGCACTTTGTTTTAGGTTAGACTCACCACGCAGTAGTTAATGTATCCTTTTATTGGGGCATAACAAGTTTTTGTAGCATATTAGATTTATAAAACCACAAGTATATTCATTTGTTATCTTTGTGTATCTAGGCCTTACTACTTTATTCCTCTTTTGTTACAAATATTAAACATTTAGTAAAACTGAGTGAAATACCAAGTCTAATTATAAGCCTTAAAACTTCCGACCTGTTTTCAAAATTTGCCAAAAGTCCGCGTTGGCTGAGGTGGAAACGATGAATATATAGTTCAGGCCCGCTACAAAACTACGTGTTCTGTGCTTTACGTCAGCAATACTAGCAGCATCCTACAGACTTGTTCAAGCTGATACTAGGTTAAAGAAGTGATTTTGATAGAAGTCGGCGTGCCTAATTGAATAGCTCATTCTGACTGAGCACGATGGACATAACGAGAATTCACAAGTATCATAGTGCTGATTGATATACATTGGTTCAAAAAGCTATAACTTTCTAGACATCCTAGTGATAGTTTTCGAGAAACTTACACTGGCTGGTTGCTCTTTTCTTCCTGAAATCTGCTTTCCTGGGCGACCCATGACAAGAGAAGCTTCATAAAGATTATCAAACTCATCGTCATCATGATCATCGTTTTCATTGTCTGAGTCAGGCTTTTTTTCCAAGTGTTTACTCGACACTGGACGAGATATCTTCTCGGGTTGCTTTTTCTGTCCAAGAGTGAGAGGATTAGAAAACGATTTTGAAGCTAGTACTCTTCGTCGGAGTTCAGCCATTTCTTCTTCATCGTCGGAGGATGTATCTTTATCCAGCTGTACTTCTTCCGATTTGCTTCCGTAGCTATCTTGGTAATTAGGAGCTGCTTTAACTTTTTCCTGACCCAAGAATATTCCATCAATCTCATCTTTATCGTTATCATCGTCATCGTCATCATCCTTATCTTCATCATAATCTTCATCAGAGCTGAACGCTGCTCTATGATTTAAGTTTCCACCTTCCCACATATCTTTGAGTTCATCACCCTCTCTTTGTTCTGTATATTCTTTTTCAAGTTTTGACATCCATGCCTTTTCGGCATTCTTAATGCCTATCTCATCAGTGCAAGCCGCGTACCGTTTTAAAATCGAAGCGTTGATCTCTAGGAACGCTTTGCCGTATGGGAAATGGCCCAGTATCTCTTCAGCCCATTCAGTATGTCCACAAATATAGAATGCAGCTCCTAGGGCTTCTGCGCAGTTTAAGTGCCAGGGTTTCCCATAGTTTACGTTGTTGGCCGCTACTAAATATGGTAACAGTCGTTCATTTTTTCCACCAATCTTTGTCCAAGGTACCTCTGTAGTTCGAGCCCAGGAGCATTCGACGACAGCAACACCAAATTGTTCAATAATCTGTCGATCAGCTGGTGAAATGAGATTTTTAGCATTCGGGCTAACGACAATTCCAGCATGCTTCTGTCCAATGCGAAGATCACTCATTAAGCCTAACCTCATAAGTTTCTTTCCAGAGCATCGTTTAGGATCGCAGTGTCCAAGGTCCCAACAAGCAGCCTTGAATGAGGTGTGGGAAGGGCCTTTGCCGTCGCAAACAACCCCTGTTCTGGGAGCATTGTTATTGTTCTTCCTGCCGGGCTTGGATGAGAATCCGTTTTTCTTGTGGCGTACCATACCTTGTGATGAGTCAAGGGCACCGCGTATTTTCTGGTACGTGGGGTTGACAGCGATGGTTTGATGACTCTTACAGGTTTCATGAGGCAAGGAAAGATTGAATCTCTTCGCACCCCCGCCAGACATTTTGGACACACCATCACAACTTACACAACCTGTACGGCACTTTCACATCAACTGCCACTCCGAATCCATCGGGAATTATATCATTGGAAATAGTAAGTATCAAGCCTCCATATGGAGGCAACATCCGCGCGGATGGCAACTCGCGATCGATTTGGCGCTACAGCCGATATAGGATCTTCAACACTGCAGCGCTACATTAAACAGGCGTGTAGTCCCGAAAACTATGAGCCAAACTTGGCTTTGAGCCTTGAGATCTCAGATTTAATAAATTCAAAAAAGGGAAATGCGCCCCGAGAGGCGGCGATGTCTATTGTGAACTATATTAATCACCGTAATCCGAACGTCTCATTACTAGCGCTTAATCTACTCGATATCTGCGTAAAGAATTGCGGATATCCTTTTCAACTTCAAATCAGTATGAAAGAATTCCTAAACGAGCTTGTTAGAAGATTCCCCGAACGGCCGCCAATTCGACCTACAAGAGTACAGTTGAAGATTTTAGAAGCTATTGAAGAATGGAGGGGCACAATATGTCAGACCTCAAGGTATAAAGATGACTTGGGGTATATTCGAGACATGCATAGATTACTGAGCTACAAGGGATATGTGTTTCCAGAGGTAAGGCGGGAGGACGCTGCCGTATTGAATCCAAGTGATGTAAGTCTATTACAACTGAATATACCAGGGATTACTGACAAAACTAGACTCTTAAATCTGCAGAAGAGATGGAAGAAGAAGAAAGAGCAGCTCAGTCAGCAAAATTACAAGAACTAATAAGGAGAGGTGGCCCGGAAGATTTGCAGGAGGCTAACCGCTTAATGAAGATTATGGCTGGGTATGACACGCGACAGAAGACTGATTACCGGGCAAAAGCAGCGGAAGAAGTTGGCAAGGTTCAACAGAAGGCAAGACTGCTTGAAGAGCGTCTCGAGACGTTTAAATCCGGAGATGTCATGACGGAAGGTGATGTTTACGAAGAACTAGCTTCTGCTCTACAAAATGCCCATCCAAAAATACAAAGGATGTGCGAAGAAGAGTCCGAAGACCATGAAGCAATCGCGAAGCTACTAGAAATCAACGATAGCATACACCGGACGGTAGAGAGGTACAAGCTCATGAAGAAGGGTGACATGAATGCTGCTTCCAAAATTGCCAAGGGAACATTGGGCACTAGTACCGGTATCAATTCAAACAATGAGCTCTCACTAATCGACTTGGACGGAGATGTAGAGCCGAATGAGGCGAGCTTTACTCTACCAGCTACTCAAAATCTCGATTTAGGAGATGATTTGTTAGGACTATCACTCGGCGATGACTATAGAACTGGCGGCAGCATCTCTTTAGGCTCTGATAATAACCGAAGTAAGTCAAAGGAAGACAAAATTGCAGACTCGAGTTAACTTCCTTAGATTCCTCCAATCCTTCAGTATTACCCGGCGTAAATGAAAACTCTTCCTACCAGGGGTCTTTGCCTTCCCTTTCATTAAATCAGCAAAGCCCCATGCCAGATTATTCTTCTTTCTCGGCTTTTGGATCCTCATATGCACCTTCTCGGTCTTCAACTCCTCAGTTGGCTCTATTTCAGCAAAGTACACCTCAGGTACAGCAGTCATTGCCTGATGCAAAAGTTCTGACACCATATACTCGAAATATTGCTTTGACATCGCCACAATCAACGCCACTTCCTACGACACCCTCAATGTTTGATTTTGCTCAGCGAGAGACTATCCAAAAACCCTCCGTGGCCGCGGCAGATGATGAAGAATGGGCCTTTTCCTCAGCATTACCTGAGGGACCACCATCTTCTACTACCATACAGATCAGTCAGAAGACACTAGGTATCTCCCTGCATGCAACACGATTATCATCCTCTCCTGGTGAAATTACCATGTCTCTATCCTTTTCTAATACTGGGAATGAAGTCATTTCCGAACTAACCTTCATGGCAGCCGTGACAAAGGTATGTAAATTTGTATTGGCGTTGAAGCGAATCTACTTTTCCCGTTGCTATCTCCCCTTGAAAGTTAAATAACCGCTAAAATTCTCAGGGATACCAACTTAAGTTACAACCTCAAAGTGGTCGACAGCTAAAGCCACATGAACGAGATGGAGTCACGCAGGTAATTAAACTGCTGGGTGTTGAGCATGGGAAAGGCGATGCGGTACGTTTGCGCTGGAAGACAAGCTACACGATTGGATCTCGACCAGTCAGCGAACAAGGAGAAATAGCGTCGCTCGGGATTGCTTGAGCCGCCAGTGTCCTGGCCAGGTAGTGTCACGAGAGACCACCAATCATGAATGTTGGGAGCTAACGCGGACCTTTGTCTTGCCCTGCATCTTCCCGTATTTGAAGTATCCCCGCACCTATCGGCTTCCCACCAACCCCACACTGTTGCACAGACAAGTAAACGAGTATTTATCCCCTCACCGTTCCCAACATCTGCCGGCTTCTGGACACGTGATTGTCTCACTTAGACTTTGACAGCGGCCCACTCGAGGAAGAGGCATGGGAAGACCCAATGTGCTTACATGGAGCCACAGTTAAGCTGACCCCAGTGGGAAGCCAGAAAGATTAGATTAGCGGTGACCTGTGGGGCCCGACAAATGGGCTCGCAGTCGGCCCCGACCTGGCATTTAGTGGAGATGGTTACTTTAAAAATATGTCCAATTAGATATGACTGCACAACTACGATCTATTTTACGAGAACTCGTGCATATTCCTCGTGGTGTAGTCTGGCCAATCGATGACCACTAGCTACCCCGCGTCTAGTGGGGGCCTCTTATGTATAAATACAGGCAGCTGCTTGATGATACCAATAGGTTTATAACATACATTCTCTTTCTCTCATCTCCAAGCCATCCCGTACCTACAAACCGTCTTCAGTTATCTCATAAATCTTCACCATGCCTATTCCCGTTCCAGCAGCCTCCTCGCTCCTTGACCTGCTCTCCCTAAAAGGAAAGGTAGTCGTCGTCACCGGCGCCTCAGGGCCACGCGGTATCGGTATCGAAGCTGCTCGTGGCTGTGCAGAAATGGGAGCCAATGTTGCCATCACGTACTCATCTCGCCCTGACGGAGCCGAAAAGAACGTAATCGAATTACAGAATCAGTACAACATAACAGCGAAAGCTTACAAGTGTGACGTTGGCTGCTACAAATCAGTTGAGCAACTAGTAAGTTCCGTCATTCAGGACTTTGGCAAGATAGACGGATTTGTCGCCAATGCCGGACGAACAGCCGACTCGGGAGTGCTAGATGGAACGGTGGAGCAGTGGAATGAGGTTATCCAGACAGATCTGAATGGTGTTTTCCACTGCGCCAAAGCTGTTGGTGCACATTTCAAAGAGCGGAAAACGGGGTCCTTTGTCATCACCTCCTCCATGTCAGGTCACATTGCCAATTTTCCCCAAGAACAAACATCGTACAATGTCGCCAAGGCCGGGTGCATCCACATGGCACGTTCGCTAGCTAATGAGTGGAGAGATTTTGCGCGAGTCAATAGCATCTCGCCCGGATATATCGACACTGGTCTAAGCGACTTTGTTGGAGCCGAAACTCAGAAGTTATGGAATGATATGATCCCCATGGGCCGACCTGCCCATTCAAAAGAAGTCAAGGCCGCATATGTCTACCTTATCTCAGACGCCAGCACATATACGACAGGAGCCGATCTCCTCATCGACGGAGGCTACACTTGCAGGTAGAAGAAACTCGGAGGATTGGATGGTGTGGAAAGTCCGGTAGGAACCTGAGATGGTTGTAGGAAGAAATCAGGTCGGACATGTAGCTAATGATACGCCCCAAAAAGGAATAATGAATAAACAAAAGTTGCTACATTGTGCTGTATCGTATGTGCCATCTATGTGACTTAGTAAGGATCGTCGCTTGTTTATGGCGCGCCTGGAGTAGAGAGAGGCGGTGAGGATAAAGTTGGTCCCGCAACGGCTTTCATGGTAATTGCCCGTTGCCGAATGCCAAGTAATGTGGAGTGTCCGCTCGGCCCAGCTGAGTCGTAGGTATTTGGGCCGCTCCTGGGCTCCACGAGTATACACAAGCGCAAGTCTTGTATGGAGCTATATCAATGATCCCACATGCGGCAGACTGAAAAGTGTGCAGCACTTGGTTTCATTCTGACATTGTCCCCTTGAATTGTGTTGGATTCATCCGTATAGCCTTAACAAACATGGCTACTGTCCAGCGCCCAATGGACACAGCAAGAATTGACCAAAGGACGCTATGTGGCTTCTATTCGGGCAATATTCTTCCACCCACTACTTCTCCCTTCAATTCAAATTCGCAGTCTCGAATTCCTAGCACTTGTCCTTTCATCGGAGCTGCATTCTTAGCCGTCTTGAAAGGGTTAACTCGGCATCTTCTCCCTGGCCCAGACGGTAAGCCTTCTCGATAGTTTTCACGGAATAATAATAGGGGTTATAATGATGGTTTACTATCAGCATACAAATCTTGCAGGCCTGAGTAGGGAGAAGTAGCGTAACAGTGAACTACGAGCATGTAGATAATAAGACGTAGTCTACAGTCGAGGTGCCTTCTTCACGCAACGTCTTCTCAATATTATTCTCATTCTAGAAATTCCATCTCTTCCTTGTGAAGACCACTTCGAACCAGTACTCTTATCAGATCACGACGTGCCCTCTATATCTTCTTGTGGAAGACCTCGACCCCATATTTACTCGCACTTGTAGCCTGTGGACGATTAGCATACACAATCCTCGAGAATAGTGTAGGACGGGGGATAGGCACGGGTTTCATGGGTGGGATTGCTCGACGAAGCGTTACTAGTGACTACTCGGAACACCATCGGGCGACGGCGGCGCCGAGGCAAGTCGGAGACCGTCGTGGTTGGCTAGATGTGATGCACTTGACTGGTGTCAAAGGGTCGAGAATCACGGACGCTGCATGCAAAGGCTGCCACAGAATGATCTATATTGTTCTACATGAGAGAAAAGTGTCGGTGGGACAAAGCTAACCTGAAGTGTGTCCGGTTGATCCGCTTAGATAAGCACTTACCTGGTGCCGTGCCTTATTCAAGAGGCAGACATATTTGCCGAACCCCAGCTACGTGCAAGGCTGGGCCCGTAGGTCAACCCAGTCACTACTACCGGGCAAGCCCGTAACAATTGGTATGTTCGCTCTAGCAATCTCCGTAACGCTGGCCTAGCACCAAAACAGAATGCACTCAACTCTTTCAAATCGACAGTGCGTCACGTAGCTATCTAGATCTCATTCGTCGGGAAGAATCAAATCTTGTGCCCGAGGTAAGGCTTAGTTCCCATGTCTGCGGCCGGCACTGCTGACTGTTGATTAGTCTCCATTCCCCTCCAGGCTGGCGACGTCTCTCAACTGGTCAGAGTCTACGGGGAATCGGGCCATGGAGCGGCTGGAAGAGCGCGGAACTCCGGCTCTGGGGATCATTCCATTGCGAACGCATTAGTGGTGGATAATAAGCAGGGTGTACCCCTGACCATGTCAGCCAGGCCATTCGATATCCACGTGACTGGCCCCGTGCACATCGATTAGCCTCGGTACTCTAGTGAATTTGAAGTGAGAAATTTTGCATTACTTGTAAATTATATTTAAAGACCCTGGTAGAGGGGAAGTTGCCAAATTTAAATTGGATATAGATGTGGCGGACAGCTGTTTGTTCGTTTGCACATTAACGTGCTAGGCAAAGTGACTCCCGTCGCACTCCTACTGGAGCTTGAGCACGAGTGGGGTCGGGCCGGATCAGGTTGACTACCGTAGAGTACAAGTGCCTCGTCCCATCTAAATGACCGGAAGCTTGCCAAGACGCATCTATGGATTGAAGCATGACGTGTTCACACATTCTGGCAAATCAGTATTTACTCCTCTAAGCAACCGTCATGAATTCCCTCCCCCCTCGTCCTCCTTCTCACCCTCCACCCCCTCTTCTTAGCTCCACTCAAACGAGTGGAGGGGGATGTTACGGGCTTACCCGCTACTGGTCGTCAGGGCACACTTTGTGTCCGCACAATCCAGATGTAGTTATCTCTGCCGTAGAAGAATATTAATTGTTTTATGGAATTGCCTTCGTGCGCTGACCGTCTACTTTAGCCGTCTATAGGGAGTCGTTGACGGAAATGCTACTGTCAACCACCTCCGCCGGCGACACGAGGAATCAAGAGGCCACCCTCTTGTTCCAAAACATTACATGCGTCCTAGACGACGCCCCCAGTGGGGATTACCTCCCACAAGACCTCCTAAAACCGTCCTGCTAGTTCATTGCGGACTTAAATTCCGTAGCACGCCGACACTTCGAATGTCATATCAGGGGCACGCCCCGGCCTTAAGCGCACTACCCCGCATACACACCTTACTAACCAAATCAGCCGCAGCCGCAGCCGCAGCCGACTACCGCTTCTACCTCTTTCCCAGCCGGCCAAAGAGCCCCAGTAGCAGTTCCTGCCATGGCAACGCCCCAGATCCCTCGCACTTATGCTGCTGCTGCTGCCAAAATCGTTTCAAAGCAAAAAACACGGCAGTAGGCAAGATATCCTCACAATCTTGCCATAGCTAAATAGCTGAATACAAAATGAATAAAAAAAAACTTCCAATCAACCGAATATAGCCCACCACAGAGAAGCCAGGGAAAATAACCGTCTTCTAGTTAGAGTACCTCAAGGATACCCCGCACTATGTATGTCACCATACGCAGTTATACTCCATCTCAACGACTTCTGGAAAGAAAATTTGATTCGTGAAGTTCAAATGAAAAGACTGGGCTTGCAATCTGCTCGTGTTCCTGTTGCAAATATTGCGCAATAAAATGGGCGCAATATTCATGGAACGAAAGTAGAAGTTGACTAAAAGGGTGACATGTTTGGATTAAAGCTAAAAGTGTGGGAAATGTGCGCTACAAGTACAAGTGTAAGCGACACAGAGCCTAAGCCACAGCATAAACGAGTGTGGCGCCATCTAGGCATAAAAAACCCCCAATAACCTCCTTGCGCCCACGCCATACAGCCGCTCATGTCTCTGATAGGTAGCCTGAAGCGCTACCATATTACCTACTCCAACCTCTTACATACAAACAAGATCGTGTTGGGAACCTAGACGAAATGGAGGGCCCGTACGTCCACAACACTTCGTGTCTCCATTTCCAACAGTTCCATTCCCGCCCAAGAAGCCCTCGCCGCAAAAATGGATGCCTTAGAAAGCTTCCTATCCACTCAGCGTGCATTTAAAGTCGAAAAACTTACGGATCTTGCAGCATATCTACTATCAGGAATCCCACACACATACACGGGATTTAATGGTACTTCAATTTAGAATATCTCAATCACCGCACAATTGGTGGCTGAGGCTCTGAGGGACCTAAAAAATATCCAGCCTATTAGAATATGATTCTCTTAGACAACTGATATAGGACTACTAGAAGTAGATTTGATAAAGTATTGGGTTAACATAAAATACAGAGCGTGTATCGCGAGTGCTTCTCTGCACTCTCTCCTAATACTACGACCTAGCCCTCGTTACACGCTAATATGGAACTACTAATACAGGGTATGTAAGATCTCCAAACGCCTTACTCATTATGCTCCTAAGTAAACAATGTCACAACCATAACTCCATTATACTCAGGTGCAAGAATAATTATGTTTGACCAACAGTTATTTAATTTAACACAGCCAGTTAATGTATTCGAGCCACGTGGTCCAAATACTGTCAGATTCTCCCATCAGAAAGACTGGATAGTTCTTTACTCAGAAGGATCTGCCCTATCAAGGAACCTTACTCTTTTTGGCTTCTATGTCCCTGCCAAAAAAACTTGACAAGGAAACCAAACTCCACAGTGTGGACGATGCTTCCGCTGGCACAACAAACGTGCTTTTGCGCGAGCCCCCAGCTGCAGACTTTGCGAATCCACTGACCATATGGAACAAACATTTGTCTTGCGACCTATCTAGTCCTCACCAGTGCCCGCCAAAATGCGCAAACTGCCATGGCACTCCATCCCGCTGACTCTCTCGAGTGTCTCATCCGACCCAAAAAAGATAATTCAGTGCCCACAAAATCTAAAGTTGTCTGAATAAGGCAAATAGCTTCAGCAGCGAGGCTATGTGTCAAAGCTTCCCATTGCAATATAATCTCAACCTTAGCACTTGTCACCCTACCGCTAACTGTGGATACAATCCCATCCACACCAGACGGGATGAGGGGCATTTTAACCGAACCCTCTACTCCAAGTGGCAGAAGGTTTGCCCCACCATATAAACCCATTCACGGAAGTAGTGTTATCAGCCAATTAAATATGGAATCATGAGGAGTACGGTCTCTTCAATAAAAATCCTCTTCATAAACGTGGGAACATGCTCATCTGCGCATGAGATTGCCCTTCAACTCGCTTTCAAAACTAATATGGACGTCTTATTAATACAAGAACCATATGTCTACAAAGACCTGACAAGAAAAATTAGCCGCAAACATCCTTCATTTGAATGTTTTACCCCCATTAACGACTGGCACACTCGTCCCAGAGTACTGACATGTTCTCGGAAGAACACACCATTCTAATTTTCCCAAATTCGACCAATTTCTGGCGTAGTCCATGGCCCCGAGGATGCTCTGCTCTTAACTGCAAATTCTTCCAGTGGCTTCTCAACCCTTATAATAAATATTTACAAACCCCCTCCTGGAGATACTAATCCAGGAGCTGGGGTCTCCTTTCTTATCTCCTTTCTTATCTCCTTAACCGAACTGAGTTTCCCTCCAAAGACGATTCTGGCCGGTGATTTCAATCTCCACCGCCACAACTGCCACTCATCTCGTCATGGCTCGCCTTCCTCACATGCCGAAACGCTCATTCGCCGACTCCAGTCCAGAGATGTTACGGGTTGAGCGTGTTGTAGCTTAGGCAGGCACTTAAGTAATATCGAAGGTGTTTACATCATTTCTATATCATGGGAATGACGTATAAGGAGACATCTTAGATGAAGTGCGAGTTGGAATGAGGTAATGTATGAGTTCGAATGAAATGATATCTGGTTAAGGGACTATCTAATAGTGAAGGAAGGGACGAGTTAGAATGGATTATAAGTAACCTTCTTGCAGTAGTTTCCTTTCTTTAATTAGTTCAGTACATCGAAATTCATCACAGCCAGTTTGGTTCTATCACATTTTTAGCTAATCCTACATTTATTTACACCCGTTATTCAGCATATCACGAGCTCTTCTTCGTGGCTTAGGGTCTATATTTTGTACAAACTCAGAAGCTAGTGTATGCCAACATTTGCAGCACCATCGACATCAAGTAACAGCGGTAACTCATTAAGCTACGATTCTTTCCGGACGGCAGTGGAATTACAAGAGCTAGAGATAACCACTCTGGCCGGTAATAATAGCGATTTTGCAATGGAAATGGAAGAAACAAACAAAAGGAATCAAATTCTAATAGAACAAATGAATATTGTAAAGCAGAATTACGAACAACATATAAGCCTCATGAAGCAGGAAATAAAGTCAATAAAGTCACAGACGCAGCAACAGAATACCCAGCCACTTGCTCAGAGCCCCTCACCAACAAGTGATGAGCCACTACGGAAAAAGAAGCCTTTGAAGTGGCCAGAATTCTATTCTCATGAGGATACATCAAAGTGGCCTACAACTCATGGAATAATTTTGTGCATATATAAGCGCGATGTTAAGCAAGAAGGGCTGCTGGAACCATCAGATTTTTTTATGCGGCTTTTCAGTCGCGCTGTTACGGGAAACGCAAAGGACCTGATCACTGAACATGTAGAAGACATGATGAAAAATCAGAAAACATGGGATACAATATGTTGGAAATCCTGACTCTCGAATCTAGGACTCAACCATTATCTGCTTCGTCTCAGGTTCCCGACAAGATCGACTCTCTCTACATATGTCCCGAGTGCGCTAATCGCGCCTACTGTTGCATATACGTTTGGATATTTACGTACTACAGTGTACCTTGGCTCATCATGGTAGATGAGAGATGGCTGGTCATCACGAGGTTTGACAGGCACACGGGAGTAGAGGGAATTTTTCCCTTGAATGTATATATAAGTCCAATACTCCCATTGTTGGTAAAACATGAAGTAATACAAGTTGGGTGTCGTCACAAAGTCGGTGAATAATGTCAATTAACTGGTATCTCGAAATACATAAAACGTTGACACTTTTTTTTCTCTCCATCTCCCCTTCCTTCCTCTACTCCAAGCGCCTCGCTAATGAGCTAAATCAGACCCCTGTCAGTGTCCTTACGACAACCTGAATACCGCGAATACATAGAACAATTTACACTACCAAAATATGATCCTTTTACCGACACCCATAGTTGTAAAATTTTAAGTCTTCTTTACTTCATAATATATATCCATATAATATCGTACGGAGTATATTTTCCAACACAAGAGAACTACTTAATTCGATGGATGAGATATTTCGGGATTGAAACGCGGATGGGACTGCTTCGATGCTTCTTCACGCATATAAGCAATTTAGAGACGAGCGTTTATCTTCGTTCTTGCCTCGTTTCCAGAAATTGCTTGCTCGGAGTCCTAGCTCTTCAGTCGAAGATGTGCACAAACTACATTTGGTCGAGAACGCAATAATTCAATCTACACAAAATGATCTTGTTGGGCGCAGCCAGCCAACCACGTTCAAAGGGCTAATGGAGTTTTTATATGTTTGGCGGACAAATCGAGAAAGCAGACATGTTAAAAACAAGGTCTTACAATGATGGAGAAACGGGTTTCTTTGACGATGGAACACGTGGAATTGCAGGGGGTAAACTGCTTGGGCCAATCAAGGGTTATTTACGCATCAAGCACCTCCAGTCAATAACGAAAAAGATGCTGAAGGGGATACAAAAATGATAGGTACCAACAAAATACGTGCAAAGTGGGTAACTTCGAAAGTGATTCAAAGGAGCAAAGCAGAGGAGTTTTGCATTTGATGTGGCAACACAGGACACTAAATTGCAAAATGCCATTTCCTACCCCCTGAACCTCTAGGTACGATAGCTTCAAGCGCATCGCTTGATGGCAATAGGGGGGAATTGTTCGAAAGAGGAGATGGACGAAATTGAGTTAAAAGATTTGTTCTTAGACAAAGTCGTGTTCAAGAGCTAAAAACTAGAGTGAGTGAAGTGGCAATAAACTAAGATTCAATAAAAGATTGGAGAGCAATTAAAATAATGAATGGGAAGCTATTCGTCGTTGACACCTTAGTAAACGGAATTCATCAAGTGCCAGCTTTGATCGACAATGGATGTGAATGCCTAGCTGCCATTATCACAGACGAGGACGAGAACCAAGGCAGAGGCTGATAATGAAGACGAGATATTCAGATAAATGATTAGATTCTAAAATATAATTAATTTACAAGACAAAAAGCTACAGTCTAAATCCAGTCTCAGAGTGTCCTAAAGTACACGAGCATCAATACTATAACCAAGGGTGTAATAGTCCACAGTTCTCACATAGCAACTAACTAGTACTTCGAATGGCAACTGTTGCTATCACGATAGTGTAATCATTAAAGTTCCTAAATTATGTTATTGTATGTACGTCATGACTCGGTTGCCTGGGTGCAACGCAACATACCAGAGATGGTTTGTGACAGCCATTAACAACACTCTAGTACGCAAATTAGACCTCCCAAGATTTGAAAACTCACCCCCGAAGTTTGACCGGCCCGACAAATGATCAGGGAGAAAACATCAAGGAAATGATAGAAATAGAATTGGACGTTGATGGATACCGGAAGGCTCTGTACGCATATATTATTCCTCGATTATCACACGAGTTAATACTTGGCAAGCCCTGGATGGAACAAGAAGATGTTCTATACCATGCTAAAGATCAGTTGTAATTAAGGCAGCAACATGACTGCAGTAGACAAATATTGCATATTAGAATAATATGCACTGGCGCCATGAGATATGATTAACCTATATCATCACTCACTGGCATGAATAGTAATTAGCCAATAGATGCCTGACGGCATACATTGGCTTCAGGATCTCCAACAACCTTCACATTTAGGTTAGATTAGGAAGTATGTTGGAGTTCACACTAGTGTGCGGAAACCCCCGCTTTCATGTGTATGGAGGGACTTCTCGCCACACATATAGAATTATAGGAATTTAATCACAATTAACTATCCATTAAATATCAGTAAACACATTTATCGTATCTCTAAATCAAACTCGAGACCAGTGTGTAATTCTTCCAATCTCCGGAACTAATTTCAATTAGATCATTTTATGGAAATTAGCTGAGCAGAAATTGATGGTAAGCCTCTAAAAATATGGGAAAGAGGTGTGCAAAGAGAAATAAAAAATCTTAATATTGCAAGCCTATAAGCAAGTATATTCCTAGCTACTATTTGAAGAGAAAAAAAGATCCGGCGCTAAACCAACATAGTTGTCTGCTATCACATTGGGGGATGTACAAAAAGCACTTGCACCAGAGAAAAGGGACTCACCAAATCTTAAGAAGCTTCCACCACAGTATAAAGAATTCTCAAAGTTATTTATGAAAGAACTAACCGATAAACTCCCGCCACATAGAACTAGTCGTGATCATGAAATAATCCTAGAGCCTGGTAGAGAGGCACCGGTTCTATTTTTGCGGAAGCCAGGTGGGGGCTTGCATTTTTGTGTGGACTACCGCGATTTAAATTTGATTTCAAGAGCAGATAGGTACCCGTTATCATTGGTCAAAGAAACACTGGCAAGATTGAGCAAATCTAGATGGTTTACGAAGTTGGACGTTCAAGCTGCGTTTTATAAATTACGTGTCTGTAAGGAATCTCCTTCCCATCCTATCTTTAGTTTATAATTTTACCCTTCTCCTGATGTTTCTGTGACAACAGTACAGTTCTTGGCACTTTGTACTATTGTGCGTTCGTGTGTAGAGGTTGCGAAGTGGCTTACGGTGACTTGGAACTCAAAGCACGCCTGTAATAAGTATCACGGGATGCCTGTGGAGTTCGTTAAGTCAGATGTAAGTTGTTCGTTCATAATCCTAACAGAAAACTCCTAATGTTACAAGCACGCTAATATATGATTACATCATAAGTTCCCACTAATCTTCTCAACGCAATGCCCGTGACCTGGACACACACTATGTTGATACTAGTTTATGGCCTATGTTATGATAAGCTAGTGGAAGGAGGGCAGGTATATGTATGATGGCTTGGTCTGTAGACACAGAGTTCTGTACGCTTAATTTTCTGTCACAACCACCACCTTCGGATCATCTCTGGTCACCTCAAGTGTCTTTAGTTACCATGAGTACCCACTCGAACCTTTAGACTTTTTAGATATTTATATTACCCATCTTTCAAACCTTTGGTTCCTCCAAGTTATCTCCAGTAGACCTTCAGTCATCTCTCGTAGTCCAATTAACCTCTTCTCGCCCTCCATTTCCGCTTCAGCTCAAATGCCTGCGCTCCATTCTGACAGTGTCAAAAAAAGGCGATGAATGGAAGACCGTTTTTCGCACAAGATTCGGTCCTTTCGAGTGGTTGGTAATGCCATTTAGTCTGAACGGAGCTCCCGCTTCTTTTCAGAAATACAAAAACGGGGCCCTTCGAGAATATTTTGACTTGTTCTGCTCAGAATATGTAGACGACATCTTAGTCTACACCGATGGAATCTTGGAAGAGCGCGAATGCCATGTTCGTCTCGTAATTGATAAACTTCTTAAGGCTGGTCTAGGGCTCGACATTGAAAAATACGAATTAAGCGACAGAAGAACAAAATACTCAGGACTCATTATCTCAGCAGAAGGGGACACACCTTCAGTGAGGATGGACCCAGAGAAATTCTGGGCCATTTTTGAATGGGGAGCACCAACGACTACAAAAGGATTGAGAGCATTTCAAGGATTTGCAAATTTTTATCGTAGGTTTATAGATAATTATTCAAGAATTTCTACCCACTTGACAACTTTAACGGGGAAAGGTACCCCTTGGAAATGGGGTTTAGAACAGCAAGGAGCCTTTGAAAGTCTAAAAGTAAAGTTCATCGCAGAACCTGCCTTAGCTAAATGGGACCTCAGTAACGAAACCATGCTAGAAGCAGACAGTTCTGGAGACGCAATTGGAGGGTGCCTGCTTCCGAAACAAAAGGGCCGATTTTGGAAACCAGTTGCATATTATTCTCGAAAATAGAGTGGGGCAGAAATGAATTATGAAATTCATGACGAAAAGCTTCTGGCAGTAGTTGCATGTATGAAGGAGTGGGACGCCGAACTGAGGGAACTAGCCAAATCTTTCACGATACTGAGTGATCATATAAACCTAAAATACCTCTTGACCACAAGGAAATTGACCGAAAGACAAATTTGTTGGGCAGAGTTTATGTCAAGATTTAGGTATAGCCTCAAATATAGAAAAGGAGAAGAAAATGATCGTCCTGATGCGCTCTCTCGCAGAGACCAGGATAAGCCGAAAGAGAGCGACGCTTGTCTTCTATTTCGAGAACGAAGACTGTGGAAACGAGTCAATATAAATGAGATATTTATTAATGATTTACCATTAGCTAAGGGCCGAGAAGTTTTGTCAAGGAAGATCTACAAGAATTCTAGAACCAAGCTCTCAAATCTCACCAGAAGTATATAAAAATTGTAGAGGTAGTACGGAATAATGAACGAGGATGGCCTAAAGATCTCAAGATGCAGATAGAAGGGTCGGAAGAGCCCAAACCACTAAAATCAATGATTGCAGCTTGTTCTTTTGAAAATGAAACCGGGCTCTTTTATTTCAAGGGCATATTTGGGTACCGCAATTCGAGCCTCTTACCACAGAGATCATTCGAAACATCCACGACGCTGCTATATCAAGACATCCGGGTAGGGACGCAACATTAGCGCAGGTAGCACGAGGTTATTTCCGGCCAGGCATTAGCAAGGCAATTAAAAGATACTGCAAAAATTGCTATATTTGTGGAAGATCAACAATTTGGCGACATCAGAGACAAGGGCTACTAAAGCCTCTAACTATACTCGATCGATTCCACCAAGAATTATCAATTGACTTTATGACAGATCTTCCCAAGTCAATTGCCTTGGAGGCAATGGAAAAGATGGACGCCGAGTCTTGCGCGAAAAGATTCTTGAATGGCCATTGTCGCTTTCTGCGACGCGTCGAAACCGCCGGATTTACCCATACCAGCACCCACTATGTTGAAGCAGGGAATATGTGCAGATGAAAAAATATGATTCACGTTGTCAAATTTATGGTAAAGGTGCCGTGGAAGGCTGCGCAGCTTTCTGGCAAAAATGATGTTTTTAAGCGCTCAAAATATCTCAAAAGGAGATTATTTTTCAAAGCCTCTCGGCGTCCAACTGTAAAAAAAGTATCTTCTTTTGTGGCAGTCACCATAGCCCCCCATAGGATGGGGCAGTAGCGTTCGCTTTCGCCTAGTAGACTGTTGAGAAATATACTCTGTACGATATTATATGGATAAATATGATGAAGTAAAGAAGACTTGATATTTTACAACTATGGGAACATTAGACTTATATATATATCTAAGGGAGAAATTCCCGCTAGTATCGTGTGCCTGTCAAACCTAGTGATGACTAGCCACCTCTCGTCTACCATGATGATCCAAGGTACACTGTAGTACGTAAATATCCAAACGTATAGGCGACAGTAGGCGTGATTAGCATACTCGGGACATTTGTAGAGAGAGTCGATTTTGTCGGGAACCTGAGACGAAGCAAATAATGGTTGAGTCCTAAATTCGAGAGTCAGAATTTCCAACATAGACCATCAAAAGAAATGAATTAATGGATCTAGACTGCGCAGTAATAAGTTCATCTCATCTTGTCTTTATTAGTCTTAGGAGCCATATACTTTCTCCTGGACAATTCTGCGGCGGTTTAGGTGTTAATTAAGGGAAAAATAGTCTCATCCTCTTGGCGTATGCAGACGTTTCGGACTTCGGCGGCCAACGTATTCACGCCAACACGGTAAGATGGATCCCGGGCCATACAGGACTAGTAGGGAATAAAATGGCCGACAGGCTCAATCGGAGAGAGCTTGCCTCGCCCGCCAACTCCAATTGATCTTTCCATGATTGCGGCAATAGGGCGCAAATACCGCTTGCTATCGATACAGCTGCTGAAAGACTGGGGAGACCCACACTGGCCAAAATGATACGGGCACCTCGATTACCAGATGCAGCGCAAAAAACTGCTAGAGCTGTATATGCTCGACTTGTAGAAGCCCCAACAGGACATGATGACTTTGCAGCATACCACCGCCATTTCAATCACACCTCAGCCGTACTTGATGGCAAGGGCAGCAGAGAAAAATAAGTTGGCTATCTTGCTCAGTGCATATAAGTGCTGTCTCTATGGCGGCTTAAAAGAAGAAAACGGTGGGTGTTGGTAAATATTGTTGTCGTGTGGTCCCACCCCAATGGTGGAATTCATTGCTGAGTCAGCTTACTGAGATTTTGTAGTCGTAGAGATACGGAGGGAAGATAATTATGAATCATCAAGAACGAGTGAGCCCTCACAGACACCTCATGTCTCACCAATAGAGGGCGCTGGCGTTGAAAACTCTGCTTGAGTCAAAAGGCAGGTGGCTGTTCAAGGAGTACGTAATACACGCGGTAGCAAGTCGTGGGATGGCGGGGATACCTGCGACTGGGAGGTCACAGATCTATAGCCTTGGTGGATTGGCATAGAAAGAAGAGTTCAGAACAAGCCTCGGGCGCGTGGAGGCTGAGGCAGAAGGTTGGAAGGGAGCTTCCGCTTCACAATCTCAAGACTGAGGTGTCCATACTTCCCTCGTAATCCGCGTCTAAATACTGCCGAAACATGACAATTGACCACTGATTCATGCGTAACCTCTGTGGTACTTTTGCCTTTAAGATATTCTTCGTCTATATTATGTCGGCTAATGTTACCACGAAACCTTTTTTTCAAAAAAAGCATAGTCAAGTCTTGTCCGCGAGTTTCCGCCACAAAGGGGGCTATGAGATCTGGTGTTATCAAGATCTGATTGTAAAATCCACATACAAGCTCTGTGAGAAATCTAACCATGTCTTGCTGGGTTTGGACCGACGGCCTCGTGACTGAGATGGGCTCGGTGATGAAGCTCAGGCGACTCTACTTGAGAGATTTGACTGTAAAATGTACCCTGACATCAACCGACCCCCCAAACACTCCGGAAACCTAACTATCCGCCTCAGATCGTCCTTGGGATGAAGAGGTCCCGGCAACCTATGGTATTTATGAGCTTTTCCGTCAACCATACACGCGAATTTCAATTTCGTCTAGTTAGAGAGTAGATAACAAGAAAGGCTCACGGCTCTTCGAAGTGTATAAATTAATGAAGACATACGAGGGCTGCTACCATATGATAGAGGCAGACGAAAAGCAGAATAAACTGGGATTTAGGAAATCTCAGTCTTTAGAAATGATATTTATTTGAAAAATTAACAATAGACCTCACTATGAAAGGTGATGGCCGTAGTGCAAGTAACACATCGTACACAGTCATAGGTGGATGGTGCAGTGGTACATCGTCTTAGACGAGGTCTTAGATATATGATGTGTATATTGTCTATTGTGCTACTTCAGTCTTAGACTATCCAGCACATTGGGCTCATTTCTTGCCCAAACCACGCCTTGTACAGTGCTCCTTTCCTCTCATGTTACTTGAAAGATCATTGATATATTGCCCGTGATGAATAGCCATTCAGCTCAATATTTTCCAGTGGAATTCAGCCACCTTTTCTACGAAACCTTCTACCCAAAAAAAAAGAAAGATAGTTATGGAAACTGCGTGTGCGGGAAAAGGTCTCAAAAAACCTGCAGTCCCAGCCAGGCGAGGCCTAGACACCGGGACCACATGAGGTGCGCATATCCATCTATATCTCTCTTTGCTGTAACATTAGGAGCCAACCTGTTCCAATCTACCATCGCCGTATCGGGTGCTGGGCGCACTCGGGAAGCTCGTCGGGATGCTTCTCCTCCATGACCAAGGGTTGGTGATGAGTAGGGCTCCGACCCTATCGCCTGACCTGATGGTGGTTAGCTTCATGAACATGGTGATAGGGGGATGTGTTGAGGGATGAAGACGAAACAGACGGCGAAAGTGAATGGGAATCCTCGTCGAAGTGAGGACTTTGTTACTCAATCTCGGCTCTGTAGACTCTACAGTGAGAGCTGGAGGTTCGGAGAGCACATCACTGATAAGTGTTGTGAATAGTCCCCCTCGAGCTCATAAGTAGAATCTGGATATCTTGAACACGTATCTCACCTGGCTCAAGGTCTCGCTAGTTCGAGCTTGGCAATACTCCAACACGATCCCGCGGTCCTCGTATGTATGGCTGACGAAGGCATGCTTGGATAACCAAAGTTTTGGTGTTCCTATTGGTGAGTATCACGGACAAAAGCCGACCTCTCTTTTGAACGAGTATAAATAAATCGATAATTCAATAATCCTGATATGACGCCTCGAGGCCCTACAGGCTTTTACGGAAGAAATTTTGTACAAGTAGGACGACTCGGTTTGACGTTTGGAGCCCTCAAACTCAGATTTCATTTGCAGACACCACTCGAGGCCTACCATTACGGCCTATAGCCCCTCCCATACATACCCACCGCAGAGAGAAGCGTGAGAGCGCCATGACTATCTGAGTTCGCTCTCATTACCCCACAAATACAATATGGCCGCGAGTGATGGTAGTGTGTGGGTCTTGCTGGGATCGAAGCAGTTCTCTTCTATCTCAAATGGGTAGTTGTCTAAGCTACCTAGATTCAGTAGTCATTGAATCAAATAGAATGTAAATTAAAAAAAAAAGCTGCCTAAAGTCTATTTGGTGGGACGACCCAAGTGGTGTACCACTATACCATCCAAGCCCTTGAACGAGAAATGAATACATCAAATTGCTTCCCGAAAATACTCAGCTCCCGATTCAATGATGGATGGTTGCATCAGTTAATTTGTTTTCTTAACTGAGCGGGAGCAAGGAATGGATACAAGTATCTCGTGTGGCTCTGTCGTCTAGGCCTCGCATGGCTCAGATTACTCACTTGTGAGCATGTTTCGCGCGCCTGCGGTATCCACTGCTACCTATCCCTTCTTTTTTCTCAAATACCAAGTTCGATGGGAGAGGGAGCCAAATTTCATGGGTGATGGCTAAGCTGAATGGCTATCCATGGGCAATTAAGGAGATGTCTTTTTCCTCACAAAAGAATTTTGAAAATTTATGCAAGGTCTAGGCAAGATCGGAGAAGGGCCTGATGTGCTAGGAAGTGATCGGCTCAAGCTCTGCAACAAACACCAAACCATGATCAAAAATTAAATGATTCTGTAAACGTTATTGGCTCAATCTTGTATTACAATAGAATCACCAAGGTTCTCTATCTAGGTTCAGCCTCTGCATGTCCTACATAGTCATAGACTCAGACAGGACAATAAAATGAATTAGTAATGACAATAATAATAATAAGAATGATATCTAGGTTCAATCAGAAAGACCGCCCTTCTTGTGCACATGTACGCACGGATCACCTTGGATGCATGCATAAGTCCTAGTTCTATGTTCTACATGACTGTATAACTAGGGCTAACTATACTTAGAAATACATCCGCTCATAGAATCTGTTTATTTCATTAGCGTGATTTCTGTTTCCTTGTGGCACACAAAGTTCAAAAGCAATGTTACATCTACTTCGTTCCGCATCCGGGAATCGAACCCGGGGCTCTCCGGCTCCACACGTTGAAAGCGGAGTATGTTAACCCCTACACTAATGCGGATGGTATACAATAGCTATCAACGTTTATATAGCTAGTAATATAACCTTCCTGCATTCTTTTCAAACGACCAATGTAGTTACATACATCTTGCCTGAACTATATTTCAGGATTCAGGCAGGAGTCTATGCTCCTGATCCAATCATACTCAACGTTTGGGTCTGCTTGAATCCCATTCTTCCCGGACAAATCCAGTGATTGGTCTGTTCGTATTTTCTATTGCACGACCCAGCATTCTGAGTCAGTGGATAATTCTTTTCTGGTCTGGGATCCCACTCATTTCTGCAGTCGATTCGGTTCCTGATACCCTTTCTCCCTAGCAATTCCACTGGATATATCATAGTGACTGTAGTCTAATAGTTAATCAAGCATGACTGAACATCTCCGATCGCAAGCAATTCTTACCCCTAAGTTCTCTCTACACTCTAACATTAATGACCAATTCTGATCATCAATCAACCAGAAGATGAGTTTAACCACCACAGCGTCTTTGGATGTGTTTGTGTGATGCTTTTATTACACGACCAGAGTGACAGACTATCTAGCACATTGGGCTCCTCTCTGACCCAGACCGCACCTTGCACAGTGCTCATATCGGGGGACTATTCTCAACACCTGTCAGTGGTGTCCCCTACGAACCTCCAGCTCTCACTGTAGAGTCTGCAGAGCCGAGATTGAGTAACAAAGTCCTCACTTCGAAGAGGATTCCCAATCGCTTTCGCCGTCTGTATCGTCTTCATCTCTCAACACATTCCCCTATCACCATTATCATGAAGCTAACCACGATCAGATCAGATGGTAGGGTCGGAGCCCTACTCGTCACCCACCCTTGATCATGGAGGAAAAGCCATCCGATGAGTTTCCGGAGCGTACCCAGCACCCGATACGGAGATGGTGGATTGGATCAAGTCGGCCTCGACTGTTACAAAGAAGGGAGATATAGATGAATATGCGCACCTCATGTGGTCCCGGTGTCTAGGCCTCGCCTGGCTGGGGCTGCAGGTTTTTTGAGACTTTTTCCCGCGCACGCAGTTTCCATTGCTACCATTTTTATTTTTTTTGGGTAGAAGGTTCCGTGGAAAAGGTGGCAGAATTCCACGGGTAAATACTGAGCTGAATGGCTATTCATCAAGGGAAATATATCAATGATCTTTCAAGTAACAAAAGAGGATAGGAGCACTGTACAAGGTGTGGCCTGGGTCAGAGAGGAGCCCAATGTGCTAGATAGTCATAGACTCAAGTAGTACAATAAAACACACAGTGCTCATATCGGTTGTGATCTAGGAATCGCACAGAATTGTTTATGCATACCTGCATAAACGTTATGCTTTAGTGCTTAATTAGGATGTTTTTTTTTATTTTTTTATTTTTTTTTTTGCATCAGATTTTAATTGCGTATGCAGCTATCTAGCTATGACACAATATCAAAGAAAAGTACAGAAAAGATGACTCAATTTACAAGAGGAGCACTCATGCCTCGGATTTCATTTGCAAGTACCACTGCGAAGTTATGGTGGCTTTTTCTTCACCCCAAGTCAACCCTCATCCGTGAATACCCACCCAGGGGAACGTCTCAAAAGCCCTGAGTTATCCAGACATGCCTCCGTCATCCATCAACTTTTCTCCGCGCGAAATGTAATCTGAGATGTCTCCTTCCCAAGTGGAGTAGGTGCCCAGGCTACTCAAACCATACCAGAGAACATCACCAGGAGGCGGACCACAACACCTTCCATCGTTTGCTTGTTTTTATAGTGTCAGCTGCACTCTCGCAAGCGAAGTCTTGGCGCGCACAAAGCTCAATTCGTAAAACTCTTGCCAAAATTCAAAATTCCACGCCCGTCGAAAACGTATCCCTCTTCTGCATCATCTTGTGAACTTGTCCTGATCCCCCTCACGTCCATACCAAAGAGCTATCTCCCAGATTTGTGCTCCACGCTTTGCTTCCTCCGTCGAGTATAAATATCGGCGTGGGCGTGTATTTGATGGTCGAGGCCAGAGAAAGTAGACGAGAGGTATGTTCATTGGGATGAGGATCTACTAGGTCGTACTTGTAGACTTGACTAAGCTTAGTTGAGAATCGGACTCTTTGGGAGTGAAAGATTGACATGGTGGAGTAATTTGAATCTTTGCCTCGTGGGCCAACTTCTTTGATATTGCGAAATTTGACTGAACTTGGCTCTGGGAGAATATTTCACTCCCAGGTTCGTAGAGGACACCGCGTACAGGTGTTCAGTCTTGCCCTCCTGGATGTTATCATAGACTGCTGCACTAACAGAAGTAGCCGCGCTATGACTGGTGGAATGAGTATGTTGTGAAGCTGCAAAGGTCACGGGAGAGTAATTTAGGTATGGTCCGCGGTAAATTAAGTCGAGAGCACACAACCATCTTATGTCTGTACATCTTTCTATCATCTAGCACATAAAGTGTGAAGCATCTTTACTGCTATCTATAATCACTTATCTACAAGTGCAGTGTTTATAGACAATACTCAATTTACATACGAGTAGCAGAGTCAGTATTAAACCCCTAGGTGACCTCTTTTGTTTACTTTTTTTTACGGTAATACTCGAGAATCTCGAGGTATGAAAATGGTAGAGAGGCAGCCTTGGGAATGTAAGATAGATTGGCTATGGAAGGAGAAATAGGAGTAACTATAGCGAGCTCTATATACATGGTGTGTGGGTGGAGGGCAAGACTGAACACTTGTACGCGGTGCCCTCTACGAACCTGGGTGTGAAATATTCTCCCAGAGTCAAGTTCAGTCAAATTTCGCAATGACGATCAAGTTGGCCCTCGAGGCAAAATTTCAAATTACTCCATCATGTCAATCTTTCACTCCAAAAGAGTCCGATTCTCAACTAAGCTTAGTCAAGTCTACAAGTACGACCTAGTACATCCTCATCCCAATGAACATACCTCTCGTCTACTTTCTCTGGCCTCGACTGTCAGGGAATACATCTGGATCAACATCATCCCCTGCCAAATACTAGTATTAGCGTATAGCATATGTGTTGGTGGGCCATGTAATGGGTTGGTTACCACATAGGTTTAGTTCAGGGTTTATCTCATGTAACGTTGAGCTATTGTATGAGTTGAGAGGAAGCTCCAGTTCACTTTTACCTAGAGTATAACTAGTCGCTTTACTGCTGGTAGGGTTGGGCATACGACGTTCTTGTATCTTAATTACCTGTTGGAGACTACTTACTTATTCGAGCTATCTGTATATCATAACTCCTACCCAGTGATATTACCTATCTGAGACGTCTCCCTTACATCGACCACCAAATACACGCCCACGCCGATATTTACACCCGACGGAGGACACAAAGCGTGGCGCACAAATCTGGGAGGCAGTTCATTGGGATTGGAGTGAGAGGATTAAGGAAAAGTTAACAAGATGATGCGAATGATGGATACAGTCTCGACGGGTGGGGAATTTTGGCAAGGAGTTTTTACAAATTAGGCTTTGTGCGTGCCAAGACTTCGGCTGCGAGAGTGCAGGCGACACTGTAAACATCGCCATGTTTGGATGGTGCGGTGGGACATCGTCTTCGCCGGTCTGCCAAGTAAGGTTTGGATAGCTTGGACACATATGCCACTCGAGACAGTAGATCGCTGGTTCCAATCCGGCAAAACACAACCACATTTCTCGCGGCGCTGGTATGCTTGGATAGCCAAAGGTTTTGAAACGTCCCTTTGCTGGTACTTACGGAGGAGGGTAGACTGTTTGTGTAAGCAAGCATACCTCGTAGTGGTATTTGCAAATGAAATCCAAAGTATGAGTGTCTCTAACGCCAAAAGAGTCATCCATCATGTATACATCGCACCGGTCATGTGTCATAGCTAGATAGCTGAATACACATTAAATGATTTAAAAAAAAAAAGGTGAGTGGGTGTTTGCTGAGTAATGCCAAGACTAGATTGGCTTTCATGTCATGTGTAGGTGTTTCATGTTCAGGCACCAACACTGCCTTGCTCATTACATGTTTGGAGCCCTGAGGACGTAAATTCGAGCAGTGAGATTGATATCTATTAGCTTTAGAATTGGTGTGAAGGAGCAGGGCAGCCTCACGTGTCTTTCGTCGTGAATGAAAGTTACGGCCTAGCTTCTTGAATAGAATAAGTAAATGGTTGTGATCATCCGCCATCTTCATCATCCAACGAATGGGAACTCAAATGAAAAGCTTGTTAGGATAATTAGCTAATGTACTGCCCATTCGTTTAAGGCACATATTATGACTATATAGTCTATGTCAATTTACTCCTGATGCATTGGGTTGCTAGCCTGCCTGCATGATGCCAGGCACGTAGCGCTGACCGTTACGTGCTTGACACCATGTACAGTGCTACACCCTCTGCCTTTTTGCCACAATTTTCAACCAGATTGCTTTTATTTCGGGCCTGCTTAAAAGACGAAACAATTATCAAACACGTAAAAGAAGATGAACCAGCAACCCCAAAAAAGATAAATTGTCACACGAAAATCAATACACATACGCGGTGCCTACATTAGCTTTCTTAGTCATAGTACTTGAGTTACCTTCTGTTTGGAGGACTTTGCTCTACTTTTTTTTTTTTTTTGCATCAGGTTTTAGTTTCGTATGCAGCTATCTAGCTATGACACCATATCAAAGAAAAGTACGGAAAAGATGACTCAATTTACAAGAGGAGCACTCATGCCTCAGATTTCATTTGCAAGTACCACTGCGAAGTTAGGGTGGCTTTTTCTTCAGCCCAAGTCAACCCTCATCCGTGAATACCCACCCAGGGGACGTCTCAAAAGCCCTGAGTTATCCAGACATGCCTCCGTCATCCATCAACTTTTCTCCGCGCGAAATGTAATCTGAGATATCTCCTTCCCAAGTGGAGTAGGTGCCCAGGCTACTCAAACTATACCAGAGAACACCACCGGGAGGCGGATGACAAAACCTTGCATCGTTTGCTTGTCTTTATAGTGTTAGCTGCACTCTCGCAAGCGAAGTCTTGGCGCGCACAAAGCTCAATTCGTAAAACTCTTGCCAAAATTCAAAACGACACGCTCGTCGAGCTTGAATCCTTCATTCGCATTATCTTGTGAACTTTTCCTGATCCCTCTCACGTCCATCCCAAAGATCTATCTCCCAGATTTGTGCTCCACGCTTTGCTTCCTCCGTCGAGTGTAAATATCGGCGTGGGCGTGTATTTGATGGTCGAGGCCAGAGAAAGTAGACGAGAGGTATGTTCATTGGGATGAGGATCTACTAGGTCGTACTTGTAGACTTGACTAAGCTTAGTTGAGAATCGGACTCTAGGAGTGAAAGATTGACATGATGGAGTAATTTGAAAATTTACCTCGTGAGCCAACTTCTTTTAAATTGCGAAATTTGACTGAACTTGGCACGGGGAGAATATTTCACTCCCAGATTCGTAGAGGACACCGCGTACAAGTGTTCAGTCTTGCCCTCCGTTGGAGAGGTTGTTCAGTACATAAACAGCGTCTGTGCACCAGCCTGTATTTTCCACCCTTTCCTAATACAGCAGCCGCTCCTCTTGTAATGAGTCATCTTTCTGTACTTTTCTTTGATATTATGTCATAGCTAGATAGCTGCATACGCAATTAAAATATGATGCAAAAAAAAATAATACGGCAGCCCATCCTCCATTCGCCCGTCTCCTACCAACTCCACCGAGACAGCTCATCGATCTTGTAGATCCTGTTGCCTTCAAGAAAGGCTGATTTCGACCAGACAACAATATATTCTCTTCCAACCAACACTTTCGAGTCTACTAGCTAGGCGAGCATCTGAAATACATGAGTTACTCGACAGGCCCACGTCCGCAACGACTTTTGGTTGCTAGGTGGGCTACCTCTGGGCAATAACGCTCGACGAAGACTCCTCTGACATCGTTTCGCGAACTTCGGGTTTTCCAGAGGTTTGAATCAGGGGAGGAGCAAGGAGGAGGCTTTTATTAAAAGGCCATGCTAAGCTGCAATAACGTACCGTTAGGATGAAGGTATGGAAGGAGGTAGCTATGGCTTGAAGAGAAGTGAAGTTCGTGAGTTATACTCTTAGGACTTGGAACAATGGACGGACTTGAGGGTATTTCCTGGTATTATCAAGTTTGTGAATAATATGGAGATTGTTTAGATTTCCTAGTATACTGATTGCTTGTATTGTCTACGCGACAGGACATTCCTCTATATACATGAATAAGGGGGTGCCACAGTTCGAGGTATAGATGCTGGGGCGATCAAATATACGAAGGTTGTATATTATTTTCTACACCACAATATGTGTGTCCTAACTCAACTATTTATACACCTATTAGGCTATCTAGAATATTCCTTCCTGTCTGATACTAGCCTCTGTTATGTTTCCCTGATACCAGTTCACAGTCTCAATGCCAGTTGCTAGAATCCTCTAGTCATGTTCAGAATAAACTAGAGTCAAGTTTCGCCCTTTCACAGAATTGTCGAGGCACGTGATTAACATCACGTGATACAGGACAATTATCGGCTCACTAGCCGTTACAGGGGGCATCTGCAAACTAGTGGATGTTCCAACATATGTCCATGTCTAACCGAGAAAGGAAGGATGTGAGAGATCCTAGCGCCAATAGATATCATTAGGAATCTACAGGGAAATACTATGTCATACCAATGAATGATGATCTAGGTCAATCATATCTCATATCTCGTGGCACATGTGCACATTAGAATAATGTGCACAGTTTATTGTAATGCAGTCATGTTACTCTCCTAATTACAACAGCTAGGAAGATTGAGAAACGCTCTTTGGTATACACAGGTCTGCTGCGCCCGGCTGGTAGGCTTCTTTGTCATACGAGAGTCCCGCACCAAGTGGTTTTTGAAGCTTTTTCCTGCAGCTAGACACCATAGATGGCCATCGTTTCGTTGGCTGAAGAGGGAAGAGGATGATGGGGTAACAGCTCCTCTTTATGTGGACTCGAATGAAGAATTGTGGGGGCATTACTGCTGGAAAGAAGTCGCAAAGGAGGCATAGAAGGGAGCACACTAGCCGAGGAATAGATACTCCCGGCCTGTAGGTAGGAAGGACCAACATGTTCTTTTTTAGTTATAGACTTTATAGGACAATAAACACTTATACACTCCGCGGCATCGTCATTCCTAACTTTGGAAAGCTAGCATTTTAAAACTGACCACGTACATTTACTGTTCGTGCTTAGTGTATGTGTCAAATCGAGCAGAGAACACATTGGGAAGTGAAAAGAGCCAAGTTGACGAGTCATGTTTTACTAGCCATAACTTCTCCCCCTACACCTCCTAAAAAATCAGTAAATCTGGAATAATTTGTTCAATAATAAACGAGTAAGTCTCTGTGGACAAAACACTTAATTTTAATTCTCGTGATCGTTTTACTACTAGAAAAACACATTTTCAACCTGACTTATTGCGATAAGGCCTGATGCCACTAAGCACCCACCACTTCCCAGTCAATCGTTGGCACTTTCAACTTGATTGCTGAAATCAAAGATTGGATCGGTACTACAGGCTATCTTCATTTTGTCATGCATTGGGGTGAGAAGTCCTACGATGTCGCGACAGTAGTATAAATTAAATGTGAGCATCCGCTACAAGCTACATCAAACTCAACACAGAAGACTGGGTCCTAGTTCCACTTTTATCGCCTGATACCTGTCTAAATTTACAACTTTAGAAGCTTGTGCAGTCGCTTGATGCAATATATTCTATGTTTTATGATCTGAATACCTTTTGAACTTTTTCATTGTACGCTTCATTCTTCGGCATACCACAAAAATGAGTCTCTGATCCCGTTGTACGCACTGGGAATTTGATGAGCTCGTATTCACCTAAATCGATCCTTTAATAGCGATCAATTCAACTTACAAATTTGACACAAATTTACAGAATTCTGCGCCCTTGCATTTTTGTAAGCGAGATCTTATGGGTAAATCCTTGTGCACTTGAGAACCATGTCGTTGATGAAACAGGTGCCCCAAAGGATTGATCATACGTAGAGGTATATATTGATCATTTATTACTATGACCCATCCGCATTAGTGTAGGGGTTAACATACTCCGCTTTCAAACAAGAGCGCCGGAGAGCCCCGGGTTCGATTCCCGGATGCGGAAGACGCGTGGCCCAACCTACGTAGCTTTTTGGACATTGAATGTGTCAAATACCTTTGTAAAACTAAGAGAACTTTTCATCCCACCTCCTTAAAGATACTCAATCACTTTAGTGGTTTGTAATTTAATTGAATTTTATCGTAACTGTAAATCCTGATGTGCACAGGTGAGGTAAAAATGACCCACATGGCCACGCGGAAGCCGAAGCTCTTCGGAAGGCTTCTTGGGAAATGGCATCCCCAACTCACAGTAGGTGGAGGGAGCATGAGATTATCACCAAGCGGTAGTTAGATAGTATATATGCCTTTGAGTCTTTGCCCGGGCTCCGGAAAGAGAAGTAGCAGGGGGAGCGGGGAGGCGTGCAGCCTCTATGGCCAGCTCATCGGAGGGGCTAAGACTGAACACCTGTGCGCGGCGTCCTCTACGAACCTGAGAGTGAAATATTCTCCCAGTGCCAAGTTCAGTCAAATTTCGCAATTCCGAAGAAGTTGGTTCACGAGGCATTGATTCAAGACACTACGAAATCAAACTCTTCCACCCAAGGAAATCGATCCTCATCAAGTTTACAAGTACGACCGAGTGCATCCTGTTAGAAATTGTCAAGGATTTCTAGGAGGAAATATCTCGAAGAACAAGTGTACAATTTCGGACAAGAATTTATTGATAGCTGTATATGATATCGAACTCACTTCTCAACATGAATTAATAATATATAAAATTCCGTTTACTTAGTTTAACATTTGGAGATGAGTCAATCCTTAAATACAGATCCCCGAGGTTTTAGTGATCTAGCAACAACCAGCCACTCAATTATCGCAAGATAGCATTTCCTAGCCACTGAACCTTATTTCGCCTAAATGAGCTTAATCATATTCAATCGAATCAACTCAATTGATCTTGATGATCATACTTAGAAATCTAAACCTTCATACATGCTAAGTCTAGATTTCAAACGCATCCTCGTTTCAATGACCACACTTCTCATCGACTGTTCTCTGGCCTAAGCTGTCCACCAAATACACGTCCACGCCGATATTTATACCCGACGGAGGAAAAATATCGTGGCGCACAAATCTGGCAGACGGCTCTTTGGGGTGGACATGAGAGGGATTGGGAAAAGTTTACAAGATAATACGAAGGATGTAAATAATCTTGACGGGCGTATGACTTGGAATTCTGGCAAGGAGTTTCACGAATTGATCTTTGTGCGCGCCAAGACATAGCTTGTGAGAGTGCAGCTGACACTGTAAACACAAGTCGACGATGGACATCTCAGACCAAATTTCGCGCGGAGAAAAATCAGTGGACAATGGAGACATATCTGGATAACTCAGGGTTTTTGAGAGGTTCCTCCGGGTGGGTATTCACGGATGAGGTTTGACTTGGGCTGAAGAAAAAGCCACCCTAACTTCGCAGTGATACTTGCAAATGAAATCTGAGGCATGAGTGCTCCTCTTGTAAATTGAGTCATCTTTTCCGTACTTTTCTTTGATATGGTGTCATAGCTAGATAGCTGCATATGCAATTCAAATCCGATGCAAAAAAAAGGCGAGCTCATTACCTAAGATGTGGCTTCATGTCTCGTACCTAATATAGAATGGGTCGTATAACGACTGCCTATAATTTTTACTAGAAGTAATACTTTTAATGAAGTATTTTTTTCCTTGTCTATTACCCTCTTCTAGCTTCAAGTGTTCTGTCCAAAAATGTGCACGACCCTAAGTCATGGGACACGGGACATACAAAGATGCCCATGTGGCCAGGAGACCATATCATGGGAATCTTTCCAGGAGCTGCGACGGGCAGAATCCTCCTCGTTGGCGACTGGGCCACGACATGCCGGAATTCCAAAATCTCTATGTTGTTATCACTTAAATGTGTTTGTGTAACCGGCAAAGACAGATTCTTCACCTTCCAGTGATGCCGGTGTAATCGCTCAATATCCTCTGCATATCTGGGATAGCCGAGAAGAATCGCATCCGAATCGAAGTCGAAAGTAATCTTAATCATATCTTCATTTGACGACTTCTCGACAATGCCTCTCTTGTCATTCTCATCTGAGTCCTCAACCTCTCTCTTATGCGCGTCATTTCGCCTCGACGACCAATAAAGAAGTTGCTCCAATTGCACATAGGAGCTTGCCCCATTAATTTCCAGCCATCTCTCACTATTTATTTACGATGCTATTTATACCTGGAAGGAGGAAATTCAGTCACAATATAAAAAGTTGGGGTCTTGGTTTATGTGGGACTGTTGCTCTAATGGGACAATTAACTTCAGTGAGGACAGGCGACTGAGATGTGGAGCGATAGAGGGATCAAGTCTCTGAAGACCATGCTGAGACTGACATTTTCGAGGGGCTTTCAACTTCAGAGCGTTTGTGGGCGTCAAGACTAAGGTTTAAGCAAATTAGCCGGGAGGGCTTCTATTGTCGATGAGTCAACGGCGCTCCCCAGCGTTTTGGACGGTACAAAAGAAGTTGGGCTAAGCTGCCATACAGTAATCACGCTCTGTCAAGACTTTTCTGACATTTCAGCACGACCTTCGGGAAGGAGTTGAAAGGAGGCTAGAAAGGCAGAGTATGAATTCTCCGAGGTACCCACAAGTCTGCAGCGCCCAGCTGGCCGGCCTCTTCGAATGCTTCAGAAGGGTCACTATGTCTTCGGATCTAGTCCTAATGTCGGTATTAGGAGGGCTCCTCACTCAGTGGTTTTTTGCGATTTTTCCCGGCTTCCATACACCCGCAAATGGCCATCGTTTCATTGGCTCGAGATATTATGATTGGTATATGATTTGGGAATGTACACTTGCGCTGGAACAGCCAAGACAGTATGTGGAGAGATGTCTTCATTAATATACAGTGTGAAGTTATTATGATAATTACTATGTTATAGATTGTGGGAATCTCGTCCCTTATCCCCTAGCTTGTTCGCTTGTAGACCGATCAGGTTACCAGCATGCAGCGCACCTAAGTGTGCTCCTAGCTGAGCAGCCATGCCATTTACACCATATCAACAACCCATCTCTCATATTGCACATATTACTACTTGTAATGTTGTTATGTAGAGACCGGATCTCCTTCATGCGCCGTAATGCCATGCTGCCGTAATAACTACCTATGCATCAGCTACTAGATCTACCATACTACATGGCTGAGCATAACAGGAGAGGGAGATAATGAAGGGTAAAGGGCTCTTCTATGTGTATGACTGAATGAGGACTTGTGAGGGGCGGTACATTTTGAGGGGATCTGTATGGGAGGCATAGGAAGGATATAATACTGGCATAGGTATCTTAAGCCCGTAGGCAGAGAGGTCCCAAATACTCATAGACTCAGACAGGACAATAAAATGAACTAATAAAACACCATCATTTGGTCAAAAGCGGCACCACGTTCCATGCCCGTCATTTCATCATTTTGATAATTGTTTCCATCCTAATCAGTCCTTGTTATCTAATTCCCCAACCTTTTAACGTTGCGCTTCGGCATGGCGAGCTGGGGAGCCAGAAAGGTGGATTTCATGGCGCCACAACCACCACCAACAGACAGCGGAACCGCCGCAATTACGGCTGTAGAGTCTCTCGCAACCTCTACAGGCGTCAACATGGATACATTAAAGACAGTAGGGCTTTATCTAGATAAGGTCAGAGATAGACTGGTTATAGCAGGCACCGACAAATCTGCGACACCGATGGTCGAAATAGGTAAGGCACTCGATGCCTTCAAAGCCCAAGCTACGATGTTACAATCAAAGCTGAAGGCTTCACGAATGGGAGAACAGATGCTAGTCTTAGAGAAGGCAGTCACGAAGAATCTCGAGGAGCCGTCGCGCAAGACGGCTGCTTCGGCAGTACAAGGGATGGGAGGGCGACCCACATACGCCTCAATCTTCGTACCGCCAGCGACTAAAGCGGCAGTTCGGGTAAGAATAATAGGAGCAGTCAACATGAAGCTGGCAGAGCTCGTAGATAAGGCAAAATTACGCATTGAGGGGGCATACGCAGTTAGGAAGCTGCGGAGCAATGACACGGAGGTTTTGGGCATCTCCTTAGGGACATGTATACGAGGAGGAGAAATCCAAACAATATTGAATTTATAAACCAAATTGTGGCAGAAACAAAAGTTTGGATGCCCGAACTAAAAATTAATAGGGTGAGGTGGCTCTTGGACGGCAAAGAGCACAAATGGATGAAGAAAAACGGCCATACTCGAGGGTCAATCGTCGCGAGTTTGCCGACAGAGGTACTTCAACACGAAGTGATAAGATATTGCATTGTCTTTAACTCAATGCGATATACGGCCCAGCTCTGGTCACCCCGAGCGCAAATCAAGCAGTGCTTTGAGTGCTGTCAATGGGGGCATACCCAAGCCTCTTGCAATAGGGAAAGGAGATGTGGTGAGTGCGCGCGCACTCACCAGATCAGAGAGTGCCAGAGGAAGTCGGTGCTTTGCTGCAACTGCGGCAAGGACCATAAATCTTGGCGGAAGTGGGCGTGTCGAAACTTCGCGGCATACAAGGCCAGCTTTCAGCGGGGACGGTACGATCTGATGGAACGTACGGCAGAATTTAGGAAAGGAGGATTTTCACGCGCGGTATCTACATCAACCACCATGGCAAAAGCAACCGACGACCAAAGGTTCACAATGGTGTCCCACCAAAAGCCGGAGGTACTAAAGAGAGGTCCAGGACGCCCGCGCAAACAGCTCCTGGTCAATCCCCCACCACAAGTATTTGGACCATAGGGGTCAAGTTTAAGACTACAGTTGTCTCTTTTCAGCACTCGAGGGCATGGAAAGGATGGCGAGGTCTAGTATAATCTTAGCTAGTCCTATCTCGGACTGATGGCCAATTGCACTTCCTATAGGTAACGAAGGACTATAGATGAAAATAAAAGTTACTAGGGTGAGGGGGTTTATGGTAATGGTTTACCCTCATGTAAACATATCGATAGTTTCATAGCCGCCTGCATGGGCCTAGAGGGCGCCAAATCAGGTTAAATGAAACCAAATTAAAAATGAAATAATAAGTGTTGTAAAGGTAAGAGCTTACGGAGGTTAATTGGCAGAAGGTTTTCGGGTGATCATCGATGAATCAATCTGAACTGCTGATATATTTGATATTCAGAACTATAAGGATTTAGGAGGTTTAAAGCGCTAATTATATACACATCTGAGGTGGCTTGACTCTCGCCTCATTTACCCCAAATAGTATCACGGAATATTCTAGTCTCCTCCATCTGGCAGTACAATCTAGAAACACTTTCTATACAGTGCTCCATTGTTCCTCTACTCATCATGGAGCCACCTGGAAAGTTCTTCCTTCACCCTCAGTGATCATTACCCTCATGCATCGTAATCCTAGCCATCACCAGCACAACAATAAGAGAGGAAAGCTGCAAACTTGTGTGATGACGAGCAAACAGGTAGGTTTATAATGAACTATCGAGAGTTGTCGCCGGATCAATCGATGTTGGTAGACAATAGAGCAAGTCCAGGATAGGATCAGTTAATTAACGAAATCTAGAGACGGGAGGTGTCCTACAACTTGCTATTTACATGAGGCATTGTTATTAACGACGCCCATCATAAGCGTCTCCGTTGCCAAGCAGCCGTATCCAATCTACACCCTTGGTATTCTCTATAGCTGACTAGACTCTAGATTCCATCTCTGCCGTACTGATGCAGACAGCACACACACAAGGGAGTATTCCTATAACACGAGTCACCTATCCAAATCCACCAGAACCTCGGCAGGGCCCGGAGCAGCATTGCCACACAAGAAGCGAGCACATCGGGCTCAATACTTACCTACACAGAAGGAATGTGCGAGGAGTTGGGGAAACCATGCTGCCAATCTGGCTACCCGTTCCAGAATATAAATCACATGGTGATGTCTTGTCCAAGAAGGGCAAAGGGAAGAGGCGAGTTGCCACGGAAATCGACAATCCGATCATTAGAAGCTATGGTAAATAACGTCCAAGATATGACTAGAATTGCACCGTCGTCTCAAAAGGAAGCATGGCTAGAGCAGTTTCGAATGACCGGAGAAATCGAGGAGTTAATTGGGCAAAGAGAGGAAAATGGAAACACAGTGATGTAAAAATCTGAGTTCATAACTGCACACACCTTCAGGGGATAACTGTGCACCAGCAAAGTTAACGCCTTAGAGTCTGATCACTGTTGCCTCCTGGTCGCTACACACTAACATCAACGTGTTCACTACAATGAGGACACCATTGTAGTTACTCTAGCTATCATAGACAATACCATGTAGAGGAATAAAGGTAGGAACTCCTGTATAAAGATAGGGCCTTTTTACTCTCAGTATCTACATCAATCATCCACAAATACAATTCACCATCAATCAACCATCTTACCCTGTCCAAGTGATCTATTGAATTCTCCCATACCTATCAGTATTCTATTCACAAGGTGACGTCTCCCTATCCATCGCCCTCAGCCTTTCAATACACAGGACATGGACGGAAACCAAACCTGCAACAACAGTGTGAATGCACTTCCCAGAGGTAAGACTATAATGGCGTAGAGTCTAATCGGACAGCTAAGGGGGTTTTACTGCAAGGTTTCCTCTTATGTAAATATTAAAGTTCGTAGACATCTGCATGGGCCCATAGGGCGCCAAATCGGGCTAAATGAATTCAAATTCAAAAGCAAACGGATTTGTCTCAAGGATGAGGGTTTGACCGTGTTCCACGGGGTGCGTTGTATAGCCTAGTAAAGATCTAGGTGGCAAGTGAAGATAATAAATGGGTCAAAGGGATGATAGGTCTTCTCTAGGAAGAGATGAGTGGGCAACTAGTTGCAGTAGACGTTACACGTGGATCTTGCTGATGAAGAACTGGGCAATGGATATGTGGTCTTCCCGAAGAAGAGATGGGAAACAAATTTATTGCAAAGAATAAGTAAAGAAGACGTTGCGTGACGAGTAAATCTCTCTCAAGCTGAACTATTGTATACAAGAGTAGAAGCATTTGCCAGCCGGAATTAATTGTAATCAATCCTTGCCAATATCTTCGCATTAATGGCTGTGTTCTTGTCCTCCTCTCCATGACTCGCTTGTATATCCTTACATGACTTTTTACACGACTAGTCGTATAGGGGAAGCTATTATTGAATTGATGGTTTTAATTACTACCCCTTCATCTTACCATGAATTAATATTAGTATTAAAATTGAATTTGAATTCATTATCCTGATTCGGCGCCCTATGGGCCCATGCAGGTGTCTATCATACTTTCTAATTTACATGGGAGGAAACCTTTGGTGAAAACGCCTCAAACTCTCCAGCTTAATTTCTATGTTTTTTTTATAAAGTATCCTTTAGGAAGCGCAGTTACACTATAGTGCCCTCCATATAACCCAATCACATCAGCTTTATCGACCTCAAGAAAGGCATGATCTGTTCCTTTCCCTCAGCAGCATTTCGACCGCCTTTGTCATCTGGAATTGCTCTATCCAACCATGATTAAGGATCCACTGTGTTAATCTTTTGATATCTCCAGGATTGCTTAGCATAGCTTCGTAGGATCGATCTCTCGCTTTTCTCCAGATCTCTCCTCTTCCATTTGACCATCGAGGGCAGGACATAATCATGTGCTTGGAGTTCTGCGATTGGTAGCTACATGTACAGCTTGGACTGTAGACTCCGGGTACTTTTCTTCTGTATAAATACAAGTTGAGCCCCATGTGCTCACTTCGTATTTGAACCGCTAGACTGCTTTGGGCCCTTGTCAGGTTTCGGTGGAGTAGGAATGGTGATTCCTGGAGACTTATCTTCCATCGATCCGACTTTCGGTTCTG
This sequence comes from Blumeria graminis f. sp. triticale, assembly GCA_905067625.1. Taxonomy (NCBI): domain Eukaryota; kingdom Fungi; phylum Ascomycota; class Leotiomycetes; order Helotiales; family Erysiphaceae; genus Blumeria; species Blumeria graminis. The sequence continues at coordinate 11,455,563 of LR898468.1, read as the reverse complement.
ATAGAACTTGACTGCTCTCCAGGTTTCAGGGTCGGCGAATATTAGTATTAAAATTCTAAGTACGGATCCGTCAAAATTTAACAACACAATTATGCTAATGTCACGTGAATGCTAAGAACTGAGCCAGATCGAGAAAGCAATTAACCATCAAAAGAACTCACAACTTCATTCATCCAATACTGACCAGAGAGCCTAGCTTAATACCTATATCTGTGATCCCTTGTCACCACCAATAAGTACATGAGGCTATTCTGGTATCTTCCTCACTGCCCTCTTATGTGTAATTACAAAGTTCCATAACCCTGTCGCTGATCTACATTTTGCCTATGAACTGTACCCCATCATAATACTTTTTTTTTTTTTCATTCGGTCCTAAGCTAAAGCTATGTTTTCCACATTGGGTCAAGGACCGGTGGAGCCGGCAGGGTTCCCTGTGATCTTTCCTACAGCCTAACTCGTTCCAACCTCGTGAATCTCTGCCAAAAGTGCAGCTGATTAAACTGAAACGAAAAACCAAAAAAAACAAAACAACTCCGAAAAAAAACCAGAAGATTCCTTCACATTGGACCCAAGCAATGTGCTTCTCACACATTCCGTCGTCCGTCACACCTTCCAAATGACAAAATTTATTCAATCTCCGCTGAGAGCAAGAGATGAGTTAGCAGGCACCCTTGATCCAGCCGGTATCCTGCTATTGGTTAGTAGATGCCCCAAAAGGGGACATCGTCGAGGTTGCTGTGTCCTCAAACTTCTTCTTCAGATCCCAGAGCTCCGAAACCTGTTGCCTCGGCCATCGAGACGTCCTTCGCCGCGGCGATGATCGCCTCTTCGGCCTTTTTTGCTGCAGCCCTGGCTCGTGCCACCTTCGCGAACTCCCCTTGTTCGATGTGGCGAATCCACGCGAGCTGCTCTTTGGTCACCGGTCCGGATTTTTTTGGTCTGACTTGGCAGGCCCGAGAATCCGATCGGTGAGGTCCCCCACAGTTGCGACAGCGTGTGAGGGCCTTGCACTCTGTTTTGGAGTGCATATTTGATCCGCAGTTCCAGCAAGCTGGAGCGCGGGAGCAGCCACGAGTGGCGTGGAAGCCCAAACAGCGTTTGCACTGTTCAATTGATCGACGAGGCTTGTGGATGGTAGCCATACCCGAATCGTCGAAAAGGCGGAAGCCCGCACGAAGGGCTTCGTCCCGGTGAAAAAGGGCATGCCAGTTTCGATAAGGCGATCCAGGCTGACATGTCCCATAAGGTCGGACCTGGATTGGATACGCGCTGGTCGTAAGGAAGATCTCAGCGGTGACACTTGCAGCATTGGTCGCTACGGGGCCGCACTGTGAAACGATACTTACAGGCACGTTCGGTATCTGTAAGGCGACAAAATCCGAAGATGCTTCGAGTTTGGCGTTTTCACTTGCCAGCTTCGGAGAGACATCTAGGATCTCTTGTCGTATTTTTTCGTTCTTTGCTATAATAGCAAAGCCGGTCTTTACTCGATCAATCGAAATCATATCATTGTAAGAGAGATTAAGCGTGTCCGCTACCTTACTTTTCACAATGTTGTTTGAGAGATTCCGCCATGGGTGCTCCTTTTCCAGGCGAAGGAACTGTCGTTTATCGACTTTCGCCTTGGGAGCTTCTTTCTTTTGAGCTTTCGCCGCAGGTCGCGGCACAGCCTTTGCTATAGGAACTGCATTTTGTCGCAGTCCATTTTTGGCCACCGTGGCCTAGGTGCTTTTTATAGACAGAACTGGGACGGCGGAAATTGTTGTGCTCCTGGCGTCGAGCGAAGAGGTAGAACGGGTGGCGTGATGGCCGGGCCCGTGGCCATGTATTGCGCAATGGCGGCGCGTAAGTAGACTCTCATCGAGTCTACGAATTGTCTATTTGACCCGTTGGTCAAAGGGAGGAGGGTGGCTTCGACGCCAGAGATGGCGGTGGAACAGAGGGCCAGATTTGCCGCTGTTTCGGCGGCGCGTCGTTGTTCAGCTTCGACAATTGGTCGAAGCTCCAGGGGACACTCTGCTTTTGTGGCAGCTTTTGGCTGCGACGTTGATTTTAGCGCTGCTTTGACTGCAGCATTTTCCGACGGTTTTGACGCTGTCGGAGGAGATTTTCACGATTCTCCAGTCCCGTGAGGGACGGAGGATGGTTGGGGAAATTCCTCAACAATTTCAACTGACCCGACCATATCAGTATCGGGCTCAGCGACGGCGGGGATGACTTTTGCTTTCCCTTTCATTGAGGCCTTGCTCATCTCCGCGTATTTCGGAGGCTGGACAAGACTAGATAATTGATCGAGAGCCCTCGGGCGGACTATCGTGTTGTCCAACGTGGCGTTGGGACGCTTTTTACGAACAGGTGGAATGTTGAAAATGCCAGCGACTCGATCACAATGATTTGATAGAATGCGACGAGCGCGAGAGGGAGGGAGAGGGGGAAAAGATGAAGATTCGAATTTTCGAATTTTGAAAAATTGTGCGTTTGTTTGTTTTCTATTTTTCGTCCGTCGGGGCGCCAAGCTTGACGTAGGTCCCTACTACCCACTAAACTACCTAGAGGCATGGACGCCAGTGCTTACTGCCCTGGTGGCTTCGCCCTTGCTACTTCCTAACTAGGTTTGCAGGGTAGTTCTCTAATTACATGATTGCGTTTGGCATAGCACCTGCACTTTTTCAGCCAGTCCCCGAGGCTCTTTACTCATTTAATGTATAACAACCACTCTCGAGATACTACTAATAGATCCATCCATAATGCAAGGCTCAGAGTTGGGGCAGAGTTGAAGACCCATTTATTTCTTCCCTTGGGTTTCTAGGGCAGGTCTTTATGTAAAACTCTGAGATAGAAAGCCACTTTGCTAGACGTAGGGCCCCTTCCCAGGTTCCTAGCAAAAATTTCTTTGGGTCCCTTGGAGATGCTGGAGCTCGAGGAGGTCTATGAGTGGTTAGATGGCACTCTAGCAAGTGCAATGGGGCTTTGAGCTGTCCGCAGCCACAATGAAGGTTAGTGCCCTCGTGATTGAAACGGCGGTGGTACTCTGCAAAGTCACCATGTCCTGAGCGGGCAGCGTATAGTCTAGAGAGAAATGGTCTGGCTAGTGTGAGTTCCTTAGGGTTACAAGAGTATGAGTCAATGGCAAGCTCCTTATAGGATACTGGGGCATGTCGGTCCCAGTAGTCTTTCATAGCCATCGATATTAAAATACTTTTGTCTGCTAACAGTAATGAAATAGTGAGTATCAAAGAGGCGAAAGAGCATGTGATCACCGTCACGCGCTACAGGATAATTATCGGCTCACTAGCTGTTGCAACTTAGCAAGAGTATTGTGGACTCGATATTTGAAGTGTGAAATATAAGGTCTGTTTCTATTTCACCTTAGTTTGTAAAATGGCTGCCTCCACCTTAAGTCAGCCCTCTGCTGGATCTTTTTTATGTAAAATAGATGCCAGATCCTAGAGACCTTCAAACTTGGACGAAAATTTCACAATAATAACGTGTTCGAAATCATTTATAAGAGATTGCTTCTATTCGTAGTTCTATTCAGAAGGAGAGTATACTACAGTTCCAATTGATGAGAGACTGACTCCGTGTCCCAACCAAAGCTCGTACATCCGACCATGAAAAGTAAAAAATGACCCAAGATCATGACGAAAACTTTTTTGGAGGCAGTAATCCTTCTCGGTGGTATCTCGTGATAACCCTAGTACCATGTACTTCACGGGAGCGATTTTAATTTTGGGCCATCCTTATTCTTGCTATCTTGAAGCAACATAAAATTTTATGGATCGTTGAGTATCTATATTTATACACCCATATAGTTGAGTCCTTCCAAAATGATAATTCCATCCGGAATTTTATTATGAAGAAATATGATTTTGTGTAACTTACGATGCCAAATGATCGCTTCACGGATACCGCTTATAAGCTCACGCACGGTTGAAGATAACTTGAATAGTTGACCTTGGAGTTGATGTTTGGCGAAAGAGAGTTCACATTTTTTTACTAATCCTTGTCCATTGGTTTCATCAATTTGCCCATGGAGAGAATGGTTCCTTCCACCATCGTTTTCTATATATATCCAGCCGAAAATTCAATCCCGTATCGAGCAGTTTCGACAATGTATAGACCCCAAGACCTTAGATGTATAAATCATGGTAGACTTCTTGGAGTTTTCGGATGTTTAATCTCACATCACTTTGTACTAAAGCCCAGTGAAAACTTGATCGGATACTTGTTGTCTCTCGTCTTAAAACAGGTATCTCCTCGCGGGCTTGTCGGCTACCATCAAAACACTGGCTGTGGGGAGGTCTTAATTATCTTTCCTTGCAATTGCCGTTTGGAACTTTGATGAAATAGAGGTCATCTTCATCGTAGCTTATAACTGGATCTAGCCAACACTCCTCATTACTAATGCATTTGAGAATATAGCGCCAAAATCTGTGTTTCCTAACGATCAAGTCCATTTAATCGGAGCAGTATGCACCTGCTCGATCGACGACCAAAATCTCAAGGTAATTTTCGTGCAGAAAATTACATTCACAAATCGACGCATCGGCAGCGCATAAAATATTTTGCGCCCGTACACTACCGACCGGTGGATCTTGTCAGCTTTATGTACGGGTGACGAGATCAACTCGCCTAGTACTCTGGCGTCTCTCCAATAGTGCTGTTGACAACCACAATGGCTGCAGCCTCAATGAAGAAGTCAAGCTTTCGTTCAATAAGGCCACCCTCGAGTTGTTTGTTTGTTTATGGAGTGAAAAATTACCCTTGCGGCTTGCGATTATTTGTTTCCTTGCTTACGATGGGTTTACCGCTTTCGGAGTTTGAACTTTACTCATTGGTTGTCTCAGGAACCGATCTATGAAGGCGTGTAGCCATTGTCGCATCGCTGCTTCGTCCAAATTATCTGAGAGGTTTTCGCTTTCGTAATAACCATGATCACAATAGTTTTGCCACATACGCGAGGTTAGGTCAAACCGAGATTTGTTTTCGAAGTGTATTTCCCAAAATTTGCCTGAAAGTTTAGCTTTGAGCGCTTGCGGGATATCACTTGCAAAGTCATCATAACCGGTCGATTCCGCGATACACCACTTCTTAGACGTCATTTAATATTTTTGTTGTATCATAGGTATCTTAGTGGTCTGTAGATTTGATGATGTTTCATAGGTAATTTTTTTTGCAGTATCGATGACGCTGGCCTAGATTTGATAATTTCTGACAGAGTTGTAAATTGATGCTTCAAGTTTTTCAAAATTAGAAACGGACGCTTTACTTTTCCTGAACTTAAATTATGTATCAAGGGACCAGCCAACTAATCAAGAAATTGCGGGGTATCTTGAACTTTATCATGTATTGATATAAGTTATACATCAATTTTTCGATTGGTTCTCGTAAAGCTTTTATGTCTTGACTCTGTAAGAGAAACTGAACATTTGTTGGAATACTGTGGATTGTAGTTGTTCCTGAATTTACTGTGTTTATTATCAAGCGGATTTAAAGTATTGAATGCCTTTAGTACATAGAATTGACTCATCTTGTGTGATTGTAACGTAGAATTGTTGATAGTTGATTAAAATGGGCGTTCTTCGTTATGTCTAATTGTTTGTTTGTTATTGGAATTCATGTCAGTTCGAAATATATTCTTACGGCCTCGAGCTGGCCAACTTGACTTTTGTTAACTTCTCAATGTACCAGCGCTTTCACCAAAGTTCGACGTGTAACGGACCAGCGCACTCTGTACCCGAAATTATCAATAGAGTTTAGAAGTGCATCTCCAGAGATCCTTGTTTTTAAGAACGGTTTTAGAGATTTTAATCTGTAGTGAAAGGAATATTACTTACAATCTAGACGAATAATTTACCAAATGCCCGTCAGGGTTTAGGAGGGCGGAGTGCTGGCTAGTGTTTTCACCAGATTGACTCGAAAGAGCAGCTATCATGGAATAATTTACTTAAGACTGTCGCCACTTTATGAAATCTTAAAGTCCATGGTATTCCTAGCGTTGGATGTTTAGTTTCACCTTCGTGGTGGAACTTAGTCGAATAGAGTCATATAAAATTAGTTATCAGAGGAATTTCCCTGTCCGCAGAGAATGTCTAGAAGCGTGTTCAGCTGGTTGAAGTGGTGAGGATGATCAACTTTGTAACTGTGACTTGAACTGGATCGAGAGCTACCAAAGTTTAACAAATGGGGCCCTTGGGTTCGAGGGAACCGCTAATATTGGCACTGATACGCTAAATGTGATATTTCTGGAAAGAATTTTGAGCCTAATGAGAGGCTGAAGAGGCTTAGTTATAAGATAATATTTCTCTTGGGTCGAGAGATTGATTGGCATGTAAGTTTGCCATTATGGAGTGGTCTACTGTTAAGATATTGAGATATTTGAGCTGCAGGGATAATTTGGTGTTTGAGGTTATCCTTCGCATGTATGAGACATGTGATGTGAAGAAGTGGAAAAAGAATAGTGTGCTATGGATAGATGAGGAGTATGAAGAGATTTTAATTAAACAGCCAGATGACTAAGCAAAGTCGTCTAATAACTAGTTTTTTGTTCTGTAGGCGGCTGCTACGCTAGAGCGAACGCAACAGGAGAGTCACGAAGTATTTGGACTTAGTCCGAATGTCGGTATTAGAAGGGCTCCGCATCCAGTGCTTTTAGCAACTTTCCCTGGCAGTCATATGTTGTAATGGAAGTTGTACAGAGAAGCTTAAGCTGTTAGGCTTGTATTTAATATCACCAGGTCAACAACCACATTTCTCGGAAAAGCCATTTCATCAGTAACTTAACCAAATCATCGGCTACAACCAAATAAATTAGATATTCAATTTCGCATCATTCCCATCTACAATTTGATATCTTTTACTACTTCTGCATCACTGGGTCAAGCTGATAGAGGCAACAACGATGGTTTTCATCAATCTTGGTGAAAACTTTTCATCTCAGCCTTGCCAAGAATTGTCATGTGACTTGAAAAATTGACTGACAGGGAATATTAACTTGGCTGATAAGTTTGCTTTATTAAAAAAATTATTAAAAAAAGTAATTTTAAAATATAAAATATATTGAATAAAATTCATTCAAAATTTTAAGAAATCGCAAAAATTACATATCTAAGTAAGAAGAGTATTCCCAAACTAATGATTCAAATAGCATGTATGATCCTGCTTCATTAAGTATGGACATGGAAATTTACCAATGAGAATCCTCAAGCCATTTTGCTAGCCAGCTATACCACTTACCAGAAGAAGAATTTCCTCCTCTGTTACCAAGTGCTAAAAGGGCAAAGTTAAACAACAATGATGAGGATGTGGAGTTTAGCAGTGATCCAATAGCTAGTCCAACCAATTTGAATCATGGCAAGCCCAATCATGTTCCCTATATTGGCCCAAATCCAAGTATAAAAGGGAAGGAAAAGGAATCACTCTCTTCATCCAAATATGCCAACCCCCCAGCAACCACTGGAAATGAGGAGGAGGGTACAAAGGAAGTCCTCTTACAGGCAAGAGACCTCATTGTCAAAGCCTACCATCTAACTAAAAATCGATCTGAACAATCTCAAGTCCTTGACCTTCTAGAAGTATTCAGGGAATAAACTGAGAAAGGTAACCTATGCAAGGCCTCTACAATAATTGTATCACAAGTTGCCAATCTGGAGACAGCCATCCGACAAATTGAAACCAAAGCAAGGGCTCTTTACAATATAGTTACACCAGTGCTGCCTACCCCAGTAAACAAAAGTTCAGCCCAAAAACAGCATTGCACAAGTGCTCAGCTAACACAACAATATGCTTCCATGGCCTCTATGGCAGCAAGGGGAGTTGGAAAATCAACAGATCCCTTACAATGGACTGTTGTAGGAAAGAAAAATCAAGTCAACCAAGCTAAAACCCAGCAAAACATACAACCAAGAGACAAAGTTATCAGAAGCGTGATTCTTGTAGAAGGCCCTGAAGCAAGAAATAATTTCACATCCTTTCATGCTAGAAACAAAATCAACCAGGTGTTTGCATCTAATGGAATCAAAGGACCTGTGGTAAATACAGTATTGAAGACTCAGAATGGAAATATTGCCATAACCACCACAGAAGAATATTCAGCTGACTTCTTCCTTGAAAAAAGACCAATTCGGGAGAAAATAATATCATTTGTATCTGTGCAAAAAGATGAGCCATGGCTCAAAGTAATAGCCCATGGAATCCCTCTGGCTGACTTTCACAATGTAGATGGAATGTAGATGATCAAATCTGAAATAAAAACATTAAACAAAGGCCTGAACCCTATTGGAATGCCACACTAGATATCTACCAGGTAAAACAGCCAAATCAAACAAGCAGGATCAGTGGCTATTGCATTTGCCACTTAAATAGAAGCAGAAAGAGCCATCCAGAATAGACTGTATATTTCTGGAATAAGCTCAAGAGTCACAAAGTTCTACAATGTAGCTCCCACCACTTAGTACAATAAATGTCAACCATTTTGCCATGTAGAAAGCTACTGCAGACGAGATGCAGCCTGCCGAATCTGTGGAACTCGAGACCACAGCAGCATTACTGCAGTGTCTGTAATGCCAAAGGAGCACAATGCAGTCATATGGCACCTAAGTGTGCTAACTGCAATGAAAATCATACAGCCAATTCAAAGACCAGCCAGGTTTACCTGAGCATTCGAGATAAGGATGAAGAGATTGACCTTCAATGTCTGACACACCAGATATCAAGGTCCTCCAAATAAATGTAAACAAGAATCAATATGCAACAGAGAGTGCTCTTCAAAGAGTAATAGAACTTAATATTTCAATTTTAGCAATACAAAAGCCTTGGCTTACTCCAAGGCAGTTAGACCAGAATAATTTCCTTACCTGTAGATCTATCAACCATCTAAATTTTTTACAAATATTTCCTAATTTCCCACCCATTCAAAGGCCTCGAACTATGCTCTATATTTTTCGTCAACTAAACCATAAAATTAAGCTCCATAACAACTCACTCAAAGATCCTGACCTATTAGCTATTGATATCACTGATGAAATAGGCTCCATAACACTTATCAACATCTACAGTCAAATTCGAGATAATAATCCAACACTCCAAGCTCTTCCCCACAATTTCTTTGGTAATAACAGTACCTTACTCCTGGGCGACTTTAACATGCACCATTCTAGATGGGATCATGATTCTAGTGATAGTTCAGAGTCAGACATGTTCATTGACTGGCTTGATGATCTTGGTATGGAACTGATGAATTCACCTGGAAAAGGTACATTCTATATACCACATATGATTAAACCATCAGTAATAGATCTCACCTTTGCCTCGCAAACACTGGCAGACATTAGATGACCTAGGATCAGATCACTATGGGATTATGTTCACTATAGAAAGTACACATGACAGGGTGCATCATCCCATGGAAAAATCATCATTCAATACCAAACATGCAGATTGGGAGAAATTCATATCAACCATCATTGCACTCAGAAATGGCCAGAACGTTCTTGATGCTGACCAATTCAGATCATTATCATCTTCAACGGAAGCTCAATTTCCATCTCAAGCTACAAGGGTTATCAATGCCCTTGATAGTGCTGCCTATCAACTAACTAATATAATCAAGGAAGCAGCTTTTGCTAGTATCCCACTTCACAAATTTGGGCATAAAGCCAAACCCTGGTTGTCACCTGAACTCAAACAATTGCAAAAATGTACGAGTAGGAGCTAGAGGCTACTAAAACCTAATAGGCAAGGCATCAACTTCAAAGCTGCATACACTGAGGCAAGAAATTTGTATTTCTCAAGCATTAAGAATGCAAAACAAGGTCATTGGTGTTGTAAAAATCTGAGTTCATAACTGCACACACCTTCAGGGGATAACTGTGCACCAGCAAAGTTAACGCCTTAGAGTCTGATCACTGTTGCCTCCTGGTCGCTACACACTAACATCAACGTGTTCACTACAATGAGGACACCATTGTAGTTACTCTAGCTATCATAGACAATACCATGTAGAGGAATAAAGGTAGGAACTCCTGTATAAAGATAGGGCCTTTTTACTCTCAGTATCTACATCAATCATCCACAAATACAATTCACCATCAATCAATCATCTTACCCTGTCCAAGTGATCTATTGAATTCTCCCATACCATCAGTATTTTATTCACAAGGTGACGTCTCCCTATCCATCGCCCTCAGCCTTTCAATAATTGGAATTCATTCTCGAGAAAGGTGATGTTAAGTCCATATTCAAAGCAATGGCATACACAAAAGACAATAGGGTCCAGAAAATTCCATCTTTCATCAATCAAGAAGGTGTCTTGATGGAATCATTTGAAGAGAAGTGTAAATCATTTAGAAGTACACTTTTCCCCACACCACCAGATTTTGAACTACCAAGCTGGATAAACTATCAACCCGGAAATTGGAGCTAGCCTAAGCTTAGCAAAGTTGAATTGGAGAGCATGCTCTGCTGATATCAAAGGTAAAACCCCAGGGCCAGATGGAATCAGCCATGAGATTGTCACCAGAGCCTACAGAGCAATACCTGACACATTTTTGATGTTGTATTCCCAGCTCATAGATGTGGGATATCATCCAAATTGCTGGAAATAGGCCACAGGAGTAGTACTTAGAAAGCCAGGAAAGCCAGACTACAGTCAACCCAAAGCCTACGGCGTGATATTACTGCTAAATTGCCTGGGAAAAGTCAGTGAACGAATTTTGGCAAAAAGACTAAGCTATCTTGCAGAGACAGCTAATCTCTTGCAATCGTCTCAGGTTTGAGGAAGATTCAAAAAGTCAGCTGTTGATGCAGTTCTTCTTTTGACCAATGAGGTAGAAATAAATCGCCAGCTGAATCAAATTTCTTCCACTGTATTTTTGGATGCCAAAGAAGCATTTGACCATGTTTCAAAGAATCAATTGATAAGAGTGCTTCAAGGTTTCAAGCTACCAATAAGCTTGATTTTCTGGGTAGATTCATTTCTGGACCAAAGAACATTGCAACTCAGATTTGATGGGATGACTGAGAATGTGCAAGGGATTAAGACTGGGATCTCATAAGGCAGTCCGATATCACTAATTCTGTTTCTAATTTATATCAGGAATATTTTCAAGTCAAAATCAGTGCATATCTTATCATACATGGATGATATAGCAATTACTACTGCCTCTACTAGTCCAAAGCGAAATTTAAGACTACTGGAAAGAGAATTAAGACAACAATTTGAGGTGGCTAGCCATGACTTCATTGAATTTGATCCATCCAAAACGGAATTGATGCACTTCACCAACCGAAAATCATTCAAAAATTCTTACCTAACCTTACCAGAGGGGATAAAAGTCAATCCTTAAGAGAAAATCCGGTGGCTTGGCATATGGTTTGACCCTGGTCTTAATTTAGAGGCCATATTACTACAAGGACAGCACAAGCAACCCAGGCCTTTTACAGAATGGCAAGACTAGGAAATACACAGCGTGGTCTGTCACCATCAGCTATGAGACAAATCTACTTTACTTGTGTTGTAAGCATAGCAGATTATGGATCAGCTGTTTGGTGGAAAGGACAAGAATACATTATATCAAATCTTCAAAAGCTTCAAAACTTAGCGATGAGAAAAATTCTTGGGGTCTTTAAGACTGTACCTATTCTTCCAATAGAAGTAGAATCATGCCTACTACCACCCCGTATCCGACTTAAGGCTAATATTAGCATGTTTTCTCTGAGGATGTCAAAGCTATCAATTAATCATCCAATAAATCGATAAATAAATGGTGAGAAAGATTTTGTACTACCAAAACTAACTCAAATAAGCAGAATTAAATACAGCCTAGAGAAAATCAAAAATGAAGTAGCTACTGAAATAATCATACCTTAAGCTTTTCCACCATGGGTATCACTTCCCTTGTAGAAGATCAATATAAGTGGAAATTCAACAGAATTAGCAGCTGAGTTACACCAGTCAAGAATGGAAAGTGTGTGCTGGCAAAAGGTGACCTATATCTATACAGATGCCTCTCTTTCGAAGGAGAGCATTGGTGTTGGGATAGCATGGATAGCCACAGACAATTTTGGACTGCTCACACATAAATTCAAATTAAATATTGGAGACAAAGTAATGGTGTACAATGGTGAATTGGAAGCTCTAGTTTAGGCACTTGAATATGCTAGTACAAAGGCTGAGAATGGCCATCATTTTGAGATATTCTCCGACAACCAGGCAGCCCTACCCCGGCTAGCCAACGTTTCATATAATCCTGGACAGTCATATCAAATAAGGGCTATAGTAGCATCTAGATTAATATTGAGTAAAAATGCCACTGTTTCATTAAACTGGATCCCGGGTCATTCTGGTATCAAGGGTAATGAAGCAGCAGATAAACTAGCAAAGGAAGCATCTAAATTGCCTCCAGAAACAAGAGAAACAAGTTATGTCATATTGGGATCCATACTAAAAAGTGAAATTCGACAGCAATGGCTGGATTATCTTCAGCAGAGCGACCTAAAATTAAGGCTGAAACCACTTACATACAGGAGAAAATCCAATTGGAAAATTAATCAGAAAATACAGGTGCCAAGTGGGGCTAAGAAGATGCCATCCAGTGCTTATTATCAACTCAAGCTTGGGCACGGTTACAATGAAGCCTATTTATATCAACACTGACAAACTACAACTGACAAATGTGTATGTGGCAAGCGAGAAACACCTGAACACTTGTTACTCAGCTGCTGCAACTATAAGCATAAAAGACGAGTACTGATAGATAAATTGAAAGGAAACCCTTTGAGCATGAAGTTACTACTTCATACAAGAAGGGGAGTTGAAGCAATTTTTGAATATATAAACAGCACAAAAATATCTACTAAGGTGTGGCACCTTAGCAGGAAAGATTTCGATTTTGAAGTGGAGTAAAGCAAAATTAAAATAGGGAGTTGTTTATGTTGTAATTAAGGGAGTAACATGACTGCATTACAATAAACTGTTCACATTAGAATAATGTGCACATGCGCCATGGGATATGATTGACCTAAATCATCACTCATTGGTATGACATAGTATTTCCCAATAGATTCCTAATGGTATCTATTGGCGCTAGGATCTCTCACATCCTTCCTTTCTCGGTTAGACAAGGACAGATGTTGGAACATCCACTAGTGTGCAGAATCCCCTTATTCATGTATATAGAGGAAGGTCCTGTCACGTAGATAAATCAAGCAATTTATACAATAGGAAATTCAAACAATCTCCATATTATTTACACACTTGAGAATACTAGGGAATATCCTCAAGTTCGTCCATTGATCCAAGTCCTAAGAGTATAACTCACGAACTTTACTTCTCTTAAAGCCATAGCTACCTCCTTCCATACCTTCATCCTAACGGTACGTCATTCCAGCTCAGCATAGCCTTTCAATAGTTTATACACTCTTAATCTTGAGTGAAATTTGGAAAAAACAGATAAATAAAATACAATATTCAATTATTTAACAGGACTTGCTCCTCACTGTCTACAAGAAAACAATTTTATTTATCATTTTTAAATAAATCAATATTAGCTAGTTTCTTTCAGGTAGATCCTAGAAGTCCTCTATAGTCATAGACTCAGACAGAACGATAATAAAATCTAATCTATTTAATATCACCTAGTGAAGCGAGTTAGAAAATTGAAGAGTCCGAAAACTGTAATGGAGAGTTGTTGATTAAACCCACTTAGTATCAGAGCGCTATTTAAACTAATTACTACATCTAAGTGAAGGACACGATTCACTTGCTTATGCTAAATAATTAGGAGGCTGGTCAATGTATGAGTCGCCATGATTGTGGCTAGTAAAAATAGAACCTTATTACGTTCCGTATTAACGCGACTCTTCATAGCCAAGTAACGCCGATTTCAACATCACACACCCGCAAACGGCCATGGTTTTGTTGGCTGGGGTGGGAAGATATTGAAGAGTAAAGGGCTCCTTAATTGAATGATTGAATAAGAACTTGTGAGTGGTACTGTTTGAAGAGAGCCGTCTAGGGGGCACAGGAAAGGATATACTACTGGCATAGGTATCTTTGGCCTGTAGGCAGAGAGGACCTGCATGTCCTACATAGTCAAAGACTCAAAAGGATAATAAAATCAAATAAACTGGAACCTTAGTAGGGCCCAAAACAGTATTGCAGTTCAGATAAGAAGAGAGCACATTGGTCTCAATTCTTATCTGTATCGAAGGAGAGTCCCTGGAGTGATTAATCCAAAATGCCAGTGTAGATATCCGTCTCAAAATGTCAAACATATGGCCTTGGCGTGTCCTCAGTGGGCAATGGGAAGAGTAGAGGTGCTTCGAAAGGCAAAAGATAGGTCCTTTACGGAAATGATGAACAGCCCAGATGATATGGAGAGAATCACAAAATGGATCCTGGAAAAAAGCTGTTTTGAACAATTCCGGCTTGCAGGAGAAATAGAGATGGCATTGGACGAAAAGATGAGACGATGTGGACAAAAATAGGACGGAGTTCACACTGTATGAAAAGTGTAAACGCACTTCCTGTTGGAAACCTCAGAAAACCAATAGACACGAGACAGTCAGCTTTAGGGGGTTTTTACCGAGTTGGTTTCCTCCCTTGTAAATATAATAGCTAGATATACCTGAACGGACTAAATGAAATAAAATCAAAAATTAAATAAACAAAAATAATAACCAAGTCATTCCGGAGAGGAGCAATCTAGAGAATTACAGAAATAAGCAGTAAAGGTTGCAGCATACCAAGAATGGGCGAAATCTTGGCCTGCGTTAAAGCGAAGTCGATAGCCTCAAAAACTTGCTACAGCAAATGCTGAAACTTGGAGAGCAGCTAAGTACCATCAATGCCAACATTCTGGACGTCAAAGAATAAGCTTAAAGGAATCCCCTCTTACCCTCCACAAAACCCTGACAAGGGCCCAAAGTAGCCTAGCGATCCAAATTCGAAGCGAGCACATTGGGCTTAATTCGTGTTTACACAGAAAAGTACTTGGAGTCTAGGTTCCATGCTGTCCGTGTGGTTACCAATTACAAGATCCTAAGCACATGATCATGCCCTTCGCGACCGTCTCCAGCTCTCAGCGTAGATGGCAGTAATTAGATTATAGCACAAAGCATGACAGGTAGGAAAATGAGACGAGAAGGGTCATTTCCCAACAACAAATAGGATTATGGATTTTGGAATTTTGGTTGTGGGAGTCTGTGGGAGCACTTATTTTCTTTCTTACAACTAGCTACTGGTTGTGTAGTGGGTCACGCGGTGAGACCGAGTCAGGCAGGTGGGAAGCATGATCCTGGCCGTGTGCACCGGTCCTTGGGAGGGCAAGACTGAACACCTGTACGCGATGTCCTCTACGAACCTGGGTGTGAAATATTCTCCCAGAGCCAAGTTCAGTCAAATTTCGCAATAACGATCAAGTTGGCCCTCGAGGCAATGATTCAAAATACTCCACCATGTCAAACATTCACTCCCAAAGATTCTGATTCCTACCTAAGCCTCATCGAGTCTACAAGTACGACCTAGTACATCCTTATTCCAATGATCACACCTCTCGTCGAGTTTCTCTGGCCTCAGCCGGTCACCAAATATACGCCCAAGCCGATATTTACACCCGACGGAGGACACAAAGCGTGGCGCACAAATCTGGGAGACTGTTCTTTGGGATGGACGTGAGAGGATTCAGGACAAGTTCACAAGATGATGCGAATGATGGATACAGTCTCGACGGGTGTGGAATTTTGGCAAGGAGTTTTTACAAATTAGGCTTTGTGCGTGCCAAGACTTCGGTTGCGAGAGTGCAGGCGACAATATAAACATCGCCATGTTTGGATGGTGCGGTGGTACATCGTCTTCGCGGGTCTGCCAAGTAGAGTCTGGGTAGCTTGGACACATGTCCCACTCGATACAGTAGATCGCTGGTTCAAATCCGGAAAAACATAACCACATTTCTCGCGGCGCTGGTATGTTTGGATAAGCAAAGGTTTTGAAACTTCCCTTTGCTGGGTACTTACGGAGGAGGGTCGACTGTTTGTGTAAGCAAGCATACCTCATAGTGGTATTTGCAAATGAAATCCAGAGTATGAGTGTCTCTAACGCCAAAAGAGTCATCCAATATGTATACATAGCACCGGTCGTGTTTCATAGCTAGATAGCTGCATACACACTAAATGATTTAAAAAAAAACACCAGTCCTTGACCCCTAGGAGATAAAGAGCATACCTTAGCACCTAAAAATTACAAAAAATTGTCTTACCCTGGGTGGTGAAATGGTAGGGTGAGATATAGAGAAAAGCCCGAAAACGCTCCTTTGAAGTAATGATCGACCTTCCTGGCGATATCAAAAGAATCTACGCTATAGATTCATAGTAATGGTTTGATGTTACAATTCCGTATGACAAAGGCAGTCGAAATGCTGAATAGGGAGCGAGACAGGACTGGCACAAGGTTGGCGTCGGTTCAAGAGACATGATTGGTAAACACAGACTGCACTACAGTGTAATTGTGCTTCCTGAAGGATGTATTGCAAATTTCAAAGATTCAAATCGGAAAGCTGGGGAGATCTTCACCGAGAGGCTTCCTCCTATGTAAATATATAGTTATGTTTATAGCCACCTGCATGAGCCCATGGGGCGCCAAATCAGGATTATGAAATCAAATCAAAAACTAGGTCATTATTTATTGTCGGTCATGTAGGTAGCAATGAGCTCTCAGAGCCCATCTACCCATGTCACGTCTAAATAGATGTTAAATCCTTCCTGTCACGTAAGAGATTTCAAATTCAAATTCAACCCTACGTAGCAGAAAGTAGGAATGAAACCATGTGGTGAGATCAGATAATGCGCCAACTCGAGTCGATCGTATCGAGGGCAGGGTTTGAGCCACGAGTACGCCTTGCTACGGCCTGAGTTGTATCATGTTTGCTAGTTTAGCCGTACTGAAGGAAGCTGGTGCTATCAAAAAATAGTTCTTCAGCTTATAATTCGGTAATCTCATTCGTTTGACAATCGCATATTTTTGTCACCATAATAGCTCGTCCATCCTTTGCTCCTCTCGTCTCCACCTCTTGACACTTCGCCAGTCCAGTTCTCCATCTACAACCTTGGGTATAATCCTCTCGCGCTCAATCTTCTAGTCTTCGCTCAGATACTTTTGGTAGAAGGTGATGTTGAATTGATCCACGTCACGCCATAATAGACAGGCTGGAAATTTCATGCTTGGATAATCGAATCTTTGCAATGTTTCTTTGACAGTTAGGCAGGGAACAGTCCTACGTATTCCGTACACAAACACATAGCCCGCAGCGATACAGGAATAAACCAGAGAGTTAAAGTGTCTCGCAATTCAATAGCTATAGCTGCCCAGCGAAATAAACATTAAAGATTTCCGAGAGAAAAAGTCGAGGTAGTTCCGGGTCCATCCGAAACCCTAAAGTACCTCACAAGAGTCGCTTTTACACTCCCTCCAGAGACATCAGTGAAGGAGGCAAGAATGAGTAGCCAAATAAAATTACTATGGTCAGGAAGGGCTGCTCCGCCGAGAGCCAAGGTCCAAATGTCCGGCTCACCCTGCGAGTCGGAGGGCAAGAGTGGGAGACACTATGCGTCAAGCAGTGGAAAATGGATCCCGCAAACACTTTTCAAAGGAGGAAGTGTTATTTTTATTATTCTCGTTCATGGGTGTCTACGTGTGGCATGGCTAGTATAGGCTAGATTCACTACAAATAGTTAAAAAAATTATTACTGTTATTGAGAGGCCTCTAAAGGACTCTATTAGATCCAAAACTTGCGATAGCTTGCTGGAGATTCTGGCCCTCGAATTTAGAACTCACTAGTTGTTTGTTTCATCTGAGGTTCCCGACAAGGTCGACTCTCTACAAGTGTCTCACGTGCGGAAATCACACTTGCTGCTGCATATACATGTTGATATTATTATGATTGGTATATGATATGAGATTTACACTTGCGCTGGAACAGCTAAGGCAGTTCATGGAGGGATATCTTGATTGATATGTGAGAGTGAGGTTACTATGGCTTTTGATTTTGATTTCATTTAACCCGATCAGGCACTCTATGGGTCCATGCAGGTGACTATCTTCATTATTAACATTGGAGGAAATCAATTTGGTGAGAACCCACTGTCTTTACTTCTATCAACTTGTTTAGTTCACCTCAAGGAAGTGCAGCTTATTTTGTTCAGCTGTAACAGCTAGTAAGCCGATAGATTGCCTGTAGCATGTACCATTCAGCAGAGGCTTACTTATTAGGTCAGCACTAAGTTCCGCTCGTATTTTTTCTTATTTCATTTTATTGTCCTGCCTGAGTCTACGACTATGTAGGACCTCTCTGCCTACAGGCCAAGGATACCTATGCCAGTAGTATATCCCCTCCTATGCCTCCTATACAACTCCCCTAAAATAGTACCACCCCTCACAAGTCCTCATTCGATCATAAACTAAGAGGAGCCCTTGGCCCTTCATTATATCCCCTCTCCAGCCAACGAAACGATGGCTATTTGCGGGTATATGGAAGCCGGGAAAAATCGCAAAAAACCACTGGGTGCGGAGCTCTCCTAATACCGACATTAGGACTAAATCCGAAGACATGGTGATCCTCCTGAAGCGTTCGAAGAGGCCGGCCAGCTGGGCGCTGCAGACTTGTGGGTACCTCGGAGAATTTATACTCTGCCTTTCTAGCCTCCTTTCAACTCCTTCCCGAAGGTCGTGCTGAAATGTCAGTCAAGTCTTGACAGAGCGTGATTACTGTATGGCAGCTTAGCCCAACTTCTTTTATGCCGTCCGGGGCGCTGGGGAGTGCCGTTGACTCATCTACAAAAGAAGTCCTCCTGGCTAATTTGCTGAAATCTTGGTCGTGGTGCCCACAAAAAAATCCAAAGTTGAAAACTCCTCGAAAATGTCAGTCCTAGCATAGTATTCAGAGACCTGATCCCCCTTTCGCTCCACATCTCAACCGCCTGTCCTTCCTCAAGTTGTTTGTCCCATTAGAGCAACAGTCCCCCATAAGCCAAGACCCAGGCTTTGTATTTTTCGACTTGATTTCCTTGCGGGTATACGTAGCGTCGTAAATTTGTAGTGAGTGATGGCCGGTAATGAATGAGGCAAGCTCCTGTTTGTAATTGGGGTGACGCCTTTATCGGTCGTTGAGGCGAAATAATATGTGGTCAGAGAGATGTTGAGGACTCAGAAGATAATGGTGAGTGCTGCATGATTGAGAGGTGGTCAAATGGAGATAAGCTTGAGATTACCTTCGACTTCGATTCGGATGCGATTCTTCTTGGCTATCCCAGATATGCAGAGCATACTGAGCCGACAGCTACCAGTATTCGGAATACTGGAATCATCTACCCAAAAAGGGCGCTGCATGTAGCTGTAGATTTATTCTTCGGTTATTGAATAAATTACTTTTTGACATACAAACTCCCAAGCTTTCTATATTGAATTTGTTACATCAGCCAGTGTGGATTCCGTGCTCTGCCCTTCCAGATCGATTTATTATATCTGAAATTGCCACGTCGGCTTCCCCTGCAAGTCGAACTGTTTTATCCGTTCTTTGCTTGGTATCCGCTGTGTGATTCTAGCCAAATCTTCCGGGCTGTTAATCACTGCTTCAAATGACCTATCTCGAGCTTGTCGGAGAAAGTGGCCTCTCCCACCTGCTCACTGCGGATACGCCAACACCATGTGCTCAACGTTTTGTGACGGATATCCACATTGACAGCTTGACTTTTCTGCTCCGGGTATCTTTCTTCTGTCCAGGTACGAATTAAACCCAATATGCTCGCTTCTTAGCTGAATGGCGAGGTTACTATGATAATTGTTATGTTACAGATTGGGGGAAGCTCGCCTCTTATTCCCAACCTCGTTCGCTTGTAGAACGATCGCATAAACAGTGTGTAATGCACCAAATTGTGCTTCCAACTGAGCAACCATGCCATTCGTCCTACATCAACAACCCATCTCTCATACTGCACACATTACTACTCGTAATGCTGTTATGTAGAGACTGCATCTCCTTCATGCTCCATAATTCCATACTACCATAATAACTACCTGTGCACAAGCAATTAGATCTACCATACTACATAGCTAAGCACAAAAGATATTTACACACTGCAGTGTATCTTGACTCATCATGGTAGATGAGAGGTGTTTAGTCATTACTAAGTATGACGGCCACACAAGACTAGTGGGGATTTTTCCCATAGTAATCTAAATGTCCAATTTTCTCATAATTGTGAAAATAATAAGTCTTCTTTACTTCATCACTCCATTTTCATCAAATATCGTACCGAGTATTTTTCCAACACAGCCTTATATATTGGCTTGACTGCCGGTGCAACAAACTTTGGGAAAAATGCTCTAGAAGACTCCACTCCACGATAAAATCTAGCGGCTGCAAGAAATTTGTTATGTGTAAACAATCCAACTTATCAATTTTTCTTCAGGTTGTTATATAGTCTATCTTTTATCGGCCGATGGACTTGTATCTTTTTCCCGAAAATATGAAGACTGTTGGTAGGAGTATTCACTGAGTAGCTGCTAGTAGCATGTCGTAAATGATTCCTAGTTGTTCCCTATTCAACCCCCCTAACGCTATATGGAAAACTCCATCGCCACATGTCACCTGATTAGCACGTGACACGATCGGTTGAATGAATTTCTCTAGTTTAACGTCCTAAGCGGTATCTATATACAGATCGATGAAGATGGTAGGCCGCTTTGGTAAAGGAAAAGCTTCAACAAACAAAACCCGACGTCCTGCCACTCTGAAGCGACCCGGCTTTATGCTGAGGACGTTCCTTTCAACCGCAATTATGTAAACTTTCCTCGAAATTCATTAACTCCCCCTTCAATCAGACCATCGTTATGAGAAATTAAAAAGAGAAGGCACCTCCTCACTCGGCGTTGGTCTTCGAAGTGTTCGAAGAGTTGGCCGCGATGGTGGTGCTGCTGTCGAGGCGATGGTTGGTGCCGCTGGGGCTTCGACTACCTTACGCGGTCGTCCTGGCCTTCTTTTGAGTCCTTCAGCCTTTTTACTGGTGACCAAAGTGAATCCCTGATCATCGATCGTTCCGACTGTTCGTATTGGCGCCATTGTTGGTTTTTCATTCCATATTTCCGCCGTTCTCGATAACAGCTCCATTCGAGCCTTCTCCACACTTCCCTTGTAGATCTGGTAGGTCCGACACGCTGCTTTCTGCCGCGAACGGTGCTCCTTGCCGCAGTTCGCACAAGAAACTCTTTTCCTCGGACAGTCCCGAGTTTACTGAGCGCCAGCGCACTCACCGCACCTAGCTGCCTTTCCACACGACGCCTGTGTGTGTCCCCATTGGCTGCAGTTGTAACACTGCTTTGGCTGAGCCCGTGGCGACCATATCTACGCGGTGAAGAGCATGGCGTTAATAACAAGGCCCTGTCGAACTACCTCCGTTTGCATTGCCTCCGATGGGAGGCTGACCATAATTGTTCCGCGATTACGACCGTTTTTCTTCGATCGCTGATGTTCCTTTCCATCATGGAGCCATCGTATTCTACTTATTACCAGGCCTGATATTCGTGCCTTAGTCGCCGTCTCAATCTCCCTGATGATGGCGTAGTTGTTGGCATCTCTACCACCTTCAATTCTTGTCCGAAGTAGTTCTCCGGAAACTTCAACTGGAAAATCTTGCCGTAGAATTTTAAATTCCGCTGGTTGTTGCATATTAAGCGCCGCATCTCTCTGAGACGTCGACTGGACAAACACTTCGGTGTCGTTGCTTCGCATCTGCCGAATTTCAAATGCGCCTTGAATATGTTGCTGTGCCTTTGAGAGCAGCTCTTGTGGCTGCAAGTTTTGGGCGCCATCGATTCTTATCCGCAACGCTGTTTTCTTCATTTACGGAGCCACGACCGATGCGTAACTCCTTGGTGGCGCCGCGCCCGAAACCACTGCTGGTGCATCTTTCCGAGCGGGATCCGCGAGGCTTTTCTTTACGACTTCCTCTAAAGCCATCATCCTCTCCTCGATTGGAGACTTCTTCTAGGACAGTTCCGTCCAGGTCCTTTTGTGTGCGTTGAAGGCCTTCACGGCCTCGTTCAAATCCTCCATTGAGGATAAGTCCTCCTCATCCATCTCTCCCATCACGATAAATCTAGCCTGTTTTAAGAGTTTCCCCAGGATTTCAAGGTTTCTATCCTTTGGAGCTGTCTACGCTCCGCTGCCGTTGTTCGTTAAGACCATTGTCGCATTTTACGACGCGTTGAAACCGCGGGATTTACCCACACCAGCACCCACACTTCCCATATTGAAGCACGTGTAGCGAATAGATAAGAGGAAGGTAATGAAGCTAAAAAATAAGATTCACGATTGTCAAATTGATGATAAGGGCAGCGTGGAACGCTGCGTAGCTTTTTGGCAAAAATAATGTTTATGGCACGATCGGTTATCCACAATAATCCGATGAAAACCATGTATCATCTGGAACATATATTGGCACTAACACAAAGGTAGTATTCAATTGTTTATATTTTTAAATACTGTAGTCTTTGTGATAGAGCGATTCAGAGCTCTTAATAAATGTGTATTCTCCGAGACCCAGCAAGCTGAGCAGCATTATTTTAGGCTGAATTAATTAATATGTGATCCACCGTCACAAGGTCTATATTCAGGCACCACGCATAGTTACAAAGCTCAGTTTAACACCGAACTGCTGGTGTAAAATAATTCTGCTCTCGATAAGATGGTAGAAACACCTGGCGGTCTTGGGTTGCACGGGCGGGCTAAAGCCTCTTTGAAGGGCTCAGAGGCCGGGCTTATCCTGTGTGCCTTCTTCGAGTTAAATTTAAATCAATCAATCCTTCAAAGTTGATGTTAATTTTCACACAGTGTAAAGTCTTTTTCTCTGGTTGAAACTCGTCAATATCTTCACGAAAGTTTCTTCTTATAAACACGAATTAAAAAAGGTGACCACGAACATACATACATATTGCGTGTCGCTTGTTGAGCTAAGCGTGTCTAGTGGGTTCAGCCTGAGCGAGAAATATCCCCTAACATGTTTGAAAGCTTCAAAGTATTGCTTAGGAGATATGACTGCCCCATTTATCCTAATAATATGTCTTTTCATGAAGTGTTGCCATTTTCTTAGTCCTTCTCTTGACTAATATCTTCTTCGCCATCACTAGATTCCAAAGCTTTTCTCAATAAAGCTCACAACATCTAGATATTTTTTGTTCTTTGGCGCTGGGTTTAAGCTGCACAATATTGATAATTAGTAAAATAAAGTTAATGAAAGGAATTTTTTAACTGACTGTATTAGAGCTCCCAGTCAGTTTCTTATCCACCTCAGCATGCCTTACTTTTTGTGGACTTGCCTCCGCTAATTTCATATTGACCAACAACTTTTCCTAGGGGTTTACTGGGTTCCAGTCCCATAATTTCAGAAACAGTGCTACCTTGAGGATATGATCTAAGAACGTATTTTTTGATGGCCCGAATCTTTTCCTGGAGAGATAAGCCCTGAGGGTCATCTGTACAATTGAAAATACAGCAAGCCATTTTATTTAGCTTCAGTAGTATGTGCGGCCTGTTGGGCTTATTCAGATAATGCCAACTCAGTTGTCCTCGTAGCTTCTGCTGATTTTTTCGTAACTCTTGACGCTGGAACGGAATGAGATGATTATTAGGGATTCCTGTGTTGTCTAATATTATACTACACAAACATCAAGGGTTGATACTATATCGGCACAAAATTTCCACAAGAAGCGTGTTTCATTTTCAGTGCGTTGACCTGTGTTGATGGCAAGGCAGCGACGAACAACATTGGCATAGATAGATCCTGTCATCCTATTGATTGGTTAGAGGTAGAAGTCGGACTCAAAGTAAAAAATGAAAATGTAGATGAAGTCCAAAAATTAGAGTCACCAAAATTTTTAGATGCTTGGGAGCATTAGTTAGATCTAGATCTTTACATTAATGCTCCCAGCTCTAAGATTTAGAACTATAACTGCTTGAAGAAAAACATATAAAAGTGAGTAATGAAGAGTTACAACTTACCCGTCAAGTCTTAAAGTTGCCTCTTGGAGTGCCCTCTTAACTCTGTCGTAATCTCGATCCAAGACATCTGTGACCTGCTCAAGAGGCTCCCAAAGTCCAATCTCCAAAAGTAAGCAGCCGAGGCTGTAAATATCATGAGCTCGACTATATCTGACAGCTGGATTCCAGCGCTTGTCGGGATGTGCATAATAGTTGTTTGAGTTAGACTTTGGGGAAGGACGCACCTCGCGCCTTTGAAGATCTCGTCGTTGGATATCGCGTCGTTCAATATGAGAGTCAATCCAGACATCGGACTCCGACGCAGAGCCATCTGAATATAGGTCATGTGAGTTAGGACGGTAAGCATCTGAATACTCATCATGTGGTCCACAAAGACCAAGGAGTACTGGACAATCATAGTCGATTGGATGTGGGTGACCGGTTTGATTTTGCGAAGGAAAGAAAAGAATGCAGGATGAGCGCAGGTTTTCATGTACCCACCCAACACAATGCATTGCGTGGACAGCAGCGATAAGTTTTTTGGCGAGGGAAATTCGCGTGCCAAGATCTAAAATGTACACGCAAAAAGAATGGCGTCTTTCTAATAGCTCACGCAGAGAAAAAGGCATGCAGCTTGGGGAGATCGCGTCGGCGGGGCGGATCTGGGCTTGATTATAACGGATGTGTGACGGTGTGGCAAGTACTAGACCGAAACGACGACGAATAGGGTCCTCGACAATTCCATAACATCCTGGAAGTAGGAGTACATCTGGTTTTGGTGATTCAAGCATATGAGCTTTAGCGCGCGCATAGTATTCTTGGTCGGTACCTAAATCATCCGCCCATTCAATAAGTACAATACGGTGCTCTTTCCGGACAGGATAGTCGAATAAAAGTGCCATGGTCGAGCAAGGGGACGATATTGCATAAGAAGGATCTAGAAGAAAGTCACACAGTGTGAACTTGTAGGTGTTCTTTAATGCCTCAAATTTTACAGCTGCTCTGAATTTTGCAGCTAGACTGATCTCGTGATATCGTCTCACAGAATCACTCTCAGGATAGGAATGT
Organism: Blumeria graminis f. sp. triticale; assembly: GCA_905067625.1. Classification (NCBI taxonomy): domain Eukaryota; kingdom Fungi; phylum Ascomycota; class Leotiomycetes; order Helotiales; family Erysiphaceae; genus Blumeria; species Blumeria graminis. The sequence goes on along the minus strand of LR898468.1, from coordinate 11,430,465 downwards.
CTCATCTCATAATCTGCTGCTTCTGAGAGTCGATGAAGTTGGGGAAGTTGCATCTTCCGAACAATATCCAGCTCTCCTCTTAACAGTCGGTCGATGTCTGACTTGGGACCAATCGAGGTAATTATCTCAATATAACCTCTAAGAAGATCAATGAGGCCTATCCAGGGAGATCCTTTTTTCCTGAGCATAAACTTGCATCGTTTGATATAGGATAGATTAGCTGCACATCTTTCAAGAAAATTCCCCTGCGTCTCGGGAGTAAGTTGAATTCCATCCTCTAGCCGGAATATATAGAGGTCTTCGGCTTCCTGTTATGAAAAATTAGCCCAAAATAATATCAACAAACTTATGACTTACACGTTTCATAACCTGGCTCGCCTTTATACCATACTTGAATTCTAAACCGTGAGTATCGCATAATACCAGAGCAATCAAAGCTGCTTGATCAAGGACCTTTCTACCGGCTAGCGGAAAAGAGGTAGCAAACGCTTCGAATCCCAAATCGGGTCTCCCTTCTTCATCTCTCCAAATCTCTCTCCAGGAGTCATATTGCTAATCACGTGAGTATGAAACTAACAATATATCAGTCAAAGTCGAAATGCATACGTACTTCTATTATAAATTCTAGTCGAGCAGCGGGTAGCTCTAGGGTACCAGGCCTGTCAAAAATTTGTTTGATCAAATTAAAAGCATCTTTAAATTCCACAATGTCAGTTTTTGCTCAATTACAAGTGAAAGAGAGTATAACCAAACAACATGAGGGAATACGCATACCTCGACATAGCGGAAGAAGGTCTAAGACAGTTGGCACAATGCAAGAAAATTCCGCCATTTCCATATTGAGATGTTAAATCTATGGAAACTGTCACTTTCTTCCTTGAGTTAATCGTAATGTTGATGTTCTGGTGATTCTCTAGAATTATTACGATCACGTGCCATATACGTAGTTAAAACACGGGCAGTTCCCAAGAGTCGATGATTTTGTTAGCCACGCAGAATGTTAGATAAGATTAGATAAAATTAATATTAAACTTCCGTGAAACTAGTTGTAATAATGATAAAAAGTCAAAAGGGCTTACCTGATGGATTTGCACAGAAACATGTGCAGTTCACGAGATGTACAAATAATTTAGGCTGCGCGTAAGGCTAGTCGAAGCCTTGTAGTCACCAATACGCGATGATTGGTTGATTTGGAAAGCTTCAGCCGCGTTTGCGCAATCAATTAACGGAAAATGAACCGTCATGCGATCGTGTAGATTGTTACGCGTACTTGCTACCATGGTATGGGTTAGTTTTTTTCACATTCACCGATCATAAAACCACGGAGAATACATCGGAGGGGATTGGCCACTAAAATAGCCATTCGGAATACCACCATTAATGTTGGTCCTTGCCAGACACTCATCTTCGGTTTACGGCTCAGAACAAGCAAAATACGGCAACCATTGGACGAAGGACTACCTCGTTGCGATAAGATACCTTTTACATCACTATTGATATAATGATTTTGGTTACAATTTCATGGTCTCCGTCAAATTGGTAACCAGTTATGCACAATGTATAATTTAATTTTGGTTACTACATAACCCAAAACCCCACATTCTAACATAGCAGCTTGGTCTACATCTAGCTAGAAAGCTGTATAGGTTTTCTGTTACTCGTGTAGATACTAGCTTGACTTCAAATGTTATCAAGGCTTTCTCAGCAGTCAATCCTTCTCTCACACAAAAAAGCCTGAGCCAGAAAGGAGCCCAATGTGTTAGATAGTCTAAGACTCAAGTAGTACAATAAACATATCTCTCTCTCAGTAATCATTGTGAGTAAGCAATTGTTGTTTTTACTCCTTTGTCGTAATCTAATTTTTGACCCTCGCTGAAAATATGCGCTTGCTGAAGTTTCTCGCCAACCGATGATGATTTCATTGAACTGGCTAACGAACTCTATGTTTTGCTTCATGAACAAACAATTTATCCTGGGCTTTGGCTCGTTTACAAGTTCCATGCATGTAGTGTGTCTTCCCCAAGGTAGACGGTAGCGCTGACCAGGATGTGCGTCATGTTCGCACCAGCTGATGCGAGGTCTATAAAGCTTGGGTGGTGGGTCCACTTACTAGCGTGTCAATCTTGTAGATCGCATCTCAACCCTACGAGGCTGGCCCGGTACAAATGAACTATACTAGGATCAAAAGTGAGACCGGCTACACTGACACTATGCCGCACATCGATTATAAAAGCTCCGCTAGACGGAGCCGACATCATTCCGCTGGAAGTGCCGGCATATCCGTTGCCTTTGGTATTTGAAAACATATCTAAATTCTGAGGAGTCACATGTGGAATGAAAACGTATTGGCCAAATTTTCTTTCATGCTTGTCAAATGATCAAGTCCCCTTTGAAAAGTTACAGATCGCAGTACTTCAGCCAATGTGTAGACAATCCTGGACTGTAAGCGAGGCAGAGGTTTGGGACCTACCATAACTCTAGCCTCATCAGAACAGTAGATTAGAACATTTTAATTATGTTCACAACACAAGGGTTACGAATTGAATGTGATATTCTGGTAATCACAAATCTATCGGACGCACATTACCAGGAGAACAAGGTTGTAAGTGATGAATTTGCCAGTGAAAGGATACTCGAGTCCAGTTTCGTATAATCAACGACACTAAACCAGATCCGGTGATGCCACCTAAAACGGGAATACTGGGCCAGATTACGAGACAGAATTAGCTCCAGCTACATATCTATCTCATAGTGTGCGCCACGAGCATCTCATGAACATATTGTCTACAGAGTCTATACAATCATATAATTCCCGACGAATAACTCTCGCATTTTACTCCGATGTCTAGTCTTGCAAGTGAGGACACCCTTGCGAGAGCTCGTAGCACACGTGTGCTGCCCAACGATTTAAAAGCTATTCCACAATCTAATGTGGGACGCTCTAATATTGCAATATTCCTTGCAAACCTACGATTGTTAAATTTTGATCAACGAAATGACTGGCCAGATATCAGCCTCTTGACTTTTTCAACCAAAGACGCACATCAAAACCAAAAGAAACGAGTAAGATGCGTAGAATGGGCTTTATACCAACTCTTTACCATATGGGATCGAGAAGAAGCATTAAATGCACGTAAGATTTCACCAAAAATAAAATCATGTATTGACAGGTTATGTATAGAAACTACAGCCATTCTTCCCTCCTCTCGAACCGCTCCAGTCTTTAAATCTCAGGACCGCGCTCTTTCGATGTCTCGATCAAGCGAGGAAAAACGGAACACTAGGACCTAACATTGTACTACGAAAGACTATGTTTGACGAGTGTAAGGGAGAAAGGTTAGAAGAACTTCTAGCCGTGTTTTCGTTTCAGGTTTTAAAAAAAGTTCTCCAAGATAAAGAATCCTCAAATAAGCACATTCCACTAGCACAGAGACTGGCTATTAATAATTTGAACTCATCTGAAGAAAGAACTATTCTATACCCATTGGTAATAGCTCATAGGGCCTCTCTTAAAAAACATCTGGAAGATAAGGAGAAGTCACGCTCACAATATCACAAATTATCACAAATTATTAGTCTAGCCAATCGTAGAACAGAGCAACAGGATGGAAGAATGCATCGAACAGTGGACGAGACTCATTCACGGATAAAGCTAACTGAACGGAAAATTCAAGAAATTCAGGATAGGGCGGCCGCAAATTGGTCAGGGAAGCAAGAATGGCTACAGCACATTCTTTTAGGCACAAGACCAGTATCAAAGTGCAGCTTTCTATCAAAGGAATTTGATGATGTCTGGAATCATGTCGAAAATGGGACTGTTGAAAATCTGGAAGATGATTACAAGCTCAATCTACTTGAACAACTCAACTACAGGGTACAAGACCAGGAGAATCGACTTGCTAAGTGGCAAGAGTTTGGGAGAAGTTTGGCCAAGGCTGACACGAAGTCACCCCCTAAAAAAATGAAAGGGACAGTGCCAAGGCCGAGAAGAATTGATTTAGATTTTACTAAACATCAAAGCTTGAAACCAAGAAGCTCTTCTTTGAATCATGATAACAACTTAAACACCTTTACACTCGAAGAGTATAGTGAGTTTATCATGAACCTAAAGCTAAAGCTGTCTTCGATTGGAAAGTTACCTTCTCCAGTAAATCAGTCTGCAAATGACGCAGAAAACCAAGAGTTAAAAAAAATGAGTTTAGCCATCCCTAAAACGGAGCGGATAATAGCAACACTGGACGAATCGGGATCTATGTATGATACAGATATCTCGCATGATGTAGACAGCGGAATATTCACACATACCCCACAACCTCAACTTCTGAAGAGAGGTGTTGAACTCCCAGAGCAAAAGCGATCCAGTTTTGACAGAAAAGCACCGGACAAGCACATTAAAAAAATGGGTAAACTAGACAACATAAACCCCAATTTGTCGTCTAGTATGAATGCTAGGAGAAGTCTACAACCTCATTCTAACCGGTTAAGTGCCTGTTTAAATTCTGCCAATGAAAAAATTGTGGAGGAAGATTTGAACCTTGCAAATCAAATATTAGACTCGCTTTCCTCGGCTTCGCCCTCTCCACAAAAACTTAGACGAACGCTTTCTTTGGCAGAACGAACGCGAATGTCGATGTCTCGTACACCACATCTCCCACACATAGACTCCGTGGAAGAGAACGACTTCGCATTATCACCTTGCCTTTCACTGAATCCAAGATTATCGATTGCGACTGAAAAGTCCGGCAATGAAACTAGGCTAGACATACATACTGATTTAGTCCAGCGCACAAGACAAAGCATGGCAGGCCTCGAGGCATCTAAAAAGAAATCCCAGGCCGAGCGGCAGAAAATTGAGAAACAAAATAAGCAGCATGAAAGGGAGAGCTGTCACATTTCAAAAACAGAGACAGACGCTCCAATCCCTAAACTAGATAAGCTTGATCTAATCGAAGGTGATCCAGACTATGAGAGTGTATTCATGAGTAGACCGAAGATTAAGATGAGTCCAACAGTCAGCCACGAAATTAGTTGGAGCGATGGAGATCCAGCAAAACACAAGGAATCTGGGCAAGTTGAATCAACAATCTAATAAGGGCAAATTATATCTTACAGGTATAATGTGAGTGGATTTTTTAGAGAGCATTTACCGAATTCTGAGCACTGAACTTATTTAACATCTTATGCCGACCCGGCAGTACCGTAGCGAAGAACTTATCTTAGAGTAGATATTTGTATCCTGGAAATGCCAGTGAAGTAGGTTGGAATTCAGATTAATGATGGAATGTAACTTCGCTGCCTATCTTTCCATCTTTGAAAATTTAGTGACAGAGATTAACTTTTTAATGTCCCACAATTGCTGTTCTGATATTGCTTGGACGAGTGTTGGTGGGTCTTTTCTTCACTCTACTGGCCGAGCAAGCCTGGACACCCTGAAGTTGTGTTGTTCACTTTTTTCTCATAGCTAGAATTTGTATGAGCCATCTATCAATAATGATCAACGATTGCACTTGAAACTCTTGTGCGTAGCAAAGCTTCCACCTATTATAAGAACATTCAAGTGAGTATATTTAACCTGTGTTCTACCTACGCTGCACATCAATCGGAAAGAAAGGTGGAATATCGAAAACTTTCTCGTCGAATTATGCCAAACAGATGTGTTCTCTTAAATCTTCCAGTTCGATAAAAAAGTAAGGTCATATCCTTAACCTTTCGAGTGAATATTCATCTTCTAATCACTGCGAACAGCCTCTTTTAGATGAGCACGCGTCTAGACAGCTTGTCTTAATCCTTAGCTGAAGGAGAATCTCACTTACGAGATTGCTTGATCTTTGCTATTTGTATTTCCATAATTCCAGGCTGAGGATTCAGATGCGATATTAGACCTATATCATTGCAGGATCGAAAAATTTGATAGAATAAGAGTGGAGAGAGATTGTTGATAAGCTTAGCGATAGAGTCGAAGCATTTTCGCTCAATGTCATTTGATCATGCTTAGGCAAAATGATGCCAATTGCAAAGCCTAATAGACTTGTTGTATGGCTTAATACCGATGAAACTGAAGTCTGATAAGGTTGGCAGCAAGCTCATATCAGTCTCTTGAGACTTCATAATATTTTTCTAGCAGGATACTCTCAAGTTAGAGGTTAGTGAAATTAACCCTCAGGAGTGCTTAGCAATAAAATTTAGTTAGTAGGCGCTTCCGATGAGAGTTCTACTAGAGCCCATCTCTTGTCAGCTTCTTTTTGTCCCTTTTGACCTCGTCGAGCCATTGTCTCTAAAGTGGCCTTGATCACGGCGGCAGGACGCCCAGGCAAACGTTTTTTAAGGACCTCAATCAGTCCTATCTTGGAAAGATCGCTACCGACTACAATACTTTTAAAGCTTTCCAAATCTGAAGGGGCTAAGAGTCTTTTGCCAGGGACCGAGGGCTGACTGACAGTGGGTTGTGCGCGAGGTGGTGGCGAGTGGCCGGACGGATGGGATTGGGAGACGAGTGCAGCGGCTGATTGTGTGGGTACGCTGATGCTGACGCTCGGTGGAGAGCGCGGGGGCCAATAGGCAGAGGAGAAGGGATCTATCGGGGGCCTGACACTGGCTAGAGTAACTTAGTGGCCGAATCAAACGAGTACAGGGGACGCGTCACTTACCATGAATGATCTCGAGGCGATAGAGACATAGTTCTGGCCGCGCTGGCAAGCCGCGCGAATCTTCCCAGCAAATTCCGCTGCTAATGGGTACAAGCTCGGCTTCAGAAAAAGGGCTATGGACCGGTGTGAGCTCGGCATCGGCATCGGCATCATCGAGAAAATCTTGAAGATCTTCTTCATCGTCTATATCATCTTCCTCATCACCGCTGCCGAGCTCTTCGCCTTCTTCATCTTCAACCCATTCGGCTTCGCTGTCATAGTCATAGTCAAAGTTAGGTAGGGCGCGGCAGAAAGGGTTGCGCGCCAGCCGACGCGGACCACCGATAGGATTAGCCGTGAAGGTGCCACGGTAGGGTGGCCGAACGTCTTCATAGAATTTTAAAAGCTTAACAGGAATGGTTCGGAGGATATCAGGTGCATTTCCTGACGTGGACTTTAAGTAGGCGTGGCGATCGTTTTGAGAAACCAAGCCTTCCATGAGATGGCGCGCCGAAACTATCGGTTTGCCTCTAACAGCGCCCCGGTGCTTCTTGGGAAGCTGGAGAAGCCGGAGGAGGCGTTGGCGAACATTCTCGATGGGCCAGCGTTTCTCAGTAGCGCCATCTTGCATGCCAGGCACCTGATCCTTGGGCAGAGGCAGAATAGGAGGGCGAGAGATCGGTGCAAGGCTGACGCCACTCTGAACAAAGAAGGCAGGAAACAGCTTGTCATATAGAGTGGGCGAAGGAAGGCGAGCTGGCAAAACGGACGCGTCAGATGTGTGTGGTGCGGCATCACAGGGTGGCGCGAGGGGGATGAGCGTAGAAGCGACTTCAAGTCGACTCTTCTGATCCCGCGGACCGGCAGCTGGTACGGCGAAGAAGCTCGGTAACTTTAACTGGGATTTCTCTTGACGGCGCTTTTCCTCTGCCCGGCTCAGACGGGTAGCTTCGATACGAGCGCGCCGGTCGAGCACCTGGCTACTCGCCTTCGTCTCGCCTGTCTTCTGTAAGTGAGGGAGCACCGGCTCGCTCGCGTCGCCTACTCTACTGGGGCCCGGATTCACCGATTCTCGCGTTCGCGGGCGAGTAGATGTTGAGGTCTGCGTCAGTTTGAGCTTCTTCGTAGCCGGTGCTTCATGCTCCACAGCGGGCGGCGCCACAGCTGGGATATCGTCTGATGAGGTCAGGCTGAGCATGGCGGTAGACGCCGTTTCGTTAGCCATAGAATTTTCTAATAGACTACCCGAAATGAGGCATGAACTTTCGGAGTGAGCTGACCTATCGAAGGGGGATGCTCGTTTGAGTGGCGCGCGAGATGAATCAGACGACATGGTGCGAAGGCCGACTTGTCGTGCCCTCGAACTTCCCCCGACCCCACTTGATGAACAAAAATTTCCAGTCGATAGGTTTTGTCGGGGGATCCAGGAGGCGTTGCGTTATGTGACGATGGATTTTCAGTGTTGGTGTCGAGTACTTAGTACAAATTAATGGGATGACTACAGGGTTAACTTGCAATAACTCGACACGTAAGCGCTCTCACGTTCGCGTGTGGGAGGCGCCAGGCCGAAGCACCTTGGCGCCTCCTGACTAATAGGCATTATGCCACAGTTTATGCAAGGTATAATTATCATGGCAAGTACTATTCAATGAAGTACGATTATTGTGAGTGATGGGAGGACAGCGCAAAATCTATCGTGGCACGCCTATCCTCTATATACCCGGGCTCGGCGTTGCGACGGCATGGCTCGTGAGTAACACGTCTTGGGCCACTCACGATCATGTTGAGGATATTCTACGACTCCCACCTACCCAAACGCCTCAGCGTCCCGACCGCTCAAACGCCTTGATATCCCTCCACTTCAGGGTTCTTTTTAGTCCGGGACTCCTATTTCACCCCCTCCCCAAAGTTTTTTATGCTACTTTTTCATCTCCTCAGCCTTCTTAGTCACTGTCTGCATCTGGGTTGGCAATGTATAGTCTGACAGTCCCCATGGTCATAGCTCTATCGTCGACACTGCCTCTTCGACGTAGCTCTTCGGGAGATTTTGTGCTCTTCTGGCGCGACATGCTTGTATTGAGATGACTATTACTCGTGAGTCTGGCGGAGTGAAGTGAACTGAGTTCGGGCAAACAGTCTGCCTTTTCACCTCGGATACTTCCACTACTTTCACAACGGTTATTGTCCCTTACCATAGTAGTGCGATGGCAGTAGCTCGGCTGCGAAAGATATAGGGCATCACTTTCCTCAGGAGCTACGAGGCTCTCGCCCAGAATTTGTTTTCCATCACCGAGTGTTTTGCCTGGGTTAGGTGCCTTTGTCGTAGATAACATGGAGGGGGAATGGCGTGGGTAGGCTAGGCGTTTTCGGCTACTGGAGATACTGCTACGTCCACTGCCCGTACGACGGTGGATAGATCCGTCAAGTGTTTGAGGCATTTCAGAATCATCGTTGCTCTCTCCTCCCTCTACCTCAGTCGCGCTAAGACGGGTCGGTACACCCACCACACCCCCTGCTTGATCGGTGGGAGTATATCCGACGAGTCCTGGCTTGCCATGATGTCGAATTTTCGCAGCTACGCGCGTACTACCCGATAGGCTGGCTGAGCCACTGGTAGAAGCGCGAGGTGGAACAGGACCACCGACCACTTCTCTTGATGCTTGCATCTTTGCAGCTTTTTGTTGAGCCAGAAGTCGCGGATCTTCCAACTGCGCTCGATCACACCAGACTGTAGCTTTTTGTTTTCGCATCAGTGCCACATAACTAGTAGGTTGGATGGGACCGGCAGATCTAGAGGAGATTGATCGCCTTAGGTCTTCTGAATTGTTTCGGAGCGGGAGAAAAGTATGACCACCGCTAGTCGTGGTGGAAATCGAGGCGCTGGAGGCAGTTCGGCGAGAGGTGTAAGTGTGTACCTGCATTTTGTTATGAGGGGGCTGTCGATATTGAGGGAAGACTGTCTGATTGGAGTGGGCGCCACTCATGAGGGTGCGGCCTAGATTGTGCTCTGGGGAGGAGCCGCTGAGTGGTGGTGGCAATTGCGGCAGTAGCAGTGGCAGTAGCAGAAGGATTAGCAGCCGAGGCAGGGAGGCAGTTCTAGAGCGAATCGATGTTGGTGATAGCAGTGGTAATAATAGTGGTAGATTGAGTGATGGTCGTAACGGTAGCAGCACTGATGTTCTGGTGGTGGTGGAGGATGAGGAATCTGTTGCGTAGAGCCAGACGTCATTCAGGACAGGGCTCGCCGCAATCAGAACCAAGAGAATAAAAGTTCTTTGCCAGTTGGTTTGGAGTTTGGAACTGGGACCCGGGGTGTGTATATAGCAGGGCAGGGGTAGAGGCGGTGAAGCTAGACGGGACGAGTCCCTTGCAACAAATCATCTTCTTGGTGGCGGTAGCCAGGCTCATGGGGAGGGGGCGGCTGTATGGACAGCAGCAAGCGCTGGAGCTAAGAGGCCGTCGGCAGCCTTCGGCGTTTGCGCGGCCGGCGCTCTTCTGTGCGAGATCAATTAGGGATACACTAGACACAGCGATCTGGCTAGGAGTAAGAACAAGAGAATAAACGTTGGCACTTGATGATCCAGACCGAGGAGCTCTCGCGTCAGAAGCATCGAGAATTTCGGCGAGAGATCAAGCCGGTGTGCGACTAGATGCAGAGCTTGTGCTGAGAGAAATGAGGTACAAATAGAGCAGCCGGAAAAGGAAAGGAATCCAGTTAGATAGCGACGGGATGCATGGGGCTGGGCAGGTGAATTGGCCGAGTTCGTCCGTGGGCCAGGCTCCTAGGAAGCTAAGTGGTGGCCGCTGCAGGCGACCGGTCTGCTCGCACTCGTCAAACCCAATGAGCCTGGCGTCAGCCAAACTGGCGGACGATAGACATGGCCATGGCCACGTCTACCGCCTCTTCTGCTGGCCCAGCCCCTGCCACCCAAATTTACTAGGGCTCCGTCCAGGTTCCCGATCGATACCGTCGCTACACTAGCCGTCTCAGGACTAGCTCGACGAGGCTGTCATAAGAGTTTGCCCAAGTGGGCTCCACTCCCCGACTCGGGCACGGCGAGGATGACGCATTTCTGCCAATTGCATGTCTATATCGGGGTGTCTCTCTAGACATTTAGCCTCAGCATGCTGGTGCGGCAACAGTGCCCCTCGCCCCGTACTAGACTCACTTTCCCTAACTGTGATTGAATCGCGACAATTGTGGCTCGCCTTTCATATAATGCGTCGTGGCGCGGCCTTGGGAGAAGCAGTTATCCTGAACTTGGGAGCCAGCACTACATGGAACAAGCCAGAGTCATAGGGCGCGAAGCGCTGTGGCTTCCGACCACGGGGACGGTAAGAGGGATGGAAACCGCAGGCACTGAAAAGACAGAGGAACGACGGACAGATGAGTATCGTCATGTCGGTATATTTTTAGATTTAAACTTATATGTTTGGTTGTATGATCACAACACTTTATCTTCTTCGTGTACATGATACATAGATTTTGTAAGTCTACAACCGTACATGCTCTTTATTTTATTCCAAAAACCTTGCAAAAAAGTTGACTTGCTACGACAACACAACAAATTACAAGACCAAAATGTTAAACAACGGGGAAATTTAGGTATTTCAATTGTCGGAGCATTAGTCTATTGTCCTGATCGTGAGCGCTGTGAGGTAGGTGTGTGGATCTTGCTGGATTAGCAATGTGTTGTCTACCACTCAACCATCCGACACTTTGCCGAAGCCAAGAGTTTGTATTCTACACACAATACGTTGGCTGCCTCATCCTGTCTTCGTCTGGTTCGGTCATTCATACGAAGTCGCCCGGGTTGACTAGCGCTTCGCCGGGATGCAAGTCACGTCTTTACGGCCCGGTGCAGGGCTCTTCTTCAATTCCAACCGAAATCTAATCCCCAATTTGACTGATCATGAACTGGATCAGCCATTCCTGCCGATGGATTAAGAGATATTCCTCGCGTCCTACTTCATTCATTTCCACCAGTCGACGCAAAAGATCACTCCAGCCTCTGCAACACCCTGGTACACGCCAGCTCCACCTTTGTCTTCCCACCGTTAGCGGAAGACTAGCGAACGCGATAAAGTTGAGCCTTCTCGATTCTGGCCCGTCTCTAGTAAGGGTAGCAGATGAACGCTAAATTTTAGCTTCATGCCCGATTTCGCAAACATCTGGAAGACTGGACAATGAACGGACTAGCCTGTTACTGGCGCGGGTGGTCATGGCTAAGTCACTATCGCTTGTACACGAAAACTAGCAGGTAGCATATGATGCTCTAGAGCATTTCCAGCCACTCGGTCGTGATGAGAGTGATGTGCTGTAAGCTCGCATGGTACAATCCCTAACGTTAGTCACGGCCTGTTCAACTAATCCTCTCAATCTCATTACTCAGCGGATGGGAAAATAACCTCATATGCATAGCCTCATGCGAGTTAGCCTAGTGGAGGGCAAAGACTGAATACCTGTACGCGGTGTCCTCTACGAACCTAGGAGTAAAATATTCTCCTAGAGCCAAGTTCAGTCAAATTTCGCAATTCCGAAGAAGTTGGCCCACGAGGCATTGATTTAAGACACTACGAAATTAAACTCTCCCACCCAAAGATATCAATCCTCATCAACACCTCATCAAGTTTACAAGTACGACCGAGTGCATCCTCGTTTCAATGACCACGTTTCTTATCGAATATTCTCTGGCCTAAGCTGTCCACCAAATACACATCCACGCTGATATTTATACCCGACAGAGGAAACAAAGCGTGGCGCACAAATCTGGGAGACAGCTCTTTGGGATGGACATGAGAGGGATTGGGAAAAGTTTACAAGATGTTACGAAGGATATAGACAATCTTGGGTGTATGACTTGGAATTCTGGCAAGGAGTTTCACGAATTGATCTTTGTGCGCGCCAAGACATAGCTTGCGAGAGTGCGGCTCACACTACAAACACAAGTAAACGATGAGGTGGTGTTCTCTGGTATAGTATGAGTAGCCTGGGCACCTACTCCACGTGCGAAGGAGATAACCCAAATCACATTTCGCGCGGAGAAAAGTCAGTGGATGATAGAGGCATGTCTGGATAACTCAGGGTTTTTGAGATGTTGCCAAGGGTGGTTATTCACGGATGAGGGTTGACTTTGAGTGAAGAAAAAGCCACCATAACTTCGCAGTGGTACTTGCAAATGGGATCCGAGGCATGAGTGCCCCTCCTTTACATTGAGTCATCTATTATGTACTTTTCTTTGATAGTGTGTCATAGCTAAATAGCTGCATACGCAATTAAAATCTGATGCAAAAAAAAGACATATCCTAGCCCACCCAACTGTACAGGTTTCATCTGTTCAGATATAAAATGCATCGTTATCCATAACAATCAGCCTCGTATCCTCTCCTTGAGCAACACGCACGGAGCATAAAGATTACACAATCCAACAATATGGTGATACACACTTGGTAGCTAGCATACACGGGAAGCGGATCTCCTCAGTGGGGGCTCGGCCACTATTAGGATTCGTTAACATCGGTACAACTATCAAGGCTGTCGGGAAATTTTTATGTTCCGTTTGGGTCGTCTGACTGTCTTACACCCGGTCTGATATGAATTGACCTTCTCAGATTGTTCTCCGGTATCATGGATCATGAGATCAAATTTGTACTCTCTGGGCACGGCGAGGACACAGCGTCTAGCACTCACAGTCACACACTGAGCTTGCCAGCTGACAGAACATTGTCAGCACCAAGTCGAATCCGCTTCTTTACAGAATCCTGGTCCCCTTTGAGTCATTTTCGGCATGCATTATTGTATGACTGAGACTGGGGAAGATCGATCCATATGTTACTGCCCACGGTAGGGTCAGCTCCGGAATATCTACTCCATATTTTCTCGCTAGCTCCTTCTATCTACACTAATCAATTGCTAAACATGCCCCGAATAATGGCTTATTTTAGCTCCAACGGCTGATGTTTTTGTACGAATGATATGGTGCCATAACATCAAGAGATGGGGTGAGCGTCATGTGGAAACTGATGTTTTAGCCCCATGTCTCTTGACAAGCCCTAACTTTAACATCAATTCGAGGAGGACAAAGTCTGAACACCTGTCAGTGGTGTCCTCTGCGAACCTGGGAGTAAAACATTCTCCCAGAGCCAAGATTCAGTCACGACAAAAGGTGAATTTGAGAGTTTTCGTCGATTTGGCAATCGGGAGTAGTGGTGTTGGCTCATTTTTGGTCGAAAATCTGACTTGCAGAGATTTCACTACTGCACGACTCATCGAAATCAATCATCTACACCCCAGATACGAACTGCAGACAGCCTATAACCTGTCTGATGTTCGTATTACAAAAACCGACACCTTCAACATCTTTTTTCTATTTCTCTGAAAAATCACTCCTAGCCAAACTCATCTCGCGGCCCTCTCAACAATCATCTAACCATCTGACTAAGAAATCCTATACCTCAAAAAGCCAAATCGCCAACTAAGAAGCAAGAGGATTTCCGACCCTCCGCAACTGCAAGTCACTGTGAAGGTACGGTCGAAATACCGGCCTTAAATGCGTCCTCACCTCGGCTAAGGGCACCAACAACTCGACCTGCGACGAATCGCCACCGACGAAATACGTACGACATTTCGCCGGCACACTAACCAGAGCGTTCGACAAAGGCTGGGGCACCGGTGCCTCGGTCTTGAGCTCTCTGTCGCGTTTTCGACCTCCACGGTTAGGGGTATGGCAGCGACGGGGCAAGGCCGGAGGGGTGGAAATTCAACAAAGTTGCTAGGATGACGAGATCGGCTGAAGGACAGAGGGATGCTGCATGAAGGAACAAAAGGGAATACAAACTGAGGAGGCCTTGGTGGGCGACTGGATGAGGCCTCCAGTGAAGAAAACGACTCCTGGATGAGATGAGGAGATGCTGAGATGAGCCAAAGCTGGGAATGAATCGAAGGGAAAAGTTACAGACAGCGAAGATGTCAAAGGCTCGGACGCGTGGTGGCCGAGGCTGAGGAGGAATTTGCGCTTCGGCGCGCCAAAAGGGGGTTCTCTAGACAGTTGGGCTTGACATGATTCAACACATGGGTGAAGTCTGAGGTGGTCCGGTCATTTAGGTGGGACGAGGTAGATGTATTTAATGGTAGTTAACCTGATCCAGCCCGGCCCTACCCGCGCTTAAGCTCCAGTAGGAGTGTAACGGGAATCACTTTACCTAGCACGTAAATGAACAAGATAAGACCATCAATTCGAAATTTCACAAGTATCTGGAGGAGTGCGTGAGACTGTGCAGCGGGATCCATCAAATCCTATTTCAGCTCTCGCAAAAGATAGTAGATCCTTGCTTTAACCTTAGCGAGACTGGAATACTTTACTCTTATCACCGCTTAGCAAATTGTTAGACCTACCACGTACACAGGTGTAGCGCGTCAGTTAACTGATTTCGTCAAATTAAATTGAATTACTTTGACACATTTCTCTATGCCATTGATTTCAAAGTCACTGAGCCGTAAAATTGTGGATGTGGGATCTGATCAGGCAAAGTCCAGCAAACATAAATCTTTGCGAGACGAAAATTGTGCTTAATTAACCATAAGCAGCAAGTTTCAAACAGCTCCCATCAAGAAGAATATGGAACAGAGTGTCAGTTGGTTAAAATGAGATAACGTTGTAAGCTCGAAATATCGATGGGATAAAAATCACCGAGAAAGACATCGCGCAAGTTTTAAAGGCTTCCGACCCTCCTAAAATGTCATTAAAGGGGACATATGATGATTATCACAACCGAAAAATACTCTTTGGGCCAAAAGAAATAATTCAAAATAGTTTTACAGATTTCATTTGAAAGAAAATTCTAGCAATAGTATCGAAGTCGCCTTCACAAGTATAAACTCATCGGCAGCGCAGCTGCCAACAACCAAAACAGCGGAGCTAATCTCCACACGTTTTTGAAGCATACTTATAGAGACCCAAATACACTTATTGAGAGAAAATACAACATGTCTAGTGAGAATTGTTGGAAATATCACGCAATGAAATGGTCGCAACACTTCTGTAACGTAAGTAGAAGTTGACTAAATAAGTGCCATGTCTGGACTACTGCCAAAAGAGTAGGAGGTATGCGCTATAAGTGTAAGAACAAGCAACACAGTACCTAAGCTACGACATGAATGGCTATGGCGTCATCTACGCACAGAAAAACCCAATAAACTTCTTGTGCCCACGCTATACAGCCGCTGATGTATCAACTAAGTAGCGTGAAATACTACTCTGTCAAATATTCAAAACCTAATACTACGCACAAGATCTTGTTCAGAACCTAGACCAGATGCAGAGTCTATAAGTCCAAAAACTCTGTTTCTCCATTTTTCACGGAAGGTAGTGACTCAAAATCTATTGAACCAAAAATTCAGAGAGACATCGCTTTTAATTTAACAGCAATAGATTACCTTCAAAACATCATTTTCACGAAAAGCGGCACCACGTTCCATGCCCGTCATTTCATCATTTTGATAATTGTTACCATCTTAATCAGTCCCTCTCATCTACTTCCCCAATTTTTTCACGTTGCGCTTCGGCATGGCGAGCTGGAGAGCCAGAAAGGTGGATTTCGCGGCTGAAAAAATTTTCACGGCACCACCACCACCAACGGACAGCGGAACCGCCGCAATTACGGCTGTAGAGTCTCTCGCAACCTCTACAGGCGTCAACATGGATACATTAAAGACAGTAGGGCTTTATCTAGATAAGGTCAGAGATAGACTGGTTATAGCAGGCACTGACAAATCTGCGACACCGATGGTCGAAATAGGTAAGGCACTCGATGCCTTCAAAGCCCAAGCTACGATGTTACAATCGAAGCTGAAGGCTTCACGAATGGAAGAACGGATGCTAGCCTTAGAGAAGGCAGTCACGAAGAATCTCGAGGAGCCGTCGCGCAAGACGGCTGCTTCGGCAGTACAGGGGATGGGAGGGCGACCCACATACGCCTCAATCGTCGCGCCGCCAACAACTAAAGCGGCTGTACGAATACGCATATAAGGAGCAGAAAATATGGAGCCGGTAGCGCCCCTAGACAAGGCGAAAATACATATTGAGGGGGCATACGCAGTAAGGAAGCTGCGGAGCAACGATACGGAGGTGTTTGTGCAGTCGGTCTCCCAGCGAGACGCTGCCTTGAGTATGGCGCAGCCAAAGGAGTTCTGCGTCTTGAAGCAGGATTATCCTGTTGAGATTTTGGGGATCCCGTTGGGGACATTTATAAGAGGAGGTAAAAATCCAAATAACGGCGAGTTTATAAACCAAGTTGAGGCGGAAACAAAAGTTCGGATACCCGAATTAAAAATCAGCAGGGTGAGATGGCTTTTCGACGGAAAGGAGCACCGATGGATGGGAGCTAACGGCCATACTCGTGGGTCAATCGTCGCGAGTCTGCCGACAGAAGTACTTCAACGCGAAGTGATAAGAAACGGCATTGTATACAACTCAATGCTGTACACGGCCCAGCTCTGGTCACCCCGAGCGCAAATAAAGAAGTGCTTCAACTGCTGTCAATGGGGGCATACCCAAGCCTCGTGCAACAGGGTAAGGAGATGTGGTGAGTGCGCGGGCACTCATCAGACCAGGGAATGCCCGAGGAAGTCGGTGCTTTACTGCAACTGCGGCAAGGACCATAGATCGTGGCAGAAGGGGGCGTGTCAAAACTTCGCGTCATACAAGGCCAGCGTGCAACGGGCACGGTATGAACTCATGGGGAGAACTATTGGAATATTATCGTGTAATTGATGATACTAGAATGATATGAATAATGAATCCCGATAATATTCGATTGATTGCTTGCTTATTATTGTTGTTACTTCTATCTGAACATAAAGATATCGCTATATCATATACAAGTCTCTTGTGCTAGCCTTTATCCCACATGACTACGCCAGTACTACTTGACCGTAAACTGAGACTCATTGACTCATTAACATCTCCCGTTGCCTACGTACCACTAGATCCTAGGTTCACAACTATGACACAATGCTAAGTATATATGATACTCCTTGGCTGCGACTTCCTGACCCGGATGCTTCACCCAAGCATATATGACTCTGCCTCTAACTCGTCATGCGTGGTGGTTTGACGCCCCTGCCAAGATATCTATCATAGACCTTGTATCCGTCGTAAATAGACATTTACAAGCCATGCTCACGATATTCACAACAAGAACGGCGGAATTCAGGAAAGGAGATACAGTAGTAACGGCATCTACAACATCTACCACGGAAAAACCTACAGACGACCAAGGGTTCACACTGGTGTCTCACCCAAAGCCGGAGGTATTAAAGAGAGGGCCAAGACGCCCGCGCAAACAGCTCCTGGTCAACCCAATACCACAAGTATCTGGACCATTGGGGTCAAGTTTAAGACCACATTCGTCTCTTTTCGGCACGCGAGGGCATGGAAAGGATGGCGAGGTCTAGTATAATTTTAGCTAGTCCTATCTCGGACTGATGGCCAATTGCACTTCCTATAGGTAACGAAGGACTATAGATGAAATAAAATTCAATAGGGGGACGGGGTTTTTACCGCAAGGTTTCCTCCTCATGTAAATATATAGATAGGTTCATAGCCGCCTGCAGGGGCCCACAGCGCGCCAAATCGGGTTAAATGAAATCAAATTCAAATAGATTACCTCAAGCTTTCATGGCAAGCCTTTCCTTTTGAGGTTTGTGCAATCTCACCAAGGGCAAGAATATATTGAAGTAGACTTGTCAGTAATACAACCTTGATGCTGGAGATGATGTCTTTAAGCTTCCTAAGTACAAATACAAATCTGACCGAAGTAGAAAGACAAACGATAAAAATAGCTGTATAATGGAAGTTTAAAGCTCTAGGTCTCTTAACAGAGAATTTACAATAAGGTATTCAAAAGCTGCATTATCCTCACTTCCATGCGCTATTCGGCATAGCTATAGCACTAATGCGGCCTTGGATAGATTGAGGGTATTGTGCTACTGCTTTTAGAGTAATCTGAAACTGATGAACAGGTTAATAAGGTTGTAGATTTGTGATATAGAGAAGTTCTATCTACGCGGATCTAGTCTTATTCTATCTGAGCCTTCTCTTGATGTTGCTCCTTTATATGCCTGTAATTTATTCCTAAGCGATTGGGGTTCTGACTATCTACAGTGCTTCAATCATAATCATACGAGCTAATGCCATCTAATTCCATTATCTTTTATTCCATCCATTACATGATTATCGTAGTGCACTGATTTGTGCGCTGCTGTGCAAGGATACCCTCGTATATTGATTAATAGATAATACGGATGATTGCTGGCTAGAGGCGAAGGAGCGCCTCAGTCTAATTCTGCAGGTCTCCTCAAGGGGAATAAGATTGACTTGGTTTTATTGTACCTGGCTTAGAGACTACGTGGAATTCAGCCACCTTTTCCACCGAACCTTCTACCCAAAAAAAATAAAAAAGGTAGTAATAGAAACTGAGAAAGGAAAAAGCCTCAAAAAACCTGCAGCCCCAGCCAGGCGAGGCCTAGAGACTGGGACCACATGAGGTGCGCATTTTCATCTATATCTTCCTTTCCTGTAACATTAGAAGCCAACTTGATTCAATCTAACGTGGCCGTATCGGGTGCTGGACACGCTCTGGAAACCCATCGGATGGCTTCTCCTCCATGAACAACGGTGGGTGATGAGAAGGGCCCCGACGCTACCATCCGATCTGATGGTGGCTAGCTTCATGATAGTTGTGATAGGGGAATGTGTTGAGAGATGAAGACGATACAGATGGCGAAAGCGATTGGGAATCCTCATCGAAGCGAGGACGGTGTTACTATTTCTCGATTTTGCAGACTCTGTCGTGAGAGCTGGAGGTTCGTAGGAGACACCACTGACGGGTATTGAGGTCTCGTCCCCATGGCCTTTTTTTAATCATTTAATGTGTATTCAGCCGTTTGTGTCAGGGTTAAGGTCATAAGATGTATTGACTAGGTCCGATCTGATGATCGAGATTGTCCTCAAAAAGGAATACTGACATCTATTGAGTCTTCTAAGTATATAAATATTTATAATATTCAAGGGCGTGACGGCGCACAGCATGTAGGCTTTTCACGTACCGGCTAGCCCAGTCTAAATAAAACCACCCGACGTGTTGGCGCCTACACAGACCCCACAAAGCAAATGAAAGGCCGGATCTTATCATCCTGCGCTCGAAGATTACGGTAAACATAGAGGTCGTCCGTCCAACGAATCTCACGATATGCAGATGGTACTAAATGAAGAAAAGATTTGCAACAAAAATGAGAGGAAGAAATAGGTTACATCAATTTGTGCTTCCGTTCGAATCAGACTTGTCGTTGTGCCTTTTCGAAAGAAGTTATGACGCGAACCCAGCTATTGGATGCATTGGCTCAATCCGCCAATGCAAAAGTCCAAGATACGCTGGGATTAGAATTCTGTGCCCGGTGGAGGTGAGCGTGGTATTGCCCGCGGTGGCAATAGAAAAAGTGGTTGGGGCACTTCTCTTCTCCGCACGAACAGGTTAGAATGGCGTTTTCATTATAAATATAGTTTGATTTAATTTAACGTCGTACCAGTGCACAGTTCATGATCATTGTCACGAACCGGATGGCTCAGTCCCTGTAGAACTGCCCGACGCCCAGAAACTGCTAGAGAGCCCAACTAGTTATCCGCGACTCTGATTTTCAGTTTAAGTATAGCAAATCTCCCTCTACTGGAAAAATTGCATGTATTTCCACAAGTTGCGTGAAATTTTCCCCACAGAGAGCATGTTTTACAAGGAAGTGCCTAAGGAATTTAGAATTTGGAATAGTTGGGGCTACCAAGTAGGCAACGTTATCGATACACACCTGACTATAAATTCTGTACTTGGTTTCACTTCAATAGTTACTCGCATCAATGCGCTCTACAACCTCAATGACTGAGGGGTCATTATTTCCTTAACAAAAAAGGTCATACTAAGTAGGAAAAGAAGAACCATATTCCTCTCCAACAGTAATTCCATGGAAAAATTGTTCCTTTAAAAAAGATTAAGCTGCTTCATTTAAGCCCGTCGTAAAAATCTTCATCAGCCCGACTTATTACCCAATGGCGAGGGAATTCTCGTGATCAGGGCTAGGTCTAATGAAATAGATTGTAAGATGCAGAGGACTGTAATTTTCTGCTTTCTTCGACCCAAGTTTCAGTCTCTCACAGTGATTCATGAAGATTAGCCAGAGGAGTAAACCTAGATACTGGGCCCACCGACAGTATAGGAGCTGGGGTGAAAGTTCGCGAGAATTGTGAGGATGGACTCCAAATGGGGTGGACTTCAGATGTCGGAGGAGGGTTTATTGCAAGCCATGCTTCGTGTTCCTCCTTCCGAATCAGCCGTATTCTTTCTTTGTCTGGCCGCTCAAAGACTCCGTTAGCTCGAAATGGGTGGGCTAGTATTATAGTTATGAGGTTATGTACGACGTCTTGGAGTCTGGACCTTAACAGTCTGCGGAACCGAGGATAGAGGAAGGTATGGAGATTAAGTTAATTAAATTCTATATGTATATATGTATGGAAGGACGAAGCAGGGCAGTCTATTTCCACAAGAGAAGGGTTTCTAACAACCTGCGCACGCGTCTCGACTAATCCGTCACTGTGACGTTTCCGAGCGCGCGTTGTATACTTAGTAAAAGGTGTGGTGGGAGTAAGAATCAAAGGTTATCACGTGGTGTCTCGTGGCTCCTAACTACAACGGATCTTGTGTAGAGCTTGAGACTAATACGTGAATTCTATATCTTTCAAGTGTAGTATATCTGTGTCTATATACAGTAAGACCCCTATTAAGACGATATAATCGGGGCCATGAAAAATATCATCATATAGAGGATATTGCTGAAAAGGATATGATTATCTAATCCAGCTATCTAGGCTACTTTGTACCTTTGATGCCTCTTTTATCCTCCCCATTGCCGTCTCTAATCGCTCTAATACTCTCGAATAGCTCGTATTAAGAGAATCTTGACTCTCAGTACACTCAAACACTTTCAGAGCCATTTCGGCCTCTTTTGCTGTCCGCAAAGGCTGTTCGTCTTATACTACCTCTTCTTCTTCGTCTTGATTTGCTCCCAGATGTTCCCCTATCACCTCTTGTACAATCATGACCTCTTCAAGCATCACATTCCCATCCTCTTCCTCCTCAATTGGTTTAAGGAAATTGTCTATTGCCATTGAATCTCGTATGTCTCCTGCTCTGACTACCTCATTCAATAATTCAGAAACTCCGGTCGGAAGTACAGGCGTAGGAAGAGCAATTGGCTTGGAAATAAGAGTCGATTTCCAAAAGTAATTATAAATCGTTGTATTTGTAATTTCGTTATTCCAACTTCGTAAGATCCAGCGAATTACTAGTCGAATATTGACACTTGATTGTGGATCTATACCCTCTTCAATTGCCTGTAAAACAAAGCGGAGCCAGTATCGTCTGTAAAATACTTTGCAGTTCTGAATAATACCTTGATCAAGAAGTTGTGTTATGGATTGACCGTGGTTTAGCTTAGGTGGAGACTTGAGCGAAGTTTGGGGTCGTATTAGGGAGAGTGTTCCATGTTATCTTGTATCAAGCGACTAAGTTTTACTTGGCCACATTACATTAAAGCTAGGAAGGAATGTGAGACGGCGAAGTACAATTGCCAAGTGAGAGAGTCAATCTAGATGGCAAAGATAACGACGGGCAGTGGCGGGGCGATATGTCATGCTCACCAACGAAGTACGTATTGGATGAGCTAGAAGGATGTACAAAAAGTCAATACTATTAAGGAAATAATGACCCCTCAGTCATTGAGGTTGTAGAGCGCATTGATTCAAGTAACTACCGAAGTGAAACTAAGTACAGAATTTGTAGTCACGTGTGTACCAACAACGTGGCCTACTTGATAGCCCCAATTATTCTAAATCCTAACAAATACCCGTATTTGTGTTTCTTCTCTCTTCATATAGTTTAATCTTTCTAAAATCACACTACAATCAGCTTGTTTTCGTCACATATAAGTGTTAGAGTGAGAAGAGAACTTCCGGGTGGGAATTGCCTGAGAACGGAGAAGAAGTTCAGTTTGCTTGATTGACCAACAGACTACAGGTACTATGATATATACAGTGGAATTACAAGGGAAAAGGTTATTCGGAACCGACTCGACTGCAGAAATAAGATTCCAGACCAGAAAAGAATTATCCACTGACTCAGGATACTGGGTCGTGCAATAGAAAATACGAACAATAAATTACTGGATCTGTTCGGGAAGAATGGAATTCATGCAGACCCAAACATTGGGTCTGATTGGATCAGAAATATGGGCTCCTGCCTTAACTCAGGATATAGATCAGGCAAGATGTATGTAACCACATTGATCGATATTAAGAAATGCAGGAAGCTGTATTTCCAACGATATGTTATCACGAAGTTAAACCTTGAAAGAAACTCCGACTATCTTGCTTGGTGCCGGTTCGGGATCTTGGTAGTCATGAAGTACTCGAGATTTTTATGATCAGTCATGACAGAGACCGGGCCGTTCTCCCAAGTAGATTCTGGGTAGCTTAAAAACTTACCCCATTTGAGACAGGAGAAAGCCGGTTCGAATCCAGTAAAATACAAACACCACACTCTCTCTCGCGATGATATTGTATTTGTGGGATGATGAAAGCACACTCTTATAACCATAGGATTTTCACACTTTTCCCTGTAGTTAGTATGCATGGGAGAGGTTATACACCTTAAGGGTTAACCTCGAGTAGTATCTGCAAATGAAATGTGAGTGTGAGTGTTTTAAACGTCAAATTGAGTCATCCTACTTAAAGTACATAACTTCCGATAAAACATTGCATGGGCCTCAAGGCGCCAAACCAGGACAGTTGAATAATTTATTTTATGACAGAGACCGGCTCGACAGTTCTTTCAAACTCGGGACGCCATGTTGTAATTAAGGTATGAGTAGATATGAGATGTTGAATATTCTAGGGATAGTGCAGAGGGTGGATAAGGATCATCAGAGCTTGACGATATGATGAATAGCTTGGTTATATTATTCTACATATCACAGTAGTAGATAGGACTTATATACACATATTTGGCACCCGCTATACAGTACATCACCGTCTATGCATGAAGTACTACAATCTTAATTCCATGCAATACTATCCCACATTACTCTATGCCATTGTATAGAGCTGCGCCTCAATAGTCCATCGTAATGATAGCCATGTAGGGCTGTGCAGTACTCGCATAGATGTGTTGTATCCCTGGCACTTGGCAGAGATAAATTTAGAGTAAATGCAATAATCACATCACAACACGCCAGTACTCGAAGGCTGTGACCATGGCCAACAACTCCTTATCATATATTTCGTAGTTAACTTGAGCTGTATTTAGATGCCCGGAGAAGTATGCTACCGGGTGAAGTACATTGTGATCGTCAAACTGAGATAAAATTCTTCCATGAGCTCAATCGCTCGTGTCTACCTCCATATAGCAACGACGATCAGGATCAAAATGTCGATGTATTGCAGCTTGAGTGAATGCAATTTTAATGAATGAAAAGACCCTTTGACAATCTGTCAACCAAATTCAAGGAGGTTTTTTTCTTGGCAGTTCAGTGAGGGGTCCAGCTAATGTAGAAAATAATTTGGTAAATTGGCGATAAAAATTTGCGAGCCCTAGAATGGCCTGGATATCCTTGATATATTTTGAGGGTTTTCATGATTTAATACATTCAATTTTCATTTGATCCATCTCGACGCCTCTGCGGAAAACTATCATGCCAAGATACTTAACTTCTATTGCTTCGAATTGGCATTTTTTAATATCGAATTGGAAGCCCGCTTTACGAAGCTTATCTAGAACCAAGTTCACATGCATTCGATGCTCATTAAGAGAATTACTATAGACAAGAACATCGTCGAGGTAGGCTGTACAGAAAATATCAAGATGCTCCTGCAGGGTATTGTTTATATAATTCTGGAACGTGCCGGGTGCGTTGGATAGACCAAATGGCATTACTAAGGATTCAAATAGGCCATATCGGGTTCGGGAAGCTATCTTCCATTCGTCGCCTTTAGTAATTCTTGTTTAGTTGAAAGCAGAAAAAGCGTCTTACTAAAGTATTTGGCCTTGGAAAGGCGATCCAAGGGTTCGAATATCAAGGGTATAGGATAGCGATTCTTTATAGTTATGGCAATTAAAGCTCGATATTCTATACAGAGCCTTAAGCTCCCATCATATTTTTTAACAAGGAGGACAGGAGAAGCAGCTGGCGAAGAGCTAGCCCGAATAAAGCCTTTTGACAGATTATCCTGGAGCCATTCTAGGAGGGCAAAAAGTTCCTCTCGAGTCATCCCGTATAGTTTGCCTGATGGAGGCTAGCTTCTCTCATTTAGGACAATTTTGTGATCAATCAAACGATGTGGGAGTAGTTCCCGAGACTCAAGATTGGAAAAAGCGGAGGCTTGATGGCGAAGCCAATCGGGGAGCTTTTCTTTTAATTCTTTGTTCTCTTCGTCTGCGAGTGCCTGGTCGATCGCGTAAACTGTCAGGGTAAAAACTTGGTTCGAGTTCTGGTTTGCAGGTGCTTTAAACGGAGCCGCTTATATCACCTTTGCATCAAGCGGGTGTGATTTAGGACGAGTATTTGTGAAAGAGGATATATTTCTGGTATTTAATCTACGTATTCGATAGGGTCTAAGAAGCGGATTTTCGGAAAGGCATTTTTGACTACAGTACGGAGATTCGAAGGAAATAGAATTGGTGGACCAGTCTATTGTAAGATTGTGCTCAGCCAGCCAGCCATGTCCCGATATTATCGGGTATTGATTCAACTGGGTAACAAATAGGTAGACCATCTTAGAGTGACCCTTGATGGTTAGATTAACATTTACAGCGTGAGTTACAAGCCAGGCAGCAGATTTTCTACCGTCGACTACGCGGAGAATTCTAGGTTTGTCTAGGAGGATAAGAGCAAGTGAGTTTTTTTGCATGAAATTCGCATCAATAAATCCAAATCCATTTCCGCCAGAGTCGATAAAGGCACAAGTTTTGTAGCAATTATTTTTAAAATTCAAGTGATAAGGTAA
The DNA here is from genome assembly GCA_905067625.1 of Blumeria graminis f. sp. triticale. Lineage (NCBI taxonomy): Eukaryota > Fungi > Ascomycota > Leotiomycetes > Helotiales > Erysiphaceae > Blumeria > Blumeria graminis. The sequence continues at coordinate 11,404,733 of LR898468.1, read as the reverse complement.
AACTAATGAATTTATAGTTTGTATACTAGATTGTGATACCGAAAGTATGGAAAGAGGATAAAAGGAAGCAAGTTTCTCATGCCTATAGTCGTGACTTTGACTAAGGCCTATTCTTTTAAATTGATGTTGTCGAGCTCTAATCCATCTTGTAGGGTGTCTAATTCCAATTGTTGTATAACATTAAACTTGCTACCCGTTCTACAATAGTTTGCTCGATGACCAGGCTTTCCACACCTCATACATAGCCTTAAACGCGATTGTCTTAACCTTTCTTCAGCAATAATATGGCCGTCAGCACCAATGTGGGACATTTCTGCCTTGCCTAGTATCATTGGGTCACCTCCTAGAGGAATTTTGGTAGGGTTGTTTGGAATGCCAAAGCTTGAGCCTTGGTTACTTACGCCAAACTAAACAGGGGTAGGGTAATTTCCTCGGAGATCCGGATTTGGAGTACGCTTTGTCGATGCAGGGCGTTCCCAATCGAGCTGCACAACGCATTCCTTGCAGAGGGCCACAAAGTCATCGAAGGAATATCTTTTGTTTATGACCCTTTGCTGGCTAATGCACTTTTTCAAATCGGGTGCAATGCCGTCCTGCATGTATGAAATCAGGGTCTTGTGGTCCGCAATGCCAGATAAATTCTGAAGTCGTTGGCATTCGGATGGGTAAGCGCCAAACGGTCGGCTACTCTGGTTAGTTTGTGAAAGGGAAGAGCGAGCATCCTCTTCCTCATTTGAATTGCAAAATGAAACATCCAGGACGTCTCATACTACTTCGAGTGATTCAAAGGAAAAAACCCCATCATCTGATAGATATCTAACTAAGAAGGATTTTGGCCCTGAACCCAAGCTCTGGTAGATTAAGGAGATACGCGATTGAAGTGTCACGTATCTGTCGGAATTCTGAGTTAATGCCAAGTGAATTTGCCCCTGGAAGGCCGGGTGTCTTGACATGTCTTCCCCTGTGAACTTATTGTCGATCATAAAAAGCTCAGACTTGGGGGGTTTCGGGTAGGAGTGTTTTCCTCGGGATGAGATTAAAAAGACTCGATAAGTCGCACGGGTTCGAATAAACTTAAAGCATTTATTGCCGAGAATTGCAATGACTAGGAAAGGTTTCCCTGCTGGCCGTAGAGTTCCTTTCATAGCTTGAGAACCATACCTCTGGATTCGGATAGTTCTTTCCTCCCATTTGACCTCTTTTTTCAGGCTACTTACGATCTCTTGTAACTCCTTTCCTGATGAGAAGACATGAACGAGAAGTTGGTTACGAGCTTCTAGGGTTGTGTTGGAAATATCGCGCAATGAAATGGGCGCAATATTCATAGAACGAAAGTAGAAGTTGACTAAAAGAGTGTCATGTTCGGATTAAAGCTAAAAGTGAGGGAGATGTGCGCTACAAGTACAAGTGTAAGCGACACGTAGCCTAAGCCACGGCATAAACGAGTGTGGCGCTATCTAGGCATAGAAAACCCCCAATAACCTCCTTGCGCCCACGCCATACAGCCGCTCATGTCTCCAATAGGTAGCCTGAAGCGCTACCATATTACCTATTCCAACCTCTTAAATACACACAAGATCGTGTCGGGAACCTAGACGAAATGGAGGGCCCGTACGTCCACAACACTCCGTGTCTCCATTTCCAACAGGTTGCCGCGTTGATGCGCACAGTGAAATCTTCAGCGCTAGATACGGATGCCAACATTGCTGACATAAAAATTGTTGGGATACGACGTAATGTAAGGGAGACGTCCCAGATAGATAATATCACCGGGTAGGAGTTATGATATATAGGTAGCTTGAATAAGTAGATAGTCTCCAACAGGTAATTATGATATGAGAAAGTCGTATGCCTAATATCATCAGCAGTAAAGCGACTAGTTATACTCTAGGTAAAACGGATCTAGCGCTTTCTCCCAGCTCGTACGACAACTCAACGTTACATGAGACAACCCATTACTTGACTGACCAGTACATATGCTATACACTAAGATTAGTATTGAGCAGGGAATAGTATTGACCTAGATTTATTCCCTGACATCCTTTTCAAATATAACAGAGACCGAAGATAGGATGTCATCGTCATTTTTGATATCGGCTAGGGCGCAATTCTTAAGAAACATCTTGAGTTTAAAATCAAAATTCTCATCGCTTCCTCGCAGCATTTCTCGCTGTTATTAAAAAACTCTGAAGTTCCAGCAAGCTTAAAACTGATGTTGATTTTCTGTTCTGAGTTTGTATTAGCATGATTAGACTGATTTTCTTGGAGTATATTTTTATTTTTTATTTTCTGACTATTTCTCTCAAAGTAGCTTTGAACATTAGCTCTACTTTGGATTATTCTTGGCGATTTAAAGTTATTTGCCTCGAGAGTTCCAATATGGGTCGATGGATTATTAGTGTCAATAGGCCATGCATTAATGTCATTTTCCATGATCCCCGAAAGTGCTTTAGCACGAGAGATATTACTTTTGCGGATATATACTTCTCGTTCAACCAGAAATTCTTAAGCTTTAGCAAGACAATGTCGCCGCATCTCTTGAAATGAGCGAAATCAAACTTAACGAGCTCTCCCATGAATATTTCAGAAAATTTCATCATTGTAGTATTCAACTAGTTTGACTTGTACCATGGAGGGTATCCAGGCGTTGACATCTATTTGTGTCTGTATGGAGAGTTTACAATTTTTGATGTCTTTGTCAACATTAGATTTTCTGTCAACCAGAATTGTAGGTACGTTGGGGTTAGATATTTTAGGAGAGAAATCTCAAAAATTATCAGGTTAGTGTTTAGGTAATTATGTGACGCGTTTTTGGGAAGACGCGATTGACTTGCTCTAGCTATAGTAGTGAACGGTCCATAAAATGAGCTTTAAATGAAAGAATAGACTGGCAAGATAATCCCATAACAATTAATAGAGTTCTTAATCCGAGTATCGACGAAATAATCAGTTACATAAATCTCCACCGCGACTAATTGATTATTTATGACGACAGCAGTGGTTATAACAGTTCCGACATAGAAAGCTTGGGCGTTTATTTGTCAAAAAGTAATTTTTTACATAGATATAACGGTAGTCTTGGCCTCCGGTTAATGAATCATTTTTAAACCTATAAATTTCCAAACTTTCTATGTTGGAACTGCTGCAGTTGATGGTTTTTTATCAGTAGTGCTTCTTCGCAGGTCATGTTTTTAGTGTCCTTAGCAAAGGTATACACGAATATCGAGCCTGTGTTTTATATTTAAAGTCCTAAGCTAAAGCTTAAAGTCCACTGTGGGTGCAGGGCCGGTGTTAACAGCCAAGACTGTATTAACGACATAACCGAATTGTCGGTAAAAGGATCATACTTGGGCGGTGTGAATTAGTCTATATAATTGTGGTGTTTAGAATTTCATTAGGACTCTGATAGGGAGTTTACTTAGCTCATTGGTGAGGCGCTTAAAGTAAAGGAAGAGGGGAGAGACAACAAAATGTGTATTTCGAAATACCAGTTAATTTAATTTACTCACAGACTTAATGACGGATAGCTGAGTCTGTGACGGCTCTCTTTTTATATTACTTCGTGTTTTACCGACACGACTTAATTCCACCGCATGAAGCACTACAAAATTAGTTGTAGTTTAAAGTGCTCGCAGCAATAAATCCTCTCCCCAAAACTATTAATTAATGCAAATCTTGTAAAGCCTTTGATTAAGAAATAACACCCCTCGCCCACTTTCTTATCAAGTCATGTTAGTTATTATGAATAATCATGTTCAATATCCACTAAGAGTGGGAGATGGTCATCCAGAAGACGACACAAAACACTTGATGACCTACGTAAAGATCTTAAAATTCTCGAGGCACTATGATACGATTAGTTTGTTGAGGAGGATATTTCGTGACAATGGATTTCTTATTTGATGCTTGATGTGTGCGGTAAGTCGAAAGTGTATAAAACAGGTCAGACCGTTTTCTTTTTCACAGGCGCACTCCATTAGAGCGTCTGAATTGTTGAAACTACGGTTGTTTGCCGCGAAGTTGACGTGACCCGTACAGACTTCAATGAAATGTGGGGGTAGATGACTTGAAAGCCCAGACTTGGGGGGTTTTTTTCATAGTTAGCTCAGGTGGTTTGTGGTGGTGCATGAGCAGGTCTAGGTCAGGATAACACGATCGGTAGATTTCGTCCCACTAGTCGAGAAGCAAATTCTCACGCTAGACATCCATTTTTGGATTCAGAAATGCAGTGATGGTAGATGCTGGCCGAGTTTCCTGTTGGAATTTATAACGTCAGTTAGACCATTCTAAGGCTTTTGCCAGCAGCAGGCATGTATCCTGAAAACCTGAATCAGGTGTCGGATGGTTTATACACTACATCCGCTCTTAATACAGTGGCTGGCATTATAACACGTATCTCGATCCACACAAGTAATCGAGATGTGTGGAAGTGTAGGAAAATGCCATTTCTAACTTAGTATCAAGTGGGGAACTCAATTAGAATGAGACGTACCTTCTTAGTCATATCAGAGTAAGGGAGCTCAGTGTAACTTGTACACTGAGATGTATCACTTTGTTTTAACAACAATAACAATATTCAATTTTGCCACTTTCTCATTTTATCTATCAACTCAAGGCCAATTACTCTAAAGTGATATGTCGCAGGAGTCTAACAACTCTTATCTCACTTGCTAAGTAATTCCGTCATTTTTACATTTCCAAACTGGAAAGCATCCGTAGGCTAGATCGGGCGAGAGCATGCGCTTCATCGTTTCCCTATATTCTTCAATGCCTTGGCAACTTTTTCAATCTTACCTAAGCCGAAAGTGCGCAAATTAACGTGCCCTCTCGTGGCTGGTAGATGACCTGCCTGTCTCCAGTGCTTTGATCGCCCGCTGACTATCTACTAGACACGTTTACCCGCTGTCTTGTATCTTGTGCACTGCAGGGCTGCTTCAAGAGCCTTCCTTGTCTCAGTTATGTCTGTATCTGGAGCCTCTCCCCCGTACCGGATACCGATCCCCTTCGATAGAGTATTAACATCTTTCTGCGAGACAAAGCCACAATGAGAATGCTCGTTTCCTTTAGATAAGTCATCGAAGTAGGCGCAAATTGCCGGTCTGATAGATTGTTGAACCATTGTGATCAGGCCTCTTTTGGTTTTCTTCTCGAACACGGGCTCAGAACTGGCCTTAATTGGTGGAAGGTTAGTGAAAGTGGTAGTGCAGTCCTTGAATGTTACAACAATAGCTACGCACGCTGTGCTCGTAATATTTGACTTCTCGGCCGCGGAGATAGTCGAGTGATCTCATTATATTTTCGAGTACCGACGTTTGGGCATACCGCAGCCCGGATCCTACGCGGATTACAGCAATTAAAGGATTTTAGCCTGGCTGAGAGACAGTGGATTTTGTTGGAATATTTTATCTGATTGATATTGGTGGGCATCGGTAGTTCTTGCATTACCTGAACTAATTCCTTGAGTTGTGGATTCTGACACTTGGATAAAACGTTATCCGAGTGGAAGGTAAATAGCAATTTTACACCATTAGCATAACATACATAAATAGAATTGAACACGCCTGTTCTATACGATCGTAATCCCCCCTTGCTGTGATACTCTAATTGCTTTAGGTATATCAATTGACTTCAGTGTATGACTTTCGTCATACCAATAGGTTTCCCTCCGTATGATTTTCCTTGCTGGGATCGGGGAATCGTATATAAGAGGCATCCCTACAGCCTACAGTCGCCTACAATTCATCAATTAATTTGACAATAGCGAGAGGGAGAGGAAAGGGAGTATTCGAAATTTGGATTTTTAAAATTTGTGTGTTAGTGTTTATTATACTGCTTTAATCATGGACTATCTAACAAATGGGGTTTTCTCTAACTTTGGCCACGCCTTTTTCGATTCTCCTATCCTCTTTTATTGCGAAGAAATGTTTTTGATAACTACGTATGATGGACAGATACTTAGTTTAGTAATCACTCACAAAATTTAAACTCTTTTCTACTACTCCTTCTGCTCTAAAAGATTAAATAATAGTTATGGAAACTGCGTGTGCGGGAAAAGGTCTGAAACAACCTGCAGCCACAGCCAGGCGAGGTCTAGACACCGGGACCACATGAGATGCGCATATCCATCTATATCTCCCTTCCCTGTAATATTACAGGCCAACTTGATACAATCCACCATCGCCGTATCGGGTGCTAGACAAGCCCCGGAAATTCATCGGATGGCTTTTCCTCCATGACGAAGAGTGGTTGATGAGAATAGGTTCGATCCTACCATCTGATCTGATTATGGTTAGCTTCATGATAATGGTTGTAGGGGGTTGTGCCGAGAGAGCAATTTGGGATCTTCATCGAAATAAGGACGAATTTGTTTCTCAATCTCAGCTTTGCAGACTCTACAGTGAGAGCTAGAGGTTCGGAAGGGATACAGCTGCCGGGTGTTGAGTTTTCGTCCTCCATATAAATATGTTCCTTCTACCACAACCACGCAGCAGAGGGCAGTCGTGGTGGGATTAACGTCCTCTTATATCATAGATTCTAATTGTGACTTTTCGATTTTGGATAGCTTCGCTACATGGTGAGGTGATGCCGGACGATCTTCCCGGAACATTCGAGATGGTGAGGTCTGAGAATTGTCTTGTAACGAAAATTAAAGATGCATCATCCTGTTTGCGATTCATATTCGTGGTGTAGATGAATGAGTTCTTTGGGTTCCATAACCGTAAAATCTCTACAGATTATGGGATTTGGATCAAAAAACTTGCCGACACAGTTCTTGCCAATGTCAAATTCGAGTAAAGCTCTTTGTAAAACCCTTTTTTAGGACTATACATCAGCTCCGGTGGGAAATTAAACGCCCAAGTGTGAAAGGATGGCACCAGAATAAGTAGCTGTTTGCACGAGTGTACCCAAAATTGGGTTATTTTGTGTCTATTGAGGAAATAGGCATAGACTTGGGATCATCCCCAAGATGTTGTCTTGCTTATCGCTGATATAATAAACTACTAGGAGCCGGATAAGCTCCAGAGCCAGGTGATGTGGTCTGCCTCCTGGTGGTGTTCTCTGGTATAGTTTGAGTAGCCTGGGCGCCTACTCCACTTGGGAAGGAAACGCCTACACCACATTTCGCGCGGAAAAAAGTTGAAAGATGATGGAGCCATCTCTGGATAACTGAGTGTTTCTAAGACGTTGCGATGGGTGGGTATTCACGGATGAGGGTTGACTTCGGGTGAAGAAAAAGCCGCCTTAACTTGGCAGTGGTACTTGCAAGTGAAATCCGAGTCATGAGTGCTCTAGCTATGATTGAGTCATCCATTGTGCACTTTTTCTCTGAGACTGTGTCATAGCTAGATAGCTGCATATGCAATTAAAATCTGATGCAAAAAAAGATCGCTACATTCATCCGTGAACGACTCCTAAAAGAGACTAATTACAACACTATCTGGAAGTATGTGGTAGTGATTAATCATGTAAATAATCTACGACTAATACATTTACAATAAGACAACCCTGTAAGATGACTTTCGCATCTCTCTCTCACACTGTTTACAAATGCACTCAAGTATATCCTAACACCCTGGGTAGTGCTAACCATTCAATTGAAAATATCAAGTCCATACTACCATACACACCATCATCCTTCTATAATTAATTCCTTCATTTGTCTTTCAAATCAGATGGCAGATTGGTTCTGGCTAGACCTTGTCGAAAATAGACACGCCTTAAGATGTGATCGTTAACAGTAGCGACTAAGAAAGATATCCATAAAGTTATCTACGCTCTCGGTCCGCTTAAAATGTATAATGCCACCACGAGCTAGTTTCTATTTCCTTAGGGCTTCTCAGCGTCCTTTGATGCTCCGATCATCACAAAAAGCGCGACCTCTTCACGCTAGTGACTGGCCGTTATTATTTGCCAGCGGTAGATAAATAGATGCAATCATCTACGTACTAGGCTCATAGATTGGTGGCAATTCGAGAGAGAGAAACGTTGCGATAAAGGAAGTAAATACCCTCAAGTTTTTCGGGTGCGTTCTGTAGCTTACTTATTATTCTACTTTGAACTCAGCCCAATTAATTTGCACGTCTTCTGGTGCTGGCCAGAGGTGAATTAGGCCGGTTGCGCTAGATAAAGGGAGTCGATCTAGAACCACACCGTTTAAATTGGAATAGTCACGATGAGCCGCATCCTTATTCAAGGGATGTTTGAGCTTGTGAATTTTTCTAGATGCTTTTGCGAGAAGTGGGCGTGCGTTATACTTTTCCAGCTTAGACTGGGCCGCTTTAATTTGTGGGTTGTGGAAAAAGAGAAATTGGTTCATTGGCGCTCCATTCAGCATATTACTAAGTCCAGTCGTCGTCGACACCCAAACTGTAGAAAGTCGTTCTCGTTCAAAAAGCCGCAAATACCCTTCGCACCAAGCTAATGCGTAGCGCCTGTGAATCGTTTTCGCTTCGTTGAAGAAATTACCTCCGAGCACCACATCTTCCAGTTTGATTTCCCTATCAACTATCATTTTAGGGATTATATCAACTGTAGTATCGGGGTTTACCCAATTTTCATCAATTGTTTCAATTTTTTTCTTTAAAGACAGACTGGCTAACACACTAACAGTACACCCATTCTTTCCCAAGATCTCGGACATTCGTGGGGTATTTGATCCCATTATTCTTTTGCGATTAGTAGAAAGAGACTGGTGGCAGCTTTTTTCCAAGCTGGACTCGGGGTCAAACTTTTCATTGTAAGGAGGTGGTGAGTTTATCTTTTCATTGTATAAAATTCTCATCAGTTCAGAATCTGTGTATTCAAATGAGCAATACAGTTTAGTATAAGTACCGTGGTCTTTGACGTTACTTTCTGTCATATAAATTGGTATATTTGTTTGAGGTTTGGGAAATAGACGATTAGGATCTACCTTGAAGTAGTCCAAAAGTGATTTTTTAGACAGAGGGTTTATAAATGTTAAACGACTATCTTGAGGCGTAGTTTGCCCTGTAAACAAAAGGATTGCGAGTACACAATACATGGCCTCCAACTATACGGAGTTCCCAGCCCAGCCTTGGTTTTTGCTCTCCCAAGTATTCCTTCTGCTGAGCGGTGGCGGAGGAGAGACGGGTCTGCGAAAGGACTTACAGTATTGAGTCAAATATTGAGAGTAATATCTAGAAATGCTTATAAGAATTCATACCCAAGGTTGGAAAGTATTTGATAGGCTGAGGAGAGAAATTGACCAAACTTGCCGTCTCCCTAGTGATCGGCCTCTTTTATATATTTATTGTAGCAAGACCTATGTTTCTCATTCTATATGAGTCATGCAACATATTTTCAGCAGGGTTAAGAGCCGATTAAATTAGAAGGTTGCAGACAAACTCCGCATTGAACTTGAATAAAATGAAGGGAAACATTAGGATTAATCTAATATTCTAGGGGTGGTAGAGGTGCCGTTAATCATAATATGAATGAACAATTCATAGCATGTAGAGTGAGAAGCACAAAGAATTTTAGAATCGCTTGAGACTTCTTGAATGTAGCCAAAAACTTATCACCTGCCGGCCTCTCCCCTGCGAACTTGCACTTCTCACAGTAGAGTCTGCAGTCCCGAGATTGAGTAACACCATTTCAACTTCGGGCTGAAAAATCTCCCTCACCCTCAAAGATACGCTTCCAATAACATATCTGGCGATAAAGACAATGATAATGATGCTGGGAATGAGGAAAGATAATGCTGTATCAAACGCCACATCGGTAGTCAGAGAAGCCCTCGTTATATCCTGGCATATTCTACTAACCAGCGGGCAAAGTTAGAGGTCACGAAAGCAAAGTCTTAGGCGCTTTAGCCCTTAAGAAATGCAGATTTCAACTCATCAACAACATCATCTTCTCACCTTTCAAAGTCGGAGCATTCCAGCCCGAAGTAGACCCAAACCACACGAGTTTCTCGAAACCCCATTCTTATAGAGTCTTTTGGATAGTGACTGGGCTATCTAACGCTCGTAGGTCATGATCAGGACTCTTCAGACATTCCTTCACGATCTTTTTATGTCCTGCAACACTAATAAGGTATGGGGAAGGCTAGGAATTTTGAGAATTAATCTTAACAAGACACCGAGATGTAGATTGACCTATTTCTTTCTAGATGATCAAACGATCAGATTTCTTTATCAAATTACATGTGGATATAGTATTTGCATGCGGAAAAAGACAGGGAAGATGATTCATGAGACCCTTTTATCAAGGTTAGATTGTCTCCGGTTTTATGCAGTAAAAATCCTTTCTTACTAGTCAACTAAAAGTGTTTTTATTTGTTTATGAATCCCCACATTTTGTAGTTGTGCTAGTTATCCTAGAACCAGCACGCAAACCTTGGTAGACTGCGTCTTGACACCAGGCCTGGCTCTTAATGTGCACGTGTGTTAAGGTTATGAGTTAATTGGGAACATAGTTACTTGGATGTGTCACGATGTTTGTTCAGGTGGTTTGATACTTGGTAACTTGATTTCAGGCAGGTGTCCGATATTTTTCCGATGCTGTTCCTGAGACAGAACATAGACTACTTATATACTCTAATATGACCCATGTCATTGTATATGTTCTCTCTCCTGACTTACTGCCAACAGCATGCCTAGGTAAAACTCTGCAGCTCATGAGTCCATCTCTCATGGATGGCATCCGCTGTTCTGGTGGCTGGCGCGCGCGGTCCGAGTACGCGTCGCTGCAATGCCTCAATCACTTACGTGTAATATCCCAGCTGAGCGATCCTGAACCTAGCTGTTCAGGAACGACAGCAATCTAGTCCATGGTTCGCGCCTGTGGCTTTTATTTTATTTTATTTTATTCATAGTGTATTCAGCTATCTAGCTATGACACGTTATTTACATAATTAAATTCCCCAAAACTCCTTTCTGAAATACAATCTTCATAATACTTTTTAATTTCCCAATTTAGTTATCCTAGTTCAACTCCCTTTATGTGCTGCCATGCACTTGGATGTGTCCAAATATTTAAGAAGTGCTTCTTTTCCTCTTCTTGTTCGAAATAATATAGGTAGGGTTCTTGGTTCTATGTCCTTAAAACATCTGTTTCTTTGGTTTTTAAATTTTGGACAATGTAACAATAAATGCTGCACAGTCTGCCTTTGTTTTGAACAAAAATTACATATGTCATCTTCAACTTTTCCTATCATGTGCAAATATACTCGAGTATTTCCAATTCCAAGCCTAGCTTGGAAAAATCCTGACTCTGTCTCCCTACTATGATCTTGAAATTTAAATAACTTGAATGTAAAGCTGGATTGGTTAGTAGGTGCCTGGATCCTGTAGTACTTGCCCAGTCCCTTTGCTTTCCGGCCCTCTTCCTCATGCCAAAGCTCGAGGTTCCAGTCTTTATTCCATTCTTCTAGTACCAGCTCTTTTGCTTTTTGTTTCATAAATGAATGAGTTATAAACTTGTCCCTTCTCATTGCTTGTTTTTTAATTCCATTTTTGGCTAGATTGTCTGCTAGTTCATTTCCTTCTATACCAACATGTGCAGGACACCATTGAAGATGAATGGTGCATCCATGAGATGCCATCCTGATCTGATGTGAAAAGTGGTTACTGCTGTGTTGGATCCGAAGGATGCTAGCCTGGCTATCAGTGAATATATATATATATTGTCTTAGTTGAAAAATGTCTCTTCACATATTGAGTTGCTTTCAATAGGCAGTAAGTCTCAGCATCTGTGATACCCATAGTGTCACCAAGGTGATATGAGAAACATTTGATCTCTCTGCTGATTGGCAAGTACACCACAAAGCCAATGCTGCTTCCTGTGTCTGAAAGGGAGCCATCTGTATAGACTATGACATCTTCAATTGGGATATGCTTGAGTTGCTGTAAGTGCCACAACTTAGTGATCTCTTTTGTCTCAGAAGAAATGCTGGTTAGAATCTGAGTTTGGTGCCATGGAGGTGTCCAGATGGTATTCTGCTCCTCCAGCTTGTTGAATGAAGCAAGGGGCTTCAATGTACATCCAATTCTCATTAGTTGGGTGACTGGCTTGTCAATAAAGTTGAGTAAGCCAAGGTCAATCTGGTTGGTGCTTGTCAATTCATCCTGCAATGGGCAGAGCAGATGTTCTTGTATGAAGTGGTCCTTCTGAAGTCTCAAAACCCTCAGCCCATAATAGATGAGATGTTTCTGGTGTCTGACTTTAACTGGCATGATTGCAGCTTCCACCTCTAGGGCCTTTATAGGACTTCTTTTATAAGCTCCAGTGATCATTGGTAGGGCCTGATTCTGAAGCCTTTAACATTTGTTTGTTAATGATCCCGTTCCCCTCTTACCATGCCATAGTACAGAGCCATAGTCGAGAACTGAAGTGACACAAGTTAGGTATAGTTGACGAAGAGCATGGCAGTGAAGCCCTCGAGTAGATGAGGCCAAATTCCGAATCCGACTGAGGGCCCCATGGGCAAGCTGTAACCTCTTGTCCACATGGGTTTTGAAGTTTAATTTCTGATCAAACCAGATTCCTAGCCACCTGACAACTTCCTTTGGCTCTAAGATAACGTTATTTTCCAGGATCAAAGGAGACATGACATGCTTCCTCTGATGACTGAAATGAATAAGTTCTGACTTGTCCATTTCAAAAGTAACTGAATACTGGTTGGCCTCTTTCATCAACCTTTCAGACAGTTTCTTTAGGGTCCTTAGGTTTTTTTCAACAGATGTTGATGAGACTGATATTGAAATGTCATCCATGTATCGCGCCTGTGGCTTGTATACACACCACAGCGTCACTCCAATCGTTCCCATACAATGTCTCAGCTTCGCAGTCCTTAGTCCATTACTCAGGAGCGGAAGCAGTTGTATGGTTCCGATAGTGCGCTAGGTCTGCATGTACCTCTGAGCACTATCCCGTAATTGCCCGGCGATACCTAACCGCTTATGGCTAGCGTGTGTGATCAATAGACTCATCACGACGCTGCCCCAATCATTGCCTTGCAATGACTCAACCCGGCGCTCCCAAGTCCGAGACTCAGGAGCGGCAGCGGTTGTATCCATGGTCAACGCACGACGTGCATATGCACCTGTCGGCGCAGAGCCGGTCATTGACGAGCGATATCACAACAACATGTGACGTGGAGTTGGAGCAGTGAATGCAAGTAGCCAGTATTAGTAAGCAACGCATAATGTAGAACTTGCGAACTGCGCTTGTGAGAGGCAATGTACAATGATGTTACTTTTTTATTGTACTTGAATCTATGACTATCTATCACATTGATCATCTTTCTGTCCCTTTCCTTACCTTACACAGTGTTCCGGTCCCCTTTTGTTGCATAGAGGACCTGATATATTTCTTGTGGTTAATATACATCCAGCTCAATGTTTGTTGGTTGAATTCAGCCACCTTTTCCACGTAACCTAGTCCTTTACAGTCATAGACTCAGTACGAACTTATATTAAATTCTATTTTATTCTATGGAAACTTCTATCCCCTCCACCCCCCAAAAAAAAGAACAAAAAAAGAGGCCTGGACACCGAGACCACATGAGGTGCGCATATCCATCTAAATCTTCCTTCACTATAAAATTAGAGGCCAGCTTGATCCAATCCACCATCATTGTATCAGGTGATGGATACGCCCCGGGAACTCGTCGGATGGCCTTTCCTCCATGACGAAGAGTGGTTGATGGGCGGGGTTTCGAATCTGACGTCTGTTATGATCGTGGTTAGCTTCATGATAGTGGTGATAGGGGTATTGTTGAGTGATGAAGATGATACTCACAGCGAAAGCGATTGAGAATCTTCATCTACGTGAGGCCTTTTTTTATTACAAATAGGTCTTCAGCTAGCGCTCTTTGTCCACTACGGGTGAAGGACCGGTGGAACCGGCATGGCTCACTGTAACTTTTCCTACAGCCTAACTCGTTCCAACCTCGTGAATCGCTGCCAAAGGTGCAGCTGATTATACAGAAACGAAAAATGAAAAACCCCGAAAATCAAAACAACTCCGAGAGACAGAAGATTTCTCCATGTTGGGCCCAAGCAATGCGTTCCTCTCACATTCCGTCGTCCGTCACACCTTCCAAATGACAAATTAGCCCATTCTCCGCTGAGAGCAAAAGATGTGTTAGCAGTCACCTTAGATTCAGCTGGAATCCTGCTATTGGTTAGTAGATGCCTGTTAGAAGCATCGTCGAGGTGGCTGTTAAAAATTTAATCTATCCATAACTCCGAGGTTGATGATGGCCAGCAAGACGAAAAATATCATGACCTGTCATTTAAGATAAAAGGGCGAAAAGGGCATTAATTAGAAGATAGGACCGATATAGTAAGGGGTGAATAGCCCAGAGTAGGTATGGGCATTGTGAATGTAGTCGGAAGCATCATCATATTAAAGAGGAGTCAAGTGCGCGATATATATATATAAATGTGTCCTATCCCTGAAACTAATTACCAGACCCCGCACTGCCATAAACACCATCAATCTCTGCTATCCATCGCAATCCTGAGTATTACTATGAGTTACTATTATATGGTATGTTTGTACGGGTCGATATCAAGATAGAAATGTTAACACTGAGAAAGGCAGAGAACCAGTCATTTGAGGCCATGATGAACAATCCCAAAGATGTTCCAAGGATAACTAGATGGGTCCAGAAGGAAGGAAGGTTAGAGCAGTTTCGACTGACACTTAAAGTCGAGGCCACGATGAGGGAGAGACAGCAGAGAAGGGGAAAGAAGACCTCCTGCTAGTAGAAACGAAGTGGACGGTATCCGCACTGGACATAACAGTATTAGTGCACTTCGCGAAGGTAACACAACTTTGAAGTGTAAATAAATTGAAAAGTTGAGGGGGTTTTCACCATAAAGGTTTCCTCCTACATAAACATTAGAGTTCGTAGACACCTGCATCGGCCTTGAGGCGCTAAATCGGGCTAAATGAAATCAATTTCAAAATATTCGAGCAGTGAGCTCGATATCTTTAGTTCTAGCATCGGTGTGAAGGAGCAGGGCAGCCTCACGAGTCTTTCGTCGTGAATGAAGGTTACGGCCTAGCTTCTTGAATAGAATAAGTAAATAGTCGAGGTCATCCGTCATCTTCATCATCCTACGAATGGGAACTCAGGTGAAAAGCTTGTAAGGATAATTAGCTAATGTACTGCCCATTCGTTTCAGGAATATATTACGACTATATATTCTATGATAATTTGGATCTGATGCATTGGGTTGCTAGCCTGCCTGCATGATGCCCGGCACGTAGCGCTGACCGTTACGTGCTTGACACCATGTACAGTGCTACACCCTCTGCCTTTTTGCTTCAATTTTCAACCAGATTGCTTTTATTTCGGGCCTGCTCAAAAGACGAAACAATTATTAAACGCGTGAAAGAAGATGAACCAGGAACCCCAAAAAAGATAAATTGTCACACGAAAATCAATACACATACACGGTGACTATTATTAGCTTTCTTAGTCATAGTACTTGAGTTATGTAATGAGGAAGCATGAAGATTTCATTGTGTTATGACTAGCTAATTATTATGTACTGTTACAGTACATCACGTGATATGCCTGATTCCAACACTACACCCCCCCAGAAATCGAATGCTTTAAATCTATGTTTATTTGAGCGCAGAACGCTGTGTGTTTTATACGCTGCAGGGACTTGGTTAGTCCGTCAGCTTTACATTGATTTGTGGGTGTATATTTAAGTTCTAAGATACCGTCTCTAATAGCTTCACGCACAGTAGATTCTCGCATCAGGAAGTGCCGATTTCGCGCTGAGACTTTATTGGAGTTAGCCGTGATCATAGCTGCTGTGTTATCTACTTGTGTGACGATAGGTGAGGAACTGATGCTGAAAATTTCTTCGTATAGAGGTTGTATCCATTGTGCAGCGACAGCTAGCGATGTTAAAGCAGCATATTCTGCTTCGCAGGTGCTTTGTGCTGTAACTGTTTGCTTCTTTGACCACCATGCAATTGGAGAGCCACCAACGAGAAAGATATTCCCAGTTGTGCCTTTGGAGGATGTCGCGCTACCCCAGCTACTATCTGATGAGGCCGTGAGGGTTATATCTCCTGATTTAGGATAAAATAGGGCGGCTACTTTGGTACGTGAGATGTATCGGATTAAGTGCTTTAAGGCTAGAATTGCGTTGTTTGATGGATGATGTACTCGACGAGAGAGTCTATTTACAGCGTATTGAATATCTGGTCGGGTCATTTTTGCTATGTGTAAGAGCGAACCGACAACCGAGCGATATTTGTTAGCTTCATCATTAGTACAAGGCAAATCTGTGTCGCAGTCGATTAGATTATCATCAGCGACTGGCGTACTGGCGCCTCTGCACATATCCATGCCCATGTCATTGCATAGCGCTTCTATTTTGTCCATTTGATCAATTCGGATGCCGTCTGACGTTTGACGAATATTTATTCCGAGGAATTTTGTCATCTCTCCCAGGTTTTTGATTTGAAATGCCTGTGATAGCATGTTAATAGCTTCGTTTATTTGTTCATTAGTTTTTGCTAAAATCATAAAATCGTCCACATATGTCGAAATTATTGTGTTGTTTCGGCGGAAAACGTTATTGTCGTATTTTAAGGATTTGAAGTCTGCGTCATGTAAGACTTTCCTTAGTTTTTGTTGCCATCGTCTAGGGGCTGTTCTTAGTCCGTAGATGGCTTTGTTCAATTTGCAAACAAGATTTCCTGGCTTTTCCCTTTTATGTGGTTGTTCGATATAGATAGGATAATCGAGATCAGCATGGAGAAAGGCTGCAGTAATGTCTACATGATTGATTCGTAGATCTTTTGAGGCAGCAAGTGCAAGTAACATACGCATAGTGGTCGGCGGAAGAACATCGGCGTATGTGTCATCTGCGTGAGGTTCAGAGAACCCTCGGGCGCACCATCTAGCTTTTAGTTTTCCATCTGACTTTTCTTTCAATGACCAGATACCAGTCATTAATTTTCCTTTGGCTTCGGCTCGGGGAACTAAATTCCACACATTATTTCGCATCATATTATCAATTTCTGCATCCATAGCATTAATCCAAGCTTCAGCTTTAGGACCTGACAATGCGTTGTCGATGATGAGACGATTGTTAATCCTCACGGAAAGAACTTGTTCTGTTTTCAGAGGAAATATTTTCTCGTGAGCGCGAATATCCCTTCGAATTATTGTTCTTCCTGTTTCAGGATTGAGTATGATGTGGCCTCCGGTGAATTCTGTCCCAGCATATATACCTTCTTTGGCTTTGGAGTTCAGCTTATTTTGATCGGGATCTAGCCAGAATACTCTACAGCCGAAAGAGTGGAGACTCTGAATCTTTGGTTTTTGTTGAAAGACAGAGAAGTAAGGGCTATGAGGGGATATTTTATTAGGCGTCATATTTAAAATATTGATTGATGCTGTTAGAATAACTGGCCATAAGCGTAGCGGTAGCCCCGACTGTAAATGTAGAGCACGCATTTTCTCTATGACTGTTCGAACGTTTCTTTCCGCAATTCCATTTTATTCTGGAGCGTGTGATGACGATCTATGCCATTCAATTCCACGACTGAGAAGCTCTTCTTGAAGGTGTGAATTGGAGAATTCTGTACCACAATCTGTATGGATTTTAACCGGAGTCTTATTAAACTTAGTTTTCAGGTGCTCCAGAAAGTAACGTATTTGAGTAGGAACAGTTTTCTTAGTGTAGACTGGCCATGCCCATTTATACGATGTGTACTCATCCACGGCGAGAAGGAACCAAGTAGCGGTGGGCACTGATTTTTCAGTAGTTGTAGGAGAGAGGGCTTTTTGACCACCAACTAAGTCCATATGTATGACATCAGCAAACGTAGATGCACTACGTATTATCCCGTGACCTTTAGAGGTTGTAATCTTAGTTTTGGAGCATGTTTCGCAATTGATAGGAGCTTTGTAACCCTTGATTCCGGCCATTTTTAACGTAGCCTCTTGTGCTTTGAGTCCAGGATGACCAAGAATTGTATGCCAGTCACGTTGTATTGAATAAATTTGAGGCGAATTGTTGGTGTTATCAGCAGGTTTCCATATCAAGCGACCTGAGACACGACTAAAGTTTGCACAGATTGATCCATTTGGACGGAGTAATTGCACATCTCGATAATTACGTGGCCAGCATATGGAGTAGCCTTGCCGCTCAAGCTGTGCTGTTGAAAGAATTCTAGTCCTTTGACCTGGCATGTAAATTGCACCTTCAAGTCTATCGGTTTTGTTATCTATAGCGGGGAGTAGGATATCACCACTGCCGGTGATGTTTACTTTCCCCCCTCCAGCTACGCGTACAGTTTGTGGGGAATTGATATAGGAGGAGAAATCATCTTTATTACCAGACACGTGGAAGTCTGCTGCTGTATCTAGCTGATATACAGGTTTATCTTCTAATTTATCTAACGATAGAATTTGTTTTCTTATCCCCCCTTTTTGTTCCTTATACGCTTTCTTTTTCTTCCGGCAATCTTCTTCTTTGTGGCCAGCAATATCACAATAGTTGCATTTAAAGGTATTGTGAGGCTTCTTTGCATGTGATTTTTGGTCACTCGGTGGTGCCCACTCAAGGCATTCTGAAAGAATCTCGTCGAAGGAAAAATTGCGACAGCGGTGAGAGAGTTCTGGGTGGATGTTGGAGATTCGATCTAGAAGTACGTATCTTATTTGAAATTCTACCTCTGTTGTTATGTTAGAATGTTCCCGGAGATCCTGGTATCGTTTCTCATATTCTTTTATGAAACTTTGAATAGAACATCCCTTTTCTGGCTTGTAATCCCAGAACCGTGCGACAATCTTGACCACGTTGGTGTGTATCTTGGCGCGGCAATTCCGCACAATGTGACTTAGAATTATTCTAGGAGAGTCACTGGGAGCAGAGTGTATTTGTGGGGCGGTTTCTCTTAGCTTAGCTGCCCACCAATTTGACCACAGACGAACTGATTTTGTCTGGGGAGGGTATTCGAGAAATGCCGCCGACGTTTGTGTGAAAGAAATTAGATCTCGAATCGCTCTCAGCCATTGATTCCAATTCGATTGCTTCAGGGTTGGAATTGGAGTCATTTTGTCAATGCTTTCTAGATGTGCTGTAAGCGTGTACAATTCAGTTTTCTTGGCGGATAACTTTATTGAATCTTGGACATCTGGAGCCGTGGCAAATTGTATTTTGCCAACAGTGATGTCCTCCTTTGTGCATTTTGACGCTGGATTGTAGGCGTCTGTGGTTGCCTCCGTAGAGGGCTTTGACGATGAGTCCGACATGATGTGCGGGAATCGCTGCGATAATCGAAGATTATCGTGAAGAGGGAAGCAAGAAATCGATGTCGTGCGATTAATTCACGGACGCTGTGTTAACAGTGGAAGTGACGAGGGCTCATAACCTGTAATGAGGAAGCATGAAGATTTCATTGTGTTATGACTAGCTAATTATTATGTACTGTTACAGTAAATCACGTGATATGCCTGATTCCAACACTACAAGTTATCTTCTGTTTGGAGGACTTGGCTCTACTCTGCCCCAGCAAAGCCTGATACAATGGTGCAAACATCCTCTATTAAGAAACAAGATATTTGATATAAATCCCAGCAGGAAAAGAACTCACGCCTGTTAGCTGTGTCCACAACTAGCCTTCAACCCTCAATGTAGAGTCAACAGAGCCGAAATTGAGTAACGCCATTTCAACTTTGAGCTAGGTTATCTCTCCCTCCCTTATGGATAAGCTTCCGATAGCACACTAGGTGATCAAAAAGATCAAGACGACGGCGATGATGATGATGATTGATGATTATATTTATTGTGCCAGGCTTACACCCTCCATCCAATGGACATGACACGCATGGAGGACATCTAGAATACAAGTTCCTCCATTCTCCAGCAAAGCTCATCCGGTGCCTGACTTTTCCAAATACGTGCCTCACGCTAGTTACATCGGTTCGAATAGGTAAGAACGCATTCACCGTGATCCTAAGACCATGTACTGAGGGAAAACCTTCGTGGGAAAACCTCATTGATTCCTCCTGTACTCTTTCACGACGAGCAGCCGTTGTCCCCCCTCAAACAGGCCGTGTGGGAATCCAACCTACCACTTCTAGAAAGCACATCCAGTTTCACGGATCCGTAATTAGAATTTTAATACTAATTTTAATTCGTGATAAGATGAAGGGGTAGTTAATTAAAGACATCAATTTAATAATAGCTTCCCCTATACAATTAGTCGTGTAAAAAGTCATGTAAGGATATGCAAGAGAGTCATGAGGAGAAGGACAAGAACACAGCCATTAATGCGAAGATATTGGCAAGAATTGATTACGACTAATTCCGGTTGGCAAAGGCTTCTACTCTTGTATATAATAGTTCGGCGTAAGAGAAATTTACTCCTAGCGCAACGTCTTCTTTACTTATCCTTTGCAATAAATTTGTTTCCCATCTCTTCTTCGGGAAGACCACATATCCATTGCCCAGTTCTTCATCAGCAAGACCCACGTGTAACATCTACTGCAACTAGTTGCCCATTCATCTCTTCCTAGAGAAGACCTGTCATCCCTTTGACCCATTTATAATCTTCACTTACCACCTAGATCTTCACTAGGCTATACAACGCACACCGTGGAACACTGTCAAACCCTCATTCCTGAGATCCAGCACCCGACCAACTGTGCCAATAGCCTGTTGAAAATCATACATCGTTTTCCCCAAATTCTCCCCTGCATTGCGCTCAACCCCCATTTGAGAGGGCTGAAATTTCGAAATCGAGAGCTCAAAACCGAGGCATAGGTGCCCCAGCTATGTCGTACATTTTTCGTTGTCTGAGTGAGGCTTCTTCGTTCGCACCGTCTTTGGAATGTGTCAAAAAGTTGAGAATATTGATGTCGCGGTCGAGGTGCTTGTCTAAAATGAGGCCGAGCAATTGCCCAGTCCTGCACACAATGTTAGTAAGGTTGAAAGCGAAAGGAATATTACCTTTGATTTTGGAGGGTTGTTGGTGAGTCATAAAGTCCTCCCACTCAAACTCAATCGGGAAGTTGTTAGAAAACTGAATAGAAGAGACCCAAACTTAAACTTTTGATCTATTGTGCTGGGAACGGAACCTAGCCCATGTGTCAACCAAAATCGACTGGGCCACGCTCAGCAAGCTGCCGTTGCGAAGGATGCGATTCTTCTTGGCTATCCCAGATATGCAAAGCATACTGAGCGATTACACCGGCATCACTGGAAGGTGAAGAATTCGACTTTGCCGGCAAGACGACGGCGATCGCGGGGGAGACCCATTCAGCATTGACCTCCATGGGGGACGTGAGGCCTTTTGTCGAACTGTGTTAGAGACCTGCATGTGAGGCTGAATAAGGCTGATAAGGAAGCACACGTAATCAACCGTGCGTTACACAATGCATCTATTATTATCTCCCTGGAATCATTATTTAAATGCTTGAATGTAGATTACAGTCTAAGATTTTTTACAATTTTTATTTTTTGCATCATATTTAAATTGCGTATGCAGCTATCTAGCTATGACACAATATCAAAGAAAAGTACAGAAAAGGTGACTCAATTTACAAGAGGAGCACTCATGCCTCAGCTTTCATTTGCAAGTACCACTGCGAAGTTATGGTGGCTTTTTCTTCACCCCAAGTCAACCCTCGCCTGTGAATACCCACCCAGGGGAACGTCTCAAAAACCCTGGGTTATCCAGACATGCCTCCATCATCTTTCAACTTTTCTCCGCGTGAAATATGATCTGAGATATCTCCTTCACAAGTGAAGTAGGTGCCCAGGCTACTCAAACCATACCAAAGAACACCACCAGGAGGCGGACCACAACACCTTCCATCGTTTGTTTGTTTTTATAGTGTCAGCTGCACACTCGCAAGCGAAGTCTTGACGCGCACAAAGCCCAATTCATAAAACTCTTGCCAAAATTCGAAATTTCACGCCCGTCGAGAATGTTTCCCTCATCTGCATCATCTTGTAAACTTGTCCTGATCCCTCTCACGTTCATCCCAAAGAGCAATCTCCCAGATTTGTGCGCCACGCTTTGCTTCCTCCGTCGGGTATAAATATCGGCGTGGGCGTATATTTGGTGACCGGTTGAGGCCAGAGAAAGTTAACGAGAGGTGTGGTCATTGAAACGAGAATGTACTAGGTCGTACTTGTAGACTTGATGAAGCTTAGTTGAGAATCTGACTCTTTGGGAGTGAAAGATTGAAATGGTGGAGTAATTTGAAATTTTGCCTCGTGGGCCAACTTCTTTGATATCGCGAAATTTGACTGAACTTGGCTCTGGGAGAATATTTCACTCCTAGGTTCGTAGAGGACACCGCGTACAGATGTTCAGTCTTGCCCTCCTGTACTTTAATTTGTTGCACCCACTTTTACCTGTTCACGATATTAGCGCTCATCACATTTTTAAATTGTGTTTCGAATTAGATGATGCAGTCTGTTTGTGAGACGGGATGATGAGATTACGAGGTCTGCACTACAGAAACTGACTGAAAGAAGACCAGCGAACTTGTACTTAAACAGAAGTGAGAACATGGAAGTTAGGACAATCAATCATTTTTCTTTCCCTTCCTCTGAGAAAATATCCAAGTTCCAATCCTGTGACACCTTTGTTACTCAATCTTGTTGGGAATATCGCGCAATGAAGTGGGCGCAATATTCATGGAACGAAAGTGTAAGTTGACTAAAAGAGTGTAATGTTCGAATTACAGCTAGAAATGTGGGAAGTGTGCGCTACAAGTATAAGTATAGGCGACACGTAGCCTAAGCCACGGCATAAACAAGTGTGGCGCCATCTAGGCATAGAAAACCCCCAATGACCTCCTTGTGCCCACGCCATGCAGCCGCTCATGTCTCCAATGGGTAGCCTGAAATGCTACCATACTATCCATTCCAACCTCTTAAATACACACAAGATCGTGTCGGGAACCTAGACGAAATGGAGGGCCCGTACGTCCACAACACTCTGTGTCTCCATTTCCAACAAATCTCGGCTCTGCAGGCTTTACAGTGAGAGCTGGAGGTTCGTAGGAGTCACCACTGACAAGTGTTGAGAATAGTGCCGCGTGATCAATGCTGTGTGTACTTTTAGGATGACCTATTTGACGTCGGGACAATCATCCTCTGTATGTCGTTTTCAAATACTACCGTGCGGTATAATTGCTTACGCCGAACAGTCGAATCTTCTCCATGAGTACTCGCCAAAGGGAAGTTCCAGAAACTTTGGTTATTCGAGCATGCTTTTGTCGTCATGCATACCTGTTATGCTCAGCTATGTAGTATGGTAGATCTAGTAGCTGGTGCATAGGTAGTTATTATGGCAGCATGGCATAATGGCGCATGGAGGAGATCCAGTCTCTACATAACGACATTACAATTAGTAATGTGTGCAGTATGAGAGATGGGTTGTTGATATAGTGTAGATGGCATGGCTGCTCAGCTAGGAGCACACTTAGGTGGGCTGCATACTGGTAACGTGATCGGTCTACAAGCGAACAAGCTAGGGGATAAGGGACGAGCTTCCCCCAATCTGTAACATGATAATTATCATAGAACTTCACTTCTGCAGATGAATGGAGACATCTCTCCCCATACTGTCTTGGCTGTTCCAGCGCAAGTGTACATTCCAAAATCATAAACCAATCATAATAATACCGGCACCGCGAGGAATGTGGACTAGCTTGGCTAGATTCATATCGGCCATCTCCTGTCTCAAGTGAATGAATGGATATTTGTTCGTGACTGAAACAAGCCTAGCACTCGAAGAGCATGACACGGAGAAGGCTAGTCCTTCCCCAACGAGTACATACGACGATAACTCAGTTTAACATTTGGACTACTCATGCAGTGGGTGCATTCGCTAGAACCACTCGAGACCTTTGTGCTAGGGACTTTCGCCCTTCCCTCAACTTTTCATATCCACCCAAGGGAAAACAGGAAAAAACTTTTGGCTACCCTAACATGCCTTTGTCATCTTGTATTTAGCCGCCGCGCGAGATATGGCCTCATAGTCCTCCATGTCTCGAGTGAGGTTGGTGTCGAGGCTACCCAGACTTTAATTCGGAGAGATGACAGCCAGGTAGCGGACCAAAATACCTTCCATCGTTGCCTTTGCGCCCACAGACACCCTTAAGTCGAAAACACTCGAAAAATTTGCGTTCCAGCATAACAATTTGTGGACTCATCACTCGTCTGTCTCGCGTCACAACTGCCTGTCCTCCCTCAAGATGTGAAGCCCCATTAGAGCAAAGGTCCCTCATAAACCGAGCCTTGTAGATTACGACTTAGTTTCTTCCTCGCTAGTATACATAGCATCGTAACTTTGCAGTAGGAGATGGCCGATTTTTGATGAGGAGAATGCTCGATTGCAATTGGAGTAACTCCTTTATCGGTATTTGATGCGAGGTGTTGTAGTAAGATTGAGATAGAGGATTCGCGTGAAACCGAGAGGTTTGATACTGAAGAGAAAATGTCAATTTTAGTTATGCTTGAGATTGCTTGAGATTTAGATTCGGATGCGATTCTTCTAGTTATCCCAGATATACAAAGAATACTGAGCCATTACACTAGCACCGCTGAAAGGTGAAGAATTCGTCTTCGCCGGCTTTCATTCGTAAATACTATCAAAAAGTAAGCTCACGAGTAATTAACAGTAAAAAACAGGTAGGAATCCTTCACAAACAAAACTCATGTATAGCTCCACTCATTCATTCCTGATTAATCAGCCTTTAATCCAATACCGCAGGAAATCCACCTAGATCCAATTATTGACATGTCCATCGCACTTCTTCCAGCGTGCAACGTGCACACCAACTCAGCACTCCACGTAGCGCAGGGGTTTGTGTCGCTTACCACTACACCACACGATCAATCAGATTCACGGTGAATCTATGCCAAAGAAAATACTCGCTGATTACAGTTCGCTATCCCTTCATGATGACTACAACCGGCCAACCATCAATCGACATAGAGCCGAGAACCATGATGATGTTAACGCTTGACATACAACGAATATAGATTATAATTTAAGTTTGTATGCACTTATCAGGATACTGAGGCACAAAATGTACAACCTATGCTCTTCACAGCTGCGTGTCTTTGAGCACCGGAAACTCGATCTTCTTTACTTCATTCACTTTAGCTCTGCGCTACCTTTGATGCTATGTGAGTATGAATGTAGAGTTGCCTGGTATAGTTGTGACTCAGTGACTTGATTCACCCGCTCTTAACTATTCAACGGTTTCCGGTCATGTGCGTATTCGGGGTCGCTAACAAGATGGTTATAGTAGTTGATTTGCAAGTTATTTACCCGCCAATCATCGTACCCGCATTCATGATTGACTTAAAGGCTTTTTATGTTGAGACATTCGACGATCGCTTCTTTCGAACGCCGCCGCCCTTCTTCCAGCTCTTTGTTTGGCTCGAGATTTTATACCAGGCACCTGTGATTGCTTGGAGTCTCGGCGGCCTCTACCGCAGTACGTCCTGATCCCGCCCAGTATGTGTGCATGCTCAGGTGGTTAGCTAATATCCGGCTTGCTAGATTCCTCAAAGGTACCGCTGGTGCTGCTCCCGTATGCCTTGGTTGTCTTTCTCACTACCCTGACGTGCATCGTGGAATATTCTTTCTGGGACACGCTATTGTATCAGAAGATATGCTTGACTGCGCTTTATGGTCCGTATTTGGCTTTATGTGCGTTCTATCCCCATACTTCATGTCTTCCTTGGTCCAAGAAAACTGATGTGATCAAAGCGGCTTTAATGGCTTCTGATATGTATCTTCGTCTCGATAAGATGATTAACACTAAAGATACTCTTCGAAAAAAAAGTAGACTTGAATAAATACATCTTAGTCAGCTGTGCTGCTTGTCACCGAGAACTAGGGAGGAAATTCATGCAATTCTATGGAATTCTATATCTACCATCCCAGCCTGATATGGCCTCACATCAGTTTATATTCCGCAAGCGTGCACACAAGGCCCTAGGAAAATACTATGATCAAATCCTCGACAGATAGATCTTGATTCGGCGCACTAGAGCATGCTTTGACACCGAGCTTACCGTTTAATTAAAGGAGCAATGATTTACTGACAAGCATAATTGAATTAAAATGGATTTGTCTGAGACGATCGAGCTCATTTATCGTCCCCTCAATAAGGAGTCTATCTAGGTATTGTATAAATCTTGAGGGTAGTCTCATAATTACTACCAATTCTAAGTATATACTGACAGTTCAGTTTTTCTACGCGAATTAATCAAATCTCCGTTCCATACATTTTTCTAAATTTCGCTTTGTTCGTTCCATGAATGACAAATTTCATTCGTAAGACATCATCGTGGATAATTGAAGGAATCATTTTTGTCAAGTGATTGAATAACTCAATTTTAACAACATAAAGTAGAATGTTACAATAGGGGAGTTGTGCCTAGGACATCAACCATCCATCTAGTCGCTGGTTGCAACGTGTGCATGATTAGATTAGGGCCAGTGATGCCACAGCCTCTGGTAATCGATTCTAAAATACCCAACTTAAACTGGTAAGGCCAGGAATTTAGAACCTCAGGCCGCCGATAGGCAGACTTTCTGAAGACATTAGTTAGCTGGGCTTGCTTCTAATTGGTAGTTTGTGTTGTAGCTTTGTCGTTTAGTGATAGAGATGGGGCAGAGGTTTATGGGTCACGATGTATGAGATACCCGGGATATGGATGTTTGAGTTTCTTACTATTGTTACTGTACTAGTTCGAGGGGGGTTTTTTTTTCTATATACTGAAGGGATATCTCCACCTACAAGGGGGACTATTCTCAACACCTATCAGTGGTGTCCCCTACGAACCTCCAGCTCTTACTATAGAGTCTGCAGAGCCGAGATTGAGTAACACCTTATCAACTTTGAGCTAAGTTATCTCCTCCTCCGTGAAAGATACGCTTCCGATAACACATAAGATGACCAAGACGATGATGATGATGCTGGGAATGAGGAAAGATAATGCGATAACAAACGCTACAACGGTAGTCAGAGAAGCCCTCGTTATATTACAACATGTGCTACCCACCGGCGGGCGAATAAAAAGCCTACGAAAGCAAAGTAAAAGACCCTTCCGCCCTCAAGAAAAGCAGATTTCGACTCGTCAATAGTATCGTCTCTACTAATCTATACCTCCAAATCTACTAGCTAGGAGGGCATCTGAAATATATGAGTTACTCGAAGACCCCTCGTCCCTAACGACTTTTGGATGCTAGGCTAGGCTCCTTTACGACAGTCACTCACGACCAAGACTTTTCTGACATCCTTTCACGACCTTCGGTTTGTCCTGCGGCATGAATCAAGGGAGGAGTAAGGAGGAGGCTAGGAAGGTTGAGAGACGCTCTTAGATATTTACAGGTCTGCTGCGCCCGGCTGGCTGGCCTCTTCGTCATATGAGAGCCCCGCACCCAGTGGTTTTTGAGACTTTTCCCTGCAGTTACACACCCGCAAATGGCCATCGTTTCGTTGGCTGGAGAGGGGAGATAATGACGGGATAACGGCTCCTCTTAGTGTGTACCCGAATAAAGGCCTGTGGGGGTATTACTGCTGGAAAGAAGTCATGAGGGAGGCAAAGGAGGGAGTACACTACCCGAGGCATAGATACTCCCGGCCTGTAGGCAGAAAAGACCTACATGTCCTTATATAGTTATAGACTCATTAGGAGAATAAAAACTCACTCATATAATTATAGACTTTTTAGGACAATAAACAACCAGTCTCTCTCCACCTACATATGGGCATATCAAGAACATTTTTCAACAACACTTTTGGCTGCCTGACCAACACAGTTCTCGAAACCAGCGCTTTCGTATACCATTTACGGCCTGTTACTGTCATATAAATCTTTCACTAACTCATGCCGCCCATTGCTCCGTAGAGGCTGGCTCTTGGCCCCCCTTCTACTCGTTAATTCGACGCGTCCTGACGTCGAAATGGTCCTCACAGGGCCACCTAACCATCCAAATAATACACAAACAAACGCAGAGCCGATCTGCGAGGCGAGCTGCCAATACTCGCCCCCAAACCAAACCGAGTCATTAGGTGTCACAATTACTGACTTCCTCGCAGATGAAGCGAGGGCTTTTAATTTACAATTCACAGAGGCTGAGCGTATTGTCAGTGGGTATATTAACCTACTGGCTGCTACAACCGACAAACAGCTCCGATGAGCTGTCGAAAAGAATGGAGAGGCTTTACATTTACATCTAAATTGAGTCTACGACTATTGAAGAATGGAGAGGCTTTACAAGCCATTATTACAAACATCCTGCGCGGAAACCCCCAGCCCCTATCCAGTAGGCCATCAGAGGCTTCCAGTAGCAGCAAGACAACAACCCTTCCGCCACCGGCTACTATGTTAAGAGGAAATAATAACGCGGGCACTCCACGACCAGTGCAAATCCTCGCGAGAAAAAGCAAGAGCCAGGCGAAAGGCAAAGAGCCGGTCTCGACAAAACCTACCAGGCCAATCCAAGGCTAACAAATACAAAACTTCAACACCACGGAGAGATCCTGGACTCAGGTGGCGAGGAAAAAGCTAAAGCCTGTACAACCAGTGGCTTCAAAATCGCTACCAGTCAATGTTTCCCGGTCGAAAGTAACTGAAGCTACAAAATTGCCGAAGTCAACTACCCCCGCTTCCAAGCCGGCCAGCCCAGACGAGCGTGTGTTCCTGAGCGTCTGTTACAGGCTTACCGCCTTGTATGGTTAGAATCGGAGTTGTCCGATTCCATTTGTAATGATTGTTCACGTGACATTATTTGATAGCCAAGTTTGGGTGGGTTACGTAAGGCTCAGCATATCCTTAATTGCGTAGTTCATATACTCCTTTTGTTATACAGAATATAAACTCCATTTTGGATTCACTTGTGCGAACAGCTAGCGTGAACAGTCCTTTTACAGCGTCAAGCCCGACCACCCGTGGAGATTCATGTCTCCTCACTAAATCAAACTAAGTGTCATGGCGAGACATTCTGGAACCAGAGTCTAAGCAGAATGCCTGAGGATAAAATTCACGTAACAGGTTTCTCGGCTCACCCTCAACACTTGCACTTATATGGTGAGACTAGATAATGCGCCAACTGGAATTGATATGGTTGAGGTCACAGTTTGGATCATGATGGGAAATTACAACAGTCTTAGTTGAATTACGTTAGATAGTTATTTGTACTTAAGAAAGCTGGAGCTACAACAAAGTAGTTCTCCAGCTTCACAATCTTATAATATTATTACAGTATTCCTCTCGCAAACCCGCTTCCTTCTAGTCATAATACTTCGTCGACTTCCCACCTCTCTAGTATTCACCACTTGACCTTTTCATACTCTCGGCGAACGGCGATCTCGATCTACCCTATAGCACGCCGTAACACTAAGCCTTGCAAGCAAAATACGCTCGGCTAACTCTGCAATCAAACAGATTACTGTCGTCAACTCAGGGTTCGCAATACAAGCTGAAGGAGATGCCGCAAGAAACGCGCTCCTCTCGGGTGCCGAGCTCTTGGTGTCAGAAATGCCTACTGTATAATCTATATATGTGGAAATAATCCATAACTAGTGTTCTATGATTCTGGACAGCCTTTCGGCCGAGTGTTTATGCACCTATCTCATGCACAATGTAGGATGTCTGTAACGGCTGTTAAGCATAGGGATTCCTGTAGCCATCGCTGGCTAGCGCAGGCAATAAATGCAAGGGGATCTTCGGGAGGGATCTCGGAATACAAGGAGCTAAGAAGATTCTGAATGAACCTTCAGTATGCTTCCAGAAGGTTCATGAGGACTAAAGGTGTACCAATAATCTTCTAGGGTGTTTTCGAGGAGTCCATATTATTCTAGATATAGGGAGAACCTTACAGAAGAGGAGTATCACAGAGTATATATATTTGTATTCTAGCTATAGAAATTCTCTCTCTAGAGAATTATAATTAATATAATGTACCTACAAGATCGCCCAAGCATGTTGTACTGAAACCGTGACAAGGTCAACCTTTTGCCTGGCACTCTTGTCTTGATCCTTGTTTCTGCTCCGCTGTCTACATGCCGCTTCTGACACTTGGAGAGCATGGAAATTAAACTGTAAGCTGCTTCGAACTGGATCTAGGTGCTGTCTCCAAATGTACCAGACAGGCTTTACACTCTAGAGGGACCAACTGTTACGGGCTGTGCCTGACCCTAGTAAGAAGTGGAAGGTTACAGTGCATCTAATTTCCAAAAAGCTAAGCTTGAAACTGGGATGTTTAAGGGATTAGCCCTGTAGGCGCAGTTTGGCTAGCTCATAATAGGTTAGACTGTCTCTCTTCATTTCCCCGCTCGTCATTAAGTATGGTCAATTGCCTTATTCTAACAATTGCTTAGTAAAACACATTTTCAACAACATTTTTGGCTGCCAAGCCTACACAGTCCTTGAATCTTAACACCGCTATCAATTCATCCTCTATTCTAGCAAACAATGTCTCTCGAAAAGTCTGCTTCAGAAACTAAAGTTTGCAAGCATCTAACTCGCGATCAATGTATTGAAATTACAACATATATCCGACGAACTTGGCTTCAAAAGAAGGCAAGTGCAAGTTGCGTGTGCTCAAGAGACTGAGAATCCTAAGCCTCCCAAAGGATGCCCACCTAAATTAAGCGATGAACAATTTTATAAGCTTGAGGCTTTCGTCTGGGAATCTCCTGAAAATCGACAGACATGCTATTTGGAACTAGCAATGGGGTCCTTCAGCCACTGGGGATGCAGTGAACGTTTAATTTCAAATGCCCTCAATATAATAGGTTACAGCAGATGCATTGCCCGGAAGAAGCCTCCGTTAAGTGAGGTTAACATGGACGAAAGATGTATAGCGGTGATCAGGAAAAATGGAGGGTACACAAAGTATGAGGATGGAGCAGACTAATACAAAACATGTAGTACACTTTCATTATACTTGTGAGCCATACTGAGGGCTTGTTGTGAATACCTCGGGTCAGCTCCAATCGAGCCTCATCGGGCTTCCACCATTGTGGCACTCGGACACTCGGGCGCAGTAAGCTAGATGAGATTAGGGCACTGACAGCACAGCTAAGTACCTAATCACTCTGGCAACATCCCTACATCCGAGCGTTGCCTGGTGGATCAATGCGTTTAGACTGAGGTGTACATCACTCTGATGGCTACCGAGGGGCAACAGCATATAATGTGACGACAGTGTATAGCTCTGCAATCCCGGGAGTTCCAAACTAGCAACCAATGTCAATAGTTATTATGATGTATGAGCACTGGACAGTGGTTGTGAGTGGACTTAGAGACAGTACAATAGTTGATGTCACAGGTAATCTATAAGAGATGACTCAAGAATGGATTTTATGCTCTAGAGTATGAATATATGAAGAGAAGTGAAATGTGTGTGTATGTCACTGTGGGCGGTACTCGACCACTTATCTATCTACATGTTGGACTTTACCGAGGACCGCCATTATCCGTGCACAATCAATCCCGTGCCTGATCACAACTCCTACAGATCAGCCTTCCTCATTGGCTTGATACAATCTCATGACCAACCACCGATGTCTAACCATCGCACAAGCATAGCGACATCGTCGATTGGTAGAATAGTCCATGCATGAATGTGCAGAGCAAATGCATGTACATGGATCATAACAATAGTATGTTATGACAGGAGATATTGGCAGGGGCTATGGAAGTGGTTACTGTGACAGAAGTAGGAAGCACCTGTGGTGAGTGCGTGATCAGGACTGGGGTACTGAATGTATATATAAGGAAGCAATACTTCTGCAGATAGATCGAAAATCAACCATCTCACTACTGTCCATTCCAACGCTTCTTCTCATTACAGCCATATCAATTATATCCGCGCATCCATAATCATTTGCATCCATTTCAGGTATTCCTCTGTCCCCTCATGACCTCGTTATTATAACAGGGCTTCAATGTATACTTTTGTAACACAGAGCAATTATTTTTGAAATAGATATGTATTTTTAGATAACATCAATTGATATTTTATTTTAATTTTTAATTTTAGATGAGGAACATTGTACTTTTCCCATGGTATTGAAAACCGTCCCCGCCGGCAAAGACGAACTCTTCATCTTCCAGTGGTGCCGGTGTAATCGCTTAGTATGCTCTGCATATCTGGGATAGCCAAGAAGAACCGCATCCGAAGCGTAGTTGAAAGCAGACAGATGCATATCTCCATTTGACGACTTCTCAACCATGCAGCACTCACCATTACCTTCTGAGTCCTCAACTTCTTTCTAACCACATATCATCTCGACTCGCCGACCGATAAAGGCGTAACCCCAACTGCAAACAGGAGCTTGCCTCATTCATCACCGGCCATCCCTCATTTCAAATTTACGACGCTACGTATACCCGCAAGGAAATCAAGTCGAAAATACAAAGCCTGGGTCTTGGCTTATGGGGGACTGTTGCTCTAATGGGACAAACAACTTGAGTAAGGACAGGCGGTTGAGATGTGGAGCGAGAGGGGAAAGAGGTCTCTGAAGACTATGCTGGGACTGACAGTTTCGAGGAGTTTTCAACTTTGGATTTTTTTTTTTTTTTTTCGGCACCAAGACCAAGATTTCGGCTAGCTATCCAGGAGGGCTTCTATTGTCGATGAGTCAACAGCACTCCCTAACGCCCTGGACGGCACAAAAGAAGTTAGGCTAAGCTGCCATACAGTAATCACGCTCTGTCAAGAATTGACTAACATTTCAGCACAACCTTCGGGAAGGGGTTGGAAGGAGGCTAGAAAGGCAGAGTGTGACGGGCTGTGCCCGGATTGGGACTGGTCACTAGGACCACTCCGTCTCCAAGGTAAGGTAGTGGCAAAGCAACGCTCCTGGATAGACGAAAGGGGACTTTAGGGGGGTATTAAAGGGGGTACGTGCCAGATGGGGGAGTACGATACAAGGAATATAGCCGGGAGAAAGGACGATTCTCAGGGGCCAAGGAAGAGAGCCGGAAGAAAGGATAAATTCTCATGGCTAAAGGGGGGAATTAATACTAGCGTACGCGAAAGACATAAAGGACAGGATTCGATACGGTAGTTTAGCTTTCCCCAAGGAAAAATTATTCATTTCCATTGTGTTAACGACTTCAAGTGCTTCTGATTTCCTTAAACCCTTACACAGAGTGCAATTTTCCCGAGGTACCCACAAGTCTGCAGCGCCCAGCTGGCCGGCCTCTTCGAACGCTTCAGAAGGGGCACTATGTCTTCGGATTTAGTCCTAATGTCGGTATTAGAAGAGCCCCGCACCCAGTGGTTTTGGCGATTTTTCCCGGCTGCCATACACCCGCAGATGGCCATCATTTTTTTTTTTTTTTTTTTTTGACTGGAGAGGGGAGATAATGAAGGGCTAAAGGCTCCTCTAAATGAATGATCGAATGGAGACCTGTGAGGGGTAGTACTGTTTGAGGGGAGCTGTATGGGAGGCATAGAAGGGGATATACTACTGGTATAGGTGAGGTTTCTTGTGCACGTTAGTAAGAATAAAATGATAAATGTTGACTGTGAAATTCACGGATGTCTCGTGGCTCCGACTACGACAATCTACATGTGTGTAGAGCTTGAGACTAGGTGTAAACTTGTAGTTCTATTAACGTTCTAACTCCTCCTTAAATACATGAATTCCTCTTTACTCCAGATAATGAAACGATCAATGATACATGACAACTAAACTATCAAAATACAGAAGGAGAGGAGTGAGATGCTTAGCCGCCCGAATTGTGACCAAAGAATACGAGGGGTGCATTCTTGATGGAACCTCAAACTCGGCAGCTCGCCTAGGATCGGGACTTCGGCGTCTCGCTTAGACTCGGAGCCCAGCGGCTCGCTTGCCGTGAGACTTGGCGTTCAGGATCCTCATAGGTATCCTTGGCCTGTTGGCAGAGAGGATCTGCATGTCCTACATAGTCATAGACTCAGACAGGACAATAAAATGAATGAATGAATGAATGAATGAATGAATGAATGAATGAATGAATAATAATAATAATAATAATAATAATAATAATAATAATAATAATAATAATAATAATAATAATAATAATAATAATAATAATAATAATAATAATAATAATAATAATAATAATAATAATAATAATAATAATAATAAGACATCATTTTGCCAGAAAGCTGCGCAGCCTTCCACGCTGCCCGTATCATCAATTTGACATCGTGATTCTTATTTTTACATCTTTATTACCCTACTCCCATCTTTTCGCTTTCCGTGCTCCAACATGGCGAGTGTGGGTGCTGGTGTGGGTAAATCCAGCGGTTTCGACGCGTCGCAAAATGCGACAATGGCCTCAACAAACAACGGCAGCGGAGCGCAAACAGCTCCAAAGGATAAGAACCTTGAAATTTTAGGGAAACTATTGAAAAAGGTTAGACTAATCGTAATGGGAGAGGGGGATGAGGAGGACCTACCCTCAATGGAGGACGTGAACGAGGCCGTCAAGGCCTTCAACGCGCACAAAAGGGCCTGGACGGAAATGTCACAGAAGAAGTCTCCTATCGAGGAGAGGATGATGGCGCTCGAGGAGGTCGTCAAAAAGAGCCTCGCGGATCCTGCTCGAAAAGCTGCACCAGCAGTGGTTTCGGGCGCGCCGACACAAAGGAGTTACGCGTCGGTCGTGGCTCCGCAAATGACGAAAACAGCGGTTAGGATAAGAATCGATGGCGCACAAAACCTGCAGCCACAAGAACTGCTGTCAAAGGCACAACAACACATCGAAGGCGCATTTGCAATTCGACAGATGCGTAGCAACGACACCGAGGTGTTCGTCCAGTCGGCGTCCCAGAGAGACGCGGCGCTTAATATGCGACAACCAACGGATTTTAAAATTTTGCGGCAAGACTTTCCTGTTGAGGTTTCCGGAGTCCCACTGCGGACAAGAATTGAGGGTGGCAGAGATGCCAACAACTACGCCATCATCAGGGAGATTGAGACGGCGACCAAGGCACGTATTCCAGGCCTGGTTATTAGCAGAATACGATGGCTACATGATGGAAAGGAACATCAGCGATCGAAGAAAAACGGTCGCAATCGTGGTTCAATTGTGGTAAGCCTCCCATCGGAGGCAATGCAGACGGAAGTAGTTCGACAGGGCCTTGTCATTAACGCCATGCTCTTCACCGCGCAGGTATGGTCGCCACGGGCTCAGCCAAAGCAGTGTTACAACTGCAGCCAATGGGGACACACGCAGGCGTCGTGTGGAAAGGCAGCTAGGTGCGGTGAGTGCGCTGGCACTCACCAAACTCGGGACTGTCCGAGGAAAAGAGTTTCTTGTGCCAACTGCGGCAAGGAACATCGTTCGTGGCAGAAAGCAGCGTGTCGGACCTACCAGGTCTACAAGGGTAGTGTGGAGAAAGCTCGGATGGAGCTGTTGTCAAGAACGGCGGAAATATGGAACGAAAAACCTACGGTGGCGCCAATGCGAACAGTCGGAACGACTGATGATCAGGGATTTACTTTGGTCACCAGTAAAAAGGCTGAAGTACTCAAAAGAGGGCCAGGACGACCGCGTAAGGTAGTCGAAGCACCAGTGGCACCAACAATCCCCGCCACAACAGCACCACCATCGGGGCCAACTCTTCGAACACTTCGAAGACCAACGCCGAGTGAGGAGGTGCCTTCCCTTTTCAATTTTTCATAACGTTAGTCTGATCGAAGGGGGAGTTAACGAATTCTGGGGAAAGTTTATAAAATTGCGGTTGAAAGGAACGTCCTCAGCATTAAGCCGGGTCGGTTCAAAGTGGCAGGACATCGGGTTTTGTTTGTTGAAAGCTTTTTCCCTTACCAAAGCGGCTTACCGTCTTCATGGTTCTGTATATAGATACCGCATAGGACGTTAAACTAGATCAATGAATGAATAATAATAATAATAATAATAATAATAATAATAATAATAATAATAATAATAATAATAATAATAATATAATAATAATAATAATAATATAATAATAATAATAATAATAATAATAATAATAATAATAATAATAATAATAATAATAATAATAATAATAATAATAATAATAATAATAATAATAATAATAATAATAATAATAATAATAATAATAATAATAATAATAATAATAATAATAATAATAATAATAATAATAATAATAATAATAATAATAATAATAATAATAATAATAATAATAATAATAATAATAATAATAATAATAATAATAATAATAATAATAATAATAATAATAATAATAATAATAATAATAATAATAATAATAATAATAATAATAATAATAATAATAATAATAATAATAATAATAATAATAATAATAATAATAATAATAATAATAATAATAATAATAATAATAATAATAATAATAATAATAATAATAATAATAATAATAATAATAATAATAATAATAATAATAATAATAATACCAGAAGAGGAAGAGAAGATATTAGAGCACATAATAGAAGAGCAGACCTTGTCTACTGGAAAGAGATTTGCGGAGAGGAGAAATCCAAGGACTTACAAAAAGAAGCAATGAGAGTTGCAGCGTACCTAGAATGGGCGAAATCTTGGTCAGCCACAAAGCGAACTCGACAGCCTAAAAGATTTGCTTCAGCAGATCCTAAAACTTGGGCAGCAGCAAAGTTTTACCAATGCCGCCATTCTGGACGTACAAAAATAAGCTTCCGGGAGTCGCCATTTTCTCTCCACAAAAACCTGACGAGGGCCCAAAGTAGCTTAGCAATCCAAATTCGAAGCGAGCATATCGGGCTCAATTCGTATTTGCATAGAAGAAAAATACCAGGAGTCTACAATCCATGCTGTCCGTGTGGCTACCAATCACAAAATCCCAAGCACATGATCATGTCCTGCCCTAAGTGGTCAATTGGTAGAGGAGAAATCTGGAGACAAGCCCGAAATCGCTCCTTTGAAGCAATGACCAACAATCCTAGCGATATGTCAAGAATCACACGATGGATTCTTAATCATGGTTGGATAGAACAATTCCGCTTGACAAATGCAGTCGAAATGCTGCTCAGGGAACGAGAGGGAACATGTGGAAGGTTGGGATTGATAGAAGGGACGTGATTGGTACACATCGACGGCGTTACAGTGTAACTGTACTTCCTGAAGGATAAACTGCAAACTATAAGAATTAAATCAGAAAGCTTGGGGGGTTTTCACCGAGAGGT
Organism: Blumeria graminis f. sp. triticale; assembly: GCA_905067625.1. NCBI lineage: Eukaryota > Fungi > Ascomycota > Leotiomycetes > Helotiales > Erysiphaceae > Blumeria > Blumeria graminis. The sequence continues at coordinate 11,367,535 of LR898468.1, read as the reverse complement.
TTCCTCCTATGTAAATATATAGATAGGTTTATAGCCACCTGCATGGGCCCATAGGGCGCCAAATCAGGATAATGAACACAAATCAAATCAAAATAATAATAATAATAATAATAATAATAATAATAATAATAATAATAATAATAATAATAATAATAATAATAATAATAATAATAATAATAATAATAATAATAATAATATCAAAAACATCATTTTTCACGAAAAGCTGCGCAGCACTCCACGCTGCCTCTTTCATCAAATTGACTTCGTAAATCGCATTTATTCATCAATCTTACCCCATTTCCGTCCCCAAATCCACTGTGCCACAGCATGGTGGGTGCTGGTGCCGGTTCGATGGGATCCAGCGGTCCCGACGCGTCGCAAATCGCGACAATGGCCAAACAATCTCAAGGCAGCGGAGCGTCAACAGTTCCTCCAGATAAGAATCTCAATATCCTAAGGCTATTACTAAAAAAGCTCAGGACACTTTATTCAGACGAAGACGACGATGGCATTACCATCACCACGGAAGACATCGCGGAGGCCGTCAGGGCCTTCAACGCACACAACAAGGCTTGGAAGGAGATGCAGACAATAAAATCTCCCATCGAAGAAAGGATGTTGGCTCTTGAAGAAGCAGTCAAGAAGAGTCTCGCGGAGCCCGCTCGCAACGCGGCTCCAATAATTTCTGGGCCGCCGGCCCCAAGAACATACGCGTCGGTGGCAGCACCGCCAATGGCCAAAACAGCGGTTCGAATACGCGTCGAGGGTGCAAAAGACATGCAGCCAGCACAGCTGCTAATGAGGGCACAAAAACATATTCCAGGGGCATACGCAGTGCGACAGATGCGGAGCAATGACACTGAGGTGTTTGTTCAGTCAGCGACCCAGAGAGACGTGGCTCTCAACATGGCAGAAATAGAGGACTTTCAAGTCCTAAGGCAAGATTTTCCGGTGGAAGTATACGGAGTCCCGTTGAGGACGAAAATTGAAGGAGGCAAATATGCCAACAACACAACTTTGATACGGGAGATGGAATCGTCTACAGCGGTACGAATTCCAGGTCTAAAGATCAATAAAATAAGATGGATGCACGACGGAAAGGAGATCGAGCGGGCCAAGACAAATGGCCGCACAAGGGGCTCAATTGTTCTGAGTCTTCCCACGGAGGTCTTGCAGAAACAAGTTGTTCGACATGGCATCGTCATTAATGCCATGCTATACTCAGCGCAGGTGTGGTCCCCGAGGGCCCAGGCAAAGCAATGCTACAACTGCAGTCAATGGGGACATACGCAGGCGTCATGCGGAAAGGCAGCTAGGTGCGGTGAGTGCGCAGGTGCTCACCAAACCCGGGACTGTCCTAGGAAAAGAGTTTCTTGCGTCAACTGTGGCAAGGAACATCGTTCGTGGCAGAGGGCGTCATGTCGAACATTTCAAGCCTACAAGGGGAGTGTTCAGAAAGCCCGCTTCGAGCTTCTGGAACGAACGGCGGAAATTCGAAGGGAAACCAGTCCCATAATTGTGTCGCAAACAGCATCAGCGACCACCGACGATCAAGGGTTTACACTGGTTACTAATCGAAAGGTTGAACCCCAGAAGAGGGGACCAGGACGTCCACGAAAGGTGATCGCAGACTCAACGGCAGTTTTAAATACATTAAGGGCTATGACACCGGCAGTTCCAACTATTCCGTCATCGAAAAGAGGAGAGCAGGATGGTGTAAGAAATCTTCCGAACTTCAGCTGAATAGGGATCGGGGCGATAGAGGAGTTAACATTTGGGGTGAGACAAAATTGAATGGAACAAAGGGACAGCCTCAGCATTAAGCTGGGCTGTGCCGTCGCGGCGGAACTATGGGTTTTGTTGCTTGAAAGCTTTTTCCCTATTTTACATGGCTTACCGTCTTCATGGTTCTGTATATAGATACCGCATAGGACGTTAAACTAGATCAATGAATGAATAATAATAATAATAATAATAATAATAATAATAATAATAATAATAATAATAATAATAATAATAATAATAATAATAATAATAATAATAATAATAATAATAATAATAATAATAATAATAATAATAATAATAATAATAATAATAATAATAATAATAATTAATAATAAGAAAACATCATCATTTTGAAAAATCTGCCCCCATCGATTTTAATCCCGTAAAGTTGCAGCCATACCCTAACAGTGATGGAGAGTAATCCTATCAAGGATTCTCACTGTAGAAAGTCTCATACGGCCCCGAAAGCCGGACACGACGCGTCGAACACAGCCCAAGATACTGATACAGCCTTAAAGAGGTTCAAGAAAGCAGTTGAAGGAGATGAGCTCTCAACCAGAGCATACAAGAAGATTATTAATGAGGCAGTACGCGTAATTGAAGGACTTCGCGACGCGAACACTCACACAGCCCCAAAGGCTAACAATGAAAACACAGAGATAGCTAAGATCTTACAGGAAATAAAGTCAATTAAAGCATCAATCGCGCAGCCCCAAGGCTCGACCCAAGGACGAGAACAATCGTGGGCAAAGATATCAAGCAGGCCCGAAGTTGCAGGTACTACAATAAGAATATTAGATGAAAACGAGAAGAGAGAAGTCGCAAGGCTCTCCAGCGAAGAGTTAGTAAAGAAGATTGGTAGCAACGAAATTGTCGGAGCTAGACAGATGTCAAATGGACAAGTGAAGGTGTACTACGCGGGCCAAGAAGCCAAAGAAATGATGGAGAGGAGAAAAGAGTGGACGACGAAGCTGGCAGCTACAGCACAAATAGCCCATCCTTCATACCAAACACTAGTACACGATATGCCTCGGTCATTCGACCCGGGGAATTCGGAACAGCTTAGAGAACTAGAAAAATCAAACGCAGTATATATACAAGGCATACGGGTACAGAGAGCCACATGGCTGAAAAAATATTCGCAGCCAGAGAAAGCTGCAGGCTCTCTTATCGTCTGGTTCGAACAGGCAGAAACAGCAGATAAGGCAATTGCGAAAGGGCTAATGTGGAAGTATGAACTGAAAGCAACAGAGATCTTTCGTTCAGGATTCCGTGCCATGCAGTGCTTTAACTGTCAGAGATACGGCCATATTGCAAAGGTCTGCATCGCCGCCTCCAAATGCGGCCAGTGTGCCGGCGCCCACAATACTAGAGAATGCTCCGGTAAACCAGAGATAAGATGTGGCAACTGTGCAAGGCACCACCACTCATGGGACTCTAGCTGTCCAGTTAGAATCTCAGCCAAAGCTAAAGCGGTCCTCAACAGGACACAAGACCCAGGTAGATTCACTGCACATGAGAAACAGCCAGAAAGTCAAGATATAGGCTGGCAGTTTGTAGAAAGCAGAAAAAGAAGAGCAGGAGGACTAGGGACACAAGTCGTCGGAGCCGATGGGGAAGTCATCGAACGCCGAGGGCCAGGAAGGCCACGAAAAGTCATCGCCCAAGTAAACCTGACCGCTACAGCAGCAAACGCTTCAAGCCTCAGGAGTATGTCGCCTTCGACAATTCAAGAGAATCCCCGGCCTGTGACATGGGAAAATGTAGTAGAGATTAGCGAAGCACCGCAGTGCACAATGAGCCAATGAAGGGCACAAATACGCTAAATATAATACAGTATAACGTCAACAGAAGCAAAAATATAGTACAACATCACTTTCTCCAAGCGTTAGATCCAACGAAGCACCATGTGGTGGCATTACAAGAACCATGGCGTCACCCAACAGAAAATACCACAGTCAAACATCCAGCTTACCACCTAGTGTTTCCAAGAGGAAACAAATGCAGATCATGCATATACGTAAGCAAACACCTCGCAGTTAGCAAGTGGAGGATGGAAAAGAGTCCCGAGGAAGCCGAGGGAGATATAAGTACCATCAGTATCCAAACCAACGGAGGTCTGGTGTACATTACTAATATATACAACCCTCCTCCCCTCTCTCATAGCAGCAAAAATCCAGGAACCCTAAAGCATCTCCCAGAAATTCTGTCGAAGAACGGTCAACATATTCTCGTAGGAGACTTCAACCTACACCATCCTAGATGGGGAGGTCAAACGGTACTCAGCCACCATAAACTTGCAGACGACTTAATAGAAATGCTAGGAATTAAAGATATGGAGCTAGTACTTCCTGAGAGGACAATAACATGGAGCAAAAGGGGAAGCGAAAGTACTCTCGATCTTGTCTTCTTATCCAAAGAACTCGAAGATGCAGTTATATGTTGTCAACCAGCCAGCGAGCTGGAAGCATCCTCAGGCCACATTCCAATAACCACGCAGCTATCAATCCAATCACCTCTCAAGGAAGAGCCGGTGCCCTATCGACAATGGAAGAAAGCAAACTGGGAAGAATTCAACAAAAGACTCGAGACTAGACTAATAGAAATGAGAGCTAACCACGAAATCCTAGATTCTCGCCAAACCATTGACTATAGAGTAACCTGCATCACTGAGACTATCCAAAAAATAATCAGTCAAACAATACCATACGCTAGACCATTGAGGTTTGCTAAACCGTACTGGACCACCCAATGCTCCGAGGCGGTAAAAGAAACTCGAAAGGCAAGGCAAAAGTGGAAAAAAGTTGGCACCAAAGAAAGTTGGATAGACTATCAAAAGTCGACCAGTAGGAAAAAGGCGCATATAAAAAGAGCCAAGACCATTGGCTGGAGGGTGGCGGTATCAGAGGCCTCTAGAGATCCGGAAAAGATCTGGAAACTTGCTAAGTGAGCGAGAAAAGATCCCGAAGACAGACAGAGGTTACCCCAAATAATAGATATCAAAGATACCAACAGAGCTATCTAGACCGAAGCCCCAGAGATAGCGCGAGTAATGGCTGAGCATTTCTTTCCCCAACCTCAGGCAGCAAATGTTTCAGATATTACTGAAACTTGCTATCCCGAAGAGTTGGATGGTATTGCCTATACCATTACTTGTGCCAAAGTAGAAGAAGCTCTCGGAAAGCTACCGGGAGATAAAGCTCCAGGCCCAGACGGGATCCCAAACCGACTCCTCCAGAAGTGTAAAGCTACTCTAAGTAAAGATCTCGCAGAACTATTCAATGCCTGCATCTCCGTGGGATATCATCCGAAGGGGTTCAAAGAATTGATGACAGTTGTCCTAAGAAAGCCACAGAAGCTGAGATATGACACACCGAAATCTTATCGACCGATAGCACTTCTAAATACAATGGGTAAGCTTCTTGAAAAACTGATAGCCAACCGGATCTCAAAGGCGGCTGAAGACTTTAATCTTCTTCCACACAAAAAGATGGGTGCTCGACCCAACAGGTCCACGATATCGGCGGTAGAGCTTCTAACCAAACAGATTCATAACATATGGGGTAGAGATAAAAACCAAGTCGCTTCACTTCTCAGCCTTGATATATCAGGAGCCTTCGACAATGTCTCCCATGAAAGTCTGATACATAACCTGAGAGTAAAAGGTATTTCAGGGTGGATCAGCCGATTTGTAGAATCATTTCTCGAAGAAAGAACAACCTCGGTAAATCTCGGGACGTATATAGGAAAACGTATCTGCACCAGCACAGGAATACCACAAGGCTCATCGCTCTCACCGATTCTTTTCCTCTTCTTTGTCAGCATGCTCTTGCCGATACTTCAAACTTCTTGTATCTTGGTAGTCGGATTTGTCGACAATACTAACATACTAACATGGTCAGGTACAACCAAAGAAAATTGTAAGAAGTTAGAGGAACAGCACGTGATATGCGAGGCATGGGCAGAAAAGAACGGCGTGAAGTTTGTGCCAGAGAAGTACCAGCTCATGCACTTCACACGTGCAAGGAAGCAACACAACCTTGAAGCAACTGTCAGCATACGAGGACATCTGACGTCTCCTCAGTCTTCCCTTCGAGTCCTTGGTATATACTTCGACCCTAAGCTCCAATGGGGCTCCCATATAAAGCATATCCAACAAAAGTCACGCACCCAAGTACAGTTGATAAGTAGATTGATGCAGTCAACTTGGGGTGCAACATTCACGAAATCAAAGCTATTGTACAGCACAATAGTGAGACTAGCCCTGACCTATGGGTGTTCTATATGGGCTGCAGCTAGTCCAACGGGTAGGATACCAGAAAGGATAGTCAAACCACTACAAAGTATCCAACGAAAATGCTTGAAGCTTATTACAGGGTCATACAACTCTACCAGCAGTAGGGTCCTGGAACACGAGTCTTCGATTCTCCCGATAGATATCTACCTGAAACAAAGAAGGGTCCAACACGTCGGACTATCAGAAGGACTACCTGTCAGGAGATTGATAGTATCTGCGTGCAGCAAAGTCAAGCAGACTACAAGGGGAACAGAGAACAGGCACGCCAAGAATCGAAAGCAAGACATTGAAGAATGGACCAGAATTTGTGGCCTGGAGAATGAGAAAGGGAGACAAAAAGAAGCCGGTAAGGTGGCCGCGTTCCAGGAGTGGAAAAACTCATGGACACGTCCAGCAAACAAGATACTATCTGGTCATCGAGTTTCGGTAGACCCTGAACATTGGAAAGCCGCAAATATTATTACAGATGAGACAACTGGCAGAAAAAGGATTACAAATAGAAACACACTCTCAAACATCCACCGAAGCCTTAGTAGGGCCCAAAGCAGTGTTGCAGTTCAGATAAGAAGTGAGCACATTGGTCTCAATTCATATCTGTATCAAAGGAAAGTCTCCGGAGTGATTAATCCAAAATTTCAGTGTAGATATCCATCTCAAAATGTCAAACATATGGTCTTGGCGTGTCCTCAGTGGGCAATGGGGAGAGGAGAGGAGCTTCAAAAGGCAAAAGACAGGTCATTTACGGCAATGATGAACAGCCCAGATGACATAGAGAGAATTACAAAATGGATCCTGGCAAAAGGCTGGTTTGAACAATTCCGGCTTGCAGGAGAAGTTGTCACAAAATGAGGTCGTGATCTGTACAATTGAACAAAGTAATCAAAGTCTATTCTGATTCTCTAAAGTAATGAAAATACAAGAGTCGCTCTATGATGCGTAGGAGAGTGTGTAATAGAAAGCTATTTTACAGGGGGTATCTTAGCAGGCCCAGGACCCGTGACATCACCTCTCTCCTCCCGGATATATTTACAACTATTGGTGTAGCAATGGCCTCTTTTTGCTCCTTGAACCTGTATAGCTACCCGCATTGGAGTCACCAACATCATCTCCATCTCCATATTTGCCGATGAAACTCTTAAAGGCATCGGTAAGAACTAAATTTTCTCGGGATTCCTAGGTAGTCTCCTTGTAACCTATCCATTTCACACAGACAAATCTTTTTCCTCTGAAAGATTGGGCTATGAGGACTCTTTCTACTACATAGAGGGGATGTTTTCCGTCTAATAGTGGAGGAGGTTGACTGTTGTCAGTGGCTTGAAAAGGCAGTGGATCATCAGAGTCCCGACAGATTAGGTCTACAAAAAATCTGGGATGGATATTACTTGGCACATCTAGTTTATAGACGTCAGGTGCTACCCCCTGCGTTATTTTGTATTTGGCATTTATCCATGATAACTTTTTTTTGGTTGCAGAGTAGTGACATTTCTTAAGTTTAGCCAGACTTTATCCCCGACCTTTAACTTTTCGGCAAGCCTTCGTCCCCTGTTGACATTGTGCTCCATTATCTGCTGGGCAGTTTTCATTGCAGCTTTCGCAATTTCTTGACCTTCGTGGAGGCAATTTATGAAGGCGTCAGCCCTTGCTTTGGGATTTGTACCTGAGCTTAACAGTGTTGATCGGCGCCGAATTGGTTCCAGATTGTAGCCATGGGTCAGAAAGAAGGGACTGAAGCCAGTTTTTGAGCTAGTTCTATTGTTTATTGCGACCATTGCTGGCGGCAGAAGCTTTGCCAAATTGTCTTGCGCATAGGAGATATAAGATCGAAGGTACGTTAGTACTTCTTGATTCATTCTCTCGGTTCCTCCATCTGTCTGGAGATGAAATGCTGTTGATAGACGCTTTTGGATGCCCACACGTTGACAAAGCCTTTTCCGAAAATGACCGACCCAGTTTGACCCTCGATCTGAAGTTAGGGAGTTGGGAAAACCGTGGTAGCGCCAGTGGCTTAAAATAAATTTGTCTGCACAAGCTTCGGCTTCCATAGTTTCCATAGCTTCCAGAGTCGCACTACCAAGAAATCTATCATGTATAAACATAAGGAATTTCTCTTTTTTATCAGTCACCGGTAGATCAGTCATGAAATCTATGGCCAGCTCGCTGTGAAATCGCTCCGGTATGGGAAGTGGCTGGAGCAAACCACGAGATGACTGTCTCCAAACTTTTGATCATCTGCAGACATGACAGTTTCTCACAAACCTCCGAACATCTTTGTACTGCTGGGGCCAAAAGAAGCTTCGTGAAAGTATAGAAAGTGTTGTTTCCCTGCCCGGATGTCCTGTCATATGGGAGTCGTGCACCTTTTGAATTAGAGCGGTTCGAAGAGGTTCCCAATTTGGAACCCATAGGGCATCTCTGTAAACTAAAGCATGCTTATCATCAAAAGAACAGTCTATGATTTGCATTGAAGACCCAACAGATTGTGGCAACAAACAATCACCCCTTTCTAGACTTGTATAAACTTCACAGAAAGAAGAATCTTTTTCAACTGCTCGATTCCAAAGTTTCTGAAGCTCTGACTCCTCAAACAATTTAATTCCTTTTGGTGGGCCATTGGTGGAATTGGAGACCCTTATTGATTCCTTGGGGAGTTCAGATAGGGCCTTATTTGTAGCTACTTCATGAGATCTGGCTTGTTGCCTCGTGACTACTGCTGAGAGACTTAGGGATGACAACAAACCATCTTTTTTTGATTTAGACAACAATCAGCTGTCTTTTAAAAGTTGGAATTCCCTTTTTCGGAAAATTTCATCATTTGTATTATTTGGCTTGAACTCAGCTTTTCTTGAGAGAATAACAGGTTTTGCTGAATCAGAACCAGGCCTAAATTTTATATTGAAATTATAACCTGCCAGCTCTTCGGCCCATCGAACTTGGCGTTCTGATAGCTGGCGTGTTGTCATAAAATGCTGTAGGTTTTGATGATCAGATAAAATAATAAAAGGCTTTTCAACGCTTCTAAGCTCTCCTCTAATGTGCCTCATGGTTGCAATTATTGATAGCATTTCTTTGTCATAGATTTCGTAATTTGCTTCATCTGGCAACAATTTTCTGGAAAAGAAGCCTACTGGTCAAAGGCAACATTTTTCATCTACTTGCAATAAGACACCCCCTACAGCATATCCTGATGAGTCCGCTTCTAAAATAGTTTCAGCTTCTGGATCAAACATTGAAAGTACTGGTGCGCTTATCAGTAGTTATTTCAGCCGCTCAAATGCATCCTTTTGGGGCTTGCCCCATTGCCAAAGTACACCTCGTTTAGTAAGGTTATTAAGGGGCTCGCAGACTGAAGAGAAGCGAGGGATGAATTCTCGGTAAAAAATGGAAAATCCGAGGAAAGATTGCACTTCGGACACGTTATTTGGCTCCTCCCAATCAGAAATTGCTAGCACTTTATCTGGATCTACTTTAACACCTACTCCTGCTTCAATGATAAAGCCTAAGTATTTTATCTTTGTCACCTCAAAAGCGCATTTGTCTAGATCAAGCCGAAGCCCTGCTATCATTAGTGAATTTAATACTTTTGATACCTTTTTAAAGTGGTCTTCTAGGTCTCCGTCTGAGTATATCATTACATCATCAACATACGCTGAGCAAAAGACATCTAAGAACTCCTGTAGGGTGCTGTTGATAAAACGTTGAAATGCTGCTGGTGCCCCGCATAATCCAAAGGGACAAAATAGCCATTCAAATAAGCCTTGAAGTGAGCGAAAAGCAGTTTTTCATTCATCTCCCTCCTTGATACGCAGGCGATGAAAGGCGGTGCGTACATCCACTTTCGTGAACCGACGAGCTTTGGTCAGTTGATGTAGTGTCTCCCTTATAAGTGGGAGCGGGTAGCAATCTTTTTTTGTAATTGCATTAAGTCCCCAATAATTGACACAAAACCTTAAGCCACCCCCTGGTTTCCTTGCAAAAAGTACGGGTGAGTTGGCTGGTGAGGAACTTGCTCGTATCCAACCTTTGTCAAGGAGATCAGCAAGGGTTTTCGGAGGACTATCAACTCTTCTTTTGACATTTCATAGAGAGGTCCATAGGGTGGTCTCTTTTCATTGTCGCTTTCATCCTTCTCCAATTTTATTTCCATGTCATGACTAGCTTGGTGGGGAGGTAGCTCACAAGATTCGTCCTCTAAGAACATGCCTTCGAATCCAACGATCTGCTTGAGAAGTTTTTTTACCAACTGATTCAATGGTGGGCTTTTCTCGTTTTGTGTCAAGCTTTTGCAATGCTTTGTTGATATCTGAAATTGACACTGATGCTAGAGTGAGATCTTGCAGGCTATTTTGAGCCTTCTTCGTGAAAGCGGAAAATGCAAGTGTGGATATGAGCTTCCCTTCTCGGATATACCTGGTCCTATTTACTACATCTCCGCATTCCATCCACCCCTTTTCAAGAATTTTTACTTGCTTATTCCCCTTATTAACAAAAAGAGCATGATATTTTGCTTGGTACACAACATTATTTCTTTCTGCCCATCCCTTACCAAGTTTTAAATCATAGTGCAAGCCTTGAATGACGTATCCCCATAACTGTTCTCGTCGACCATTAATATCAAGGGTAACATATGTTATTTGGTTTATTTTATGGGGGGACTTGTCATTTTTGGCAAGCTGAAGTGTTTGACTTAGTTATGGTATCGTATGATGACAAAGATGAAAATTGTTTTCTAAGTTGTGTTAAAGATATAACTTCTATAAGTGAATATATTTGAGTTGTTATGTTAAATAAGGTACAAAATATCTAGAAGATGATCGAGTAAAACTGGTTGTGATATGTGCTCTGTATGATCCCTTTTCCAATCATCCAGATCATGTCCATATATAACCATTTCCATACCCGTTCCTTAGTCATTTACCCATATTTCTACTAGACCTAGTCTCCATTTACAGGTTTAGATCAAATCACACATGACACTAGAAAGTTACATATATCTCCTAAATTACAGTGTTCTTATGACTAGATGTCCTGTACGCGTTTCTTCCCTTGATAGTTGTAAATTTGCGAGACACGCAACTAGTCACGACCTGACACGACATTACCCTGTAATAATTATTGACATGGAACCTCTTCGGGCGTCTCAGCGCAAGCATCAGATATTCCTTGGGACCGAAACAGTAGCCTGGAATATACCTATACTTGCTTACGCTTGACTTGTTGTAGTGTAACCGAAACATGAAGATTTCTTTGTTGTACTGTAATGAGTGGAAGTTTATGTTTCTGTACAATGTTTTCGCTGAAAGCAGCGTATGGGAGATAGCCCGAGTCAAAAAGAGCTGGGAGAAAGAATTGGTCATTAATAAATGTATCTATTAAAAACGGCTTGCTATCCATTCTCTTTTTCGCAATTAGAATTTCCCTTAGCGACGGCTCCTTCTTTAAATTTACACCAAATGAATCATATACCACTGGCCTCTGAGCACGACTTTTCTCAGAGGCAACTAGTTTTCCGACTCCGAAATAAATTCACCTTTTGATGGCTCCTTACTCATCGAATTCACCCCAGCCTGTCGTGTAGAGCTATAGCCTCTGGGCGTTGGGTTCTCTCGAAAGTTTCGATAGCGGCAATCTCCCCATTGGTAAGAAGGAGACTTGCCGCACCTTCCACACCTGTTGTTGTCAATTCGTTGGTTTCTTTCGGCTTTGGAAACTTCTGGAGGAAATGGGCGCTCATCATTTGTCCGACTATTAGTGCCTGAAAACTTCGAGCTTGTCCCTTTAAGCACTGCTAGAATTATTTGAGTCTGAGCGTCGATTTGGCTTTGAAGCGAGCTTAAATCGGCCATCTGGATATTGCCATCTTTGTTGAATAGGGTTGCAGGCTGACTTATTCTGCTTGAGGATTGTTTTGGCTGGCAAATGTTTTTGTTTCTATCTATAGAAGTCAGAGTAGCTTGTGAGGTGCGTTCAACTAAAAATGATTCTTTATCAGAACCTCAAATTTCTCTGAAGCTAGGAATTGATTCCAGCTCTTCGGCAAGGCTTTGGACCTCTCTGACAAAGTGTAAGGATTCTCCTTCCCATCCTAACTTTAGTTTATAATTTTACCCTTCTCCTGATGTTGCTATGACAACAGAATAGTTCTTGGCACTGGTTATTATGTTGGTACTAGTTTAGGGCCTATGTTATGATGAGCTAGTGGGAGGAAAGCAAGTATATGTATGATGGCTTGGCCTGTAGCTATAGAGTTCTTCACGCTTAGTCTTCTGTCACAACCACCACCTTCGGATCACCTCTGGTCACCTATAGTCACCTCTAGTTACCTCTAGTACCTTTAGTTATCATTAGTACCCTCTCGAACCTTTAGACCTTTTAAATACTTATATTAACCATCTTTCAAACCTCAATTTCCTCCAAATTATCTCTAGTATACCTTCAGTCACCTTTCGCCGTCCATTGAACCTCTTCTAGTCCTTCGAATTCGCTCCAGCTCAAACGTCTAGACTCCAATCTGACACAAAACTATTGTAATTTGTTTCCGAAACTCCTTGACAATAAGCTATTCTCTGACGAAGGTGTGAAGCTAGTGCACACTTCATAGCATTTACCTTAGATGCCCCAACAGGTGCAAGGTGATCTACTTCAGAGCAAAGTTGCTCGAAAACTGATCTGAAGTTAGCAAACGTTTGTCGCAGTCCTTGGCGAAGGGCGTTGATCTTGGTTTGGGCTCTTGTCGCTGCATCCCTATCAACAAATAGGTCTTCAAGATGGGATATAAACTTCTCGCTACTCCAATCATTAGACTTTTTCTGAGCTCTCATCCACAGTGCAACTCGACGCTGAGCTTCGGCAGGGAGAGATTGGGAGAAAACCAAGTAACAAAAAGATTTATTGTTTGTGTACTTGTTGTATTTGGATAGTTATGTATATGAAAAGGTGTTACTTCTACTAATTCTACTGAGCAGCAGAGATATACTAGAGTCCGTGCATGATGAGTATCACGTGGCTATCTTGGCTAATATTTGCCAATCACAACAGTGCTCTTCTGCAACTCCTTCAAGGCTGATGTGAAAAGCGGGAAAGTCCGCAGAATTTCCCGACCATTTCGGCCATTGTATTATCGGCTTGTGGACTTCTGCGGTTTGATTGTAAGTGTTGATTTGTGACATGATTGAAATCAACTTGGGTGCTGGCTGAGATGTAGCGAGCTGAGAGTATTTGAGAGCTGGAAAAAAAATGTATTTAAGGCTCAGAAATTTGATTCAAGTTGGGTTAACTTGAGGTCGTTGCTGGTACCGCGAGGCGTCGTAGGTGTGGCTAGATGAGGATAAAATGATTTTAGAGAATCAGAATATGTCACGAAATGAGGTTGTGATCTGTACAATTGAACAAAGTAATCAAAGTCTGTAGGAATACTCTCGCATACAGTACCCTAGTCTGCTTAGAGTAAACTTAGCCCTGAAACTGATCAGGAAGGAGCTTTGGGTTAGTCATGAATTAGTCATAGAAGGAAAGGTGGTCAGAGCTGAGATGGAAAACTATTCTGGCGAGGAGTTCCTTTGGGAGAAGTGTCAGTGGATAGATGTAGTGGCAATATATATACTTAATATAATATATTTGTTAATTTGCCCCAAAGACAATCTACAGTAGCCGTCGCTCTAAGATTGTGGAACAACGGGTTATGAGACCGGAACAGTGCAACGCTGCCTAGAATTAATAAATGCGAACGAAAAATGGCTTTGAGTAGGAAATTGTTGGGAAGAAAATCAAACACAGCAACATACACCAAAAATTTACTCCAGTAAATGCCAGGATTGCCAAGTGAAGAAACACCATAGTAGTTTGAGACGTCCAAGAAAACCAAATCCCTTCACTTTGACCCAAAGGCAGGTAGGTTCAGATATAAAGGGAGATTTATAACTACCTCTGAAGCCGAACGCCTTGCAAAAGAAGAATTTTGTGAACTAACTCAAAGATTCAAACAAGTATCAACTACATCTCTGGAAACCAACATGAAAGAAAAAATGAATAAAAGGACTTTAGAGCTGGACACGATCTTGGATTGAGCAGAGGCATGGGCAGGATGGACAACTGCACTTTTTAATGCATTATATGTCCATGATATTCCAGGGACAGACTATACACAATGGGAAATTGTCACTGGAGAATACACCATGCCATACTTATTGCCAAAAGATGAGAACAAAGCTAGTACTATAGTTGAGAGCACACCCGCACAAATAAAATTATGGAAACAGGCTATTGCAGTTGCATTATCTACCATTAGGAAAAATTGCTTAGTACTAGTAAAAGCTCAGATAGGTACTTGAGTAATGGCATATGAAGCATTCAAGGAACTAGAAAAGGCATTTCAAAGTCAGACATCTATAGAATTCTAGAGCTTGTTAAATAGCCTGATGATCAATGCTTTTGACGACCGGAAAAACGATGTTGTGTCACATATTTCTCAATACAAGTAGGTATGGAACAATTTTGTTGGGATTATATCTAGGGCAAAACTTGACAATGATGATGGCATGGGGAGAGGACTTTTGGAATTCAGAAAAAGCGACAAAGCTAAGGCTGAGTTTCTACTTAGATCCTTTGGAACATATCATGCCAATACAATTGAAAATATCAGGGCCAAAGAATACAGCTACCATGATGTTGTACTAAAATTAACACAATTTATTTTGTCAAAGAAACAGAAAAATGATGGCACAAAGGAAGAGCCTGTAGTGCTCAAGACTAAAACTACAAAATATTTGACCAAGGAGTGCAACTATTGCCAGTCTATAGGACGCAAAGGTATAGGGCACATTGATGATGAGTGTTGGACCAAGAAAAAGGTTGAAGTAGAGGAAGAAGAGAGCTTCCGTATAGAAAACTTCAGAATAGGCAGGACGCAAACCTGCATTAATAACTTTGAATGGGATACAGGGGCAAGCCATCACATTGAAAATCGACTCGATCTCTTGTTTAATGTGCGAGACTGTAATCTAACAGTAAGAGGTCATGATGGAAATATATCCCAATGCCGTAAGACTGGAACAGTAAAGTTCAACCACAAGGGAAAGAAGATCGAACTGAAGAATGTGCTATACAATCCAACATACAGTAATCTCATCAGCGGGCAAAGAATCCCTGAATATTTGACAAAGGCTTCAAAAGGAAGCATTATTCTAAAGATAGGACCGAAAAAAGTCTGTGAGATGGAAAGAGATGGGAACAGGAATGGATTTATCAGTATAGATCAAGTTCATACCGCAGATTGCCAAGAGCCCTTACATCAAACCAAAGAAGCTCTTAAATTACATCAAAGGTATGGACATATTTCATTTGATACCCTCAAATCTCTCCCTGAATGCCCCAAATTCTCCTCAAATCCTCGATGTGAAGCATGCAAAAAAGGTAAAACTACAAAGCCACCAGCTAAAGAACAATCAACCAAAATCCGGACATCAAGGACCTTGCAACAAATTCACGTGGATCTAGTAGGACCTATAACTCCACAAGCAGGATCACATAAATATCTGTTAGTAGTAACAGATGACTTTAGCAGATATACAGCATGCACACCTTTATCAAAGAAGTCTGATGCCCCGGAAAAATTATCTAAGATAATTGTAGCCTTGGAAAATGCAACTGAACGAAAATTTAGTGAAATCCAAGCGGATTGGGGCACAGAGTTTCGGAACAGCAAACTGGAACATATGTGCAAAATTAAGGGAATTAAAATGGAAGAGACAGGTCCAGGGCACATTGAGACAAACGCCATAGCGGAAAGAGCGAACCGGACAATAATGACAATGGCAAGAACCACAATAAAAGGAACAGACGGGAAAATAGCTGTGAACAAATGGAATCAAGCAGCATCCTGGGCAACGTATACAAAGAATCGAGTACCGCACAGGACACTATCAGGTAGATCTCCAGTTGAGATAAAGCTGAGAAAAGACAGAAAGGAAGAAAGAAAATTCCTCAAGTTGTTTGGACAAAAAGTAGTATGCTACAAGTACAACCAAACTCATGGACAAAAAATAAACAACCAATCTTTCGAGGCTATGATTATAGGATATTCTGGAACGCACGGAACTTATCAAGTCCTCAAAAAGGATGGATCAAACAAGTTGGTGAAAAATCCGAAAGAAGTTCACCATGTGCAAGAAGAACCCAAGAATAAAGAAAATCCCCCAATATTTTCACAGAAAGATCAGACCCTAGAACCACCATCACAAGCCATAGAACAGGAACCAAATAAGTCACAAAAATCTCGAAAAACCCCTGAACAATTTGAACAGTTATACAGGAAACAAAAGTCGCAGAGAACTCCTGCGCCCAGGTTGAAGAAACGAGAAGGGAGCATATATGAATACCCCAATGATTCAGGCCTCAAAAAGGCAATCTCGAAATTATCAGATCTATGTGGAAACTTTGAAACCTGTGAAAAGGTCCCAGTTGATGCCAATAGGGCTATAGAATATTACGCTCACAAGGCCCAGATAGGAGCAATAGGAGTAGATGAAGATCATCCCACTGAGCAACAACTCAAAGAAGGTCCACATGCTAAACAATGGGCAGAGGCTCGAGAGAAAGAGCGAGCACAACTTAGACGTTACAGTGTCTACCGTATCATCGAAAAGGCAGATATACCCAAAGGAACACAAAAAGTGGATACCAATTGGGTGTACGTTGTTAAAAGAAGCATAGATGGACAAATAGAAAAGTTCAAGGCAAGAATGGTAGGAGGGGGTTTCTCTCAAACCATGGGCATCAATTATGATGAGACATTTGCACAGATGATGTGTCCAGAAACATGGAGACTTTTGATTGTAATAGCTCTATACAAAGGATGGGATATCCGACAATGGGATGTTGTGGCAGCATATCTTCGAGCCAAACTTAACCATGATGTGTATGTCAAAGATGTCAACAAAGAAGGCAAAACAGAGTACTGGAAACTAGAAATGGCCTTGGATGGTCTGAAACAAGCCGTTCATGAATGGTTTAACAAGTTGAAGGGAATACTACAAAATTCCGATTGCCAAATGAAACAATGTGTGAAGGACGAAGGTTGTTACCACAGAACAACTCAAGACGCACTATTAGGCACATATGTTGATGATATAATTGGAGTCGGCACTCAAGACGCTCTAGAAAATATCGAAAAGGGAATCGAAAAACATGTTGAATTGGATAAGCGTGGTAAACCAAAAAAGATGCTAAGAATAGAAATGAAATGGGAAGATGGCGGAAACACAGTTGTGATTACCCAAACAATGCTCATAGAATCACTCTCCAGACAACACAATGTGATTGCCAAG
The DNA here is from genome assembly GCA_905067625.1 of Blumeria graminis f. sp. triticale. NCBI lineage: Eukaryota > Fungi > Ascomycota > Leotiomycetes > Helotiales > Erysiphaceae > Blumeria > Blumeria graminis. Next base: position 11,350,132 of record LR898468.1, on the reverse strand, counting down.
GCGAGTCTACCACAGGACAGAACATATTTCGAGGAAAATTCACAAATAGAGCCGGCAGATTCTAGAAACTACCAACAAATTGTTGGAGGATTATTGTTTATATCACGGATGACCAGACCTGACATAGCTATAGACGTGAACCTATTAGGTAGACGTGCACAAACTCCAAATACTTTAAATCTGACAGCAGCAAAGATGTTACTATCCTATTTGTTAAGTACCAAAAAGGTAGGTTTAAGACTTTGCAAGCCCGAAAACCTCGAGGTAGAAGTTGTCATAGACGCTTCGTACGTAGAAGAAGAGGGAAAATCACCAAGTGGATGTATGACCTTTGTAGGAAAACAGCCAATAGGGTGGTGGACTTGCAAGCAAGATATAGTAGCACAATCTATTACAGAAGCGGAATATATGGCAGCAGGAGAAGGAGCAAAAGATGCAGCATGGACCAGTCAGATGCTTGAAGAATTACACATAAATCATATCCGAGTTATACCAATGCTGATAACTGATTCTGAAGGAGGCTACAAGCTCTCAAAGACGAACAAATTTGCAGAAAGAACAAGGCATATAGAAGTTCGACATCATTACCTTGGACAACAAATTCAAAATGGGAACCTGATTATCAAAAAAATACCCGGAAAGGAGAATCTAGCAGACCTGTTGACAAAATTGCTACCAAAAGCCAGGATTGGGGATTAGAGGAAAGAAATTTCAATGAATGGATAATTAGCTAACATATTACAGTACAGGAATGCTCGATTAGGGGAGTGTGTAGGAATACTCTCGCATACAGTACCCTAATCTGCTTGGAGTAAACTTAACCCTGAAACTGATCAGGAAGGAGCTTTGGACTAGTCATGAGATGGAACACTATTCTAGTGAGGAGTTCCTTTGGGAGAAGTGTCAGTGGATAGATGTAGTGGCAATATATATACTAAATATGATATATTTGTTAATTTGCCCCAAAGAAAATCTACAGTAGCCGTTGCTCTAAGATTGTGGAACAACAAAGTCTATTCTGATTCTCTAAAGTAATGAAAATACAAGAGTCGCTCTATGATGCGCAGGAGAGTCTGTACTAGAAAGCTATTTTACCGGGGGTACCTTAGCGGGCCCAGGACCCGTGACAGACGTAGAAATAGCAATGGACGAAAGGATGAGACGGATTTCACACTGTATAAACAGTGTAAAAGGGGGACTATTCTCAACACCTGTCAGTGGTGTCCCCTACAAACCTCCAGGTCTCACTATAGAGTCTGCAGAGCCGAGATTGAGTAACAAAGTCCTCACTTTGACGAGGATTCCCAATTGCTCTCGCGGTCTGTATTGTCTTCATCTCTCAACACATTCCCCTATCACCATTTTCATGAAGTTAACCACGATCAGATCAGATGGTAGGGTCGAAGCCCTACTCATCACCAACCCTTGATCATGGAGGAAAAGCCATCTGATGAGTTTCCGGAGCGTACCCAGCACCCAATACAGAGATGGTGGATTGGATCAAGATGGCCTGGAATGTTACAAAGAAGGGAGATATAGATGAATATGCGCACCTCATGTGGCCCCGGTGTCTAGGCCTCGCCTGGCTGGGGCTGCAGGTTTTTTGAGCCTTTTTCCTTTCTCAGTTTCTATTGCTACCTTTTTTATTTTTTTGGGTAAAAGGTTCGGTGAAAAAGGTGGCCGAATTCTACGGGTAAACACTGAGCTGAATGGCTTTTCATCACGGGAAATATATCAATGTGTTGGTATCACAGGTATGTGATATCTCGTGTTGTGCTTTCTTTTCTTTCTCTATCTGCTACACTACTTTTTTGTTTGTTTATTATTTTACATCGTGCCAGCGCGCAACACGTTTCCCAAGGCCACATGCCGGTTAGCTCAGTCTAGAAAAACTACCCGACGTGCCGACGCTCCTAAGATTCCGGCATAAACTACCTGGGCCCTGGCACTCCTGCCAGTTGCCCCTAACTAAAAATACACCAAAAGCACCCTTCCTCTGGGCCTTCTATTAACAAAACTGCAGATAGAACTAAAATATAAATCTACATGCTGGAGAGGAAAAATATCTACCACCGGTATAGATTGAGCTACTAGTACGTGTTTGAATCCCGCTAAATAGTTAGTATGGAGCGAGTGTAAAAGCTAGGAGTGAAAATTGGTCTCTTCAAAAAACTTTGTCTTGTGGACCCACTTGCTGAAGGCGATAGCCCCTTCTGGAGAGCATAGAGCCCAGGGGATTCCAGGGTAGGGATGTCGAGGTCCACCTTGCAGTCGTGCTCGGCTGCGCCCTAGTCAACAAAAGAAGAAGTGGCCAGGTGACTTTTCTCGTCCGCAGCTGCAGGTCAAGAGAGCTTCGAGGTGTTGGAAACGGCGGTGGTAGTCTGCAAAGTCCCCATACCCTGACCGTGCAACAAGAAGCAGGCTCAGTGTTCGCCGGTCGAGACTCCTAAGTTCCAGTGAGTCTCCAACATTTTCTCTAATTCCAAGTTGTTTGTATCTTTCGGGGGCGTTTTGAGTCCAATATCTGGTCGCTGAGTCTTGGTATCTAATTTTGATGTCTAATTTTGATATCTCTCTTTGCTCTAGAGATTGACGGTGCAAGTGAGGAGGCTGGGAGTGTGCAGGCCTGTTTGGAGAGAACGTCTGCAGCTTCGTTTCCCAAAATACCAACGTGTGCAGGGCACTATTTTATGATGACTGAGCCGACTTCTATGAAGTGGCAACGGTCTCTTCTAGTCCATGCTGTCGCAAGCCCTCTAAACTGAGTGATACGAGGAGAACTAGAGGGGGTGGGGTTGCAGACAAGAAGCCGAAGGGTAGCCTCCTGGTTGTCTAGGCACACAAACACCTTATTGGCGTATCGGGCCATGGGGTTACGAAGGGCTGCGGCGAGTCCTTCGGTTGTTCCACTAATTTCGGTGTCATCAACCTCAGCAGAGTTCCCGAGGGGGAGTAAGCTCCGCCCAACTTCCTGCAAAAGGCCCTGATATATTACGTACCCAGCTCCGGCTTGGTTGTCAATAAGCGCTCCATCTGAGAAGACAAATAAGTCTAAGGGGGACTATGATATGTGCCACTTTGTGAATTCCTGTAGACCCATTCTTTTACCTACAGCGCCTATAGTTTGTAGGTGTGACTTCTCGTTGGTGTCCCAGGGTGACGGGATGGTGTTGGTGGAAATTTCGTGGGAGGTTCTCTGGCGGATCCAACACATGCGAGGTGAGTTCCGGCGTCGTCGGAGCGGATGCCTTGGGCCTGCTGCTGCAACTCGGACTGCGAGACGGTCGTGTATTCTCTCAAGCCATGCAAGTGCCGGGCTCCATCCAGTCTCTCGGAGAAGGGCAGCAGTAGGGGTTGTACAGTAGACAGGGAGGACTGCCCGGGCAGCATCGTTTATTCTACGTTGGATGCGTGTGATGATATTTTTCGGTGTTGACTTTGAGTACCATGTTTCAGCTCTATAGAAGGCGTGGCAAATGCTACTCCTTGCAGAGTCTGTTTGAGAAGGTGTGGATTAATGCCTCGGGTGGTACATGAAATCCGTTCTAAGTGACCTGTTATGCTAAGAGCCTTTCTGCAGGCCTGGCTAACATGGTACCTGAGAAGCAAGTTCCGATCAAAATAAATTCCGAGCCACCTGGTGTGGTCGTTAGGCCTGATCTCAAGGCCATTAATGTAGAGACTTGGTTCTGCTGGCGTTCCCTGTTTACGATGGAAGTACTGTAGCTCGGTTTTGGAAATCTCAAAAGATATGCCGTTCCCATGTCCCCAAGTGAGCGTTTGATCCAATTGATTCTGGAGCAGTTTTGAGCAAGTGGAAAAGTCTGGTGCAGACGCGAAATGCGCAATATCATCAGCGTAGCTGAATCGGCCCCGTGTCAGATTGAGTGCTCCTTCTATAGCCAGAAGGAAGAGGATTGGTGATATTGGGGGCCCCTGTGGAAGGCCGCAGTGGACTTGAAAACTTGGCAATTTAATGCCGTCCAAATATAAGGTGGCCTCACGTTATTCCATAAAAGAAATTACCCAGCGTGTGATATTAGGTGGCCATCCTTGGCTACGGAGGCGGTAAGAGAGGCGTCCTTTTTGAATTCCATCGAAGGCACCTTTTATGTCCACAGTAACAACACCTGCAACCTTCTTTTCGGCCCATGCCATTTGAATGTCGCAGACCAAAGCTGTTGTGAGATCTGTCGCCGCGCGGCAGGGCACTGCACTACACTGGTCCTGAGAGAGAATGCGGTGCTTGAGGGCGAGGTAGGGGAGTCTTCGGGAAATTAGCCTTTCTAATCCTTTTCCGAGGCAAGAAATAAGAGCAATTGGCCTATATGATTTGGGTAGGGAGAAGTTGCGGTTTCCCATTTTTGGTAGAATGATTAGGTTAGCCTTTTTGAAGATAGGTGGGTGAAGTCCCGACTGGATACATTGACGAAAAAGTACTGCGATCCAATAGCCTATTACAGGCCACGCTTTCTTGATGGAATCTGTTCGGATTAGGTCCTGGTCAACGATGTCTAGCCTAATTGTGCTATGTTGTGTGACGGCTGTTAAGCCGAAAGACTCCTGTAGCCAACGCTGGCTAGCGTAGGCTATGGCACAAGGGGAAGGTCTCGGAAGCCACAGAACTTCGAATATTCTCAGTGAACCTTCTGGAAACACACTTAAGGTTCATGAGGATAACAGGTGTACCGAGAACCTTCTAGGTAGTTGTAGAAGCGGCTCAATTATTCAGGTCACAGGGAGAATCATCTTGATGGGCAGTAATTTAGAATATATATATATGTAGACTTTACATCGAGGAATTCTCTCTCCAGAGAATTATAATTAATATACTGTACTTACAAGATCGCCCAAGCATTTTGTACTGAAACCGTGACATATTATAATTCTCTCCTCTAACTTCAGAACCGCAGTCAGTCAGTCAGAATCGCAGTCAGTCAGTCAGTCAGTCAGTCAGTCAGTCAGTCAGTCAGTTAGTCAGTTAGTCAGTCAGTCAATCAGTCAGTCAGTCAGAATTGCAGTCAATCAACTTTGCAAAGATGAAGTGGGATCATTGCAACATTTCTATGGAGGAAAACAATTTTCTTAGGGCAACATGGAAATCAGAAGATCAGCTAGCTAAGCTTCGGAAAGAAGGAAGCTGCTTCAGATGTGAGAAACGGGGATGTCAATCTAGGGTGTGCCACCTTCTTCCAGCAATTAATCCACGAAAGACTAAGAAAAGTTTACATATTTATAAAAAAAATATGAAAGTGGATCCGTATGATGATGGTCTAGGTCCTATTGATCCGGCAGTGTACGAATTGGATCCGGAAGGTGATGGTCTAGGTCCTATTGATCCGGCAGTCTACGAAGTGGATCCGTATGATGATGGTCTAGGTCCTATTGATCCGGCAGTGTACGAATTGGATCCGTATAGCATTTCTCCGAGACTCATAAACCGTCCTATCGAAATTCAGCAAATAAGAGATCGAGGAGAAACAATGGGTTGGTCAGCCAAGAGGTCTGTCATGGGGAGCTGTCTTACAGATCATGAAATGAGAAAGAACACATCGCCACCCCTTATTAATGCCATTACTAGTGATAGACTGATTCAAGAAGAAAGGAAAGATTTTGTGCAGCCAATAATATTGGATAAAAAGTTTTCAAAAAGTTTGACAGCAGCTGAACAAGAACCGATGATGAATACAAATCCATTTTTAGTTAATGCATTAGTTAACGACGTCACTATGGTGCAAGCATTAGTTGACAATGGATGCCTCTGTTCAGGAATTATTGATGAGGCACTCGCAGCTCAACTTAATCTACCGCTCAAGCCCATCTCTCCCAGAGCTCTTCAAACAGCAGAGGATTCATCAGAAGACAAACCAATCGTAAAAAGTATCACTTGGGTCTCTATAGATCTTGACGGCTACGTTACTGATGAGTTGTTGCTGTATGTAGTTCCACACAGTACTCATCCGATGATACTGGGTAAGAAGTGGTTAGAAGACCAGGATGCAATCATTCACTCCAAAGAACAGCGCCTGGAACTCAGAAGAAGCGGTGGTTCTGTTTACAGTGTTAAGCGCTGGCGGCACAAGTTTAGATCGATTAAGGAGCCGAAAGTTGCAGCTGTGGAGGCATTGTCTTGCCTTGAAAATGGAGTTCCGGTCTGCAAAGCTTCATTAGACGATATAAACAAGGCACTCCGTACGAAGACTTGCCTCAAGATCTCTGAAGCTCGAAACCGATTGCCGGACCCAGTGAAGAAATTTGCGCGCCTCTTTGCTGACGACAGCGGCGCTGATGATCTACCGCCGACGCGAGGTCACCTCGACCATGCCATAAACCTTAGACATGAAAATGGAAAATCAGTTCAACCACCATGGGGTCCTTTATACAGCATGTCGCGAGAGGAGCTACTGGTGTTGCGCAAGACGTTGACTGAACTTTTGGGTAAGGGATGGATTAGACCCAGTAGTTCGCCAGCGGCCTCGCCAGTCCTCTTTGCCAGGAAGCCGAACGGAGGGCTTAGATTTTGTGTGGATTACCGCGGGCTGAATGCAATTACCCTTCCAGATCGATATCCGCTTCCACTATTTAAAGAAACTTTGCGACAGCTATCGAAGGCTAGGTGGTTCACAAAGCTAGATGTGAAGTCAGCATTCCATCGTATCAGAGTGAGGGAGGGAGATGAGTGGATGACCGCTTTCAGGTGTCGCCATGGCCTTTTTGAATGGCTTGTTACACCATTTGGTCTTGCAAACGCACCTGCAACATTCCAGCGATACATCAATGAGCAGCTCCGAGGACACCTTGATGTTAATGCGACCGCATATATGGATGACATATTAGTCTATACAGATGGGAGCGAGGAAGACCACTGGAAGATAGTGCAAAGTGTCTTGGGCAAGCTAGAAAAGGCCGGCCTGTACTTGGACATAGATAAATGCGATTTTCTTTGTCGGGAAGTTAAGTACTTGGGATATATCGTCAGAGCTGGAGATTCGGTGACCGTAGACCCTGCAAAGGTTAAGAGTATTCTGGAATGGAAAGCGCCCACATCTGTAAAAGGAGTTCGCTCGTTTCTGGGGTTCGCAAATTTCTATCGATGTTTTGTGGATGGATTTTCAGAAATAACTGCACCGCTGACCAAATTGACGAAGAAAAATTCTGTTTGGAGATGGGGACCTGAGGAAAATGAGGCGTTTGAAAGACTGAAGAAGATATTTTCCACGGAGCCGGTGTTAGCGCAATGGGATCCTGAGCGGGACACAGTGATGGAAGCCGATTGTTCCGGTTATGCATTGGGGGGTTGTTTATCGCAGGCTGACAAGTATGGTCGGCTGAGACCAGTGGCTTACTACTCAAAGCGACTGAATGGAGCTGAGGCTAACTACCCAATACACGACAAGGAGATGCTGGCTATAATCACGTGCCTGCAAGAATGGAAAGCCGAACTTCGATCGGTCGCAAAGCCTTTCACAATTTTGAGCGACCACAAGAATTTAGATTATTTCATGACCAAGCGATTGCTCAACGAAAGGCAGGCTAGATATTACGACGTTCTACAGCAGTTTAACTTCACTCTCAAATGGCGACCCGGCAATTCTTGCGAACGACCAGATGCTCTTTCAAGACGCGATCAGGACAAGCCCCATGGCCCGGATGACGAACGAACCATGGGTAGGATTATGCAGTTATTACCGACTGTCAACGCGTCGCCTGTTGAGGCACAACTCGGTGTATCAAATGAATCAACACCATCTCAGGGACCCCACGGCGGAAGATCGAATGGCTCAACAAGTCCAGCTATAGATCCAGCAGCTTCAGCAAGAATATCTGATGATGAAGAGATTCAGGCGCTTTGGAACCAGGGAGTTAATTACGATAGTGATTGGCGACGAGCACGCGATACCGTCCAGCGTGGAGAGAGAAGTTTTCCACCAGAAATCGCTCAGAAATTAACAGCTAATATCGCAGAGTGTACGGTTCCCGCAGATAGCGTTCTTCGTGGAAGGGAAAATCGAATTTGGGTTCCCGATTACGAGCCACTAAGAACGGCAATAATGCAGCGAACTCACGATAGCTATCTGGCGGGACATCCTGGAAAGGATACAATGATTGGCATGCTTCTGAGGCGATGGTTCTGGCCAAAGATGAGGGAATCAGTTCGTCGGTTTATATGGAACTGTGATGTCTGCGGCCGAACCACAGTATGGCGAGAAGCAAAGGCAGGGTTCATGCGATCACTACCAATACCTAACCGGATAGGAAGCGAGCTTACCATTGATTTCGTGACAGATATGCCATCTTCGCAGGGCTGTACAAATATCATGGTCATCACAGACCGTCTATCTAAAGACGTCTTCTTATTCGGGACGAGTACTATGGAAGCAGTACATTGTGCAAAAGTTTTTATTGACCGATATTACCGCTACTTCGGCTTTCCGCGATACCTAACGAGTGATAGGGGTAGTGACTGGGTGGGAACCTTTTGGCGAACATTCTGCCAACTGACTGGAATAACTCAACGCTTGACAACGGCATACCATCCTCAGTCCAATGCGAGCGAAAGAGCAAATCAGGAGTTATACAAGTACCTGCGTGCATTCACCTGCTATTCACAAGATAATTGGATGGAACTGTTGCCTGTAGCCCAACTGGCGTTAAATTCAAGACCGAGCTCAGCGATTGGGGGATTGAGTCCATTCTTCCTTCGGCACGGATACGATTTGGAACCTCTGGCAGAACCCACGCCTATCTCAGAAAATGGTTCTCGACACCCAGGTCGGCTATTTGCCCAAGACTACGTAAAAAGGCTAAGAGATGCACAAGACTTTGCACAGGCAGCAATGGCTTCAGCGCAGCAGCGAAATGAGGGCAATGCCAATCGCTTTCGAAGACAACCCGACCAATTTAAGGTTGGCGATAAGGTTTGGCTAGATCTTCGGAATGTAAAGACGCCACAGCTTTCCAAAAAGCTAGCCTGGCTCCACGCAAAGTACGACGTGACTGCTGTTCCAGACCCTTTAACTGTGGAGTTGAATGTGCCAGGGAATATTCACAACCGCTTCCATGTCGAGTTGGTCAAGCGAGCGAGTGCGGATCCCTTCCCAAGTCAGCGACGGGACGATGCACAGAACCCCGCTATTATTGACGACCTGCGGGAGCAAGAATACGAAGTGGACTCAATATTAAGAGCAAGAACAGTGAGACGCGGCCGTGGTAAATTTAGACAGGCCTTGGTTAAGTGGACTGGCTGGGTAGAGCCAACATGGGAGCCGATTGAATACGTCTCAGACACGGAGGCTTTGAGAATATTTGAGGACACCTATGGTCCAATAACAACCAATAATGGCCCTTCAGAGAATAATTCAGGTCGATATGTTGGTCAGGCAGAACCTCATGTCCAGAGGTCACGGAGAGAACGTCGGCAAGGAAATACAAGGAGATATTAAGAATAAAATATATATATATATATATAATATACTTGAAGCCCTTCAGAAGAAGGGGGGGGATTGTGACGGCTGTTAAGCCGAAAGACTCCTGTAGCCAACGCTGGCTAGCGTAGGCTATGGCACAAGGGGAAGGTCTCGGAAGCCACAGAACTTCGAATATTCTCAGTGAACCTTCTGGAAACACACTGAAGGTTCATGAGGATAACAGGTGTACCGAGAACCTTCTAGGTAGTTGTAGAAGCGGCTCAATTATTCAGGTCACAGGGAGAATCATCTTGATGGGCAGTAATTTAGAATATATATATATGTAGACTTTACATCGAGGAATTCTCTCTCCAGAGAATTATAATTAATATACTGTACTTACAAGATCGCCCAAGCATTTTGTACTGAAACCGTGACATGTTGCAGGCTACTGTTCCAATTATTCATGGGGTCATCATCAGGGATATGAGTAGTTTCGGTTTTGGTGTGGGTTGTTGGATTGATACCTAAGCGTGTCGCATAGTAGTCAGACATGCAACTCAAGTAGCATATGCACGGCAGACCTCAAACACAAAATGATGATACGAATCAGGCTTTACATGCTACGTCCTGTATGGCTAGCGTGGTTGGAATATGGGGAATTTACCTGTAGATAGATAAAGACAATGTAGCCCTCTGATAGTTGGGACAAGTCTTCTACAATTTTATATTGGAATCAATACTAGCCTCTCATTAAGCAATCTCATGAATTATTTCCGATGTCTGTGATAACAGACATACATATACAATATCAACAACATGTTCAATGTCAATAAGAATCTGTTGTGATTTCATCTATTCCGGGTGCCAAGCAGGTTACTTGACAGCATGGGCGGAATATTTCCTTGTCTGTGAGTGAGGGCCAGTGTATATTCTTTCTGGGCACAGTAAGTACATCTAGAGGGAGATCATTATGGTCTAGATGTCTACTTAGGAGCGTGTCTTTGAGGAGCTGCGATTTTGCTTCAGGTGTTATTGCAGGTCCACTTGGTCCGACAAGGGGGGGGGGGGTCTGGAACAGATATTGTTTTTTGTACCACCTAGTGACCTGATAAGTCTCAGTTAGATTGGATATCTTCTTTATCTTTTGACGCCAGTACTCTTGTTTGGCTTTCCTGACAATCTTGCCAAAGCCCCGACGTTCCTCTGTGGCGTTTGAAACAAGATGTCTGGCGTGGCAAAAATTTCGATGAGCTTCAGCGCATTTGGCATTCCACCATGGGGTACTCCTTGAATTTTCCCGTGATCAATGGCAGGCTGCTTGTAGCGCACCAGATAATGCATCAACAAGGAAAGATGCTTCCTCACTTAGGTTCTGTGACGGCCAGAAGGGAGCACAGGTTAGCAGATGAACAAGTCAAAACAGGTAAGGACTCAGATCTGGAATATAATTCATAAGATTCTAAACAAATGGAAGAAAATAACAAGAGGTATCTAGAGATATTGTTAAATGACAAGGTGTGTCTAGCTGCTAAAGGGGCAATCCGAGTCAGGCAGAGTCAAACACATGAGTCGCGTCAATTACGCTATTCATGCAGATCAGTTGCGTGGAGGAAAATTTGTACTTAGGAGTCTGGCTGTCTCGATCTTAGTATACTTTTAGTTAACTCGAATACCTGATTCTATCTGACCTCAATCCACTGTGCTGATTCCATCGTCTTCTATACAGTCATACTGCAATAGAAGTCCTCCCAATTAATAGATATACATAATTTACAATTGGTCCGTGCATATGTAGGATCACAACACAATATCTGAAAGGAACAATAGTATTAGAGGCCCCGAGGGACAGGAATACACGGCTGTAACATCACCCTACCCTTCCAAAAAAGCTTGTCCTCAAGCTTGAAGTCATAGGAGTATCATCGCTGAGTCTACTATAATCGTCCTCACCATTCTTCCAAGCGCTTAGCCATTGCATTAAATTTTTTGGAGGGCCTGGCTTGTTTGGGTACTGCTTGTGAAATTCAATTATTTTGGATGGGGCAGTCATGAAGTCAGAAGCAGGATAGTACTGTGGGTCATCATCCCAGCTCAGCCACTTAGCGCAATATTTTAGTTTACCCCTCAGCAGCTTTACATCCAGTATTTTTTCAACTTCCCATTCATCATCACCTGTTATGCTGACTGGGTCTGGTTGAGGAATAATTTGTCCAGGTAATGGATTGTCGGCGGCCTTCCTGAAATAACGCGCATGAAAGACATCGTGATTGGACCATTGTTAAGGAATATCCAATTTAAAAGAGTGCCCTTTTTTCGATAAAATCTTGTATGGGCCCAGGAATTTTGGTGATAATTTTGTGCTAGACCTTTGTAGCCGGAGATTCTTTGTTGATAAATAAACTCTATCTCCAACATCGAAATCAGGCTCGCAACAATGTTTTTTTGCTTGAATGACCATTTTCTCTTGGCTTTGATGCATAATCTCTTGACCGGCCTTCCATGTTTCCTGCAATTTGTGTGCAAAGGCTTCTGCATCTTTTTGCGCTAATTTCTCCCTTGCTGTCTTAGGATGTGCTAGAGGGTTCCAATTGTATGATTTTCGAGGTGTATAGCCCCTGGAAAGTTGAAATGGCGACATACCAATAGAGTCATGTGGTAGTGTTAGCTGCACATTGTCCATGGCAGGAAGTAGATCAGACAAGTTATCTTGATAGTGATCTATGAACGGGCGTAATATATGAGCTATGTATTGGTTCATTATTTCTGTTTGCCCATCAGTTTGTGGCGAGTACGCTGTTGATAGTCGTAATTGCACACCCAAAATTTCCATGACATATGTCCAAAAAGCCGAAATGAATTGAGCTCCCCTGTCTGAGTGTTATGATAGGTCTATGATTCGGGTGTACATACAATTTGTGGGAGTTTGCTGCTAGTGATCACAGATGTGCTGCTGGGCCGGATAGGTCAAGAAGAGGAGTGGAGAATGATCTCTGTAGAATGAGGAAAGACTCAAATTGCTTGCTCTATCTACTGCGGAGGAAAGCTCTCTACTTATAGTCCCTAGACTATTGCTTACTAATTATACTAACTCAACAAAGCAGGAGCAAACAGAGCAAATGCATGCAGTTGTGTGACCATCATAACTGGAGCTGTGCACTGTAGCTATGTGGGTCTAGGCACAACACTGAGACAATAGAGTCTGGAAGGTCGTAGTACTGATAGACATATGTGAAGTACAATTCTGCTGTGTCACGGGCAGTGACGTCTTTATTACATGGTAGGGTGACAGAGACTTTGGACAAACAATCAATAAAAACAACAACTTTATCAAACCCTTTTTTATCTTTTGGCATATCCATATAATCCATACAAATGTGTTGCTAAGGTCTTTCGGGAATAGGTAATGGCTTGAGGAGACCGGGCGTTTTATCGCGTGCGGCATGGTGGACACAACACAGGTGGCAGTTCCTGCCATATCTTTCGAAAACCTGGCGCATGTTATTCCAGAAGTAACATGATTTAAGCTCTAGATATGTCTTATTACGACCAGCGTGGGCAGTGGAGATCTGGTCATGAATATCACAGATGAGATCCGTTCTCAAGTTATCTTTGTCTGGAACAACTAACCAGTCTTTGAAAAAGAGTACCATTATCCATCCTTAAATTATTATTGGATCTCGTTTGTTCGCGCATATCATGTAGACTGTCATGAGTTCGATTAGCTTCTATGATTGCGTCAACAACTTTTATAGATACCATGAGGCAGATGTGCAGGTCTTGTTTAACTTCTTTTGATAGAATACTATTTTTTAATAATGGTTCATTTCGGATTTCTTTTTTCACTTGATCTTGCGGGCTTGTATCCTGTTCACGGCGGGATAGCGCATCTGCCGAGGTGTTCTGTTTACCAGGTTGATACTTAATTTGAAAGGAATATTGAGATAGTAATTCAGCCCAACAGGCCTGTCGAGCTGTTAGGTTTTTTGAAGTCATGAAATACTCTAGAGCACGATGATCAGTAATGATGTCAATTGTGTACGGGGAACCTTCCAGTTCTGCTCTCCAATTATTTAGTCCGCGGACTATGGCTAACATTTCTTTGTCATGAACTTCATAATTTAATTCAGCTGGTTGCTGTTACAGGCTGTGCCCGAATTGGGACTGGTCACTAGGACCAACCCGGCTAGATCTTTAAGCGCCAACAAAGCAGCGCTTACAGAGACGAGAAAGGTTGCATGGGGAAGAATGCAAGGATACGCACAAAGAGGGATCTAAATGCCGCATAAGGATTAATGCAAGGTTGCGTATGAGGAAGGACCCAAGGGAGTACATACTAAGGGGGGGAGGATGTCACAGGAAAGAGGGTAGCCGGGGAGAATGGAGTATTCTCAGTTAGGTTAGGAGGGGAGCTTAAACGCGACGCTGAGGAGGACATAAAGGACAGGAGCTGTTGTAGGCAGATTAGCTTCCTAAGGAAAAATTATCAATTCCTATTGAGTTAACGTCTTTCAAGTACTTCTGAATTCTTTAAACCCTTTACAGTTGCATTGTTTTCGAAAAGAAAACAACTAGATGCCAGTATTTATCATATCTTTGAGAGAGTATAGCAGCGACAACCCCATCTGATGCATCGGTTTCCAATTGTGATGGGCGATGCGGATCGAAATATTTTAGTATAGGCGTTGAAGTAAGAGCGCTTTTAAGACTTTCGAAAGCAGCATGACAATTTTCATCAAAGTTAAACTTAACTACAGATTTGGTGAGGTTGGTGAGAGGTTTTGCTACTTGTCCAAACTCAGGAATGAAACAGCAATAAAAATTGCAGAACCCTAAAAATGATTGGATACCCTTTACTAACTTGGGTGGCAGCCAATTCTTTACTACTGATATTTTATCAGGGTCTACCCTTAATCCATCCACACACACAATATACCCGAGGTATTTAGTTTTCTTTAAATGGAATTCACATTTCTTGATATCCGCCTGCAATCCTGCTTTCCTTAGTCGTAAAAGAACTTTTCGGACGTGCTCACAATGATCACTTTCATTTTCAGAATAAATTAGTATGTCATCAAGGTATGCAGTGCAGAATACGTCTAAGTAATCGAGAAGGGTGTCGTTCATATATTGCTGATAGGTGGCAGGGCCATTTGTTAACCCGAATGGAAGAACCTTACACTTATAAGAGCCATATCTCGTACGAAAGGTCGTCAATTCTTCAGAGTCGGGATGCATTCTTATACGGTGGAAGGCCTGTCTGATATCAAGTTTTGTAAATATTTTCGCTTTATTTAGACGTGCCAATGTTTCATCAATCAGTGGTAAAGGATATCGGCCTTTTTTTGTTATTGCATTTAATTTTCTAAAATCAATACAGAAACGAAGGCTACTGTCTGCTTTTTTGACAAAAAGGACCGGACTTGAAAAGGGCGCTTTACTTGGTTCAATAAAACCTTTATCAATATTTTCTAGGATGTATTTGTGCACGGCTTTAAGCTTCTCAGGCGACATGGGGTAAAGGGGTCCGGCGGAAAGATGTTGTAGGTTTTCGAGTTCAATCTTATGGTCATAAGGCCGGTGCGGGGGTAATAAATTGGAATCGGATTTGGAGAAGACATCAAGGAGATCATGGTAGTGTGAAGGTATAATTTTCTCTAGTTCTAAGTCTTGACTCTCATACATAACTGAATTGTCTTCTTTTTCTTCGATTTCGTGTTGAATTTCTTCGAGACTAAGGAAAGAAGGTGTATGGTCAGTACAGCCAAGGCTTGAATGAAGGGCGGGAGCGCTTAAATGGCATAAATCTAAATCTGATTTTGATTGAATATTTGTCAATTTCAAATTTTTTCCTGCTGAATCATCACTGGCAGATTCATTTGTGTTGTATTCTTCATTTAATTTTGATGTTTGAATCGGGACAGCAGACCTGGAAGCAAAGTGAAGAATTTTCTTGTCCTGCACGGGCCGTTTTGTAGACCGAGCGCTGTACATTGCCATTCTGTCTTCTTTGTTGAACAAACTATCCCAACGTGTAACATCTTTTTGATGGATTTAAACAGTTTGGGTCGGTCTGTTAAGAGATATTGCAACGAGGTTTGAATGGGTGAAGAGAAAGAAAGTGTTTCTGGATGATCTGTTGGCCAAACAAGGCGGCGCTGTTGTGAGTTGATCATTATGTCAAAGTGTGCTAAAAATCTACTACCAAGGATTATATCATGCAATCCTAATTCTACAATTAAGAAAGGCAGATTATCTAGGCGCCGTCCATTTATCCACAATGACAACAAAATGTATTGCAATATTACAGGGCCTTTCTTTCCATCAAAGCCTTTGGATTGAATAGAATATCCGAGATTTTTCGGCTTCTCTCCAAGACATTTTGACATGGCGTATGCACATCTTGAATCAATATATGCAAATCCATTTGCTCCTGTGTCCGGAAGTACAGATACTCCGTCCACTATTCACGAATTTCCAGAGAACGAGCATTGCAAAGTGTAGGTTTTCTCTGACATTATTTTATCCAGATCAATATGTTGTATATTGACTAAATATCCTAGAAGGGAGTTTTTATCTAGGATTCCACTTTTCCCTTTGGATCATTCTCTAAAACATCTACCTCATCCTCTGGACACAAATCTGAATCCACGCTGGATGACTCTTCAGCTATTACTTGAACAGTTGTATGCCTATTGTTAGGGGTTCTAAAAGGGCATTCAGACTTAGTGTGTCCCAATTTTTTACAATAGTGACAAGTTACATCTATATCTAATTTTTGTTCTTGTCTAGAATCAGGTCTAGAATTTGGCTGTCGATTTGAAGCGAGGGTAGAAGATTCTGGTGGGTAAAGTCTTCTACTGGAGTTTAGTTTTTCTGGCTTATTAGTCGAACTTTTCTCGAGTCGAATTCGTTCCTTATCAACTGGTTCTGCAAATTCACAAAGAGAATTGAAATCCGGACATCTGTGTAACTGGGTGTAAACTGCCAATTTTAGCTGTCGGTTCATCTTTCCATACATCAGGTCTCTTTGTAGGGAATGATGTATTTTGGCTTTGCCAGCTAATGAAAGAAATCTGGTCTTAAAGTTTTGAAAACTTTCATAAGTGCCTTGACATAGTGATTCAAACTCCACCATACTGTCCCGTTGTAAGGTGCTACTACAATGACTCACAATTAAATGATTTACCATTTGAACTGAATTCACGAAATCATTTTCTACGTCTTCCCCATAGAAGTACGGAACCAGCATTTCTTGAGCTTTGGCTTTTGTGGATGCAAAGATAAAATTCATGATTCTCCGATCTGAGCCCCAGTGTCTGTCGTTGTCTTGTATCCTACCTCGAAGTAAAATAAGCCAATTTTCAAAAAAATCCAAATCATCAATACCTACCAACTCACAAATAGGGTTAATGATTCGATCGGCTGTACCTAGTCGAACGTTCCCATAGGTTTGACCTACTGTCTCGGATGGATCGCGATATTTTGCAAGAGGAGGCCCTTGAAAATTGGGCTCTTTGCTGCTACAGAGACGTGCTGTACTTTGTCTCTTATACTCTATCCTCCTAGTTGGAGATTTCTGTGTACGATAAAGGCTAACTGATGGCCTCAGAATATCTTCCTCTTCTTCTTCTTCTTCTTCGTCTTGAAAGCGTTGTCTTGTTGTTAGAGAGTAGGCGTTTTGGCATTCTGAGGAGCGTGACATAGGGTTAGGTCTTGATAGCAACGGGTTCAAACTTGCGGATTCTATAAGCTTCTCTAGTCTAGCCATCTTCGTTTTTAAGAATTCTATTTCGCTTTGCTGTTGTCTATTTGTGAACTCAAGCTCGTGATGGCGACTCATTTGTTTACAGGCCTTGTCGACAATTGCATCAGCCATTTCTCTACCAGTTTCATTTTGAGCTACTGTTGTGGCGGCTAGTAAGCCGGTAGATTGCCTGTAGTCGGTGCTTTTCATCTCATGCATACTCATTACCTCAGCGCTAAGATACGCTGGTATTGAAAGTCTGGTACTGCCCATGCACAAAACATTGTTGGTAACTAGCCCACACTTTAATAGTGGGAGCCGGACTAGAGGACAGAGACTAGTGTTTGAAATATTGGAATCATGTATATAAATAGGGCGTTGAGTGTAGCAGTAGTCTTGTTCTTCAGTTAGTAAATAAACTTACCTTTCGACATATGAACGCCCAAGCTTTATTTATTGGAACTGTTACATATTTACTAACTCTCACAATCGGAAAGTCTGACTGTTCAGCAAATTCAGTAAACTCAGTTTTTTCAGTCATCTCAGTAATATCACTACATTCAGTTATCTCAGTATATTCAGTTATCTCAGTAAATTCAGTTATTTCAGTGAATTTGTTTTATTCCACTATGACAGACAAGTCATTAAAGCAAGAATTAATCGAAATGCAAAAAAAGATCAATGAACTTCAGGCTTCTAACTTGGCCAGGCAACAGCCAATGCAATTCGAACAGGTTATCATCGAAAAAGATCCACCTACAGGGGGGCAAGGACTGCAGCCGACTAAGCTACCAGAGTTCGATGGTAATAAGGGCAACTATTCATTGTGGAGAACAGCAGTCCTAGATATTTTTAGAATGGACTGGAACGCTTTCGGTTACGACGATTCAAGGGCATTTGTAATGATATACACCACGCTTGTTATGAATCTACTTATTGGCAGATTTTCGAAGCTGTTAAGCTGCAGAGGTCGAGTCGATTTCGACGAAGACAAATTATCAAAGGTTCGAGGTTACAAAGTTACGAAGGTCGAAGGTGCGAAGGTATGAATGAAGGTAATCAAGGCTCGGATTATCAGAGTTACGAATTCATATGTTCAGATTATCATGTTATCAAAATATCGAGTTCCCAATAAGCAAATTATACAATAAACGTAAAAGAAACAAAATTGTTAGAACTAAAGAAAAAATTCAAATTTCCAGCCTGAACAAATCCAAACCCTGTTGCCTCAGATCTAACCGAATTAAGAAGATAATCCCTGCATCACCACATCCAGATTAAATCTAACAAATTCATAACAACGCTAAAAGGCTCAGCATTAAACAAAGCCGGCTCATTTTACGAGGTTGGAGGAGTGCACGGAACTAGAAAGCTGGAGGACTTCATTGAGTTCTTAGATAAGCTATACCTCGATCCATTAAAGGCTGTAAGGGCAGGTAGGGAACTGCAGGCCATGAAGATGTCTGAGAGACAGCAGTGGCCAGATTTTTTTGCAGCTTGGACAAACAAATTGACAGAGGCACAAGGAGATCTTTGGGACAATACTAACAAGATATCAATGCTCTGGAACACCCTAAACAAGGATTTGATACTGGCTCTTGCGGGAAATACTAACTTGCCCCATAACAATTTTAATGTCTGGATTAGACTGGTAAATCAGGTTGCGCAACAGCTGGAAATGGCAGACAACTGGGTGGGATAGAATCAACCTGTCCTAATACGCCAAAGGAACAGCTATTCTGCTACAGGACCGGCAAATTATGCAAACAATGGCAATAAAAACCCTCGGGAAAATACAAGTCCGACTGACTCATCTGGCGATGTAATTATGGGTGGAATAAATGCGACTGGTATAATAAGCACAGATAGACAGCGTGCCAAGTGTAAAACCCATGCACAGCTAGATCAATTAAGAGCAGAGAGGAAATGTTTTCGTTGCAAAAGGGTGGGTTGCTCGTCAAGAAAATGCCCACTTCTGCCTGCACGAAATCCGAATAAAGCGAATATACATATCAATCTCGCTAGTTTACCAGAGATCGACCCCTCAGTGATCGATCCAGAAGGACAAAAAGGATTGGTAAGCGGATATTTGAGCGGGTCGGAAAACTAGAAGCTCCTGTACACAGTCGCGCACGGGAGCCCAAAACAAGTTATAATAAAGAAGTTAGGTTGAATACAGATCCATTTCTGATTAATGCATTGTTAAATGATACTTTTATGGTGCAAGCCTTAGTAGATAATGGATGCCTGTGTTCTGGAATCATTAGTGATGAACTAACTGAACAATTGAACTTGCCGTGCATAATAATACCCCCACGAGCCCTTGAGACAGCAGAGAATTCTTCGAGGACTAAACCTGTTGTTAACTACATAACCTACCTGTCGCTCGACCTCGATGGCTTTCATATACCTAAACTTTGGCTGTATGTCGTTCCTTCAAGCACACACAAGATGATTCTAGGAAAAAAGTGGCTTGAAGACCAAGACCCAATAATTCATTCAAAGGACCAACGTCTTGGGCTCAGAAAAGAAACATGAATATATATAGTGTTCAGAGATGGAGACAAAATTTGAGACAAGTGCCCCATCCAAAATATTCATCAACTGAAGATTTGATGTCGATGAGCGACTCAGTGCCGATCGGCAAAATTACAATAGAGGATATAAGTAAAGCACTCCGTAAAAAACCAATTCTCTCGGAAAATGACGCCAAAGACTGTCTACCGGAAAAAGTGAAAGACTTCGCCCAACTTTTTGCTGATAGCACCGGAGCAAATAACTTGCCCCCTTTGAGAGATAACTTAGATCACGCAATCAACCTTCGTTATGAGAATGGAAAGCCTTTGTCACCCCCGTGGGGGCCCTTGTACAGCATGTCCCGAGAGGAGCTTTTAGTGTTGCGTAAAACCTTTACAGACCTTTTAGAGAAAGGATGGATAAGACCGAGCAGTTCCCCGGCAGCATCCCCGGTACTATTTGCGAGAAAGCCTAATGGCGGCCTTCGCTTTTGTGTGGATTACCGTGGTTTAAACGCAATAACGATTCCGGACCGCTACCCCCTCCCACTTTTTAAGGAGACATTATGGCAGCTTTCTAAATCCAGATGGTTCACAAAACTGGACGTCAAATCGGCTTTCCATCGCCTCTGAATAAGGAAAGGAGACGAGTGGATGACAGCTTTTAGCTGTCGCCTAGGACTATTTGAGTGGCTGGTGACTCCTTTCGTGTTAATAAATGCGCCAGCCTCATTCCAGCGGTACATTAATGAAAAGTTACGGAATCATTTGGACGTGGATGTTACTGTATACATGGAAAATATTTTGGTTTATACCAATGGAAGTGAGGATAATCACTGGGAGATAGTTCGGAGTGTTCTCTCGAAGCTAAAGGATGCAGGGTTATATTTAGACATCGAAAAATGCGAATTTCTTTGCAAAGAGGTGAAGTATTTAGGTTTTATTGTCAAAGCCGGTGAATATGTTGCTGTTGATCCATCGAAAGTCAAAGCCATACTCAAGTGGAAGGCCCTAGTAACTCTGTCTGGAGTAAGGTCTTTCTTAGGGTTTGCAAACCTCTACAGATATTTTATTAGCAAATTTTCAAACATAGCTGCGCCTCTAATTAGGTTAACAAGGAAGAAGTCAACTTGGAAGTGGGATGAGGAAGAAAGAACATCTTTCAATGAGCTTAAAAGAATCTTTGCAACAGAACCTGTATTAGCCCAGTGGGACCCAGACCGAGAGACTATTTTGGAAGCGGACTGTTCAGGATATGCCATGGGAGGATGCCTTTTGCAGAAAGACAAACTCGGCAGATTACGGCCTATAGCTTATTTCTCAAAGCGCCTTAATAGTGCCGAAGCGAATTATCCAATACACAACAAAGAAATGCTCGCAATAGTAGCTTGTCTTAAGGAATGGCAAGCAGAGTTGAACTCTGTTGCAAAACCTTTCACTATCTGGACAGATCACAAAAACTTAAATTACTTCGCAACAAAACGACTACTAAATGAACGTCAGACAAGATACAACAATGTGTTGCAGCAGTTCAGGTTCGAGCTGAAATGGCGAGCAGGTAGAGCAAGTGATAGACCAGATGCCTTATCACGGCGCGACCAAGACAAACCAAAAGACTTAAATGATGAACAGCTAGCGGGTCGGATAATGCAGCTTTTACCGTCAGTGCTGTTAGGATCAGCAGCAATTATACCTAGTGGCCTTAACAATGAGAAAATATGCGAAAGAGTACCTCAAGAAATACTATTTGACAACATCGAGCTGCAAAGTCTGTGGGAGCAAGCCACTGCAAAGGATAAAATCTGGCAACGGGCCTGTGAAGCTGTAAAATTAGGGGAAAGAAGCTTTCCACCCGATATTGCGCTTGAATTGAAGGCCAATATTGCAGAATGTACAGTTGCCGCAGATGGTCTCTTACGGGGAAGAGAGAATTGTATATGGGTGCCAGATTATGAACCTCTCCGAACAGCCATCATGCAGCGAACACACGATAGTTACCTGACCGGCCACCCAGGTAGAGACACTATGATCGGAATTCTTCTGCGCCGATGGTTTTGGCCAAAAATGAGAGAATCGGTTCGTCGGTTTGTCAGGAACTGCAATGTATGTGGACGTTCCACAATCTGGCGAGAGGCTAAAGCAGGCTTCTTGAAGTCATTACCAATTCCTGAGCGCATTGGCAGTGAACTTACTATCGACTTTGTGACAGATATGCCGATGTCAAAAGGGTGCACAAACATTATGGTAATTACAGATAGATTATCTAAAGATATTATGTTGTTTGGCACACCGTCAATGGAAGCACAAAAGTGCGCAGATCTATTTGTAGACCAATACTACCGATTTTTCGGTTTCCCACGCTATCTTACGAGTGATAGAGGTTCCGACTGGTTGAGTCATTTCTGGAAAAACTTCTGCCAACTGACTGGAATCAATCAGAGGCTAACAACAGCCTACCATCCACAATCAAACGCAAGTGAAAGAGCGAACCAAGAAATGTACAAGTATCTGAGATCATTTACTTGTTACTCCCAGGACAATTGGATGGATCTGTTACCGCTAGCTCAAATGGCGTTGAATTCTAGACCAAGCTCAGCTATAGGAGGGATGAGCCCGTTTTTCCTACGAAACGGATACAACGTAGAGTCTCTAATGGAGCCTACCCCAGCCGAGGGACCTGCCTCACGTCATCCAGGTGGTATTGACGCACAGAAGTATATTCAGCGCTTGAAAGACGCGCAAGAATTTGCACAAGCAGCAATGGCATCGGCTCAGCAGCGGAACGAGCTGAACGGTAATATTCAACGTCGACAGCCCGAACAATATAGATTAGGGGATAAAGTCTGGTTGAATTTACAGCATATTAAAACACCTCAGCTGTCAAAAAAAGTTAGTTTGGTAACACGCTAAGTATACTTTAACGGGAGTACCTGATGCACTGACTGTGGAACTCAACGTGCCTGGTAATATACACAAAAGATTCCAAGTGGAATTAATTAAACGAGCCGGCATAGATCCTTTTCCAAGCCAAGTAAGGGACGATGCCCAGAATCCTCCTATAGTCAATGAGCTGGTTAATGAAGAATTTGTTGTCAAATCTTTTCTTCGAGCGAGAACAGCGAGACGTGGACGAGGGGTATTTCGGCAAGCCCTAGTGAAGTGGGCTAGTGAAGTGGATCAACATGGGAGCCAATAGAATTCATAGAAGACACTGAAGCCTTAGATAAGTTCGAAGAACATTATGGTTCGATTGAAAATAATGATGGACCTCTAGAGGAAATCGAGGGAAGATTTGTTGGTCCAGCTGAAAAGAATACAATGCAAAAGCGGCGTCAGCGACAAAAAAATAAAAAAATATTAATTAAAAAATATATATATATATATATGTCACATGCCTGAGGTTCCTGATGGATTAGTATGTGTAAAAAGTGAGATAAGCTTAGCTTTAAGATGGCGTAGGTTACGGGTGTCTCGTGGCTCCAATCTACAAATATGTATAGTAGAGCTTAAGACTAGATGTAACTTGGTTTTCTATTAATACAGGGTATTGTCTATATAAGTACAGTATTCCTAATCTTGCGCCCGGACTCCAACATGAACAAAATTACATAAGCATTACAATTTATTAGAGCCTTGTACTAATCTAGAGGTCTGTCAATCTTGGATCCTCAATCACTCCACTTCTCAATTAAGACTTGTCCTCAACTCAAGGTTTGCTTTTGATACACTTAGATTCCTACTGCGGATTTTAATTGCCTTCTATCCTGGTCTAACATTCTTTGACTTCCGTACCACAAGCTTTGTACAGGATGGCCATTGCGAGTATATGCTGGAAAGAGATTGGATCCATTGTAACGATTTGCCATTTTGTATCCTCCAGGTGACACCAGAGAATATGTGTTACCGGAATGGCATTCAGCGATGGCCCAAGGCCAGTTGTAGAAAGGCTCAAATTTATGTCTTCTTTGCCGGACTCTTAGTACCCAGTCACCAGGTGCATATATTCTTATTAATGCTTTGGACTCTTGTAAATATTCACGAGTTTTTGTTGTGCTTAGCTAAGGTAGCCCTGGCAGGTAGCGCATGGAGGGTGAGTGTGTCATCAAGGTACCTCAGGCATGGACAACTCACATGACATGTTTGGCGCATTTGTTCAGGGAAGGCACACTGCATGAGTAAGCATGATGGGAATATGATTCGCTGGTAAGCGAGTTCATGGGGTATAAAAGGGGAGTATTTCCCACTGTAAATTAGAATATACATCCATAGAGTCATCTACAATCCACTCTCAATAAAACATCATATCTTAGCCGTCAAACGCAAGTGTACATTCTATTGAAATGTATAGCCCACTACTTAGTTCGTGGACTTTATTGGTAAAGGGAAGCTTATGCAATAATGAAGGATAAAAGGATGTCAATTCGACTACTCTATTAAACACAGGTACCAGACTCCATTTAACCCCAATAGATAGCCCGTGCGGGATCTCCTATTAACAGCAGTAAACAATGCTAGCACAGGGTATACGCAATCTCCGTTCGCCAAACACCAGTCGGTCGGGACTACTAATTATCGAGCCCAGTAGGATTGACATAGTGTATCCCAACACAGAAATCATAGAAAACTCAACAACCAAACCCTTCATCAATTACTTCCATTAAGCATCACCTGACTCATCTCTGAACTCCATAATTTCAACACATTCCCCATTTCATATACCAAGTAAAACAGGTTATGAGCCCGGCGCAGTACCACGCATAAATGAACCATGCTAACAATATCGCAAGTTTTCCATATTATCTTCCAAAGGTCTCAAGGAAGTCTTCAGCATGTTTCTCGCACCCTCATCCAGCTCCACCAGAATCGTCCTGTCACCAGGAGTCTCCCTCGACGACTGGATAAACGACCTCCAAGCAAAGTTGGCCAAAGAAGGAGTTATCGGTCACGTCTATCACCAGTTCGAGGGAATCCGGCCCATTCACAGACTGGCTGCCCCAACAGATGAGATCGATTCCGCAGATTACCTCCCAGGACTGGACGCCTATACCACTGCCGTCGAGACCTGGACACTGGGTGAGATTAGGGCTAAAAACATTATTCTGGGCCGACTCAACCCAACCATGCGACCGCGCAATCACGACCGTATCGCTGCACACCAACTCTACCTGTCAATCATCGACTCGCGCAGAGAGACTGCCACAGCACCTTACGCATTAGCCCTTGAAGAATTCCTTAGGACGAAGTTTGAGTCGCATGCCGACAACTACATTAACAAGTTCCTAGCAAATCTTCAAGGCTTGAATGACGCGGCAGAGACTCTGCATGCCACCACAGGCACAGAGTACCATGTGCCGAGAGGGCTGGCGGCGGCAATATTCGTGCAGGGTACCAGGCATATCCCTTGGCTAACCAATTGGAGGGACATGCGAGCATGTACGGATCAAAATTCGTACGCTACCTTGGAGTCGTTAATGTCGACCATCAGGGTTGCTAGTGGTAACAGAACAGTCGATCCTACGCCCCAAGCCGCTCCACCGCCACAACCCAACCGGGTATTTGCCACGCGTGAACCCACGGAGAGATTAGATCCGGAGGCCGAATGCAGGCGATGCAACCATCGGCATAAGAACAGGGAATGCTTCAAACAGCATCCTCAGTTAGCGAATGGCCCCAGAGGTGAACGGTGGCGAGCAAGGAGGGCTATTGGTAGACAAGGCGGGACGGGTCAGGCCGCAGATGGGAATATGAGAGCTGTGACAGGCATAGATACCGACAGCGAGAACGAGGACAGTGTAGGCATGGCTGCATCAGCCCATAGTACCCATACACATCTTGTCATTTATGATACTGGTGCTTCGCACCACTTTGTCCCATGTGAATCCATGTTTCGCAACATGCACTCCAGGCATAAACCATTGAGATTTGACCAAGCCGTAGGAGACATGCAATTGACTAAGCAAGGTGCTGCACGAATCACCATTGGCAAATTAGTCATTGATCTCCACGACGCACTGTACTCTCCAAAATCGTCTTGCATAATAATCTCAGCTGGTAGATTACAGAGATTAGGCAACATAACATGTGACGCTGACATGACACGCTTAATAATGTGTAAACCAAACCATGAAGAAACGCCAATAGCTGAACTACTTTGCAAAAATGACGTTTACTACATTAAACCGCTCACACATCTTCCGGAAAAACGCATACACACTGCAGCCCCTAGTGTTGCAAGAGTCCCGAAGACGTCTAGTGCACAACGTTGGCATCAGAGACTAGGGCATACAGGTCAAAAGATTTTGAAAAAGACGGCGCAATGCACCATAGGAATGGAAGGATTAGATACATCAGAATTAACCACCTGTGAAACATGCCACCTCAGTAAGGCACAACGCCGTGTCTCACGAGAACCAAGACCGACCCCATTTGACCCACTAGATGAAGTGTTCATTGATACAGTTGGCTCATTAACAACAGCACATAACGGGCATCAGTATGCCGTAATCATCCCCGACGCCAGAACACGCATGAGATGGGCTATCTCCACGTGCACAAAAGACCAAATTGCAACAGAACTAGTCCAATGGGTCGAGCAACAGCATCATCAATACGGAAAAAGAGTCCGCACAATCTTCAGGGATGGGGGATCAGAATTTACCCGTATCAAATTACATTGTGATCAACATGGCATTAGGACAGACATCTCTGCTCCATACACACCCGAGCAGAATGGCACCTCAGAAGCGTCTAATAAGGTCATACTGAGACGAGCTAGATCCATGCTTATAGACGCCAGAATGCCCGCATGTTACTGGCCATGGGCAGTCAAACATGCCTGCTTCATTACTAATTGTCTATATTGTTTGCGAACAAAATTGATACCATTGTTAGATTTCCTCCAAGGTCTGAAGCAGCCTTATCCCAATCAAATTGACTTCACCAACCTCCCACGCTTCGGATGTCGCGCATATAAATACATTCACCCAAAACCAGGCAAATTTGATCCTAGGGCTGAGATGGGCTGGTTTGTTGGATTTCAAATAAATACCAATAAAAACTTCCTCATCTATCATCCCCATTGGACACCTACCCATGGTTGGAAATGGTCATTGAGCATAACTCCTCATGCATCGTTCAACAAAGATATTGTTTTCGGCGACGAGTTAAACTCCATAGACCAACAGCAGACAACCAGCTACTGGACCAATTACGACTCCATATTTTCAGAGTCGCAACATTTTCAACCACCATGTACTTCGCATAGTAACACGAGTACTCAGCATCAACCGGGGCATCAACCACAAAACTCCCAACCCCATCATGGTCAAGATGACCAGAGGGAGCAACCTATAACCATTCCGCAACCTTCTACCAACCCGCAGTCGAACGACACGCATGATACACAGCCCGCATCACACGCAATTGATCAAGTAGCAGAATCGCACAATGTTCACACCATACTCAATTCGCCAGCTGCTCACGAAATTACACTGCATCAAACAGATCAGCAAGTCATTCAAAGACCAAAACAACAACTTTCTGATCAGAGGGAGATACATGTTGCAGAAACATCGGAGCCAGGCCAGCCGCTAGATCGTGTCATGACTGGCTGGGATCCAATACCGCCAATGGCCGGCATTAAGCGTCAACACCCACCAGAAGGAAGCATCACAAGGTCACAGCGAGGGAGAACCATCAAGCGTGTAGACTACTATCGACTACATCACGGCATGACAGCACAAGCAACCACTGATCCGCAAACATGGGATCAAGCTATGACTTGCACAGAAGCGTCGCAGTGGAAAAGGGCAGCAGATGAAGAATTCAGCTCACTAAAGCAAAAGGGCGCAATTAAGATAATTCCACGGTCACAACTACCCCAAGGCCGCAAACCCATGAAGTGCAAATGGGTATTTAAGAAGAAATATCTAGCTAACGGCGATATTGAAAAATATAAGGCTCGATGCACAGCTAAAGGCTTCACCCGGCGACAAGGCATTGATTACCATGAGACGTTCGCTCCCACACCTAGACCAGAAACAGGACGCATTATTCTTGTCCTCGCACACCAACTAGGTTGGCACAGAAAACAAGGCGACGTACCAACAGCATTTCTCAATCCGAACCTCAACATTGACTTATTCATGGAGTTACCAAAAGGCTACGAAAAAGATGGCTATGTCATTCAACTACATAAAGGCCTTTATGGACTCAAGCAAGCAGCAGCACTGTGGTATGACGATGCAAAGACAACACTCGCACAGCTAGGTCTATTACCTACTACATCCGACGTCTATCTATACACCAACTACAAAAGAGACCTCTTTGTACTGATGCATGTTGATGACTTTCAGGTTGTAAGTCCACATCAGTCAAGGATCGACAAACTCATGAAGGCCCTGCACGATAAGTAAAAACTTAAGACAGTGAGCACAAACATGTTCCTCGGCATAGAGATCAGTCATCCATATCCTGAGATGATCAGATTCTCCCAAGGACACTACGCACGAACACTTCTTAATAGACATAATCTTTCGGACTGCAAGATAGCAGGCTCACCAATCGAGCGCATGATGGAGGGAAATAAGGAGAAATGCATGTCGCATGAAATGACAGAATACAACTCCCTCATAGGAGGACTGCAATACCTTTCCAACAACACCAGACCTGACATCTCATTTGCAGTCAATCACCTTGCACGATTCCTGACAAACCCATCACAGGAACACATGCAAGCTGCACGTCAAGTACTCCGATATATCGCGAATAATCCAGATCAGGGCATTGAATTCACCCGACATGATCAGCAAGCGATCCTCGAAGCATACACAGACGCAGACTTCGCAGCCGACCCATCTACAAGCCGCTCAACATCTGGAATGCTGATCAGACTTGCATCAGGTCCCATCTGCTAGAAGTCATACTTACAACCAGAGGTCGTACTCTCAACCACGGAAGCAGAATACCTAGCAGCAACGGAGACATGTCGTCAACTACAATGGGTTAAGTCACTAATTCAAGAGCTCGGCCTTTCTGACCATGTTGAAGGCGCAACACGCACCAATCTACATGTCGACAATCAAGCAGCCATATCACTCATTAAGAATCATGACAATCATAGGCGATCCAAGCACATAGCCCTCAGGAACTTCTTCTGCCGCGAGCAGCATGAAAACGGAAAGATAACTGTTAGCTATGTGCCATCAAACCTTCAACTTGCTGACGCACTAACGAAGGTGAAATCTCCTGTGGCAATTCATTGAGTAGCTGAGAAAAGGTCGTCACCGACAGAGGGAGTGTTGTGCTCAGCTAAGGTAGCCCTGGCAGGTAGCGCATGGAGGGTGAGTGTGTCATCAAGGTACCTCAGGCATGGACAACTCACATGACATGTTTGGCGCATTTGTTCAGGGAAGGCACACTGCATGAGTAAGCATGATGGGAATATGATTCGCTGGTAAGCGAGTTCATGGGGTATAAAAGGGGAGTATTTCCCACTGTAAATTAGAATATACATCCATAGAGTCATCTACAATCCACTCTCGATAAAACATCATATCTTAGCCGTCAAACGCAAGTGTACATTCCCCATTTCATATACCAAGTAAAACAGTTTTGGCCCTGGAAGCTTTCATGCTATTTACGTACGATCTAGCAGTGGGTGCAGCTTGAAAGTTAACCAATTCCTCAACTCATTCTTGTTCTTCTGTCTGTGTGGCTTCTCAGGTGTATATTGGGTATACAAGTTCTGCTTCCGGAGGTTGTGTTCCAAAGAGTAGGAAATAAGGACTGTAACCTGAAGGTGATATACGGCGATTGTATATAGTTACCGCGCGTGATAGTGATCTATCTATTGGTCCCTTGGGATTATCAAGAATTTCACGAGCCAGTATTCCCTTGAGAACACCATTGGCTTGTTCTACCTTTCCATTGCCTCGAGGTCTAGCTGGAGTTGTATGAGACATTGTAAATCCGTGCTTTATCTGAAACTGCTGTGCTTCGTGTCCACTGAAGCAATTGGCATTGTCGCTTATAACTTGCTTTGGTGTCCCAAAAACATGAATTATGTGCAGAAATAAAGGGACGGTATTAACAAAGTCAGCGTTAGGTACGAATCGTGATTCCAGCCATCCTGTAGCGTACTCAACTGCATTGAGAAGAATTCGTGAACCTACTTGCGTGTGATCTATTCCCCAGCAGGTGAGTGGGGGTGCTAGTTGGATTGGTCTTAGGTCACCTATGCTTGGGTCGGGAGGTTTCATAAGTTGGCAAGATCTACATGTGCAAATGACTTCATGTACGGCTAGAATAAGTTGAGGATGCCAGTATGTCTTGGTTGTTTCGCGGATTGTTGTACCAACAGATGGATGACCTAGAGTCTCGTGTATTTGTCTTGACTTAGTGATTAAATCTTCATATTCTAAGACCTCGAGAAATATTGCTTTCCCAGACAAAGTTGGCGGATTGCCAACATCAGTCATTGGATTCATTATAACTCAGTGTAGCTTAGCATCATAGATTACGAAGTTTTTATTGACCCATGCAGGACAGAGATTAGTCGGTAAGCGTTGATTGTGGAATAAGAACTCATAGATACAACTAAGGTCAACGCGATTTAATTCTTCAGGGTTTTTCACCATTGGCAGATCTGGCGTTTCGATTAGATTGGGGTCGTTTGTTAATTCCACTCCAGTATCCCTTTCGTTTTCTTCCAAAGGGTAAGCTTCTTCTGATGGTCTGGAGAGAAAATCTGCAAGCACGTTCGCTTTTCCTTTTCTATACAGAATACGTATACCGTAATGTTCAACAGAATCAAGGAATCGGAGGATACGCGCTGGCTGCTCAACTTTTGTTTGAATAGACCTGAGTGATTCAAGGTCTGTTATAACAGTGACTTTGCTTCCTTCTACCCAGTGTTGCCAATGTCACAATGCCAGGAGAATTCCAAGTAATTTGCGTTCTTGAGCAGAGTATCTTTGCTGTATATTGTTCAGCTTTTGAGAGAAATAAGCTATTGGGTGCAGAATAGCTTTTGTTTCTTCCTCAACTACGAGATCGTGAGGTTACAAGAGTACGGCGCCAACATATTTCTGAGACGCGTCTGTCTCGACGACTATTGGTAGGCGCCAGTCGAATTTTTTGATTAATGGGGCGGTTTACATAGCTTCTTTTATAGACATCCACGAGTCAATTGCCTCCTGTGTTAATATAACCAGCTTGTTTTTTGGTCCTGTGGATTGATCTGTGAGAGGACCTACTAATTTTGAGAAATTCTTAATAAGGCACCTCAAGTAACTCGCTGCGCTGAGAAATCCTCTTATTTCGGATGTCGTGGTAGGTAAAGGTCTGTTGCAGATAGCGGAGACTTTTTCAGGATCTGCAGCAATACCTTTTTCGGAGATTGAAAAACCTAGGAATACTCTGCCAGGCACAAATAGGCGACATTTGGAAGGATTGAGAATTAGACCATATTCTGCAAAGCGAGATAGAACAGAAAGTAGATGAGTGTTTAACTGGTCAATTGAATCTCCCCAAATTGCTACATCATCCAGTAAGCCCGCCATGAAAAGGCGAAATGGTTCCAAGACTTCTTCAATAAAGCCTTGAAATGTAGCAGGCGCATTGCATAGGCCAAAAGGCATTACCATCCATTTGTATATCCCAAATGGGGTGACAAAAGCGGTTTTTTCACAGTCATTAGCGTGCATGCGTATTTGCAAGAATCTGTTTTCAAGGTCAAGAAATGCATACCATTTGTGTCCTGCAGCTCTTTGTATTTCATCTTGAGCGTTTGGAAGGGGGTGGGCATACTTTTCGGTGACTTTGTTTAATTCACAATTATCAATGCAGATTTGCCAAATAACCTGGTCGCTATAGTTGGAACTTTTCTTTGCTATTAATACAAGAGGGGCTGCCCAAGGTCCTTTGCTCTTTCTTATAATTGAACCCTCATGGGTTTTGCAGAAATCACGAATTGCTTGTTGCTGGTTTGGACTATAGCGACGTGGGGGAAGTTTAATTGGGGGATGGTTTTGGGTGTTGATTCAGTGTGTTGTTTTTGCAATTTTATCAGTTTTTCGTGCTGATTTATCGAACAGAGAAGGAAATAAACTTGCATATTTCATGCCAAAACGAGTGCCCACATCTGTGGTGTCTTTGTGCCATATTACTGGTCTTTTATCTCTAATAGTAAAGAGTTGAGTGGGATACTGCGGTAATTTCATCGGGTAAATGGTCGGTTCTCCTTGCATTGTTGATAATCTGATAGAGCCATCCTTTTGACAGAGGATTCCTAGTGCGTGAAACATAGTTTGTCCTAAGGTGAGATCGGCTGGGAACGTATTATCAGGTGTTACACCGACTGAAACAGTGAATGTGGGGGTCCATGATTGTTGTGATAGGGCTGATATAGAAAATTCGGCTTGCACTATAGCGTCTTGCGTAATTTTAGGGCCTTTACCCCCGATCCCAGCCATGGTAGATGAAATAAGAGAGTTATAAGGAGCGAGTTTATTTGCAAGGGAAAAAGAAACATAACAAGAAGGAGATCCATAGTCGAAAAATGTAGTGAACGTAATAGTAGGAAATTTTGACAGTCTTGTGAGGAATATGTTATGGGGCTTTCCAAAGCCTTCTCGAAGATGTTTTATGTGTGGCTTGATTTCGCCGACACCTACTGCCACGTAGTAGGCATCCTGGCACCATTAGGTTTCTTTGTTGTCGGCCAGATTTTCATGCATGTCGCCGTATTTTAAGCTTGAGCTTTCATACTCTTCTGCACCTAGCTTTTGTAAAGATTCCCATTCTTCATCTGTAAAATCCTTTGTATTCACAATGTAGGATTTATTGCGTTGGGGTTGATTATTGCTGGTGGTTTGGTGATTTGAACGAACCATACTCGGTTTAGATCTCAGAGCGTTAAATCTTTGGGTGAGATCTGGTTGACAATATTGGATACCTCTTTTCTGAGGTTCAATCTGAGTCCTAGAATTTCTTGGCATTTCACGTTGGTGATGACAGGTGTTAGCCCAGTGACCTTTTTTACCACAACAATAACATAAGTTGTTGTTGGTAGGAAAAGCTTGATCGGTCATGCCCTGTAAAAATGCACTATCAGCCGTTGAGAATGTATGTGCGTCTGTCAGAGGCTGCTCGATCATTGTGTTTAATGAAGGTGATGAATCGAAAGTGAAAGTCTGTTCTTCCTTTGACCAGTTGCAGACCCTTTCAGTGACTTGCACTACCTTTTCAATCCTCTGGTAGTTCAACAGATTGTTCATGCTTGGTTCTGCGAGTGTCCAAATTCGGGGCAGGTGTTTACTACAAATATCCGTAATCATTGTTGTTACCGATGGGCTATTTCTATCATTTGCAGACAGCATATAAAATGCCCGCCTGAACCGTTTTGTAAAAAAAATAACTGACTCCATCTTGATTGGCGCAACACTCGAGAAAGTCGTCAAAGGGCTGCAAAGAGCATCGTGGTCAGTCATAGCGACAAAAATAGCGTGCAGTATTTCCACCCAGGTTAGATTATGTCTAGAGGCAGACCATACACGGATTCCCATAAAGTCTT
This sequence comes from Blumeria graminis f. sp. triticale, assembly GCA_905067625.1. Taxonomy (NCBI): domain Eukaryota; kingdom Fungi; phylum Ascomycota; class Leotiomycetes; order Helotiales; family Erysiphaceae; genus Blumeria; species Blumeria graminis. Next base: position 11,316,889 of record LR898468.1, on the reverse strand, counting down.
CATCGAGCTCATGAGATAGACGTTCTGCCCAGAGATGATATGGCACGAGCGCTATTGGAAATGCAGATTGTATATGTCGCAGCTTCTCGAAAACTGTAATATCTGCTTTCTTTAGACAGTATTCCGGTTTAATTACAACTCTATTCTTAGAGCTTGTATACATGTTGTCTTCGATGTTACGTGCAAGTAGAGCTTCAGGCCATGCATCTTTGACAAATTTTTCCATAGAAGTCAGCGGAGAGTTTTCAAGATTAAGAGTGGTGATCTCTTCCGTGGGAAAAGACTTTCCGTATTCTTGTGATAAAGCTGGCTGGGAGGCGCTGGAGTCTACAACCTTACTGTTTAGCTTGGTATCAACAGATGGGTTCTCCTTGATCTTCTCAGATACAAGTTGCTGCAATAACGCTTCGATTCTATCAAAGCGAGTTGTAGTCATGATTTCCATTTTGTCCATCCGTTTTTCTAGTGCTCCAATTCTGATATCGACGTTTTCATTGCTCTCCCGCAACTTCTTGTTCAAACTGAGAATTGTTGGGTGTTCAGGTGCAGATTTAGAACTTCCTGACATTTTCCAACGAGTTTATCTAAGGTGGCTAGCTGTGATAATGGAACCGAGAGTTTCTCTTCAAAAAATATTTTTTGAGGTTCCTGGTGGATTAGTATGTGTAAAAAGTGAGATAAGCTTAGCTTTAAGATGGCGTAGGTTACGGGTGTCTCGTGGCTCCAATCTACAAATATGTATAGTAGAGCTTAAGACTAGATGTAACTTGGTTTTCTATTAATACAGGGTATTGTCTATATAAGTACAGTATTCCTAATCTTGCGCCCGGACTCCAACATGAACAAAATTACATAAGCATTACAATTTATTAGAGCCTTGTACTAATCTAGAGGTCTGTCAATCTTGGATCCTCATGCCTCTCAAAAAAAAAAACGGAAGGGGCAATGTGGCGTCTAGTAAGCCGGTAGATTGCCTGCAGTCTGTTCTATTCATCTCATGCATACTCATTACCTCAGCGCTAAGATACGCTGGTATTGAAAGTCTGGTACTGCACGTGCACAAAACATCATTGGTAACTAGCCCACACTTGAATAGTGGATGCCGGACTAGAGTACAGAGACTAGTGTGTGAAATTGTCAGAGCAGCATGTAGACAGCAGGGCATAGACATGGGTCAATGAGGTGGTATTCAGGCTAAAGGGCGCCATCTTACATTATGCATGAGACAGGTGCATAACCACTCGGCCAAAAGGCCAGACCAGAATCATAGAATACTAGTATCTGGTTATCTCCACACATATAGATTATACAGAAGGCAATCCTGACAGAAATATTGGAATCATGTATATAAATAGGGCGTTGAGTGTAGCAGTAGTCTTGTTCTTCACTTAGTAAATAAACTTACCTTTCGACATATGAACGCCCAAGCTTTATTTATCGGAACTGTTACAACTGTCAACTTGTCCACTCTTCAAATGACTTCCGAAATGCATGGTTTACCTTTTCGAACAGCAACATTTGGGATTTCAATATTCGAATTTATCCTGTCGTGGCTAGGTTTGTGATATGAATTTTCCGGTTCAGACTCCACATCAGAGGTTGGCGGGGGAGGTTGATAGGGTTTAAGAGTCTTTTAATTGTCAGACATTTTTGGAAGAAATTAAGAAAATTGATGTATTTATTTTGTTTGAGAGTGGGAAAACTTTATCAACTATCACAACTTGTGACAAGCTGTTCCCTAAAAGTACTTTTACCACAAAGGTTTACGTTTTGTCGCGTTGAGGTTAACTGCAAAAAAATCTCAGTCTTGATGAGATAAGGAAATTATTTTGCCTTCCAAGGCATATTGGTGAGTTTAGAATAATGTGACAACCAGAAGGGAGCACAGGTTAGCAGATGAACAAGTCGAAACAGGTAAGGACTCAGATCTGGAATATAATTCATAAGATTCTAAACTAAGGGTAGAAAATAACAAGAGGTATCTAGAGATACACATATATTATTAAGGAAATAATGACCCCTCAGTCATTGAGGTTGTAGAGCGCATTGATTCGAGTAACTACCAAAGTGAAACTAAGTACAGAATTTGCAGTCACGTGTGTACCAACAACGTGGCCTACTTGATAGCCCCAATTATTCTATATTCTAACATATATACATAATTTACAATTGGTACGTGCGTATGTAGGATCACAACACAATATCTGAAAGGAACAATAGTATCAGAGGCCCCTAGGGTCAGGAATACAAGGCCGTAACAGGTTTGCTGAAGGCGGGGTTGTGAGTTGGTCAGCAAGGTTTTGCTGGAAAGCTTCCCAGTTGCAGGCAGTGTATTGAAGCCGGCCAATGGCGGGAATGCTACACTACTTGGTATACTCTACACGGTCCGTGTGACTCTACATTCACGTGCCTTTACATGTAAGCCGTTGCTAGAACTGCCAATTGTTGTGATCTAACGCTGTTCAAATCTGCGGACTTCGTGGTGAGCAGTTATACTACCTCACGTGATAGAACATGGGAGTGAAGTAAAAGAGTGGTCAACCCACTAGCCAGATCTAAGCGATTACTGGCACACATAGAACTGTAACACATTCTTTGTAGATAGTACAATAACATAATTATCATCAGTGATTAAATTAATCCCCACACAATTGAGACCCATTGAAGTGCCAACTTTCATACCACCCTCAACTGTATTGTCGCAATCGCATCCATAACAAGCCACCATTGCAACTCAGAGCATACTCTCAAACTGTGATCAACTACACCACCAGGTTTAGCATAAATCGCAATAGGTTATAGCCCGGAAGCTCAAGTCAACATTTATCCTCTATTGTATTTACCCTTCCATCTAAAATTCAGTTCTCTAACAAAATGTCTACCTCGTCCGATGATGTCAAACCCAAGTCGAACCCAGCTGCATCAACAATCCAAGCCAGCCTTAAACGGATGCCTATTCTCACCGGAAGCGAAAACTACCGCAGATGGGCAGGAGCTTGGGAAATTGTGTTGGAAGACAGCGAATTATTCGGACTCATAACGGGGGAGATCACAGAACCGGAGACTAAAGATTCAGATGGATGGAGACAATGGAAGCGACAAAATGTTAAACTGCGCAAAATACTCTTGAATGCTGTAGATGAAGATCTACAAACAGTGGTGATTGACAGCCACACAGCTCACGAAGCATGGAACCTGTTCAAGGCTCGTTATGATCGCGACACGACAAACACAACAATATCACTTTTAAAATACTTTATCAATCTCTCTTTAAACGATGGGGAAAGCATACCTGATCACCTTTCCAAATTTACATCCTCCTGGAATCGCCTAAAACAACGCTCGCAAACAACGAAGTCGTCTTTAGGCCGAACCCTCCGAACGCTCACCTCCGATGATGAAATAAAAGGTGCATTTCTTTTATGTTCATTGCCAAAAACCATGGATAATCTCGTCGATAATCTTGCCACCAAAGAGCTCACAAGCTTTGAAGACGTCCAATCTAGGCTCTTAGATCTCACAGGCAGTACAACTAATTATTCAATAGATAATACAGCCTATAAATCTACAGAGAAAGACGAAAAACAATGTTCTTGGTGCAAATCCAAAAAGATGAAATACCAGGGTCACCTATACACCAGCTGCCAAAAGTTGAAAAAACACCAGGAAAAGAAAAACCAGCGAAGAATACCAAAACCAACCGAAATTGCGGGTGCTGCAGCTCATGAAAGTGAATTCTCAGACCATGCACTTATTTCTAATTCTTCGACTGTCACTTCAACAAAGTGGATCTTTGATACTGGTGCTTCAACACACATGACTGGATGTGAAAGCGATTTTGAAAGTCTCACTCAAGTTCAAGGTCAAAGTGTCAAAATCGCCAACAACACATACGTCCCCATAACTGGGAAAGGCACGGTAAGGTTAAACCTTTTGACAAGTACGGGAGAAGTTTTAAATACTGTCCTCCACGATGTCATGCTGGTACCATCATTTCAAACGACGAGACTTTATTCATGGGATAAAGCAAGGGAGCAAGGATACAAACTGAGAGGAGAAAAAGATAATATTTTTTTAATTGATTCTTTTGGGCATGAAGTATTGTGGGCTAAGTCGGGAAACAAAGCATATTATATACAGACGAAGAAATATAATGCAAATTTTGCCACTTATCTTAATCTCCATGAAGCGCTGGGGCATCCAAGCACTACGGCCATTAAAAACTCTTCTGAACTGTACAAAAATTGCAACAACCTTCCCTTACCGCCTGCAAACTTCTACTGTCCAACATGTGAGAAAGCTAAATCTAAACACATTGTACCAAAATCAACCCATGAAATCCCAGCCAGTAAATTTGATATTATCTACTCAGATCTATCCGGAAAATTCTCTGTACCATCACTTGGCCAAAGCCTATACTATATTACCTTTATTGATGGAAAAACACGATACTCCTGGGTCAAGTTCCTACAAAGAAAAAATGATACCGCACAAACAATGCTCGATTTTATTCGCTTTGTTAAAACACAATTCGGTACCAGTATCAAACGTTGGAGAACTGATCGTGGAGGAGAATTCGTCAATCAAGCCGTCAACTCTCTTTTTAATTATGAAGGTATAGTACATGAAATGTCGCCAGCCTATGAGCATGAGAGAAATGGATTAGCTGAACGTTACAATCAAACATTAACCACTATGGCTAGAGCAATGTTAATTGGATTTAACACCACGCTGTGGGCAGAAGCAATCTCAGCCGCCTGCTACCTCAAAAATCGCCTTCCTCATTCACGGCTACCTCCCAACACTACGCCATATGAGGCCTTACTTGGCACTAAACCCACAATACACCATCTCCAATCTTTTGGCAAAAAACTGCTTTGTTCATATTCACAAGGACTCGCGACCCGCAGGAACAAAGCTACTACCAAGAGCTATGGAAGGCAAATTTGTGGGATACACGGAAAGCACAAAAATATTTCGGATATGGATCCCTTCAAAAAATAAAGTAATCGAATCTCCCAACGTCAAATTTGCGCCGCTCGATTCAGGGGAAGCAAATATAAGAAACGCCCTTGATACTCGAAGCAACAATTTTCAGACAATAGTGGCAGAAACAGAAATATCCCCGGAGGAAATAATATCTTGCGAAAACCAACCAGAAGCTTCAGACACAGCATCCAACCTCGAAAATCCCTCAAGATCATTACAATCCAATCTGCTGCAAATACATGATCATCATGGACAATCACTATTACAAACGCACACAAAAGCACAACCCCAAACCTCCGAAATTAGCGAAAACCAAGTATCAGTACATAGTCGACCCAAAAGGTCATCAAAGCCTATTCAAAGATACGGTTCACCTATATTTCATGGCCCTGAGCTACGCTCGAGGGAACAACATGACTTGGAGCATGGACAGCTAGTGCATGTAGAAAATGTTCAGGATGAAATTGAATATAATGCTGTAGCTCTTGCAGCACAAACTGCACCGGAAACAAATGAGGAACCAACAACAATCGAGGAGGCACTCGAAAGGTCTGATGCAAACCACTGGCGTGAAGCGATCGATCAGGAAATTAACTCCTTAGAACAAAAGCACACCTGGGATGAAACTGCCCGGCCGTCACAGCGCAATGTTGTTGGATCTAAATGGGTATTTAAAATAAAGCGACATGCTGATGGTTCAATTGACAGGTACAAAGCACGTCTAGTAGCTCAAGGATTCAGTCAAATTCCTGGTTATGATTTTGATGAAACCTTTGCCCCTGTTGCTCGATACGAAAGCCTTCGCATGTTAATTCGCATCGCTGCCCAAAATAAATGGATACCACAACAAATGGACGTAAACTCGGCCTACTTATACGGTTCTTTAAAGGAAGAAATATTCATGGAACTTCCACCGGGATACCGAAAATCTGGAAAATGTGCTGCACTCCGTAAATGTATCTACGGTCTAAAACAATCAGGCCGTGAATGGTACGCCTGCATATCGACATCACTTCAACAAAAAGGATTCGAAATAGCAGATTTCGACCCATGCGTCTTCGTTCATCCAACAGAAAACGCCTTTGTAGCGATATACGTTGACGACATACTAATCTTTTGTTCAGATAATAAATTTAGCCAAAACCTCAAGTCATGTATCGGAAAAGATTTTGATTGCAAGGACTTAGGAAATGCTCATTATATCCTTGGACTACAGATTAAACTAGAAAAAACAGGTATCCGACTCTCTCAACAAGGTTACTCAAAGAAGATTCTAGAACGCTTTGGCCTTACACTTGCTCACAAAGTAAGTACTCCTCTCGATCCAAACGTCACCCTTTTCAAAGGCACTGAAGAGGAACGTCTCGGAAATATAAAAGAATATCAAGCCATAGTTGGATCCCTTATGTATCTTGTCATAGGGAGTCGCCCTGATCTAGCCTACACTGTCACACTCTTAAGCCAGTTTTCATCTTGCCCAAACGAAAGTCATTTGCGAGCCGCCAAACAAACTCTTCGATATCTAGCTGGAACAACCGATTGGGATTTGTTTTACCCGCATGGAACCAGCAGGGTACTCGAGGTGTATGCCGACGCATCCTATGCTGACGATCCTCATACTCGAAGATCCACATCAGGATATGTAATTCGCCTAGGCAATGCTGCAATATCATGGAGCAGCAAACAACAGCGATCTGTGGCATTATCAACTACAGAAGCCGAATATATGGCCATGTCACTAGCTGCACGCCAGACTACCTGGACAAAATTTGGGTTAAAACAACTGCGCCAAGAGTATGACACAATGCTCTACACTGATAACAATGGAGCCCAAGAACTTGCAAGAAACCCGCGGATTCACGGTCGTTCAAAACATATCGACGTACATTATCATTACGTTCGTGAGAAGTTTAACGAAGGAGAATTTGAACTTCTCCACGTGAAATCAGCTAATAACCTTGCCGATCTACTCACCAAGTCTCTCGTTAAATCTATACATCACCGACTTTCAGATCATATCAGATGTGCAAAGCGAGGGGAAGTGTTGTGATCTAACGCTGTTCAAATCTGCGGACTTCGTGGTGAGCAGTTATACTACCTCACGTGATAGAACATGGGAGTGAAGTAAAAGAGTGGTCAACCCACTAGCCAGATCTAAGCGATTACTGGCACACATAGAACTGTAACACATTCTTTGTAGATAGTACAATAACATAATTATCATCAGTGATTAAATTAATCCCCACACAATTGAGACCCATTGAAGTGCCAACTTTCATACCACCCTCAACTGTATTGTCGCAATCGCATCCATAACAAGCCACCATTGCAACTCAGAGCATACTCTCAAACTGTGATCAACTACACCACCAGGTTTAGCATAAATCGCAATACCAATAACTACCATGTTCAGACACAATGATCTTACAAGTAACAAAAGAGGTAAGGAGCACTGGTCAAGGTGTGGCCTGGGTCAGAGAGGAGCCCAATATGCTAGATAGTCTTTGACTCAAGTAGTACAATAAAAAACACAAACAGTGTAATTGTACTTCCTACAGGATACCTCAGAAAAAAATAAACACGAGACAGACAGTTGTAGGGGGTTTTTACCATAAAGGTTTCCTCCTGTGTAAATATTATAGCTAGGTATACCTGCATGGGCCCATAGGGTACCTGAACGGGCTAAATGAAATCAAATCAATGATAATCGTCCCCATTAATTTTAACTTTCACGGACTATTGTTGGATAGTACCCCGGCTTGCATCAACTAGTCGACAAACTAGACATGGACCTGCATCAGGATCAAACCAATCAAATCAATATGTACAGGGATCCAGCCCCAGTCATTTTGACAATTGTACAATTAACATCCTTAAGAGACTGTTGGCAGTCTTCGTTAGCACGCTAAAAGCCCTGCCAAAATCCCACTTTAAAGTTGACACCGTTGTGGGTACTGGTAAGTACAGTCAAACCCCTGTTAAGACGATGTAATTGGGGCCGTGAAAAATATCGTCATACAGAGGATACCACTGAAAAGGATATCATTATCTAATCCAGCTATCTAGGCTACTTTGTACTTTTGATGCCTCTTTTATACTCCCATTTGCCGTCTTCTATCGCTCTAGTACTCTCAAGGTCAGGCAAGTTTCCAGCTCGCTGTTGTAGCGCATTAGTACTTGGAGCTTCGTCGAGTTTCGCAAAGGTCTTGCTCAAGGACTCGGAGACTGTGGACTGGCTTAATCAATACCTGTACTCAGCGAAGAACCACTCAATGCACTGTTTTTGTGTTGGTTTTGGGACCTGGTAGTGCACCCATCGTCGCAGAGCACGTTGTTGCTCCACAGAAATTCCCTTTTTTGGCGGTATTGTAAGCACCAATCTAGCAAAAAAACCCTGGTTAAGAGGATCTTCAGAGGTTGAAGAACGATAATTGTGTAATCGGTAAATGGAAGGGAACGAAGTCTGTTCCGGAAAAAATATTGTCTTAACAGGGGTCTGACTGTGAATGAGACTGATATCGCTCGGGACTCACTATATCAGATTCATGGGGTGATCAATATCGAAGTCTAAAATAAGCAGAAGGTTGTCTAGCCTTTCTCCTATCGACTACTACGCTCCATATACATCCTACACTATTGCCCTGTGCGACGATCCAGTCTTCCCAACTAGTGGTAAGACGACGCTGGTACTTTGTCTTCAGCTCCTGATTATCTGCGCTTTAGGATCCTCACCGTGGCAATAGGGTAAGCTTAGGTGTTATATCGGTCTAGCAGCCGCCATGTATTGTTGTGGGCCGACCGCTACTTGGATCCAGGTTTTTACCCAAGTGTACATACGAGAACGATGGAGGATGATCGGATTCCAAGCGATCTTTTACCTATTTTTCCTGGTGAGAAATGGTTGGGAGCGGGCAAAGGACTGTGAATTCACAGCGGCTTATGAGCATGCGTGGCCTAGTGACTGGCGTGAGGCAGGACAAGAAGAACCCGCACTCAGTTGCCAATCAGGAACTTATCATGAGTGGCTGGTCTCGTAGTAGTTTCCTTCCTTGCGAATGGCATAGACATGTAGCCACCAGGCCAAAAGATAATATCAGAATCGTTGGACACTAAGACATATAATATGGATAGACAAACAGATTATATATAAGCTATTCTGGCAATGCTAACAATTATCAAATTTCGGCGGTAGAGGCAGTCAGGGCTCAGTGCACATTTAAGTAATTGATCAAAACAATTATCCATCACCCACGTGGTCTCCGTCAAGTGGAAATAACTCCACCGAGATAGCCCGTTGCAGCTATCACAACTGGCCTTTCAATCGCAACCATGATATTATGTCTCTCTTTATTCAGCTCGGCGATAGATCTCCTGTAACCCCGCGCGTCATTCCCATTTGATTCACTCAGCAGTCTATTATAGGATTTTGCTAAAATGTCCATATCTGTCATGATTCCATCTATTTGCGAATAAGCTTGCCTGAGAAAGCCGACCATAGTTGTACCGGTAGATATCTCGTATGTATTACTACCAATAATTACCCATACATCTTCGTGTGGCTGGTACTTAAATAGGCGCAGATGTTCATCAAGCCATGCTAATGCGTACGTCTCCTCACGTATTTTGGCAACTCTAATAAATTTGCCATGTGTAGTAAATTTATTCATCTGAAGTCGAGGCGGAAGCCTAACAAGGGGGTAATCAGTGGAACGTATTGTAGTTTTTAAATCATCGGTACCGGTTAGCCTAATTTGACCATCAAGGGCAAGACCGACTATTTTCTTCTCCGAACAGTAGAAATCTCGATCGTCTTTCCTGTTTATTACCACTCCTTCCAATGAGTCCTTCATTGTCCGGTACTGCGAGTGGAGATAAGATAAGCATTCTTGCGCGTCGGGAAGGTCTATGGACTGAGTGTGATAACCTGGAATAGCACCTGACGCCAGTTTTGTCATGTAGGAATACATGGAAGACGGCTCGGCTTCGAGTGTGCAGTAAGCGGAAATATAGGTTCCTGGTTCTTCCACTCTAGTTGGTGTTTTGAATATGCGAGCAGATTTTGAAGGTTGAGGAAACATTTGTCTGCGATTAACATTAAAGCTCCCATATAAATTATGTCCGTGTGCTTCATACGCAAGTACCAGACGATCTTCCACCGGTGAACCCAGGCCCGTATATAGCAGGATGGCGAGGAGGCACGACATTACAGCAGTCTAGATAAGATGTGATCTAAGATTATTAGGATAATCGTATCGTCGTGCTATAAGTTACTTACTATTCAAAAGAACTGACCACCAACTCTTTCTGTGATTCAGATTTGGGGCTTCCGAAGAGGCGACGGGAGAGTGCAAATAGACTCTGGACTCAAACAAATAGCGAGTGAAGAAGCCTATGACATTAAATTTGGAGCATGGAGGTTAATCTTGGGGATTGCCTATATTTAAATTTTACCCTGAAAGTCCCTCCCATTTATTCAGCACGAGTCATTCTGTCAAGTGAATACTTTTATTTTATTTGCAACCCTAGCTAAGACCAAGGTAGTGAAGAATTGCTGTTGACGTTGTTTGAAACACTTCATCTTCAAACATTAAGGAAAGCGTGGTTTACAAGCTGTAATTTAAGATACTAAGAGTTGTTATATGATCAGAATTTTGTAGTGCCAGGTAGAAGCCCTGCATCTAATCTGATAAGATTAGATTAGATATTTATTATAGTCCCTACTGAGTCTAAGACTATGGAGGACTTTGTAAATCTAATTAAAGATTCTAATTACATTTGAAAATTTTTATTTCGAAATATGCCAAAATTTGTTCTAGTAGATACTGAGGGTCAAGCCCTTCATCTAATCTGACATAGCATGGGGAGCTGATCCCCAAAGAATCTATTATTATAATTTATATATGGATTGGGAATTTACATTTGCGCTGGGACAGCTAAGATAGCTTATGGAGAGACTTATTCATTGGAATGTGCATATGAAGTTTGTTTGTTGATTATTGTGTCACATCGGAGGGAAGCTCTTCCCTTATGCCCTAGCTAGTTCGCTTGTAGACCAATCACGTGACCATTATGCTGCGTACCAAAGTGTGCTCCCAACTAAGTGGGAGAAGCTGCCCCCTCGTTCGAGGGAGGCTAGCCTCTGCTGGTTATCGAAGAAGCCTGGGGAAGCTGGATTTACTTCTTGGCTCCTCCCGTGGTGCAAAGCGTTTCTCTTCCATTTTGGAGAAGACAAAGTTCCTTTCGGAAATTTGCCCGATCCGTGCCCATTGACTCATGTCCTTGTGAGAGTCCCGCTGTACAGCGCTCACAACACCTTAACAAATGCAGCTTTCAAGGCCTTCAGGCTCCCAATTTAGTGTTATATAGTTCAGTACGTAGTTGTCACCATGTCGCCCAAGGGTAGGGCCTTAGCTGTAGCTGAAGCCCGGTAGACCTTTAAAAATAAATAAATAAAAAATAAAAATAAGAGGGAGAAGTCTAAACACACACAATTTGTATCTTTGCATTCTTCACGCTTCATATCTACACCCATATCCTCATAAAAACCTATAGCATAAATGCCACCCGGGAGGCGGAAAAAACCCGGCTCATCGCAGCGGCCGTCACCCACATGTGCAGCGACTCGCGCGTCCAAACGCATAAAAACACGCTCCCTCCTCCCGACTATCCGTGAAGAATCGAATATAGCGACTCTCCAGGAAGACGTACTTATCCACCGAGTAGATGAGATGATTACTGACTCAGCGGATGAGTATATGCTCGCGTACTCTGACGACGAAAGCGAGAACTCCGACCAGGACCACAACTCAGCTTCTCAAATCCAGGCCTCAAAAGATAGAATTGGTGCCCCCTCAAAGAATCCAAAGATAAACCAAGCAAGACTAGGGCTTGCTCACTCGATGCACGCATCTCCTTCTCACGAGTACAGAACTCCCACCCATAGTAGAGAGAATGTAAGCTCATACGTTCGTGCTGTGCCCTCCCTATCAGCAGCAGTGACAAATGAATTCGCAACGGCGCATCTAGCCTGGTAAAATGCTGGATCCGAATATCTCCGTAGTCTACCGCCTGCAATCTCAGCAGACCTTAGAGCTGTTGTTACGCGTAGCTCCGCTCGGGTTATAGCGGGTCTTCCTGTCTTTGAAAATAGACCCATGAATCAACAACCACAGACTCACCCACACCAGATGACTGTACCAGCCCGCCAAGCACCAGCAAAAACCGCCACAAAGCTAACGTACGCCAATGTAACAAAATCTGGCCCACCAGCGCCGGCCCAAGATCCTGGTTTCGCACCGAAAACCCACCCAAAGAAGGGCAAGAAACGAGCGAAAACAACGAAGATCAATACTTGGATGATTGTTCGTCTCCCTACCGACCACCCTCTACGTCTCCTGGACACACTTCTGGTCCGCTCTAGGCTCCGAGGGCTATTGGACCGACCAGAGCTCATCAAAGATATTCGGAATGTTCCATCCGGTATTGCCCTAGTAGCCCCCTCGGCGAGCCAAGCTCCAGAGCTGCTACAGGCTGCTCAAGCCCTACAGCCAATTACTGGAAATTCTCAGAGAGAGCGACAGGAAAAAAGGCTTAGCTATCTTCTCGGACCAGTTCCAAAATATGGATACAACGCATCCAGGGTTTGCGAGCCACTTTCAGACGAAGAAATTCGGCAAGAATTAAAGTCTGCAAACATTGATACCACAAAAATTTACTCCATAAACTGGACTCGTCGATCTTTAACATCTCCCCAAGGAGATGTGACTCTCCGTCTCGTAGTTTCGGCCTCCGCCACCTCTAAGCTTCCAACACACCTCCGTCTATTTGCTAGAGCCACAAGGCTAAAGCCTCTCGACAAGAGACCTCAGCTCCAGGTATGTCCTAGATGCCACGGCTACCATAACGTTAATGCATGCACCATGTCACGGATCAAGGAACAGGCGCTGGTGCAACTATGTGGTCAATAGTATGTAAATTATCATTCTGAAGAGAAAACTACTTCAGTCTCTTTCTATACATATATATACATTGTCTATGTGCTTGAGGCACAGTCCCTCCCTCTCGGTTCCAATGGGATTCTTCACATGTGTTGACCCTACTTGTTGTAACATCTCAATTTGTTGTAACATCTTAATGTGTTGTAGCTATATGGTCCAATACTGCTGCCCTGCCAAACTAGATGCCAATACCTTGATATTCTGTTGAGCGGCGTCATATATCCGCGCATTGATGTCGATCAATTGTGCGCTACCAATGTCAGGCTAGGCTCATGTTGGCCAACATGCGCTACAGGAAAAAATCGGCTTACCAGCCGTTACACACCAGGCACGCTCGCTGCGGCATCTGCGCTACAGATTCTCATAACGGGCCGTGTGTCACCCCAGGTAAGTGTCTAAACTGTGCTGGACCCCACCAGGCATCATCACCCGGCTGCCTAGCTCGTCCACTCCGTGCGAACGGTGTCTTTATACGACCAGACAAAAATTGGCTCCGGGCTATCCAACAAGATGGTCCCAGAGCCTGGATCGCTCTCAATCCTCCCCCACTTCCTCCTACCGAGGTAGAGATAACTCAGCAGGCTAGAGCCACGCTCGAAGGTAGTCCTACACCATCTGCTGCTACTATCGGATCTGGATCCAGATTTGCCCCCTTGATCACCATGGAAGATTAATTATGATGACCCGAGGACGTGCACGCAGAGAGCAGGAATCTGCTGGTCTCTGCGTACTGCAGGTCAATTTTGGAAAACGTGGGCCTACTCACAACACAGCTCTTGATCTTGCCTATCAAGCAGGAGCAGACATTGTACTAATCCAGGAACCATGGATTTTTTCCGACTTTACACGCACAGCTACTAAAACTGTTGCGATTTCATAGTAAGAGGAGCAGATTGAATAGCCCAAAGAATATTGTTTCCATTAAAGTTCTAAGTTACATGTAAAACGCGAATTTATGTCCGCATATCCTAGAGTTGATGTTACGGCTTGAGTTTACAGATGATAGGTTTATGGTATCACGTGATGTGGAGTCTGGTTAAGTAAGCGTTGGTCCCGGAAGCGAGCTGGTGGAGTTTTCAGCACAGCGAGGCTGCAGACCTCTTTCTCTCCTTGTCTTTTCTTTTAGTTATCGTGCGTAGCTTTAGGTCCAAATACAAAGCAATTACTCTTTTATATTTCGAGGGAGTCTTCTAGTGTCAACCTGAGGTCGGTCGTAATATAAGAAAAGACCAATACAACCTTTGCTGAGAAGCATATTATCTGCCAGTCATTAACTGCGACGTCGCACCTCTGCTGCACGACTTAACCAACGACTTCTTGCCTACCATTCCAAGTAGGTGCCTTCTAGTCAGTTCGCTGATTGGAGTGTCTCCGGAGCAAGCCGGAAAATTATTAAAGTTGCGCCTACCTCTGTAGCGTTCTTTCTCTGCCTCGGAACTTCGCTAACTCGATTGCCATTCATAAAAAACGGTCTCCATATTCCAACTTCCACGCATGTCAACGCGTCGAAGCGCACGAGAAATGTTGTATTAACTAGGCTATATGGGAGCAGGACGATGGATACTCTTGGGGAAGTTATGCTCACAGTAGGTCTCTATAGTCGCTGTCGCGTGTGTTCTCGTGATATGTAAGACTTGACTCTATATTCTCGTATAAAGGAAACTTAGTTACAAATGAATGGACGGAGGTTGAGACCTCCTTATATCTTGCTCCAGACTTACTGTGTTGTTCACAGCCTAGTGCTAGAACATTCCCTTATGATATCATTTCTCTCCTACGAGAAATGCCCATCTCGTTCTCTCTCAGTCTATCAGTCTCCCGCTGATTCCATTATCTCTATTCCATCGAGTTCTAGTTTGGTCCAGTATACCCACACATGCATTACACACTAAACACCCCACGGTTTAGTTCCACAGTCACGTGCATATGCTATGACGCGACCTAAAGCATGTACCATGGTAAGTTACATGGATAACACAACAAGAAACTACTACGCCTGCGCGTTACGGTTTTCCTAGCAGCACTGATCTGCCTTTACAGACCACTGAGGATACACTGAAAGAAGATAGGGAAGTGGAAGAAATGTCTGACTTCACCTTAGCTCAGCAAGCGAAAATAGGTCAGATCGTCGCCGCAGCGCTCGCCAATTCTCAGTCAAGCAAGTCGCCAACCATCGAGGCTCGAACGACCCCTTGCGCCCTCACGGCTGATCTTCAACCTTCGGTTGACTACTATCTGCCTGTACTTGATCCTTTGATCGCCGCTGTAGAGTCACACCGAGTCAAGTACCCGCGAAGTGTGTTTACCGACCATCTGGGCGACATTGGATACGATGCTTGGAAGATGGAAATGAAGCTTTTCTTCGAAGAGTTTTCGGGGAACTTCCGACAAGGGCAAGCCCAAGTTAGGGCATACTTCAAGTGTACAGGAGGAGAAGCGAAGACAATCATCCTGCAGCATATGGATCCCGACTTCCGAGGAGTATTTGATGGAGCAGAAGATGTCCTCAAAGCATTGGATCAACGTTTTTTTGACCATAATCATGTGCAAGCTGCAAAATCCAAGTACCAACAACTTATCATGGGCAACATGACATACAACGAGTTCCGCAAAAAGTTCACAAACTATGCGAGTACTGCTAAGATTGCGCGATCCTGTTGGTTTGAGGATGTCTGTGAGAAAATCTCCCCGGCCTTGAAACGAGATGTCAGGATCGAGAAGTACAAGATGAATGGTAACTACGCGATCTTGGACGAATTCCTAGCCATTGCTGATCGCGAATCTCGCAACATCGCTTTCGAGGAGAGCCAGCTGGCCCGCAAGGCGGTTGTTATTCCTGCCGAAGATCGAGGACGTAACCGCTACGCCGGAATTCTCAAGAAGGACAATTGGCGACCGACCTCACTTGTCGGTCCCTCGACTTCCGGCACTGGCCTTTCCAATGTCCGACTCCGTTCCCCGTCTCCGCTCGCTTCCGCAATTGTGAGCCCTGCCCTCTCGACCCCAGCTGGTGATTGCCGACTTTGTCACAAGTCCGGGCACTGGATGCGAGACTGTCCGGATGTTCTGAGGCATCGACAGATGGAAAAGAGGATCGCAGCCCTACAGTTGGACGAGGACGAAAGATCAGAAGATCTTTCAAAAAACTGTTAAGCCGAGGTAAAGACTCCCACTATGGTAAAGGCCATGATTTGTGGAAGGACTTGGAATTTGATTATCGTTCTCTATTTGGAGGACGCCAGTTTCTGGCTAATATAGAACTAGCTAGAAATGGAAATTATATCAAAACAAGTGCACATATCGATGGTGGAGCAAATATCTTTGGTGCTATTAGTACCTCTTTGGCCTCCCAACTTCTCTCATTGTTCCGAACCTCATTTCTCACCCTTCCTAAGCCAATCGTCCCCACTGGCCATGACGGCCATTCTGGGAAACCGATCACTTCGGCCGTCCTCCTCACACTTACCATAGATAAACGCCGTATCAACTTCCCTTTCCTGGTTACGGACCTAGGTGGTACCGACATTCTTATTGGTCGAAAGTTTTTAGAACACTACGATCTCAAGCTGGACTACGCTGGATCAAAGAATCGGATACACTGGCCAGATGACATGCCAGTTATTAATTACTATGATCGCCGATTGCTTCTCTGTATTGACAAGGCACCTCGCAAGACCAACGCCGAACATCAAGCAGACGTCGCCCGACGAGACAGCCAGATGGAAGCCGCCGAGGAAGCAGAACTCTCGGGGGTGCAGCTTACCCGTGACCCCAGATCACTAATCAGTTACGCCAATGGTAAGCCACCGAGAGCCAAAAAGTTTCGCATGCAACCCCAGCCTCGAAGACCATCATGCTTCTTGAGAGAAATGCGGAACCGTCTATCTAGGATGGAGGAGTCGCTCCAGAGATCAAGTCCCTACAGTCATTCCACGAGTGATCAGAGCCATGGGCCAGAACTACCAGCCGCATTGCCCACCCAGTCTCCAGGGTCGAAACTACACAGCAAGTACTCGACCAACATTTCCATGATCTCAGCGTCATCAATGCATCGGTTCCATCTGAGAAGCCCGGCCCAAAGTTCCCGGGACTCTCATAGAAAGGAAAATTATACCTTTGTTGCTTCGGTTAACAAAATTGACATAGAGATCAAGCGAAGACAGGATGAATTAAACTTCCAAAACGAAGTTGAGATTGCGGCCCTTGATAGTAAACTATCACCTAAGATGGCTTTGGAGGCCAAATACCAATCAGACGAGGATATGGTGAAAGACAAACTTATGTCTCAATACCAAGCTTTCCAACACCTCTTCTCTCGGAGAGCCTCAGATGAGCTCCCTTCCCATAGGCCCAATGTCGATCACAAAATCGACTTACAAGCTGGAAACAACTTGTCTATGGAGCCACTGCGCCGGATGACGGATGAACAACTCTCAGAAACCAAGCGGTATATCCTAGAGAACCTCCATAAAGGTTTCATTGCCCCTTCGAGCGCTCCGCATGCTGCACCGATCCTCTTTGCGAAGAAAGCCGACGGTAGTCTACGTCTGTGTATTGACTATCGAAAGCTCAACGAGCTAACCGCCAAGGATCCGTACCCGATTCCCTTGATCGACGAAATAATGGCACGTATTTCGAAGGCAAAGATCTTCACGAAGTTGGATATTCAACAAGCCTTCCACCGCATGAGAATGACTGAAGATTCTGAAGACTATACGACCTTCCGCACCCGATATGGCACTTACAAATATAAGGTGCTGCCCTTTGGTCTGACGAACGGACCAGCCACCTTCCAGCGCTTCATCAACAATATTCTCATGGAACATTTAGACGATTTCTGCTCAGCTTACATGGATGACATTTTAATATACTCTAGCAATCCCGAAGAGCATGAGACCCACGTCAAAAAGATAATGCAGATTCTCATGGATCACGGGCTCCAGGCCGACATTAAAAAATCCGAGTTTCATGTTACAAAGACAAAGTTTTTGGGGTTTATTATTGGGGTTGAAGGTATTGAAGTCGACCCTCACAAGATCTCGGTTATTCAAAACTGGGAGTACGCTGCTAACATTAGGGGTGTGCAAAGCTACTTGGGATTTTGCAATTTCTACCGACGTTTTATCAAGGATTATAGTACCATCTGTCGTCCTCTCACATGCTTAACGGGCAAGGATGTTGTATTTAAATTTGACAAAAAATGGGAAGTAGCCTGGGAAACGTTGAGATCAGCATTGAAGTCCGCCCCAATCCTCTGCCATTATGACCCAAATAAGCAAACGCGTCTAGAGACAGACTCCTCGGATGGAGTTGTCGCTGGCGTCCTCTCCCAACTGCAGGATGATGGTCTTTTTCACCCTGTGGGCTATTTCTCAAAAACAATGATTGACGCCGAGCTCAATTACCCAATCCATGATAAGGAACTCTTGGCAATTTTCCGATCCTTCAAGCAGTACAAGCCTGAGCTATTAGGTGCCCAGAAAAACGTCCATGTGTATACAGACCATAAGGCTTTGGAGTACTTCATGTCAACAAAGGAACTCACGGCCCGCCAAGCTCGCTGGGCAGAGTTCTTCGCCGAGTTCCATTTCACGATTATGTATCAGACAGGTATTACAAATACTCTTGCAGACACCCTCTCCCGTCGCGATCAGGAACTCACACCGATTGAGGCTAAGAAACGGGCATACCGGAACCAACAGATGATTCCGGACGACAAGATAGACCCTAAGATCTTGGAAGAACTGCGTATGGCAAAAATTGACTGCCTCAATGACGTCGACTCTTACATTCATAGAACCTCAGTGGATGCAGACAACGAGGTTGCGACTGATAATCCCGGATTAACAGTCAATGACGAAGCTACATCATTTTTGGACCACCTGATTGTTGATGGTGAGCCACCGGACCCGGCCTCTGTAGTGGCATACGACATCAATGGATACAACATTATTGATCAGGTTATTGAAGCCAATAAAACCTCCCCTGACTTGGAACCCCTTCGTGCAAAGGCTAGAGCGCACCACATGGATTATGAGCTTAACCAAGGGAAACTCTACTTCCAAGGACGCCTGGAGATACCCATGGAACCTCCAGAGCTGCGCACCGCCTTGGTCCGCCACGTGCATGCCCAGCCATGTGTGGCACACGCCGGAGTCAACAAGGTCAAGTTACTGCTCGGTCAGAAGTACCACTGGTCTAGATAAGGGAATGATGTTGCTCGTTATATTGCCAACTGTAGCTGTGCCCGCCAGAAGGCCCGACGGGACAAGACACCTGGCCTATTACACCCTCTGCCAATCCCTACTCGACCGTACCAACACCTGATAATGGACTTCACTGAGCTTCCTCTTGATGAAGTGGGTTACAACACTGCATTTGTCATCATGGACAGATTGACAAAAAAACCCCTTTCGATTCCGTGCCATAAAACGATCACAGCTAAGGAAATGGCCGGGCTATTCCTTGTGCATTGGGCACGTCACTTCGGAATGCCCGACTCTATAGTCTCCGATCGTGGACCACAGTTTGTCTCAACTTTCTGGAAAGAATACTGCCGGATCTTAGGCACTAAAGTCAAACTCACTACGGCCTATAACCCTAATGTTGACGGACAAACCGAGGTCATGAATCAGTACGTTAAGCAGAGACTACGCCCTTTTTGCACGTACTATCAAGATAATTGGAGCTCCCTATTGCCACTTATGGATATAGCACAGCTGATCTTGCCCCACGAGTCGCTCGGAAATATCAGCCCCTTCCGGGTGCTGAATGGGTACGAACCAAGAACCTCGTTCGACCTTCACAACCCTGAACCTCCCAGATCAGCTACCGAACAGCTCAGTCGTCAGAACGCCTTGGATGTCGCAAGCCGCCAGGAGAAAGCAATAGCCTTCGCTCAGTTATCCTTACAGTCGCAACAAGATAAGATGAAGAGACTGGCCGATCGTACCCGCCGCGAGGTAGATTGGGCAGTGGGGGACCTAATAGTCATTGACACTAGGAACTGGAAGCTGGATCGTCCTTCAAGAAAACTCTCTGACAAGTGGTACGGCCCAGTCAAAGTTCTGGCGAAAGAGGGAAAGAGCTGGAGAGTCGATTTGCCAGTTCATTGGAAAATTCATCCCGTGTTTCATTCTCATTCCCTACGAAAATACATTAGTAACCCTCTACCTGGTCAATTGCGCCCTGCACAAGCGCCTATGCAAATAATAGCGAACCAGGACGAGTGGGAGATTACTAGCATTTTGGGGTCACGGGTGCAAAACAACAAACTGGAATACAGGATTCAGTGGCAAGGTGCGGACGAGGATCTGGAATGGTGCCCCTGCTCGGATGCAATGACTGGCCCACACAAGATCAAAGAATTCCATATTAGTCACCCACAAGCTAAAGGACCTCCAAGGGCCCTGCCGAAATGGATAGAAGCTTACAATGCGGGAATCGACGACTACAGCAACTTGGAGGACAATAGACCAATGACCCGAACTGCGCGGACGCAGTTTTTTAAAGGGGGGGGGTAATGTTACGGCTTGAGTTTACAGATGATAGGTTTATGGTATCACGTGATGTGGAGTCTGGTTAAGTAAGCGTTGGTCCCGGAAGCGAGCTGGTGGAGTTTTCAGCACAGCGAGGCTGCAGACCTCTTTCTCTCCTTGTCTTTTCTTTTAGTTATTGTGCGTAGCTTTAGGTCCAAATACAAAGCAATTACTCTTTTATATTTCGAGGGAGTCTTCTAGTGTCAACCTGAGGTCGGTCGTAATAGTTGAAGTGGGTATGCAAACAATAATTATTATAGTAAAAGGTTTTCAGTATAGCTAACCACGAAACCATTGTGCGGGGAATAAGACAGCACTGACCCTGCACCATTAACTCCATCCTATTTGTCGCAAAGTAAACATGACCATGTCTCACACTGCATTTGCATCTAGTATCATACTTTCATGGATAAACGTGGCGGAAACTAGGATGGTGTCTCATGGGGAGTTCCATTCTAAAACACAACTCGGGGTTAGATCAAGTTCTCAAACAATTAGGACAGGCTCAGGAACATAGGGTCGTTTCATAGGGATTGCGTAGTAATACTGTTCGAGACAGAGCTTAGGGCTGTCCTATTATCTGATGTACATATATACCCAGCGTGAAGGAGTATTCTTCTTCACGCAACGTCTTCTGTTTATACTCATACCTATTGTTCACTTACTTATCTCTTCTCTAAAGAAGACCGCCGTTATTGTACCCTTCTCACCTACTACTTATTTTACCTTTACTTCTTACGTGAACCCTATACCTAACGCCGAATTTACACCTCCTACTCTTAGGAATCACCACCATACTCCACACCTGTAACCTACTTGTACCAAATTCGTACCCTACGAAATACTAATAACACTGCTCCTTGAGACATACTACCCCGCACATGCAAATGTATGAGAGAATATCTCAACAGCAAAAAGAAATTAAAATGTAGAATACAGGATATATTGTGTAGCATGTAGGAAAGTTGTTCATATTTGCAGGGAATGCCAATTATTGTAAGAAATGTGACAAATTCCAACAAAAACACACCCAAGTTTTTCTACTTTTACCCTAACTCTCAACTGGACAGCCAGACCCCGAGTCATGACCTACACCCGCAAAGGTGTTGGTCTATCTCCTTTCCAGCCAGCTATACACTCCCGAGATTTGCTTCAAGTCTATATTCAACAGAAGAACAAACGTGCAGTAAATATTTTCAACCTCTACAATGCTCCAATTGGTTCTGTGGAGGCAGGAGCAGGGCTTACTAGTCTATTATCCCTTAACCAGAATCCAGATATCTTAGTAGGATACTTCAATATCTGTCACTTGCTTTGGGATCCCGCAGCGCAAAACAATGCATCTGGTGAATATCTCCTAGAGTGGGCAGTCGAAAAGGGGCTCCTACTATTAAACAATTACCGAGAGCCTACTCACGATGGAGGCTCTATTCTCGACCTATGCCTCGTGAAAGTGTGTTCAAAAGCTTCTTGCAAAGTTCGACATGATCTTGACGTCAGCTCAGATCATAGGACACAATTTTTCCGAATTACAGATAGAGGGTCCGAGGTCCCTAACCCTGGCCGATTCCGATACGCTGCTGCAGACTGGTCTGCATTCAACAACATTTTGAGGGATCGGCTTAGAACTACCCTAATATCAGATGTCAGCAATGAAGCAACCTTTCTTGCAGAAGCTATTTCAGGAGCCCTTCGGGCGGCCTGCCCAAGTCTCAGGGGCGAGGTTAGGACTGTGTTCCACAGGGTGCCTATGTGGTCTAACGAAGATCTAGGTGGTAGATAAAGGTGATGAGTGGGTCGAAGGGATGACTGGTCTTCTCTAGGAAGAGACAAATAGGTAGAAAGTAGCAATAGAGGCTACACGTGGGTCTTGCTGATGAAGAGCTAGAAAGAGATAAATGGTCTTCCCGAAGAAGAGATGGGTAAACAAATGTATTGTTAAGGTAATTGAAGAAGACTTTGCGTGAAGAAAAATGCTTCTTCACGCCGAGTATTTATATACATAAAATTACCAAATAGCACGTAGCACACAGCCCCTATGCCCAACAATCTGCTACACATCACCTAATGAAACCAGCCCATTCTTATCAGTCTTCCTTGCTGGTTTTAGAAGTGCATTGAACTATTATTTGTGTTTTAACTTAGCCGTCTGCATGGCGTTTCATAATACGCTATGCCACAATGATCCGTGAAAGTCCCCCACGGAATTGGAGAATCGCCAAAATCTCCTCCGACCGCATCAAAACCGTCGGAAAATGCTGCACCTATATCAGCGCCAAAATCAACGACGCAGCCAAAAGCTGCGTCGAAAGCAGAATGCCCTCCTGAGCTCCGACCAATAGTCGAAGCCGAACAATGACGCGCCGCCGAAACAGCAGCAAATCTGGCCTTCTGCTCCGCCGCCATCACTGGCGTCGAAGCCACTCTCCTCCCTTTGACCAACGGGTCGAACAGACAATTCGTAGATTCGATGAGAGTCTACTTACGCGCCGCCATTGCGCAATACATGGCCACGGGCTCGGCCACTATGCCACCCATCCTCCCTCCTCTCCCGGAAAACCCTTCCCCAAGAGCTCCCGCTGCCAGGAGTAACACAACTCCCGCCGTCCCAGTTATGCCTGTCAAAAGCACCTGGGCCACGGTGGCCAGAAATGAACTGCAACAAAAAGCAGTCCCAACTGTAAAGGCTGTGCCGCGACCTGCGGCCAAAGCCACAAAGAAAGAAGCTCTCAAAGCAAAAGTAGACAAACAACTATTCCTTCGCCTGGAAAAGGAGCACCCTTGGCGCCAGCTTTCGACTCTCGGAATAAGGCAACATCTACAGATCAGGCTGGAGTGCACCTTGAGTGACGCCTGCACTTTACACCGTGTCAGAACCGGCTTTGCTATTCTGACAGGGAATGAGGAAATAAGGGAAGAGCTCCTAGAGGCTACACCGAAGTTGGCGGAATTCAACGCCAAGCTTGAGGAAGCCTCCAACCTTGTCGCCTTTCGGATCGCGAATGTTCCACAGTATCTATACGATCGATGCGGAAAGGACCATATATGAGATATACAGGAAAACGCAGCAGTTTCCAACAAGGTACTACCGCATGGGACATGCCGTCCTGGAGCGCCGTACAGAAATTGGAAAGCCCTGTTCGCCCGGGACTCCGCCCCTCGCTCGGGCTTCCGCATTCTCGGCGAGTCTAGAATGGCGACCATTCTAAAGCCTCGTCGAAAAATTAAACAGTGCAAACGCTGTTTGGGCTTCCACGTCACCTGTGGTTGCTCCCGTGCTCCAGCCTGCTGGAATTGCGGATCAAATATGCACTCGGAAGACGAGTGCAAGGCCCTCACCAAGTGTCGCAACTGTGGGGAACCTCACCGATCGGATTCGCGGGTCTGCCAAACCAGACCCAACAAGACAGGACCGGTGTCAAAAGAGCAGCTCGAGCGGATCCGTTACATCCAGCAAGGGGAGTTCGTGAAGGTGGCACGAGCTCGGGCTGCAGCTAAAAAAGCCGAAGAGGCGATCATTGCCGTGGCGAAGGATGTCTCGATGGCCGAGGCAACAGGTTTCGGAGTGTTGGAATCTGAAAAAGAAGCTTGAGGACACAGCAACCTCGACAATGTCCCCTTTCGGGACATCTACTATCCAATAGCAGGATACTGGCTGAATCAAAGGTGACTGCTAACCCATCTTTTGCACTCAGCAGAGAATAGGCAAATTTGTCATTTGGAAGGTATGACGGACGAGGGAATGTGTGAGGAGCACACTGCTTGGGTCCAACGTGAAGGAATCTTCTGGTTTTCGGAGTTGTTTTGATTTTTGTGATTATTCGTTTCGGTTTAATCAGCTGCACTTTTGGCAGAGATTCACGAGGTTGGAACGAGTTAGGCTGTAGGAAAGATTACAGGGAACCCTGCCAGCTCCACTGGTCCTTGACCCAATGTAAAAAAGATAGCGTTAGCTTAGGACCAAAAATAATAAACAAAACACTCCCATACAGTTTTTTGAAATTCGAATTTTCGAATCTTGCCTTTTCCCACTCTCCCTTCCTCTCACGCTCGATGCATTCTCTCAATAAATTGTGACCGAGTTGCTGGCATTTTCATCATGCCACCTGTTCGAAAAAAGCTCCCCAATTCAATGTTGGACAATGCAAGAGTCTGCCCAAGGGCTCGCGCAAAAATTATCAAGCATGTTTGCAAGTGAGGCCTTCATCAAAGAGAAGTCTCCAAACCTTCCCGACAAAGAGATGACTGATTCTGAGCCCGTCAGGTCAGTAAAAATTGGTCTCGAGGCCAAAATTCCCATCGAGCTTGCCCCAGAGGCAAGCACCTCAAGGAAAGGAAAAGAAGTCGTTCGAGAGAAAACGACTGAACGAGCAGAAACTTCTACAAGAAAATTCGCTGTGCCAGCTTCAAAAGGAACAGCTTCGACATCAGCATTGGAATATTCTCCGGAGCTGCAAATAGTGATGGAGGCCAAAAATCGTCGCACGACGCAATTAAAGCCTGTCTAGTAACCTGTTCCGCTGCAATAAGCAATGTTGAAGCAGCACTTTTGCATCTCTTGATTGGCGTCAGAAAAGAGTTTGTAGACGGCATCGAAGTCTACCTTCGAGCGGCCATTGGCCAGTTCGTACAATCAGGCCCAGGGAGCACTCCATCAGCTGTCCCAGAGGCACTCGGTACCGCAGCCAACAATATCACGTTGGTTCAGCGGGTAAAAACAGGCTTTGCACTAACAGCAAAGGATGAACTCGCTCGGAAAGAGCTCCTGGATTCCTGCGCAGCACGGGGAGAATCTGGAATTAATCTGGTACCAGCATCAAATCTGGTTGCCCTGCAAATTGCCATCAGAGATGTATCGGGTTACGTAATTTGGTTATGTAATTAGAACTAGTAGTGCGGTGGTCGTGTATTTACGCGTCGTGGAGAGAAAACAATTGAGTACTTGCTGTTAAAGTTATGAGCTTGTCACAGTCTAAACATAGGCACTTGGGCAACCTTATGGTCAGAGGTAGCTTTAATTTCAATCTATGGTGAACTACAGATTGAAGAGGATAATAACAGTTACTTTATACATGATTATTATCCCAGCCAATGACACAGATTTCTATCCGTATATCCGTATTCCTTACTCGTATTCCCTACTCATATCCCCTACTCGTATCACATTCTCGTGCCCCATCCCCGGACGTGTTAAAGTATTATTATTGCCACTTATAAGGCCCTCCTTGTTTCATGCTAAGCCTGCGTTAGACAGCGCAGGCTACAGGCAATTACCGGCTTACAAGCCGTCACAAGCTCCCCTCTGACATTCTAGGAAGTTGGTTAGGGGGTTATATATATTTTTTTTTGTTTTTTTTTTTGCCTTTGCGAATTTGGCGTCGTTTATCCAGTGTATGGCCCTCTGCGGGACCCACGAATCCTCCGGAGCTTTCATTATCTGGGCCATCATTTGTCATTATGTCTCCGTACGTGGCCTCAAATTGGTCTAGTGCTTGCGTTTCCCTTACACCATCAATTGGCTCCCATGTTGGCTCAGCCCAGCCTGTCCATTTTACCAGAGCTTGGCGAAAATTTCCTCTACCACGACGGATAGACCGGGCTCGAAGTATAGATTCCACCTCATATTCTGGCTCCTCGAGGTCATCCATCAATGGTGGGTTTTGCGCGTCATCTCTAATTTGGCTAGGAAGTGGATCGTTACCTGCACGCTTCGCTAGTTCAACGTGGAAACAATTATGAATCTTTCCAGGAACGTTCAGCTCAACTGTTAATGGGTCGGGTATTGCTGTGACTTCATACTTGGCATGAATCCAGGCCAGCTTTTTCGATAGCTGCGGCGTCTTAATATTTCGTAGG
Organism: Blumeria graminis f. sp. triticale; assembly: GCA_905067625.1. NCBI lineage: Eukaryota > Fungi > Ascomycota > Leotiomycetes > Helotiales > Erysiphaceae > Blumeria > Blumeria graminis. The sequence continues at coordinate 11,290,509 of LR898468.1, read as the reverse complement.
TCTAGCCATACTTTATCGCCAACCTTAAGTTGTTCCGGTTGCCGTCGATGTCGGTTTGCGTTAGTCTCATTTCTTTGTTGCGCTGACGCCATTGCCGCCTGTGCAAAATCCTGAGCATCACGTAGTCTCTGCACGTACTCACTTGCAGCTCGTTGTCCCGGGTGTCTTGACAATTTTTCCGTTGATGGGGTTGGCTCAGATATAGGGTCAAGATCGTAACCATTGCGTAAAAAGAATGGACTTATCCCTCCAATTGCTGTGTTTGGCCTCGAGTTTAATGCCAGTTGGGCCATTGGTAGGAGGTCTACCCAATTATTTTGAGCATAACATGTAAACACTCGGAGGTATTTGTACATTTCTTGATTTGCCCGCTCGCTTGCATTGGTTTGCGGGTGATATGCAGTAGATAATCGTTGTGAAATACCAGTTAGTCTGCAAAACGTGCTCCAGAAGTGGCTCACCCAATCACTACCCCGGTCGCTAGTTAGGAACCTTGGGAACCCATAGTACCGATAATATCGTTCAATAAATGTTGAGGCACACAGTTGTGCATCCATTGATTCCGTTCCGAACATTAGAACGTCCTTACTCAAGCGATCTGTGATGACCATGACATTTGTACAGCCGCGCGACTGTGGTAGGTCTGTGACGAAATCGATAGTCAGCTCACTACCTATGCGATCGGGTATTGGTAAAGACCGAAGAAACCCAGCTTTCGCCTCTCGCCACACCGTGGTCCGTCCGCAGGTATCACAGTTCCGGATAAACTTCCGCACTGAATCCCTGATTTTCGGCCAAAACCATCGTCGTAAAATTATGCCAACCATGGTATCTTTTCCTGGATGACCAGCCAAATGGCTGTCATGCGAACGTTGCATGATTGCTGTTCGGAGTGGCTCGTAATCAGGCACCCAGATCCTATTTTCTCGGCCCCGGAGAATATTATCAGCGGCTACCGTGCACTTGCCAATATTAGCTTTCATCTTTTGCGCTAAGTCTGGGGGAAATCCACGCTCCCCGTCGCGCACAGAATCACGTGCACGGCGCCAATCGCCATCGCTTTGCACCCCTCTTTTCCACAGCGTTTGCAGCTCATCTTCGTCAAATAATACTGCCTTAGCAGCTGAGTCTTGTTCCTCTTCACTGGGCTCGATATTAACTGGATTAACAGGCAGATGTGGCAACAATTGCATTATGCGTCCCGCAGTTCTCTCATCGTTTAATCCGGTCGGCTTATCCTGATCTCGACGTGACAGGGCATCTGGTCTTTCGCAGGTGTTTCCCGGCCGCCATTCCAACACGTACTGAAATTGCTGCAAAATATCGTTGTATCGTACCTGCCGCTCATTTAGAAGACGTTTTGATGCGAAATAATTCAGGTTTTTGTGGTCGCTCCAGATTTTAAACGGCTTAGCTACTGACTTCAATTCTGCCTGCCATTCCCGCAAGCATGCTACAATAGCGAGCATCTCCTTGTCATGAATTGGGTAATTCGCCTCCGCACTTGTTAGCCGTCTCGAATAGTACGCTACTGGCCGCAATCTACCCTGCTTGTCTATCTGAGATAGACAACCTCCCATAGCATAACCTGAGCAGTCAGCTTCAAGCACCGCATCACGATCTGGATCCCACTGTGCTAAAGCTGGTTGGGATGCGAAAATTCTTTTCAATCTTTTAAAGGCGTTGTTTTCCGCATCACCCCATTGCCATATCGAATCCTTCTTTGTTAGAGCAGTAAGTGGTGCCGCAATCTCTGAGAATCCATCAACAAAACATCGATAGAAATTCGCGAACCCTAGGAACGACCGAACACCTTTAACAGTCAATGGCGGGTCCCATTCCAAAATTGCCTTGACTTTGACTGGATCCACCTTTATTCCTTCACCGGCATGAATTATGAATCCCAGGTATTTGACCTCTTGACACAGAAACTCGCATTTGCTAATGTCTAGGTATAGCCCTGCCTTGCTCAACTTACCAAGAATACTTCGCACCGTATCCCAATGATCTTCTTCACTGCCACTAGTGTAAGCAAGTACATCATCCATATAAGCCGTTGCATCGAGATCCAAGTGTTCACGCAGCTGTTCATTGATATATCTTTGAAAAGTAGCGGGCGCATTAATCAAACCAAAAGGGGTCACGAGCCACTCAAATAGTCCCAGTCTACATCGAAATGCTGTCAGCCATTCGTCTCCTTCTCTGATTCGAAGACGATGGAATGCAGATTTGACATCCAACTTCGTGAACCATCTTGCCTTCGACAGCTGCCGAAGAGTTTCCTTGAACAAGGGTAGAGGGTACCGGTCAGGTGTGGTTATCGCGTTCAACCCTCTATAGTCAACACACAATCTCAAACCTCCATTAGGTTTTTTTGCAAATAGCACTGGTGCTGCTGCTGCCGAGTTACTAGGGCGAATCCAGCCCTTCTGTAACAATTCCGTCAACGTCTTACGTAGAACAAGTAGTTCTTCCCGAGACATTCCATATAGTGGCCCCCAAGGCGGAGAAAGAGGCTTGCCATCCTGTTGCTGAAGGTTTATGGCATGATCTAGGGTACCACGTAGTGGTGGCAATTCGTCGGCCCCACTACCGTCCGCAAAAAGGTGCGCAAATTCCTTTACCTGCTCTGGCAATTCGTTTTGCGCTTGCTCTTTTGTAACGCCTGGTTTCGTGCGTAAAGCTTTATTTATGTCATCTAGAGATGCTTTACAGACTGGCACTTTTTTGATCATAGATACCATCTTATCGACAGGTATCATTCTCGGGCGCGCGATGTTGCGTAGGGCATTTCTCCAGCGCTTAACACTGTGTACTGAGAGACCATACTTTCGAATCTCCAATTGTTGTTCTTTTGCATGAATCACGGCATCTTGGTCTTCGAGCCACTTCTTTCCAAGTATCATTTGATGCGTACAATGTGGGACGATGTACATCCATATCTTTGGCATCATGTACCCGTCTAAATCTAGAGAGATGTGTGTGATACTATCGACTATAGGCTTATTAGTCGTTGAATCTTCGGCCGTTTCCAAAGAGCGAGGGTTAATACGTATGCGCGGCAGTTGTAACTTAGAAGCGAGATCATCATTAATAATTCCGGAGCACAAACAACCATTATCCACTAATGCTTGCACCATATTAGAATCATTGATTAAAGCATTAATTAAAAATGGAGTTGTATTCATAATTATTTCCTGACTAACAACTGCCTTAGGCTCCTGAGTGCGACTTTGCTCAGGAGCATCTAGTTTTCCGAAAAATATTGACCCAATGCCTCATTTTCGTCTTCGTCCTCCATTAATAGCCGTAAATCGATTGCCGGGAGAGAAGCTGGTGAGGCTGAAATACCAACAGCACCTGGTTTTCGCGCAGGCAATACCGGGCAGACTCTCGTGCTACAGCCCTGACGCTCGCATCGAAAACACTTACCCTCCCTTTGGAGTCTCTGGATTTGATCTGGCGACTTCCATCTTGCACGTAGCGGCTTGCCATTCGCACCCCGTGCTACATTAGCAGAGTTTACACCTCCCATGAAAGTATCGCCCGCTGTATCAACTTCCCCGACAATTCTGCGTGTATTGTTAGAAGGCCTCCATCCTGCGTTAAATTTCCCTCCACGGTTAATATGGCCTACTTCACGGCGACCCAAGCCATTGACGCTTTGATTGTTCCTGGAACGGTCCAACCCTTCTGACGTGACCCAACCCCCACTTCGGTTCGGTTGAACATCTATCTCTTCGTGCTGATGTGATATCTGTCCAACAATTTTAGTCCATGCAAAGAAGTCGTTCTGCGGTAGTAGATGGTTGCTGGCCAAGGCTTTTCGAAGAGTTTTATTTAATGCACCACGGAGCATGGTGATCTTGGTCTCGTCAGGCCACATATCACCTCTCCCTTCTGTAAGCTTATTTGACCAGGAGGGAAAAAAGGTATTCCACTCCTGGTATTCTCCTTTCTTTAATTTTCCCAATTCTGTCCTAGCACGGGTGATTCGAGTGAGGTCCCAGTTGCTACGGTCCAAGAATCCGATGAAATCCTCCGGGCTCTCCATTCCGTTCTTCCCTCCGGTCTCGAAATATGAACCGGCCTCCTCTTGAGCCATTCCCTCCAAAGAATTGTAGATCATCAAAAATACTTGCTGGTCACTATATTCGAATGTGTTCCAGTCGAGACGTAATGCAGACAGCACAGCTTTTCTCCATGCGGGGTATTTCTTCCTATTGCCATCGTAAGAAGGAAGTTGGTTAGGTTTTAATTTACCATTTTTCCTCGCTGGGTCTTTGATTATCTCAACCTCCGAAGTTTGATCGGGGGTCCTGCTAGGCAATGCCGAGATTCCTAATTGCATTCGAAGGCTAAGGTTTTCCTCCTTCAAGAAATCGTTTTCAGACAAGGCTGAATTTAACTCGTTAGACATTCTTCGTCTTCCGTTAATCGTGTTTTCTCTTGTATCGTTTTTCGTATCGTCGTTCGTCTTTCGTCGTGAATGGTGAGTTTTTGAGAGATTGAAATATGTCACAGTCTAAACATAGGCACTTGGGCAACCTTATGGTCAGAGGTAGCTTTAATTTCAATCTATGGTGAACTACAGATTGAAGAGGATAATAACAGTTACTTTATACATGATTATTATCCCAGCCAATGACACAGATTTCTATCCGTATATCCGTATTCCTTACTCGTATTCCCTACTCATATCCCCTACTCGTATCACATTCTCGTGCCCCATCCCCGGACGTGTTAAAGTATTATTATTGCCACTTATAAGGCCCTCCTTGTTTCATGCTAAGCCTGCGTTAGACAGCGCAGGCTACAGGCAATTACCGGCTTACAAGCCGTCACAGAGCTTGAGCAAAGATGGAGGTTGTAGCAGAATCAGTGTCGGCAGTTAGACCAATGCAGTAAGTCTTGTATGAGGTTGTGAGAGGAAGATCCGAGTGGAAACAATTGTATTTAGATATATGGTTCAGAGTAAAAACCGAGATGATAAGAGTGAGATTGCATGTTCACATATCTAATCAACTGTGGTTTTTGACCAGCATTTATCAATCTCCATGGATCGTAAGTTATGATCCATGTAGATGTAGATCTATGTACATACACATATATGGGCCAGGAATATGAAGCTAAATACATGTGTGTTGGTAATAGATACAAGAAAACTATAACCTGCATTTGAGACATAGTCATCCACTGGAATGCTAGTGTGAAATAAACGCTAATGCACATTAAACTTTCGGTGAATGATGTATTGATAACAGTGATATAGAATGGGGAATTTGATAGTCAAATTAGCCGGACTTACTAATAAGTTATTCTTGGCATTCCAAGATACATCACATTTCAACACTTGCAACCTCCCACAGCTCCGAACCTTAACATATTTCTCCATTGTCCCAGAGAGAATTAACACACTCACAGGTTCCGTTTTCATCACGTAAATGATGGTCGCCGACAAAGTCATGCGAGTGACCAAATCAGTTCCTTTTCTTGATTGTCCTCATGGGACCTGCAAACCTAGAGCACCATACCATAACTGGCAAGTGCTCTTCCCTTGCGAATCCACGCCCCGACCTGGATTTCGCCTCCTTGATGACTCCGGAGCTGCAAAGCTCTTCCAACCTCGTCGAAAAATAGTTCAGTGCAAAAAATGTCTTGGCTTCCATGTATCTCGCAGTTGCTCCCGCGCTCCGGCTTACTGGAACTGCGGATCAAAAATGCACTCGGAAACGGAGCGCAAAGCCCCCTGTCGAACCTTTTGAGCTGGTTCGGAAGCTGTAATGATTGAGACTAGAGGTATCTGGAAGAATGGCTCGCACAGGAGCTTTTAATTGAAGTGAAATAAAAAGATGTAATTGTCTGCCTGTCTGTCTTCCTCTTTCTCTCAGCTTATATATCTACACATATCTACTACCTGACGTAAAATGATAATATCTAGAAATAGCTTACTTACATCACAGGATACAATCCAAACATGTTGTAGCCAAGATGTAATCCTAAACCGACTCAATACCAGTCAACCACGTCTGTTACACGGACGCCAAGTATTTTCTAGATGAAAATTACCCAAAACGCCAAGGTTTTCCTGAGGCAATCACAAATTATGTCAGGTACCAGTTTGGCATATTATTCTGACAATAATGTTACAATCATGTTAGAAGAATGGAATTTACATGAATCACAAAACATTAATTCAGGAATACGAATTCCACCTGGTTCTGATACTGGTCTGACACCCCCACACGGTGCCAAAACTGTGGTGGACCTCACCAATAGGACTCACGGTTCTAGAAAGCCAGACCCAGCAAGTTCGACCTGGTGAAAAAATAGCAGTTCGCAATAATTTGCAAGGTCGAGCAGAAAACCACGCAGATTATGCTCGTGTCAAAGCTGCAGCCGGAATAGCCATTCAGGCAATATACGGCGCGAAGAACGACTTCTACATGTCAGACAGATTGGATTTTGGGATTCTGGAATCCGAAGAAGAGGTTCAAGGCTACAGCGAGCCTCAGTGAGGCCGTAGAGGTTTCAACATATAAAGAGCAGGACACCAGCTGGATAAATGATGCCTACGAACTCATCTTTTACTCAGCAAAGGTCAGAAATTTTCACTTGAAAGATGTTACAGGAAAGGGAACGGGCAAGAAGCGCGAGATCCGGACCTAATTGGGATTTCATCTGAATCTGATTTTAGTTTTTGATTTAAGTTTTTGATTTAGTTTTCCTGTTGTCGGTAAAAGGATCACATTTGGGTAGTGTGAATTGTTCTATGTATTTGCGGTATTCAGTTTGTTGTTAGGACACTGACAGGGATCTGACTTAGCTCATTAGCGAGGCGCTTGGAGTAGAGGAAGAAAGGGCAGAAGGGGAGAAGGAAAAGAGAGAGAACGTTTTATGTATATCAAGATACCAGTTAATTGACATTATTCACCGACTTTGTGACGGCACCCAATTTGTATTACTTCGTGTTTTACCAACAGCTGTTAACACTATTATTTATGGGAAAGTTCATGCGGTTGGAATGAGTTGGGACTGTATACAGTAATCCTTACCTGCTCCACTGGTCCTGTACCAATAGTAGGACATAGAGCTTTTCCCTTTAGCTCAGGGCTTTAAAAATTCAACAACAACACATACACTTGAGAATTCAAGGGCAAGGCATTTGGAGATGTGATATACTATTGTAATAACGAGGTTATGAGAAGTCTAAGAATTGTCACAATGGGTGTAACAGTCAACTTGGGTGGATGTAGGATAGCACTTTAAGTCTAACGTGAAGAAGACAGATATATATTGTAGATCTGCTATATTGATGACAATTGAATATAAGAGTGGAAAAGGTTGATCATATACAGAGGTCTAGCAGCGAGTATTTATACACAAAGACAATACATAGAATATACCATCAATAGAAATAACTGCCAACCATTCAGCCATTCAACAACTATGTCATTAGATATACCTGCATCATATTATTATATAATCATGTATGGTTGAGATACTGGTGTTGTCATTGCTGTGTGCCAATGACGTATCATTGACGCAGGGTCGCCTGTCCTGTCGGTTCACTTGCCCAATAATAGCCGTTCCAAGTTGTGTGATCTATAAGTGGGCCTGATCACAACATATACTCTGTATTATTTGTCTCATTTTAGCGTGTAGACTAGGCTGGTAGACACATATTAGTAGGAGCATGGTTGCAGCATGAACTGATGCTGTGCGTGCCATGAGATATTCACGTTCTGTTAAACGTATACTTTATCAATTCCACTTCCAGTTATACTGTATCACATGTCTAAGGGAGTCATATTCTAACTCAAAAAATTATCTTCTCAATGTAGTTTTCCGTGACCTGGACACAGTACCTTGGCTCATCATGATAGATGAGAAGTGACTGGTGATTACCATGTTTGGTAGGCACGTAAGACTAGTGGGGATTTCTCCCATAAAATATATATATGTTGGGAAATATACTCTGTACAATATTATATGGATAAACATGATGAAGTAAAGAAGACTTGATATTTTACAACTATGGGAACATTGGACTTATATATACATCTTAGGGGAGAAATTCCCACTAGTTTCTTTTTTTTTTGCATCAGATTTTAATTGCGTATGCAGCTATCTAGCTATGATACAATATCAAAGAAAAGTACAGAATAGATGATTCTGTTGTAATTAAGGCAGCAACATGACTGCAGTAGACAAATAGTACATATTAGAATAATATTGTCAGGATTGCCTTCTGTATAATCTATATATGTGGAGATAACCAGATACTAGTGTTCTATGATTCTGGTCTGGCCTTTTGGCCGAGTGGTTATGCACCTATCTCATGCATAATGTAGGATGGCGTCCTTTAGCCTGAATACCACCTCTTCGACCCATGTCTCTGCCCTGCTGTCTACATGCTGCTCTGACAAACATGCACTGGTGCCATGAGATATGATTAACCCATATCATCACTCATTGGTATGAATAGTAGTTAGCCAATAGATGCCTGTCAGCACACATTGGCTTCGGGATCTCTAACAAACTTCCCATTTATGTTAGATTAGGAAGTATCTTGGAGTTCACACTAGTGTGCGGAAACCCCCGCTTTCACGTACATAGAGGGACTTCTCGCCACACATATAGAATTATAGCAATTTCTTTACAATTAACTATCCATTAAACATCAGTAGACTTTGTCGTACATTAAACAAACTGTTATAATAACGAGGTCATGAGGGGACAGAGGAATACCTGAAATGGATGCAAATGATTATGGATGCACGAATATAATTGATATGGCTGTAGTGAGAAGAAGCGTTGGAATGGACAGAAGTGAGATGGTTGATTTACAATCTATCTGAGGAAGTATTGCTTCCTTATATATACATTCAGTACCCCAGTCCTGATCACGCACTCACCACAGGTGCTTCCTACTTCTGTGTTACGGGTTGTGCCCGGATTGGGACTGGTCACTAGGACCAACCCGGATAGATCTTTATGCGCCAACAAAGCAGCGCTTACAGAGACGTGAAAGATTGCATGGGGAAGAATGCAAGGATACGTACAAGGAGGGATCTAAGTGTCGCATAAGGATTAATGCAAGGTTGCGCACAAGAATGAGTCTCAGTGTTGCATAAGGATTATTGCAAGGTTGCGCATGAGGAAGGACCCAAGGGAGTACATACTAAGGGGGGGAGGATGTCACAGGAAAGAGGGTAGCCGGGGAGAATGGAGTATTCTCAGGTAGGCTAGGAGGGGAGCTTAAACGCGACGCTGAGGAGGACATAAAGGACAGGAGCCGTCGTAGGCAGATTAGCTTCCCAAGGAAATATTATCAATTCCTATTGAGTTAACGTCTTTCAAGTACTTCTGAATTCTTTAAACCCTTTACATTCTGTCACAGTAACCACTTCCATAGCCCCTGCCAATATCTCCTGTCATAACATACTATTGACACTGGTTGCTAGTGTGGAACTCCTGGGATTGCAGAGCTATACACCGTCGTCACATTATATGCTGTTGCCCCTCGGTAGCCATCAGAGTGATGTGCGCCTCAGTCTAAACGCATTGATCCACCAGGCAACGCTCGGATGTAGGGATGTTGCTAGAGTGATTAGGTACTTAGCTGTGCTGTCAGTGCCCTAATCTCATCTAGCTTACTGCGGCCGAGTGTTCGAGTGACACAATGGTGGAGCCCAATGAGGCTCGATCAGAGCTGACCCGAGGTATTCACAACACAAACTCATCATAACTCTAATTTATCCTCATACTTGGTATGTCATTCTTACAATTTACGGAACCATTCTAATTGATTCAATGTAAAGGAAGAGTACTCATGCCTCGGATTTCATTTGCAAGTACCACTGCGAAGTTATGGAGGCTTTTTCTTCACCCCAAGTCAACCCTCATCTGTGAATACTCACCCAGGGGAACATCTCAAAAACCCTGAGTTATCCAGACATGCCTCTATCATCCATCAACTTTTCTCCGAGAGAAATTTAATCTGAGATGTCTACTTTCCAAGTGGAGTAGGTGCCCAGGCTACTCAAACCATACCAGAGAACATCACCAGGAGGTGGATCACAACACCTTCCATCGTTTGCTTGTGTTTATAGTGTTAGCTGCACTCTCGCAAGCGAAGACTTGGCGCGCACAAAGCTCAATTTGTAAAACTCTTGCCAAAATTCAAAATGACATGCCTGTCGGGTTTGTATGCTTCCTTTGCATCATCATGTGAACTTGTCCTGATCACTCTCACGTCCATCTCAAAGAGCTATCTCCCATATTTGTGCGCCACGCTTTGCTTCCTCTGTCGGGTATAAATATCGGCGTGGGCGTGTATTTGGTGGTCAACTGAGACCAGAGAAGGTCGACGAGAGTTGTGGTCATTGGGATGAGGATGTACTAGATCGTACTTGTAGACTTGATGAGGCTTAGGTATGAGTCGAACTCGTTGGGAGCGAAAAAATGACATGGCGGAGTATTTTGAATCATTGCCTCGTGGGCCAACTTCTTTGATATTGCGAAATTTGACTGAACTTGGCTCTGGGAAAATATTTCACTCCCAGGTTTGTAGAGGACACCGCGTACAGGTGTTCAGTCTTGCCCTCCACCTTTTATGTATTATCTCAGTGTCAATAACCTAAAGTTTGTAACACTTTCTTGAATTGTTCATGATTTTTTTTGATTCAGCACTACATACTAAATAAGTATTGTAATTTGTTTGCTAGACCTGGCAGTGTAGCTTATCACAGTTAGAGAGTGTATTCTAGAATGCAGTGGTGGCCCGTTACAGATGCGATTGCGACAATCCAATTGAGGGTTGTATGAAAGTTTGGCACTTCTATGGGTCTCAATTGTGTGGAGGTTGATTTAATTATTGATGATAATTGCTTGTTATGTCTATCTACAGAGAATGTGCTACAGTTCTACATGTCCCCGTAATCACTTAGATTTGGCTAGTGGGCTGTCCCCTCTTTTACTTCGCTCCCGTGTTCCATCACGTGAGATGTAATAACTGCTGTACAAAGTCCGCAGATTGAACAGCGTTAGATCACAACACTTCCCCTCGCTTTTCACATCTGATATGATCTGAAAGTCGGTGATGTATAGACTTTACAAGAGATTTAGTGAGTAGATCCGCAAGGTTGTCAGCTGATTTCACGTGGAGAAGTTCAAATTCTCCTTTGTTAAACTTTTCACAAACGTAATGGTAATGTATGTTGATATGTTTTGAATGTCCATGAATTCGCGGATTTCTTGCAAGTTCTTGAGCCCCATTGTTGTCAGTATAGAGCATTGTGTCATACTCTTGGCGCAGTTGTCTTAATCCAAATTTTGTCCAGGTTGTTTGGTGCGCAGCCAGCGACATTGCCATATATTCGGCTTCTGTAGTGGATAATGCCACGGATCGCTGTTGTTTGCTGCTCCATGATATTGCAGCATTTCCAAGCCGAATTACATATCCTGATATGGATCTTCGAGTATGAGGATTTTCAGCGTAGGATGCATCAGCAAACACTTCGAGTATTCTGTTAGTTCCATGTGGGTAGAACAAATCCCACTTGGTTGTTCCAGCTAGGTATCGAAGTGTCTGTTTGGCGGCTCGCAAATGGCTTTCGTTTGGGCAAGATGAAAACTGGCTTAAGAGAGTGACAGTGTAAGCTAGATCAGGGCGACTTCCTATGACAAGATACATAAGAGATCCTACTATGGCTTGATATTCTTTTATATTCTCGACACGTTCCTCTTCAGTGCCTTTAAAAAGGGTGACATTATGTTGTGCTGACTCGGTTGAGTTGTTAGGAGACAGGGGAACGGAGGATGGGCTGCTGGATTAGGAAAGGGTGGAAAATACAGGCTGGTGCACAGACGCTGTTCATGTACTATACAATCTCTTCACCTGCCGAGTTTAGTGAATCAATCTATCCATATAATATCATACTTCACATCATCCATTAGATGATATTATCAATCGTCGGGATGCACATCTAGCATCACCTTCATAGATCACCATCGTCAGTAAGAGTTCACATTTGATACCTACTGACACCCATTTGGCCACAGTGATACGCACTCAGTGTCCATCGTGCCATCACCCAGCGTGAGCGCGCCATCTCCGCGACTCACCATTGCACATGAGCCCGTGTAATTCCACCGACGGACAGCAGAGGCATAATTGCTATATACCTCACAGCTCATAACCACAACACATTAGGATCAAGAGGAGTGCTGACTTTATGAGCAAGTGTAAGGCCAAAGCGTTCTAGGATTTTCTTTGAGTAACCTTGTTGAGAGAGTCGTATACCTGTTTTTTCTAGTTTAATCTATAGTCCAAGAATATAATGAGCATTTCCCAAGTCCTTGCAATCGAAATTTCTTCTGATACATGACTTTAGGTTTTGGCTAAATTTGTTATCCGGACAGAAGATTAGTATGACGTCAATGTATATCGCTAGAAAGGCGTTTTCTGTTGGATGAACGAAGACGCATGGATCAAAGTCTGCTATTTCGAATCCTTTTTGTTGAAGTGATGTCAATATGCAGGAGTACCATTCACGGCCTGATTGTTTTAGGCTGTAGATACATTTGCGGAGTGTAGCACATTTTCCGGATTTTTGGTATCCCGGCAGAAGTTCCATGAATATTTCTTCCTTTAAAGAACCGTATAAGTAGGCTGAGTTCACGTCCATTTATTGCGGTAGCCATTTATTTTGGGCAGCAATGCAAATTAATATGCAAAGGCTTTCATATCAAGCAACAGGGGCAAAGGTTTCATCAAAATCATAACCAGGAATTTGACTGAATCCTTGAGCTACTAGACGTGCTTTGTACCTATCAATTGATCCATCGGCATGTCGCTTTATCTTGAATACCCATTTAAAACCAACAATATTGCGCTGTGGAGGCCGGACAGTTTCATCCCAGGTGTGGTTTCGGTTTAAGGAGTTTATTTCTTGATCTATTGCTTCACGCCAGTGGTTTGTATCTGGCCTTTCGAGTGCCTCCTCGATTGTTCTTGGTTTCTCATTTGTTTCTGGTGCAGTTTTTGCTGCAAGAGCTACAGCATTATACTCTATTTCGTCCTGAACATTTTCTACATGCACCAGCTGCCAGTGTTCCAAGTCATGTTATTCCCTCGAGCGTATCTCAGGGCTATGATTTATAAATGAACCGTATCTTTGAATGGGTTTCGACGACCTTCTGGGTCGACTATATTCTGATACTTGATTTTCACTAATTTCGGAAGTTTGGGGTTATGCTGTTATGTATATTGGAGATTGTCCATTTTGATGATGTATTTGCTGCGAACTTGGCCGGAATGAGGAGGAATTTTCGAGGTTGGAAGAGGTGTCAGAACCTTCTGGTTGGTTTTCACAAGATAAGATTTCGTTTGGAGAAATTTCAGTTTCTGTCACTTTTATTTGCATGTGATTGCTTCGAGTGTCAAGGGCGTTTATTACTGTTGCTTCCCTTGAATCGAGCGGCGCAAATTTGACGTTGGGAGATTTGATTACTTTATTCTTCGAAGGGATCCATATCCGGAATATTTTTGTGCTTTCCGTATATCCCACAAACTTGCCTTCCATAGCTCTTGGTAGTAGCTTTTTTCCTGCAGGTCGCGAGTCCTTGTGTATGTGAACAAAGCAGTTTTTGCCAAAAGATTGGAGATGGTGTATTGTGGGTTTAGTGCCTAGCAAGGCCTCATATGGCGTGGTGTGGGTGGGTAGCCGTGAATGAGGGAGGCGATTTTTTAGGTAGCAGGCGGTTGAGACTGCTTCCGCCCACAGTGAGGTATATAATTCAATTAACATTGCTCTGGCCATGGTAGTTAGTGTTTGATTATACCGTCCAGCTAATCCATTTCTCTCGTGTTCATAGGCTGGTGACATTTCATGTACTGTTCCTTCAAAGTTAAAAATAGAGTTGATGGTTTGGTTGACCAATTCTCCTCCTCAATCAGTCCTCCAACGTTTGATATTTGTACCAAATTGTGTTTTCACAAAGCGAATAAAATCGAGCATTGTTTGTGCGGTATCACTTTTTTTTCGGAGGAACTTGACCCAAGAGTACCGTGTTTTTCCATCAATAAAGGTAATATAGTATAGACTTTGGCCAAGTGATGGGACGGAGAATTTTCCGGATAGATCTGAGTAGATAATGTCAAATTTACAGGCTGGAATTTCATGGATTGATTTTGGTACAATGTGTTTAGATTTAGCTTTCTCACATGTTGGGCAGTGAAAGTTTGTGGGTGGTAAGGGAAGGTTTTCGCAATTATTGTATAGCTCAGAAGGATTTTTAATGGCTGTGATGCCTGGATGCCCCAATGCCTTATGGAGCTCAGAATAGGTGGCAAAGTTTGCATTATATTTCTTTGTCTGTATATAATATGACTTATTTCCCGACTTAGCCCACAATATGTTGGAAAACCGGTATGGGTTCGATGAGTAAGGCGGCTCAAAGAATATGGGCGCGATTTTATGAATAGAATAATAATGATATGAATCGGGAGAATATGTGATAAACTGTGGAGAAATAAAAGATGGGTTGAATGAATTGAATTAGATTATCTGTCTTAGTGATTCTTAGACAGCTTATATACATGTAATCTTGATAGACCAAATCCAGACTAGTACCATCCATCACTCGTTCCATACTCTAACAATGACAATGAAACGCACGACAGTATACAATATGAGTATGGGTTCAGGGTCGGTGGATGAAAGCCTACACGTGTATCAGACCATACCATGCACTAGTCGAGTCTCAAGCATCAAACATGCTCAGTAAGGGAGATATCAATCATCTAGGTCGTGAGTCATGTGTGAGAATCTTAGTTGTTCCAGTCATGGGAAACTTCAGACACATAGAGTCTGAATTTCCAACACAATACCTCATGCCCAAACAAACCAAAAAAAAAAATATTTTCTTGTTCTCCTTTTAGTTTGTATCCTTGCTCCCTTGCTTTATCCCATGAATATAGCCTCGTTGTTTGAAATGATGGTACCAGCAAGAAATCATGGAGGACAGTATTTATGACTTCTCCTTTACTTGTCAAAAGGTTTAACCTTACCGCGCCTTTCCCAGCTACGGGGACGTATGTGTTATTGGCAAATTTGACACTTTGACCTTGAATTTGGGTAATAATTTCAAAATCACTTTCACATCCAGTCATGTGTGCTGATGTACCTGTGTCGAAGATCCACTTTGTTGAAGTGACAGTTGAAGGGTTTGAAACGAGGGCGTGGTCTGAGAATTCACTTTCGTGAGCTGCAGCACCAGCAATTTCATTTAGCTTTAGTTCTCTTCGCTGATTCTTCTTATCACGGTGTTTTTTCAAATTTTGGCAGTCGGCGTATAGGTGACCCTGGTATTTCATCTTTTTGGACTTGCACCAAGAACATTCTTTCACGCCCAGCTCTGTAGATTTATATGCTGTATTATCTTTTGGAATATCAGTTGTACTGCCTGTTAGATCTAAGAGTCTAGACTGGACGTCTTCAAAGCTTGTGAGTTCTTTAGTAGCAAGGTTATCGACGAGGTTATTCATGGTTTTAGGCAATGAACATAAAAGAAATGCTCCCTTTATTTCATCATTGCAAGTGGGCGTTCGGAGGGTTCGGCCTAAAGACGACTTCGTTGTTTGCGAGCGTTGCTTTAGGCGGTTCCAGGCGGCTGTAAACTTCGAGAGGTGGTTGGGGATGTTATCCCCATCGTTTAAGGAGAGATTTATGAAATATTTTAGTAAAGAAATCGTTGTATTTGTCGTGTTGCAATCATATCGAGCCTTAAACAGGTTCCATGCTTCGTGGGCTGTCTGACTGTCAATGACCACTGTTTGTAGATCCTCATCTACAGCATTCAGAAGTATTTTGCGCAGGTTAATATTCTGTTGTTTCCAATGTCTCCATCCATCCGAATCTTTACTTTCTGACTCTATTATCTCCCCCGTAATGAGTCCGAACAATTCGCTGTCTTCCAACACAATTTCCCAAGCTCCTGCCCATCTGCGGTAGTTTTTATTGAAAGGCTATGCTGAGCTGGAATGACGTACCGTTAGGATGAAGGTATGGAAGGAGGTAGCTATGGCTTTAAGAGAAGTAAAGTTCGTGAGTTATACTCTTAGGACTTTGATCAATGGACGAACTTGAGGATATTCCCTAGTATTCTCAAGTGTGTAAATAATATGGAGATTGTTGGAATTTCCTATTGTATGAACTGCTTAATTTATCTACGTGACAAGACCTTCTTCTATATACATGAATAAGGGGGTTCTGCACACTAGTGGATGTTCCAACATCTGTCCTTGTCTAACCGAGAAAGGAAGGATGTGAGAGATCCTAGCGCCAATAGATACCATTAGGAATCTATTGGGAAATACTATGTCATACCAATGAGTGATGATTTAGGTCAATCATATCCCATGGCGCATGTGCACATTATTCTAATGTGAACAGTTTATTGTAATGCAGTCATGTTACTCCCTTAATTACAACAGTTTTCACTCCCTGTAAGAATGGGCATTCTTTTAAGACTAGCTTGGATTGTTGATGCTGCTGGATTGGACTTCGCTTTTACATCGTCGGAAGAGGAAGACATGATGTTAGAGATATGAAATTTTTGGATGGAAGGGTAATGAAATTTTATGACAGATGTTGACTTGAGCTTCCGGGCTATAACCTATTGTAATTTGTTTGCTAGACCTGGCAGTGTAGCTTATCACAGTTAGAGAGTGTATTCTAGAATGCAGTGGTGGCCCGTTACAGATGCGATTGCGACAATCCAATTGAGGGTTGTATGAAAGTTTGGCACTTCTATGGGTCTCAATTGTGTGGAGGTTGATTTAATTATTGATGATAATTGCTTGTTATGTCTATCTACAGAGAATGTGCTACAGTTCTACATGTCCCCGTAATCACTTAGATTTGGCTAGTGGGCTGTCCCCTCTTTTACTTCGCTCCCGTGTTCCATCACGTGAGATGTAATAACTGCTGTACAAAGTCCGCAGATTGAACAGCGTTAGATCACAACAATAAGTACAAACAGCTTTACATCATTAGAGTCTATTTCACATGACACACTCCCTCTTTTCCCCGCAACATTAGCTGATATCGACGCAATGAAAGCCAGCTGATGAAAGATCAATTACTATAAACCAACACTCAGAAATGATGACTTGCTGTGACAGCATTGGCACTTACGTCACTTAGCTCTTCTTGACATGTGTTTAGCAAAGTTATGCTAATATGAATCTCTCTCAGAGTTTATTGAATTGATTGTCTCTCCCATGAGGAATCTATCTAGGTACTATATACATCTTGAGTATCCTACTAATTCCAAATATAGACTGAATATTAGATTGCTAATACGAACTGCTCAAATCTCTGTTCCATATATGGGTCTAAGATTGGCTGTTACATTATCATGGGCAATGGAAGGAGTGAAACAACAAGGGAGTTATGCGTATGAAATTGGCCATCCATCTAGTCGCTAATTGTAACATTTGCATGACTAAGTTATTGCCCTTGATGCATCAGCCCAGTTTACTTGCTTGTAAACTACTCAACTTAAACATCATGAGACAACATTTAAGCTTAGGGTAATCTGTTTGACAACATGCCTTAGACTCGGTCACCACCCGTCGTGTTTAAAATTTGCCGAAGTATTATTTCTACCGAATGTCGGACGTGACCCAGCGTCCGCGAAGGGATGGAGACCTATTGCCCTTCTCCCTTGCCTTGGAAAAGGCCTAGAGAGGCTAATAGCCAAACGGATGTAACATCTCGCCATCTTATATGACGTGGTAGGGCACCAGCAGTCTGGAGCGCTACCAAAACGCTCCGCAATAGATCTCGTTTCCTTCGTGGTACATAATATTGGAGAAGTTCGCTCTCAAGGATGGGCATCGATATTCGTAACGATAGATGTCCAGGGAGCTTTCGATGCAGTACTACACAATTGACTGCTGTGGCGGATGCAAGCATAAGGATGGCCTGACTTTACTCTTCGTCGGACAACATCCTTTTTGCACAACAGGAAGGTTCAAGTTAAATATCATAGGGGGGTTATAACCGCAACAACGTTGGTGTGTGGCGTGCCCCAGTGTTCTCCGATCTCACCGCTACTCTTCCTGCTCTACATGGCAGAGCCTGTGCGAAGCGGAAATGCTAGGGCGCGATTCATATACACTGATGACATTGGAGTCCTTGGAATTGGATGGACTTTGTTGGAGTTAGCAGCTGCAGCGCAAAAGGAGGTGGACAATCTTCTGGAATGGGCAAACAATAACGCTGTGTCCTTCGTCCCCTTAAAATCAGAAGTGGTTCAGCTTCCTAGGAGACGCCGTGAAGATACTGCCGGCGTCAAATTTAACGGCACTATGATTGATCCCGCCGACCACATCCGCTGGCTCGGGCTACATTCTAACCCGCGGCTATCCTTCAAATATTATGTGGTAACATGGTGTGGGAAAGTACTTCAGATGGCCCAGCACATGCCGAGATTAAACTTAGTCAAGCGAGTAGCTGATGCAGGGCCCCCAATTACCGCAGTTGATGCGCGCGTCGTCCCGGTAGCTACATTCGGGGCCGACGTTAGGTGGCCATGAATGACCCGACCAACAGTTTCTGAAATTTTTACGCCGCAAACCACTCATCTCTGCAGTCTGTTGAATAAGGCATTATTCATTGCGCTGAGGGCGGCTTTAACAGTCTGTAAGACGACACTGAACACAGTTCTGCACAGGGAGGGACGCATCCCACCAGCCAGGGTACTGCTCGAATGAAATCGGCTCAGGCTAGCTACGCGGCTTAACACTCTTGACTATCGAAGGGCAAGACTGAACACCTGTACGTGGTGTCCTCTACAAACCTCGGAGTGAAATATTTTCCCAGAGCCAAGTTCAGTCAAATTTCGCAATATCAAAGAAGTTGGCCCACGAGGCAATGATTCAAAATACTCCGCCATGTCATTTTTTCGCTCCCAACGAGTTCGACTCATACCTAAGCCTCATCAAGTCTACAAGTACGATCTAGTACATCCTCATCCCAATGACCACAACTCTCGTCGACCTTCTCTGGTCTCAGTTGACCACCAAATACACGCCCACGCCGATATTTATACCCGACAGAGGAAGCAAAGCGTGGCGCACAAATATGGGAGATAGCTCTTTGAGATGGACGTGAGAGTGATCAGGACAAGTTCACATGATGATGCAAAGGAAGCATACAAACCCGACAGGCATGTCATTTTGAATTTTGGCAAGAGTTTTACAAATTGAGCTTTGTGCGCGCCAAGTCTTCGCTTGCGAGAGTGCAGCTAACACTATAAACACAAGCAAACGATGGAAAGTGTTGTGATCCACCTCCTGGTGATGTTCTCTGGTATGGTTTGAGTAGCCTGGGCACCTACTCCACTTGGAAAGTAGACATCTCAGATTAAATTTCTCTCGGAGAAAAGTTGATGGATGATAGAGGCATGTCTGGATAACTCAGGGTTTTTGAGATGTTCCCCTGGGTGAGTATTCACAGATGAGGGTTGACTTGGGGTGAAGAAAAAGCCTCCATAACTTCGCAGTGGTACTTGCAAATGAAATCCGAGGCATGAGTACTCTTCCTTTACGTTGAATCATCAATTCTGTAATTTTCTTTGATATTGTGTCATAGCTAAATAGCTGCATACGCAATTAAAATCTGATGCAAAAAAATAAAAACTCTTGACTTTCGCCACCCGTTACGTGGTCGAGCGAGCGTCTGCCCTAATATAAGCACACAAAAGTACTATTTGAAGGCTAGAGCGAGCAAAAATCCGGAGACTCAGATGACTCGGATCCAACAAGCACTTCGGCAACTGCCACTAGCAGAGGCCGGGATTCCAGAGCCACGACCGGCGCCAGAATATTCACCCAAGCTGGAAATAAAGACAGAAGAAGAAAGTACAAGTCAGATGGGTGCCAGGGCACTCAAAGATAAGTGGAAATGAAGAAGCCGATTCTGCAGCACGCTCAGTACACTCGACACTTCTAGCCGACACCTACAGCCCAGATATATCACGCAGGCACACCTGCGTCGATTGGTGCACCAGCGTCGGCAACAGCTGATTGATGTCTGGTGGTCGATATCATGACCAGCCCGCTACCGTGATCTAGACCTACAAATGCGCCGTCGTAAACCACCTGAACTAGAACTTTCTCGACACCTACTCCATGAGCTTATAACTGCTCGAACCGGACACGGAAATTTTGCGGCATACCAACTTCAATTTCATCATGAGGACACCAGACTAGAATGTGTTCATAGGTTGGAAACTACACCAACCCACGTTATTTGCTGCCTAAGGCATGCCATCCAGATGTGTAGTCTTTGGAATCCTATGCCAGTAGAATTATCTACAATTCAACTACCTGGTCACAACTTTGTCGGAAAGTTCACTGAATTTGCAAGGATAACCGGCTGCTTCGGGAGCCTGCCTGCACACACGTCCTCACCTGGATATGAGGATCGTAGCTATTAGAACGCCGGTAATTAAGTGGTGGTGGAGGGGCTTCAGTATGAGGAACACTGGGTTGGTTCCTATCATGTTATTGTTTTATAATTTTTGTAACTAAATCCTCTTGTGATATTAGATAGAGTTATAAATAGTGTGGTCGAGTATAGCACGCCTCCAGGCGTGATTCCTACTAGGTCCACCGATCTCGCGCGACAAGGCGCTGGGCTAGAGCATAGGACTTATTAAAATTGTCATCATCATTGAAATGATGACTAATTATATTGATGAGTAATGAGTTACCTATTTAAATATGGCGTAAGGAGAGAAGGATAAATAAAATAAACAAATTATTCATTATCCTGATTTGGAATCCTGGTGGCTAGATCACAGACCGAGCCGCTACGAAGAATTGGATCTCCAGATGAAACGAAAACTACCACCGGAGCTAGCACTGCCGAGGTGGCCGCATCAACACC
Source organism: Blumeria graminis f. sp. triticale (assembly GCA_905067625.1). NCBI lineage: Eukaryota > Fungi > Ascomycota > Leotiomycetes > Helotiales > Erysiphaceae > Blumeria > Blumeria graminis. The sequence continues at coordinate 11,269,543 of LR898468.1, read as the reverse complement.
TTATCGCAGGAAGGACGGGACATGGCAATTTCAGAAAATACCATGAAATATTTGGCCACGACTTTGAAAACTATTAATGCGTGTGCGAAAAGGAGAAATGTCCTTTGCATTTTGCCGAATGCCGGATTGCTCTACAGCAATGGAGAAACTTGAAGCACGAACCACCACCGAGAGGACGGGAGATGCTGGCAGAAAAGGGTTGGGAAAGATTTCTCCAGTTTTTAACAGTAACAAAGTGTTACGAGAGGCAAATACCACACCGGGAGGATTAAGTCCTGCCGAAAAAGAAGGTTTTCAGTACAAAGAGTTGTGATGAAGGAAAGGCGCAGGGCGCTTAATTTTCTTGGAATTAATTTCATTATTTATGTTTTGCGTATAGATGTGTCTTCCTAATTCTCAGAATTCCGGGTATCGCGAGGCAATCAGATCCTCAATCAATTAAATGTCTGATACAGTGGATTCTGAAAATGGAATATTGCTAACGTATTGTGAGCGGATGCATATTTAAGTATAGTCAGCTCTAGTTATGCAGTCATGTAATATATAAGGACTGGAAGTTATGCAGGCATCAAAGGTGATCCGTGCATGGATACACATAAGAAGGGAGGTTTTTCTGGTTGAACCTAGACAGAGAATCTTAGTGATTTAGTTGTGATACAAGATTGAGCCAATAACGTTTACACATATATATTATTAAAGAATAACTTATCTATATCAAATAGTCTTAAATTACAGCTGGATGTGGTCTCTGCAGAAGGTGCCTGGATACATGAAAGGCACCTACTTTGGATGCACATAGATTTGACAAGCAAACTACGTACTTAGGTTGTAGTATGTCCCGAGGGAGAATAGACCCGTATCACGCCTATTGGATGTAGGGCGTAAGCCTTATACGAAATAAATTCAAATCAAATCAAAATCCTGATTTGGCACCTTAAGGCCCATGCAGGTTTTTATCGAATGATATGTACTTTAAGTAGGATGACTCAATTTGACGATTAGAACACTCACACTCAGACTTCATTTGCAGATACCACTCGAGGTTAACCCTTACGGCGTATAACCTCTTCCGTGCATACCCACCACAGGGAAAAGCGTGAAAAACCTGTGGCTACCCGAGTGTGCTTTCATCATCCCACAAGTACGATATCACCGCGAGAGAGAGTGGTGTGTGGGTCTGACTGGATTCGAACCAGCTTTTTCCTGTCTCAAATGGGGTAGGTGGCCGGCAAAGACGAATTCTTCACCTTCCAGTGGTGCCGGTGTAATCGCTCAGTATGCTCTGCATATCTGGGATAGCCAAGAAGAATCGCATCCGAATCGAAGTCGAAAGCAACTTCATACACATCTCCATTTGACAACTTTTCGACAATGCCTCTCTCATCATTATCGTCTGAGTCCTAGACCTCTTTCTAACCACGCATCATCTCGCCTCAACGACCAATAAAGAAGTTGCTCCAATTGCATATAGGATCTTGCACCGTTAATCTCCAGCCATCTCTCACTACAAATTTACGACGCTACTGATACCCGCAAGGGGGAAATCAAGTCGAAAAATACAAAGCCTGGGTCATGGCTTATGGGGGACTGTTGCTCTAATGGGATAAATAACTTGAGGAAGAACAGGCGGCTGAGATGTGGAGCGAGAGAGGGGAATAGGTCTCTAAAGAGCATGCTTGGACTAATATTTTCGAGGAGTTTTCAACTTTGGATTTTTTGTGGGCGCCAAGACCGAGATTTCGGCTAATTAGCCAGAAGGGCTTCTTTTGTAGATGAGTCAACGGCACTCCCCAGCGCCCTGGACGGTACAAAAGAAGTTAGGCTAAGCTGTCATACATCAATCACGCTCTGTCAAGACTTTTCTGACATTTCTGACATTTCAGCAGGACCTTCGGGATGGAGTTGGAAGGAGGCTAGAAAGGCAGAGTGTGAATTCTCCGAGGTATAGACAAGTCTGCAGCGCCCAGCTGGCCGGCCTATTCGAACGCTTCAGAAGGATCACCATGTCTTCGGATTTAGTCCTAATGTCGGTATTAGGAGAGCTCCGCACCCAGTGGTTTTTGGCGATTTTTCTCGGCTGCCATATACCCACAAATAGCCATCGTTTTGTTGGCTGGAGAGGGGAGATAATAAAGGGCCAAGGGCTCCTCTTAGTGTATGATCGAATGAGGACTTGTGAGGGGTGGTACTGTTTTATGGGAGTTGTGTAGGAGGCATAGGAGGGGATATACTGCTGGTAAAGGTATCCCTGGCCAGTAGGCAGAGAGGACCTGCATGTCCTACATAGTCATAGACTCAGACAGGACAATAAAATTAATTGATAATAGTAATAAATGGGGTTGGTGTTCAAGCTACTTCGTAGCGAGTTGGGAGAACGGCCCGAATGGTGTACCACTGCACCATCCAACTCAGGAGAGAAGGACAACTGTTGCAAATACGTGGTTCCTTGAGATAGAGGCAAGAATCAAGATACATGTTAATCACTAATTTTTATTACTGCTACAGTAAACTTTTGATATAAATACCAACCGAATATACCGAAAATTCCACTTGCTACCTACAAATCAAATTAGTGCAGATAAACAGTCTCTCCAAACGCTCCATATTGATAGCTATGTCTTCGGGTTCATTGCTAATATATGTGTTAGACAAGCCCTGCCTTCAGTATTTTTCACGATTTTTGCCGCTTTTCTTACGCCTGCAAGTACTAGATTGTCATAGACTAAAGTAGCAAAATGACACTAAAACTACTTGTGCCCGAGGGTGGCCACGATTTTATTCAGTGGTAGGGCAGATGACAGATGCCAAATATAGCTATCAGTATGTGAGCGATCGAAACCTTGTAGGAGGCAATACTGCTGGCTGGGAGCTGTAGAAGATGCAGTGTGCATATACTTCTCGAGGCTCAAGTTCCATTTGCTTGTAGACATAGATATACGTGTTCAATTTAGTCATAGACTAGGAAAAATTAATCATTAGGGAAGAAATAGAATGTTGCTTCAAGTATCTGTAGCTTCATGTATATATATACTGATTTACCTGTATTTGAAACTTCTCCAACTTTCAATAACTAAGACAGCCATAAAGCTTATAAATTGGAGCAACTACAATTGATAATGGTAGATGTCTATCCTAACGTAAGGAAGGGGAAATTTTGTTACTCTGGCTTTAGCTCGTGCACGTCCGTGTAGCGTTAAATTGCGTCGCAATGGTATTATGCTTGTCGAGTCATTAGCCATTCCCCCTCAAGTCTCCTGCACCAAAGAACGGCTTTTCCCTATTCACCCAATACATCTCATCCTAACTGTTAATATCTGGATTTAAATCACACTTTGTCCAGTAATTGCTCAATAATCCTCAATCATTTAGTTATCTAGTTTGACGCCCAGACACATCAACAAGAACCTCTATTTTCTCATCGCAACAATAGTTTAAATATCATTTTATGAAATAAGCCTATACTAAGAATTAACATGACCTCAAACTCAAATGGCCCTGCTATATTTTTTGATTCGCACCCAGAAGAACAGGAAGGCTATCTCAAGTCATGGCTTACGGTCATACGTACCAATCTAGCCATAGCTGCAACCGGAATTGTTGAGAGGTTCCAACAACCTGGGGAATTACGTCTAAAGTGGATCTCACACGATGGTAATGTTGGGTTCAAAGATTATCCCCTCCGCGAATATGAGCAGGCGCACAAAGAATTTTATGCGGTGTTGACTTTGCCAGAAGTTCGGCGTGCAATGATCCTTGGGTTTCCACATCAAAATCCATACATTTTGATCAATGGTAAAAATCCATGGGTAGAACGATTTCAACGCGAGGATAATCAAAAAGAGAGACTTATAAAGGAACAAAAGGCACGAATTGCCGTTGCAGCAGTGAGAGGTAGAGAATATTTGGACATTGAAGGCCTAGTGCGCAGCACCGAAATTGAAGAAGAGAAAAGGCTCGAGAAAGAGAGAGAAATTGAGGATAAAAAAATTGAAGAGGCGATAATGCGAAGAAAAGGACCTACCAAGCAAAAATATGCTGATGAAGAAGAGGGGTTGCTCTCGGGCCAACGTGTTTGATTTGAATAATCCATCAGTCATCTACTATTCTCCATACAAAGATCTGTCACGATACTAGGATACACTAAACCGAGTTCGCGACTATTGTAGTCTTTTTTGCAGATCAATCTAAGATCGTATATCGTAACTTGTGAGCTTTCGGTCCATAGTCGCCCAAGGATTGATATCACTTCACCCAAGCAAAGATACAAAGACTCAAACACACAATTAGAGCACTGGTTATTACCTAAACGCCTGTATGACTACGCTTCGAAAACAAAGACCTAGATTAGTATAGGTTATGCGTATAAAAATACATATAAGTCAAGCCAGGTTGAACCTTGATTCATGCGAAAATTGTTTCCAGCCCTCGATTGTTTGACAAATCCCCGGATGCACTGTTTGTAATGATAATTTTATGTCATTCTAAGCATTGATATTTTACATAAATGATTCTTTTAAGAATTATTGAGATTGGCCACAAATAATCGCCAAGGACTACTTGAAGAGAGTGTCGAAATTATACCTTAAAAATCAAGATGTAGTTCTTCTCTTTCATCTAGTCTCAAAAATACTATCACTTCGTGACCAGAATTTCAAGACTTACAATACAACATTTTAACTAAAGGTTACGCTCAGTTTCTATTAACTGACGTCTAATTTTTTAACATCGATTTATTGTTTTGGCTCTTTTAAATAATACAAAGTTGGGCTAAGACGTAGCATTATTTAAATTTCATTATTTTTGCACAGTGTCAACACTATGGTAAATCCTAACATGTTATGAAATGCTTTTAGTGCCAATTCTGTTCTGCCAAAATATTTGTTTTGTAGCCTGGAAAAAAGCTATTTGTTTTGGTTCATGTTATATTGCGATAAATTCCTGTATTGAAGACCATTTAACCAATGTTTCCATCTCTTTTACTCCTTTTATCTGATATGATTGTTAAGAGACACCCTTTAAAATGCTTAGGAGTGGTTAGCATGTATATAAATTGAAATTAAATGATTGGCTTAGGCTGTATAGAAATAAATTTAAGAATATCTCCGTCTACTTTAAACGCTGTGAGTAGGTGATGTGAAGGGACTGATCACATTAGCTATCAGCAAAAGTGTGTCGTAAATTGAGTTATTCTGTATAAAGAATAAACTACGAAGACTACATGCTTGTCTACTCACTACCGCGCGTCGCGTATTGATTTATGTATAAGTTATCCTTTACACAACTCCTTAATCCAGCCAAGCCGTGTACTCTAAGACTCCTCGACAAATAAGCCGGATAAACTCCGGTTCTAACTACATATGGCATTGCTGTCCCTCAGTAATAGAAACGGTACTATTGAGGATCCAAGATTGACAGAACTTTAGATTAGTACGAGGCTCTCATAACTTGTAATGCTTATGTAATGTTGTTTACGTTGGAATCCGGGCACAAGGTGAGGAATATATATATATATATATATATGATTCACTTTTCCTGATTTCGCGCCTTGAGGCCCATACAGGTTTTTATCGAATGATATGTACTTAAATTAGGATGACTCAACTTGACGTTTAGAACACTCACACACTCAGATTTCATTTGTAGATACCACTCGAGATTAACCATCACGGCCTATAACCTCTTCCGTGAATACCCACCACAGGGAAAAGCGTGAAACCTCTGTGGCTACCCGAGTGTGCTTACATCATCCAACAAATAAAAAGTCACCGCGAGAGAAAGTTGTGTGTGAGCTATACTGGATTCGAACCAGCTTTCTCCTGTCTCGCATGGGGTAAGTGTTCAAGCTACTTAGTATCTACTTGGGAGAACGGCCCGGATGGTGTACCACTGCACCAACCAGCCCACAAGGTAAGGAATACTGTACTTATGTAGACGATACCCTGTATTAATAGGTAATCAAGTTACATCTAGTCTTAAGCTCTACTATACATATTGGTAGTTTGGAGCCACATGACACCCGTAACCTACGTCATCATAAAGCTAAGCTTATCTCACTTTTCACACCTACTAATCCATCAGGAACCTCACTCTGATGCCACGATTTCAATTTTGCAGTGGATTTAAATGGGGCGAATATTCGCTTCAGGGAATATCCCCTGTTAGCGCCTATTTCGACAGGGTGGTTAATTCTTGTCCTGTATTTCAAGGCCTAAACTAAGGGCATAATTTGATTCTTTATCACCCTCGGTTTTATGCAAATCCAACCTGTCCTGTTGTTCTTTGCCATGACTTCTCTATCCGCCCATCGCCAAAACATTACACAGCTCTTCTCATCTTGTGCTTGGGTGACAATAAGAATTAGATTTCTCAAATACAAAGTTATTTATTCAGAAGACACATGGCTTCACTCGATACTTTCCATGAGAGCAAAATTCAAAGTTAAACAAATGGAACTCATAAAATGTAGCTAGTATCTTATTTAAAGATTCTAGGAGTCCTCAATAGTCATTGAATTTGAATTTGAATTTTAAATCTTTTACGTGACAGGAAGAACCTAACATCTATTTAGACGTGACACGGGTAGATGGGCTCTGAAAGCTCATTGCTACCTACATGACCGGCAGTGGGGCCAGAAGCGACAAAAGAAAAGAAAAAAAATGAACAGTATATGTCTGAGTTGCGGTGCCCTGCGCCGCATCCCTATGCTCCACACCCATCTACTCTCGGGTCAGAAACAATCTCAGCGTGGTCACCTCCCACCCTGTCCATTCTTCGGCAGACTGTAACATCGGCTTGTAGTTAAGAATTGGATGAACTTCTGCCATCCCTTCTCCCCTATCATTTCCCTGGCCCCAGATGGGGCCATTTTCTCATAGATTCTCCAATGTAGCAAAGCAGGTCGGCACTCTGAAAAATGCCAGGGCCTTTTCTCTCTGCCGCAAACGCATTTCAGATCTTCATGTTCGGGGTTGAAACGTCGATGGTAGTCGGCATAGTCCCCGTGGCCTGTTCTTGCCGCAATAAGACAATGGTACGCCCATCTTGGTAAAGCTAGTTCCGGTGGTCTTTTGCAACGCATGAATAGGTCCAGATCTTTGTATCGTTTCGGTCGATACTTCTGCCACCACTCTTCCACGAGCTCTTGGCTACGCTGTTTAACCCACCTCCCTAATGCCGCAAATGTTAGATCTTGATCTTCTAGAATGGGCGCAGCTGAGGTTAGTGACTGGTTATTGGAAGCTCCCAAGGCTGATTTGGCCAGCTTATCGGCCTCTTCATTGCCTTTAATCCCCACATGCCCGGATATCCAGCGTATTTCCACACGCTTATTGTGTCTCAGCGATGAAAACTTGTCCACCACCGCCAATAGTCATTGACTCAGTTAGAATTAGAATTTAAATCTAATCTAATCTAATCTACTCGATACTAGCCTTATTTTGCAGATCAATCCACCTCGAAGCCCACCTTCCACGCCTCGATTCAAACAATTATCCAGAGATCAAAACTTTTATGCAAGTCGAAAAATCAAACATTAGCGAATTGAAATAAAAAAAATTTCAGATTTATGGGCTCCATGAAGCTGGCAAACATCAGACCCACTTTGCTGCGCAACTAGACACTTATCGGGGACAAGTTAGTTACTCATTGCGCCGCGGAACTGTCTCCCCCTAAAAGGGAAAAAGAACATCCTCAAGGCTGAAAGCAGATGATGTTGATCAGATTATATCTTACGTTGAGTCTTCACCTGGAAACCGCCGCAAAACATTTCTGGAACTCGCCTCTGGCCCCTTTAGACATCTTGGTGTTAGCGAGCGGGTAATACAAAGAGAACTTAAAAAAAGAAGATATCAGCGACATGTGGCTCGTCTAAAGCCTCCAGTATCTCGGAAAACTATGAAGACACGTAGAGAATGGGCCGAAGCTCATCTCAATTGGACATATGAAGACTAGACGTCAGTTCTGTTGACAGACGAAACTTGGGTAGAAGATGGAAGACATTTTAGAGAATGGGTGACAAGAAGTGTTCGTATATTCCTCTATAAGAATAGAGTAATTTGATGCTCTAATATTATGAGCTAGACTTACCAAAAATACAACGCTGACTGGGATGTATATTAGAAACGTGAGGCAGACAAATGCCTATGACCTCTCGTAGAGATGTGCTCGAGTGTTACGGTTTGACCGTTGTTTGAGCTTAGGTGGATACCTAAGCCTGTTACTAAGAATTCTTACTATGAGGCTGTATGAGGGGGAGATGAAGCTGAAAGAAACGCGACTACTACTCAGGAGGCTGAAGCGTTATTACAACTTAGTGACACCTGGAAATACGTGGCTGGGTAAGAAGTATTGTGCCTAAGGACAAGTCACTAGTCTGTAGATTCACGAGGAGGATTAACTCCTATAAATACCTGTTAGTAGTAGCTAGAGTTAGCTTTTCCCCTCATATAGTTTATTAAATCGATTTGTTCATCACCAACTCGGTTTCCGTCACATCGAGGGAAAGGATTGATATTTGGGGATGAGACTTTGTTAGTATTTTAGTCACTGCAAGTACGGCAATAGCTTGGTGATGGGGTAATATTTCTTTCACATAGGTCTTTCAAATAGAGACTGCGTAGCTTGGACCACCAGAAGCCATTCATGTACGTCCCAAGTCTGATCTAGAATACTCATGGCCTAGTTTTCAAGGCAGGTGAAGATAATCGTTTTCTTGACTTATAATCAATTCCATAGATTTATTTTTATTCTACAAAGACGCACTTGTATAAAAAGTTGGGTTGACATGCTAGATGTTGACTTGAATCGGTCAATTTTATTTCCAAAATCTCGTCACTGCAAGGAATTTGATTTATTAGATTTGCGGAACACACCGCTATTGGCTTGGCGTTCTTCATTTTTCACGACATGTGAGAAGTTGCTCAAACTTGCGTTCTCCACTTCAGGTTCTTACTAATACGGTATACCACTGAGCTACAAAAGATTTTCTTGATGGGTAGCGTCTGCACTAGTGAGACAAGAATTCCGGCTGTTGGCTTTAAACTGCGATTTTCCCCGCTATCTATCGCCCATCCAAATACCTCGTATTTGAAATCTAGGTCCAAAGGCAGCATTTGCTTTACGAATTTGCAGAAGAATGACAAATTTCCAACATCTCATAGATTTCAAAAGAGTTTATAGACCAAACTAAACGTAAGAATTTCGATACAAAACCATAGCCTTAAATTCATCTCATTCCACCCGCTAATATAGATAGAACTTCCAGAAGAAACAATTAATGGATCAGGACATCAGTAGAATTGCCCTTAGGCTTTTATCGTTTCTACTTTATGTTGTTAAAATTTAAGATTTACGAAGAAGTATGCGAAATACTTTAAGGCGACCCCTCACTAGTTACGTCTTCAATTTTTTTGGAAGATGCATTAAACCCTCACATCGCCCATTTGAGGAAACTCTCAAAGTATAACCACAAAGTTGGTTCTAATACACGACCATGAAGTATAGTCATAAGATAGTATCTACTAAAAGAATATCTGACCTAATTTTCTCTGGAAGACTGGTTCTATGATCGGAGATAAGGCGGAAAATAAAAAACCCCAGAAGCGCCTTTGGGTCATGTGAGGCCTCAACATGCCCGTAGAAACAAAAATCTTCCTCGCAGTATGCTAATAAACCGACATTCTCAAGTTATCGAGTAGAATATAGCTCATACGGAAAAATGGGAAATACACGAGGCGCATGCGGCTCAAAAAATTTTTGCAAAAACTTTTCAAGATTCAACAACTACCCCCATTCTTCAGATTACCTGAAAAGTATTTATCCAAAGCTATATACTCAACCACCTTGAACCAAGTCATGTCAGTATCAAAACACGAAGAGTTATAAATGTGCTAAGAAGAGGTTAATTCTCTTAAATTGTCCAACATATCAACTAGAGATTCATATTAAAATTTATTTACAAGTGAAATATAAGATAGGATTTTACCAAACCAACTATACTCTAATTGAAGAAAAGATAGTACCAATATTATCGAAACTACCACACGTAATGCCACATTAATTTATGAGATCGAGAAAATAATAAATTGTGTAAACTAATATCTGGCAAAATTTATCATTTTGATAAAGATGAGCCAGGACAAGAACAAAATTATTGTGAGCCGGTCAGTCAGATTTTAAGCTTGCAGTTGCGAAATAATTTATCTTCTCTCGGAAGACAACAAAAATTCATATCGGAAATACACCTACTCTATGATGAAAACTCTATTGTAGAAATGACTATTCAGTGGATATAAATAATCATTGAGTTTTCGGTCTCTAAAATTGAAACAAGACGGTACACGCAATCTTTCCCAATATTTTTAATTTCGAAACTTCCCTTTTCCCCCTCTCCCTTCCTCTCACGCTCGATGCATTCTCTCAATAAATTGTGACCGAGTCGCTGGCATATTTATCATGCCACCTGTTCGAAAAAAGCTCCCCAATTCAATGTTGGACAATGCAAGAGTCTGCCCAAGGGCTCGCGCAAAAATTATCAAGCATGTTTGCAAGTGAGGCCTTCATCGAAGAGAAGTCTCCAAACCTTCCCGACAAAGAGATGACTGATTCTGAGCCCGTCAGGTCAGTAAAAATTGGTCTCGAGGCCAAAATTCCCATCGAGCTTGCCCCAGAGGCAAGCACCTCAAGGAAAGGAAAAGAAGTCGTTCGAGAGAAAACGACTGAACGAGCAGAAACTTCTACAAGAAAATTCGCTGTGCCAGCTTCAAAAGGAACAGCTTCGACATCAGCATTGGAATATTCTCTGGAGCTGCAAATAGTGATGGAGGCCAAAAAGCGTTGCACGACGCAATTAAAGCCTGTCTAGCAACCTGTTCCGCTGCAATAAGCAATGTTGAAGCAGCACTTTCGCACCTCTTGATTGGCGTCAGAAAAGAGTTTGTAGACGGCATCGAAGTCTACCTTCGAGCGGCCATTGGCCAGTTCGTACAATCAGGTCCAGGGAGCACTCCATCAGCTGTCCCTGTGCGCCCCAGTAGCCCTCCTCCGCCGAGGGCTCATGAAATAAGGGTACCGAACCCTTCGACAACCCAGGCTCCGGCCCAAAAAATAACTTTGGCGAATGTAGCCCGAGCAGGCCTTGACCACAACACCAGTCAATCAACAAAAAAGGCAGCCCCGCTCGCTCCAAAAGCAAAGGGAGCCAATACGAGGACAGCAGCCGACACACGAACACCCCCACCGACTCCTGTCACCAGCTGGCGTAAGATCAGCTGTCCCAGAGGCACTCGGTACCGCAGCCAACAATATCACGTTGGTTCAGCGGGTAAAAACAGGCTTTGCACTAACAGCAAAGGATGAACTCGCTCGGAAAGAGCTCCTGGATTCCTCCGCAGCACGGGGAGAATCTGGAATTAATCTGGTACCAGCGTCAAATCTGGTTGCCCTGCAAATTGCCATCGTCCCGGTGAGAATTAACACACTCACAGGTTCCGTTTTCATCACGTAAAAGACGGTCGCCGACGAAGTCACGCGAGTGACCAAATTAGTTCCTTTTCTTGATCGTCCTCATGGGACCTGCAAACCTGGAGCGCCATACCAGAACTGGCAAGCGCTCTCACCTCATGTTTTGGTTTGACCGTGGCTTAGCTTAGGTGGAGATCTAAGCGTAGTTCGGGGGCGTAGTAGAGAGAGTGGCCATGTTACCTTGTATGAGGCGACTAAGTTTCACGTCGCTACATTACATTGGAGCTGGAAAGAAATGTGAGACCGCAAAGTACAATGGCTAAGTGAGAGTGTCAAGATAGATGGCAAAGTAGGATATCGATAGGTAGTTGCGGAGCCATATGAAATGTTCACCAACGGAATACGTAATAGATGAGCTGGAAGAAAGTACGAATAGTCGTTACTCGTACTTTTTTTTTACATCTCTCTTCATATAGTTTAATCTTTTTAAAATTACACTACAACCAGTTTGGATTCGTAAAACCTCGCGAATGAACGCTTCGACCCGGATCCTGCGTCTTCGACGACTCCGGAGTTGCAAACTTTTTCAAAACTATTCGAAAAATTGAACACAACAAACGATGTCTTGGCTTCCATGCCACTCGCTTTAGCTCCCGCGCACAGGCTTGCTGGAACTGGAGATCAAATATGCACTCTAAAGCAGAGTGCAAAGCTCCCACATGGTGTCGAAACTGTGGTGGACCTCACCACTAGGATTCGCGGGTCTGTGAAGCCATGTCAAACAAGTCTGGCCCAGTGAAAAAGAGCAGCTCGCGATAATTCGCAAGGCCGAGTAAAGAAGCTGGCAGAATATGCTAGTGTCAAAGTTGCAACCGAAATAGCCCACAAGGCGATTGATGGCTCGAAGAAAGATTTCTGGTTGGTAGATGGAATGGGGCTTGGAATTCTGGATCCCGAAGAGGAGGGTTTAGGTTACAGCGAGCCTCAGTGAAGTCGTCGAGACTTCAACAAAGAAAAGCAGGACACTGGCTGGACAAATGATGCCTGCAAACGATAAAAACATCATTTTTGCCAGAAAGCTCCGCAGCCTTCCACGCTGCCCGTATCATCAAATTGACATCGTGATTATTATTTTTACATCTTCATAATTCTCCTACCATCTTTTCGCTTTCCGTGCTCCAACATGGCGAGTGTTGGTGCTGGTGTGGGGAAATCCAGCGGTTTCGACGCGTCTCAAAATGCGACAATGGCACCATCAAACAACGGTAGCGGAGCGCAGACAGCTCCAAAGGATAAGAACCTTGAAATCCTAGGGAAACTATTGAAAAAGGTCAGACTAATCGTGATGGGAGAGGTGGATGAGGAGGACTTACCCTCAATGGAGGACGTGAACGAGGCCGTCAAGGCCTTCAACGCGCAAAAAAGGGCCTGGACGGAAATGACCCAGAAGAAGTCTCCTATCGAGGAGAGGATGATGGCTTTAGAGGAAGTCGTAAAGAAAAGCCTCGCGGATCCCGCTCGGAAAGCTGCTCCAGCAGCGGTTTCGAGCGCGCCGACAGCAAGGAGTTACGCGTCGGTCGTAGCTCCGCAAATGGCGAAAACGGCGGTCAGAATAAGAATTGACGGCGCACAAAACTTGCAGCCACAAGAGCTGCTAACAAAGGCACAACAACACATTAAAGGCGCATACGCGATTCGCCAAATGCGAAGCAACGACACTGATGTGTTCGTCCAGTCGGCGTCCCAGAGAGACGTGGCGCTAAACATGCGACAACCAACGGACTTCAAAATTTTACGGCAAGATTTCCCAGTCGAGGTTGACGGTGTACCATTACAGACACGAATTGAAGGAGGCCGAGATGCAAACAATTTTGCTATCATCAGGGAGATAGAGACGGCAACAAAGGCAAGGATTCCAGGCTTAGTGATAAGTCGTATAAGGTGGTTACACGACGGAAAGGAACACCAGCGGTCAAAGAAAAATGGCCGCACTCGAGGATCAATAGTGGTAAGCCTCCCATCGGAGGCAATGCAGACGGAAGTGGTTCGAAACGGCCTTGTGATGAACGCCATGCTCTACACCGCGCAGGTGTGGTCACCACGGTCACAGCCAAAGCAGTGTTACAACTGCAGCCAGTGGGGACACACGCAGGCGTCGTGTGGAAAGGCAGCCAGGTGCGGTGAGTGCGCTGGCGCTCACCAAACTCGGGACTGTCCGAGGAAAAGGGTTTCTTGTGCGAACTGCGGCAAGGAGCACCGTTCGTGGCAGAAAGCAGCGTGTCGGACCTACCAGATCTACAAGGGAAGTGTGGAGAAGGCTGGGATGGAGCTATTATCGAGGACGGCGGAAATATGGAACGAGAAACCTACTGTGGCGCCAATGCGAACAGTCGAAACGACTGATGATCAAGGATTCACTTTGGTCACCAGTAAAAAGGCTGAAGTACTCAAAAGAGGGCCGGCACGACCACGCAAGGTAGTCGAAGCCCCAGTGGCACCAACAATCCCCGCCACAACAGCACCACCATCGGGGCCAACTCTTCGAACACTTCGAAGACCAACGCCGAGTGAGGAGGTGCCTTCTCTTTTCAATTTTTCATAACGTTAGTCTGATCGAAAGGGGAGTTAACGAATTCTGGGGAAAGTTTATAAAATCGCGGTTGAAAGGAACGTCCTCAGCATAAAGCCAGGTCGGTTCAAAGTGGCAGGACATCGGGTTTTGTTTGTTGAAAGCTTTTTCCCTTCTTAACATGGCTTACCGTCTTCATGGTTCTGTATATATATACCGCATAGGAAGTTAAACTAGAGCAATGAATGAATGGATGCCTGCTGTTACAGGCTGCGCCTATCTCCTAGTGACTGTCGCACGGACACTTATCATTATTACGTCATTAGCCTTGCTATCTAAAGAGATGTCCAACTTGGCCATACAAATACAGGGTTGCAACAAATATGGAAACAAGATATTGTTGCAGCAAGTCTCACATGGAATCATGGGCCGATACGACCCAGTTTCGCTATGACGAGCCCACTCGGAATATCAAGGATATGGTGTAGTAGAATAGATAGTGAGGTTAGCGCATTGGGAGTTGGGACACCTTAAGTAGCCTCCCCTCAGTGGACAGCTCCGAGATGTATGTAGAAAATAGACAGTAATCGGCCACCATTCCTTTACTATATTGTTTTGTTGATCGCCCATCACATCTGCAAACTCATCTTTTACTCAGCGAATATCAGAAATATTCGCCTGGAAGATGTGATAGGAAATGGAACATGCAAGAAGCGAGGGATCCGGACCAAATGGGGATTTCTTCTAAATTTGATTTTAGTCTTTGATTTAATTTTTGCTGTGAACCTCTATCATTTTTGTGGAAGTTCTCGCGGTTGGAATGAGTTGGGCCTGTACATAGTGATCCTTACCGGCTCCACCTGTCCTGCATCCACACTAAAACGTAGAGCTTTTACTTTAGCTCAGAACTTCAATTATATAACAGATGCACAAATTGTCAGAAATACATCTACTTGCAATCCTTTCAATAGACCAGTGTGGTTGTGTGCATCTTGCCTAGACTACGCCTCTAAGTTCGGGTAGGGATATACACATTTGATCCAGAAAGACTCAAGCATTGAGTCTGCCTGAATCCTATTCTTACCGAATAGATCCAGTATTTGGTTTGTTTGTATTTTCTCTTGCACGCCCTAGTTATCTAGATCGGTGGATAATTAATTTCTAGCCAGGGATCTCAAATACTTCTGCACCCAGCTAGGTTCCGGGTAACCTGTCTCCCGTGGAATTCTACTCTATATATCGTGATATCCGGAGTATATTTGGATCATCAGGCAAAATGAATTTCTTCGTTCCCAGGTATTTCTTACTCCAAAGTTCTTTCTATACTCTTACATACATAGAAAGACATAAGAATAGTTAGAAGCTGAGATACTTCAGTTAATAAGCTAATTCATCTCGGATAAAGTATTTTTTGCAAAGCGGATATTTCCTTTGACACAATATTAGAGGCACTCTGATTTCGTTTTGAGAACATTGAAGAAAGGAATGCCTTTTCGATATACAAATCGGGGGAAGTCTTAAGAAGGTAAGATTTTTAATCTTACATCAGAGGTTTAGGCGAAGGTCAATCTCTTGGTAAAAAATGAAGAAAACTGAACTCTTTGCCAATACCAAGGCTCAGTAATTGACAGAGTTTTGGGCTAATTGTCTTCAAGTATTACTTCAATGGTTTGTATTCATTGCAAAGGCTTGAGTCTCAATTCCAGATTAAATATTAGCTTTTGGGAGGATCGTATTGTATTTTTTCCTGTAGTAATGCTAGGGAGGCTTTGACCGGATGTCCTCACTCAAGAATTACCCAGCATTGTATTAGTATGATGTCGGACAGTGCAAAGTTCCAGAGACTCATTGACAATAAAAGCCCGCCTAGCCAACTTTGAACTCAATCCTAGCTCTGCGGAATATTCAAGGACGGCAAGGGCTACGTAAGGGACACCGTTAATAGATGTCGGATTTTCTTTCCACATAAGTATAAATTTATCTAGCTGAGTCGGAGCCAGAATCCTCCTGTATCAACTGGAATAGGTCTTCAAGTTTTATAGACCCTACTTGAAAGACCTACTTAGATGTTATTTTACCAAACCAACAAGCTATTGCCGTACTTTCAGTCCCAGCTGAGCTCTCGCGATCTATGTCGTGGCGCGTAAAATATTTTTTGATGAGAGAAATCCCTTCACAAAATCCGATATTTTAATCTCCAGTACAGTCTTGCATATCTATCCTTATCTATCTCGAGTTTACTCCAAACATTTGCCTCGCCAGATTTGTGCACCACCATTTCTATCTTCTTCGGTATTTGTATTCTCGTAACGTGTATTTGGAAGCTAGCTGAGACTAGAGGCTGAGTCGACGAGAGGTGCAGTGATTTGTGGTCATTGAAATGAGGATGTGTTAGATTGTTCTTTCAGGCTTGATGATGCTTTGGTGGTATGAATTCGCAGTGGTACTTGCAAATGAAATCCGAGGTATAAGCGCTCTATTTTTAAATTAAGTTATCTATTCTGTAATTTTTCTTCTGATATTTTATTATAGCTAGATAGCTGCATACGTAATTCAAATCTAATGCAAAAAATAAGAGGCTTTAATGGGAATCGACAATATTGAGAGTGGAAGAATTGATACTTTTAGGAGTCTTGGATCGTTGCTTTGTGGATCAAATTCTTCATTATTTCGAAATTTAAGTGGGCTTGGCTTTGGGAGAAAATTCCACTCGTAGGATGGTGGTGGACACCACGGAGAGGTTCTCACTCTTCGTTTGACTGATGGCTTCATTTTGGCTATCGGTGCGTTTTTGCGAGTCATGCCGCACATCTCATCCCAGTATTTCGTGGTTAATGACCTACGAATTTGCCTCAGGCTTAACTGGGCAGTGTGGCTATCCACAGTGAGTGAGCAGCGTCTTCATACAGGCTTCAATGCGTCAATAGTTAGCGAATTGAATCACCAACTCATTCGTCAAAAGAGCAGGACACATGTGTGAAACTTACAGCAACATCAACTTCCAATTTAAACGGTTGACCCCTAACTATTGTTCCTCCGAGGCTCAACTGGCATCTATTCTGGAGAAAAGTATAGACGTACAATAGACCATTTCAAAATATGCTTCTATCATACAAGAAAGCTCACAAGACGACAATAATATATGGTTTGTTAGTTGGAATATTCATAGCTACTGGCTATGCAAGCTCAGACTTTTGGAGTGAGGATTCTGGTGATGGCGCAGCATCTACAACATTTAACGGTGTCGAAGTACCGCCCTTGCCAGAACTAAATGGAATGAACTTTACTGAATCGATTAAAGATGGCTATTGGTTTGTGAAACACTATTCGTAAGTTTATTTTAGCTTTTGCAGCTGGCTGCTCATGTCCAAGATTTATCTAACTAACGGTAGGCCATGGTGTTCACACTGCCAAGCTGTCGCACCTATATGGCAAACGCTTTACGAATTTTATTACACCTCAACCCCTCTTCCGCAGAGCTCAGGTGTGCAGAGTATCACGGGTTCAGGAAATACGTTTTCTGAGTATTTTAGCTATCATTTTGGCTCACTTGATTGCGATGCTTATGGATCAACATGCAGAGCTCAAAATGTCAACGCGTATCCAACTTTCATTATCTTCAAAAAAGGAGTTGAAATCAATCGATTTGAGGGTGGGCGCGACATGAAGCAATTGAGTGACATCATCGAAAATCAACTGGAAACAATTAGGCCAGGCTCTCGACCAGTTGGTGGACCAAAGCTTCCAAAAGTTGGAGCGAAGGAGTTTAAAGATACACAAAAACCCAATTTAGATGCCGCTACATCTACAGACGATAATCAAACCCTGCAGACTAGTAGTGCTGAAAGCTCTGAATCAAAGATAAAGGCAGGTGTGAAGACTGCACTGTCTACTCATGTTCAACCATCTAAACCTCAATTACCTCCTAACCCCCTGGGCACATCTATCTCACTTTCAACAGAAAAATTTCAACATGATGTAACTATGTCTCAAGATCCATGGTTTATCAAGTTTTTTGCGCCATGGTGCGGCCATTGTCAAGCCATGTCACCAAATTGGGTCCAGCTTTCAAAAGAGATGAAAGGGAAGCTCAACGTTGGGGAAGTTAATTGTGAAGTCGAAAAAAGGCTTTGCAAGGACGTTCATATACGAGGCTATCCAACAATTCTTTTTTTCCGGGGAGGTGAGCGCGTTGAGTACGACGGTTTGAGAGGACTTGGTGATCTTCTCGCCTATGCAAACAAAGCTATAGACCTTGGAACCGGTGTGAAGACTGTTGATGCAGTAGAATTTAAAAAGATGGAGGAAACAGAGGAGGTAATCTTTGTTTACTTCTACGACCATGCAACAACTAGCGAAGACTTCGCTGCTCTAGAAAGGCTAACGCTTAGCCTGATCGGACATGCGAAGCTAGTAAAGACGAACAGTCAAATTTTGGTCGAACGTTTCAGAATAACCTCCTGGCCCCGATTATTGGTTTCACGAGATGGCCGTCCAACCTATTATACAGCTCTTGCACCACAAGACATGCGGGATTTTCGTCGAGTTCTTCACTGGATGCAGTCAGTATGGCTACCGATAGTACCTGAGCTCACGGCATCAAATTCAAGAGAGATAATGGAGGGAAAATTAATAGTATTAGCTATTCTATCTTGCGAGCGAAAGGAAGAGTTTGCGATGGCCAAAAAAGAACTAAAAAGTGCTGCCCTCGAGTGGATGGATAAGCAAACAATTGCCTTTCAAAGAGAGCGTCAAGAATTACGAGATGCTAAGCAACTTAGGATCGAGGAGGCGGAAGATCGCAACGATCAGCGTGCTCTCCGTGCTGCTAAGAATATCCATATTAGTATGGATAAATCCGAACGAAAAGAAGTTGGATTTGCTTGGGTTGATGGTGTTTTTTGGGAACGTTGGATTCGGCAAACTTACGGCATTGAAGTTGCCAAAGACGGAGAGAAAGTCGTCATAAATGATGAAGATGTAAGTACTCAACCTCCCTAACATACAGACACTGACGTGAAAAGAACCGTTCATACTGGGATACCACGATCACCGGCAACGCAATCTTAGCATCTCGAACCTCGATACTAGAAACAATACCCAAAGTTGTTTCATCCCCGCCAAAAATTAAGCCAAAGAGTACGATTTCGAAATTCGAAAAAGTTTTCTTTGATTTAAAAGTTATATTTAGCGGACATCCTTTTCTGTGTGCTGGATGTCTCGTGATAATAGTTCTTGGGAGCCTATCTTGGGGCCGAGGGCGAGCACGAAGAAATCGGGGTGGCTTTTTAAGACTTGATGATAAAGATAAAATGATTGTGGACGGTACTAACGGCAAGGTAGATTAAATAAATGTCAGGTAAAGACTAGGTGTTATAGGTCCATGTATGCTATATTCCAATCATTTCATAAAGGCAGTACAGTGGCGAATGGGTCAAGGATTCGAATGGGTTGCTAATAGTTCTGATTTTATTTTATTAATATCATAGGTGCCAGACACTGATTAAGCACATATGACATGTTTTCGATGCAACCATTCAGGATTCATATGGGGATCGCACACTCTATTCCTTGGCTTACTTATTTGCCTTGATATAAAGTATCTTAATCCCGTAAACGACCCCCCTGCAGACGGCCTCTGCGTAAAGGGACCAAGTACTAATTTTTTGCATCATATTTTAATTGCGTGTGCAGCTATCTACCTATGACACAATATCAAAGCTAGAATTCCTGAATATTCATGAGAGCATCAATAAGATACCCCATTACCATTACCGTCCCCCTCCGACTCGCATACAATTACACTAATTCGAATTCTCACAGTAGCAAGACTCCGGATCTCCAATATGTCTCCGGGGCCTGCCAAATCATCGCAACCTATTCGCCATCAAAGAACAATTGAAAGCGAATACCAGGCTGAAAAAGCGCTTGGCAAAAAAGAATATACCATTGAGCTCGATAGACGAGCGAAAAATGGAGTCGGAAATGACCGAGAGGATAAGAGCCTTTGAAGGAGATTCTAACTCCACAAACCCAGATGTTGAAATGGGTGATGCGGTTATCGACCGATTTATCATGGAGGGGCTTGAGAGCTCACGATGGAATGTCAGTGAACCCGAAGACGGTCAGGTCTCAGAGGCCCCCGTTATTACAGACACGAGGAAGATTGCTGTGCCGGCCATGAAGCGGACAGCTAATGTTAACTTAAAAAAGGCCGACGAAGCCACGTCAACTACAGCCCCTCAGAACCCCATTCCGAGGACAAGTGGAAATAATCAAACTTCTTGTAGCGATGGCAACTCCAAGAACACTGCGACTTGTCCTCCCGAGCTTCGAGCCATACTTGAAGCCGAAGAACAGCGAGCGGCCCAGACCGCAACTAATTTCACAATATGCACCGCTGCTATCAATGGTGTGGAGAATGCGCTCTCACCTCTATCCAAGGGGTCAAGCGTTCAATTTATAGACTCCATGAAAGTCTACCTCCGAGCTGCAATCGCTCAATTCATGATGTCGGGACCAGGAACAGTCCTTCCCAACCTCCACCCACGACCAAACTGCCAGAATCATGGTGGAAAGATCGTGGAACAAACGATTGAAAAGCAGCCAGAGCTGCTACAAAAAGCGACCCAGGTCAAGGTGACCCAGGTCAAACCTACCTGGGCAACAGTTACCCGAACTGGCCTCCACACGCCAGAAGCTCCTGTGAAAGATGTGCGGGTCCATAACAAACCCCCGACACCAACGAGACCTCCGGCAAAAACTAAGAAAACTGGCCCCAAAGATGATTGATTGTTTCTTCGACTCGGAAAAGAACATGCTTGGCGCGCACTCTCGCCGGCCGGTGTCCGAGATGCGACAGCAAAATTGCTCGAGCTATCCCCGCAGAATATTGAACATGTATACCGTGTTCCGACTGGCTTTGCACTCCGAGCCAAAAACCTGGAGGTAAGACAGCTCCTTCTGGACTCTGCTGAGTCTTTCGTCCAGGTAGACGCAATCCTGGAGAAGGCCTCATGTCACGATCCGTGAGAGCCGTATTGCGTGCGTGTGGGGATACGGGTTAGTGCGCCTTGGCATCACGTTGGATGACTGAGCACAGCCGAGGGAGATATCTTAGAGAGGGTCGAGAGTAGCTACCTCCTCTCTTCGTCTTTTATTGCCTTTACAAGCGTACCTCTTGATAGCAATATAATAACTTATACAACCTCCTTCACGTGCCGTAACACCTCAGATTTAGTGGCCCTTCGCATTGCGACAACTCCCGTCGCAATTCACACACTCCTAGGTAAAGTAGTTGTCACCGGCGAGATAGTGGCCGAAGAAATCGCCAGGGTCACTTCAAAGGTTCCTGTAAGGGTCCGCCCTCATGGAAAAGGGAGAGTCGGAGCCCCATACCAGACATAGGTAGCTCATTTTGAAAGAGCGTCCGTCCCTAGACCAGGCTTCCCACTATTTGACGACTCGGGAATCGCTGTTCGCCATCAGCCACGCCAAACTGTGAGCCAATGCAAGCGATGTCTCTTATACCACGGGACCCAGAGTTGGTCGCGCGCCCCAGTGTGCTGGAACTGCACCTTAACAATGCACTCCACTTCGGAATGCCAAGGACACACCAAGTGCCGCAACTGCGGGGGTCCTCACAGATCAGACAGCCGAAACTGTCTGGCCCGCCTCAATAAGTCCGGAATGGCATCTAGGGAAACCCTCGAAAAGATCAGGTACGCTAGCCAATGCGAATATGCCGCGGTGATCCGGGCGAAAATCGCCGTTCGACGAGCAGAGGCCGATATCAAAGCCGCCACTGAGATGGCCAAAACAGCTACGCCGGACTACAGCTCCAATAACAGCTACGAGGTTCTAATGACGGATGAGACGCCAAACGTGACTGAGGTCACAGAGGCGGTCGTCCCGAAAAATCACTCATGAAGGGTGCCCCACGGGCCCCTTTCCGCCTCCCTCCTACTCTAAGTTTCATATCAATAAACGTAGGTAGAGGAGGTCCAACTCAGAATATTGCACTTGCCCGAGCATTTGACCTGAATATCGACGTAGCCCTAATTCAAGAACCTCGGCGGAAAGAAGAGACAATGTCGCATCCTGGATACATTTGCCATTTACCTCATGGTGGCGAAAAGGTCAGGCCAAGGGCTGTGACCTACACCCGGAAAGATGATAGGACAATATCAGCAAGGCAACTCTTCCCCTGTGCTAAGCTGACGGGCGACTATTGCTGGGTGCTTGTTAATGGAGTCACTTTCCTCAATGTGTACAAGGCACCCAGAGACACATCAGCCGTACAGCCACTTATCAATTGGACCCCGCCGCCAAACTCAGTCGCTGCGGGTGATTTCAATTCGGTGTACTGTGCCTGGCAACCAGGAGTCACGAGCCCCTACGGGCAAGGTGAAATGATTGAAAGATGGGCAGAAGATCACAATCTAACCTGCCTTATTGTTGGAGAACCCACGCATCAAGCTGGAAATACCCTGGACCTTGTCTGGACCAACATTAATGGCAGCCGTGCATGGGTTGACCATGATGAATGTGTCACCAGCGACCACCTTCCTATCCGAGGAATAATCCCGGTCCAGTCCGCAACATTGAGACCCAACTTGGGCAAGATTCGAGTGACGAAGGAAAGACTGCCCGACTTTGCACGAGCTATTACTAAGTTGGTCCGTCTACCGCCAGTTTTAGATACAATCGAAAAGGTAGAAGAATATGCCCAGGAACTTTGCTTAAAGCTTAAGACTGCCATCAATGCAACAAGAACTCGACCCAGAGCAAACGGCGGTAAATCAGCCCCGTGGTGGACCCCGGCGTATAAGGAAGCATGGGCTGAATATCGAGCGGCAGAATCACCCCTCCAACGTGCAGTGTATGCTAAAAAGCTCCGATCAGTCATCAGAGCTGCCAAAAAAGAACATCAAGCACAGCAGGTGGAAAGAATGAACACGCCGAACGATGTTTTTAAGCTGATGAGAATGGCTGAGCCTAGACAGACAAACATCCCACCACCCCTCAATCACAACGGAGCTCTCATCTCTGATCCACTAGAGCTAGCCACAGTTCTCTGTGACTGTCTCCTGGCAAGACACCAAACATCGGACGACCTGCCGCCTTGCATCGCCACAAGTAACAACCGTATACCATGGAAGGACGACATCTCCGAGGAAGAAGTCCGAGCTTGTACTATCGGCTGTGGAAACACGGCTCCGGGAGCAGACGGAGTCTCCATACAGCTGCTAGTGGCCTGCTGGAAGACAATTGGACCCTGTATGTTCAAGCTCTTCAGAGCTTGCATACAGCTCGGTACGCATCCGAATTGTTTCAAATTGGCCGAAGTAGTACTTGTACAGAAGCCTAAAAGGGACCCAACAACTGTCAAAGGATGGAGACCAATTGCCCTTCTTTCTTGCCTTGGTAAAGGACTTGGAAGACTTCTGGCAAAACGGATGGCGTACTTAGCAGTGATTTTTGATGTAGTTGGTCGGCAACAATTCGGCGCACTCTCGAGGCGCTCAGCAACAGACCTAGTCTCCTGTGTAGTACACGATGTCGAGGAGGCGCGCACACAAGGGTGGGCGGCCACTTTCGTCACCTTAGACGTACAAGGTGCGTTCGATGCAGTTCTTCATAACCGTCTAGTGAGAAGAATGCAAGAACAAGGATGGCCAGACTCAGTTCTAAAGTGGACAACCTCGTTCCTTGCACAACAAATGGTACAGGTCTGACACTCGGAAGGAGTCACGACAAAGCGACAGCTAGTTTGCGGGGTCCCACAGGGCTCGCCGATCTCGCCTTTTCTCTTCTATACATGGCAGAGCCAATGCGGAGTGGTACTCCTAATCTAAGGTTTAGCTACGCTGACGACATCGGCATTCTTGGATTTAGCCGCACCACTGCTGAGTCTGCTGCAGCAGCCCAGAAAAAAGTCGACCACCTGCTGGAGTGGGCTCAGAAAAATGCTGTCGAATTCGACACAGAAAAGTCAGAGGTAGAACAATTTCCACCACGGCATCGCGAGGCAGCGGTTGGCATCCACGTAAACGGCACTCTCATAGAACCAGCTGAACAAGTTCGTTGGCTTGGAGCTTACCTCGATCCGCGTCTTAACTTCAAACATCATGTGATGACGTGGTCCGGAAAAGCAATGAAAGTCGCACATCTTATGCGACGCTTCAATTCTACTTTTTGAGGGGCCGCACCAGGAGCGCTGATACGAGCAGTAAATAGTTGTGTTGGTTTAATCGCGACTTTTGGAGCGGAAGTCTGGTAGCCCGGCCTCAAACGCCCGACAAGAGCAGGAATAGCAACGCCAGCTACCGCGAGACTTTGCACTATGATCGATAATGCCAACATGATGGGTCTCCGATCTGCACTTCCGGTTCTGCGGACTACTCCGAATGTGGTCCTGCACAGGGAAGGAGGAATCCCTCCCGCAAACATTATTCTAGAGGGAAACCGACTACGATTTTCAGCCAGAATAAAAACCCTCGATGATCAGCACCCGCTGAGATCTCGTGCTGCGATGTGCCCAAACGTTGGAACTCGAAAGTACAAGGAAAAACCTCGAAGATTTGAACATGTAGATAGACAAAGGACTCGTGCACAGCGAGCCTATCGACAACTTCCGGATGCAGAAGCTTCGATGCCTCTGCCGCCGCCATCCTACTCTGCTAGATACACGACCAAGTCAGAAGGAAAAGAAGCAATCAAACTTTGGATAGACAACGTGCCCGTATCGGAAATTTGCGCCTACTCAGACGGCTCTTCGGAGGGAAACGGACGCTCAGCTTGGGATTTTGTTGTGAAGAGATATGGTAAAACTCTTCTCAAGGAGAATGGTATCCGACACGGAGGAGAGGTCTTGGACGTAGAAATCACAGGGGCGCTGAAGGCTCTTGAGGCGGCGTTGAGACTTGAAGAAGCGCAAGAGCAGCTGGGGGAGACGATTCGGCGAGTGAATGTTTTTCTGGATAGTCAATATGCTATCAAAGCAGTTGAGGCGAGCATCTCTTCAACCAGCCTCGAAGAGGTACGTCAGTTTCGCATACTCTCAGCATCCGCTGCTGTGACGATTAAGTGGATCCCCGGTCACTCTGGAATACAAGGGAACGAAGAAGCAGACGCTACTGCGCGCCTCGGCTTACGAATGCTGCTCAGTCCGGACAACCAACCAGAAACTATTTCGTTGGCATACCTTCGCCGTCTCATGAATAACCGGCTACAGGCTTTGCTCAACAATTGGTGGGATAAAGCGTGCCCTGTTCGGTATCGAAAGCTAGATCTGCTCATGAAACGGCGTAAGCCCCCTGAACTAGCCCTATCAAGGCATCTGCTACGCGAACTAATTGCGGCCCGTACGGGCCACGGCAATTTTGCGGCTTATCATCGCCGATTCAACAATACAGACGCACCTAGTGAGTGCGCGTGTGGGAAAGAGACTAGCCCATCCCACTTTATCCACTGTCGGCTCCACTCTCACGAAATACGTCGAATACGAAGACTAAAGTCCCACGACGACTTTACACATGAACTTCTAGAACCCAAGTGCCTCGAAGCATTCAAAAATTTTGCACAGAAAACTCGATGTTATGGGTGATCAGCTGCAGGCTGGACCTCTGCTCTCAGCGAGGTCCGTATAAATTAGTCATGTAACATGACTCGATCGGAAGGGGAAAAAGGCGAGAAGTTTTGCTTCCCAACCACAAGTGCTGATATTTAGTTGGAGCTCAAAGTTTTGGAGCCTGGAGTTATGTTGTGATTTCTATTTTGTATATGGCTGCATGTAATTTAACTGGCTACAATTTGAGTAGCGGTTCACGTGGTGGGAAAAAGTTGGGCATGTCATAGACATGATCTTAGCTGAAAACCCCAGTCTTTGACCCTCAAGGGAAAACGGGTATATCCTAGGTGTGACGGAAACCGAGTTGGTTGTGAATAAATCGATTTATTAAACTATATGAGGAGAAAAGAGAACTCTAGCTACGACTAACAGGTATTTATAAGAATTGGTCCCCTTCGTCAATCTCCAGACTGATGACTTATCCTTAGGCACAATACTTGATACCCAGCCACGCATTGCCAGGTGTTACTTAGTTGTAGTAACGCTCCGACCTCCTGACTAGTAGTGCCGCCTAGTTGTAAATATTCCCAACAATCCGCTTAGGTATTCACCTAAGCTCTAATAGCGGTCAAACCGTAACACTAGGCCTTAAAAAAAAACAGAAAACAAAAACAATATCAAAGAAAAGTATAGAAAAGATGACTCAATTTACAAGAGGAGTACTCATGCCTCAGATTTCTTCCAGTTTCGAAAAGCACTGGCAACATGGCGGCTGAAAAGCGGAAAGCGAAGGGCACCAGCTCTGGAAACGATGCTCGGATCAAGGGGATGGCAGCTGTTCAGGGACTACGTCCAGGAGAGTGGAATATACGCGGAGGCTAGTCGGGGGATGGCAGGGATACCTGTGACTCTGAGGTGATAGATCAAAGGCCTAGGTGGTTTGGCATGGACAGAGAGATTAGATTCGAGGCTCAGGCGCGTGGTGGCTGAGGCGGAACGATGGAAGGGAGATTGTTGAAGTTTTTCTTTTGTAATGCGGGATTTCGCGGAAAAGTTTTTGTTTTGTTTTCAATTCTGGGCTGCCGAATTTGTCATGGTTCAACACATAGATGCATTTTGGCATGGTTCCGGTCATTTAGGTAGGACGAGGCATTTGTACTGCACGGTAGTTAACCTGATCCGGCCCGACCCCACTCGTGCTCAAGCTCCAGTAGGAGTGCGACGGTAGTTACTTCACCTAGCACGTTAATGAACAAACAAACAAAAAAACGCACAATTCGAAAAATCGAAAAATCGAAAAATTCCCTTACCCTTCTCATGATTATTCCTGTGCTTGAGTTCTCGAATTGATGACCATCGAAAGGCGTCCCAAAATGCCTCCGATGAAGAGCAAACGACCAAAGTCGACCATTTCTGTCGGCTTTGAACGGACACACATGTGTCCAAAACCTCCTGGCCTCGCGCAAAGATTATCAAGCTTGTTTGCGAGTGAGGCCTTTGTCCCAGGGAAGTCTTCCACCCTTCCCGACCAAGAGGTGACTGATTCTGATCCGATCAGAACAGAAACGAACAGTCAACAGACCGCGAAACCTGCCGAGCTGGTCCTCGAGGCAAGCAGCTCCAGGAAAGGAAAGGATGTCGTCAGAGAAAGGACGACCGAACGTGCAGAATCGTCTGCCGGAAAAAATGCTGTGCCAGCCTCAAAAGGCGCAGCATCGACATCAGCTATGGAGTTTCCCCCGGAGCTGCAAACCGTGATGGAGGCCGAAAAGCGACGTACGACGCAAATTACGGCCCGCCTCGCCATCTGCTCGACTGCGATAAACAGTGTTGAAGCAGCACTTTCGCCTCTTTCGATCGGCGAAAATAAAGAATTCGTAGACGGTATAAAAGTCTACCTACGAGCAGCTATTGGCCAGTTCGTTCAATCCGGTCCAGGAAGCACACCACCAGTCCTTCCTACCCGCCCCGCCAACCCTCTCTCACCGAGGGCTCCAGAAATTAGGGCACCTAACTCTACGAAAACCCAGGCTCCGGCCCCAAAGACAACTTGGGCCACCGTAGCTCGGGCAGGCCTAGTCAGTAGCGCTGGGCCATCGACAAAAAAGGCAGCACCGCCCGCCCAGAAAGCAAAAAGTGCCAACTCGAGTGGAAAAGCCGATTCACGACTTTTTCTGCGCCTTGACTATTTCCATCCCCACCGTCTCCTTTCTCCAGCTGGAGTAAGGCTAGCGGTGTCTCAGGCGCTGGGAACCGCTGCCAACAATATCACGTTGGTTCAGCGGGTAAAGACCGGCTTTGCAATAACCGCAAAGGGTGGACTCGCTCGAACAGAGCTCCTAGATTCCTCCATATCACGGAGCGAATCTGGAATCAAACTGGAACCAGCATCAAATCTGGTTGCCATGCAAATTGCCACCGTCCCGGAGACAATTCGAACTCTTGCTGGCCCAATCGCTGTGACGGCAAAGATGGTTGCCGATGAAGTCACGCGAGTGACCCAGTTCGTTCCCTTTCTGGTTCGTCCTCATGGGACTAGCAAACCAGGGGCGCCCTACTCAAATTGGCAAGCGCTATTTCCACGAGAATCCGCTCCTCGACCTGGATTCCGCCTTTTCGACGACTCTGGAGCTGCAAAGCTCTTCCGACCTCGTCGCAAAATCGAACAATGCAAACGGTGTCTTGAATTTCACGCCACCCGTGGCTGTTCCCGCGCTCCAGCTTGTTGGAACTGCGGATCTAATATGCACTCAGAATCAGAGTGCAAGGCTCTCACCCGGTGTCGAAACTGTGGGGGACCTCACCGATCGGATTCCCGGGCCTGCTTAGCCAAACCCAGCAAGTCCGGACCGGTGACAAAAGAGCAGCTCGCGCGGATCCGCTAGATCCAGCAAGGGGAGTTCGCGAAAGTGGCTCGATTTAGGGCTGCAGCCAAAAGGGCCGAAGAGGCAACGATGACCTCAACGAAGGATGTCTCGATGGCCGAGGGATCGGGGTTCGGAATCCTGGAATCCGAAGAAGAAGTCTGAGGGTACAGCAACCCTCGGTAAAGTCTACAAAAAGCTTCAAAATATATAGCAGGATACCAGCTGAATTCAAGTTATCTGCGAACTAATCTTTCGCTCTCAGCGGAGATAAGAAAAAGTCACGTGTAAGATGTGGCAGGAAAGGGAACGGGCGAGAAGCGCGAGATCCGGACCAAACAGTATTTCTTCCAAATTTGATTTCAGTTTTTGATTTTAGTTTTGCTGTTAACTTCTACAATTTCAGTAGAAGTTCATGCGGTTGGAATGAGTTGGGCCTGTATGCAGAGATCCTTGCCGGCTCCACCGGTCCTTGACCCAATGTGGAAAAGATAGCGTTAGCTTAGGACCAAATGTAAAAATAAAAATAAAAAATATATATAAATAAAAAACAGTATCAGAGAAAAGTATAATAGATGCCTCAATTTACAAGAAGAGCACTCATGCCTCGGATTTCGTTTGCAAGTACCACTGCGAAGTTAGGGTGGCTTTTTCTTCACCCCAAGACAACCCTCATCCGTGAATACCCACCCAGGGGAAAGTCTCAAAACCCCTGAGTTATCCAGACATGCCTCCATCATCTTTCAACTTTTCTCCGCGCGATATGTGATCTGAGGTGTCTCTTTCCCAAGTGGAATGGGTATTCCAGATAATGAGCTGCCCGACAACCGGCTTCCCCTGCTACAACTCTTGCCGGGGTCCGCGCTAAGACAAATAGACGTACATGGGGCCTAACCACCAACGGCTACAGTCTACCATGGTACCACGGTAACAAGTTTGCAGTATGGCTTTGACAGAGTTTTAGCGTGTAAACTAAGACAACTTAGGCATAGACACTTTCCACATTGGAGTTAGCCCCCGTATTTGTGCAAATTTTTGAAAATTTTTGTATGGAAGTTTTTATCTGGACACCATAGTTTGCAGTGGGTCTTTCCTTCGTACTAAATCTAATTTGTACAATGATCGGCTGCATAACATTTGTGCATTTTTGCTACTTGCCTTTATAACTTATTTACAAGAGTTCAAAAGTTTTTACATTACAAAATAGAGCCAGTCTTATCCTAACCTTAGATCTAAACATGTGGCTGGAATATTTTCAGGCCTTAATATCTGGTCGGTCCCCCATCCGCATCTACCACAGCCTGACATCTTGCTGGCATACTCTGGATGAGTCTCACAAGATCTTCGGAAGACACGGAATCCCATGCCTCCTTTACAATCTTGCGAAGACTATCTTGAGTTCGCTGCTTTCCGCAAACCAGATTCGGATGATGACGCTGGATATAATCCTTCATCTTATTCCAAACAGCTTCAATCGGGTTAAGGTCAGGCGAGTTGGCCGGCCAGAAAATCGGTTGAATGAGCCTCTGGCTCACATCTTCCATTGTAATTGCGGCTGTGTGGGCAGGAGCATTATCCTGCATTACGGAAAGCCAAGGTCTCATCGAGACCATGCCATCGATAAGAGGAACTATCTTCTCGCGATATTTTTGGGAGTTAATGGAACCCCATTCCTTCTCCCAAAATAAACAGGGGTCTTTTTCTAGCCCTGCGAAACAACCCCAGAACATCCATCCGACCCTCTTCCTCGATTTTTCTCCAACACAGTCAGCGTTGTGTTCTTGGGAAGTCTAGCTCATAATGTTAGAGCATCAAATTACTATATTCTTCAAGGGGAATGTACAAACACTTCTTGTCACCCATTCTCTAGAATGTCTTCCATCTTCTACCCAAGTTTCGTCTGTCAACAAAACTGACGTCTAGTCTTCATATGTCCAATTGAGATGAGCTTCGGCCCATTCTCTACGTATCTTCATAGTTTTCTGAGATACTGGAGGCTTTAGAAGAGACACATGTTGTTCATATCTCTTTTTTTCAGTTCTCATTGTATTACCTGCTCGCTAACACCAAGATGTCTAGAGGGGCCAGAGACGAAATCCATGAATGTTTTGCAGCGACTTGTAGGTGAAGACTCAACGTAAGATATAATCTGATCAACATCATCTGCTTTCAGCCTTGAGGATGTTCTTTTTCCCTTTTTGGGGGAGACAGTTCCGCGGCGCAGTGAATAACTAACATGTCCCCAAAAAATGCCTAGTTGCGCGGCAATCTGCGTCTGGGATTTGCCAGATTCATGAAGCCCATAAATTTTAAATTTTCTTTTAATTTATATTTGATCATTTTAATTTTTCTACTTACTAAAATGTTTTGATCTCTGGATAATTATTTGATTCGAGGTGTTGAAGGTGGGGTTTGAGGCGGATTCATCTGCAAAATAAGGTCAGTATCGAGTAATGCTATATTTCTTCTAAATAAATAACTTTGTATTTGAGAAATCTAATTCTTATTGTAACTCAAGGACAAGGTGAGAAGAGCTGTAATTTTTTAGCGGTCGGCGCTCATAAAAGCAATGGGAAAGAAAGGAGGGCAAGACTGAACACCTGTCAGTGGAGCTATCTACGAACCTGGAAGTGAATTATTCTCCCAGAGCCAAGTTAAGTCAAATTTTGCAATACCGAACAAGTTGGCCCACGAGGCTATGATTCAAACTACTCCACCACGTCAAATCTTCACTCCCAAAGAGTCCGATTCATACCTAAGCCTCGTCCAGTCTACAAGTACGACCTAGTTCATCCTTTTTCCAATGATAACACCTCTCGTCGACTTTCTCTGGCCTCAGCCGGTCACCAAATATACGCCCACGCCGATATTTATACCCGACGGAGGACACAAAGCGTGGCGCACAAATATGGGAGACATTTCATTGGGATTGGAGTAAGAGGATTTAGGACATGTTAACATGATGATGCAAAGGATGCATACAAACCCGACAGGCATGTCATTTTGAATTTTGGCAAGAGTTTTACAAATTGAGCTCTGTGCGTGTCAAGACTTCGGTTGCGAGAGTGCAGGCGACACTATAAACACCGCCATGGTTGGATGGTGCGGTGGTACATCGTCTTGGCCGGTCTGCCAAGTAGAGTCTGGATAGCTTGGATACATATCCCACTTGAGACAGTAGATTGCTGGTTCAAAACCGGCAAAACACAACCACATTTCTTGCGGCGCTGGTATGCATGGATGACGAAAGGCATGCTTGGATAACCAAAGGTTTCGAAATTCCCTTTGATGGGTACTTGCGGAGGAGGGTCGACTGTTTGTGTAAGCAAGCATACCTCATAGTGGTATTTGCGAATGAAATCCAGAGTATGAGTGTCTCTAACCTCAAAAGAGTCATCCCACATGTATACATAGCACCGGTCATGTGTCATAGCTCTATAGCTGCATACACATTAAATGTTAAAATAAAATAAAAATAAAAATGGGAAGAACTAGAGAGCGGGTTGGATTTGCATCAAACTGAGGGTGACATGAAATCAAATTGTGCCGTCGGTTTAGGCCTGCAAATACTGGACAAGAATTATGTACCCTGTCGAAATTGGCGCTGACAGGGGTGCAACTCCTGAAGCGAATATGCGCCCCATATAAATCTACTGAAAACTTGAAATCGTGGCACCAAGGAACAGTGCCTCTACAGTGCCTCTAGGTTCCAAAAGGTAAAACTTCAAACTGGGTCGTTGAAGGGATTAGCCCTGTAGGCGCAGTTGGGCTAGCTCGTAATAGGTTAGTATGTCTCTCCTCCTTACCCCGCTCTCCATGAAGTATGGTCCAATCGTCTTCTTCTAATAATCGCTTAGTAAAACACATTTTCAACGACATTTTTGGCTACCAAGCCTACACAGTCCTTGAATCTTAACACCACTATCAATTCATCCTCTATTCTAGCAAACAATGTTTCTCGAAAAGTCTGCTTCAGAAACTAAAGTTCGCAAGCATCTAACTCGCGATCAATGTATAGAAATAAGAGCATTAAGAAGACTTGGCTTGACACTTCAAAATATATTCCACAAACTTGGCTTCACAATAAGAAAAGTACAACTTGCGTGTGCTCGAGAGACTGAAAATCCTATGTCTCGCAAGGGACCCTTACCAAAATTAAGCGCGGAACAAGTTGATGACCTTGAAGCATTCGTCCGGGATTCACCTGAAAATCGACAGATGTGCTATTTGGAACTAGCCATGGGGCCCTTCAGCCACTGGGGATACAATGAGCATTAACTTTCAAATGCCCTCAATAAAATAAGTTACAGCAGGTGCATTGCTCAGAAGAAGCCTCCTTTAAGTGTGGTTAACATGCACGAAAGATGTATAGCGGCGATAAAGGGAAATGGAGGGCTCACA
The DNA here is from genome assembly GCA_905067625.1 of Blumeria graminis f. sp. triticale. Classification (NCBI taxonomy): domain Eukaryota; kingdom Fungi; phylum Ascomycota; class Leotiomycetes; order Helotiales; family Erysiphaceae; genus Blumeria; species Blumeria graminis. The sequence continues at coordinate 11,236,677 of LR898468.1, read as the reverse complement.
AAGTATTGGGATGGAGCAGAATTTTACAAAACATGAAGTACGCTTTCATTTTAGTTGCGAGCCACACTGAGGGCCTCGATGTATACTTTTGTAATACAGAGCAATTATTTTTGAAATAGATGTGTATTTTTAGATAACATCAATTGATTTTTTTAATTTTTAAATTTAAATGAGGACCATTGTACTTTTCCCTTGGTGTTGAAAACCGTCCCCATTTATTTGACTTTCACGGAATATTGTTGGATAGTGCCCCTGCTTGCATAACTAGTCGATTAACTAGACATGGGCATGCATCAAGACTATACCAATTAAGGCAATATTTACAGGGATCTAACCCCATTCATTTTGACAATTTTACTTTTGATACCCTTAAGAGACTGTACTGCTCTCTTCACCTACTGTGAGTTGGGAATGCCACTTCTTAAGAAGCCCTTTCGAGGAGCTTAGCCTCTCTCGATCCTCTCTGGAAATGTATTTCAATGCCAGACTGGGTACGGTGAATTTCGTGCTTATCATTAAAAGTTCTAACATGAAGATACCCTCATCACTTGTTCCTGCGAGGGAGACAAGTCAATCACCCACTGATTTTTTGCCCCTTCGTCCGAGAGAGGTTGGCCTCTGCCGGTCTCCGACGAAGTCTGGGATCTCTAAATTTTCTTCTCGGCACCTTCCGCGCTGCTAAGCGATTCGCCACAATACTGAAAAAGGCTAAGTCACAATCTGAAATCTGCCCTATCCGCAACGTGTGATGTAGTAGGGTGAGGAGTATGATGCATAGCGCTCACAATATCTCAGGGGGAAACTATTTTCTAAGGCCTCTCGGCATCCAGCTGTAAAAAATTTGATTCTTTTATAGCAGTCACCATGTCCCAGCTGAGATGGGGCAATAGCCCTCGCTTTCGCCAGGTAGGCAGTAAGAGTAAATAGATAAATGATACTAAGTGTGACGGAAACCGAGTTGGTGATGAATAAATCGATTTAATAAACTATATGAGGAGAGAAACTAATCGTAGCTACTACTAACAGGTATTTATAAGAGTTAATCCTCCTCGTGAATCTACAGACTAGTGACTTGTCCTCAGGCACAATACTTCTTACCCAGCCACGTATTTCCACGTGTCACTTGGTTGTAATAACGCTTCAGCCTCCTGACTAGTAGTGTCGTTTCGTTCAGCTTCATATCCCCCTCATACAGCCTCATAGTAAGAATTCTTAGTAACAGGCTTAGGTATCCACCTAAGCTCAAACAACGGTCAAACCGTAACACTAAGTTCACCATGCACGCTCGTAAACCTTAAAACTACCGCGTATATCTCGCTCTCCTCGAAGTAATCCCTGAAAGACCGCCTTCCGCTTTTCAGTCGCCTATTCCCCTTGATACTGATCAAGGTGATCCACTGAGTTTTCTCTGCCACAAGATTTTGAAGTTGTGATAGCAGTGGTGAAATCTTTAATTTAGCGAGATATTTTCTCATCGAAAGAAAACAATCACATGCAGTGATTAACCCACCTCTCGGGGTTACGTGGTGCCTTTGTACACTGTCCGGACCGTTCCCCCAACTACATTCTGGGTAGCTGAGGCCCCCACCCCATTTGAAACAGCAGAAAGCTATTTCGCCTTATGTGAGACCCACACACCGCATTCCCTCGCGGTCATACCGGGATTTTTAAGTAGCGAAAGCACCTATTAACGGTCAAGGCAAACAGTCACTGCACGCAAGCATGACCTTGAAATAATTAATAATTTTCTATAGGAAAGAAATCTACAACTGGATTGTGCCAACACGAAGTGTACCCTGACAATCACCTTACATAAGTACAACTAATGGTTCTTGCTCAGTGTATAGGGCTGTGCATTTTGCCAAACACTGATTTTTTTTAATTCATTTTATTGTCCTGTCTGAGTCTATGACTATGTAGGACATGCAGGTCCTCTCTGCCTACAGGCCAAGGATACCTATACCAGCAGTATATCCCCTCCTATGCCTCCTATACAACTCCCCTAAAACAGTACCACCCCTCACAAGTCCTCATTCGATCATACACTAAGAGGAGCCCTTGGCCCTTTATTATCTCCCCTCTCCAGCCAACGAAACGATGGCCATTTGCAGGTATATGGCAGCCGGGAAAAATCGCAAAAAACCACTTGGTGCGGAGCTCTCCTAATACCGACATTAGGACTAAATCCGAAGACATGGTGATCCTTCTGAAGCGTTCGAAGAGGCCGGCCAGCTGGGCGCTCCAGACTTGTCTATACCTCGGAGAATTCACACTCTGCCTTTCTAGCCTCCTTCCAACTCCATCCCGAAGGTCGTGCTGAAATGTCAGAAATGTCAGAAAAGTCTTGACAGAGCGTGATTGATGTGTGACAGCTTAGCCTAACTTCTTTTGTACCGTCCAGGGCGCTGGGGAGTGCCGTTGACTCATCTACAAAAGAAGCCCTTCTGGCTAATTAGCCGAAATCTCGGTCTTGGCGCCCACAAAAAATCCAAAGTTGAAAACTCCTCGAAAATGTTAGTCCAAGCATGCTCTTTAGAGACCTATTCCCCCCTCTCGCTCCACATCTCAGCCGCCTGTTCTTCCTCAAGTTATTTGTCCCATTAGAGCAACAGTCCCCCATAAGCCATGACCCAGGCTTTGTATTTTTCGACTTGATTTCCTCCTTGCGGATATAAATAGCGTCGTAAATCTGTAGTGAGAGATGGCTGGAGATTAATGGGGCAAGCTCCTGTACGCAATTGGAGAAACTTCTTTATTGTTCGTTGAGGCGAGATGATGCGTGGTTAGAGAGAGGTCTAGGACTCAGATGATAATGATGAGAGAGGCATTGCCGAAAAGTTGTCAAATGGAGATGTGTATGAAGTTGCTTTCGACTTCGATTCGGATGCGATTCTTCTTGGCTATCCCAGATATGCAGAGCATACTGAGCGATTACACCGGCACCACTGGAAGGTGAAGAATTCGTCTTTGCCGGCGCCAAACACTGATTAGATGCAACGCTGGGCACGCAGGTCAGCCTAGACAATCAATTACGGGTAATCCCGTGACAGCAGCCGCGGACAACCATTTGTTTCTCGCGTTTTTCCCCTCAGTGGGAATTCTCGGAACAGGTTGCATACCGTGTGGGTTAACTTCGTGTGGTATCTGCAGATGAAATCTAAGTTTGAGTGTTACAAAGATCAAACTGAGTAATTCTACGTTTATTATATATCTTCCAAAAAATTATGCCAGGGCCTCTCGGCGCCGAATCAGGAAAGTTGGAAATTTCAATTCATTCAGCCTGCTTGTTAAACGCCATTCCGAAATGGGGACTTTATTACTCATCAACATGATTGGTCATCAATGTTGAGGTGATACATCATTATTTATTAGGCTTTTGGCCAAAATTCATATTTTTTGAATTACCCATCTCTAATGTTAAGAAGAGAAATTGCGGGATCAGATATGTTTCTTGACCTTGATATCTGCAATTTCCTCTATCATGATCTTGGTAAATGTAGAGTGCTGTATACAAATAGAGCCACCTAGTTCACATTTTCCATCAGCTTCGTAGCATGAGCCCCCATTTTCTGAAATGGCCATGAGAAATCGGGATACAATATAGGCCTGAGATCGAATCTATTGTCGTCGCATCCATAGTTCTCTGAGTGTAGTGCAGGAGTCAAGACAACCTGTTTATGGCGATTAACTGAATAGTAGTAGAAGAAGCGCCTCGTCTTCTCTGAAATCTCCATAGGAGTATACTTATTGCGCCATATGTGCAGTAGCTTGTTATACATGGCCCATGGCCCGCATTTTGCTACCTTACGCAGACGACCCATTACACCCAGCTCAGCATAGGTAAAACCCATCTGGTCCTCATCAGACTGAACGTAGGCTTCGGTTATAGGCTCAAGTTCAGCGGTCGGTGTTGCCTCAATGACCCGATCAAGAATGGGCATATTAAACTGAGCCCGTGCCCATTTGACAAACAAAACTAAGTCAGTCTTATCAATTCCTCCGATAGGATTTATGTCTGCACTGCTGTTATCATACTTTGTGTAGTATCCACGCAGTTGTTCCGAGAGATTTCCAGAGCCTAATACTAGGAGCGAGCCGCCACCTTGACGCTTTCTGACTAAAGGTAGAAGTTGTGCAAAGAGATAGGCAATAACCATACGAAGTCTAGCTTGAATATTTTGAAGTGCAAGGTTTTCTGTAGACGAACCTCCGTGTACCGCGAATTTAGGTGTGAAACTTGTTACAGCTATAAACAGAATTGTAAGCGCAGTAACAACTGCGTCCATATTTATATCTAAATGGTACGACCCCATAGCATCAGCAAGTTCTTTTGCAATCTGACGAGTTCCAGCACTTGAATTGCTGGTTCCGATATAGCAAGTATGAAATAACCGGCGAGAAATATCCTTCACGTGACTTGGTCGCCATTGTGAGTCTTCCGGCTCTCCGACAATTCTTAATAAATCTCTGATTACCTGTTTGTTATTAGCCTCCACAGCCTTCATTACCATATTACACATGGAGAATGTAATGAGCGCCGTAGAGCATGAGTCAAGGCCACCTGATAATGGAAGGAAGTAACCAGCAATTCCGGTTGAAGTGCCTCCTCCACATCTTCGTAGATAGTCCCATAAGAAGGCACCAGCTCCAAGTGAAATTTCTTCTCCTGGTGTGTGATAGTTGATTTTTATTTCCTCTGACAAAGTGTTCTTTGATTGAATATTTTCGTCATCCATGCCCAGGGAAATAGGAGCCTCGATTTGTTGGTATGGCTCCTCATGGCTCCCTTGTAAGCTTCGACTAATTGATGTCCGAGAGCTTCTCACGTCTTCCAGGTCCAATGTTGCAACCACTACCTCCACATCTTCTAATGAAAACTGTTTTCCCATCGCTACAGCTCTACCGTTAATAAATATACCAGATGAACCATCAAAAAATAATCTACCGTCACCATCACATCCTCTCTATTGTTTGGTATTAGCCTGTAGGCATATTTAGGTAAGAATAAAAATACCTGGTTTGAATACAAATATATTCCGCCGGATCGCGTACAATGAATGATGAGATCAATGCGTTGTTTAAGCTTTCTCAGTTCATGGTGCTTTGTTATAGTAAGCCAGGGTGCGTGGAGCCTTTTCAACAGAAAGACTTACGCTTCCGCTCGAGTTGGTAAATATCTCAACGCCACATAAGCCCATGTGTATACCAGGGTTGTTTGGAGTGAAAAGTTCCTCGCAAGTCTCTGCGCCAACACATGTATCAAGGGTGCGAAGGACAACATCACCGATAGGAACAACAGTTTGCCCAGTAACGTCCCTCATGGTGCAATCAAGGTAGTAGTCTTCAGAGTATCTTTGTTTAAACCATGGAGTAAACCAGCGGCCCTCACGATAATTCCCATCGTCGGCAAGCCACATTTTTGGCTTTATATAGAGAATCTTTCTGTTGTAGGCCAAGATCCTACAATTGTAACGCACATTGCGGTGTCGGACGGGCGCTCCCAAATCAAGTAAGATATCTTGACATTCATCGTGATCAATTATCTTGGCTAGCATCTCCCAGGAATGTAAATATGTATCACCTTCCAAAAAATGGTCTTGACATGAGTCTAAATACCTTCAAGTTAGCCCGCTTCATTAAAATTTATATCAATTATGAGTTCATGAGTTAATCGGAACGGATTATCGCATAAAATTAATCTACAAAAAATAAATAGTAGCTTACAGCCAGTAATTTCGAGCTCTGGACCAACTCGCAAAGTTGCTCCAGCTTTTTTGGATTGCTTAATGGACTCAATTATCCTATCAGAATTACCCTCAAAGTCTAGTACCCATTGATTCAAAGAACAAGTTGCGAGAGTAACGAGAGGCGCCATCTTGTCCGCAGGATTAAACTTATCAAAACATATGCGCGATGTTTTTGGAGAAGGCGAAATGAAGGCTGTCGTAAAGACCCTACAAAGTTATCATCCGGGCGATGGCGGGGGCTAAGGATAACAGAATTCCGAACAATGAGGAAAAGCCTAGTCGATCGGATCCCAGGAGATAGATGAAAGTCTATTGTAAGTGGGGTGACCGGAGTTTGACCCCTTGTAAAAGGTTAAGAACATAGTAAAATAGCTCGTCTGCGAGTGTTAGGCATTTTAAAAAAAGGTTATGATTTTCCCCTCGTACTTTTTGTACTCTTTATCACAACAAATAGCCCTAAGCTGATCACTCAGGATATAGTAAGTTTAGTAGAGAACGCAAACTGTGACTCGAATAAAATTGTGTGCTATTTGTGATAGATTCATGTCTGTCTCGTGTCCTTTATCGCTGAACTAATTGGTTAGTCAAGAAGGCATTTCAACTGGAATTAATTCCAGTGGAATTGCCGAGACTGAGGTTTAAGTTGTAGATGCTCTAGATGCCACGGGAAGCTTGGAGATTGTACTCATGACAGTGAACAAACTACCGGTCAAGGTGGCCTTGCTAACAAGACCGCTATCCGTGAGCTCGATAGCGGGACGTGAGGCTTTTCAAGCTTTAGCCAGATCATTAGTGACCAGTAATCTATTACATAATCCGGTGCAATTCTACTTGATACCCATTCGTATTGTAATACCGGAGAATAATGGAGACAGTAAGCTGCTGTTATTATTAATTCATTTTATTGTCCTGTCTGAGTCTATGACTATGTAGGACATGCAGGGCCTCTCTGCCTACAGGCCAAGGATACCTATACCAGTAGTATATCCCCTCCTATGCCTCCCATACAGCTCCCCTCAAACAGTACCACCCCTCACAAGTCCTCATTCGATCATACACTAAGAGGAGCCCTTTGCCCTTCATTATCTCCCCTCTCCAGCCAACGAAACGATGGCCATTTGCGGGTGTATGGCAGCCGGGAAAATTCGCAAAAACCACTGGGTGCGGGGCTCTTCTAATACCGACATTAGGAATAAATCCGAAGACATATTGCCCCTTCTGAAGCGTTCGAAGAGGCCGGCCAGCTGGGCGCTGCAGACTTGTGTGTACCTCGGGAAATTCACCCTCTGCCTTTCTAGCCTCCTTCCAACTCCTTCCCGAAGGTCGTGCTGAAATGTCAGAAAAGTCTTGACAGAGCGTGATTGCTGTATAGTAGCTTAGCCTAACTTCTTTTGTACCGTCCAGGGCGCTGGGGAGTGCCGTTGACTCATCGACAAAAGAAGCCCTCCTGGCTAATTAGCCGAAATCTTGGTCTTGGCGCCCACAAAAAATCCAAAGTTGGAAACTCCTCGAAAATGTCAGTCCCAACACAGTCTTCAGAGTCTTCTTTCTCCTCTCGCTCCACATCTCAGCTGCCTGTTCTTCCTCAAGATGTATAACCCCATTAGAGCAGCAGTCCCCCATAAACCAAGACCCCAACTTTGTATTTTTCGACTTGATTTCCTCCTTGCGGGTATAAATAGCGTCGTAAATATGTAGAGAGTGATGGCCGGTAATGAATGAGGCAAGCTCCTGTTTGCAGTTAGGGTGACGCCTCTATCGGTCGGCGAGGCGAGTTGATATGTGCTTAGATCGGGGTTGAGGACTCAGAAGATAATGATGAGTGCTGCATGGTTGAGAAGTCGTCAAATGGAGATATACATGTGTTTGCTTTCGACTTCGATTCGGATGCGATTCTTCTTGGCTATCCCAGATATGCAGAGCATACTGAGCGATTACACCGGCACCACTGGAAGGTGAAGAATTCGTCTTTACCGGCAGTAAGCTGCTGTTATTGACTTCGAATGAGCTTCAAATCAAATTATGCTCGAGAGCTGCTGTTTTTTTAGGCCCTTTGCTCAAAAAAAATCTACGTCAACTATAGGCAGATGATCGGTGGGGCCTGCGGGGGTCTCTGCCCACAGCACCAGCTCATTTGGGCTAGATAACCAATCCTTGTTCCTAAAGAAGAGATAGTAGAAGATGCACACAAGCATGAGTAGACAAAATAAGCTTTATCTTTCTGGTCCGATGGATCTAGAGCATAGAGCGGCAAATTTGCTGCCGTAGTAGCTTGGAAAACCAAGAATGGATGGCAGCGGTCACGCTAGTTTGGATTGGGTACCAAAAAAGAGGGTTTTGATGGCGAATTATATGCGTTCGATCAATCACTTTGTTTGGCACTTCAAGGGGGAGCCCGAGGGTTCGAGCAGGAACAAAAACAGTAAAGTCCCTTTTGGAAAATTTTAGCACAGTGCATGTCTGACATGTTTCTAAAGCCGCAATTTCTCGCATCAGGCATCTTGTTTTTTTTCTGATTTTAGGTCCTAAGCTATGCTCTATATCTCTTTGGAGTCAAGGATCGGTGTATTCGGCCGAGATCATGCTTCCCACATGCCCAACTTGGTCTCACCGCGTGAACCATACTCAACCAGTAGCTAGTTAAAAAGAGAGAAAATAAATGCTCCCACAAAATTCCATAACCAAAACTCCAAACCCAATAATCCTATTTGTGGTTGGAAAACAACACTCCTCGTCTCGTTTACCTACCTGTCCTGCTTCATGCTATGATCTAGTTAATGTTGTCTCCGTTGAGAGCTGGAGACGGACTCGCAGTTGGGCTCCCGAAGCAGCCGGTTTCCCGCGCAAATATAATAAAGCCCTCGAGGCACTTAGGCCCGAGAAGCTTGTGGAAAAATTCGTGATGTCACACTGTACCTCGAAGTCGGCGCGTCTGGCGTGCAGTCGATAGTGAAGCTCGCGTGTCTTGCGTTGTCGCATGAGAAGACCAAGATTTCGATACACAGGTGGACATGCTTCTTCCCACCATTCGTCGATAAGCGCTTGTCGTTTCTAGTTCATGAGCCGACGAACGTACGCCAACGTGATGGATCTAGGCTTGGCAGTTATCGAAGGCCGGAGCGTGCAACTCTATCGGCCTCTTCATTTGTCTGTATCCCGGAGTAGGCCGGTATCCACTTCACTGAGACTCGAGCCTTTTTCGATAGCGCCCTAATTTGGCGTACGTCGTCGAGGCTTTTTGTTGACGTTCCTGTCGACAGTGCCTTAACTGTAGACTGACTGTCCGTCAGTACGTTGATCCGCTGCCTGCCGTACCTTCCCCCGTTCTCCCTCTCCCACAATCCTAGCGCAGCTTCTAGGGCCTTTCTCGCCCCTACAATTTCCGCATCAAGCACTTCACCACCATGCTTGATGCCACATCCTATTACGACCGACCTCAGGTTGACACTAGAAGACTCCCTCGAAATATAAAAGAGTAATTGCTTTTTACTTGGACCTAAAGCTACGCACGATAACTAAAAGAAAAGACAAGGAGAGAAAGAGGTCTGCAGCCTCGCTGTGCTGAAAACTCCACCAGCTCGCTTCCGGGACCAACGCTTACTCAACCAGACTCCACATCACGTGATACCATAAACCTATCATCTGTAAACTCAAGCCGTAACATTACCCCCCCCTTTAAAAAACTGCGTCCGCGCAGTTCGGGTCATTGGTCTATTGTCCTCCAAGTTGCTGTAGTTGTCAATTCCAGCATTGTAAGCTTCTATCCATTTCGGCAGGGCCCTTGGAGGTCCTTTAGCTTGTGGGTGACTAGTATGGAATTCTTTGATCTTGTGTGGGCCAGTCATTGCATCCGAGCAGGGGTACCATTCCAGATCCTCGTCCGCACCTTGCCACTGAATCCTGTATTCCAGTTTGTTGTTCTGCACCCGTGACCCCAAAATGCTAGTAATTGTTGGAAATTCAGACTCTATGTGTCTGAAGTTTCCCATGATTGGAACAACTAAGATTCTCACACATGACTCACGACCTAGATGATTGATATCTCCCTTACTGAGCATGTTTGATGCTTGAGACTCGACTAGTGCATGGTATGGTCTGATACACGTGTAAGCTTTCATCCACCGACCCTGAACCCATACTCATATTGTATACTGTCGTGCGTTTCATTGTCATTGTTAGAGTATGGAACGAGTAATGGATGGTATCTAGTCTGGATTTGGTCTATCAAGATTACATGTATATAAGCTGTCTAAGAATCACTAAGACAGAGAATCTAATAAATTCAATTTATTCAAACCATCTTTTATTTCTCTACAGTTTATCACATATTCTCCCGATTCATATCATTATTATTCTATTCATAAAATCGCGCCCATATTCTTTGAGCCGCCTTACTCATCGAACCCATACCGGTTTTCCAACAGTAATCTCCCACTCGTCCTGGTTCGCTATTATTTGCATAGGCGCCTGTGCAGGGCGCAATTGACCAGGTAGAGGGTTACTAATGTATTTTCGTAGGGAATGAGAATGAAACACGGGATGAATTTTCCAATGAACTGGCAAATCGACTCTCCAGCTCTCTCCCTCTTTCGCCAGAACTTTGACTGGGCCGTACCACTTGTCGGAGAGTTTTCTTGAAGGACGATCCAGCTTCCAGTTCCTAGTGTCAATGACTATTAGGTCCCCCACTGCCCAATCTACCTCGCGGCGGGTACGATTGGCCAGTCTCTTCATCTTATCTTGTTGCGACTGTAAGGATAACTGAGCGAAGGCTATTGCTTTCTCCTGGCGGCTTGCGACATCCAAGGCGTTCTGACGACTGAGCTGTTCGGTAGCTGATCTGGGAGGTTCAGGGTTGTGAAGGTCGAACGAGGTTCTTGGTTCGTACCCATTCAGCACCCGGAAGGGGCTGATATTTCCGAGCGACTCGTGGGGCAAGATCAGCTGTGCTATATCCATAAGTGGCAATAGGGAGCTCCAATTATCTTGATAGTACGTGCAAAAAGGGCGTAGTCTCTGCTTAACGTACTGATTCATGACCTCGGTTTGTCCGTCAACATTAGGGTTATAGGCCGTAGTGAGTTTGACTTTAGTGCCTAAGATCCGGCAGTATTCTTTCCAGAAAGTTAAGACAAACTGTGGTCCACGATCGGAGACTATAGAGTCGGGCATTCCGAAGTGACGTGCCCAATGCACAAGGAATAGCCCGGCCATTTCCTTAGCTGTGATCGTTTTATGGCACGGAATCGAAAGGGGTTTTTTTGTCAATCTGTCCATGATGACAAATGCAGTGTTGTAACCCACTTCATCAAGAGGAAGCTCAGTGAAGTCCATTGTCAGGTGTTGGTACGGTCGAGCAGGGATTGGCAGAGGGTGTAATAGGCCAGGTGTCTTGTCCCGTCGGGCCTTCTGGCGGGCACAGCTACAGTTGGCAATATAACGAGCAACATCATTCCCTAATCTAGACCAGTGGTACTTCTGACCGAGCAGTAACTTGACCTTGTTGACTCCGGCGTGTGCCACACATGGCTGGGCATGCACGTGGCGGATCAAGGCGGTGCGCAGCTCTGGAGGTTCCATGGGTATCTCCAGGCGTCCTTGGAAGTAGAGTTTCCCTTGGTTAAGCTCATAATCCATGTGGTGCGCTCTAGCCTTTGCACGAAGGGGTTCCAAGTCAGGGGAGGTTTTATTGGCTTCAATAACCTGATCAATAATGCTGTATCCATTGATGTCGTATGCCACTACAGAGGCCGGGTCCGGTGGCTCACCATCAACAATCAGGTGGTCCAAAAATGATGTAGCTTCGTCATTGACTGTTAATCCGGGATTATCAGTCGCAACCTCGTTGTCTGCATCCACTGAGGTTCTATGAATGTAAGAGTCGACGTCATTGAGGCAGTCAATTTTTGCCATACGCAGTTCTTCCAAGATCTTAGGGTCTATCTTGTCGTCCGGAATCATCTGTTGGTTCCGGTATGCCCGTTTCTTAGCCTCAATCGGTGTGAGTTCCTGATCGCGACGGGAGAGGGTGTCTGCAAGAGTATTTGTAATACCTGTCCGATACATAATCGTGAAATGGAACTCGGCGAAGAACTCTGCCCAGCGAGCTTGGCGGGCCGTGAGTTCCTTTGTTGACATGAAGTACTCCAAAGCCTTATGGTCTGTATACACATGGACGTTTTTCTGGGCACCTAATAGCTCAGGCTTGTACTGCTTGAAGGATCGGAAAATTGCCAAGAGTTCCTTATCATGGACTGGGTAATTGAGCTCGGCGTCAATCATTGTTTTTGAGAAATAGCCCACAGGGTGAAAAAGACCATCATCCTGCAGTTGGGAGAGGACGCCAGCGACAACTCCATCCGAGGAGTCTGTCTCTAGACGCGTTTGCTTATTTGGGTCATAATGGCAGAGGATTGGGGCGGACTTCAATGCTGATCTCAACGTTTCCCAGGCTACTTCGCATTTTTTGTCAAATTTAAATACAACATCCTTGCCCGTTAAGCATGTGAGAGGACGACAGATGGTACTATAATCCTTGATAAAACGTCGGTAGAAATTGCAAAATCCCAAGTAGCTTTGCACACCCCTAATGTTAGCAGCGTACTCCCAGTTTTGAATAACCGAGATCTTGTCAGGGTCGACTTCAATACCTTCAACCCCAATAATAAACCCCAAAAACTTTGTCTTTGTAACATGAAACTCGGATTTTTTAATGTCAGCCTGGAGCCCGTGATCCATGAGAATCTGCATTATCTTTTTGACGTGGGTCTCATGCTCTTCGGGATTGCTAGAGTATATTAAAATGTCATCCATGTAAGCTGAGCAGAAATTGTCTAAATGTTCCATGAGAATATTGTTGATGAAGCGCTGGAAGGTGGCTGGTCCGTTCGTCAGACCAAAGGGCAGCACCTTATATTTGTAAGTGCCATATCGGGTGCGGAAGGTCGTATAGTCTTCAGAATCTTCAGTCATTCTAATGCAGTGGAAGGCTTGTTGAATATCCAACTTCGTGAAGATCTTTGCCTTCGAAATACGTGCCATTATTTCGTCGATCAAGGGAATCGGGTACGGATCCTTGGCGGTTAGCTCGTTGAGCTTTCGATAGTCAACACACAGACGTAGACTACCGTCGGCTTTCTTCGCAAAGAAGATCGGTGCAGCATGCGGAGCGCTCGAAGGGGCAATAAAACCTTTATGGAGGTTCTCTAGGATATACCGCTTGGTTTCTGAGAGTTGTTCATCCGTCATCCGGCGCAGTGGCTCCATAGACAAGTTGTTTCCAGCTTGTAAGTCGATTTTGTGATCGACATTGGGCCTATGGGAAGGGAGCTCATCTGAGGCTCTCCGAGAGAAGAGGTGTTGGAAAGCTTGGTATTGAGACATGAGTTTGTCTTTCACCATATCCTCGTCTGATTGGTATTTGGCCTCCAAAGCCATCTTAGGTGATAGTTTACTATCAAGGGCCGCGATCTCAACTTCGTTTTGGAAGTTTAATTCATCCTGTCTTCGCTTGATCTCTATGTCAATTTCGTTAACCGAAGCAACAACGCTATAATTTTCCTTTCTATAGGAGTCCCGGGAACTTTGGGCCGGGCTTCTTAGATGGAACCGATGCATTGATGACGCTGAGATCATGGAAATGTTGGTCGAGTATTTGCTGTGTAGTTTCGAGGCAGAAAAAGAACGCTACAGAGGTAGGCGCAACTTTAATAATTTTCCGGCTTGCTCCGGAGACACTCCAATCAGCGAACTGACTAGAAGGCACCTACTTGGAATGGTAGGCAAGAAGTCGTTGGTTAAGTCGTGCAGCAGAGGTGCGACGACGCAGTTAATGACTGGCAGATAATATGCTTCTCAGCAAAGGTTGTATTGGTCTTTTCTTATATTACGACCGACCTCAGGTTGACACTAGAAGACTCCCTCGAAATATTAAAGAGTAATTGCTTTGTATTTGGACCTAAAGCTACGCACGATAACTAAAAGAAAAGACAAGGAGAGAAAGAGGTCTGCAGCCTTGCTGGGCTGAAAACTCCACCAGCTCGCTTCCGGGACCAACGCTTACTCAACCAGACTCCACATCACGTGATACCATAAACCTATCATCTGTAAACTCAAGCCGTAACACATCCTGTGGAAACTCGAGGGACAAAAGACGATTGGCGAGTGGTCAAAAGCTGGCGTGGACTCAAATCATAAGATTCTAAACTAAAGAGAAAAGTACCTAGGAGGATATGAATCTGTATATATTTACATAGGAGTTCAACTGTTGAAATAGAGTTGCCAACACGAAACCTCCTGTCCCTCATTGCCTGCAATCCAAGGGTTTCGCATGAAAACCAAGATCCATGACAAACCTTTCGTATCGTGATTTGTCACACACAAGACTCGTGTGTGTGAAACTAGTCGTTGGAATTCCCGGATTGACCCTGTGTCGGCTTACCAACTATTGAACTGACGGCCACGTGGCCACTGAAATGTCGGGGCATCACACATCCCTTCTACAGAGTTTTTCCATCCCTCTTCAAGACGAACCCCCATGCTGAGCGACCAAGCCCCTCCGACGATCCATCCGGGTAAGCACAAATATCCAATGCTTGCACACTGTGCAAGAGCCGGGAAACGTTTTCCTCCTCCTCTATCGTTGGGCTGAACTCGAAAGTTAGCATGGCGGCGGCAGAGACTCGGCGTCTTCAGCGTCCGGGAGTTCTCGGTGAGCTCGCTGTACTCGTGACATCTGGGTCTCTAGGTTCTTGGGAGTCCAAGAACATTTCTTGTACTTCTGTGTTCCATTGTTTGGACACACAGCGGGGCGGAGGCACCTAGTGTTAGAAAATATACTCTGTACAATATTTGTCGAACTAATAGATCTGTATATGAGGCTGAATAAGGCTGAGAAGGAAGCACGCGCAATGTCAGAAGCGGCATGTAGACAGCAGAGCAGAGACAAGGATTGAGATAAGGATCGAGACAAGGATCAAGACAAGAATGCCAGGCAAGAGGTTGCCATCTGTTAGGGATCAAGAGCCTATTCTGGGCCAGTAGGAACTCTGTATGAAGATATCTGTGGTATTCTGCTATATTCTATCCTAATCTGTTCTGTTCTATGCTATCTTACTCCATTCCATTCCATTCTAATCTACACTGTTCTGATCTGTACTTGTCTAGACTATTCTATTCTGTATGAGAGTATAATGGAAAGTTCGAGAACAATAGAGAGTGTAAGGATTCTTGAGAAATCCCTCAGGCAGGATTTATGGGTTCCTTATTTAATCCAACTAGTGTTTATTGCTTAGCGAGGGCACCTATGTAGTTTCCATTTCCGAGACTGATATCTTCACGCTTTGTTTTCTGTCTTTAGGAATAGTTACATTATTCTAATCACATCTCACTCTCGTCCTCTGCCAAACATAGTGACCTACTTTCACCTCCGGCCCCTCTATCTAGAACGACTCCCCGCTTTCCCTTTTACCACTTCTCTAGAAAGCCCTCCGCGTTACCACGAGGCGTCCTTCCTCAGTACATCCTACACTACGCCCTCTCCTACGCCTCGAGTCCTGCGCCTAGTGAACCTGCGCCTGACAGAGAGGAATATGTAATGGGTAATTGGGAAGACTTTAGATTGGCAGATTATGGTCTTGTATTCTTAGGAACTCTAGAAGTTATTGAATCTTATGTTGAACTCTTGAACTATTAGACCTTCGGAATGTGAGCCCCTCTTGTACTCTTGACACCATCCTACATTATGCATGAGATAGATGCATAACTACTCGGCCAAAAGGCTAAACCATAATCATAGAACAACCATTGGTCTAGCTCTGGCACGTGCTCATCCACTTGTGTGTATTCAGTTCTGGCTAAGCAGGCAATTCACGGATGAGCCTGCAGAGGTTGGGCACATCTATAGATCATAAGAGGGGTAGTGTCAGGAATGCCCACTGTATAATCTACATATGTGGAGATAACCAGAATCTAATGTTCTATAATTCTGGTCTGGCCTTCTGGTCGAGTGGTTATGCACCTATCTCATTCACGATGTAGGATGGCAACCTCTTACCTGGCATTATTGTCTTAATCCATGTCTCGATCCTTTTCTCTGCTCTGCTTGTTACATTCCACTTCTGACAGCATCTGTTGTTGAGAGAACTATCTCCCTCTGCAACTTTGAGCGCCAGCTTACTGGGCCATTTTCGAGCAAGATAAGCGAACCTGATGATGAACAACTACCAGAAGTTTCAGCTGCAAAGTCTGCATCTGTTTATGCTTCAAGTTGTGGTTTCGATCTTGTTCTAGTATATGTAAGGCCTCGATTGGGATCTTTTGCAATATATTTATCACGTGACGCGCGGCTTGATAATGTTCGGATGATAGGTTTGTTAAGAAACGTGCAAGGTGGTTGACTGCAAACGCAATGTCTGGGCATGTGTTGTTTGCTAGAGACTGCAGACCGCCGACAATTGAGTAGTATTCCGTCTTTTGATGCTCTTCACACGTTGTTTCATTAGGACCCATGAGGCGTTCGAGTGCAGAGGATGCTGGGTTACAATTTGATAAGCCGTGCCTCTCTATTAAAGCGCGAGCATATCGACCCTGTGAAAGTGATAGCATGTCTGTATTTGGGTTCAATATGTTGATTCCCAGTGACAGATCAGTGTTGACTGCTTTTAGTTTGTATTTTTTGTGAAGTGTAAGCGCAAGGTCGTCTATTTTCTGGATGTTAGGTCCCAGAACTTGGAAGTCATCGACGTACATCATAACAAATAAGTCCTTTTGTTTATTTGTATAGAGACATATATCTGATATTGTTGGAAGAAGACTGTGATTGGCTAGGGTGGCTCGTGCGTCATCATACCATAATGCTGCTGCTTGTTTGAGTCCATATAGGCCCTTGCGGAGTTGTATGAGACGGCCACCCCTCTCAAATTCTTGAGGCAGCTCCTTATACAGATCAATATCAATGTCTGGGTTCAGGAAGGCCGTTGGAATATCACCTTGCTTTCTGTACCAGCAAAACTGGTGTGCTAAAGCTGGCAGTTTTTGTCCAGTTTCGGACCTGGGAATAGGTGCGAAAGTTTCATGGTAGCCAACTCCTTCTCGCTGAGTATATCCCTTGGCTGTACATCGAGCTTTGTATCTTTCAAGACTACCATCTACTATAAACTTCTTTTTGAATACCCACTTGCACTTCATTGGTCTGCATCCTAATGGGAGTTCGTCACGCTGTATTATTTTGATCGCACCTTTTTCTTGTAGTGATCGGAATTCTTTGTTTGCAGCGTTTTTCCATTGTGACGCTTCGGAAGAAGATATGGCTTCAGCCCATGTCTTAGGATCAGTTGATGCAAGCGCTACTTTGCCATGGTGTAGTTGTTTGTAGTCATGTCGCACTACTTCTCTACCACTTCTTGTATGCATGGTTTCTCGCTCTGGGGAATGTGCGCGTTTCTGCCCTGCTAATGGAACTACCGGATCCCAGCCTGTCATGATTTTATCGAGGGATTTGGGCTCATGCTCATCAGTCTTGCTGTGCACAACATCTAAATTTGGTTCCCCTTCATCTTCTGCTTCTGAGAGCTGGGATTCTATCTCAGAAAAGTCATTTGTAATTTCTTGCGTGTTGAGCCTCGTTGCTGGGCTATGATTTACCAAGTCCGTCTCGCTAGGCAGGGTTTCAATTTGAGTGGATGAATGCTTGTGTTGTTGCTCAAATGGTGGAGGAGGTGGTACATGCTCTCCCCTTTGCTCATTTGGTGGAGGTGATATGTGATTTTCTGTTTCATCACTTGTCGGAGGAGGAATATGCTCTACTCTTGATAGTTTGCTCGTGGCATCGTCTGGTGTTGCTCTTTGGGCTGCTATAGAGGGTTTAGATTGCTCCCCTTCAGACAATGATAGAGTTTGATAATCTGGCCAAGGATGCGGCGTTTCGATATCTATGGAAAATGATTGATCATTAGTCCAATAGCTCAAGGTATTTTGTTGTACAATAGGGTCTAACTCATCTCCAAACATCACTTACTCATTAAAGGTTGCATGAGGAGTAAAACTTTCAATCCATTTCCAATCTTGTGAACTTGTTTTATGAGGATGGTAAATGATGAAATTTTTGTTAGTGTTTTTCTGGAAACCAATAAACCATCCCTTCTCAGCTCTAGCTGTAAATTTACCAGGCTTTGGAGTGATTAATTAATAAGCTCTACACCCGAATTGTGGAAAGAGAGACAAATCTATTTGATTAGTGTGCGGTTGGCTTAAACTTTGCATGAAATCAATTAGCGGAGTATTCTTCGTGTGCATACAATACAGTCTATTGGTAATGAAACAAGCGTATTCAACTGCCCATGGCCAGTATGTCACTGGCATGCGGGGGTCAATCAGCATTGATCGAGCTTTCCTAAGCACTACTTTATGTCACGGATCAAGGAACAGGCGCTAGTGCAGCTATGTGGTCGATAGTATGTAAATTATCATTTTGAAGAGAAGACTACTTCAGTCTCTATCTATACATATAAATACATTGTCTATGTGTTTGAGGCACAGTCCCACTGTCTCGATTCCGATGGTATTTGTCACAGTTTGACTGTTGTATGAGTTTAGGTGGATACCTAATCGTAATACTTAGATTGTTTACAATAAGGTTGCACGGGGAGGGGAAGATGGAACTAGACGAAACAATAATACTAATCAGGATGCTAGATTGCTGTTACAACTAAGTAACACCCAACAATACGTGGCTAGTTAGCGAGAATGATGTCTGGAGGAAAGCCATCAGTTTGTAGATACACGCAGCAGATCAGTCATTATAAGTACCTGTTAATTGTAGCTAGAGTTCTCTTCTCTCCTCATATAGTTTAATAAATCGACATATTTGTCACTAACTTGGTTTCTGTCACATTTTAAACTATAGCATTCACACTCTTTCCCGTTACTAAGTATAACACAGTCTTGGTTGACTGCGACTTAGGGCACCTCACAATCAAAGGTATACATTGGTAAGCATCTTAGTTGAGTTAAGACTGCTTGAAAAAAGTGGATGCCATCATTTGCTCCATCATCAGAATCAGCAAGCAGGAAATTTAGCTCTGGAAGATCAAGTCGTCAAAGCGTAATTTCGTTTAAATCAGCACATGGATTTGAACAATTATCAATGGGTTCAAATATGGACAACTTAAATATTGGATTGGAATTTATGGCAACTGGTGTGTCAAACCAGGAACCAATACCCGAAGAATCGCACTCAGAAATACAAAGGTTGGTCAACGAAATGAAAGCTCACGAAAAGGAGCACAAAAGAGATCTGGGGATGACACAATCCCAGATGAATGACTTAATATTGATGATGCAGAAGAAGGAGGGCAAGACTGAACACCTGTACGCGGTGTCCTCTACAAACCTGGGAGTGAAATATTCTCCCAGAGCCAAGTTCAGTCAGATTTCGCAATATCAAAGAAGTTGGCCCACGAGGCAATGACTCAAAATACTCCGCCATGTCATTTTTTCGCTCCCAACAAGTTCGACTCATACCTAAGCCTCATCAAGTCTACAAGTACGATCTAGTACATCCTCATCCCAATGACCACAACTCTCGTCGACCTTCTCTGGTCTCAGTTGACCACCAAATACACGCCCACGCCGATATTTACACCCGACAGAGGAAGCAAAGCGTGGCGCACAAATATGGGAGATAGCTCTTTGAGATGGACGTGAGAGTGATCAGGACAAGTTCACGTGATGATGCAAAGGAAGCATACAAACCTGACGGGCATGTCATTTTGAATTTTGGCAGGAGTTTTACAAATTGAGCTTTGTGCGTGCCAAGGCTTCGGTTGCGAGAGTGCAGGTGACACTATAAACACCGCCATGGTTGGATGGTGCGGTGGTACATCGTCTTGGCCGGTCTGCCAAGTAGAGTCTGGATAGCTTGGACACATATCCCACTTGAGACAGTAGATTGCTGGTTCAAAACCGGCAAAACACAACCACATTTCTTGCGGCGCTAGTATGCATGGATGACAAAAGGCATGCTTGGATAACCAAAGGTTTCGAAATTCCCTTTGGTGGGTACTTGCGGAGGAGGGTCGACTGTTTGTGTAAGCAAGCAAACCTCATAGTGGTATTTGCAAAAGAAATTCAGAGTATGAGTGTCTCTAACCTCAAAAGAGTCATCCCACATGTATACATAGCACCGGTCATGTGTCATAGCTCTATAGCTGCAAACATATTAAATGAATAAAGAAAAAAAAAAAGATGCAGAATGAGTCTCAGAATAATGACCAGGCACCCCTGGAGCCAGCGAGGCCTAATCCTGATCGACAATCAGAACGTATGGAACCACTCAGTAAGGAAAAACCACTTAAATGACCGGAAGCATACAAACACAAGGACAGGAGTAAGTGGACAACTACACATTGAATCCTATGCTACATATACCAGCGCGATGTAGAGGAGCGATGCATTCTCCAATCCTCTGATTTCTTCATGCAATTATATAGCCATGCAGTGTCTGGAACTACTAAGGATGTGATTACGGGCCAGTTTCAGGACATGCTTGCCAACAATGTGATATGGGATGCCTTAGGACTGCTACAGGCTATGTATGATACATATGGGGATAGAAATGAGGAACAATCAGCTGCCGCGTTATTTCATGCCTGCTGAAAATTCAGGGATGATAATTTATCATCATACCTCCAACGCTTTCAACAGTTGCTGTCAAGGAGTCCAAGTTTGATGGGGGACGATAAGATCAAGATATATCAACTTCGCAACTTGCTGAACAAAACAACCAGGAACCATATGATTGGTAGTTCATAACCAAAGATATTCAGGGAACTGATTGAGTATCTTTCATCATTGGGCTCGGAAATTGAGGAGGTTGGTATAGCAAGAATAAGGGAATACCTGCTGGGTCAAACAGGATATTTTGACAATGGAACACGGGGCATTGTTGGGGGTAAGCTGCTCGGAGGAACTTCGCAAGGAACCTTATATCACTCTGCAGATAGGGCCGGCATGCACGCTAAAGATGCGGACAGCAATACAAGGATGACAGGCGTCAACAAAGTCCGGGCAAAATGGGTTTCACGCACTGAATTGAATCAACGTGGATCAGATGGTGCATGCCTGCAATGTAGAAGGAAAGGGCACATCATAGTTAATTGTGATTTTCTCCCGGCTAAATGCCCAGAAACCTCTGTCCAAGCAGCAAGATTTACGGAAAACATTGGAGAAGTGGAGGAAGCAAACGTCAGATAAGAGTCATTAAAAGGTTAGCTCCTGAGCAAAGTCATGTTCAGGAGCCTGGAAATGGAGTTTTTAATATAGTCACTGGACTGCAGCCAATTGAAGATAAGAATATAGAAAAAATTATGAATGGATTGTCTTTCATTATTGACAATGGATGCAAATGTCTGGCCGCTGTTAGTAACTCCTGGGTACGCATTGCTAGCCTTCCCCGAATAAAGATTAATCCCCACAAACTTACTGAAGCTACAAAAAATTGCCAACATGCCAAATTTATCACAGATATGGTCAAGATCGAACTCAATATAGATGGTTACCAGCACATGTTGTATGCTTATGTGATACCCGGGCTAACTCATGATCTAATACTCGGTAAACCATGGATGGAGCGAGAAGACGTCATTTACAATGCAAGGAACCACTTTATGGATATTTGTTTTGGTTACACTATGACAAGTCAAGCGTAAGCAAGTATAGGTATATTCCAAGCTACTGTTTCGGTCCCAAGGAATATCTGATGCTTGCGCTGAGACGCCCGAAGAGGTTCCATGTCAATAATTATTACAGGGTAATGTCGTGTCAAGTTGTGACTAGTGGCGTGTCTCGCAAATATACAACTGTCAAGGGAAGAAACGCGTACAGGACGTCTAGTCATAAGAGCACTGTAATTTAGGAGATATATGTAGCTTTCTAGTGTCATGTGTGATTTGATCTAAACCTGTAAATGGAGACTAGGTCTAGTAGAAATATGGGTAAATGACTAAGGAACGGGTATGGAAATGGTTATATATGGACATGATCTGGATGATTGGAAAAGGGATCATACGGAGCACATATCACAACCAGTTTTACTCAATCTTCTTCTAGATATTTTGTACCTTATTTTACATAACAACTCAAATATATTCACTTATAGAAGTTATATCTTTGACACGGCTTAGAAAACTATTGTCATCCTTGTCATCACACAATACCATAACTAAGTCAAACAATATTGGAGAGCTATTGTGAATAATCAACCACTAATAGTTTGGGAAAAAGGTAAACAGACAGGGATCAACGCTTCTCAGCTAGGGTCAAAAATTAGGGGCTTGTCTGCAGGAGTATTCTTTGCAACAGTTAGAAAAGCCAGGAAGTCTAGTGCAAGTGCTACCCAGCTATTCTCTGAAACGCTGGCAGATATTGAAAAAGCGCTTGCACCATCAAAGAAATTGTCAACATGTCTGGATAAGCTTCCTGATGAGTACAAGGAATTTTCAGACCTATTTTGCAAAGAACTCACAGACAAGCTTCCACCACATTGGCAAGGATGCAATCACAAGATTAGGCTCGAGTCTGACAAAAACATACCATGGGGACCCCTGTATGGAATGTCAAGGGATGAGCTACTAGTGATAAGGAAGACACTGACAGATCTTCTTGATAAGAATTACATTCGAGCGAGTAGTTCATCTGCAGGGCCCCTGTATTGTTCGTTCGGAAACCAGGTGGAGGCTTGCAATTTTGTGTAGACTATTGCGCCTTGAATGCCATTTCGAAAGCCGATTGCTATTCCTTACCGTTGATTAAAGAGGACGCTTACTAAGCTGAGCAGAGCTAAGTGGTTCACCAAGCTAGACGTGCAATCTGCATTTCACAAGTTGCGTACCAAGGAAGGTGACAAATAGAAAACAGCTTTTCAAACACGGTTTGGATGTGACGGCTTGTAAGCCGGTAATTGCCTGTAGCCTGCGCTGTCAAACGCAGGCTTAGCATGAAACTAGGCAGGGACTATTCTTGGAAGCAGGGTCTTATAACTTGGCAAACACCTCTAAGAATAGGGCACGAGAAGGGATACGAGATGGGATACGAGATGGGATACGAGATGGGATACGGATATACGGATAGAAAACTGTGTCATTGGCCTGGCTAATAATCATGTATAAAGTAACTGTTATTATCCTCTTCAATCTATAGTTCACCATAGATTGAAAATAAACTACCTCTGACCATAAGGTTGCTCAAGTGCCTATGCTTAGACTGTGACATATTTTCAATCTCAAAAAAAAAAAAAAAAAACTCACCACTCCGGACGAACGACGATACACACACGAGGATATACGCACGACGATACACGCACGACGATACACGAACGACGACACAAATTTCAGGGAAGACGAAGAAAATGTCCACCGAGTTGAAGTCAGCCTTGGCTGAAAACGATTCCTTGAAGGAGGAAAATCTTAGCCTTCGAATGCAACTGGGAATCTCAACACTACCTGGCAGGACCCCCGATGAAACTTCAGAGGTTGAGATACTTAAAGACCCAGCAAGGAAAAATGTTAAATTAAAACCCAGCCAACTTCCTTCTTACGATGGAAATAGGAAGAAATATCCCGCTTGGAGAAAAGCCGTGCTATCTGCACTACGTCTCGACTGGAATACCTTCGAATATAGTGATCAGCAGGTATTCCTCATGATTTACAATTCTTTGGAGGGAATGGCCCAAGAGGAAGCCGGCTCATATTTTGAAACTGGAGGGAAGAACGGAATGGAGAGCCCTGAGGATTTTATCGGGTTCCTGGACCGTAGTAACTGGGACCTCACCCGAATCACCCGTGCTAGGACTGAATTGGGAAAATTAAAGATGGGAGAGAACCAGGAGTGGAACACCTTTTTCCCCGCCTGGTCAAACAAGCTGACAGAAGGGAGAGGAGATATGTGGCCTGATGAGACAAAAATCACCATGCTCCAAGGAGCATTAAACAAAACCCTTCGAAAAGCCCTAGCCAGTAATCATCTCCTACCGCAGAACGACTTTTTTGCTTGGACTAAGATTGTTGGTCAGATATCACACCAACATGAAGAACTAGATGTCCAACAAGATCGAAGTGGAGGCTGGGTCACACCTGAAGGATTGGGACACTCAAGGAATAATCGTGGCGTCAGCAGCTGGGCCCGCCACGAGGGAGGTCATAATAACCGAGGAGGGAGACCTAACGGAGGAGGATGGAGGCCTCCTAATAGAACGTACGGAGTTGTTGGTGAAATTGATACTGCAGGTGACACTTTTATGGGAGGTATTAATTCTGCTAACATTGCACGCGGTGCGAACGGGAAGCCGCTTCGTGCAAGATGGAAATCACCAGAGCAAATTCAGAGACTCCAAAGGGAGGGTAAGTGTTTTCGATGTGAGCGCCAAGGCTGTAACACGAGAATCTGTCCGGTCTTGCCTGCACGAAAACCAGGCGCCATAGGTATTTCAGCTTCACCAGCTTCTCTCCCGGCAATCGATTTGAGGCTGTTAATGGAGGATGAAGAGGAAAACGAGGGTGTAAGCCAACAGTTTTCGGAAAACTAGATGCTCCTGAGCAAAGTCGCACTCAGGAGCCTAAAGCAGTTGTTAGTCAGGAATTAATAATGAATACATCTCCATTTCTAGTTAATGCACTTATCAACGATTCCACTATGTTACAAGCATTGGTGGATAATGGTTGTTTGTGCTCTGGGATTATTAATGATAACCTGGCATCTAAACTACAACTGCCGCGCATAAGTATTAGCCCTCGATCTTTGGAAACGGCCGAAAATTCAACGACTGATAAGCCAGTGGTCGATAGCATCACTTACATTTCTCTTGATCTGGACGGATATGTGATGCCGAAGTTATGGTTGTATGTTGTCCCACACTGTACTCATCAATTGATACTTGGGAAGAAATGGCTCGAGGATCAAGATGCCGTAATTCATGCAAAAGAACAGCGATTAGAAATTCGTAAGACTGGTATCTCGATCCATAGTGCGAAGCGTTGGAGAAATGCTCTGCGCAACGTCGCGCGACCGAGGATGATACCTGTCGGTGAGATGGTATCCATGATTAAAGAAGTGCCAGTCTGCAAAGCTTCCCTAGACGACATTAATAAAGCTCTACGCACGAAGCCAAATGTCACCATTGAAAATGCGCGAGACAAATTGCCACAGCAGGTAAGGGAGTTTGCACACCTTTTTGCTGACGGTGGTGGGGCCGACGAATTACCACCACTACGAGGTACCCTAGACCACGCCATCAATCTCCAACAGCAAGACGGCAAGCCGCTATCCCCGCCTTGGGGGCCATTGTACGGAATGTCTCGGGAGGAACTACTCGTTCTACGGAAAACGTTAACGGAATTGTTAAAGAAGGGATGGATTCGTCCAAGTAACTCAGAGGCAGCAGCACCAGTACTCTTTGCAAAAAAGCCAAATGGAGGTTTGCGATTGTGTGTTGACTATAGAGGGTTAAATGCAATAACCACGCCAGATCGATACCCTCTACCCTTGTTCAAGGAAACTCTCCGGCAACTATCAAAGGCAAGATGGTTTACGAAGCTGGATGTCAAGTCGGCATTTCATCGACTTCGAATAAGGGAAGGAGACGAATGGCTGACAGCATTTCGATGCAGGCTGGGACTTTTTGAATGGCTTGTAACACCCTTCGGATTAATAAATGCGCCCGCTACCTTTCAGAGGTACATCAACGAGCAACTTCGTGAACACTTGGATCTCGATGCGACAGCATATATGGATGATGTACTTGCTTACACTAGCGGTAGTGAAGATGAACATTGGAACACGGTGCGAAGTATTCTTCGCAAGCTGAGTAAGGCAGGACTCTACTTAGACATTAGCAAATGCGAGTTTCTGTGTAAAGAGGTCAAATACCTAGGGTTCATAATTCGTGCAGGTGATGGAATAAAGGTGGATCCAGTCAAAGTCAAAGCCATTCTGGAATGGGACCCACCATCCACTGTAAAAGGTGTTCGGTCGTTCCTAGGGTTCGCAAATTTTTATCGGTGTTTTGTGGATGGGTTCTCAGAGATTGCGGCACCACTTACTGCTCTAACCAAAAAGGATTCAATATGGCAATGGGGTGATGCAGAAAACGAGGCTTTCAAACGATTGAAAAGAATTTTCGCATCCCAACCAGTTCTAGCACAGTGGGATCCAGATCGCGATACGGTGCTTGAAGCTGACTGCTCAGGTTATGCTATGGGAGGCTGTCTATCCCAGGTAGACAAACAGGGTAGATTGCGGCCAGTAGCGTACTATTCGAGACGGCTAACAAGTGCGGAGGCGAATTACCCAATTCATGATAAAGAAATGCTCTCTATAGTAGCATGTTTGCAGGAATGGCAGGCAGAATTGAAATCAGTTGCGAAGCCGTTTAAAATCTGGAGCGACCATAAAAATCTGAGTTATTTCGCATCAAAGCGTCTTCTCAATGAGCGACAGGTACGATACAATGACATCTTGCAGCAATTTCAGTACGTGCTGGAATGGCGGCCGGGAAATACCTGCGAGCGACCAGATGCCCTGTCACGTCGGGATCAAGATAAGCCGACCGGGTTGAGCGATGAGAGAACTGCGGGGCGAATAATGCAATTGTTGCCACGCCTACCTATAAATCCAGTTAACATCGAGCTTAGTGAAGAGAAACTAGATCCAGCTACTAAGGTGGTATTATTCGACGAAGATGAACTGCAGACGCTGTGGAAAAGAGGGGTACAAAGTGACGAGGATTGGCGCCGTGCACGTGATTCTGTGCGCGACGGGGAGCGTGGATTTCCCCCAGACTTAGCGCAGAAGATGAAAGCTAATATTGGCGAGTGCACGGTAGCCGCGGATAATATTCTCCGGGGCCGAGAAAATAGGATCTGGGTGCCTGATTACGAGCCACTCCGAACAGCAATCATGCAACGTTCGCATGACAGCCATTTGGCTGGCCATCCAGGAAAAGATACCATGGTTGGCATAATATTACGACGATGGTTTTGGCCGAAAATTAGGGATTCAGTGCGAAAGTTTATCCGGAATTGTGATACCTGCGGGCGGACCACGGTGTGGCGAGAGGCGAAAGCTGGGTTTCTTCGGTCTTTACCAATACCCGATCGCATAGGTAGTGAGCTGACTATTGATTTCGTCACTGACCTGCCACAATCACGCGGCTGTACAAATGTCATGGTCATCACCGATCGCTTGAGTAAAGACGTTTTCATGTTCGGAACCGAATCAATGGACGCAAAACTGTGCGCTTCAACATTCATTGATAGATATTACCGGTACTATGGGTTCCCGAGGTTTCTGACTAGCGACCGGGGTAGTGATTGGGTTGGGCATTTCTGGGGTACTTTCTGCAAGCTAACTGGTATTTCACAGCGATTATCTACGGCCTATCACCCGCAGACCAATGCAAGCGAGCGAGCGAATCAAGAGATGTACAAGTACCTTCGAGTGTTTACGTGTTACGCTCAGAATAATTGGGTGGATCTCCTCCCACTGGCACAATTGGCGTTAAACTCGAGGCCAAACTCAGCAATTGGAGGGATGAGTCCATTCTTTTTACGACATGGTTACAATCTGGACCCAATATCTGAACCAACCCCATCGACGGAAGAACTGTCAAAACACCCTGGACGCCGAGCGGCAGGTGAATACGTGCAGAGACTACGGGATGCCCAGGACTTTGCTCAAGCCGCAATGGCATCAGCGCAACAACGGAACGAGGAAAACGCGAATCAACATCAACGTCAGCCAGAACAGCTCAAGGTGGGCGATAAAGTGTGGCTAGACCTGCGGAACATTAAAACACCTCAACTATCAAAAAAGTTGGCCTGGGTTCATGCCAAATATGAAGTCACAGCAGTACCTGACCCACTGACGGTCGAATTGAACGTCCCTGGAAAGATACACAAGCGCTTCCATGTCGAATTAGTCAAGCGCGCAGGTAATGATCCACTGCCCAGCCAGGTTAGAGACGACGCCCAAAATCCACCATTGATCGATGACCTCGAAGGTCCAGAATATGAAGTGGAATCTATCCTACGAGCGCGATCTATCCGTCGCGGTAGAGGAAAATTTCGTCAGGCTTTGGTAAAGTGGACAGGCTGGGCCGAGCCAACTTGGGAGCCGATTGAAAGCATTAGGGAAACGCAAGCACTCGACAGGTTCGAGGCTACTTACGGTAATATAGAGATAAATAATGGTCCTGAAAACGATAGCTCTGGAGGATTCGTAGGCCCTGCAGAGGGTCATATATTGGATAAACGGCGTCAAAAACGCCATGGCAAAAACAAACAAAAACAATTTTTAAAAGATAAATAATAAAAAATTACAAGAACCTCCCAATCTATTTCCTAAAAAAATTTTGGAGGGGAGCTTGTGACGGCTTGTAAGCCGGTAATTGCCTGTAGCCTGCGCTGTCAAACGCAGGCTTAGCATGAAACTAGGCAGGGACTATTCTTGGAAGCAGGGTCTTATAACTTGGCAAACACCTCTAAGAATAGGGCACGAGAAGGGATACGAGATGGGATACGAGATGGGATACGAGATGGGATACGGATATACGGATAGAAAACTGTGTCATTGGCCTGGCTAATAATCATGTATAAAGTAACTGTTATTATCCTCTTCAATCTATAGTTCACCATAGATTGAAAATAAACTACCTCTGACCATAAGGTTGCTCAAGTGCCTATGCTTAGACTGTGACATTGGATTGTTTGAATGTCTCATCATGCTGTTTGAGCTAAACAGAGCTCCGGCATCTTTTCAAAGGTATATCAACAAAGCCTTACATGAGCACCTCGATAATTTCTGTTCGGCCTATGTAGATGACGTGCTTGTATTCACCAACGGAAACAAAGAGGATCACGAGAGGCACGTACAATTGGTGCTTGAAAAGCTTCAAAAGGCAGGAATAGGGTTGGATATTGACAAGTGCAAGTTTAGTGTCAAGGAGACTAAATACTTGGGCTTCATCATATCTTCCAATGGTGAGAATTCTGCAGTCAAGATGGATCCTGCAAAGGTCCAGGCAATATTGGAATGGAAGGCACCCACAACAACAATAGGGCTAAAAGGATTTTTAGGGTTTGCCAATTTTTATTGTGGCTTTATCAAGGGGGTTTCAAGAATCTGTGCACCTCTAACTTCTCTGACAGGCAAGGGTACACCTTGGAAGTGGGGCTCTGAACAAAATGATGCATTTGAATTGCTCAAGGAGAGGTTTGTTGCAGAGCCTGCTCTGGCCCAATGTGATCCCAATTGTGAAACAATGTTGGAGGCAGATTGCTCCGGTTATACGCTCGGTGGATGTTTGTTACTGTCGTGTTATTGATGTAGCTTACCATGGTACATGCTTTAGGTCGCGTCATAGCATATGCACGTGACTGTGGAACTAAACTGTGGGGTGTTTAGTGTGTAATGCATGTGTGAGTATACTGGACCAAACTAGAACTCGATAGAATAGAGATAATGGAATCAGTGAGAGACTGATAGACTGAGAGAGAACGAGCTGGTCAGTTCTCGTAGGAGAGAAATGATATCATAAGGGAATGTTCTAGCATTAGGCTGTGAACAACACAGTAAGTCTGGAGCAAGATATAAGGAGGTCTCAACCTCCATCCATTCATTGTAACTAAGCTTCCTTTATACGAGAATATAGAGTCAAGTCTTACGTATCACGAGAACACACGCAACAGCGACTACAGAGACCTACTGTGAGCATAACTTCCCCAAGAGTATCCATCGTCCTGCTCCCATTTAGCCTAGTTATTATAACACTCTCGATATTAGGGGAATTGTAACCAACAAACCTAAACCTTAGCTTTCAATAAATCTAAAAATCTCCTTGACATGCACAAGTGTTGTAAAGGTAAGAGCTTGCGGAGGTTAATTGGTAGAAGGTTTACGGATGATTATCAATGAATCAGTGTGAACTGCTGATATATTTGAAACTCAGAACTATGAGGATTTAGGAGGTAGAAAGCGCTAATTATATACACATCTGAGGTAGCTAGACTCTTGCCTCATTTACCCAAAATAGTATCACGGAATATTCTAGTCTCCTCCATCTGGCAGTACAATCTAGAAACACATTCTATACAGTGCTCCATTGTTCCTTTACTCATCATGGAGCCACCTGGAAAGTTCTTCCTTCACCCTCAGTGATCATTACCCTTGTGCATCGTAACCCTAGCCATCACCAGCACAACATTTCCTCCTCTCCCTCCCTCTCGCGCTCGTGGCATTCCCTCATTAAATTGTCATCGAGTTGCTGGCAATTTATACATGTTACCTGTTCATAAAAAGCGTCCCAACACCATGTTGGACAACATGAGAGTCCGCCCGAGGGCTCTCGATCAATTATCTGCCCTTGTCCAGTCTCCAAAATGTGTGGAGATGAGCTAGGCCTCAATGAAATGGAAAGGAAAAGCCATCCCCGCCATTGCTGAGCCCGTGTTACAGTTCGAGTGTCAATGCGGGAGCAATCAGATATACGAAGGTAGTTTATAATTTTCTCTATGGCTAACTATCTCTCAAGGATGAGGGTTTGATAGTGTTCCACGGGGTGCAATGTGTAGCCTGTTGAAATTGGTGCTTCTAATTATGGTAAAGACAGGGATGTGTAGAATACACATTACTAATCTCCCATTAATTGTGAGGTTAGTATTAATGCGCTTTGACGTAAATACCAACCACTAGATTTTATTATTACAAAATATAGTTTATATAGCACTCTGTGTCCTAGTGGGAGTAATTAACAACTCTCCACGACAGATTTACAGACTCCTTTACTTTCCCACTCGCTTCACCAAGTGATACAATCTGTGCCTAATAGCCACAAGCTTTTGCAAACCAATCCGCTCAACAGGTTATGACCCGGTGCCCCTAAAAGCAAAAAGATTCCATCACTATTAAGCATCCTCATCTCTAAAGAAGTCTTCTAACCGCTCAAAAGAAATGGAATCCTCGTCTTCGAAAACCGGCTTCTTTGCTTCGAGACTGTCACGGTTTCAGTACAAAATGCTTGGGCGATCTTGTAAGTACAGTATATTAATTATAATTCTCTGGAGAGAGAATTCCTCGATGTAAAGTCTACATATATATATATTCTAAATTACTGCCCATCAAGATGATTCTCCCTGTGACCTGAATAATTGAGCCGCTTCTACAACTACCTAGAAGGTTCTCGGTACACCTGTTATCCTCATGAACCTTCAGTGTGTTTCCAGAAGGTTCACTGAGAATATTCGAAGTTCTGTGGCTTCCGAGACCTTCCCCTTGTGCCATAGCCTACGCTAGCCAGCGTTGGCTACAGGAGTCTTTCGGCTTAACAGCCGTCACAGAGACTCGGAACCAACTACTTGCGCGCAATGTCATTAACCAATGTAACCCACCTCACTGGTCCTGAAACCTATGAGTTGTGGGCCATTACAATGACTGCAGTATTTGAAGGGCAGGGACTCAACGAGATTGTAGTCGACGGCAAAAAGCCGGACAAGGACGCTTCGCCTGAAGAAAAAGGAGCATACAGCCAGCTTTCGAGTATTGCTGTAAATATATATATTCAGGTCGTCGGTTCAAAGATCCTTGGCAAGATCTTAAAACTCAAAGACCCTCACTTGATGTGGAAGTATTTGAAAGAGCAGTACCACCAGAACAGCTCTTTTACATTGATCCACCAACTTAGATCGGTTGCGCTCCTCGCAAATGCATACGATCCAAGTCGCACTGTCAGTTCGGTAATCGACGAATTTGAGACGGAGTATGATCAGTTAACATTGTTAGCCCGAGAATCTTCAAACTCGAACCGCCACAAGCTAGCCGACTTTCTTGATGATGATGAAGTTAAGAGGAGTTACTTGTTGAGTTCTTTCTGTGAACATCATAAGGATGTAGTTGATAATTTGACGACTAAGGACAATTGTACCTATGCCGTGGTTAAACAACGTCTTCTTGATCTAGATCGCACTGCACCTCCTCCAACAGCTCTCATCACGCAAGTTGGCAAAGCAGACAATAACTCTCTCAAGCCAAGGAAACCTGGAAGGGTATCCAAGCGTTCCAAACGCCCCTCGTCGAACAAATGTTCCTTCTGCAAGAAACGTTTTCCGACCGAGTATAAAGGGCATGTTTATAACTCTTGCCCTAAACTTAAAGAGAAATTGTCCCAACCAAAATTGTCCCAACCGAATTTGACACAATCTGAAATAACCTTACAACGGGCAAATATAACCGTTACGGGCATTGATCAGGTTAGTCATCTATTTTATCTTGATACTTGCCCAACTGCTCACATGTGTCCTTACCCAGAACGATTCGAACAACTCGTGCCTTGCTCCGGTTATGTGATGTCAAGTTCAAATGAGAGAATGTCAATCGAAGGGAAAGGAAGTGTGTTGTTACACTGTGAGATATCAGATGGAACTGTGTCAACTTTCAAGGTTAATGATGTACTATATGTGCCAAATTTATCTTTACCGCTATTTTCTTGGAAGAAAGCTAGATCCAAGGGATGCCTACTCCATGACAATGGCAAAGTGATGATAATATATAAAAATAATAAAATCTGGTTGGAAGCTCATTACGACAGTGCCTTGCCAGTGATCAGGGAAGTCGCACGTAAAAATGAAGTAGCTTGCTCCACCTATGAATTCTGGCATAAAGCCCTCAGTCATGCATCTCCTTCGACGATAACCAAGACAGAGAAGCTCATCCAGAACTCAGGTGTAATTCCAAATTGCCCAAAGAACTTTCACTGTGATTCCTGCATGTCATCTAAATCCGTACACAAAAAGCCAGCCTCATCAGCTGCACGATCAACATCAAAAGGCGAATATATTCACTCAGATCTTGCCGGACCGTTTCCTGTTCTGTCGTATGGCAATGCACTATACTACATAAGTTTTGTTGATGACGCAACACGCTGTACCACGATTCAATTCCTTAAACAAAAATCTGAGGCCGCTCAGGCTATTATCAATTTTGTTAAGGCATTAGAAACGCAAAACAATTGTCAAGTTAAGTCACTCAGAACAGACAACAGCGGTGAGTATGTCAATGCAACATTCTCTGATTTTCTGGTTCAGAAGGGGATAAGTCATCATCTGACGCCTCCCTATTCTCCTGAATCAAACAGAGTAGTCGAAAGGCTAAATCGATCTGTTATCGAAGGAGTTCGTGCAATTCTCGCATCAATTAAAGATAAGCGGTTATGGGCTGAAGCAGCAAAATCGTTCATCTACACAAAAAATTGTCAGGCACATAGTGCTGTTAATGGACAGACGCCATATGAAGCTTTCCACGCGAGAAAACCATCCATTCTACACCTTCATCCATTTGGTCAAGAATGTTATGTGCATATTCCCATGGCTAAGCGACCATCAGGATGCAAACTTCTACCAAATGCTGAGAAAGGTATATTTGTTGGATACACCAAAACTGATCATCAATATCGAATTTTTGTTCCTGCAAGGAAACACATAGTTATATTGGCTGATGTAAAGTTTATCCCCTACGAGAGTAATCAACCTGTCGCTGATCTAACATCAACCTAGACTCCACTCAAGATTCATCAACAAACTCCAATAACGTCAACAATATCGTTAAACAATTGGAAAAATTCCTCTAATGTTGGTGAAGGACAAAACATTCAAGAACTCTCTCATAATCAAGATCCTAGTTATCTGTCTCAGTCAGAACCATCGCAAGAGTCATCAGTACCAACTTATATTCAACTCGAACCTCAACCATCTGCCTCAACTTCTGCTTCAACATCTTCTCAAAATCTTTTAAATCAAGATCATAATAACAATGTCAATTCCAGACCTAAACGCACTAAACTTCCTCGAATTTATGAA
Source organism: Blumeria graminis f. sp. triticale (assembly GCA_905067625.1). Taxonomy (NCBI): domain Eukaryota; kingdom Fungi; phylum Ascomycota; class Leotiomycetes; order Helotiales; family Erysiphaceae; genus Blumeria; species Blumeria graminis. Next base: position 11,203,031 of record LR898468.1, on the reverse strand, counting down.
GATACAATAACGGGGGAGTGGTGGAAAACTTCTCGTGATCTTCATCAACCTGCATTGCAAAGTTCGAATGGTAACAATAGTGGTGATGAGGGACAAGAATTAGCACTTTTAAATGTCATTGATGTATCAGAACCCAAAACGTACAATGGTGCTAAGGCATCAGCAAACTGGGAAGACTGGAAAATAGCATTTGAAGAAGAGATGTCATCCCTCAAAGAAAATGATGTCTGGAATGTTGTTCCTCGTCCTGCAGGTCGCAAAGTTGTTGGTGGCAAATGGGTATGCAAAATTAAAAAAGATGCATATGGGGAAATCGAAAGATATAAAGCACGTTACGTCGCAAAAGGATTCTCACAGATCCAAGGACTAGATTACGATGAAACATTCGCTCCAGTCGTGCGATTTGATTCTTTAAGAATACTCTTAGCAATTTCTGCCTCGAAAAATTGGAGACCAAGACAACTTGACATAAAAACCGCATTTTTATATGGGATCTTGAATGAAGAAATCTATATGGAACTTCCTGAAGGGTACAGGCAAGAGGGCCATGTTGCAAAACTTAATAGGTGTATATACGGATTGAAGCAATCACCACGGCAATGGTTTTTCAGGTTGGCTGAATTTATCATTCCCCTCGGGTTTTCTTTGTCACCCTTTGATCCCTGTGTCTTTATCCACAATACAGGAGAATTATACTTAGCGGTATATGTGGATGATATTGTAGTATTTGGAGAACAAGATTTGCTATTGAGTGAAACTGTTAACCCGCTTAAGGCCGAATTCAAGGTCAAAGATATGGGAACACTTCACTGGCTACTTGGAATTCAAATTGAGTACTGTAATGCTGGAATCAGCTTGTCGCAAACCGCATACATAGATAGAGTCCTGAATCGATTTTCTATGCAAGACTGCAATTTGGTCTTCACGCCTATTGAGTGTAACCAACAACTGATGGCAGCGACAAATGGAGAACCTAGGGCTAACGCAACGCTGTATCAGCAAATAGTCGGATCTATAATGTATGTCGTGTCTGCAACGAGGCCTGACCTTGCATATGCAATCTCACATCTCTCACAATTCAGTTCGGATCCATCAATCATTCATCTAAGTGCGGTCAAGCGGGTCTTGCAATACATCAAAGGAACAAGAGATTTAAAACTTACATATGAGTTCAAATCACCCTTGATACTCAACGGATACTGTGATGCATCGTACGGAAATTGTCTAGATACTCGAAGGAGCTTCTCGGGTTATTTGTTCCAACTAGGAGGATCCACAGTCGCCTGGAAGTCTCGCAAACAACGTACCGTCGCTCACTCCACTTGTGAAGCTGAGTATATGGCACTATCACTTGCAGCTAGACAATTCCTTTGGATGACACGTGGGCTTCATCAACTAGTGAACAAAAATATACCCTCGTCCCTTTCAACAGACAATAACTCCGCTATTGATCTCGCTCACAATCATAAAATCAATGACGCTACAAAGCACATTGATATTGCTTACCATTTCACTAGAGAAAGAATTGATGACGGTTTTGCTAACTTTACTACACATTCCTTCAAGTGAAAATCTTGCAGATATTTGTACAAAAGGCCTACCAAGACCGTGACTTAACCACTTATGCACAAAATTTTTTGGTACAAAGTGAGAAGGGGTGTTGAAATTGGTGCTTCCAATTATGGTAAAGACAGGGATGTGTAGAAGACACGTCACTAATCTCCCATTAATTGTGAGGTTAGTATTAATGCGCTTTGACGTAAATACCAACCACTAGATTTTATTATTACAAAATATAGTTTATATAGCACTCTGTGTCCTAGTGGGAGTAATTAACAACTCTCCACGACAGATTTACAGACTCCTTTACTTTCCCACTCGCTTCACCAAGTGATACAATCTGTGCCTAACAGCCACAAGCTTTTGCAAACCAATCCGCTCAACAGGGGTCAGATCATTGGTGACTTGGTGCCGTGAAAGAAGGCAATCAGAGATGAATGGACCTTCATGTAAAAGAGGTGGCGGAATTTTTGCGTGCTTTGAGGAACCCCATTGTAGAAGCTTAAAGGTTTCGGGTAAAGATTTAACTCCTTCCACCCGACTTTTCCAATAGCTTCTTTTTGCAGCTACTACAACTTTTCTAAAGTGCTTGGCATTATTAGATTGTTCAAATTCTGTGAGTGAGCCTTTATATTTGACATGAGCGGCCTTACATTCTGGAGTCCACCAGGGTCCTAACCTGCCACTCTCTGGGTTCTGTTACGGCTTGAGTTTACAGATGATAGGTTTATGGTATCACGTGATGTGGAGTCTGGTTGAGTAAGCGTTGGTCCCGGAAGCGAGCTGGTGGAGTTTTCAGCCCAGCGAGGCTGCAGACCTCTTTCTCTCCTTGTCTTTTCTTTTAGTTATTGTGCGTAGCTTTAGGTCCAAATTCAAAGCAATTACTCTTTTATATTTCGAGGGAGTCTTCTAGTGTCAACCTGAGGTCGGTCGTAATAGGTTCGGTCGTCTACCAACAGCCTTTATTGCTTCCTTAAATGCCCTGCAAAGCTCCTCGGCAAATCCCTCTGTTTCTTCTACCGAGGCAAGCAGTTGTCACAGTTTCATTACAAAATGCATGAGCAATGTTGTAGGTACAATATTTTAATTATAATTCTCTGAAGAGAGAATTTCTGTACTTAATGACTACCTATATATACAGACTGAAATACCCCTCCTCAATAAGGTTCTCTCTATGACTTGTCAACTCAAACTCTCCGACAATTGCCTGTAGATCCTTGATACTTCTTTAACCCTCATGAACTCTCAGTAGGTTTCAACAAGGCTCAATGTGAATCATCTAGGTCCCCTGTCATCCAAGATCTTCCCAGGAACCTCCCTTCGTATAATTGCCTGCGCTAGACAGCTTAGGCTACAGGAACCCCTAGGCTTGACAGCTGTCACAGCGGTGCTAATGGTGGTGCCCAGCGGGAGACTAGCAGGGCGAAATGAGGTAGCTGGTCTTTGGGGACTCGAAGTGGGCCTCTTGCCGTGGCTTTAGGTTACATTTGGCTGAGAACTGAGCCCAAGATTAGAAAGTAGTTGCTGGTGATACATTCTTGTCCATCCACCCAAGCACAGGTTCCATTAATGTTTGACCATGCTAGGTCGAGGGTATTCCCGGCTCGATGTGTTGGCTCGCCAATAATAAGGCAGGAGAGATTGTGAGTCTCGGTCCACTTCTCAATCTCATTGCCTTGTCCATATGTATGTACTGCGCTTGGTTGCCAGGCCCAATGAACCGAGTTGAAGTCGCCTGCAACAACAGTGCGAGCAGATGGAACCCATTTGAGAAGGGGTTGAACCGCTTTTGGATTGTGGGGGGCTTTGTATACATTGAGAAATGTTGTGTTTTTTACCTCAACCCAGCAATAGTTGCTAATTGGAGTGGCCGAGGGAAATTTTTGAATGGCTTGAATTTGCTTGTCATTTTTCCTCGTGTATGTGATTGCACAAGGACGAATGCTTATGCCATTGTGCGGTATGTGGACATTGAAATAGGGATGTGCCTTAGTATGCCCACGCCACCATGGCTCATGTATAAGCAAGACATCAAGTTGAAGCTCGCAGGCACGGTCTAGCGCAATACCGTGTGTTGTTCCCCCTCTTCCAGCATTAATTGACATAAATCAAAGAATCTGTTGGGGGGGATGGCGACTCTGTTGGTCGCCCTTCACAATCGCCTTGCATTACCTGTCGGATTCTCCGGAGGTAATGCTGCTGCCACTCCAGTGTTTGGGGTTGGGACTAGACCAGTTGTAGAGTTATGGATCGATGCCTCAGTGGAGGCAGCCTTAGCCTCTGCATCTCTTGCTCTAACAAGAGCTTGGAATTCTCGCTCTCCTGCATCTCGGTAGGTTTTCAATTGCTGTTTTGATGGTCCACCAGTTCTTGTTGGACGAGTCAGACATCTAGTGCTATCAGATCTATGGGGGCCCCTACAGTTCCTGCATTTAGTCAGAGCTTGACATGAATCTTCGGTTTGCATAGTTGAGCCACAGTTCCCACAAGATGGTGCCCTGGAGCAGTTCCTGGAAGGATGGTGGCCGCTGCATTGCTTACAGAGCTCAAGGGGCTCTTACTTCTTGAATGGCCTGGCGAGACCGGATTCATCAAAGACTCTGAAGCCGGGTCGAGGCGATTTGGAGAAAAAAGCCATCCAGGTTTTGTGGGGCGTGGAGGGGTTATTCTATCCGAAGAGTTTCACTGCAGAGGGCCTCATATTAGTTATCCTCTCGATCTCAACAGTGAGCATGGACTTATTTACTTCAACTCGTCCCTCAAGCGTTTGAATAGCTGTCGGGACAGTTGGAATAATGATAGGTATCCAGTCCGTTGCTGGTTCAAGCTTTGCCCCAGATAAGAAGAGCCCATTCTCGGCTTTTATGAGTTCTTCTCGCGCCTCGTTGCTACAAGGAGTAATAGCAAGCCCTGAGTTCACCGCTTTGATCCTACCAATAAGTGATGGCAATACCAAGAGTCGCTTCACTACTACCTCCCGGATACCAGCAGGTGATAGTTTTAGCCACTCATGATCACAGGTTAGGCAAATAAATAACCTTTTATCAGGACTGATGGGGGGTTGAGCCTTTCCAGTAGTTGATTGATTGCGAGTAGTAGGCCAAGGTCTAGTGAGCTCTTTTTGTGGAGCTACTTGCATGAGTGTCAACATGAGTGGCAGTGACTCACTTGTAGCGGTGGCACGAGCTTTATTGTGGCCGTTGTGTGTAACTATTGCCCAAGAAAGCGTGGTGTTTACCGGCTTGCTAGGCAGTTGGGGAAGTTCCTTAGAGGGTCTAATTTTTGTAGTTGGCGCTGTAGTGCCAACCTTAATTGTTTGATCTTTATCCTTACCTTTTGCCCTGTGTGATGGGAAACGAGTTGGTGATGAATAAATCGATTTATTAAACTATATGAAGAGAAAAGAAATCTCTAGCTACTACTAACAGGTACTTATAATGTTTGGTCCGCTTCGTGAATCTGCTGACTGATAACTTCCCCCTAGGCCTAATACTTGCTACCGAGCCAAGTATTATCAGGAGCCATCACGCTATGATGTTGCTTCGACCTCCTGGCTAGTAGTGCCATTTCATCTCTATTTGCCCATCCTTCCTCTTTCAGTCTTATCGTAATTATTCCTAATTAAACGCTTAGGTTTCCTCCTAAGCTAAAACAACAGTCAAACCGTAACACCCTGTTAGAAACTGGTCGAGACTTCGAGGGAATGGGAGGATGGAGGGCAGCCTCTGAGGCTGCGTATTTTGAAATGGCCTTGCAGAGGTAATCGCGGATTGCCGTAGCCTCGTCCTTTTCAATATCCTTCATAAATCCTGAGAGAGCACTCTTGATACTGCTAATTGCGCAGGTACACATCATTATGCAAGCGTGCCATGCATGTTCACGACGCTGTTGTTTGTTACGGTTTGACCGTTGTCCGAGCTTCTGTGGATACCTAAGCGTGTTGTTGAAGATTCATGTTGTAAGACTGTAAGGAAATGATAGAGAAAACTGGGAGATACGGCACTACCAGCCAAGGGGCCAGATCAGTGTCACAGCGTAGTGATTCTTGATAATATGTGGCTGGGTGGCAATTATTTGGCCTAGGGTGAAGAAATCAGTCAAGACAATCACTGAGGGGCTGATTATTATAAATACCTGTTAGTTGTAACTAGATTTCTCTTTCTTCTTTATACAGTTTATTAAATCGACATTATCATCACCAACTTGGGGTTCCTGTCACAATATAAACTGTATCAATTCATTATTTGCCCGTCATTAAGTATACTGGAGTCCTAGTTGACAGTGACTTAGGGCATTCTATAATCAAAGGTGTTAATCACTAAGCACCTTAATCAAGTTGAGGTAGTACAGGAAGTTGATGCCAACGTTTGCTCTACTATCAACATCAACAGACGAGGCATCTAGCTCTGGACAATCAAGTTGTCAAAGTAAGATCTCATTCAAATCAGCGCAGGGATTTGAAGAATTGGTAACAGGTCCAGATATGGATAGACTTAACATCGGAACGGACTTAGTGGCATCTGGTTTGTCTGACCAGGAATCAATGCCACAAGAAAAACCACGAATGGACATGGAGACAATAGTCGAGGAGATGAGGAGAAGAGACATTGATCATAGGAGGGAAATGGAGATGTTACAATCTCAAATGTGTCAGGTGGTGCTACTGATGCAGGAAAAATCACAGGGTGAAGGCCAGGTACCCCTGAAACCAACTAAAGCTAATGACAATCATCAACCCGAACAAAGGGAGCTCACCGGCAAGGAAAAACCACTTAAGTGGCCGAAAGCCTACAATCATAAGGATAGGAGTAAATGGGCAACCACACACAGAATACTTCGATATATTTACTGGCGCAATGTAGAGGAACAACACATCTTGCAACCATCAGATTTCTTTATGCAGCTGTATAGCCACGCGGTGACAGGGACTGCCAAGGACATGATCACCGGCCAATTTTAACACATGCTTGCAATTGATGCAATATGGGACGCTTTGGGATTATTACAGGCCATGGACGATACCTATTGCAATAGGAACAAAGAACAATCAGCGGCTGCACTTTTTCATGCATACTGAAAATTCAGGGATGAGAGCTTGTTGTCATACTTACCGCGTTTTCAGCAATTACTCACGCAAAGCCCCAGCTCTACGGGAGATGATAAGAATAAGATGTACCAGCTTCGGAATTCTCTCAATAAAACCACAAGAAATCACATGATTGGTCGCTTGCAACCACAAACCTTTTGTGAACTTGTTGAATATCTGTCTTCACTAGGTTCTGAAATTGAGGAGGTTGGTATGACAAGAACAAAAGAATACTTACTTGATCGGGCTGGGTATTTTGATGATGGAACACGAGGAATTGCTGGTGGTAAACTACTCGGAGGAACCTTGCAAGGAACCTCTTATCACCCAGCAAACAGAGATGTTGCCAATAACAAGGATTTAGACGGGGACACAAGGATGACCAGTGTCAACAAAGTCTGTACAAAGTGGGTTTCACAAACTGAGTTAAACAAACAGAAAGCAGATGGCATATGTCTGCAATGTGGAAGGAAAGGGCACATAATAGCCAACTGCCATCTACTCCCAGCTAAACGCCCCGAAACCACAGTTCAGGCTTTCACTTCTGTAGAAAATGATGCAAGTACCGAAGAATTCAATATGGTGGAAAGTGAGTTAAAAGATTAGCTCCTGAACAAAGTCGTGTTCAGGAGCCTGGAAAGAGAGTTTCTAATATGGTAGTTGGCTCAAATCAGATTGAAGATACTGATGTAGAGTACACAATGAATGGATCATCTTTTATAATAGACACATTAATTAATGGAAGTTATTCAGTACCTACCTTGATTGACAATGGATGCAAATGCCTAGCTGCTGTTAGTAACTCCCTAGTACGCAAAGCTAACCTTCCTCGGACAAAAATAACTCCCTGTAAGCTTACCAAAGCTACACAAAATTGCCACCACAAAGTTCTTATCACAGAAATGGTTAAAATGAAGCTTGATATAGACAGATACCAACGTACCTTGTTTGCTTATGTAATATCAGGGCTGTCTCATGACCTGATACTTGGAAAACCATGGATGGAACGGGAAGATATTATCTACAATGCAAAGGATCATCTTATGGACATCATAGAAGCTATTGTGAACAGTCAGCCATTCAGGGTTTGGGAGAAAGGTCTACAAACAAAGATGAATGCACTACAGCTAGGGTCAAATATCAGAAGTTTGTCTGCAGGTGTGTTCCTTGCAACAGTTAGGAAAGCCAGGAAATTGACAAGCACCACTCAATTATTTTCTGTGACACTTGCAGACATTCAGAAAGCGCTTGCACCATTGAAGAAATCACCTACAAACTTGGAAAGGCTTCCTACACAATATGAGAAATATTCAGACCTTTTTTGCAAAGAATCAACAGATAAACTCCCACCTTGTCAGAGCAGCATGTAGACAGCAGGGCGGAGACATGGGTCAAAGAGGTGGTGTTCAGGCTAAAGGGCACCATCCTACATTGTGCATGAGATAGGTGCATAACTGCTCGGCCAAAAGGCCAGACCAGAATCATAGAACACTAGATTCTGGTTATCTCCACATATATAGATTATACAGAAGGCAATCCTGACACACCTCATCGGAAAGGGTGCGATCACGAAATTAGCCTTGAACCTGATAAAAATACCATGGGGCCCCCTATATGGAATGTCAAGAGATGAATTGTTGGTACTGAGGAAGACCCGGACAGAATTACTTGACAAGGATTATATTTGCGCCAGTAGTTCACCAGCAGGGGCCCCAGTACTTTTTGTTCGGAAACTAGGTGGGGGTCTTCGATTTTGTGTTGATTATCGTGCTTTGAATTCCATTTCAAAAGCTGACCGCTATCCTTTGCCTTTAATTAAAGAAACGCTTGCTAAACTGAGCAGAGCTAAATGGTTCACAAAGTTAGACGTACAAGCTGCGTTTCATAGGTTGCGCATTGAGGAAGGCAATGAGTGGAAAACGGCTTTTCTGACACAATTTGTGTTGTTTGAATGGCTTGTCATGCCATTTGGATTGAGCGGTACCCCGGCCTCTTTCCAGAGACATATTAACGAGGCATTACGTGAATACTTGGATGATTTCTGTTCTGCTTACGTAGATGACATACTTGTCTTCACCAACAGAGATGAAAAAGAACATCACAGGCACATAAATCTGGTTCTTGAAAAGCTTCAGAAAGCTGGACTAGGGCTAGATATTGATAAGTGTGAGTTTAGCCTTAAAGAGACAAAATATCTAGGTTTCATCATATCCTCAAATGGTGAGAATACTTCAGTCAAGATGGATCCAGCAAAGGTTAAGGCAATATCAGAATGGGAAGCGCCAACAACAACAAAAGGACTCAGGGGATTTCTAGGGTTCGCCAATTTCTACCGTGGCTTTATCAAGGGATTTTCGAGAATTTGCGCACCCTTAACATCTCTGACAGGCAAGGGTACACCATGGAAGTGGGGCCACAAACAAAATGAGGCATTCAAATTGCTCAAGGAAAAGTTCGTTGCAGAGCCTGCTCTAGCTCAGTATGATCCTTATCGTGAAACAATATTGGAGGCAGACTGCTCTGGTTATGCACTCGGTGGCTGCTTACTACAGAAGCAAGAAAATACCACATGGAAGCTAGTAGCATACTACTCTCGAAAGCTAACTGGAGCTGAAATGAATTATGAAATTCATGACAAAGAACTCCTAGCTATTGTAGCAAGTATGAAGGAATGGGACGCAGAATCGAGAGGTTTAGCTCAGGCTTTCACTATTCTAAGTGACCACATGAACTTAAATTACTTTCTAACCACGAGAAGATGGACAGAGCGGCAAACTCGATGGGCTGAATTCCCATCTCGATTTAGGTATACACTTGTTTACAGGAATGGTGAAGAGAGTGAGCGTCCGGACGCACTCTCAAGAAGGGATCAAGATAAACCAAAGGAAGGTGATCCTCGACTTTTGAGCCACAAGCAACAGGTTTTAACACCAGTCCATGCATCAAAATTACGTGTTGGCCATTCTGACCTGGCAGAAGGGCATGAAATAATTGTCAATGAGGATCTACAGGAGCTGTGGAACCAAGCAATTAAAAATGACGAAAGATATATTCAGGTAGTAAATGCAGTTCGAAGCGGAGAGTATGTGTGGCCTAAGGATATCAAATTACAGATGGAAGGTTCAAATGAGCCTAGTCCTATTAAAGCAACTATTGCAGCCTGTGAATTTGATGAGACAATTGGAGTAGTTTGTTACCAAGGGCGTATATGGGTACCTCTGTTACGGCGTGCTATAGGGTAGATCGAGATTGCTGTTTGCCGAGGATATGAAAAGGTCAAGTGGTGAATACTATAGAGGTGGAAAGTCGACGAAGTACTATGGCTAGAAGGAAGCGGGTTTGCTAGAGGAATACTGTAATAATATTATAATATTGTGAAGCTGGAGAACTACTTTGTTGTAGCTCCAGCTTCCTTAAGTTAAAATAACTATCTACATAATTCAACTAAGACTGTTGTAATTTACCATCATGACTCAAACTGTGACCTCAACCATATCAATTCCAGTTGGCGCATTATCTAGTCTCACCATATAAGTGCAAGTGTTGAGGGTGAGCCGAGAAGCCTGTTCCGTGAATTTTATCCTCAGGCATTCTACTTAGACTCTGGTTCCAGAATGTCTCGCCATGACAACCTCTCTACAAACCGCTGACAACAGCACTTATCAAGAACATTCATGACGCAGCGGTTTCTGGTCATCCTGAAAGGGATGCAACCCTTGCTCAAGTCGCTTGAGAGTATCTTTGGCCAGGGATAAGCAAATCAGTCAAGTGGTTCTGCAAAAATTGCCATGTATGCAGAAGATCATCAATTTGGCGACACAAAAAACTGGGGCTTCTCAAACCATTACCTGTACCTGACAGATTTCATCAGGAACTTTCTATAGATTTTATGGTAGACTTACCAAAGTCAAATGGCTCAACAAATATCATGGTGATCACTGATTGCTTGTTAAAATCAGTAACACCCGAAGCAATGGATAAGATGGATGCAGAAACGTGTGCTAAACAATTCCTAGAATGTTATTGGCTTTACCATGGATTTCCAAAAGCTTTGACTAGCAATAGAGGGACAAATTTGACAAGTAAATTTTGGAGATGGGTATGTGAATTAATTGGAATTCAACAGAGACTGAGCACAGCTTACCACCCTCAAACTGATGGAGCAACAGAAAGAATGAACCAGGAAGTCCAAAGTTACCTGCGAGCGTATGTTTCCTATACTCAACACGATTGGTCCAATTGTTTGGCTGCTGCTCAACTAGCAATAAATAATAGGGACGTGGCATCCTTGGGTGGTTTGAGTCCATTTTTTGCGACACATGGGTACCACGTTAATCCCATCCAAATAATTAACGAAAATTCAACAATTCCTACATCTACAGGAAAAGAAAGGGCTGAAAATTTTGTCGAGAGATTGGTAAATGTAACGGCTTTTATGCCATCCGCAATGGCTGCTATTCAAGAACGATTCAAGGATTCCACAGATAAAAAGAGACACCCGGCACCAAGGTATGAAGTTGGTGATAAAGTTTGGCTACTACTGCAAAACATTAGATTGGAGGATCAACCTTCCAAGAAGTTGGGATGGCAACATGCAAAGTATACTGTCACAAAACTGATTCCACCAGAGGTAGTGCAACTTGATATCCCTGGAAGAATTTATAACCAATTTCATGTTGACTTGCTTCTACCAGCAGAAGAAAATACGTTGCTGTCTCAAACACTTGAGGACGAAAATCCAGGCCCTATCACTGGTGATGATGGCAAAGAAGAATACCAAATTTATGAAGTGTTTAGATGTCGGACAAGGAAGGGAGAAAGACAGGCCTTAGTAAAGTGGACTGGAATGGTGCAACTAGAGTGGACATCTCTCATCAATTTGCAAGATGCTGTAACAGTCGACAACTGGGGAAAAAATGGGGCTCAGCAGAAACAAACAATGGGCCAGCGTCAAGGAAAGAAAAGAGGAGAGGGTAAATGGGGGGGTTATGTTACAGTTTGACCATTGTCCGAGCTTGTGTGGATACCTAAGCGTGTTGTTGAAGATTCATGTTGTAAGACTGTAAGGAAATGATAGAGAAAACTGGAAGATACGGCACTACCAGCCAAGGGGCCAGATCAGTGTCACAGCATAGTGATTCTTGATAATATGTGGCTGGGTGGCAATTATTTGGCCTAGGGTGAAGAAATCAGTCAAGACAATCACTGAGGGGCTGATTATTATAAAACCTGTTAGTTGTAACTAGATTTCTCTTTCTTCTTTATACAGTTTATTAAATCGACATTATCATCACCAACTCTGGGTTCCTGTCACATTTTTATTCAATAATTTGGGCAAGTTCTCTTGGGAGAAATTTGCTTGCGTCGTTCACATTTTCTGCCGTTGTTTTGTGGCAGGATTTGGGATTTGCGTGTTTATAGGGAGGGACAGGCTGAAGGGTTGGCCTTTCAGTCACTACCACGTCGTGTTGAGGTAGGATAGGTTGAGAAGGAGGTGTTGCAGAGAGGGAGATGGGTGGAGTGTTGGATGGGATGATAAAAGAACAGGAGCCCCTTTCTGTCATAGGGGCATGATTTTCGATGGTGGAGTCCATTGCTGCCATTGCAAAGTTTGAGTGAAGTTGTCAGTGCGTGTAAGTCTGTAGGGTCAGTATGCACAATTGGACCATACTTCATGGCAAGCGAGGTAATAAGGAGAGACAGTCTAACCTATTGCAAGCTAGCCGAATTGCACCTACAGGGCTAATCCCTTAAACATCCCAGTTTCAAGTTAATGCTTCTGATCCTAGAGTCACTGTAATCAGGGTATAAGACGAGAGCTTTACCTGCCCATAATATATTAATGCTGTTGATTGGCCTTATCTTACATATTTGTAAGGTTAGTTCAATGCAAAACAAAAGGTACGAAAGTTGAGGTATGGATTCTTGTTGTTCTTCTTGCTATCTGTGAACACTGCAAACGTCCAGTTCGCAGTATTGGCTGAGTCATCAAGAGAATGACTCAGCAACAGAGAGACACACCGCACTAAACGCCTAGTAAAAGACACACATTCCAACAATTGCATTCTATTAAGAGAATAATGACCCCTCAGTCATTGAAGTTGTAGAGAGCATTGATTCAAGTAACTACCGAAGTGAAACTAATTACAGAATTTGCAGTCATGTGTGTATCAACAACGTGGCCTACTTGATAGCCCCAATTATTCTAAATTCTAACACATTCAACCAATTCACATCTCTACACATACATTCAGTGAAACTTAACTAGTATAGCTACTTTAAACGCAAATGTACGTTCCCCATATCATAGACAAATCATAATATCTTTTCTTTGTTGTTCTGATTTTTGCATTGCATTCACAATGCCAAGCACGCTTGGGTGAGGTTGCTCTCCTGGATTAGAAGGCGTTCTCAAGGAAGATGCAATAGCTGGGGCAATTACACTGGTTGCACATTCTTGTAGAAAGGGTAATGTTATGGTTATGAGGTTATGTACAACGTCTTGGAGTTTGGAGCTTAATAGTCTGCGGAGCTGAGGGTAGAGCAAGGTGTGAAGATTAAATTAATTAGAATCTAAATGTACATATATGTGTATATAAAAGGGATGAGGCGGCCCTATCTATCTCTACAAAAGAAGTGTTCCTAATACCATACGCACGAGCCTCGGCTAATCCCTCGCCGTGCCTTGCTAGCCACACTTGGTTTAGTTCACGCAATGTCTCATTACTTACACACGCCCATCCATATTGTATATCACAACAGGTCATGAGTGATGCAGTGTTGGATGGGTCGGAAGAAAATATGATGTGTACTGCACAGATTCCATTGCTACCCGGTATACTAGTGTATGATGGGGCAGAGAAGCATTATTAGAATTTTTGAAGGCTTCTAGGTGCATAAATGCACAAAAAGGAGATAAATGAGGTACTGTGAGCGGATGCACAATTAAGTAAAGTCAGCTCTAGTTATGCAGTCATGTAATATATAAGGACTTGGAGTTATGCAGGCATCCAAGATGATCTGTTTGTTCATACACATAAGAAGGGCGGTCTTTGTGGTTGAACCTGTCACAGGCTCATACCTGGTTATCATTAGGCTGCTGCCTAACAAATAAGGCTTGAACTCTTCCAACCATATTAAACACCATACATGTCATGAACCCCTCCACAACTCATTAGACCCAAGTATAGGCCTTGGCCCAGTTCATGCAAATCTATTCTTAAATGATAAATTTAGATTGCAGACAGGACGACTCGAACACCAGTCGTGAGTCATCTAAGCCACATGCATCATAACTATTTTAATAACTAAAATTACTAACATTAAAATGAAGCCGAATTAAAATAGACGGAGATGCTGGTGTTTGTCGGAGGACAGGTCATGATCTATTTTGAGAATGGTATGAAATGAGGGAACGAGATCATAGTCTTGTAAATAAATAGGAGGCTTTCAGTCATGTCTCTGCTCGTTACTTTAAGATTTTCATTTGTATCTAGCTCTGAGTTCAGTTTGAATAAAACGCCACTTTAAGACCGTCACAGAACCTAGATAAAGATCCTTAGTGATTTAGTATAAAACAAGATTGAGCCAATAATGTTTAAAGATACATAACAAATTGGAAATATAGATATTGGGTGAGAGCTGGAATAAGAAAGGGAAGATAATCCTTATCTCAAGAAAATGTAACAGTTTAGATGAATATTCATAGCTGTATGGCTGACTTCAATATGAATAAAAAAAAATGTGTGTATGATAAAGATGGATAAAAATTTCTGATATCGGCAGGCCTAGACATGTGGGCCCGCTTACTACGCTAGGCTAAATTAGCAATGTGATGATATCTATAGTGTAACACAGCCGTTTTTTTGGGTAATATTATTGATTCATTTTATTGTCCTGTCTAAGTCTATGACTATGTAGGACATGCAGGTCCTCTCTGCCTACAGGCCAAGGATACCTATACCACTATTATATCCCCTCCTATGCCTCCCATACAGCTCCCCTCAAACAGTACCACCCCTCACAAGTCGTCATTCGATCATACACTAAGAGGAGCCCTTTGCCCTTCATTATCCCCCCTCTCCAGCCAACGACACGATGGCCATTTGCAGGTGTATGACTGCCGGGAAAATCGCAAAAACCACTGGGTGCGGTTCTCTCCTAATACCAACATTAGGACTAAATCCGAAGACATAGTGCCCCTTCTGAAGCGTTCGAAGAGGCCGGCCAGCTGGGCGCTGCAGACTTGTGGGTACCTCGGAGAATTCAAACTCTGCCTTTCTAGCCTTCTTCCAACTCCTTCCAGAAGCTCGTGCTGAAATGTTAGAAAATTCTTGACAAAGCGTGATTGCTGTGTAGCAGCTTAGCCCAACTTCTTTTGTGCCGTCCAGGGCTCTGGGGAGTGCCGTTGATTAATCGACAACTGAAGTCCTCCAGACTAATTAGCCGAAATCTTGGTCTTGGCGCCCACAAACGTTCCAAGGTTGAAAATCCCTTATAAATGTCAGCCCCATTTTTTTTACATCAGATTTTCATTGCGTATGCAGCTATCTAGCTATAACACAATATCAAATAAAAGTACAGAAAATATGACTCGATTTACAAGAAGAGTACTCATGTCTCGGATTTCATTTGCAAGTACTACAGCGAAGTTATGGTAGCTTTTTCTTCACCCCAAGTCAACCCTCATCTATGAATACACACCCAGGGGAACGTCTCAAAACCCCCGAGTTATCCAGTCATGCCTCCATCATCCATTATCTTTACTCCGCGCAAAATTTGATCTGAGATTTCTCCTTCCCAAGTGAAGTAAGTGCTCAGGCTACTTAATCTTTACCGTAGAATACCACCACAGCCCCACCTTGCGGGTAAACGTAGCGTCGTAAATTTGTATTGGGTGATAGCCGGTAATGAATGAGGCAAGCCCCTGTTTGCAATTGGGTTGACGCCTTTATCGGTCGTTGAGGCGAGATGATGTGGGTTTGGAAAGAGGTTGAGGACTCAGAGAAGCATGGTAAGTGCTGCATGATTGAGAAGTCATCAGATGGAAATATGGATGTGTTTGCTTTGGACTTCGATTCGGATGCGATTCTTCTTGGCTATTTCTTTTTAAATCATTTAATGTGTATTCATCTATCTAGCTATGACACATGTCCGGTGCTATGTATACATGTTGGATGACGCTTTTGACGTTAGAGACACTCATACTGTGTATTTCGTTCGCAAATACCACTATGAGGTATGTTCGCTTACACAAACAGTCGACCATCATCCGTTAGTACCCACCAAAGGGAATTTCGTAACCTTTGGTTATCCAAGCATGCCTTTCGTCATCCATGTACACCAGCGCCGCGAGAAAAGTGGTTGTGTTTTGCCGGATTTGAACTGGCGATCTACTGTCTCGAGTGGGATATGTGTCCAAGCTATCCAGAATTTACATGGCAGACTGGCCAAGACGATGTACCACCGCACCATCCAACCATGGCGGTGTTTATAGTGTCGTCTGCACTCTCGCAACCGAAGCCTTGGCACGCACAAAACTCAATTTGTGAAAAGCTCCTTGCCAAAAATCAAAATTCCACGCTCGTTGAGACAGTATCAATCCTTCGCATCATCTTTTTCACTTGTCTTGAATCCTTTCACGCCAATCCCAAAGAACTGTCTCCCAGATTTGTGCGCCACGCTTTGTTTCCTCCGTCGGGTGTAATTATCGGCGTGGGCGTGTATTTGGTGACCGGCTGAGGCCAGATGAAGTCGACGAGAAGTATGAACATCTGAATAAGGATGTACTAGGTCGTAGTCTTAGACTTGATGAGGCTTAAGTATGAGTCAGAATCTTTGAGAGTGAAAATTTGACGTGGTAGAGTAATTTGAATCATTGCCTCGAGGGCCAACCTGTTCGGTATTGCGAGATTTGACTGAACTTAGCTCTGGGAGAATATTTCACTCCCAGGTTCGTAGAGGACACCGCGTACAGGTGTTCAGTCTCTCCATCCTCTTCTTGGCTACCCCAGATATGAGGAGCATACTGAGCGATTATACCGGCACCACTGGAAGGTGAAGAATTCGTCTTTGCCGGCCTTTTTTTGGGTAGAAAGTTCAATGGAAAAGGTGGCCGAATTTCACAGATAAATACTGATCTGAATGGCTTTTCATCACGGGCAACATATCAATTATCTTCCAAGGAACATGAGAGGCAAGGAGCACTTAACAAGATGTGGCCGGGGCCAATGAGGAGCCCGATGTGCTAGATAGTCTGTGACTCAAATAGTACTATAAAAACATCACACCATATGTTCAATAGACAATACGATCGACATGTCAGAGGATAAAGCTGGCCGTAAACGAGAGAGAATCTCCGCATGCCTTGAACAGGAGTAAAGATATCGCCGAATGGACAAGAACTTGCGGAAGGGAAAAGGACGTGTGGATGCAGAAAGAAGCTGTAATGATAGCGGCCTTTCAGGAGTGGAAGACTTCATGGGCAAGCCTGAACAGGAAATAGCGCCCTGTCCGACTAGCATCAGCCGATCCAGAACATTGGAAAGCGGCAAATATATTCACTGATGAATAAACAGGCAGCACCAAAATGAATTTCAAAGATACACCATTAAGAATCCACTGTAACCTAACCAGGGCCCAGACCAGTGTCGCTATTCAGCTAAGAAACAAGCATATCGGGCTCAATTCTTACCTGCACAGAAGGAAAGTACCTGGAGTAGAAAAGCGAAGCTTTCAGTGTGTTTATCCGTCATAAAACATCAAGCACATGGTGCTGGCGTGTCCGCAGTGGGCAAATGGAAGAGGCTTCTTTCTCCGACAAGCTTAAGATAGATCATTTGAAGCAATGATGAATAGCCCAGAAGATATGTCTAGAATCACACAGTGGATACTAAGCAAAGGGTGGATAAAACAGTTTCGACTTACAGGGGAAGTCGAGCTTGCAATATTGGATAGAATAAAAAGATCTTGAAGGGGAGAGGTCATAATCTATACTGGCTGAATAGTGTAAACTGCACTTCCTGAAGGTTAACCAGACAATTTGATAGCGATATAAACAGAGAGGATCAGGGGGTTTTCACCAAATTGGTTTCCTCCTTTGTAAATACTGAAGATAGTCACCTGCATAGATCCATAGATTGCCTGATCGGGTTAT
Source organism: Blumeria graminis f. sp. triticale (assembly GCA_905067625.1). NCBI lineage: Eukaryota > Fungi > Ascomycota > Leotiomycetes > Helotiales > Erysiphaceae > Blumeria > Blumeria graminis. Next base: position 11,185,230 of record LR898468.1, on the reverse strand, counting down.
GTGAAATCAAAATAAAATTCAAATTCAAACGCTTCAGTAGCGTCCTTAGGGGTAGAAATTTACATCTTGATCGACCACCTCTGCAATAATAAAACCATTCTCATGGCCAGTGATGTCACAGAGATTAACGCTTTCATACCAACAGGTATCGAATAATAAAAATTTTGGACGAAGAATACGTTATCATTAGAACTCCTAAAAATTAGCAGCTGGTTAATACATTGTAAGGTATGAAGTGGTTTAAAGAAACTAAGGGTTTTAAAGGAGTGCTGTTTGGGAAATTTTATAGCAATTCGAGTTTTATATTTTTGAAGCTGGTTCAGTATATTCTGTACTCGGGAAGGTATTCAAGTCATGCAGTGGTCAGTCAATTCTAAGATATGAGACGCATATTCAAAGCAAAATCAATTAATTGTGTGTTTAGTTCCCGTATTCATGAATTGCCTAGATTTTCTGGATACGATACAATATGATCAAGGAAAAATTTAACTGAATTTCTGCAATTTTAGAAGCACTCATAATTTTGTAGCTGGTTAGTTCAATCAAATCTTTCGTAGTAAGATTATTTCAATACTTCAACAAGCTACAGTTATATCTCTTTGCTCAATTTAGGTTTGCGGCCCTATAAATTATACTTTATCAGTTCCTCATGAAATTAATACGATGTATGTGGGCTAGTCGTTTTTAGTTCGAATCAGTGCGGGTGAATTGAGAATCATTTCGGCTGCTGGCCTTTTAGTGTCTCTGTCCGCTGTTTCACTTTCTGATACCCGCTTCTTATCTGCACTTTTCAGTGCTTGACGTTTAGCCTCTTTGTCTTTACGCTCATTTTCTTTCCTTAGCGCTTTGGACTCAAATTCATGCCAATCGCCGTCTAGTGAAGCGAGGCTGTTTTTCATTAGTTTGCTTAAAAAGATTCTTATGGAAATATTAGATTAACGGGGTACTTACTGGATAGCTTGTTCAGGCTTTGGTTGCTCGACCTTAAAATATGCATGCTCTAGAATTTCACATGCACTTGGTCTCTTTGCAGGGTCGTACTGAAACATATCTTGAAGTAACTCATATGCTTGGGGCGTCAAGCGCTCCCTATACTTTTCTGAAAACACATTTGGCTTCTTTGAAGCTGGCCGTAAAAGTTCAAACCATGCCATATCAACCAAACCAGGCCAGTCGATTCTATTAGGCGTCCCTAGAACAGCATAGATTTTCTCCAGTTGGGAAATTTCGCCTCCGTCACCTGGGAAGATAGCGTGTCGTGTAAATATCTCTATAAGCACGCATGCAGCACTCCAAATATCGACTGCAGGACCATATTGAGTCTCACCTAATAGCAGTTCTGGTGAGCGATACCATATTGTTATAACGCGATTCGTGTAGTCGAGTTGCTTTCGTTTTGCATAAAACCTTGCGAGGCCAAAGTCAGTAAGTTTAAGCAGTCCCCTATTGCTAACAAGTATGTTAGCAGCTTTGATATCCCGATGGAGCACACCACGACGGTGTAAATAGTCGAGTCCTTGAAAGAGTTGCATTGCAAGATGCTTTTTGTACGCTGGCTCTAACTTAAAAGTTGGATGGTTGAGAAGACCTGTAAGATCATGAGAAAGATACTCGAAAACCATGAAACAGTCATTCTTCTCAACCATAACTTCTTGCAAGTTGACAATGTTCTGGTGCTTGAGAGACTGAAGCAGCTTAATTTCACGCACCGCCGTTACAGGAAATCCATCTCTCTCTCCTTCCATGCGAATCTTCTTCAAGGCAACAAGCTTTTTTGTGTAGATATGAACAGCCTTAAAGACTTTACCGTATGTTCCCGAACCAACAACAGATTCATTTCCAGGCTTTCGGAAGTATATCGATTCGGATTTTTTAAATTCTTCTGATAGTTGCGGTTTTTCTTTTATACGTTTCATTATTTTTTTTACTTTGTGTGTTTTATTGTCAGTCTCTGTTGGGTCCGAGTGCCTTGAGATCCTCGGCTCTGTAGGAATACTCTGCGAAATAGACCTTTGGGGACTAGTGGGATGGGCTTTTTCATAAGCTTGCTTATCTTGAGATGTCCCTGAGCTGATTTTTGAAGAGACTGTAGGCTTAGATGTTGTATTTACGAACTTAGGAGGACCCTTAAATGCAAAACTAAACTTCAGTGAATTTTGCTGGATTTGTGGTCCTGTTGGAGTTGATCTTTTAGGTGGTGGCATTTGTTCTTCATCTTTCTTTTTGATGACCTCTTTATCTTCTACCTGTAGATCTTTAGAAGGTCTGAAAATCTCTTCAGCTTCTTCTTCAACCCGGTCTTGTGTACTTTGAACTGCATGTTGAGATGCACCTTCTACTACTTGACCCTTGGGGGATTTTTGCAAAGCCGTTACACTTACAGATGTTGTTTTTTTTCCGCGGAGTGCTGCATTCTGATTGGTGGTACTGGTGCTACTGTTCCATTGAAGATTTTTAAAATGAGTTACACGCCCACCTCTATGATCTCCCCTTCCACCCCGAGGAATAAAATTATTACCTCGATAGCCACCCCGACTTCCTCTAAAACTTTGCTGATACGAGTGATGATACCCTTGTCCTGCTGAACTGTAATATGGTGGTGATTGATTAAGGTAAGGAGGTTGATAACCCGAGTTTGAGTAACTATGCTGTTGTTGGTAACTTGGAGGATATTGCCTTGGTTTAATATTAGTAGCCTATATATTTTTGTACTTGAGCAAACTTACGGTGGAGGAGAGTATTGATGTTGTGTTGTGTGTCCTCCCCAATTACCCCTATTACTATGGTAGGGTGATTGTGCTGGAGACCCATGATACGAGCCCGGTGTCAAGTGATGCTGTGGTGACTGCGAGTATTGCCTCGAGTCCATTGGGGGGGGTCGTTGACTGTATTGAGGCTTTAATGGGAAGGCAGCTTGCATTTGGTAATGAGGGTTATAATCTTGTTGGCTGCCATAATAACCCCTGCCAGCCATTTTAGGCTCGATTTCAAAGCTGTTCGCACCGGATGCAGGGACTGCAGAAGGTGGTTTTGAACTTTTACCCTCGATACTTTTAGTACTTGGTCCAGTAGTGTAATGTTCTCTTTCGCTAGAAATGCCCTCAGGTTTCTCAATATACCTAAATTCGTCGCGAGATCTTCCTCCTCTACCCCCTCTCCGAGGAGAGTGACCCCCTCTAAAGCTTTTGGGGCCTCGTGGGGCACGTGGTGAATATTGTCTTGAAATATTTGATGTTTCACACCAATCAACTTCAGGAGAGCGACCCCTCGAAATTGTTGTCTCTTCTCGTCTATGTACTCTTTCCTTAAATTTATCTGGCGGAGATAAGTCACGAGCCTTATTAGAGGCTCGATACGGAGAGCTTAAGCGCTTGGGTGATTTTTCTCGTTTATGGTAAGTTTCTCTGCGGGAATTGTGTCTTAACTTAGGGCTTGGCGAGCGCCCACGCCTATCTACTTCCCGGTATCTCTTGGGTTTACTATCAAAGCGATCTTCACTTCTATCAGGAGATCTCTTACGAGGTAGAGCTGGAGATAATGTTCTTTTCCTTCTATCCAGCCTAGGTACTATTTCTGACCTTCCTTCGAACCTGACAGGGCTTTTGGACAGGCCTCGTTTTGACTTCTTGTTATGAATCTGTGAAGGCGATGGGGTCCTGCTTAGTCTTCGACGCTTACTAGATGACGGTGATCTGTTTGTAATGCTCTTTCTTGAATTTGTAGAGCCTCTTGTATCCAGTAGTTCTCTCCCCCTATTCCGTTCACGAACGACTTCTCTTGAGTCCCTTAGAGGTGTTCTAGAGCGCCTGCGTCTTCTTTCGTGACTTGATTCTCGAGGTGCGTCGTGGTGCTGAGAGATAGGTCTTGATTTGAGTGGACTACGATCTCTAGCCTTGGCTATTCTATCACCCTCTTGTCGATGAGATGTGGGTGATCGCGACGACCTCGGACGTGGTGCTCCACGGTCGACTCTTCCTCGGTCTCTGCGGTCTTCGACGTGGCTCCAATTTTCTTTCATTGCGACATGCCGCAATTGAAAATGCTGTGGAAAGGTAAATCCTGGCGAGAGCGTGCTCAAAGTACGTGGATCGTAGCGCCACCTCTTTTGGTCTAGCGTGATATACATGGAAGAAATTGCCTGGACCAAACCTATCGGCAATTTCTGGCCAATGTGGAATGCTCAATAAGCATCGAGACGCATTTCCCAAATGCTACTACATCCCAACCCGTGCTCACCCCATTTGTCAGATGGATTACATGGCATTATCCCATAGCGTTTCAGTATTCCAGCATCAACTTCATGCTATTGGCACCCAAAGATTTGGTTTTCCAAGGGCCAAAAATGCATCTGATGGGATTTATTACAGATAGGAGTCACAGTATTCATATTATCTACGGAACGCTTATTTGCGTCAAATTCAGATAGGAGCCATTACCCAGATGTTGAGATATACAACCTCAAGGGGGAAGAGATTTGAAATGCACCTACCTGTTGTAGGAGAGCATCGTGAATAATCCGACTCAGAGAAATGTCGTCCCCGCGATAATCCAGCTAGTTGTCCAAGACGATTAGTGTTTGAATTACTCCAGTCCACGAAATAAATGACCAACACGAGTAATTAAAACCAAGTAGTCGTAACATATGTGCTGAGACCTACTCGTTATAATTAGTAACATCGAGGTTCCATGAAGAGCTCTAGTTTGTACCGTGATTCAGTGACATCTGAATTATCCAAACATTTACGGATAGATGACTATGATTTCCAGATCATAATAATGGGGTGCGCACTGATCATGATCCCACCAAGAAGTTAGCAAGACATTGGTGATATGAGTTCACTGCACTGAACTAGAGCATTATTTAATGTTGTGCCCACAGTTTCGGTCATGCTATCAACAAACATAACACGAACAGCATGATTTCTGCGTTTTGCCGTCCTTGATTCCTTATCTAGTGGAGTCTAGCATATGGTGTTGATAATTTTGGGTATGAGTTGCTATAGTGTGAGTAGTTAGGACTGAAAGTTAATACTCGGCCCATGAGCTTTTTCGGTAGAGATTTCACATATTTACTTGAACATGCATTATTCCTAAACAGCAATTCGAGTGGTTTTCCTGTTAGTGATCATCAGACATGTAATATAATCATTCAAAGCGGTGTAGAGCAAACCTCTCAGCATGTTCCAGCCTAAGATTTAACAAATATTCCAACCTATTTTGATTTAAATCTTTACAAAAATTTGATTATTAACAGTTTGAAGTTGTTGAGCAACTGGGGCCACGACGATTCAAATTATGCTCCAATTAATTAGACGAGATTTAGAAGTTATCTGTACTTAAAAATGATAAATCATGAGCCGAGGGAATACTTTTCTCGATTAGATATGAGATACATCGGCGTTGTTGATTTACAGCGTTATTCAAGGCCCACAAGGATCTTTGAATTGTGTAATTCATGACCAACCTGAAATACCTGCTGAAGTAAAGAAATGGTCTGATCAGATTCGCTGATACCCTTCTTTTTTTTCGCAGCGGTATTCTCCTTGCCAGATAGACGTTGCATCCGTTGATAATCGTGCTTGGAGTAACTTTTTCCTAATAATAAGGGTATATGGTAAGTCGTCAGATTACAGAAGTGTTGATTATGTTGGCGTTGAACTCGATTTTACAAGATTTCCTGAGAAAGTTAAGTTCCAATGAGCCTTTGGGGATGGCTCATAAAAGTGGGACCACATGTTTCATCATGTACTTACTCAGCCATCCTTGCGCAAAAATCTTTGCCATAGGTAAATAGATGGATACAATATAATTTAAAAGGAACGAGGCCGGGCCAGGTGGAAGAATACCCGAAAGGATTATTGACTTCCATCGTATTATTGTAAGATAGTAAACCAAAAAGTAACTGAATCTTATAATTTGACCAGCATGAGAGTGCTTGTACACAAAATTACGACACTAAATATAGAAATTAGCTTGAAGCAGTGAAGACCCTAATACGTCGGCCGCCCAAATAAACTTCAGGTTCAACCGACCGCATAAGGCGAATGAGGCTCGACACCTGTCAGTGGTGTTCCATACGAACCTCCAGCTCTCACTGTAGAGTCTGCAGAGCCGAGATTGAGTAACTTCTTTTTAACCTTGAACTGAGTTATCTCTCCCCCCGTCAAAGATACGCTTCCGATAACTCATAAGGCGACCAAGACGACGATAATGATGCTGGGAATGAGAAAAGATAATGCGGTACCAAACACTACAATAGTAGTCAGAGAAGCCCTTGTTATATTACAACATATGCTACCCACCGGCGGGCGAACAAAAAGCCCACGAAAGCAAAGTAAAAGACCCTTCCGCCCTCAATAAAAGTAGATTTCGAATCTGTTAGTCAGGAGGGTTTCTGAAATACATGAGTTACTCGACAACCCCACGTCCATACCGATTTTTGGATACTAGGCTACGCTCCTTCTCGTCAGTCACTCTCGGCCGAGACTTTTCTGACATCCTTTCACGACCTTCGGTCTATCCTATGGCATGAATCAGGAGAGGAGTTAGGAGGAAGCTAGGAAGGTTGAGAGACGCACTTAGGTATACATAGGTATACTGCGCACGGCTGACCGCCCTCTTCTTCATAGGAGAGCCCCGCACCCAGCGGGTTTTGAGACTTTTCCCTGTAGCTACACACCCGCAAATGGCCATCGTTTCGTTGGCTGGAGAGGGGAGATAATGAGGGGATAGCAGTTCCTTTTAGTATGTACTCAAATTAAAAACTGGGGGTGTTGCCGCTGGAAAGTAGTAGTGGAGAAGGCAGAGAGGGGAGTACACTCTTTGAGGCACAGATACCCCCGGCTTGTGGGCAGGAAGGACCTACATATCCTTACAAATTCCTAAATTTACTAGGAAAATAAACACTCACATTATTGCAGAAAGCTGAATAAGCATTAAATAATATAAAAAGAAATTTAACGTTACATAACATCAACCCTGGACTTATTCAGTGCTTTGAATATCTCTATATATTAGTGATCATTATAAACGCTATTCGCTATGATCAGTATTGGGAGGGGATATTCATGATATATTGAGTAAACAACACTGCACAAACAAGGGAGGTAAGACATTCGGGCAAACGTCAAAGAATAGATCTGGCACTCTGTGGAAATTTACGTATAGAAACGGCCCAAAACAAAGTAGAAAAAGGCAGAAAATATCGTAGGATATCGAGAATGGGCGAAACTTTGATCAGATTTGAGGCGGATCCAATAGCCTCAACGATTCGTTACTGTCAATCCTGAAACCTTGAAATTATTCAAGTAGAATGGAAGCCGTCATACGGAATAGTGAATAACAAGTCCCCGGGACCTGCCATTTTTTGCAATCATTTGTACCGAGTCCAGACTTTACTAGTATTGCGACACCGAATGCCCATGGGAGGGCAAGATTGAACACCTGTACGCGGTGTCCTTTACGAAACTGAGAGTGAAATATTCTCCCAATGCCAATTTCAATTAAATTTTGCAATATCAAAGAAGTTGGCCCACGAGGCAAAAATTCAAATTACTCCACCATGTCAATCTTTCACTCCCAAAGAGTCCGATTCTCAACTAAGCTTCATCAAGTCTACAAGTACGACCTAGTACATCCTTGTTTCAATGACCACACCTCTCGTCGACTTTCTCTGGCCTCAGCCGATCACCAAATACACGCCCAGGTTTATATTTTTACCCACGGGAAGAAGCTAAGCGTGGCGAAAAAATCTGTGAAGCAGTTCTTTGGGATAGATGTGAAAGATATCAGGACAAGTCTGCATGATGATGGTGTAGAGGAAGGATACAAGCTCAACGGGTGTGGGACTTCGAATTTTGGCCTAAAGCTTACAAATTGAAAAGCATAGAGCGCGCAAAGAATTCAATTGTGAGTGTGCAAATAACATCATAATAACAAGCCAATCATAAAGTGTGCCCTGGTCCGCTTCCCGCCGGTATTCTCTGCTATAGTGTGAGAAGTCTCGGCGTTTTCTCTATTTAGAGAGGAGACTCCCCAGACCACATTACGCGCGGAGAAAAGTCAATAAATGATGCAGACACGTCTTGATAACCCAGGATTTAGGAGAATTTTTCCTGGGTGGAAAATGACGGATTAGGGCAGACTTGGGGTTGAGAAAAAGCCGCCAATACTTCGCAGTGATACACGCAAATGAAATTCGAGGCATAAGTGCTCTAGATTTAAGTTTTATCATCTGTTCTGTACTTTTTCTCTGATATTGTGTCATAGGTTCATAGATGCCAACGCAATTAACATCTGATGCAAAATTCACCCATCATCCGCACTTGTTCCTGGAAAAGTAGAGTCTTTCTCTTACTTTCAATACAGTCCACACTGTCTTGTTGGTTGGGATTTCAATTTGAAACAAATTCACGACCATTTAATTATTACATTTTGATGCTACCAGAATTGGATTTTTCTATTTGATATGAATGACTGTGCGCCAACACCCGACGCCTGACATTTCCAGGTCGAAGAGAGTAGCCTAAATCTACTGATCTAGGCCCCACTTCGATAAACTTGACTCCCTTGTCCTCGGATAGTGATAGTATCTTTCCTTTGTAGAACAGCCAAAACTCTTGTTAGAGCGCCTTCGCTAAATCCCTTTCCTTCGCATAACTCTCGCTTGAGAGTGCTCATGCTAGTTGACCAACCAATTGGTAACCTTCGTCTTAGTTCTTCCTCAAGTTTATGCACTTCCTCATTTATTTCCTTTGATCCATGTCCTGAGCCCATCTTAACCGCGTCCATGGTTGAGGCAAGAAAGAGACGTATTGCTTCGTCGACGTGAAACTCAGAAGCAACCGTAGATAATGAGAGTTTGGCGAGCGACTCTGTAATTCGTATTATTGCTTCTAGCTGACGTACTGTAATTGGAATTGAAGAACGAGCGTCCGCTTCTAATTCGGCGGTATGAACCTGTTTTCGAATGGAGACAAAATGAGATGATAACTTTTCCGCAGCTTCAGGTGAGAGCCTGGGAGCACAACGACTTAACTAGTTGTCAGCTCTTGTCTTCTCTAATTCATTGTTATTTCAACAAGTTTGGACTCACGATTTGCAGTAGCTAATATAGCGCTTCATTTTTTCAACGCTTATCTCAGCCTCGGCCTTGTCTTCCATCCCACGACCACCCATGTGAATTCCCATAACGTGCTTTGCCATTTTTTCATCCCGACCGCGATCATGTTCATCTTTAACGATAAAAATCATATCAAAACGGGACAATATTGTAGTCTGGAAATCGATGTTTTCACCAGGAGTTCTTAAGTCATCGTAGCGTCCAAATATGGGGTTTGCGGCTGCTAAGACTGAAGTTCTTGCATTTAGTATCGTGGTAATTCCTGCTTTCGCAATCGATATAGTTTGTTGTTCCATAGCCTCGTGAATTGCAACTCTGTCTTCATCCCTCATCTTGTCAAATTCGTCAATACAGACAACTCCACCGTCTGCGAGAACCATTGCACCTCCTTCCAAGTAGAACTCTCGAGTAGTGTGATCCCTCTGAACAGAAGCTGTCAGACCTGCTGCTGACGAACCTTTACCAGATGTATATATGGCAATTGGAGCAACTTTCTCCACAAATTTTAATAATTGTGATTTTGCTGTACCAGGATCGCCAAGAAGGAGCACATTTATGTCTCCTCTTAACTTCATACCGTCGGGAAGAATCTTCTTGGAGCCTCCGAAGAGGAGACATGCGATAGCTTTTTTAATGTTCTCGTTTCCATAAATTGATGGTGCTATACAATCTGCTAAAACATTGTAGAGATCGGGCCTCCTGCTCATGTCAAGAAATTCTTGTTCCTCTTCCTCTGAAAATGTAGCGTTGCCTTTGGATGACAGATCGACATCACTGTGAATACCAACTGCTCGAAGATAGGGTGTCCTAATGGCAACTGCCGATGTAGTATTTGAGCCTTTAGATTGCTTATTCTGGTAAATTGAGAATATTCCCGTTATCATACACCTAGAGCCTGGGACGACTCGATTCGTCAAATATCTGTCAGTTGAAATGAGAACATGCCTAGGAAGTTCTCCTACTGGAACTTGATCCGGGGCCTCCTGAAGTTTAATTATCTGCTGATCGACGAATTGGGAGCTCTCGTGAACCACGACATATGGATCTAGAGGACAGGCATCTTCCCCGGGTATTTTTTGTCGGTCACATGTTCTGGGAAGAGAAATTCCCGCAAATCCTCCGGCAACAGGAAGTACTTTAACCTGACGACAGTTTCGGCATTGTATGTGGAGAGCAGTAGCCTTTGATGCCAAAACTGAAGCGCCTATGACTATACCAGGTACACGTACAAGCCGAGATATCGTAAGGGCATCGAGATTTCTGATCGATATTTCTCCCGCCGAAGAATGGAGCAAAAGTTGGTGTTCAGGGACAAATATATCCTTCGACGCGGGATACACGATACGGTGGGTGCATTTTTTCAAGCCGGCTTCAAACTTGAAACCTTTTAGCTATTATCCGAATTAAACTATGATTTACTTACTAACGGGATAATTTCCGCTGGTTCTGTTACCAGCCGATGGGCCAGCTCTTCGTTAAAAGATATTAAATGTCCAACGTCGACATCACAGAAGTACTGCTTCATCAGAACGTTCTCTCGAATTTGATCTCTGAAGTTCATTTAAGCACTGTTGATTTTCCCATTTCAAGAAGTATGCACCTGTAAATAAAGGCATTTTCCAGTCGAAACTGAAGGATAAACTGCTCTAATTGATTTTGAACCTGTCCACGAGTGTCTTCATTTTCATACTCTGGAGGAAGTACGTTGAGGGAATAAACTGGTTGTCTGTCCATGTCAAGGTTGAAGTTGTTGGTGATGTTACGTGACGCGTCAAACAATAACAATCATTATCATCCTCCATACATAAAATGGGGCTAGCTTCGCGTACATCACATGATAAATCCCAAAGTAACCGCCCGGACACTAGCAGAACAGATCCTTGTCCATCTGATCTAACCATGGCTGCTGGCATCTACCTGAATCCATTAGATGACAGTCTTACATGTTTGGTATTCCACGATTATCAATAAAATCTGCTCAAAAGTTCGACTTTACAACCTTTTAATTACAATATACCGTACACAGATCAATACAACGGTCATAATTTGCGAATACTGATGAATGCCCAGTTTTGTGTATCAAAGAGACTAGACCACATTATATTTTAGTCATCCACTACTCGAGGCTTATAGATCTCAGGTATCATCACACTTGCTGTATTTTATGCCGTCAATTAAGACCAGAAACTATCGAGATACGAACCCAGAAGGATTTTTGAGGTGCCAAGGTCTAAGAGCTTCACCGTTATGGCATCCCCTGCGTCACGTCACTCTATAGATAGCCTTTCGCCTACATCACCGGGAACAATTCGTAGCGAATACACCTCAAGGTGAGTCTGGATTTTGAATTTCTATTGAATCCCTAACAACGACGAAGAGCAGGCACAAATACCAGATTTCAGCCCAGGAACAGTCTCGGAATTGGTAAATTGAACTCCATCGGGGGTACACTTGATACAGCAACGCATTGGCAAGGACTGATAGAAACGGGACAGAATGGTACAATCCAAATTGCTAGCTTCCTACACATACAGCTCATATTTTCTAGCTATTCATACTCTGCTACAATCTCCTATTGTCCGGACTGGTTCAAATTCCCACACCTTATTATCGACATCAAGCATACATAAACCCCCTACAATGCGGGATATACCACCAGTCACTTTAACACCAATACCCCAAGTTGATCCAGCAGTATTCAGCTCATATATCACCCAGGTTGGGGCTCTTTACGGTGCATTACAAAGAGCTAAGAACTGCGAAGAAGAGGACATGCTGTCTTCTAGGAAATCAAGTAAATCTGACAATTCGATAGACCCTCAGGAACATGGAAGGAGATTGTCTAGCCGATCAAGTATGTCTAAAAAAGCATCTGTTTCTTCTTTATCCTCGGTTGAAACAACACGCAGAAAGTCAAGTGGAGGTAGGAGAGCTACCTACATTCCAACGCCACTTTCGACAATTCCTAGTGTATATTTCGATGAGAGTTTTCATCTTGAAAACCCGCGAACATTTGATGTTGTCAGCGAGCGGTCAGAGCTAGTTAGACCCATGTCAACAGCTAACGAAGAGCGAAAAGATCCATATAGTAATTCGGCTATACCGAGAAAAGCCTTAGCTACAAACGCGATCTTGCAGGAAAAGTTATCCTGGTACATGGATACAATTGAAATTCATCTAGTAAACTCTATCTCGTCTGCTTCAAAATCCTTTTTTGCAGCCCTAGGCTCATTAAGAGAACTTCATTTAGAAGCTTCTGTATCCGTCAATCGAATAAAGTCCTTAAGGGGAGAACTCCAAGCATTAGATGACGACATGGCCGTTGGTGGGCTAAATATTATTCAGTTAAAGCAGAGAAAAGAAAATATGAATCGTCTCAGCGACGCTGTACTCCAGCTTAGGGATATAGTTGAGATTGTAGCAAATTGCGAGGCTCTAGTCGAGAGCGGTGATATAGATGAAGCCCTTGATACAATTGATACCCTAAAAAAGTTGATCTCAGGTGAGGAAACATGTAGCATTACCAAGAGACAAGTGCGAGACCTACGTGGGGCTAAAGCCTTGTTGAGTGTCACAAATGATGTAGAAATACTACGTGTTCGGATTGGAAAAGCCTTTGAAGTACGGTTCTTGAATACGTTAATGAATGACCTCAGGCGTCACGTCGAATCGGTATCAGCACCTGATACTCTACAACGATGGAGTCTTGCATCCCAACGATCAAGGAGTCATAATCGGGGGCCATCGTCTCCTGCATATCTTTCAATTACGTCTCAATTTAGATCAGAATTAACAGCTAATCTCAACGGGCTTCATCGTGCGCAATACACGTCCTCTGCTACCACTGCGTATCGGGAATCAGTTCTACGAGAGGTAAGAAATATAGTCAGGCGAAGGCTTCCGGCTTCAAGCGATGATGACGCTGAATCTATGATGTCGGCCTCGACCACTCCTGAAAACCGAGCAAAGACTCAGCAAGAGAAATCATCAATTTTGGCTCGGAACTTGCGATCACTTGAGCCTGAGGATTCTGAAGAGCTTTTGAGGAAAATTTATATCGGTATCGGCGAGACGCTCAGGAGGCTTGGAACACAGGTAAAAATTTTACTAGATATCACCAGTTCATTTGACGAACATGCATCTCCTATCAATTCACCTCATAGCTCAATAGCGGGAAATATCGATGAAATATTGAAACAAGCTTCATCAAGTGGGAGTCCGAGCTCAGAAGATCGTGAGAGAATGGATCTCACTCTGGACATGTCGAATCTACTTGGTCAGTCTGTTGACATTGCTCAAGACAAAATTGTCAAACTTCTACGAGTAAGATCTGAGCAGACTACTCACCTTTCTGTAGAGAATTTTCTCCGTTATTTTACTTTGAATTTGCTCTTTGCTAATGAGTGTGAAGCTATTTCTGGAAGGAGTGGTATATCTCTGAAAAATGTGGTTAACGGCCATATTAGTGATTTTTCTCGCCAGCTTAGTGAAACACAGAGGCAAAATCTTGCAACAGAGATGGAGGCCGACTCCTGGAACGCAAGGGAATTCACGGAGGCAGATAGTATGGCTTTATCACGTATAATTCTATCTAGCACAGAGGATGTCCCGGCTTGGAACGCAAGTTGTAATATATGGTTGAACCCATCAACTTTAGAGCCAGAATCCGTCGCTAAAAAATCTGACTCGGTATCTGAGCCCACAAACACCCTGTCTGGGGTTACTTCTTTCAAAGCAGGAATTCGCTGTGCAGTTATAGAATCTGAATCATTCGTTCTCACTCACTCGGCAACTTTATGTCTTCATGGAATCTCATCCTTCATTCACCTTTCCACAGGCATCCCCTCAATAATGTCTGAAATAGCTGCGTCAATCATTTCATACTTGACTCTTTTCAACTCACGCTGTACACAACTTATATTGGGGGCTGGTGCAACTCGCTCTGCAGGTCTTAAGAATATTACCACCAAACACCTTGCGCTGGCCTCCCAGGCTCTCTCATTTATTTGTGTAATCATATCGCACGTAAGAGAGTTTTTTCGTCGACGTAATCCATCAAATCTCACTACCATTGGCGAATTCGAAAAGGTAAGAAAGGCATACCTCGAGCATCAAAAATCAATTTACGATAAGCTTATAAATATAATGGCTAGTCGTTCGGCGGCTCATATCAAAAGCATGCGATCTGTAGATTGGTCCAAGGAGAAGGACGGTATTAATCCGTACATGGAAGTACTGACAAGAGAAACAAGTACTCTACACAGAGTCCTTAGTAAGCATCTACCCGAAGAAACAGTTTGTACAGTCATGCGACCAGTCTTGTCTAATTACAGAGAACAATGGGGAAAGGCGTTCGAGGAAGTAGATCTAGAAAGTGAAAGTGAAAAAGAAAGGTTAGTAGGCCCCTAAAGACCCATACACGTATGACTCATCATAATAGGATGCTCCGAGATGTCGAGTGGCTCAAGACTAAGATTGATACCCTAGAGAGCTCGGGTGAGACAGGAGAATTTCTTGTTAGGCTAGTAAGAGATAAGATCTTACCGAAATCCAAGATAGCTGCCTTACCGAACGATAAACAAACAAACCAGTTTGAGGAATCTGCTACCCCCCATGGTAATGACAGCAGATGAATAAGAACTCAAGAAGGTTAAAACTACAATAACAAGTTGTTCTAAGGTGCATTTGACACGATTGAAGGCGGATTACATTAGATTATATACGGAAAACAGTACAAAATTTAGCGATTAAAGGTTTGCTCTGGAGGCCCTTTTCTCAGTCAAACACCTCATTTCTCAGTGCGTTTCGCATTTTAAGCAAGTGGAATCATTCTAGATGATATTTGTACAAACTTTTGTAAATTGACCGACATATAAACTAAATGGACTTGGTTATTTACCATAAAGATTACACAGAAATATCACAACAGCAAAAGTTTCCCTGACACTATCATAGCGGATATAACTTGGAGAGGCAGGCATTCTGATTCCAGACACAATTTTGAGAGAGATAAAGCTGAATCCAAAATACGATAAAAATGGTTATTTCAGCACAGCCGCTCTGCCCACTGAAAAGCAGGGCAACAGATATTTTGTACTCTTGTAGGAAATGAGATTATCTAGGTGAGGAAAGGCGCCGAAAGTGTCCGCAGTCCACAGAAAAACGCTTGTTAGCTGACACGGAGTGGCTATTTTATTCAAGCGATGAATATTACATTATATTCTACGCCGAATAGTGGATGTCATTCGCTGGAGAATTACAGGTTTTCTCTAGAGGCTTTGACTCACTACCTAACTACGTATATCCGCCAGAGGAAAATCTTGAAAATTTTGGCTGACCAAGTGTGCCTTCATTTTCCGAACACGAGAACAGCGTTAAATGAAGTTAAGTCTTGCTAAGTTTTAAGCAGTTATCATCTCTCTTAGATGTGAAAGGTCTACAGGCCCTTTCAACGCTATTTAAGAGAGGGCTTGCCAAAGAAAGTGTTCCTGCAGCATGTAACAAAAATTGTATTAAAATTGTCGCCCAAATCCTTCTATAATAAGGCGTAGCGATATTTATCTGGATGCTATTGGATGTCAGAGACTGGGCTAGTGCAGTGGAGTTATTCTGAAGGGATATGAAGGGATATGAAGGGATTTGAAGCAGGTTTTACCTTGAGACTTGAATAGGCTTTGGTCTTAATTCATCCTATCAGGGATGAAGAATCAAAGTGTTTGAACGCCTTGTATTATTGATTCAAGGACAATCTTCTATGTTTCGAGGTTTACGTGGCACTCGGCCCTAAGAAAATAGCATTTTCAAGCTTGAAATAGTCATTACTGATAGATAATCACTCTTCGACCTACACTTCACTGATGATTTCCTCGTCGTGACACATTAAAAAAAAACTATTGATTATGTGTGAAGCAAAATTGGAATTGGATGAATTTCCCCCCGAGAAGATTGAGTTAACTGATTGCCCTCAATGAGAAATCTATCTAGGCCTTACATACATCCTGGGAGTATTCTCATTAATACCACCGAATCTAAATATAGCATCCCTATTAAAATTTTCTACGGGAACTACTCAAGTCTATATTCTATACATGGTTCCAAATTAGCTGTGTTCATTTCTTGAATGAGAAACTTCAGACAGAAAATACAATCAAGGATAATTGAATGAATTCAATGTAATAAAGGATTTAATGACTTTATTCTAACTACAAAATATAGAATAGAAATAACAGTGAAGATGTGCATATGAAATTGACCATGCATCTAAGTGCTTCTTATAACATATGCATGAGGGGGACGAAAACTCAACACCTGTCAGTGGTGTCCCATACGAACCTCCAGCTCTCACTGTAGAGTCTGCAGAGCCGAGATTGAGTAACTTCTTTTTAACCTTGAACTGAGTTATCTCTCCCCCCGTCAAAGATACGCTTCCGATAACTCATAAGGCGACCAAGACGACGATAATGATGCTGGGAATGAGAAAAGATAATGCGGTACCAAACACTACAATAGTAGTCAGAGAAGCCCTTGTTATATTACAACATATGCTACCCACCGGCGGGCGAACAAAAAGCCCACGAAAGCAAAGTAAAAGACCCTTCCGCCCTCAATAAAAGTAGATTTCGAATCTGTTAGTCAGGAGGGTTTCTGAAATACATGAGTTACTCGACAACCCCACGTCCATACCGATTTTTGGATACTAGGCTACGCTCCTTCTCGTCAGTCACTCTCGGCCGAGACTTTTCTGACATCCTTTCACGACCTTCGGTCTATCCTATGGCATGAATCAGGAGAGGAGTTAGGAGGAAGCTAGGAAGGTTGAGAGACGCACTTAGGTATACATAGGTATACTGCGCACGGCTGACCGCCCTCTTCTTCATAGGAGAGCCCCGCACCCAGCGGGTTTTGAGACTTTTCCCTGTAGCTACACACCCGCAAATGGCCATCGTTTCGTTGGCTGGAGAGGGGAGATAATGAGGGGATAGCAGTTCCTTTTAGTATGTACTCAAATTAAAAACTGGGGGTGTTGCCGCTGGAAAGTAGTAGTGGAGAAGGCAGAGAGGGGAGTACACTCTTTGAGGCACAGATACCCCCGGCTTGTGGGCATGAAGAGACTAACGTACCCTGACAAAATCGTAGACCCAGTGGAGTGAGACACGTTGAAAAATGATGGCGATTCAGCCCTTGAACAATCCAATATTTCTGCAATTAGATGGAAAAATAGCTGGAGCTTCGAATACCACACCACAAACCAAAATATTGCGTTCGCAAAGGCTCAAGTAAGGGGGAGTGACCTAAGTCTCGTAAAAAAACGCCCTCCAGAGTCCGTTACTACAGTGGACAGCGTAGATTATGGCGCACAATCAAATTTAAACCATTATTACCAGTTTGGAAGCAGCCACCACTTCAATTTAGGACGAGTCATATAAGGGCATTATTAAATCGATGGAAGTTACTTTACGAGCGGAAATGACCGACTTTATGGAAGCCACCACTGGTTAAATACCAGGTCCCTCTTCTTGCCTGACGAAATTATCACAGAGGCTCCCTGAGTATAGAAATATCTGCTTAGCCGTCGCCCAGCTAGTAAAGAACAACTGGGCCTGGATAGCTTCAACTCAACTGTGCTGGAGAGCTATTTCGACAACTAAATCTGAAGTACAAAAAGCAATCATGGAACTAAAGAAAGAGGCAATAAAATGTATTCGAATATCTACTATCATAAAGCCTCGATTCCAATTAAGAGTAGCATCAGAGCTCTCCGTATATAGGGATATTTTTAAAATGTAAATATTTCTCGCACTAGCCTTCTGAACATATACTCAACTAGCCCTTTTTAATAATCAGCTGCAACGCCCACCGTCGGCTGATCGCTCTCTTTTGAATATATCTGCTTCAATACATGTGCTAGTAGCGAAGCGCATGATAGGCGGTACACTTCCAACCACATCTCACATGGTCACAGATGAAATTGTACGAGCTTCCAATTTACCACCAATCTGGGAGCGTCACACTGCAATAGGTACACATATTCTCTTTGGATGCTGTCAAATGACCTAATGACTTCATGTCCTCTCATGTATTATCATATAAATGATGACTAACTATGTTGATGAGTAGTGACTTACCTGTTTAGAAATGGCGTTATAAGAGAGGGATAACTGCTGTATATACGAGTTTCCTTGGTTAGCTTAAAGATAAGAATCAAGATACATGTTAGCCACCAATTATAATTACTGCCAAAGAAAGCGTGTGATAAAAGTACCACCCGAGTATTCCGACAGAAACCTATGCACGCGGTGGCTTCCCATGATTTTGACGACTCCGGAGTGAAGGCACTACTCCAGGCCCTTTATCAAATTCAGCACTATTGATCATTCCTTGGCTATGACGTCATACTATTACTCTCACGCTCAGACGTGCGGTGAATGTGAAGGGAAAAGTTGTAATGTTTTGGAATTAAGATGGTCCACATCGATCGGACAATCTAGATGACTCTATTCGACCCGCACGAAAGATTGCAGTGACGCGGAAGCTATTTGTCACAATACGAACAGTCAGTTAGTGAGACTTCTCTCCAACGATCTGAATAAAGACTGCCGCAAGAGGGGCAATAACTCGATATCTCGAAAGATGCAATAATATCTAGGAGAATTAACTTCCGAGATTTAGATTCCAAGAATCAGAGAGCGCTCTAAAATAGAGAGATATGGCGTGAAAATAACTCAGAAGAGCAGACCGACTATTAACGTGGAAGCCTACCTCGTATCTTGCAGTGAGCGGTGGTTGGGTAGCTCTATCATTCGGGGGATATGAGTTGGGAAGGTGCAAGAAGTGCGGAATCTGGACCCAACACAGAATAATCATTTGTTTTTGGATTATCCTGCCTTGGGTTGGCCTTGCGGCGCGAATCAGCTGGATTCGTAAGGGTTGGCGGAGGCAGAGGCAGTCATGCTATTTTCTTTCCGAAACCTGTCTGAGACTTCAGGCGGCGGCCAGGCCTCACTATCATTAACTTGGCTCTTTGGAGGGTGCACCCACGTCGAGCAGGACTCGCCAAATAATAATGCGTGTATCAAGTGTTCAGCTCAGGGGAAAAGGCTGTAAGACTTGTACGAAGCGTGTAAATTTTCCAAGTACTCGATAGCCATAGCTAGAGTTGCCCTTTGTATAGTTTCATGGCTTGACTTCTTCACCACCAGCTCGGGCTCTACCGAACTCGAAAGCGTACAAGAGGGTACTAATGAAATTACATACAACCTCGGTCGCATAGATGCGGCTTTTTCCGAATGTGCCAATTCCTCAAGCAATTTCTGCACTGTCTAGACAACGAGGCCACATGAGGTGGGGCATTGTCAGTTCAAAAATAAGCAGCGCCGGCTGGGCCACGTGCGGCGCATGCAAGGAATGAGAAAGTAGAGGTACATCAGGGCGATGATAGGTCTCAAGAGTCATGATTTGGCGGCTATGCAGGGTCGAGCTGAGAGTCGTGATGGCTGCGGAAAGTCGACGCTAAGCTTCCACGTATGCAGTCCACGCCTAAATGCCGCCATTGACGCATAAATGATTCCTCCTAACAAAAGGCTCAAGGAGGAATGGCGCCCGTGCGCGTCATTGTAAAAGTAAGAGGTCAAGGAGGATTTATTGGCTGAAGGTTTAGGGATGATTTAGGATGAATCCGTGTTGGCTGCTGACGATTTTTTGTATCCTGAAGTGTAAACATCTAGGAGGTGAAAAGGGCTCCCACGCACATAGCTGACGTCGCTAGACGCTCGTCTTATTTCGCCAAAAAAGCATCACGGAATATTCGAGTATCTCTAATGTAGCTCCATTATATGCTGATATGGAGAAGCCTTGCAGTTTAGGGTTTCCCGCCAAACAGCTTCTTCGGCACGAAGACTGCTGTAGTGGCACTATTAGATACTAGTTGCAAGAGTGATAGCAGTGGATATTTACGGGCTGAGACTTTGGTACCCTCTGCCTGTAGACAAATAGAACTTATGCGAATTTCATCGATATGAACTGATAAGGGAGACTGGTAAAGATAAAAACTGGAGCCGTGATATTTAGTACTTTCTCAGGCTTCTTTGATCTACTCTTTGCCAATCTGACCTCAAACTTTTGGTATTCTAAGCCTCCCGTTAACACTCACTTTGACAGCAATAATTGGAGCGGGTACTGTGCCAGAGGTTACGGTCACTTCTCTCTGCTAACGAGTCGCTCTCTTCTATAGCTAATAACTTAAGACTTTAGTGGGACTAGACTGAATAGCTGTCAGTGGCGTCCCCTACGAACCTCCAGCTCTCACTGTAGAGTCCTCAGAGACGATATTGAATAAAAAAGTCCTCGCTTCGATGAGGATTCCCAATCGCATTCACGGTCTGTAAAGTCTTAATACCTCGACACAACTCCCTATCACCATTATCATGAAGCTAACCACGATCAGATCAGATGATAAGATTGAAACCATACTCATCTCTCACCCGTGATCATGAAGGGGAATCTATCCGATAAGTTTCCGGAGCGTACTCGGCTCCCGATAAGGAGATGGCGGATTGGATCAAGTTGGCCTCGACTATTACAAATAAGGGAGATATAGATGAACATGCGCACCTCATGTGGTCCCGATGTCTAGACCTCGCCTGGCTGGGGCTGCAGGATTTTTGAGACTTGTTCCCACGCACGCAGTTTCCATTGCTACCTTATTTTTGGGCAGAAGGTTCCGTAGAAAAGGTGGCCGAATTCCACGGGTAAATACTTAGCTGAATGACTACTCATCACGGGCAATATATCAATGATCTTTCAAGTAATAAAAGAGTATAGGAGCACTGTACAATGCGTGACCGGGCCATAAAGGAGCCCAATGTGCTAGATAGTCATAGACTCAAGTAGCACGATAAACTACACACACTTTAGGCTTTGAATCCATTCGATTCGGTGGCTGGACCGTTTATCTTCTCATTCGGATAGGGTCAGGATAGCCTGGAGGTAAGACGTTGCAGAGTGATGTGCGTGCATCTTGGAAATTTAGAGATAGCTTGGTGGTGAAGCTTTATTGAAGACTCCGAGGTAGTTTCTCCATGGCATCTTGGGAACAATTGTCGGCAGCGGCAGGAATGAAAGAATTAAGATTCTCCAGAGACTGCGTAGAGTAATCCATGGCTGAGTCTCAACTGCGACAGTCAAGACCCATGTTAAGGAGCAGATATGGTTTAAGCTTTGAATGGAAAGCGAGTAGAAGTGGAGAATCAGGTGGATATCAGTGGTTTCAGAAGTGAGCTAGAGACAAGCAATATGTTTAGGGAACGTTTTTCTGTTTTCATTTTAACGTGCTAAAAAATTAGCAGCTGCTACACTCCTATGGGAGCTTAAGCATGATTGGGGTTGGGCTGGGTTGATTCGGGTTAATAATCACCAAGTACGAGAGCCTCATTCCATCTGAATGACCTAACCGACTCAGACTTCACCCATGTGTTGAATGATGCTGAGTTCGACGACAGAAGAGCCTGATCTTGAGGCATCGAAGCATAAATTCTTCCCTAGACTTGGATACCACACGCCCAAGCCCTTGATGCCTTCCCACTTTTGAATTTTCCTATCTGTTCAGTCCCAGCTTTGCCACGTCCCAGGATCTCCTTGCCCCTTCCTAGAGTCATTTTCTTTACTAGAGGCCTTATACAGTCGTTTACGTAGGTTTTCTCTGGCTTGCTTGCCTTCTACTTCTTCATTAAACTATCCCCATGTTTCAAATGCCTACCTTTCCTTATTGAAATTTGATTACTTTCTCACCCCAGGCTTTGCTCCCTATAGTGGAGGCCGAGTAGGCGAGTGAGGGCTCAAGTTCGGGGTATAGGCGCCTTGATTTTTTTCGAAAGCTCTGATTGATGTGTCGTCAAAATGTTCAGCTTATTTGGTTGGTGGCGAATGAACGCTAGTTGGGTTTTTAGTGTCCTTGGCTGAGGTATTTACATATTTTAAGGCTGGTAGCTTTAACTTGCCTTTGGATCGCGCGGCAGTTGCATAGAGGTGGATATCTTACAATATCTGAAACTTTTGCTCTGACCTATGGATTTTGAAGTGCTTGGTAGATGATGAGTATCCCTTGGAGAGGGTCGAGAGCTGAATTTAGATGGTAAAGATCTTCCTGTAAATTTTGAGATGGTGAATAGTTGGTAGTAGAAATATCAGATAAGTTTGAGCCTGTCTACAGTTCGAGTCTGGGTATAGGTCATTTAACTTGTTGATGTTTTGTAATCATTAAATCCCTGTAAAAAAATTTGACCAAAAGCTTGCCAACGCTACTCCCTCCGATCGAAACCTCAACAAAAGCTTTCAAATCTATCATTTATCGTTCCCGAGGGAATATCTCAGCCCCAGCTTTGTAGAGAGCACTACTGACAGTTGTTTTGCCTTCGACCTCCCTACATTTGGAAAAGTTACGGAGGCTAAAAAGACCAAGACTACCCTGACAGGCCCGCGCGATAAGCTCCTGTCAAAGAGCAGTGCAAGACGTCTTTGCGCGAATCCATGCAGGTTCGGTTGAAGCTACGCTATGTGGCTCTGCAAGATAGACAAGTGGTCGCTGGCGGGCCTATGGCACAGGGCATTCTAATAGGTTGCTGAGAGTGCCCAGAAGGCATCCTCGCGAACTTATCCTAGTGAATTGATACTTTCGGTACTTGACCTTGGCTCTTCCACCCTTCGTGCGCGGTAAATCCAGCACGGCGGACGTGTCAACGAACAGACGCTCAGCTATACCCTCAGCTGTATTTCATGCTGGTCTATGAGCACGGTCAGCGAGACTATAGCTTTAGTCCCAATTCTTGTCTCCTCAATCTGGCCATCCCCAATTCTAACATCGACCAACAGCAGTAAGCCCTAGCCCCAGCCCCAATCATTTAACCGTGCCACACTAGAGCAGGCCACAGCTACCTTTGCAACGTCGGGACATGTGTCCCCAGATCGCTGGTATAATCAGGTTGCGCCCAAGCCTTCATCTGATCCTTGTTACCAGCAAGAGAATCTGAAAGATACACTGGTCGACGAATATCTTGTGCAAAAGAGGTGAGTAAACAGCTGAGGGGCTTTGTTCCCGGATCTGCCTGCGCAAGCATATTTTTGGGCAAGCTAGATACATCTAAGGCATTGGCCATTAATGATTCTGCAAGTTACTTGGCCACCATCCTCTGATTGATTGTTCATTAACGTGCTAGGTAGAGTAAAACCTGTCGCACTCCTACTGGAGCTTGAGCATGAGTGGGGCTGGACCGGATCAGATTAACTATCGTGAAGTACAGCCATCATCCTCTGCTCGACCTAGTTGCTACTTCAAATTCGGCACAGACCATGCCATATCCTTTTGTTATTACACCTCCGCTGGCTGAGTTAACGAATGAAAAGCCCAAATTTAAACAGTGGATATTCTACAAGATGAGCTTTCGTATCTCGCCGGTCCAGCTATTTTTTTCATTTACTTTGACGGGCGAGACGGAATGCACACCTCATGCGGAGGGCTTAGTCCGGCGATAGATTGAGGGTTGGTAAGTTCGAAATGGCTCTGTTTTATGGTGCAGTGGTACAACATTCGGGCAGTTCTCCCAAGTAAATTCTAGGTAGCTTGGACGCTTACCGCGTTTGAGACAGCAGAAAGCTGGTTCGAATCCTGTAAGACCTACACACCACATCCTCTCCCGGTGATATTGTATCTGTGGGGTGACGAAAGCACAGTTGGATATTCATTAGATTATCAAGCTTTTCCCTGTCATCGGCATGTACGCAAGAGGTCATATGAGGTGAGAGTTAACCTGGAGTGGTATCTGCAAATGAAATATGAATGTTCTAAATGTCAAATTGAGTCATTACACATAACATACATGTCTTCCGAAAAAAAACCTGCATGCTGTTGGGATTGTGAGGTTAGGTAGATAAGAATTTTGGTAAGATGGAATGTAGAAAGGATGAGGAGTCTATGTTCTGGCGGGTGAGCGAATGTATTTAGACTACGTGAGAACAATGGGCATCCAAGGACGATCGCATGGTTTTAGTGGGGGGTAAATGCACCTGATTATATTCATGCCCAATTTGCTCTACAGCCATGCCCGTTGAGTGTCTGGTGTACTCATATAATGAACACCCACCCTATTTGGTCCTAAAGCTGCTAACAATTAGCACGACTTAAATTTAGGTCATGCATTAATTATGCCATGCACTATAATCATGGAGCCTTGTCTACAAATCCCATACTTCCTTGCGTAGACCAGGATCATAACACATGGGCCTAAAGGCGCCAAATCAGGATAAAATTGAATAATTTATCTAGTAGGAAATAGTGCCTCCTCCTTTCTCATATCTACGTCAACCTGTGCGTATCACGCTTCAATGTTGCGTCAACTAACCTCTCAGTAGCCTGGACAACCAAAGATCCTCGAAAGCTTTCGAAGTCCATCACGTATCCTGATTCAGAAAAACTGCTTTTGAGCACCGCTAAGTTTAAAGAGTTACACGAGCCAACTTTCATATCCAATGGCCACAGCACCTGGAAACTGTAAAAGCTACGTTAGAGATGACTAAAATAACTATGATGACCTTATGGCGCCTTGAAATCCTAGGCAGTAAGGGCTGGTCTTGCTCATGTGATGTGATTCATGTCTGTATGAAACACAGTTCCCGTTGCAACGAGGTTAAATGCAGCTGCTGTGCGTCGGCAAGCAATTATTTTCGTCATGAGCAAAGACGTGGGCACCTATGGTTCTACCGCCTTTCCAAACGTGCCGTGAAGTTAGAAACTCGATCCATTGAGGATAAGCATAAAATTTCTCAAAGTTATAGACATCAGGAACCCACACGAGCCCTCGAGAGGCTGACATAGCTAGTATCGCTAAACACAGCTTTCCATGTCCAATATTAGACTGGTGCTCAAATATGAGCTGTAGTTACTGAAAAGAAACGCTGCTGCGTCCTCATACGTCCAAATTCCACTAGCAATGAAGCTCCTCCGAGCTAGAAGGGTGCCTGAAAGGTAGAAGACGAATTTGGGACATGCTGATTCCCTAACGTAAACAGTGTCTACACCTTGTAGTCTCTTCAGCTATGTTTGTTTGTATCGATTCCATCTTCACGTAGCCAGACAATAAGTGGTTTGCAACAAAGGACCACATTGCTCATCCCGTTGGCCTATCCGACCTGCAAGCACATCCGTAGACACCTGACAACCTGAAACAGGCTCGGGTAAAGTACAGCGATTAAATGATATCAAAAAATAAAATAAAGTACAGCGCCTAATAAATGTAGCAATTATCGAAGAGGGCGGCAGGAAGCGACGACCCAGTTCACAATCCCTATCAACAACTTCCGCAGTGTCTGTGCCTCAGAGAACTGTACAATTCAAATCTGTCAGCTTAGCCTTTAGTGTGGGAACTAGCCCTGGGTCGCCAAAATTGATATCTTTATTTCAAGATCTATATCCACTTTCATTCCATGATGCTAAGTTTCACTAGTCTATTCAGTGTATCATTTGAGAAGTGAGGGATTGAGATGATAGTTGCCATAAAATTAGACACCACGTACAAGCGTTCAGTCTTGCCCTCCTGATCAGCTGGATGATTGAGTAACTGAATACGTGAACCTAACAATTGTTCCTTGGCCTTTGGACTGCATCTAAAGAAAACCTTTGACGCTCTTGGTGCCAGCTCGAGGCTAGTCTCAGCCATTATGCTGGCCATTTTCACTTCTAGTCTACTACATAACTACAGCAACTGAGCCCCTTGCTATCTTTGCCAAATGGGTAATCCATTTTATTGTCTTTTCGGCTGTGAAGCTTTGACACTCGATAAATCCCTCTTCTACACATCAGACGCCTCTGTAGACTTCAGAATCATCCAGACTCTAAATGTCATGCGCAAATACCACTCCGCACCGTGTTTGCTTTCGCAGATAGATCGATCCTTGTCCAGTAGCACTCACCGATGGGAAATTTCAACCTCCATCGGTTATCCAAGCGCGCTTTCGTCTTCCCATACGAGAGCTCCTCAACAAATAATATCCAATCTTACTGAGCTTGAGCAAGTGTTTGCCTGTCTCAAGTGGGTTGGCTGTCCAAATTATTCAGATACTACCTAGGACACAGGTCCTGGTCATCTGCCCTGATCTATCACGCATATATTCCAAGGGTTTATCCAACAAGATGTGTGTACCACGATTTATTACCTGCTGCAGGTAATCGTAATATCGTGTGCGTGTCTTTGGAGGCCAGCTGGAGCTAGAGTCCAAGTTGACGAGAGGAATGGATATTGAAATCAGGAAATAAAGGGTTGTACATGTAGACTCACAGAAGTTCTGGTCGGAATCGATCTTGTTGGGAATGAATGATTCAGGTAGTTAGAAGTCCGGAGGCTTTTTATCGTGGGCCGACTCCCGCGAGATTGCGGAATTCGAGTGAACTTGATTTGAGAAAATAGGATACTTTCATTTTTGCAGATTACTGCTTCCAAGTGCTCAAACTATGGCCTCAGAGTAGGCGCTCCCCCAGATTCAGCAATCTGAATTTCAAGATAGTCGTCTAAAAATCACTCCTCTAGTCAGTTAACAAGGAAATGACTAAATCCAGATTTCATCAAAATGTTGGGAGTTGGAATACAACTGGAAATAACCCTTCCGATGGATTGATGGTTTAGAAAAGACCTTTGAGTAGCCTTTCAATTCCGAGACGATCTAGTTCTACATCATCTAAATACAGCTGAGTCCAAATAACTTCCTCCCATAACCTTATAGTTCAAAGTTCATCTTCTAGCTAGGATTCAGTACTGCTCATATTCCAACTCCTTACCTTTTCTGTAGCATCGAATTCTCTTGCTCTCATATTTTTGTAAATTTTTATGTATCCCCAACTGGTTGGGGTTTTTGACAGTCGGGTATCAGTATGTGCTTGTTTTCCACTATTAAGATCAATCTTACAAAATAATCGGGGCCCGTAAGTTTTCAGTAAGAAATAGCCCATCCCAGCAAATAGAAACTCCTAATTAAATAATACGATGTCTTAAAATGCTATATAATACAAGACGACAAATGATTTCTGTTAACAATTGAACGGATGTACAATTATGTGACGATACTGTTTCATCACGAACTTTTCCGGTGTCTGTTGGTAGTGATTTGTCTTTGTGGGTATTTATGCTCAGTACCCTTGCCTGAGTATTTGGTGATCAATGTGAAATAAAGCATATCACAATATTCCCACCACTCCAGCTATTATGAGGGCTATTGGTATACAGAGACTTCGAGAAGATGCTGACCATGTTGGATCTGCTCGTCCATACAAAAGCTTCGGTGTTCCAATAGCAGTGATATTTTCATCCAGGCTACAGACTGCTGCGCATAAGGCTGGATCTCGTCGTGGTAAGCGTCCAATTGTCGATAGGGAAGTCTCATCTCTTTTCCTACGGTCGCTTTCCGAAACTCCACTAGTGTTATAGGCGATCTCTATCCATTGGACATTCAAATATGCTGACTGGCCTACACTCATGTTACCAGTCCATAGTCCCCCATCACTCCACATATTCATGATTAGACCAGCCGGGTCTTTAGGAGTTTGAATGCTAATGTTTGCAACTGATACGTCGTTAACATACCAGCTGGTCTGCCCAGGCATCCAGTCCATTCTCCAGACGTTCCACTGTGAATAGTCGTTTGTTTTGGGTATAGTTGTGTTCATACTAGCTTCTTTAAGTTCTCGGCCTTGATTATCAAAGCTTGGTTGATTCGTAAATTGGGCGTGGTCCACGGGAGCACCAGTCAATATCTCAATATCTGCTTCCTGTACACTTGTAGGATCAGAGCCAGGTGGGAGATAGGTGAAGAAACCTGCACAGGCACCTGGATCTCCACTTATCCGAGCGAGGTAACGCACAGAGAGGAAGAGCATATTGTTGGGTACCGTATCAATTTCGGCTGCTGCTTGAAAGGTGGGCGCGCGAGCAGTACGAAGCGTTAACCAGCTGAGATGAGGATCTGAGGGATTATTTTCTGTCATAAGTTAGGAGACACAAGTCACGAAATATTCGCCTATCAGCGATCTTATTATAAGACAAACCAATATATACATTATTCAGAGAGTTAATCATCATTAGCGTGGCGCTGGTTTGATCCATTGAATCGGTGTTATTCCAGTGTTGAATTCTCCAATTTTTAGTCCAAGCTGGGCTCTTGAAATAGCTATGTGTAACTGATGCATCATTGGAGCTATCTTTGGATGTTAGTAGAGGCGGTGCCGGTGAGGCGGAGATGCCACGAAAGTCTTGAAATATATGGTTGGTGAAGTAGCCTCCAGATGGACCAGTAGTGCGAAAACAGTCACATTTTTTTCCATTTTGCTTCACCGTCGCGGCTGTGAGATGTGGAAGAAGAAGTAAAATTGCCGTGAGGGAGGCAAATGGCCCCATGGATAGATGTCTGGCGTAGGTAAGGTTTGAGGGCGTAAGGTAGCAATCTTACACACAAGCAGCTACTTCTGAGATAAAGCAAATGAAGGGAGAAAGAGCGAAAATAAGGAGAAGTTGGATTGGTTGTTGAAGCTATGTAAAGGTTGGCAGCCGCATTCGCATTGCAAGTCACAAGACAAAGATGATAGACGGATGGGGCTGCATGCTCACTCACTGACTGACGCCCCGTTCCACCCGATCTATCCTAGAAGGGCGGGAATTTTCTTTCCTCGGCCCCCCGTCCCTTCTGACCTATCTGCTTTGGAACAGAGCAAGTCTTGTGGCAGCTGGGGAGCTTCTCCAGACTGTGTGAAGGGATCATCCTAGTACCATGTTTCCAATAGCGCCATGATCGCCTCCCAACTGAACATGGACATTGGGGGAATAAGCGATGATTACTTCAGATGCGGCGTCGGTTGAGAATAGTCGAGCTGGGGGTAAGGGCGCTTGCTGGGGTTGAACAACCACAAATTGGCTCCGTAACTGTTTTTAAAGAGGGGGTGGGGTAGTATCTAGCTCCGGATGATCTACCCTGTATGGAAGCCTCGACTTGGCGTTCCCCTCGTAGCCGTCGCAAAGTCGCTGAGAAAGTGTACGGACGTGTAGACGGTGACAAGTGAAGCAGCAGCTTTTCCCCTTAACGTGAGAGTTTCAACCAGCTGATTAGATTATGGCATGATGCTCTAGGCCGCAGCTGGGCTACATAATTGGAAAAAAGAATTTCCGCAGGGCTAAACGTCTGGTCTGTTCACCACCGAAAGGGGCCGCCTAGTCGTAAAGCCACCTTAACCGACTTTTTAAGAAAGCTATAGGGGCCGTTCCGACATAAGCACACGGGGAGTTGCTCAAAAACCTAAGGCAGGGGCAGTTCCTCGACGCGTATGAAGCAAGGCATAGCTATTGTCTCTTCGAATCCACATGATTGGGTCGGATGCATGGCAGAATATCTTGGCCCTACTGAGCCTTGTTATTAGGGATCGCGACAACTGCTAATCCCCCACCATCACCTGCATCATCTGCCACGAGCCTCCCGGACTTGAGAGGGCGAGAGAACGTGGGCCGAGGAATGCTTAATGTTCTCTGATCTTTTCAGCTGTCGGAATAAGATCGGCTCCAAACTGTGTAACACCGACCTCAGCCTACATGAATGATGAATTTTGTACTTTTTTTCTTCGACGCCTCAAATGTCGGCAAACTTAATGTACCTCTACTGACGAACATCATTTCCACCCGTTGTATGCCTGGCTCGTGCACAATGAAGTAGAATTCGGAATAATATGCCCTGTAACTTACGCGGAGGTTCTTATCTTGTGGTTCATGGGCATTAACATTGTTAGTTTGTGATGATGCTAGGCAAATTAGCACAAAAGCTATACACAAAATGTGAGTCGCAAAGGAACCAACGCTACTTTTTCTGATTTCAGGTAGAAGACAGCGCAGGGTCAGTTGTTTAGGCACATTCAGTATCTGTGGCAATATTTCTTTATTGCATCCTATACCAAGTCTCCTTCAACGACTAGCATGGTAGATTGTGCAAAGGGCTACTCGTTTCGTTGACAACAAAATAGAATTCATCAAAGCCCACGATATTAGGGCTCTATTGAGCACTATACCAGGGGGCTACACTAGACCTGAGCTCGACTACGATCCATCACGTACTCTTTACCTCATGAGTACCCTTGCTTACCAGAAACAGGGATAAGAGGAACATTCTCCTTAATCACGGATGTGAAAATGTCTACGCTCGAGGTACATTTCTACCCAATGGCCGACAAGTTCGCAATTGCCAATCTGCACTGAAAACCATGTATTTTTCCATGCTTTGTTGTTTATTCCCGTCCTGTGATTGTACAGGTCGCGAATACTTTTGACTCAATAAGTTGTCCCTTCCCAACCTCATTACACATCTTATCCAACGGTACTACTACTCACAAGTCTTCTTTCTTTCTCAAACTCCGAAGTCCTTTACCACGCACAATCCCACCTCTTCAACCAACAAAGTGAGGGCCGTTCTCTGGTGTGTGGAATCTGTGAAAACCATCGAAAATTACCACAAACTGCACTCATCCAATACCGAAATTAGACACAAATTAGATACAGCCACCTTCTGATGCGTTCCACGAGAATAGCCAGCTGGGCGTTACAAAATTGTTTATACCGAATAGAAGCACAGTCTGGCTCCCTAGCCTCCTCATTTCTCTTTCCATCGTTGGCGCCTCGGCACAAATCAGAGGTTGTGTTGAAATGTTAGAAAAGTCTTGATAATGAGCATGTGCCGTAGAGAGGCCAAACCCAACTTTTTTGGGCTACCCTAGGTGATGAACTCATTGATGATAATGGTTCTTTTGGTTATTTTTGGACTCAATCTGACCTCCGTAGAATTATGATTAAATTTGAGTGATCAAGGGAGACACTAGTGACAGGTCTTGAATTCCGCACGCTCCAATCCCAGCCTGAATAAGACAAAATGATAAATAGAATTTGTTGGTAGATAAGTGGTTGGCTTTCGTCAATGATCCGCCAAGGGCCTAGAAGCTTTTATCTGACTAAATTCCAAAGATCAGTATTATCCGTCGGGGATCATCAGGCTAGAAAGGCCGGGAGACGAGTAGGCGTATCCTTGAGGATTCAGGGGTTAAATTAGGCCAACACTGTCAAATTATCAGCTTAGAGGGGACAATCAAGAATACGGTCAGCCGAAATATTCCTAACGCTAGAGTCTATACGTTTGTGATGCATTCTTAGTGGTGGCTGTTAAATTGATCAGCCATGATGATTGGAAATCTACCTAAGACGTCCGAAAAGAATTACTGATGTGTGGACTTCATCGAAGAGGAGCAACTCGTTTGCGGCCTTAGGCGTCATAATAATGGAACAGACAGCTTAAATTTATTGTGTAATGTTTGGTTGAGATGAGAGAATATACACACAAGGAATCCCAGCATCCTTTTTTTCGCCCCGGTTGCAAAATATTGATGAAGGTGAGTCAAAGCCAAAAATTGACGGGCAGAGACGTCATCGCCAGAAGCTCTTTTGTCAGCATCAAGTTTCCTGGACTTACTCATACCACCTTATAGCCTTGATATTCTCAAGTTGTGGCCTTCTCCAAAATGGCACGCCAGACTCTCGATTTAATCAGCAAGTTAGCTCCGCGCTCCTGGCAGAATCTAGTACCCTGTTGCCTGTATATTTCCAAACTTATTACCGTACCCGCAGCTTTCTCGTCGCTTGTCTGCGAGAAGATAGCGGGTCGATGGGAGACGAAGCGTATGCCGGACTTGTCTCTGATGTGCTCGTCTCGCAATGAATTGCGTGGGAGGTTGAATGGCCTAATGGTCGGGAACCACCCGACACTGCATTAAGCTGTTGTCGATCTTTAAAGCCCCTGGTTGATCTTATGCAGGAGCTACGGCACGCAACTGACGCCGGGTGGCCAGCAGCATCGGCTCGACGTTCTCCAACTGGTTTGCAAATTCACGCTGGATGACTAAGCTTGCGAACTGTATTAGTCTTCGGGTAGTAGCAAGCTTCACCGCCTCCTGCTCGTTCAGCGGCACAATCTAAAACTACAGCAGAGACTGGAGGGCGAAGGATAGACTGCCATTCCAAGAATTGTACGGCAGAGGTCCCCATCATAGCCTCTCTTCACGATATTTCTGAAGGCATCTAGTTTTGCCTAAACACCGGATCGCCTCTTATCACGGCCATGCATGTGATAGCATATGGCGTGAAATTGAGCAGCATCGTAGATAGCAATCTATGCTTATGCCAATGTTATTTAGTTGCCGCAAGGTCACCAGACCGTTGGCAAGCGCTATGGGAGCTGGAGATCTCGTGCTTAACCCTCGGTAAAAACGACCGAAAAATCCCAGCAGTGCACTCTTCAAGCGTGGGGTTGAATTTCCTCCCGCTTCTAACATCTAATCGTCTCCCCTGAATGGATCTAGAAAGTATCATGGATTACTCTCAGTCGGAAAAAATTGCATTGATTCTCTTTCCTTCATGCCTTTAAATCCAAAGGCTTAAAGTGTGAACAAACCGAACATGAAGCAATCTAATTAGCTTCTAAGATAGTATTTGGTGATGCCGGACATCGAATTCTCATTCGCACTGATCTCTACAAACTTGAAAGTGGAATACTCCCAACACCACGTTCAATCGAATACTGCAATCTCGCGGGAGTCGGCCCACGATAAAAAGCCTCCAGACTTCTAACTTCCTGAATCATTCATTCCCAACAAGATCGATTCCGACTAGAACTTCTGTGAGTCTACATGTACAACCCTTTATTTCCTGATTTCAATATCCATTCCTCTCGTCAACTTGGACTCTAGCTCCAGCTGGCCTCCAAAGACACGCACACGATATTACGATTACCTGCAGCAGGTAATAAATCGTGGTACACACATCTTGTTGGATAAACCCTTGGAATATATGCGTGATAGATCAGGGCAGATGACCAGGACCTGTGTCCTAGGTAGTATCTGAATAATTTGGACAGCCAACCCACTTGAGACAGGCAAACACTTGCTCAAGCTCAGTAAGATTGGATATTATTTGTTGAGGAGCTCTCGTATGGGAAGACGAAAGCGCGCTTGGATAACCGATGGAGGTTGAAATTTCCCATCGGTGAGTGCTACTGGACAAGGATCGATCTATCTGCGAAAGCAAACACGGTGCGGAGTGGTATTTGCGCATGACATTTAGAGTCTGGATGATTCTGAAGTCTACAGAGGCGTCTGATGTGTAGAAGAGAGATTTATCGAGTGTCAAAGCTTCACAGCCGAAAAGACAATAAATTGGTCTTGAAAAAACATACACATTCCGAAGAGTTAACCTCATAGATTTTTATCCTTAAAGTTGACAGCACATTGTGATCGTGATGACGAGTATTCCTATGAGAGGAATTAATGGTGGAACGCCTTGCGCCGGTTCCAGCTGTGGTGGCGTCGCGTCGAAAGCACTAAAAGATGTGAACGCGTCCTTGAAAAGATTCAAGGACGCAACTAAAGGCGAAGAGCACTCTAGCAGAGCGTATGAGAGAATAATTGAAGAATCAATCCAGTTTAAAGAAGGCCTCCAGAAAGCAAAAGTCTCCCCCCCTCTACCCTCACTTATAACCCCCAATTTTGAAAACTCAGCAATGGCTAAGATTCTCCAGAAGATCAAAGCTTTCAAGACAACAATATCACTTTATTGACCACCGACGCAGACGCAAGGAAGCTCGTGGGCAAACGTGGCCAGTAAGACAGAACTATTCGGAACCACAATCCGCATCCAAGACGAACAGTAGAAGAAAGAAATTGCCAAACCCTCGAGCGAGGAATTAGTGAAGAAGAAAGGTCTCCAACAGATAGTCGGAGCGAGACAAATGACAAACGGTCAAGTCAAAGTCTACTTTGCAGCAGAAGGTACAATGGAGTTGATAGAACGGCATAAGGACTGGACCACAAAGTTTACGCCTTCAGCACAAGTCGCCGGTCCCATACACCAGGTTCTTGTACATGACATGCCGCTCTCCTGTGAGACTGAAAATTCGGAGCACTTAAAACAGCTCCAGAAAGCCAACGACGTGTACATTCAAGGCATGGTCATCCAAAGAGCCGCATAGCTTAAAAAAAACCAACAATAGGGGAAGGAAGTAGGGTCAATAATCCTGTGGATTGCACAGGCTGAACAAGCAGACACGGCAATAACAAAGGGGCTTATGTGGCAATACGAACCCAAGGCAACGGAAATACTCACAACAGGGTTTTGCATGTTACAATGTTTTAACTGCCAAAAGTACGGACACATTGCCAAAATGTGTGCCTCGAATTCAAAATGCGGTCACTGTGCAGGAGAGCACAATACACGCAATTGTGGAGGAAAGCAAGATCTACGTTGAAGCAATTGTGACAAGGGACACACAACATGGGACCAGAGGTGCTCAGTCAGAGTAGCAGCAAAAATCAGAGCCATACAAAACAGAACTCAAGATTTAGGCAAATCTGTCACTGGACACAAAAGCACAACTAACCAAGACGACGTATGGCAAATTATAGGAAGCCGAAAGAGACGGTCAGCCTTGACAGCACCACTAGTTGGGGCCGACTGTATTGAGCCTAGACGTCCCGGTACACCACTCAAGGGCCCCTTTGTGGTTCCTAGTGTAAAAGGTCTGTTCGCAAACACGGCAACTGTACCCAACAAGTTTGCCTCCCGAACTGTGACACGGGAGACACCAGCGTATGAAACTGAAAGCGAAATGGAACAATGAATAGAATAGAACTTTATTTATGTCCCTACTAAGTCTATGACTAAGAAGGACAGCTAAAACTATCTAAAAAGCTTTAAAGTTAATAGTAAATTTGTATGTTGTTGTGCTCAGTTTTCGCCAATAGATGATAATGGAACAATGAAGGACACACCAATCCTGACAATCGTACAGTAAAAAGTCAACAGGAGTAAAAATAAAGCGCAGAACTATTTACCTCATGCTTTAAATCCACTGAAGCACCACGTGGTGGCCTTACAAGAATCATGGCGTCATCCGACAGAAAACACGACCGTCACCCATCCTACCTACCACTTGGTCTTTCCAAGTGGCCACAAAGGCAGGACATGCATATATATCAGTAAAAGCCTGGATATTAGCAAGTGGAAAAAAGATAAAATAGCGGAGAATCGCAAGGAGACATCACCTCGGTCAGCATCGACACTGGCTTAGGTAAAATTTGGATACATAACATATTTAATCCAACCCCACTGCACCACAGCAGCCTAGAAAAAGGTACACTTAAGTGGCTACCACAAATCCTATCCCAAGAAGGCCAACACATTCTAGTCGTAGACTTTAATGTGCATTATCCGAAGTGGGAGGGGGCAGACAGTACTTAGGCACCACAAGATCGCAGACAGCTTCATCGAAATGCTGAGAGTGCATGATTTAAATTTCATACTTCGCAGAGGAACAATCACATGGAAGAGTAGAGGAAGTCAGAGCACGCTAGATCTCGCCTTCGTATCAAATGCCCTGGAAAGTACCATATTGACATGTAAACCAGCATTAGACCTCGAAGCCTCGTCGTATCACATCCCAATCTGCACACAACTTCACATTTAGCCACCAAATAGAGAAGAACAACAACCTCAACTACAGTAGAAGAAAGCTTATCGACATTGAACTTGTTGTCGATATTGTTTATGTATGTCTATTATCACAGACATTGGAAATAATTCATGAGATTGCTTGATGAGTGGCTAGATTTGATTCCGATATAATATTGTAGAAGACTTGTCCCAACTATCAGAGGGCTACAACGTCTTTATCTATCTACAGGTAAATTCCCCATATTCCAACCACGCTAGCCATACAGGACGTAGCATGTAAAGCCTGATTCGTATCATCATTTTGGGATTGAGGTTTACCGTGCATATGCTACTCGAGTCGCATATCTGACTACTATGCGACACGCTTAGGTATCAATCTAACAATCCACACCAAAACCGAAACTACTCACAACCCTGATGATGACCCCATGAATAATTGTAACAGTAGCCTGCAACATAGTACAATTAGGCTAGACATTGTTGACCAGGACCTAATCCGAACAAAAGCAGATTGGGACGAAGTTAACAGGAGACTCGCCCTAAAGCTAATTAGACTTTCGACAGGTCACCTCGAGTTAAACTCTCCGGAATCTATCGACAAAAGAGTAAGCACCATCACGTAGGCCATCACGTAGGCCATCAAGAAAACAATCAAGGAAGCGATCCATAACGCCAGACCGTCAACTGTCGCCAAACCATATTGGACTAAGGATTGCAGTGAGACAGTGAAAGAAGCGCGAAAGGCAAGGAGATTGTGGACCAGGCTGGGCTCCGAGGAAAGCTGGGTGGAATATCAGAAGACTTGTAACAGAAAGAAAAGCTAGATCAAGAAGGCCAAAATGATCGGATGGAGAGCTATTGTCTCTGAGGCAACGAACGATCCAGCTAAGCTGTGGAAGCTAGCCAAATGGGCCAAGAAAAGTCCGGAGGAGCGGTCACGACTTCCACAACTTCCCGACATCAAAGATAAAGATGGAAATATCTTTACCAAGGACACCGACAAAGCGGACATACTAGCTCAACACTTCTTTCCTTGGCCTATCCAAGCTGTTCTGGAAGACATAGTAGGGACAAGATATCCGGAACAACTAACCACAGTATCGAGCATCATCACAGAAAGCGAGACCCAGGATACCATGGCAAACCTAGCGAGCGAGAAAGCTCCTGGCCTAGATGGTGTTCCGAACTGGATGCTTAAAAGCTGTCGAGTAACCCTAGGCAAGGTCCTCGAGAAACCTTTCAACGCCTGTATCTCCATCGGTTACCACCCAATAGGCTTCAAAGAGTTGGTCACCAACGCGCTGTGAAAGCCACAAAAGGAGTCGTATGATAACCCTAAATCATATCGACCAATCGTACTCCTGAATACCTTGGGAAAAGTCCTCGAGAAGCTTGTGGCGAACAGATTATCGAAAGCAGCCGAAGCTTACCATCTACTTCCTGACGAATATATGAGAGCCCGACAACTGAGATCTACGTGTCAGGATCTTTTGGGACTTGGTTACTTAACTTGGACAGGTAGGTGTTGTGAATACCTCGGGTCAGCTCCGATCGAGCCTCATCGGGCTCCCACCATTGCGGCACTCGGACACTCGGCCGCAGTAAGCTAGATGAGATTAGGGCACTGATGGCACAGCTAAGTACCTAATCACTCTGGCAACATCCCTATATCCAAGCGTTGCCTGGTGGACCAATGCGTTTAGAATGAAGTACACATCACTCTGATGGCTACCAAGGGGCAACAGCATATAATGTGACGACAGTGTATAGCTCTGCAATCCTGGGAGTTCCACACTAGCAACCAGTGTCAATAGTATGTTATGACAGGAGATATTGGTAGTGGCTATGGAAGTGGTTACTGTGACAGAAGTAGGAAGCACCTGTGGTGAGTGCGTGATCAGGACTGGGGTACTGAATGTATATATAAGGAAGCAATACTTCCGCAGATAGATAGATAAACATCTTACCACTGTCCATTCCAACGCATCTTCGCATTATAGCTACATCAATTATATCTGCATATCCATAATTATCTGCATCCATTTCAGGTATTCCTCTGTCTTCTCATGACCTCGGTATTATAACAGTAGGCACTAAATCTTGGACTCTTGATGGTAAAGAAAATATTATTACAACAAAGACTTGGTTCTTGATTCTTGATTCATGATTCCTTGGATATCTAGGGAATAATACAAGACTGAAAGCTGGAGAGCTTTTGACGTGAAGATACCTCAGCTACTTATACTTCGACATAATCTGCTACAGACTACAGTAATCTAGTTCTAGCCCGATTCCTGTCGAACTCCTGGGTGTTACCTAGAATCTTATCGAAGTCCAGTGAACTGGTAAGAGCACAAAATACCATCCCGAAACATCTAGAAACTAATTGCTAGAATAGCTTAGAATTCCATCGAAGTAACTAGAACTTGTCTAGAGGGATACCAGCTGAAGCTAGGATCAGACTCTACCTCGACACCATGAATCTATCCATGACATAGCAGTAGCCACATATTCTTAGAGATAGAGGTTGGCAGGATACAATTTCCACATCAGTCAGTCCGTGACACTACGATCTCCGCAGTGGAAATTATTACAGAACGAGTACACTCAACATGGGGAAAGAACAAAAGGAGAGTTGCTTCTCTCCTCAGCCTAGATATATCCGGAACTTTAAATAATGTGTCGCACGAGAGACTCATCCACAACATGAGGGCTAAAGGTATACCAAGATAGACGACGCTTTACATTGAATCGTTTCTAGAGGATAGAACTACGTCGATGAACCTTGGTTCGTTCAAAGAAGAACAGTTTTCTACCAGTACTAGGATTCCTCAAGGCTCTGCTCTTTCGCCGAATCTCTTCCTGTTCTCTGTCAGCACGCTTCTTCCCGAACTTCAGTCGCCATCTTCGACGGCTATAGGATTCGTGGATGATACTAACATACTGACCTGGTCAAATTTTACAGAAGAAAACTGTCGAAACCTCGAAAGGCTCCATAGGATTTGTGAAAAGTGGGCCGACCGACACGGAGTGAAATTTGCCCCGAAGAAGTACCAGCTAATGCACTCTTAAGAGTTAGAAAGAGGCACAACATGCAGGCCACAGTCCAAATCCAAGGCCATCTCGCAAGGCCGCAAAAATCCCTCCGTGTCCTAGGCATCCACCTCGACCCGAAGCTCAATTGGGGTGCTCATGTCAAAAGCATAAAGCTTAGAGTCGAACCACAAATTCAAGCCCTAGGTAGATTGGCATAATCAACTTGGGATGCAATGTTCCACAAGGCGAAACTTGTGCACAATGCAGTAGTGAGACCAGCTGTCACCTACGGATCTCCCATTTGGGCAGAGCCTGGAATAGCCGGCAAAATTCCCGAAAGAGTGATTAAGCCGCTTCGAAGTATCCAAAGAAGGTGCCTAAAAATCCTCACGGAAGCTTATAATTCGACCAGCAGCAAGGTACTTGAGCATGAAACCTCAACCTCACCGATGGAGATTTATCTGAAACAAATGAGGGCCCAACACGCCGGACTATCGAAAAGCCTACCTGTTCAAGATACGATATTTTCGGCATGCAGGGAGATTAAGCAACCCCGAGCTGAAAGGCAAGATGCACGAGTTATGACAAGGACCTTGGATATTGCGGAGTGGGATCAACATGTGAGAATATAGGGACAAAAGAACGACAGAAAGCGTCTGGAAAGGTCGCAGCCTTCAGAGAAAGGGAACGATCCTGGACGAGACTAACGTCCAGGCAACTTACTAACCACCACGCCACAGCAGATCCTAAAATCAGGAACGCAGTAAATCTTTACACAGATGAAAAGACGGGAAAGACAGGAATGAGCCAAAGAGGAACACCTTCCAGTATCCATAAACACCTGAGCAGGGCCCAGATCAGCATAGCCATGCAAATAAGAAGCGAACACATTGGGTTCCATTCCTATCTTCACAGAAGAAATGTTCCAGGAGTAGATAAACCACGATACCAATGTGGATATCCGTCCCAGAATGTGAAGCACATGACCATGGCCTGCACCAGCTGGGCCAAAGGTAGATGAGAAATACTGAGAAAGTGTTGTGGCCAGGCATTCTTGAAGAAGGTTCAGGGAGAAGGTTAAGGAGAAAGTTCTCGGCAAAAGGTTCAATGAGAAGATTTCCAGGAGAACTCCGACAATTGGAGATGGAAGGGCTCACCATGACATAACCTCCAAAGCCTCGCCTAAATCTAGCACGTAGTAGTTATATTTCAGGAAGCTGGAGTTACCCTAAAGAGTTCTTCAGCTTCTCAACCTTATATCTCCATGGTCTAATATTATCAGAATTTCTTACAGCTTGTCTTGATCTCTCGCCCCCCAGTCCCAACGTCCTGGCATCTCGCCAACTCCGTCAACCCACTAGATTTACCCTCAGGTATATCCTTTCTTAGTTACTCGCCTAGTTAATACTAACATACTCACAGCAGATGGCGATCGCTACTCCATAGATCACCCGCCGTAACAGAAAGGCAGAGAACCGGTCATTTGAGGACATGATGAATAACCCCAAAGATATTGCAAGGATAACTAGATGGATCTAGCAGGAAGGAAGGCTAGAGCAGTTTCGACTGACGCATGAAGTCGAGGCCACAATGAGGGAGAGAAAGGAGAGC
The DNA here is from genome assembly GCA_905067625.1 of Blumeria graminis f. sp. triticale. Lineage (NCBI taxonomy): Eukaryota > Fungi > Ascomycota > Leotiomycetes > Helotiales > Erysiphaceae > Blumeria > Blumeria graminis. The sequence continues at coordinate 11,144,898 of LR898468.1, read as the reverse complement.
AGAGGAAATCTGATCTCCTGCAAATAGCAATGAAGTGGACAGTATCCGCACTGGAAATATCAGTGTTAGTGCACTTCTTGAAGATAACATAACTTTAAAGTGTATACAAATTGAAAGTTGAGGGGATTTTATCATAAATGTTTCCTTCTTTAAAAACATTAGAGTTCGTAGGTACCTGCATGGGCCTTAAGGCGCCAAATAGGGCTAAATGAAATCAAAATCAAATAAATTGGTTCACCCATTTGGCAAAGATAGCAAGGGGCTCAGTTGCTGTAGTTATATAGTAGACAAGTAGTGAAAATGGCTAGCATTATGTCTGAGACTAGCGTCGAGCTGGCGACAGGAGCGTCAAAGGTTTTCCATAGATGCAGTCCAAAGGCCAAGGAACAATTGTTAGATTCACGTATTCAGTTACTCAATTATCCAATTGATCAAGAGGGCAAGACTGAACACCTGTACGCGGTGTCCTCTACGAACCTGGGAGTGAAATATTCTCCCAGAACCAAGTTCAGTTAAATCTCGCAATACCGGAAAATTTTGCCTACGAGGCAATGATTCAAAATACTCAACCACGTCACTTTTTACTCCCAATGAGATCGAATCCTACCTAAGCCTCATCGATTTTACAAGTGTAACTTAGTATATCCTCATTCCAATGACCACACCTCTCTTCGACCTTCTCTGGCCTCAGTTGACCACCAAATACACGCCCACGCCGATATTTATACCCGATGGACGAAGCAAAGCGTGGAGCACAAATCTGGGAGATAGCTCTTTGGGATGGACGTGAGAGGGATCAGGACAAGTTTTGAAGATGACACGGAGGATGGATACAATGCCACGGGCGTGGGATTTTGAATTTTGGCAAGGAGGATTATGAATTGAGGTTTGAGCGCACCAAGACTTCGTTTGCGAGAGTGCAGGCGACACTTTAAACACCGCCATGGCTGGATGGTGCGGTGGTACATCGTCTTGGACGGCCTGCCAAGTAGAGTCTGGATAGCTTAGACACATATCCCACTCGAGGCAGTAGATTCCCAGTTCAAATCCGGCAAAACACAACCACTTTTCTCGCGGCGCTGGTGTACATGGATGACGAAGGCATGCTTGGATAATCAAAGGTTTCGAAATTCCCTCTGGTGGGTACTGTTGTAATTGAAGTTGTACAGAGAAGCTTAAGCTGTTAGGCTTGTATTTAATATCACCTAGTGAAGCGATTTGGGAGATTAGAGAGCCTGAAAACTATAGTGGAGAGTTGTTGATTGAACCCACTTAGTATCAGAGCGGTATTTAAACTAATTACTACATCTAAGTGAAGGACACGATTCACTTGTTTATGCTAAATAATCGGGAGGCTGGTCAATGTATGAGTCGTCATGAATGTGGCTAGTAATAATAGAACCTTATTACGTTCCGTATTAATGCGCCTCTTCATTGCCAAGTAGCGCCAATTTCAACCGGTATTAACGGAGGAGGGTCGACTGTTTGTGTTAGCAAGCATACCTCATAGTGGTATTTGCGAATGAAATCCAGAGTATGAGTGTCTCTAACGTCAAAAGAATCATCCAACATGTAAACATAGCACCGGTCATGTGTCATAGCTCCATAGCTGAATACACTTAAATGATAAAAAAATTTTCCTGAATCAAACGCAGTTACGCCCTCAGGGCCCCAAATATGCAATGAGCAAGGCAGTGTTGGTGCTTGAACATGAAACACCTACACGTGACATGAATGCCAATCTAGTCTTGGCATTACCCAGCAAACACCCACACCTCATGTATATAGAGCTCGCTGTAGTTACTCCTATTTCTCCTTCCATAGCCAATCTATCTTACATTCCCAAGGCTGCCTCTTTACCATTTTCATACCTCGTGTTTAACGCGGATTTGTATTGAAAAAATAAGATTTACGCGCGGAATACAATTTTGATGGATTTGCCGACTGGTATTTCTGTTTGTTGTTATATTCGATTTTGACGGCTCAGCTTGTACCCCAAATAATACATAGAACTCACATGCCCTTTATTTCAATTCTGGAGACCAAGATTCGTTATTTTTTGGCCAAATTCAACCTATTTTGATACGCCAATCCCTCGAGCCCATAAAGCCAGTGAACCTAATAACATGTCTTATGTGTGGGAACGCAATGTTATTGAATAAAGTCGATATACCATACTTAGAAGCTGATAGCTGTCTGACGCAGTAAGAATGCCTTGCAAGATTTTATTTGAGATTTTGTATACTACATGGAAGTAGAGCATCCGATAATCAAATCTAATGCTTAAAACAAAGATGCCCAACCAAGCCGAAGAAGAGCTAGATCTTTCAAAATAACCAATTTAAAGCTTAAGCCGGAATTATCGCCGCAGTCTTAGCTGCTCTTAACTTATTATAATGAGGTTGCAATTTTTTTAACTGTCAGAACCCAAACAGTTTCCTAGCGACTACCATAAAATTCTGTATTCTGAAGTATTATCCGAGAATAATTTACTAAATTTAAAACCATTTATTGATTTGGTAGGATACTGATACAGTTTATTGACACCTCTCTCGTGGAAAAATACGAACTAAAATTTTCTGAACTGAAAAGACTTAACACTTTACAGGCTGTAGACGATAGAAATTTATCAGCTGAGATGACAGTTCATCTGTTAATGGTTAAATTATCTATCTCAAATAATTCCGAAGTCTCTCATCTCCAGCCTATACAATTGGGAAAGTTTTCGATTAAGTTTGGTCATAGATGGCACATTTGCCACAATATTAATACATATTAGCCGATAAGCTCGACGCATTTACCACTATACTGCTTAGAACTTTGTCTCAAATCACTTGAATATAATTATTCCGACTAAGCTCTGTCAAAACAATAAAAGGGTTGAACACCTTGAGTATTCGTTTATTTCTCAATCTACCATGCTAAGTTACAAATTATAACTCTCCATTTTAAAGTGATGGGAATCACGCCTTTTAAACCTCAAGCAAATTAAATTTCTACCAAAGGTTTTGCAATGTCTCTACAGGTGCTAGTTCTAGCTTTATAAAAAGTTGAGTCCAAAAGATACAGATCAAATTACCATAGGGGCTTCACTATTAAACTATAGATTATTTCTAAGCTGTAGTCGAGCACACTATCTCATCATCACATCAGACTCAGAATAAAGTTTCAAATTGATCCTTAACCCCCGTTCAGAAAATATTACGGCATGTCACACGAGGAACTTCTGATTTCTTCGTCGATACCTGTGTGATGATTTTTTGAAGTTGTTCATTCGAGCTAATTTATACCCAAAGGCTTTTTCTAAATTTCTCGAAAAATATTAGATAGAGACTAATATAAGACATAGATTACGGCGGATCAAAAACAATTTCAATTAAAAAAAGATATCCAACTCCTCTAATCTGGAAAGCCCTCGATAGTTTTCTAAATCTCGCTAGTTTAGTTATTTTTATATGAACCCAGCATTGAACAGAATTAGAATATCAAAAAGAAATGAGCAGAAAACTATATTTCGGACTGAGTATGGGTTGTTTGTGCCATTTTAAATTCAGCTTGGTCTAAAAACTACTCCGACACTGGATCATATCAATAGTGTGCTCCAGTAACACTTTGGTGCAATCTGCGCATTTTATTAGGACTATGAGTTAATACACGGTAACATGTTATAGGAACATATAAACCGCCTAAACTTGGAATTATACAATATCGCACAGCAGGATTATCTCAAGGAGCCGTGTTATCAGTATTCCGTAGGGTACGAGTTTGGTACAAGTAGGTTACAGGTGTGGAGTATGGTGGTGATTCCTAAGAGTAGGAGGTAAAAAGTCAGCGTAAGGTATAGGGTTCTTTTGGAAATCTAGACTCAGTTTGTATGAAGGTTTAGATTTCTAGGTATGATCATCAAGATCAATTGGATTGATTCGATTATAGACGAATAAGCTTAGCTGGGCGACATGAGGTTCATTGGCAAAATAAGGTTCAGTGGCTAGGAACTACTATCTTGCGATAATTGAGTGACTGGTTGTTGCTAGATCACTGGGAGTTCGGGATCACTAAAGCCTCGGGGATCTGTACTTAAGGATAGACTCATCTGTAGATGTAAAACTAAGTTAACGGAGTGTTACATATTATTAATTCATATTGAGAAGAGAGTTCGATATCATATACAACTATCAATAAATTCTTGTCCAAAATTGTACACTTGTTCTTCGAGATATTTCCTCCTAGGAATCCTAGACAATTTCTAACAGGTTCACGGAAGAGGTAAAGGTAAAATAAGTAGTAGGTGAAAAGGGTACAATAACGGCGGTCTTCTTTAGAGAAGAGATAAGTACGTGAACAATAGGTATGAGTATAAACAGGAGATGTTGTGTGTAGAAGAATACTCCTTCACGCTGGGTATATACTGTTGTTATTTATGCGACAGTGGAGTTAAGAGTATACTGCATACCAGCTATATATTCAGCTGCGTGTGGATACTTGCTCTCGAAATCAGATTCCTTATAATATAAATATATATATAATTTATTGTGTGTATTATAACTACAACTATTGGTGCTACTTTTCTTGTTCCTATTAATTAACTACACACTTCACAATTACGGAAAGTGTGGAATACTAAGCGAGACACGTGATACAATTACAGATTTATCGCATGACTTTCAACATATATGTACATCAGATAATAGGACAGCCCTAAGCTCTGTCTCGAACAGTATTACCTCGCAATCCCTATGAAACGACCCTATGTTCCTGAGCCTGTCTTAATTGTTTGAGAACTTGATCTAACCCTGAGTTGTGTTTTAGAATGGAACTCCCCATGAGACACTATCCTAGTTTCCGCCACGTTTATCCATGAAAGATTACAACTAGATATCAAAAAGTGCAAATTTGAAGCTATAGAGGTAAAACATCTCGACCTAAATATACCACATTGAGGTATTAAAATAGACAGATAATATTGAGTACGTCAAGTACAGAAAGACTATTTCATGCATTAAATGATTAAGCATTCCTCGAGATCGCTCACTTCTATCATCCTCTCATCAAGGGCTTTTCTTATATAGAATTTTCAATAATTAGAGTGTCAAAGAATACGAGAACGTTGTCCATAGAGTACAAGCAAGCACTTATGTTTCCTAAGAATGATTCCACTCAGTCCCTGATCGCTACTTTGTTGTGGAAGTCGAATCAACTGAACAGGCTCACGGGGGTATCGTATCCCAGTGTTATGATGAGAAGATTACTCAACTTGTAGTCTAGTTCTAAGGCCATCTACAGGTATCCTAGATAACATACTAAATATTCGATGAGTAAGCTCTAACTTTAACCGCTACTTTCTAATGTTAGTGTCTGGAGTCAAAATACGGCAGTCATAGTTTAGTTATTCTTGATCAACAAACCCAGAGTATTCAGTTACTCTAAAATCTCTAAACTAGCAAAGACTTCAATTATCAGAGAATCACTCGTGAAATATGGGCGAGCGCCTGTACAAAGGTTCCAAATAGTGCTCAAGATTTGTGTTGGAAGTATCGCATACTAAAATGGGTGGAATATTTTTGGAACGAAAGAAGGGCTTGACTAAGAGAGTAACATGTTCAAATTACTACTAAAAGAGTAGGAGGTGTGTGCTACAAGTACAAGTGTAAGTGACACGGTGCCTAAGCCACATCATAAACAATTGTGGCGACATTGTCACGGTTCGAGTGTCGAAGCTGGAGCAATCATATATACGAAGGTAGTTTACAATTTTTTCTATGGCTAACTATTAGTGTATTACTTCAACTATTTATACATTTATGAAGATCTCTAGAATACTCTTTCTTGGCTGATATCTGCTTCTCGTATATTCCAGTCATAGTAGTTCCCAGTATTGCTACCAATTACTAGAATATTCCAGTCAAAGCTGAGCTGATCTGGAATAAAGCTAGACTACTGTAGAATTATAGAAGCTATTGAAATGTATAACCCACTACATAGTTCGTGGACTTTACAGGTAAAGGGAAGCTTATGCAATAATGAAGGATAAAAGGATGTCAATTCGACTACTCTACTAAACACAGGTACCAGACTCCTTTTAACCCCAATAGATAGCCCGTGCGGGATCTCCTGTTAACAGCAGTAAACAACGCTAGCACAGGGTATACGCAATCTCCGTTCGCCAAACACCAGTCTGACGGGACAACTAATTATCGAGCCTAGTAGCATCGACAAAGTGTATCCCAACACAGAAATAATAGGAAACTCAGCAACCAAACCCTTCATCAGGAACGAGGCGAGAAGTGTCGTTTCTCTGAGGAAAGATTATAGCTATTTGGATTTAGGGAAAAGGATTGATTTTTGATCTAGGAGTTGGAGTAGGTGGTGTCCGCGTCGTAATTTACTTCCTACTATTTCTGTAGCAAGTCCAGCGGTTGGATTGAGTTGGGCCTGTAACCAGTGATCCCCGCCGGCTCCACCAGTCTTGTACCTGTAGTGGACCTAGAGCTTTAGCTTAGGACTTTAATATAATAAAAAAAAAACCCCCCCTTCATCAATTACTTCCATTAAGCATCACCTGACTTATCTCTGTACTCCATAATTTCAACAGAAGCACGTGAATACAATCACATGCCACACAACAATCGGCTCACAAGCCGTTAGAGACATCTAGGTATAGAAAACTACCCAATATCCTTCTTATACCCTCGCCATACAGCCGCTCATATATCCATCAGGTAGCTAAAAATGCTATTATTAATCATTTAAACTTCCTGAATATACGCAAGATCGTGTTGGGAATCTAGATAAATGGAGGACCCGCAAGTCTAAAACACCGTCTCTATTTCCAACAATTTGTGAACTTAATCTCGAGATAGCCCGCAACTTCAAAGTACCTTGGAACTTTGATCGAATCTTGGAGTATTCCCGAAGGTATTGGGAGACTTTTGGAAATAGATACAACAAGAACACATTACTCCCGAAAGATTTACAATTTTCGAACTCAGACTTTTACCACTCTAAAAATCTTGATATCTTCCAATTTAGTGGCAAGGATAGACGTCTATTATACAACAGTCTAATCTATGTTAAAGAAATGTAATTTGTAAAGCCTACCCCAATAATAAGCAGGCGTGATTATACCAGCGGGACTTAAGTTGAAAAATAATGGGTTCTTATAACCGAAGAATGTTCAATCGTAGTGAAAATAGCCAGAAAAGCAAGACGAGGGTGGACCCACCTCCGTACCGAAGAAAGCTGGATTAAGTATCAGGAAGCTACCAACCAGAAGAAGAGTCAAATCAAGAAATTCAAAACAGTTGGATGGAGAGCTATCGTCTCAGAAGTAACAGAAGATCCGACTAAAATCTGAAAACTCGCCAGATGGGCTAAGCAGAGTGCTGAGGGAAATACTAGGACGACCTTTATACCTGAGCTCCAGGATCCTGACGGAAATACAGCAACAGAAGATCAAGAAAAAGCTAGAGTTATGGCATGTCATTTCTTCCCCAAGCCTTCGCCAGCAGACACTCGGGATATCTCAGGAGCGGAACATCCGGACGAAATCGAGACAATATCTAACATAGTTACTCAAGAAGAAACCGAAGAATTAATCGGAAGTTTACCAAAGGATAAGGCCCCTGGACCACACGGTATACCGAACCAAGTTCTAAAGGAATGTAGAAAAACCCTGAGCAAAATACTGACCTTTCTGTTCAATGCCTGCTTCGCAATTGGATACCACCCGATAGAGTTCAAAGAGTCAACCACTGTTGTACTGAGAAAGCCCCAGAAACCGAAATACGATACTCCTAAAGCGTATAGACCAATCGCTTTACTCAATACCATAGGGAAGCTCCTGGAAAAACTGGTAGTCAATCGTCTTTCTAAAGCAGCCGAAAAATTTAACCTTCTCCCTGAAGAGCAGATGGGAGCTAGGCCAATGAGGTCCACAATTTCCGCAGTAGAGCTTCTAACTGAGCAGATCCGTACAATTTGGGGTAAAGACAAAAAGCGAGTGGCGTCCCTGCTTAGCCTTGATATATCGGGAGCTTTTGACAACGTGTCCCACGAAAGATTACTTCATAACCTATGAGAAAAAGGAGTCCCAACATGGATCAGGCTTTACATAAATTCTTTTCTAGAAGAGAGGACGACATCTCTAGTGCTAGGGTCATTCAAGGGAGAACGTATATCTACTAGTACTGGGATACCTCAAGGCTCCTCATTATCACCAATTCTATTTCTCTTCTTCGTCGGCACACTCCTTCCACTGCTCAACACGAGCTCTTCCTCAGCCGTAGGGTTTGTAGATGATACAAATATCCTGACATGGTCACAATCAACCGAGGAAAACTGCCGAAAGTTGGAAAAGAAGCATAAGGTCTGCGAGCAGTGGGCAATAAAGCATGGAGTTAGATTTGCGCCCGAGAAGTACCAGCTGATGCACTTCTCACGATCAAGGAAAAGACACAATCTGAAAGCAACAATCGAAATACAAGATCACACGACAGTCCCGCAGCCTTCTCTCCGCGTCCTCGGAATTTACTTCGATCCAAAGCTAAACTGGGGAGCGCACGTCAAAAGTATACAGCTTAAGGTAGAGACACAGGTCCAGGTAATGAGCAGGTTAGCACAGTCTACATGGGGGGTGACATTTCATAAGGCAAAGCTACTGTGTAGCACAATAGTGAGACCGGCATTCACGTATGGGTCCCCGATTTGGGCCGAGGCCGGGCCAGGTGGTAAAATACCTGGAAGAATAGTGAAACTCCTTCGAAGCATTCAAAGAAACTGCTTAAAAATAGTGACAGGTGCGTATAAGTCGACTAGCACGAGAGTGCTCGAACACGAAACTGCCACCCTACCGATAGAAATCTACCTGAAGCAGCAAAGACTCCAAGATGTTGGCCGCTCGAAAAACCTACCAGTTCAGAAGCTCATACAATCTGCCTGTAGTAATATCAAGCTGCCCAAACGAGGGAGAGAAGATATTCAAGCCAATAATAGGAGATTGGATCTGGTAAACTGGTTGGAAATTTGTGGGGAAGACCTGTCACAAAAACGGCAGAAAGAGTCAGAAAAAGTTGCAGCATACCAAGAATAGGCTAAATCCTGGAAAAACAAAAGGCGGCTCAAATTACCTCGACATAAAGCAATCGCCGACCTCGAAACCTGGAGAGCAGTCAAGTTCTATCAGAACCAAAAGTCGGATCGATGGAAAATAAGTCTCCAAGAATCGCCATTCCTACTCCACCGAAACCTGACAAGGGCCCAAAGCAGTCTAGCAATTCAAATACGAAGTGAGCACATAGGGCTCAACTCGTATTTATACAGAAGAAAAGTACCCGGAGTCTACAGTCCAAGCTGTCCATGTAGCTACCAATCGCAGAACCCCAGGCACATGATTATGTCCTGCCCTCGATGGTCAAACGGAAGAGTAGAGATCTGGAGACAAGCGAAAGATCGGTCCTACGAAGCTATGCTAAGCAATCCTGGAGATATCAAAAGGATAACACAGCGGATCCTAAATCATGGTTGGATAGAGCAATTCCAGATGACAAAGGCGGTCGAAATGCTGCTGAGGGAAAGGAACAGGTCATGCCTTTCTTGAGGTCAATAAAGCTGATGTGATTGGGTTATATGGAGGGCACTATAGTGTAACTGCGCTTCCTAAAGGATACTTTATAAAAAACATAGAAATGAAGCAGAAAGGTTTGGGGGGTTTTTACCAAAAGGTTTCCTCCCATGTAAATTAAAAAGTATATAGACATCTGCATGGGCCCAGAGGGCGCCAAATCAGGATAATGAAATCAAATCAAGGGGCTCTTATATATTCATACAGATCACTCGTGGCCCAATATGCTTCAGGCTATCAAGAAATATAAAAATTGCTTTCACATGCACATGCCGATGAGTTCATTATAGCAAAAATATCAAGGGCTACTCAAAAACTTCCAACCACCGAGCGCGGTCGATAAGATATTCATTTATGTAAACGTTATTGGCTCAATCTTGTATTACAACTAAATCACTTAGGTTCTCTGTCTAGGCTCAACCAGAAAGACCGCCATTCTTATGTGTATGTACGCACGGATTACCTTGGATGTCTGCATAAATCCCAGTCGTTATATATTATATAGCTGCATAACTAGAGCTGACTATACTAAGACATGCATCCGCTCACAATTTATAATATTTAACGTCTTGCCCACGCACAGCAAATGAGATTTTCACGTACCGGTTAGCCCAGTATAAATTAAACTACCCGACGTGTTGGCGCCTACACAGACCCAATATAATAACAGAAGGCCAGGATCTAATAATCCTGCGCTCGTAGATTAAAATATACATGAACGTCAGCCTCTTGACGAACTCCATGATTAACAGATGGTTATTATGGGGAAACTTAAAAATGGAAAAAGAAAGAATGTTATTAAAATATACGTACTCTGATCACTTGTATAACTTGATAAGAGACAATGCACAGAAAATGTAAGGCGTAGATGAACCAGGATTGAATTGATATCCCACAGTGGTGATATAAGTTGGGTCTCATAGAAGTCCACATCCACCAAACTATGTTCCACTTATCTACTCTATTCTCAACGAATCTCATTCTCTCGTATAACTGAGAATTACTCTGTCAATGACTTGAGTCATCAAAGTATGACTACTCCTTCACTTGACAGATCGTCTCTACGACTCGAAGCTTACATTACTCGGTGAATACTAACTGACGCGTCTATCGTTCAGACAGTGCACGGCTTGTAACTAAGCGAGTCGTGAAATTCGATACTGGAGGTTCCACGTTCTATCTGCTAGGACACGATCTGTTTCGCTAACAAATGTATCTATATCAATCTGAGGCTCTCTATCCTTCTATTCAGTGGTTCAAGTCTAGTCAGACTTGCTGTTGTGTCCCTATAAAGAAACCTATGGTACGTGCCCAGCTATTAAAGGCGTGAACTCCCTCTACTGAAGCCATGGCCTAAGATATGTTGTGAGTAAAATTTTGGGCCCTATTTAGCCGATTCTAGGACTGCCAAATACGGCACAAGAAGAAATGATCGGGGGCTTTATTCTTATCCATATGAACAGGTTAGAATGGCATTGACATGCTCAAACCGTCAATGGTATTCCGCAAAGTTGCTGTGTCCAGATCTTATAGCTAGCAGATATATTTATTGAATTTATCAGACTCTTGAGGCCCGAATTTGTGATTTTATTTTGGTGGTGAGCTGTCGACTGATAAATTACACCATTTCTTCTGTTTTAATGATGTCGATATAGCGGGCATGCTCAAATTATTTATCAACTCTTCTGAAAACTTCACCGGTATCTAGAATCAATTGGTTCATATAGGGGCTCCCGATTCATAGCTAAGACTTGGCACGCAATCCACAAACGTAGCGAGACAAGGCTCCTCTTATCTATTGTCTAGCACCCTGAAGCCGACAGCCAAACGGAACGATTTAGTGACATTCGAAAATGCTACATACGGCAATATTGTAAGTATTGAAGGTATGACTGGACCAATTGGTCCCTATCTGCAGCATTTATTACGAATACCACCAAGTCATCAACAACTTCAATGACACCCTTTTGGCAAACTCAGCCTAGAATCCAAGGTTGGCAATTACTCTTTATCACGCGGTCCGAGTTCTTGCGCGCTAGGATATTCCGACATTCATCAAAAATTGTAAGAAACACTTGTGCATCAGGTATTATCGGAATACTCGGGTGGTACTTTTATCACACGCTTTCTTTGGCAGTAATTATAATTGGTGGCTAACATGTATCTTGATTCTTGTCTTTAGTATAACCAAGGAAACTCTTATTTACAGCAGTTGTCCCTCTCTTATAACGCCATTCCTAAACAGGTGACTCATTACTCATCAACATAATTAGTAATAATTTATACGATAATACATGAGAGGTCATGAAGTCATTAGGTCATTTGACAGATATGTTAATCAACTTCTCCTGGGCATAAATGAAAGCAGCTCAGATATTCTGCTAAAAATTTGTCTATTGTCACCGCTCTTGAGCCCGAGTTCACTGAGTTGTTAAAGTTTTAGTTGGTGCTCAAATTTTGAAAACTAAATGACCAATTGAGAGGCAGAGCCGGATAATCTAGGGCAATTTATGGTATCTAAGAAGGTGGGTATCAAGATCTATCGGCTCCGATTGCTCGACTAAAATCGGTCTTTTTAACAACTGCACGCGCCTTCATGGATTTGGTACTAATAACCCGACTTTGGACAGACAGCGAGCTAAATCTGTCCATCGATATTGAGAATTTAAAAATAATTTGCACCAGATCAACACAACTGTGGGATCTCAACACCTTGTGCCGAGGAGATTCAAGTATTGAGTGAAAGACGTTAGACTACACGTAACGTTATGGCATCCTTCACCTGATAAAGTATCAGATGTTGTTGGAGAATAACTCGAAGCTTTTCACTGAAATAGTCCTCGAAGAACCATGCCTACAGTGGGGTGCCACGCTAATGTCATGATAGAGACATACCTAAAATAACTGTTGAGACGACATCCATAGAAGGGGGAGATCAAATCGGCATCTATCATTGCTCTCCACATGATTGAATAGCTGGACCAAAGTAATGATTGATGCTTAGATTGCCAAAGCTACAAAGTCGTGCAGAGGTGAAAAAGGCCAGTGTTGTGACTCGGACTAGCGTAGAGCTAGCACCAGAAACCTGTAGTACTCCTTGCTTGTACATGCACAAGCCACACAGTGCCTTCTCAAATTATCGTATCTTATTCATCCATCATTAGAATTGCCTTAATCACTATCTCGCCGCATGATAGTAACTAATGATTTCTGGCCGAGCTCATGAATTATGACTCGGTTTGGTATTTCATTACCCAATTAAAGCATAAAGTTTTGAGATAAAATTGATACAACTGTACATTTTTGCCTCTAATTCTTGTAGCTTAATTATTAGATACGATTTTTTGCATGAAGCGATTAGTTTTTATAGGAACTCATTTAATAATTGTCCAGGAGGGACTCACGGTCAGCTCGAGCCCCGAGAGATGAGACCTGTAAGGCGATAGATTATGTTTAGGCTGAATATGAAAAATTCTTCAAGTATTAAATTTTTCTTGGAATCACGCATGTGTAGGTTGATAATGAGAATTCTCTCATTTATGGTTGAAAAATTGCGCCGCAACATATTGCTCACAGTGAGTGCGGCAAGCCAATTAATTACTACCTCATACATGACTCATAGCTGACGCCAATACCTATCCATAAGAAGGATCACCTACTTGCTTTTCAACACAATTCTACGTACCACGCCACCTCGAGCCCCGATTTTCAGCTCGACCTCTCCCGGATCCTCGGCCCCGTCCCGGGCTATCTCGACCAGCATTTAAGCTGGATGGCGGTGGTACAGCAGTGAAGTTACATATGGGCGATCGACTTCCATCTTGCCTTCGAAATGGAATATTTACACCTCGACCTCGTGGACTCCCACGGGATTGTGTGTTCCCTCCATATGTGACATGCCCATGGTTTTCAGAAAACGATCCGTAAGTCTGTTTAAACTCTGGTCTATTGGTATTGCCATAGCTATGGCCGTTTTGGTATTTCCCTGCCGCTGCGTCACGAAAAGAAAGTTTTCCTTTTGGCGGGGCTTCAGCACTATAATAATTGCCTCTCCCACCTGGTCGATGCGAAGAAATGTACCTACCATTCACACTGGACGAAATATTTTCTGTCTCTTGTTGGCCCTCATCCAGATGATTGCCTACAACAGCTTGTTTATTTGTAAGATTAATTACAGATGATGCGGGGATGGTAGAGCCACGATAGGGTGAGCATCGATTACCTAGATCTGTTCCACTCATAAATGAGGCATCAAATACCACATCAAGAAGTACAGTTCTAGCTGTTCGAGAAATACCAACAACCACACCGCGACAGGCAATTGGGACACGACCTGAGTCTTGCACATACACGACACGATCACCAAGTTCAAATTTCTGATGACCAAGACGATTTTCAGCATCAGAGGGTTTGATGAGCGCATTTCTTGGTACATTTTTGAGTCTCGTATAAATAACATTTGACATATTTTCAAAGGCATCATCACAAGCCTTTTCAATTGCCTGAACTACATCAGCTTCAAGCTGTTCTGCGTCCAAGGGTACCTTTTCAAAGCTCTTGGACTCTATTGACTTGAGCCAAGCAACAATCTCCTTGATTTTTATGCTGGCTATCTCCGGTGGATAGAAATCCGTTTCATGGTATTCGTTAGCTCGAACATTACGTTGAATGCCAGCGAAAAATTCCGGGAACTTGCTCATATAACTCGCTATAAGCTCAATAGCTTTATTACTATATTCCCATCCTCTATCCGACTTCCTAGTATAGCCAAGTACTTTGAGTTTTTTGGATTCAAACTTTAAATTTAGTCCTAAGTTTAATCGAGGCGAATCGGGCGTTGATATTACAAAAGATGATGTGATTTTACTTAGTGCGAGAGCATTGAGGCCAAGTAATTGAGCGACAGAAAATGCAGGAGTGTAGGATGATTCTGCATGATATTTCTCTGAAATTATTTGGTGTCCAAAGTCAGGTTCTTTGACCATTGATTTGGACAGCCAAATCTCAACAAGATTATCGTTCAATCCAATAGTCTCTAAAGGTTGTCCGTAGTGAATTGGAGAGAGAAAAAAGGCGCTTGTTCCAGGGGGAAACTCTTCTTCTATTGGAATAGCCTCGCGCTCTAGGAAACGTGGATCCTCGCTTATCACCTCGTCAACTATAATTTGCGAAGCATATTCAACCTCTATTCCTGGAATAATACCATACTCCTTAACAACAGCACCATCACCAGTCTTTTTCAATCCCTTTAGTATCTCAACATGAGTTATAGATTCAACTTGGCCTATTAGGATGCCTAAACGCTTGCTATAATTATCCTCGATTCTCTCGGATTTTTTATTAAATTCCTCGATTTCTCGCTGGGAGTGAGACTTTTGAATTGGCTGAGGAGACCCATCATTTGAGGGTAAATAGGTAAACAATTCATCGGTGACCTTGAATACCTTTCCCTCTTGCAAGTATGGATATCCAACAAATACACGTTGTCCAAGTTTCATTTTGGCTGCGGCTGCATTTGCCCGTAGAGGTGTATCTTCGAGTGTGACTATTATACTTTCATTCCTACTATCTGCTTGAAACATATTAACACCATGGAAACATAGAGTTGCATTATAAGGAAGCGTCGACAAGCTAGGGAATCCAGCTAGGGCAGCGTCCCCAAGTTTTACTCCATCTATGAGACCGATGTGATAATCTAGTCCCCCAATAGTTGGCAAGTCATAAGTATTTTCAACACATCGGCATTGATCGATGTTTTCGAATATACCAACAAGAGAGGATTTGTATATAAAGTTTGTATTGGAGTCGTAAGTAAACTTCAAGCTAACGCCAAAGTCGTTTCGTTTTCTTTCTTCGTCGCTCAACATATTATTTCTGGTGGACATAGCACCCAATAAACGGTTTTCATCTATGAAAGGAATTTTGACTACAGCTTCCCACTCCATCTTTTTACCATTCATATCAAGTTCAAAATCTCGCGGATAAAAATCAATGATGGGAGATTCCGGGTCTGTCATCAAATCACGATAAACAGTAGGAATAAGACCTTTACTTCGATCAGGAAGGACACCCATTAGTTGTTCAAAAGGCCTAAATGGCTGACCCAGCTTAAAATTGAAATCAGCGTCCACTCCTTTAATAACATCCGAAATCAAGGGGGAGTAGTGATATCGATAGAACCACGACCATGAAACAACACCGCGGTAATAGTAGAATAGAACCCATTGTAAACCCTGGACATAATTTTCGCATAGTTTGGTAAGTTCGACAGTGTTACTCCTCCCCCAATCAAATTTTCCCTTGTAGTATTTATCCTTCCATTCTAAGAATTTTTCGTCATAAAGGCGGCTCGTCTCTGCCCTAGACTCTGCCTTACTTGCATCGTAAATTTTTGTGTCATCAAACTGCTTTATAACCCGTTGTATTTCATTTTGCGATGCTATGTTGACTTCTTCTTCATTTTCACTAAGCGGGAGGAAAGAGAGTCGCATGTGTCGATCACCATCTTCGTTCTCGACTGTCCTCCATTCCAGGGATATCTTTTCAGCGAGGTCTTGAAAAAGTTTCCTGTCATTAGCTTTTAATGCTATTGGCAAGTCTAAGTGCGCTGTCTGGCGTTTTGTAATAAACTCCTTGATTTTTTTCCAAACTTCTTTTTGTTGTGAGGTCATGGTAGTGATACCATCAATTTCGGTCTTATTTGCAATTTTTTCGTCTCTTTTGCTTTTTTGTAGAGATCTAAGCCAATTTTGGTCGGAATTTTCTGTTTCAAAAACTCGGCTCTCAACATGAGAAAGTTCCCTGAGAAGGATGGCTAGACGGTCCATATTAATCACTCCTCTCTCATTTAGGTATCCACCAGCTTCGGGTAGAATTGACTTGTAGGTTTGAAACATCAAGCCCAATGCTCCTTCATTGATGTGAAGGTTGGGAAGATTTGGTAAGAAATCATTTCCAACAAAAAACGCCAAAAGTATAAAATCATCTATGATTCGCTCAATATCGAATCCGAATTCTAGAGCACCAGGTTTATTTAGTTCTTGAAACTCTAAGGCCAAATATTCGCGTACAATGCAGAGATGCATAAGAAAGAACTTTTGGTGTTCTAGTTCTTTCGATTTCGACTTGCTAGCCCGGCCGAAAGTAACCTCTTCTCTTAACAAGCAGAAGTGTGGATCGTGACTCAAAAGGCCTAACATAATCAGATCGGCGTCAAGTCCATACAAGCAATGTCTAGTGTTAGGATCGTAGTTTGGTTGTGCCTTAGCCAATCGAATATATTCCATTATTTTGTGTTCACCCTCACCGGGGACTTCATGGCCCGAAAGTACGATGTCAACACCTTTCCAGTCCTGATCCGTTGACACTTTCTTGTTAATAAAATACTTCAGCTGACGAGTCAGCTTGTGCATAAATTCAGTACCTGTGGTTTATAATTAGTCTTGCTAGTTAAATTTAAATGGATAGCTTACCGGGTGTGATTGAATTGCTATCAAACGCATCTTCTTTCGGGATTTCTTTACCCTCCCTTATTGCTCTTTCTCTAGCTAGTTCGACGTCGAGAGCTGTCCTGAACCGTCGTGCTCGTTGTTGGTTCATCTTGGCGCGAGGTGCAACCCCGTCAATGGCCATAAAAAATAACTGCTTAGGTTTAATTTTAGCGTATAGATGCTCGATATAATTGAAAATTGAAATAAACATTTGCTCTTCGGTCATTCGAAAGGTTGCATCGTCCGAGTCTTTATGTGTGCAATTGTGGATAATGCCATTCATGTCGAAGTAGAGACAATCAAATTCTGGTATGCGGTTCTCAGCAATCAACTGAGAAATTGCAGGATACCTTTCGCTCATCCATCTGAAAAATTTGGGAACTCCCATAATTATCAAAATAGGTAGTACTAAGCTTAATCGATCGATTGTTTGTGCTGTGTTGATGCAAGGCGGTTCGAAATGTTACTAAATATGAACCTAGGCGCCTCCAGTTTATCATACCCTTGCTGGCTAATGTGAACTGTTGGAGTGCTTTTACTCCCTATATATTTAATGATTTATGCTCTTAAATATTTTGTTTATTTGGATGGGGCAGGTGTCTTGATGAATTAGAGCTTCTGTATATGTCGGTGATCATGACTCTTCGACCTCTAGCTACAAGGGCACATTTATTTTTAGCTCCCAGCGTAGCTTGGCACTTGGGATACTGTATTCATGTGACAACAGAATGCAACGGCATCGAATATTACAATGAGCGGTATACTTATTTAGGAGAGTTATCTACTGAGTTGACACAAATTTCGAATCCATTAAAAAGATCTAGATGTGGAGAGCTGAAATAGAGATAATTAAAAATTGAAGATTTAACAGGTGGTACACGATCTGAGTTCCTTTTTTTTAATTCGGTGTGTATTCAACTATCTAGCTATGATAGCTATTAGAGTTCAAATACAAGATGGAAGTGCTATTAAACGAAGTACTTTGGTTAATTGAGTGGCAGGTCAAGCATGATCGAGTACAAATGCTCTTCATTTGCTACTGCATTTCAATCGTAATCTGAATAAGGATGGAACTTACCCTGTGATTAGATTTAGAGACTGCATAGCAAACTATGATTCTTTCCCGTTGCTAGCGAAATCTCCCAAACTGTCCTACTCAATCAAGTCCTGGTTTAAGGTTGGCAAGACTGATTTCATTTCGCATTCAGTCCTTTTTTCACGCCCATACGCAATCGGACGATTTTCTTTCTTCCGGAACTTTCTAAGGCCGTGGGTTTGAGCAAAGCAGCTTTGAAGTGCAAAAAATCTCGTTCGCTACCATAGATGGGCAGGACTATGATAAGTACTGCGTCAATTATGAAAATTTCATGGAACCTCCCATTCTACAGAACACTAGAAACAAGGAGTTCGTATTGAAGAAAATCTAAGTAACATTAGAGAGTAATTACCGGTAAAGACGAATTCTTCACCTTCCAGTGGCGCCAGTGTAATGGCTCAGTATGCTCTGCATGTCTGGGATAGCCAAGAAGATCGCATCCGAATCGAAGTCGAAAGCAAACACATGCATATCTCCATTTGACGACTTCTCAACCATGCAGCAGTCACTATTATCTTCTGAGTCCTCAACCCCGATCTAACCACATATCATCTCGCCTCGACGACCGATAAAGGCGTCACCCCAATTTCAAACAGGGCCTTGCCTCATTCATTACCGTCTATCACCCAGTACAAATTTATGACGCTAAGTAAACCCGGAAGGAGGAAATTAAGTCATAATATACAGAGCTCGGGTTATGATTTGTGCGGGACTGTTGCTCTAATGGGGCTATAAATCTCAAGGAAGGATAGGCGGCTGAGATGTAGAGCGAGAGGCGAATGGGTCTTTGAAGACTATGATGAGACTCAAATTTTAGAGGGATTTCCAACCTTGGAACGTTTGTTGGCGCCAAGACCAAGATTTCGGCTAATTAGCCAGGAGGGCTTCTTTTGTCGATGAATCAACGGCACAGAACAAGTTGGGCTAAGCTGCTACACAGCAATCACACTTTGTAAAGACTTTTCTGACATTTCAGCACGACTTTCGGGAAGGAGGTGAAATGAGGCTAGAAAGGCAGAGTTTGAATTCTCCGAGGTACCCACAAGTCTGCAGCGCCCAGCTGGCCGGCCTCTTCGAACGCTTCAGAAGGGGCACTATGTCTTCGGATTTAGTCCTAATGTTGGTATTAGGAGAGAACCGCACCCAGTGGTTTTTGCGATTTTCCCGGCTGTCATACACCTGCAAATGGCCATCGTGTCGTTGGCTGGAGAGGGGGGATAATGAAGGGCAAAGGGCTCCTCTTAGTGTATGATCGAATAATGACTTGTAAGGGGTGGAACTGTTTGAGGGGAGCTATATGGGAGGCATAGGAGGAGATATACTACTGGCATAGATATTTTCGACCTACAGGCAGAGAGGACCTGCATGTCCTACATAGTCATAGACTCAGAAAAGACGATAAAATGAATTTATAATAATAATTAAAGAATAATTAAGTGGGAGGTCACATGTGGCTGTTAGACTATATGGAAAGTTAATAGAGGTGACTTGTAGCTTCTAACTTCGATTCCTTCAGCAATTTGGATGCCTGTAGAAAACTGAATTTTTTGCTGTTGCGTGATTAGTCATGATCCCTAACAGCCTCTACGAACCTGGGAGTGAAATATTCTCCCAGAGCCATGTTCAGTTAAATCTCGCAATACCGGAAAATTTTGCCTACGAGGCAATGATTCAAAATACTCAACCACGTCACTTTTTACTCCCAATGAGATCGAATCCTACCTAAGCCATATCGATTTTAGAGGTTTAACTTAGTACATCCTCATTCCAATGACCACACCTCTCTTCGACCTTCTCTGGCCTCAGTTGACCACCAAATACACGCCCACGCCGATATTTATACCCGATGGAGGAAGCAAAGCGTGGAGCACAAATCTGGGAGATAGCTCTTTGGGATAAACATGAGAGGGATCAGGACAAGTTTTCAAGATGACACGGAGGATGGATACAATGCCACGGGCGTGGGATTTTGAATTTTGGCAAGGCGGTTTATGAATTGAGGTTTGAGCGCACCAAGACTTCGCTTGCGAGAGTGCAACTGACACTATCTACACTAGCCAACGATGGAAGGTGTTGTGGTCCGCCTCCTGGTGGTGTTCTATGGTGTAGTTTGAGCAGCCTGGGCACCTATTCCACTTGGGAAGGAGAAATCTCAGACTACATTTCGCGCGGAGAAAAGTAAATGGATCATGGAGGCATGTCTGGATAACTGAAGGTTTTTGAGACGTTGCCAAGGGTGGGTATTCACGGATGAGGGTTGACTTGGGGATGAGAAAAAGCCGCCATAACTTCGCAGTGGTACTTGCAAATGAAATGTAAGGCATGAGGGCTCTTTTAAATTGAGTCATCTATTATACACTTCACTGATATGGTTTCATAGCTAGATAGCTGCATACGCAATTTAAACCTGATGCAAAAAAATAGATACTCTGTCCCAAATAGGATAGGTGTCTAATATATCAAAGATCTACCTGGGAGGCTGATCCACAAGATTTACAACTGCATCATATGGCCTTGGCAGTATTTCAAGTACCGGTAGCATTGTGGCTACTAAATGTCTCGTGCCTACTGAAGTTAAAATTTAGAGCTCTTTTCCAAAATTTAAAATCAGCCCACACCCAAGATTGTAACTATACCTTGTACAATTTTACCTATCTGGCTTGATATCTCTCACATGTATCCCAAAGACATGCGTCCCATTTTAATGTATCATAAATTTTCTCCTCATCCGGATATTAATATCGGCATGGGCGTATATCTGGAGTCAATCTGGGGCCAGAAGCTAAGTCATCCATCGGTGCTGTCAGTAAAACGAGGATGCAATAGATCGTATGGGTAGACTGGATGATGCTTGGGTGGGAATAGATCACATTGGGAGTGAAATATTTATGTGATTGAGAATCTTGAATCATTGCCTTGTAGACCTACTAATTCGTTATTGCGAAGTTTGTCAGAACATTAACCTGGAAGATTATTCACAGATTCGAGAAGGATACTGCAGATGAGTTGACATCTACATGCTTTCAATCCTCGGGTTCGTACAGGGCACTAGTGACAAGTATGCAGTCTTCGTTCTCTAACGTTAGCACTATGAAGGGTAGTTGGGGCTTTAAATGCCAGATAAAGTTATCGATTGGAGACAGACGAAATTAAAAATTATTTGCAATTATTTTTTATTTGACTATTCACCTTCAGATCGTGGTTGACACAACGGGAATGTTTAACTTAAGGATTATTTACGTCATGCCAAAGATTTCCGCTACATCAACGCGCCAAACCGCAAGCGCATTATGTTGGAAGTCTATCTTAGCGAACTATTAGACAAGGCTGTAATGATAGATAACACGAAATCCATCCTTAGAACGCCATTTACATACGCCCAAAGATTAAATCATCGTCGAAAAGCGACTCTATAAAATCTTCTACGCTTGTCATACTTTTCATTGAGAAGATGGACGGCTCCGAACCTGATCTAGAGCGTTAGTAACCTTCCTATAAATAGTCATATATTAGTTACAATTTTGCTCATCAGTGTCATATTCTAGCAGGCTCAGCCGTTGATGAAGAAATGCAACAGAAGATCATAAATGAAGGTGAGTTCTACTCAGTATAAATTCCGTGTATCTAACGTGACTGGTGCAAGAGTACAAAACTTGGAAGAAAAATAGTCCGTTCCTTTACGATATGATTCTGAGGTATACATGAATGATTACAACACGGATGAAAAAAATTTGACTCCCTAAAGCACTGCGTTAGAATGGCCAACATTGACGACCCAATGGTTTCCTGACATTAAACAGTAAATCCGGCTACCGCTTCTGGGATACAAAAGGCTAAGATCCTCCAGGCCCCCAGAAAAAAATTATACTGTTCATCGTTTATTAATTGGAACACATACATCGAGCGGTCAAGACAACTATCTACAAATTGCCAACGTTGAGATCCCCAAGAACCTTACACCAAATCAGAATGAATACGATGAAGCTAAGGGTGAGTTTGGCGGTTATGCCTCTAGTGGGGAACAGCCAACCATAAGGATGAACATTGAACAGAAGATTGATCATCCCGGGGAGGTTAATAAGGCTAGATATCAACCTCAAAATATCAACATCATTGCTACAATGTGCAACGATGGAAGAATATTGATATTTGATCGCACTAAACATAGCAGTATTCCTAACGGGACCGTCACTCCCCAAATTGAACTCACAGGTCATTCATCAGAAGGATTCGCCCTGTGCTGGAATCCCACGGAAGAAGGTAAGCTGGCTACAGGAAGCAATGATACCACGGTTAGGCTCTGGTAAGGGATACACCGATAAAATAAAGTCAGAATTAAATAAATGTAGGGATCTGCATACTATCAGTACTCTCAAGGCCCCAAAAATCAAATGTTCAGGAATTTACGAACACCATACTGCCGTTGTGAATGATGTACAATATCACCCAGCTCACGCGTCGTTGATTGGGACTGTCTCGGATGACCTTACCCTTCAGATCCTTGATACAAGGAATCAAGCGCATGAATCTGTTCTTAGCAATCGAGACGGACACACTGACGCCATAAACGCCTTAGCCTTCAACCACTCTTCTGAATTTCTTCTTGCAACTGCATCACATGATAAATCAATCGGTATCTGGGATTTGAGAAATCTTTCGTCCAAAGTACATTCTTTAGAGGGCCATATTGATGCTGTAACCTCTCTCGCATGGCATCCAACCGAGACATCTATTCTTGGAAGTGGCAGTTATGATCGTCGAATTATATTTTGGGATCTAAGCCGAATCGGAGAAGAACAACTGCCAGATGACTTAGATGATGGGCCACCTGAGCTGTAGGTCGCAGTTATCTTCATGTTTACTTTTTGCTAACTGAAAAGTCTTTTCATGCATGGAGGTCATACAAACCATCTTTCTGATTTTAGTTGGAATCTGAATGAACCCTGGCTCGTATGTAGCGCTGCGGAAGACAATCTCGTACAAATTTGGAAGGTTGCAGAAGCTATTGTTGGAAGAGATATTGGTGACGTGCTTGCAGAGGAACTCGAGCAGTAGTATTGCTAATGGTTCGGATTTTAATCAAGTCTAGATTCTGCGACAACAATGAACAGAAAATCGCCTATTCTTTAAGGCGTCTACATTAAAAGGTTACTAAGAAATCAGACACGCTATTCCACAAGAAGCACTGGTGTATACTAGAGACCCCGTAAACGAGTCTCACGTCGGATTTCGAAAAATGTATGTTATACTTTAATATGCACCATAGCAAGTTGTTCCCACGTTAAAGTAATATTTGTCAGCGAGTCGCTATGTAACGAACATCTTTTTATCACAAGATCTAAAAATTAATGGCTGTAGTGTGCTAAGGCTACTAATATTAGTGGGAGACGGCACTAAATAACAAAGTAGGTTTGAAGAATAAAGAAAACAGCAATCTTTTTGTTTGTTTTACATAATTTATTAAGCTTACTGACGACGACCTTTAATCTTGAGTGACTATCATCGACAGATAAGACCAATGTCTCACGCTCTCGATGAACCTACAACCTAATGAGTATCTTGTTATGTAAACACACCCAGCTTCTAACCTATATTGTAGACTGAGTAATTATTGTGCTATCGAGTTTATGACTGTACGAGGACATGCAAGTGTCTTCTTCCCACAAGCCGGGGGTATCTGTGCCTCAAAGAGGGTCTCCCCTCTCTGCATTCTCCACTACTACTTTCCAGCGGCAACACCCCCAGTTTTTAATTTGAGTACATACTAAAAGGAACTGCTATCCCCTCATTATCTCCCCTCTCCAGCCAACGAAACGATGGCCATTTGCGGGTGTGTAGCTACAGGGAAAAGTCTCAAAACCCGCTGGGTGCGGGGCTCTCCTATGAAGAAGAGGGCGGTCAGCCGTGCGCAGTATACCTATGTATACCTAAGTGCGTCTCTCAACCTTCCTAGCTTCCTCCTAACTCCTCTCCTGATTCATGCCATAGGATAGACCGAAGGTCGTGAAAGGATGTCAGAAAAGTCTCGGCCGAGAGTGACTGACGAGAAGGAGCGTAGCCTAGTATCCAAAAATCGGTATGGACGTGGGGTTGTCGAGTAACTCATGTATTTCAGAAACCCTCCTGACTAACAGATTCGAAATCTACTTTTATTGAGGGCGGAAGGGTCTTTTACTTTGCTTTCGTGGGCTTTTTGTTCGCCCGCCGGTGGGTAGCATATGTTGTAATATAACAAGGGCTTCTCTGACTACTATTGTAGTGTTTGGTACCGCATTATCTTTTCTCATTCCCAGCATCATTATCGTCGTCTTGGTCGCCTTATGAGTTATCGGAAGCGTATCTTTGACGGGGGGAGAGATAACTCAGCTCAAGGTTAAAAAGAAGTTATTCAATCTCGGCTCTGCAGACTTTGCAGTGAGAGCTGGAGGTTCGTATGGGACACCACTGACAGGTGTTGAGAATAGTCCCCCACGCTTATCAAAATGATACCGGGTTTTCTGGGGTGAAAACAGTTAAAAAACGTCCACCATTTAAGACATGCCACGTAAAGATTTATTTATTTAGTCAATAGATTAAATCGAAAAAATATCATCTTTTATGAAGTGTTGCGTAGCACTTCACGTTGCCTCTACCATCAATGTGACTTCGTCATTCGAATTTTTATCTTACATGTAGCTCACCCGCCACTTAACATCCACCGTGCTACCACATGGCGTACGTGTTTATTTGTTTGTCCATTAACGTGCTAGTTAATGTAACTCCCGTCGCACTCCTACTGGAGCTTGAGCACGAGGTCGGGCCGGATCAGGTCAACTACCGTAAAGTACAAATGCCTCGTCTCATCTAAATGACCGGAACCATGCCAAAACGTATCTATGTGTTGAACCATGAAAAATTCAGCAGCCCAGAATTGTAAACAAAACAAAAACTTTCCCGCGAAATCCCACATTACAAAAGAAAAACTTAAACAATCTCCCTTCCATCGTTCCGCCTCAGCCACCACGCGCCTGAGCCTCGATTCCTATCCCTCTTTCCATGCCAAACCACCTAGGCTTTCGTTCTATTACCTCCGAGTCACAGGTATCCCTGCCATCCCCCGACTAGACTCCGCGTATATTCCGCTCTCCTGGACATAGTGTCTCAACAGCTGCCGTCCACTTGATCCGAGCAAAATTTCCAGAGCTGGCGCCCTTCGGCTTCCACTTTTTAACCGCCAAGTTGCCAGTGCTTTTCGACTCTGGACAAGGTGACCAATTGATTTTTCCCTCCTACACTCGCAGCAGAGTTTGGCGTCAGTGTGGTTGAAGCGGCGATGATATGCCGCAAAGTCCCCATGTCCAGTTCGAGCAGCAATTAGGCGGGCGTAGACAGCTCTAGGTAGCACTAGTTCTGGCGGTTTCTTGCGGCGCATCTCGAGTTCAAGATCGGCGTAGTGTTTGGGGCGATTCGAGTGCCACCAGTGCGTCAACATCTGCTTGGCCAGTTCGCGAGCTTTTCGTCCAGATGAGGCGAGGGTCATCACACCATGTATCGTCCTAGAGTTGTCTAACGAGTTGAGTTCTCTTCGAGCAAGTTCATCGGCGATTTCATTTCCTGCCAGCCCTCCGTGGCCCGGGATTCACCCTATTTTTACAGGCGCGATTGTTTTTGCGGCTATTTTGCAGAACTTTTGGATCCGCCAGGATGATGAACCCGTTGTTCCCGTCAGTAAAGCCTGGACAGCCGCGGAATTGTCGAGCAGGAAATAGATGGCGCTGCGTCTTCGATCTCGCTTGCTGGCAGTGATTGCCTCTAGAGCAGCCAAAGCTCCATGAATCTCCGTGTCGTAGACCTCTGCATTGGTAATTTTACCTGAACCACTTTGTTCAATTAATGTGCCTGTGCCGAAGATAAAGGTCACAAAGGCCCATGACACCCTCTCGGTGGACGCCCCAGAACCATCACTGTAAACGCAAAGACAGTGGGGTGGGAGTATAGGTAGCCACTTGTCACAGTCTCGAGGGAAAAGTGCTGGGGCAACTATGTGGTCGATGGTAGTAAATAATAATTCTAAGGAGAGAACTTCCACTACGTCTATCTAGTCATTTATATACGTGAAAGCCTCCTCGCAACCGAGGCTAGTCCCTCTCATTTTCCTATGCTATGGGGCTCTCCTAGTGTCCTGACAATACCTGTAATACAGCACTGTCGCGTGGAGGACGAAGGCTGAACACCTGTCAGTGGTGTCCTCTACGAACCTGGGAGTGAAATATTCTCCCAGAGCCGAGATTCAGTCACGACAAAGGGTGGATTTGAGAGTTTTCGTCGAGTTGGCGATCGGGAGGAGTGGTGTTGGCTCATTTTTGGTCGAAAATCCGACTTGCAGAGATTTCACGACTGCACAGATCAACTAAATCAACCATCTACACCCCAGATACGAACCGCAGATAGCCTATAACCTATCTGATGTTCGTATTACAAAAACCGACACCTTCAACATCTTATTTTCTATTTCTCTGGAAAATCACTCCTAGCCAAACTCATCTCGCTGCCTTCTCAACAATCATCTCACCACCCACCTAAGCAATCCCATACCTCCAAAAGCCAAAACGCCAACTAAGAAGTAAGAGGATTTTCAACTCTCCGCAACTGCAAGTCGCTGTGAAGGTACGGTCGAAATACCGGCCTTAAATGCGTCCTCACCTCGGCCAAGGGCACCAACAACTCGACCTACGACGAATCGCTACCGACGAAATACGTACGACATTTCGCCGGCATACTAACTAGAGCGTTCGACAAATGCTGGGGCACCGGTGCCACGGTCTTGAGCTCTCAGTCACATTTTTGACCTCCACGGTTAGGGGTACGGCAGCGACGGGACAAGGCCAGTGGGGTGGAAATTCAACAAAGTTTCTAGGATGACGAAATCGGCTGAAGGACAGAAGGATGCTGCATGAAGGAACTCAAAAGGGAACACAAACTGAGGAGGCCTCCAGTGAAGAAAACGACCCCTGGATGAGATGAGGAGATGCTGAGATGAGCCAAAGCTGTGAATGAATCGAAGGGAAAAGTTACAGATGGCGAAGGTGTCTAGGGCTCGGGTGCGTGGTGGCCGAGGCTGAGTAGGAATTTGCGCTTCGGCGCGCCAAGAGGGGGTTCTCTGGACGGTTGGGCTTGACATGATCCAACACATGGGTGAAGTCTGAGGTGGTCCGGTCATTCAGGTGGGACGAGGTAGATGTACTTTACGGTAGTTAACCTGATCCGGCTCGGCTCCACCCGTGCTTTAGCTCCAGTAGGAGTGCAACGGGAATTACTATACCCAGCACGTAAATGAACAAAACAAAACAGCACTGTCGCGTTGTGGTCCGGAGAGATTGTGCTCGGTCTCGTATATTCCCAGTCAGTGTAAGCCTATCAACATGTGGTGCAGTGCCGTACTGCCGCGTCGCACTGCCGAGTCCGACGCCATGTGAATACCATATAAATGCCGACGCAAAAGTATTGTATTGGGTGGCGTCGCACATTAGCGAATTGGTATTGATTAATAACGCCACTCGAATTAGGCCTAAGTTAACCAACATAGGCTACAGGGACCAATCGGCTTACCAGCCGTTACACCACTCTCTTATAAACTTAGCAGTCTCTTTCTTGCTTATCCAGCAAGGATTCGGCTGGGGGTGTGCCGGAGGTCGGAGCGGTGGTGGAAGTTCAGCCTCTGGCAGAAGTCGAAACATCCTCTGGACCCTCGAATCATGAACTCTATCCAGACCAAGTCTGCTTTTGTTGCATGTCATTTGTCCGAGTTGGTGGCGAGCGCTGTCTGTGCTTTCTGTGGCCCTAAGTCGAAGCGGATGGTATTCATCTAGTCTTCGGATTCGCGCGGCAGTCTTGAGTCTGCGTTCCTCGAGAAGTATGTGTGCTGGTGGAATGCTGTTGTGATGGGCATGTTATACAGCTAGGATACTTGCATATACATAACGTGATTAGATGTTTACGCTGTGTGTGTAGTTCCTGTATTGTTTGGGATATCTGCAGGAGGAAGCTCATGTGGTCAGAAGCCGACTAGCGGCCGCACATGAATTTGAATTTGAAATCTTTTACGTGACAGGAAGAACCTAACATCTATTTAGACGTGACACGGATAGATGGGCTCTGAAAGCTCATTGCTACCTACATGACC
Organism: Blumeria graminis f. sp. triticale; assembly: GCA_905067625.1. Classification (NCBI taxonomy): domain Eukaryota; kingdom Fungi; phylum Ascomycota; class Leotiomycetes; order Helotiales; family Erysiphaceae; genus Blumeria; species Blumeria graminis. Next base: position 11,116,531 of record LR898468.1, on the reverse strand, counting down.
GTCAGTGAAGCCAGAAGCGACAAAAGAAAAGAAAAAAAATGAACAGTATATGTCTGAGTTGCGGTGCCCTGCGCCGCATCCCTATGTTCCACACCCATCTACTCTCGGGTCAGAAACAATCTCAGCGTGGTCACCTCCCACCCTGTTCATTCTTCGGCAGACTGTAACATCGGCTTGTAGTTAAGAATCGAATGAACTTCTGTCATCCCTTCTCCCCTATCATTTCCCTGGCCACAGGTGGCGCCATTTTCTCATAGATTCTCCAACGTAGCAAAGTAGGTCGGCACTCTGAAAAATGCCAGGTCCTTTTCTCTCGGCCGCAAACGCATTTCAGATCTTCATGTTCGGGGTTGAAACGTCGATGGTAGTCGGCGTAGTCCCCGTGGCCTGTTCTTGCCGCAATAAGACGATGGTACGCCCATCTTGGTAAAGCTAGTTCCGGTGGTCTTTTCAGCGCATGAATAGGTCCAGATCTTTGTATCGTCTCGGTCGATAATTCTACCACCACTCTTCCACGAGCTCTTGGCTGCGCTGTTTAACCCACCTCCCTAATGCCGCAAAGGTTAGATCTTGATCTTCTCCACTGGGCGCAGCTGAGGTTAGTGACCGGTTATTGGGAGCCCCCAAGACTGATTTGGCCAGCTTATCGGCCTCTTCATTGCCTTGATTCCCACATGCCCGGGTATCCAGCGTATTTCCACACGCTTATTATGTCTCAGCGATGAAAATTTGTCCATCACTGACTGCGAGGAGTTAGATCTTCCTCTTTCGAGTGCCTGGGTGGCCGCTTGGTTGTCCAGAAGAATGCAGATCAGTGGGTCTTTTCCTACCTCTATTGCAGCCTTCAAGGCTTTCATGGCACCTACAACTTCTGCGTCGAATACCTCTGCTCCGGGAAGTGGACCGGAGCCACTTGCAACTAGCTTGCCTCCTTGGTATACTACATATCCCCAGACTGATTTTCCAGGACCCGATGATGATCCATCAGAGAAAGCGAAGACTGTGTTAGCTGGACGGGAAGCTAACCACCGCTTTATGCTTCAAGACCTAGCTTCATTTTCTCGACTCCATGGAATCGATGCTGGAGTGCCACGTGGGAAGTATAGCTTTCCGGGGCCTTCGGCTGTCGGAACTCGAAGCACACTCATTTGTAGGCGTGTCATGTACCGTTCTGGTTGTCTAAACAAACGATTTCTTTGTCCCGATCTAAGACCTAAGCGTCTTATTGTCTCTTTCGGATCCTCGGCCGCCCGAATGGCTAGAGGGTGCCAGATATCCATTGTACGCATACGAGCTGCAGACCGCAGCATCTTTTGCTGAAGAATTATCGATGCCGGGGGTATTCCCGCTTCATGATGAAGAGCGCTATTGGGAGTGGTACGCCACGCTGGGAGTGCTACTCGAATAGCTTTCATTATCGTTTTTTCCAGTAGAGATATATGCCAGCCTACTCCAGTGCCAACTTCTTTATCTCGCAGTGTGGTTATTCGAGTGAGACCTGGCCACCACCCTTCTGCCCCGTTTAGAGCTGTGCTCAGAACACATGTGTCAAATTGGAGCGTAGGCGTTTGACCTGAAGCGGAATAGAAGGGCGAGAAGAGTTCGGATGGATCGCGAGGGATGACTAAAGATCTACTGGAGATAATTTGGAGAACTAAAGGTTTAAAAATGGGTAATATAAGTGTCTAAAGGTACGAGCAAATACTAGTGGTGACTAAAGGTGCTTAAGGTAACTAGTGGTGACTATGAGTGACCAGAGGTGATCCGAAGGTGGTGGTTATGACAGAAGACTAAGCGTGAAGAACTCTATAGCTACAGGCCAAGCCATCATACATATACTTGCTTTCCTCCCACTAGCTCATCATAACATAGGCCCTAAACTAGTGCCAACATAATAACCAGTGCCAAGAACTATTCTGTTGTCATAGCAACATCAGGAGAAGGGTAAAATTATAAACTAAAGTTAGGATGGTGTTACGGTTTGACCGTGGTTTAGCTTAGGCGGAGACCTAAGCGGAGTTTGGGGGCGTATTCGGGAGAGTGTTACACATTATCTTGTATCAAGCGACTTAGTTTCACTTGGCCACATTACATTAAAGCTAGGAAGGAATGTGAGACGGCGAAGTAGAATTGCCAAGTGAGAGGGTCAGCTAGATGGCAAAGATGACGACGGGCAGTGGCGAAGCAATATGTCATTCTCACCAACAGAGTACGTATTGGATGAGCTAGAAGGATGTACAAATAGTCATTGTCCGTAGTTGTGATACTTCTCTCTTCATATAGTTTAATCTTTCTAAAAGTACACTACAACCTGCTTGGTTTCGTCACAGATGGGAAGGAGAATCCTTACAACATGCATATACCGCACGAATCAAAGGTCCTGGTGCTGCACCACGTTGAACTCCGTTTATATGTCGTAAGAAATGGACTAGACAATTAGCTTTTCCAGTCCATTCCTGTACATGTTGCTTGAAGTTTAGTTGGGTATTAAGCCAGACTCCTAGCCACCGGATATGAGGTGACGGTACGATCCGGCGATCTTTCACCAAGATGGAAAGATCAGCCGCGTTGATTTTCTTTCTAGACCCTCCTCCGATCATTAGAAGTTCTGACTTTGCTGGGTTAAAATTGATCCTGTGTTCTCTTGCGAGAAGGATAAGGCTGTCGAGGTCGTCTTGAGCTGCGGAGATAGCATCCGCCGCGGTGTTTCCGATTCTGACAATAGCGACATCGTCAGCACAACCAAATCTGCTCGTTAGACCATGATCCTCAAAAAGCACAGCGATGTAGAGCATGAAAAGAAGTGGCGATAGTGGCAAGCCCTGAGATACTCCGCATTCCAGTATCTTCTCTTCTGCGATTCCACCGCGGTATTTGATCTGAACCTTTCGTTGGCAAAGAAATGTCTGAATAAACCGGCACAGGGATCGTGGCCAGCCTTGTTCTCGAAAGCGTTTGAGTAGTCGGTTGTGAAGGACTGCATCAAATGCACCTTGAATGTCGAGTGTGACCATAGCCGCACACTTGCCACTTCTCATGGCCGCCTCAGCATCATGGATTACACAGGATGCAAGGTCGACTGCAGATCGTCCTGGTACGGAGCCGAATAGTTGTGGGTGAACAACTTGGTGACTTATTGTCAGCCATGCCATTCTCTTACCAACTAGACGCTCAAGTCCTTTGCCTAAACTCGACAACAGCGAGATTGGTCGCCAACCCTTGGCAGTTGACAGATTTCTACCCGGCTTTGGAAGAAGCACAACTTCTGCCACCCTGAAGGCCGTGGGAAAGTAGCCGGTTTTCAGACAAGCCTGGTAAAGATCTTTCACGAGAGGTCCTAGATGGGACCAACAGGCTTTCAGTAACCGTACCGTTATCTTGTCTGCTCCTGGTGCCATATCGTTGACAGAGACAGTGGCGCTTGTCACATCGTCCAGTGATAATTCCGTATCCCATGGAATACGCTCCTCCTCTCCATTCTCCCAGATAGAGATGTCGTTCTCGCCGCTAAACCTAGCCAAGAGAATGTCTCGTAGCGCACTAGCTCGCTCTCGCGGGTCAGATAGCCACCGGTTTTCGTCAATCTGCAGGGGAGGGGGCTCAATAGCTGGTCGAGGCTTAGCCCATCTCATGAGCTTGAATACGTGTGCGTCAGTAGTCACTGCCTCTACTTGCCTCTTCCAGTACTCTCGTTTGGCTTTTCGTACCACGGCTCTAAAACTCTTGCGGGCCTCCTTCGCGAGGTCAGGGTTGTCTCTCGCTGCCTTGTACTCTTGCCATTCTGTGCGACATTCATCGGTCCACCATGGCCCAGCTCTTCCGCTTTCGATGGCGGGGAATTTCCCTGCAATCTTGAGCGCATCACCAAGTGCTTGTAGGAGATCATTTGAGAAGACTTCGATGTTGACAACACTGTCCAGAGGACCAGATTTGGTCCATTGGCTAACGGATCGGCTAAATTCCTTCAAGTTGGCATCGCTGACACGAAAGTTCTTTACAATTCTAGAGAGATCTGACACTGTCGGGTTAAGCATGGTACCTTCGATGGTCGAGTGATCTGAGGTACAGTGGTAGCGGTTGGACACTGATGCTATAGCGGCCGTGTTGCTCCACGTTAGATCTAGGACGTTCCCATCCCTGTGCGTTGGCTCTCTAACAATGCTGACTAGGTCCATGTCGTGGGCTGTTGCCCATTCCATAATCTAGTTACCATTGCCGTACTGATTTGTTGTTTGAGGTTGCCAATGCTGTAATACAGAATTGAAATCGCCTCCAACAACAACTAAACCTCTAACTTCCCACCGGAGTAGGGGCTCCAAGGTTCCACTAGTGCCTGGGGCACGGTATACGTTGGCAAAGGTTAGGCTGCCCATCTTTACAAAACAGTAGTCAGATGTCGGGCCTGACAACGGTGGAAATAGTTGAGTCGATTTCGACGAAGACAAATTATCAAAGGTTCGAGGTTACAAAGTTACGAAGGTCGAAGGTGCGAAGGTCGAAGATGCAAATGTCAAATGTGCGAAGGTATGAATGAAGGTAATCGAGGCTCGGATTATCAAAGTTACGAATTCATATGTTCAGATAATCATATTATCAAAATATCGAGTTCCCAATAAGCAAATTATACAATAATTGTAAAAAGTAACAAAATTGTTAGAACTAGAGAACAAATCCAAATTTCCAGCCTGAACAAATCCAAATCCCGTAGCCTCAGACCTAACCGAATTAAGAAGATAACCCCTGCATCACCACATCCAGACTAAATATAACAAATTCATAACAATATGGCTATTGTAGCCAGGGTGACTTTTTGTTATAAAACCCCCCTCTTTCTTTCTTGTCCATGGTTCCTGTACCATGAATACATGTGTACCGGCATCCCGTGCCTGCTGCAATGCTATATCCGTGTTTTCCCCACCTCTTCCGACATTCACTTGGTGAAAGTGGACGGTGTTGTACTTGTCTTTTGGTGCTTTTGTTGAGTGGTTTCCTAACATCAACACGACATTGTTGAGTCCTGGGCAATGACGGTTTCAACCGCCTTACCCTTCCTTTCAGAGTAAGCTAGAGCAGCGTGATAATAACGATGTCCGCGTTCTCTGATGATGTGAAGTTCTGCCGGGGTACGGGGCAGAATTATCCCGTTTTGTCGTCTTGGCCGGGCTATACAGCTGCCCTCATTTGAGTGATGAGGTCCCGCGCAATTTGAGCACTTTGACACCTTTACCTGGCACTCTGATGTCTCATGGGTTCCCCCACATCTCCCACATTGTTGGCTCCGAGTACAGGAACGCGTTGTGTGGAATCTCCAGCAACGTTGGCATTGCTCGATTGATCTTCGGTGCGAGAAGGGAATTGCTGGTCCGCTCTCGTCAAAGAGACGAAACTTTGTGTTTGCTGGCTTTTGTTGGAAATGAACAATCCAGCTCGTTGAGTATTGCCCAAGCTTTGTTTCTGTGGGCCTTACCTGGATTGGTGTGGCGCCGCATACAGCCTGGCACTCGTTCTTCACCATATCTTTGGTGACTGGGATGCTGCCTTCAAGCGTCCTGATGTACAATGGCACATGAGGTACGATCAATGATGTCCATTTGGACGCTTCCTCAATCACGGTGTTGTCTTCCTGTAGGGAAGGTGCAATCCTCATGATTGTATCTCTCAATGCATCTGATGCGCATTCGAGAGCGATCCTCGACCTGACTGGTTATATGGAGATGATAGCTGAGGCTGCTATCCCAGCCTTATCGGTTATAATTTTCTTGATTGTAACTGGCGAGAGCTTGTGCCAGTGGTGATCTCTCCCCAATCGAAGGAACAGGCGTTTGTCCTCCTTTTGGATTGTCTGTGGTTTCGGCTGGCTTGATGGAGCAGGCCTTCGCGGAACTTGCACATTTGGTGGTGTCGGTAACTTGGCCGCTTTGCGGGCTACTGTCACCCAGAGCGAGCTGGTATCTTGAGGCTTTGGGAGTAGAGCGTGGCTGTGATCCTCAACAGCTGTATTTTCCCTAGGCGCGACTGGGCTTGGAGTGCTTGCCATGGTGGGGGGCTTCTTACTTGGAAAGTTAGATACTTCTAGCTGATCTACTGCGAAGGCAGTGATAACAGGCGTGATGTTTTCCAGCAGAGTCACGACAACTGCTGCTGCTTGTTTCTCTCCTTTGCTCTTAGCCCAGGAGTCGATTAGTTCTAGAAATTCCTGGGCCATATCCAGTCTTTCTTTCCGTTGTTGTTCTGCTTTTTGCATTGTATTCACAATGCCAAGCAGGCTTGGGAGAAGTTGCCCTCCTGGATTGGAGGGCGTTGTCGATGACGATGCAACAGCTGGGGCCATTGCACCGATTGAAGATTCTTGTAAATAAGGGTAATGGGTAATGCAATGTGGGATATTCATTCCAGTGAGTGATGATATTGGTTACTACGTTGGCCGCACATGAGTATATATATATAATTCATTTTACCTGATTTGGCGCCTTAAGGCCCATGCAGGTTTTATCGGAAGATATCTACTTTAAGTAGGATGACTCAATTTGACGATTAGAACACTCACACTCAGACTTCATTTGCAGATACCACTCGAGGTTAACCCTTACGGCGTATAACCTCTTCCGTGCATACCCACCACAGGGAAAAGCGTGAAAAACCTGTGGCTACCCGAGTGTGCTTTCATCATCCCACAAGTACGATATCACCGCGAGAGAGAGTGGTGTGTGGGTCTGACTGGATTCGAACCAGCTTTCTCCTGTGTCGAATGGGGTAGGTGTTCAAGCTACCCAGTATCTACTTGGGAGAACGGCCCGGATGGTGTACCACTGCACCTTCCAACCCGCACATGAGTATAAGTAGCAGGTGCTCGGCACACAATTACTGTCGAACAATTAAGCACAGTGAACCTCAGATACACCTTCAACCACAACCTGAACTCATCGATCTACATACTCGTACAAGGTCAGCATGTATAGTGACACTAACCTAAGCTCATAACTACAATAAATGCCAGTCTCTTTTCTCAGGGCTGCAATGGGCATGATGCGCCAGGTTGGTAGAGCCATGTGGATTCCTAAGCCAGAAGTTTGGTCAATAACTTTGCACTATCACTTACATGAATTTCGCGCAACACCACAATATGTTTCCCTGGTTTGCCCCGGGCACCAGGATTCCGCTGCGTGTATCGCGATTGGTAAATCTACGGTGCGAATGACTGTGGTTAGTAAGTCGGGCCTTGGTCCCTGGATACACTGAGTGGGCCGTCGGAAGTGTTGCACTAGCCGTATTGCTTTACTGGTCCACTTGGCGACGTGGCTTCCGAAGGTCAGGCCACGGTCCAAGTAAACTCCGAGCCATCAGATGTTGTCGGATGCATGAACATTGCGAGGCCCTACCCTTATTATCGGAAGTTCGTATTCCCTAGATCTAGGGCCGATGAAATAGACTGCTTCGGCCTTAACTGGGTCGAAAGAGACGGCATTTTCAGCAGCCCACCCTAGGACTGCATCGACTTCTTTCTGGACAGCTGCTGTAGCTTTGTTTGGAGTCGAACCTATGCCGGGATAGCAACATCACCCACATAGCCAGATCAACAACTACTGCCCCCCAAGACTTCGGCCATGTAAAGGAGAAAGAGAATTGGGGATAAAGGCGATCCTTGTGATAACCCGCATTCTAGATGAATAGGGTCTGTTAATCCGTCCTCGTGTCTGACGCGGGCGGATTGTTTGTCCAGGAAATACTTTATCCAAGCGATGGCTAGTTTCGGCCACCCAACTTTCTTCATCCTTTGTGTTATGACTGACCTGAGGATGATACAGGTCTCTAAGAAGAAGGTGTTTTTGGAGATTAGGCTACAACATGTAGGTAGGAGAAAAGACAAAGAGAAAGGAAGTGCTCGGAGCTACAAGCTTGAGGTAAGCCCAACCGTGGCTCCACCTTAGTCTAGCCTACATCCCTGTTAAATATCGTCACGTGATTCCGGAATCTTCCACCAGTCTACTTCCAAGTGCTCTAGCAAGTCCAACCATAACACTTTGCAGCAGCCTTCTGTGGAGTACAGCGTTGAATGCCCCCTGTACGTCCAGAGTGATAAGGACTGCTTTCTTCTGCTTTGTTACGGTTTACCTGTTGTTTAAGCTTAGGTGAATACTTAAGCGCATTGTTGAGGACTCTGATGATAAGACTGTTGGGATTGAAGCAATTTCATTGTTAAAGATTTAATCTGTCCATAACTCTGAGCTTGATGATGGCCAGCAAGACGAAAAATATCATGACCTGTCATTTAGGATAAAAGGGGAAAAGGGCATTAATTAGAAGATAGGACCGATATAGTAAGGAGTGATTAGCCCAGAGTAGGTATGGGCATTGTGAATGTAGTCGGAAGCATCATCATGTTAAAGAGGAGTCAAGTGCGCAATATATATATATACACGTGTTCTATCCCTGTCACTAATTACCAGACCCCGCACTGCCACAAACACCATCAATCTCTGCTATCCATTGCAATCCCAAGTATCAATATAAGTTACTATTATACAATATGTTTGTACGGGTCGACATCAAGATAGAAATGTTAACAGTCATAGCACAGTGAATATGGGCAATGCGTAGCTGTGTGGTAATTATTCGACCTAAGTAAAAGGTATAAGCAACGAGACTCATAAAGTGGGCTGAATGAATTTTAGTAACTTTTAGCTGTAGTTAGATTTCCCTTCTTCATAGAGTTTATTAAATCGATTTTTTCATCACCAACTCAGTTTCTATCACATGATTTTTCATTGCATGTTCCACATTGTGGATAACACATGAGACAAGGTAGACAGAGGCAGTGGAGTTCAAACAGCTCCTATCAATAGAAATATAGACATATCACGGAAGCTAATGAAGAAGCTTAGAATTCTCTACTCAGATGAAGAAATTGATGGAATCACCATCGCCATGGTGTTATGAAACTGGGTTATGAATGGATAGAGATATACCTGTTCTATTGGTTGATCAAGCTGGTGTGCAAGCTAGTGAGCTGTTGGGGTCTATCTGTAGGTGAGTTGAGACTATAGTAGATGAGAGTTTAAAATGTTTGATTCATAATATCTACTTGCAGATTTATTACTCTGTTATATACATGTCTCCCTCGCTTGTCCTCACTCTACATGACCACACCAGTTGTCAAACTCGAGGGTACCAGGGGTTGTGTTTGATGGATAACTTAGAAGTGCGAGTGATATCTGACAAGATTTGTCATAGACTAAGGTATTAATTCGGGATTCTAGCTATAACTGAGGACAAGGGACAAGAGAAACTAGGACAAGAGACAAGGTCAATGGAATACAGAAAACAAGACGTGGCCCTCTACATCGGCTCTACCCAACCCATATATACATCATAGTAACCAGAGCAACTAAGGCTTCAAGGGGTGCGCCTGCTGCTATTCTATTACTTCATTTGTAACCCATAGCAACCATTGTAACCCGGTAAACTCTCTAAGATGAGAGAATATTCAGATGTAGTGTAGGGAAAGAATATGAGGGTGCTGCTCTATCCTCAGTTCCTGACACCAGTCCTTCACAACTCCGACGGAGAGTTCCTTGACTCATCCATATCACTCATCAATTATGTGCCACTACATCCTAAAAGTACATTCATGACACCGAGCCCCGGAGATACTATGTTCCCTAGTAAAGGCTCCTTGACTCAGTTGCATCACCCGCTGACCATGTATCAGTCGAGTAAGGATGAATACTCATGACATGATACTTGTGATACGAGGTGTTAAAGCTTTGTCGTTTAGTGATAGATATGAGAGTGAGGTTTATGGGTCACGATGTATGAAATAACTGAGGTATGGATGTATGAGTTCCTTACTATTGTTGTTGTACTAGTTAGGGTTGTATTGTCTATATACAAAAGGGATTTCTCCATCTACAAGTGGGCCAGGTCGCTTAGATCTGGCTAGCGGCTTTCGCCATCCTGTTCCTTCTCCCCCGCATGGCATCACGTGCTATACAACCACTGCTCACCATGAAGTCCGAGGATGAAAAGCGTTAGATTACAACACGAGGCACTCCTTGGCAATGGCTCCTGAACTCTGATGTGTTGCTTGTTGTTGCTTGGTGGCAGGGCATCCCAGGTACGAGACAGTCGGACACCACGCATCTGCTGCGAGCTGACTCTTCTAGATCAGATTCATGATATCCACAACACATGGAGGACATTGCGGAGGCCATAAGGGTCTTCAACATACTTAGCAGGGAATGGAAGGAGATTCAGATAATGATATCTCCCCTCGAAGAAAGGATGTTGTCTCTTGAAAAAGTAGTCAAGAAGAGTTTTGCAAAGCCCAGTTGCAATGTGGCTCCAAATATTTCAGGGCCGCCGACCCCGAGAACAAACGCGTCGTTCGTTGCGTAGCCAATGGCAAAAACAGCGGTTAGAATACACATCGATGTAGCAGGAACTATTCAGCCAGCAGAGCTGTCCACAAAGGCACAGAAACATATTTTAGGGGCATACGCACAACGCCAGATGCGGTATACAATAATGAGTTGTTTGTTCAATCGGTAAGCTAAAGAGATGCGGTTCTCAAATTGATAGGAATACAGGACTATCAGGTCCCACAGCAAAATTTTCCTGTGGAGGTTTTTGTAGTCCCTTTGAGAACGAAGATACAGGGAGGCATACTAGCCCAAAACTCGACTCTGATCAGGGAGAACGAGACTTCCACAAAAGTCCGAATTCTAGGACTAACTATAAAAATAATAAAATGGATGTACAATGTAAAGGAGCTCGAACGGGCCATGAAGAATGGCCGTTCAAGAGGGTCGATTATACTGAACCTCCCCACAGAGGGCTTACAAGAAGAGGTGTTCCGACACGGACCTCTCCTTAATGCTTTAATTTTTTCCGCATAGATGTAGTCCTCCAGGGCGTAACCAAAGAAGTGTTACAACTACAGATAATGGGGGCACACGCAAGCGTCGTGTGGAAAGGTTGCTCAATGTGACGAGGGCGCTGGTGCTCACCAGACTCGAGATTGCCCAACGAAAAGGGGTTCTTGCACCAGTTGCGGTAAGGAACACTGTTCGTGGCAGAGAGCTTTGTCTTGGACCTTTCAACTCCACAAGGGGAGTGTTCAGAGACCTCGCTTTGAGCTCTCGGAGCAAACAGCAGAGAGTCGACGGAAGGCTATCCCAATAACTACAGCACCAAAGGCATTAATAAATACTGACAATCAAGGATTCACTCCAATTGCCAGCAAAAAAGTTGACCCATTAGAGAGGGAATCAGGACGGCTACGTAAGATGATTGCTGATTTAACAGTCATGCTAAATACATTGGGATCTATGACACCGGCAGCTTGTTATAATACCGAGGTCATGAGAAGATAGAGGAATACCTGAAATGGATGCAGATAATTATGGATATGCAGATATAATTGATGTAGCTATAATGCGAAGATGCGTTGGAATGGACAGTGGTGAGGTGTTTATCTATCTATCTGCGGAAGTATTGCTTCCTTATATACACGTTCAACCCCCAGTCCTGATCACGCACTCATCACAGGTGCTTCCTACTTCTGTCACAGTAACCACTTCCATAGCCACTACCAATATCTCCTGTCATAACACATTATTGACACTGGTTGCTAGTGTGGAACTCCCAGGATTGCAGAGCTATACACTGTCGTCACATTATATGCTGTTGCCCCTTGGTAGCCATCAGAGTGATGTGTACTTCATTCTAATCACATTGGTCTACCAGGCAACGCTCGGATGTAGGGATGTTGCCAGAGTGATAAGGTCCTCAACTGCACTATCAGTGCCCTAATATCACCTAGCTTCCTGCGCCCGAGTGTCCAAGTGCTGCAATAGTGGAAGCTCAATGAGACCCAATCGGAGCTGATCCGTGGTATTCACAACACAGCTTCATCCACCTTAACAATAAGAACAGGAAAGGATGGTGAAAAGATTCTTCTGTGCTTTAGTCAAGAAGAATCTATGGCGTTAGAGGAGATAAATTTGTGGTAAAACTGAAATTAGTGGAACAAAATCATATCCTCGGCATGAAGCTGGGAAGTGCAATTGTGGCGCAACCATGGGTTTTGTAGCTTGAAAGCTTTTCCCTCCTTTAAATGGCCTTTTCCTCATAGTTCAGTAAATAGATACTGATAAGTACAACAAATTAGAGAAATAAATGATAGATTACTTCAAGCCTGGTGACACTTGTATTAAGAGTTCCAATCACAAACTCTACTATGATATGTGTTTGTTAACACCAAGCAGAAAGCTATTGCCAACAAGTATCCATGTGAAGCACAAGCCACACAATGGGTGCACGAGCCACATCCATCATGCAGAAGACATTCACCTGTGTTGTGATGTAACTGTCACAGTTGGCATGAGTGCACCCATGTCCAAAGTAGAAGTGCTAGTGTATGATACAGGGATTAAATAGTCCCAGCACAACTGTAATTACGATCAGCGCTAAGAGCTGAGTGTCACTAGTACAATGCAGTTCAGAATATGTTACTCTGGTTATGTGACACAGGGCTTTATTATGGGTGTAGATTATGTACATATGTATCAGTCCTATCTATGGGACCTGGAGCACCTAAGATTAATTATCTTTCAACTTATCTCACATTCTCAGGGTTTGTGTCACAGGCTCATACCTGGTTATCATTAGGCTGCTGCCTAAAAATAAGGCTTGAACTCTTCTAACCATATTAAACATCATACATGTCATGAACCCCTCCACAACTCATTAGACCCAAGTATAGGCCTTGGCCCAGTTCATGCAAATCTATTCTTAAATGACAAACTTAGATGGCAGATAGGACGACTCGAACACCAGTTGTGAGTCATCTAAGCCACATGCATCATAACTATTTTAATAACTAAAATTACTAACATTAAAATGAAGCTGAATTAAAATAGACGGAGATGCTGGTGTTTGTTGGAGGACAGGTGATGATCTATTTTGAGAATGGTATGAAATGAGGGAACGAGATCATAGTCTTGTAAATAAATAGGAGGCTTTCAGTCATGTCTCTGCTCGTTACTTTAAGATTTTCATTTGTATCTAGCTCTGAGTTCAGTTTGAATAAAACGCCACTTTAAGACCGTCACACGTTTGAAATCAAGCGGAACTGGAGGGCGAGTATTGCGACTGACCTCAAGTTAACACTAGAAGACTCCCTCGAAAGATGAGAGAATAATTGCTTTGTATTTGGACCTAAAGCTATGCTTGCTAACTAAAAGAAAAGACAAAGAGAAGATAAGGCTTCCAGCCTCGCTGAGTCAAAAAGTCCTATAGCTCGCTTCTGGGACTGGTGCTCACTTGTCCAGTCTCTCCACCAGATACCAGAAAACCAAGACTTCTAAGTACGAGTCGTAACAGCGAGAAGGGGTCGGATGGATTGCGAAGGATAATTAGAGGTCTACAGGAGATAGTTTGGAGAACTAAAGGTTTAAAAGATGGGTAATATAAAAGTCTTAAAAGTCTAAAGGTATGAGCAAATACTAGTGGCAACTAAAGGTAACCAGAGGTGATCTGAAGGTGGTGGTTGTGACAGAAAACTAAGTGTGAAGAACTCCATAGCTACAGGCCAAGCTATCATATACATACTTGCCCTCCTTCCACTAGCTCATCATAACATAGGCCATAAACTAGTATCAACATAATACCAAGTGCCAAGAACTGTACTGTTATCATAGCAACATAGAAAGAATAGTAAAATTATATGTTGAAGGAAGGATTGGAAGAGGAATCCTTACACAAGTCTACCATATATTGTAGGATAGCCTTTAGATACACAGATCTCGTATTGTGCCATTTTAGGCAAGTTGGTACTGCTGTAAAGCTTTCTAACTGTCACAGTTCGAATATAGAAAGTGAATGGGCATTTATATGATTGAAAGGTAAAGCTATAATTCATCTATGTAGAAGCAAACTACCTGCAAGTATACTCTACTACTTATACACATCCAGAGGTATCTAAATCTAGCCTACACTTACAGTGGCAATAAAACTGACTTAAGGTTTGTTCTACCACACGGGTAACGCTTCCAATACTCTTGGCACTATCCTTTACGTAGCCTCAGTGGCGATCTCGTATCAGTTTTCGTCTGCTGATAATCCTCGGAGTGATAGAGAATATAGGTTCACTTCAATAGCCCTCGAAAGCTACAGGACTTATCGGCTCACAAGCCGTCACACTAACTATAGGTTGTTATGACTAGGTTATAACCAGATATAGAATGGTGTATAAGCTAGGGATAACAACAAATGAGCATAAAGAAATAATCAAACTGTGACGGTCTTAAAGTGGCGTTTTATTCAAACTGAACTCAGAGCTAGATACAAATGAAAATCTTAAAGTAACGAGCAGAGACATGACTGAAAGCCTCCTATTTATTTACAAGACTATGATCTCGTTCCCTCATTTCATACCATTCTCAAAATAGATCATCACCTGTCCTCCAACAAACACCAGCATCTCCGTCTATTTTAATTCAGCTTCATTTTAATGTTAGTAATTTTAGTTATTAAAATAGTTATGATGCATGTGGCTTAGATGACTCACAACTGGTGTTCGAGTCGTCCTATCTGCCATCTAAGTTTGTCATTTAAGAATAGATTTGCATGAACTGGGCCAAGGCCTATACTTGGGTCTAATGAGTTGTGGAGGGGTTCATGACATGTATGATGTTTAATATGGTTAGAAGAGTTCAAGCCTTATTTGTTAGAAAGCAGCCTAATGATAACCAGGTATGAGCCTGTGACATATGCTCTCTCGTTTTTTTTTTTTTTAATACATGTAAAGGGTTTATTAATTACAATATTCTTGTCGGAGTAAGTGTTAGTGGCTGGACACTTTTGATTACTTTTTTATTTTTCATTTTTTTTTTTTGATTCAAATGCGTCAAGAGCAATTGTTTCTTCGAAGTCCGAATATGGGTGCCATGATGGTTTTGCGTATCCTGTCCACTTCACCAAAACTTCCATTTTGTTGCCCCTGCTGATGTTTCTTTGCCTAATGTCAACAATTTCATCAATACCAAATTCAATGTCACCCTCGTTCGTTTTTAAACCTTCCGGCTGTCTATCATCTGTTTGTTGTGATGGTAAAGGGTCGTTAAAGGCTGGTCGAAGAAGGGAGGTGTGGAACTTATTGTGTATTCCTTTCGATGTGTCCAACTCGTAGACATGTGCTGTATTTTTGGGAAGTTTAGTGACAGTATATTTGGCGTGAATCCAGTCCAGCTTTTTGCTTGGTCTATTTGTTGATACATTTTTTAAATTCAGCCATAATTTATCTCCAACTTGATATGACGTGGCTGTTTCGCGTTTTTTGTTGGCGTACTTTTCTTGTTGCTGTTGCGCTACAGCCATGAATGTTTGGGCGAAGTCGTGCGCTTCTCTTAGTTTTTCAACTACCAACTGTCCTCGACTAGCTGGCGTCCCTGAAAGCTCTTTGGTTGTATTTTCTACCAGGATTAGTTCAGCGTTGTATCCGTGGCTCATAAAGAAAGGGCTTATTTGAGTCGATTTTGCCGGCTTATTATTTATAGCAATTTGGGCAATCGAGATCCAACACGCCCAGTCGTTTTGTTTATAAGCTACGTATGCTCGTAAGTATATCTCGACTTCTTGATTCATTCTTTCTGTAGAGCCATCTGTTTCTGGATGATATGCTGTTGATAATCTTTGGTTAACATTTAGTCTTCGGCAGATTGTATTCCAGAAAGCATTTACAAATTGTGGTCCTCTATCAGAGACAATTGCTTTGGGAATCCAGTGATGCGGTACATAGTTTCTTATGAATAACTTTGCCAATCCCTCTGCATCGAAGAGTCCTGGGGGTACCGGCAGTAAAATAACACCTTTACTCAACCTGTCTGTTATTACTAGGAGAGTTGTGGATTTTTCTGGCACTGATGGAGGTAGTCCTGTGGCGAAATCCATTGAAATTTCCGACCAGATGTGGCATGGTACTGGGAGTGGTTTTAGTAGGCCTTTTTTCTTATCTCTCCTGATTGTAGTTCTTCCGCACACATCACAGTTTTTTACAAACCTTCTAACATCTTGGTTGAAACCGGGCCAGAAGAACCTTCGTCCGACCAATGCGATAGTAGCGTCTCTTCCTGGATGTCCTGACAAAAATGAATCATGTACAGTTTGTATGATTGCGGTTGTTAAAGGTTCATAGTTCGGCAGCCAAATTATTTCTCGGTATTCTAAAAATCCATTACTAGAGATGTTACATTCACCTGTTGTCATTCTCAAATTAAGTTCATTCGGAAACTGCCTATCCTGATTCTGCACAGTTATATAAGCTTTAATGTATGAATTGATGATGTCATTTGATTTTAATGCTTCATCCCATAATCTGCTAAGGTTTGGCTCGTCGGGGAATGGACACTTGAGGTCATTGGCTACCATTTTATTTATCCATAGTGACTCGGGGAGCAGCGTTCTTTCTCTATTTGTAATTATTGAGTCATTTGAGTTATCTGGTACGTCTTGTTCTCTGCGAGATAGAGCATCGGGCACAATACTGGCATTTCCTGGACGATGTTTTAAGGTAAAATTTAGTGGTGCCAAGACTTCCATCCACCTGATTTGCCTTTCATTTAATACTTTCTTGGAGCCAAATGGCTCTAAAATTTTGTGATCAGTAAGAATTGTAAATGGCTTCTTCAGGCCCCATAGCTCACAATTCCATTCTTTGACGCATTTAATCACTGCTAGTAGCTCTTTATCATGAATGTCATAGTTACATTCTGCGGGAAGATGCTTTGACGAGAAGAATGCTACCGGCTTCCACTTATTTGTTATTGGGTCAAGTTGAGTCAATGTTCCACCAGCTGCCCAGCCTGATGCGTCAGATTCTAGTTGAGTTTCCAAATCGGGATTAAATGTGGCTAGTACTGGTTTCTCCGTGAATTGCTGCTTAATTAATTGAAATGCTTTTTCACATTTTTGATCCCAGTTGAATTTTACATCTTTTCGGGTCAGGTTAGTCAGTGGTTGTGAGATTAGTGCGAAATATTTTATGAATAATCAATAGTAATTCGCAAAACCTAAGAACGATTGTATAGATTTGACTGTTGTGGGTGCCTTCCATTCCACAACTGCTTGTACTTTGGCTGGATCTATTTCTACTCCGACACCGACCTCTACAATATATCCTAAATATTTAGTACATTTTGTTTCAAATTCGCACTTCGAGATATCAAGGTGTAGGCCGTGTTCCATAAGACTAGAGAGAACTTTTCCAACTTTTTGTCTATGGTCATGTAGTGAACCTGTTGTAAAAATTAATATGGCATCCACGTATGCGGAACAGAAATTGTCGAGATAATCGCGCAATACCCAGTTTATGTACCTTTGAAATGTGGCTGGCGAACCTGTGAGACCGAACGGACACACTTTCCATTCAAAAAGACCATATCTGGTTCGGAAGGCTGTTTTCCACTCTTCGCCTTTGGCCATTCGGATTCGGTGGAATGCAGCTGAAACGTCGAGTTTGGTCAACCATTTCACTGCGTTCAGAGCATTCAAGGTTTCCTTGATCAACGGAAGGGGGTATCGGTCCTTTTTCGTTATGGCATTTATCCCACAATAGTCGACGCAAAATCTCAATCCTCCTCCGGGCTTTTTAGCAAAGAGAACAGGCGCTGCAGCAGAAGATTTGCTGTGTTGGATAAATTCTTTGTCCAGAAGGCTTGTTAACTCTTTACGGAGTACTAGGAGCTCGTCGTGACTCATATTATACAATGGTCCCCATGGAACTGATTTCTCATGACCATGCTTGTCTGTTTCTAATGGTATTTCATGGTCAATTCCTGGTCTATGGGGCGGTAGTGCCGCAGCTTCCTTAGGGTTAAACACAGCAGCAAATTTCTTATAATTATCTGGTAGTATTTTCGTAATTTCTTGTAGAGATAGTTGAACTTTTGGCCTTAAAGCTTTCTCGATATCTGCCAAGGATGCTGCGAAGATCTGAATTTTTTTATTATCCTTGGACCTATGGGCAAGACCCGCAAAAGTTGATGCTGATACCTGGGTGACTGAGAATGACTGTTTACCTGTATGAGATGATTTTTCCCGAGCTTTGTTACTAATTATTGCAAAGTTGTGTAACCTGAATGTTGGTTTACTGTGAACTGGTTCCAACTCTGCACAGCAGTACTTTAACCACGGCATTCCAAGAATCAAATCTTCCCCCTGGTTAGGGACAACATAAGCCCAGGCATTTTCAATCCGAAGCCCTCCAATGTCTAAGTCAATTGAAGCGACTTGATCTATAACCCCGGACATATTGTTCAGAACTCCTGTTATGGTCCTTGGAGTGAGTGGAAATTTATTTAGACCTAATTTGTTGACATATTTTTTGTTTATTGTAGCAAAGGCTGATGACCCAGGGTCAATTAGTGTGCACAACTGGTATTGACCATTAATAAGAGCGGTAGTATGAAATAGCTCACAATTCATAAGGGGCTTAAATGTTTTCCATTTGCCTTCTAATGTCTTACTATTTGTATGGCTATTAACGGTTCTACTAGTTGGTGGCTCCCGCAAGTGACTTTTTACAGGAGCTCGTCTTTTCCCTGTGAATTATCAATTTCTTCTGGCTTTGCTAACATTAAATATTCTTCCTTGTCATATATCAGTTGGGATGTATTCGTGTTCAAGTTTTTGTTTAGAGGTGGTAGTAATTTGCAGTTAGGTGCTATGTGACCTTTATGACCACATCTTACACAAAGACCCTTCTTTTTTCTGAAAGTAAGCGTTTCCTTGCTAACCCAAGTTGCTCTTTTCGTGAAAGCACCTCTAGTTTCTGTTGATGCAGATTTTATAGGTTCCCAATCCATGGCAGTTAAATTTTCCACCGTCTTAGATGTTGACAATGTGCCAGCAAAATGCGGTTTAAATTGTTGATCAATAGCTATAATTTCGCTACTAATAGTTAACAATTCTGAAGTACACTCACTCCAGGTAGTAGGAAGTTTTCTGCCGATTAGCGCGGTTCTCATTTCTTTAGAGAGAGCGTTCTTTAGTAATGAAATCTTCTGGATATCCCCATAAACCAACCATCCAGCAGTCGCCAAAGTTGTTTCGAATTTTGGTAAAAACGTGGCAAATGACTCACGATCTTTTTGCTTAAAACTGTACAATTCCTGTTGTGCCTGGGCTTCTTTGTTTGGGTCTCCAAAAATTGTATCTAGATATGTTAAGAATTCAAAGCCATTGCCTTTACGGTCTATTGACAGTAGTCTTGCGGTTGTTGATACCATTCTTGCAGCTTCGCCCTCAAGTCTCGAGTAGATGTATGCAAATTGGTCGAATTCATCTCCAATGACCGGGCCATCTTTACTTAATTTATGTATAGCGCTAAGATACCACTCATCCCATGTGTTTCTATTTCCTCGGAATTTTTCGAGGGTGGGAAGTCTCTCTGTGCTTCCTGACAAATTCTTTGATTCTGATTTTTTTTCTAATTGTTTCTTTAGTGAGTTAATTATCTCACCTTGGCTTTTCATGACAGTTGCTTGATTCTCCAATCTGGCATCCATTTTGATAATGGTGTCGACGAGTTGTTCGTGCGTTGGGAGCGGCTGTTTTTGTGTAGACATTTTAGTGAGTCTAAATGTTGAGTAATTTAAAATTTATTTGGTTGACAGTTTAATTTATATCTGTTCGATAAATTTTTTATATTTTATTTTATATTTGGTGACTTTAAGATAATGTGACAGTCTTAAAGTGGCGTTTTATTCAAACTGAACTCAGAGCTAGATACAAATGAAAATCTTAAAGTAACGAGCAGAGACATGACTGAAAGCCTCCTATTTATTTACAAGACTATGATCTCGTTCCCTCATTTCATACCATTCTCAAAATAGATCATCACCTGTCCTCCAACAAACACCAGCATCTCCGTCTATTTTAATTCAGCTTCATTTTAATGTTAGTAATTTTAGTTATTAAAATAGTTATGATGCATGTGGCTTAGATGACTCACAACTGGTGTTCGAGTCGTCCTATCTGCCATCTAAGTTTGTCATTTAAGAATAGATTTGCATGAACTGGGCCAAGGCCTATACTTGGGTCTAATGAGTTGTGGAGGGGTTCATGACATGTATGATGTTTAATATGGTTAGAAGAGTTCAAGCCTTATTTTTAGGCAGCAGCCTAATGATAACCAGGTATGAGCCTGTGACAAGGCTGGAAATTTGAATTAGTTCTTTAGTTCTGACAACTTTTTGGTTTTTAACAATTTGCTTACTTGGCACTCACTTTTTGGATAATATGATAATCTGAATATCTGAATTTGTAACCTTTGATAATCCATGCCTCAATTACCTCATCTGTCTCTTCGCACCTTTGCACATATGCACATTTGTAACTTTGTAGCTTCAATAATTTGTCTTTGTTGAGGTCAACTCAATCTCTACAGCTTAACAGCTTCGGAAATCTGCCAATAATTAGATTCATAACACCCCTTCATATATTATGTGAGGTCCATCTTTAACCTGCAGGAAGCGCAATTGGATGTTAGTGCGAGACAGGATTAGCTAAAGTCGCAGGTGACCTCGCCATCCTTTCCCTGCTTTTGTATATTGATAATTTATGACTGTGATTTTGAGTTTGACCCCAATGGCGTAAATTGTTGTGTAGATGGGGCTGTGACACGAACCTATGTACACGGGCGTCCAGGCCCTCTCTTGCCGATCTCCACTTTCTGGTTGGACACAAGTGTAAGCCCTTGGCTGTCTGTTGTTATTGCCGCTGGTTTTGGCGTAGTTTCTTCTGGAGTATTTTTCTCCCTTCTCAGTTTTGCTGTTCTTTCCGAAATTTCATATTTTGCCATCTGGATACTTGCCTTGTACAACGCAAAGTTTGGACAGGTCCCCTTCTGCCACGATTTATGGGCTTTACTGCAGGTGCAGCAAGGTACCGACTTCTTCTGGTAGTCCCTGGTCTGGTTAGTTCCCACACACACACCACATCTTTTCGCCTTATTGCACGAGGCTTGAGTATGCCCCCATTGGCTGCAGTTTAAATACTACTTGACTTGAGCCCGGAGTGACCAGAGCTAGGCTGTGTACAGCATTGAATTGAGTATTATGCCGTTTCGAATCACCTCGCGTTGAAGAGCCTCTGTTGGCAGGCTCGCAATCACTGGCCCTCGAGTATGGCCGTTCTTATTCCTCCATCGATGCTCCTTCCTATTGTAAAGCCATCTTAACCTGTTTATTTGGATTCCAGGAATCCGAACATTTTTCTCCGTTTTTATTTGGTAAATCATTCTGCTATTATCGGCATTCTTTCCGCCTTGTATCATTGTCTCCAGTGGGACTCCAAAAATTTCAACAGGATAATCCTACTTCAAGACGCAGAACTCCTTTGGCTGAGCCATGTTCAGGGCAGCGTCTTGCTGGGAGATTGACTGCACGAACGCCTCAGTGTCATTACTCCGCAACTGCCTTACGGCGTATGCTCCCTCGATGTGTATTTTTGCCTTATTTAGCAGCTCTACTGGCTGCATTTTGTCTGCTCCTTCTACTGTTATTCAAACAGCCGCTTTAGTTGCGGGAGGTGCAACAACCGAGGCGTAAGTTGGTCGTCCTCCCATTCCTTGTGTTAACAAATGAGCCATCTTGCGCACTGGCTCCTCGAGACTCTTCGTTCCTGCCTTCTCTAAGGCCAGCATCCTTTCTTCCATTGGTGTCGCTTTCATTGTCTATGTAAGTGACAATGCGTGCGACTTGAGGGCGTCAATAGCCCCATCTACCTCCGCCATTGGAGGCGCATTTGGGTTAGTACCTGCTATTACCAGTCTGTCGCGAACCTTATTTAAGAAAACTTCTATTATCTTTAAGTTATTCATGTTAACGCCTGTAGATGTCGCGAGAGAATCTACAGCCATAATTGCGGCTGTTCTGCTGTCTGTTGGTGGTGCCATGAAAATTATTCTAGCCATGAAAACCACATTTCTAGTTCTTCAATCTGCCATGCCAATGCGCAGCATGAGAAAACCGGGGAATCGGGTAATATGGGACAATTGAGATAGTAGCAATTAACAAAACAATAAAATGACGTTTGTAGAATGTTGTGCTTCTTTTGACCAAATGATGATGTTTTTTCAATAAGTATTATTTCCTATTTTAATTCTTGAAATTAAAAGAAAGAGTCACATAATTTCGTGTTTGATCACCTATGAGGTATCAAGTGTGACAACAGTTAGGCCGAAAGACTCCTGTAGCCTACACTGGCTAGCGTAGGCTATGACACAAGGGGAATCTTCGGGAAAGGTCTCGGAAGCCACGGAGCTTCAAATATTCTCAATGAACCTTCTGGAAACATACTGAAGGTTCATGAGGATAACAGGTGTACCGAGAACCTTCTAGATAGTTGTGAAAATGTCTCAATAATTCAGGTCACAGGGAGAATATTCTTGAAGGGCAGTAATTTAAAATGTATATGTATGTAGTCTCTAGATTGAGGAAGATTATCATCATCCTCTGCCAAGACTGCCACTATACAAGGCACTTCACATCATCCATTAGATCATCGAATTCTTCCATCCCATATAAGCGTACCAGAACATTTATCCCTGTACTTAAACCCGAGGGATCAAGCAGCATCATGGCTGAGTGCAACCGGCCGTCGTCCTCGGCGTTAATCGACCCAGGCGACCATTTACACCCGAGCCTCCTTGAGATTGCTGCTGCCATGGAGAAATCGGAACGCCAAAGAAAGCAGCGAATGAGCCTAGCTCAGGATTTTCTGCAAATTATCGACGCCTGGGCGAAATCCAAGGCAGGAACCGAAGGCGTGTCCCTAGTCGCGCCTTTCATTGGAAATATTTCACCCATTGTGACAGCGTTCGCAATAAGTAACGCCAATTCCGCGATTCCCCAAGGCAAGAACCCATCCCCAGTGTGACGGCTGCCAAGCCTAAGGGTTCCTGTAGCCTACGCTGTCTAGCGCAGGCAATTATACGAAGGGAGGTTCCTGGGAAGATCTTGGATGACAGGGAACCTAGATAATTCACATTAAGCCTTGTTGAAACCTACTGAGAGTTCATGAGGGTTACAGAAGTATCAAGGATCTACAGGCGATTGTCGGAGAGTCTGAGTTGACAAGTCATAGAGAGAACCTTATCGAGGAGGGTTATTTTAGTCTGTATATATAGGTAGTCATTAAGTACAGGAATTCTCTCTTCAGAGAATTATAATTAAAATTTTGTACCTACAGCATCGCTCATGCATTTTGTAATGAAACCGTGACACCTAGAAGGCACACAGATAGAAACCTCTGTCCCTAGGGCCACTAAACCTCTCCATGAGCTGCCAAGAAAGCCCAAGGAGACTGCTTCTTCGTGGGCCACAGTAGCCTAGAAAGCAGCAAAGCTCCCAGACCCGCCAGCCAATCTGGTAAAACGAAGACCAGCCGGACAAGTACCCCCGAAAGAAGATAAACGACTCTTCCTTCGCATAGGGCGAGAACATCAGTAGTGGACGTTATCACCTGTAACAGTAAAGAAAATTATCACTGAAAAAGCTGGAGTCGCAACTTCAGCAATCATAGCAATGACACAAGTTAGGTCTGGCCTAGCAATGGAGTGTGCATCAGACGCACTCAGGGAGTCGATTCTGAGTGTGGGTCCTTCACTTCAAAAGGAGGAAATCCCAATTGAGCCTGCTTCAGATTGGACGTCCTTCATGGTCCCTCATGTCCCAATCTGCATCCGTACATTAGACAGAAGGATTGAAGTTACTAGTGAAATGGTGAAGACGGAATGCCAGGCAGTTTGTGTAGTCACACCGATACAGGTGCGCCCAAACGATATAAAATTAGGAAGCTATTCTGCTAGCTGGATAATACACTTCAAACAGGTGCCATCCAACCTAAGATTCAGACTATTTGTCGAGAGTGGGCCCACCATTCCGTTTTCCCGTCGACGCCCCATCGAGCAGTGTCAACGCTGTTGGGGATACCACTCAACAAGAAACTGCGTCAAAGGACAGCGGTGTGTTAAATGTTCTGGTGCACACAAAGTAGCAGAATGCACGGTCAACATCCCCAAGTGTTCAAACTATGATGGGCCGCACGAATCAACCCACTTGAGCTGCATGGCTCGACCAAGGCGATATCACGGTCAAGTAACGCCTAGATCACCAGCAGAGCTACGAGTTATTCGTGAGAGAGGGCATATGGATTTCAAGGCAGCATTGTCAAGATCTCAAGAAAAAGGTAAGGCCCGCGAAGTCATTAACATACCAGAAGAAATAATTCATGATAATGAGTAATACACCAAACTCATATAATCACAAACAGAGACATAGTACCCTTCTCTTTCACCAAGTGAACGTGGGAAAGGGCGGACCGGACATGGACATAGCGCTGCAACAAGCCTGGGATGCAAAAGTACACATAGTCATGGTACAAGAACCATGGTCCTTGCGAGAAGACGGAGATTTCACTACGAAAAGCCACCCTGGCTTCAATAGTTTCATACCATTCCGAAATACGGTACCGAGATCATGACCACGCGCCGTCAATTTTATCAGGAAAGCACTGCAAGCAACACAGATTACACCTTCGTCATCAATTCAGACGTCAGACTATTGCTTCGTGCAGGTGTCAGGACTGACCTTTGCAAACGTTTATTGCGCCCCAGGCCCCAGCGGGACTTTGGATCCTTTACTAAACTGGCGTCCCAATGGCCCTTCAGTAGTGGGAGGTGATTTTAATTCAGTCTCACAGCAATGGCAGCCGTTAATAGATAACCAATACGGTAATGGCGATCTCATCATGGGATGGGCCCGCAAAAATAATCTGCAGCTACTAAGCACTATTGGAGAAAGCACCCACCGAGACGGAAATGTGCTAGATCTAACCTGGAGTAACACGACGGCTTTTGCAGCAGTCTCAAACCGCTTTCACTGTACATTAGACCACTCTACTATTGAGGGCTCAGTTTACACATCCGGGTACTCGGAGCTATCTGGAATTCCAAGACTAACCCGTGTTAGAGACTGCGATCTAGATGAGTTTGCACGATGCGTGAAGCAATAGGTAAGGCCTGGCCCCCTAAGTAGTCAAATCGAGATTGAGGACTTCGCGAGGAGTTTAATCCGAGTAATTCAAGATGCGGCCAAAGTTTTCGAACGAGCACCAGCTGTAGGAAGTGAGAAAATAGCGCCTTGGTGGACTGAGGACTGCAAAAAACGACAGATTGACTAGAGGGCAGCTAAAAGGACATCTGGAGATACAGGAACGACACGCAAGGCTTTCCGAGCCGCAGTGAAGTCAGCCAAACGCGAATATTGGACAAAGCAAGTCGAAGCAGCAGAGACAGAGGCACAAGTTTTCAAACTTATGCGATGGGCCAAACCAAAGCCGACGAGACAGCCTACTCCTCTCCAGGTATCACCAAACCAGTGGCTTTCAGATCCGCTCAAGCGGACAATCGCACTGCCTGATTCCCTTCTGGGAAGATTCGACGCTAGAAGCGATGTAGAAACATGGGAGAATGGTCAACCAGAGTCTATCCCATGGAACAGAGAGGTCTCGTTGGAAGAAGTTACAGCGTCAACCATAGGAAGTAAAGAAACGGCTCCAGGATATGACAAAATCACCGTCCGACTACTTAAGGCTTGCTGGAGCTTGATTGGAACATATGTCAGGGACCTCTTTCAGGCATGTCTGAACTTGGAATATTTTCCAACACCTTTCAAGGTGGCGGAAGTTGTACTACTTCATAAAATTGGACGCAATCTCTCCAGCCCAAAAGGATGATGACCCATATCTTTACTCTCCAGCTTAGGAAAGGGACTGGAAAGACTAATAGCTAAACGGATGTCCGGGCTTGTGTTAAAGTACAAGGCAGTACCTCCCCAACTATTTGGCGCGCTACCGGGACGCTCAGCAGTCGACCTGGTATTGTTTGTCACACACGATGCAGAAGCTGCAATGAGATCCAACAAAGTCACAGCTATGGTCACGCTGGACATTCAAGGTGCCTTCGATTCAGTACTACACAATAGGCTGATCGCACAAATGCGAAGTCAGGGCTAGCCGCTATCACTCTGTCGCTGGGTAGAATCGTTTCTGAAAAGACGAACAGTCTTGGTAAGACATGAAGAAGGCGTAACAGATGAGAAGCTTGTTGAGTGTGGTGTTCCTCAATGATCACCACTCTCGCCACTCCTATTCATGTTATACATCTCGATCCTACTCGAGGATGTCACTCCAAACTATAGATTCGTATATGCAGACGACATAGCCATTGTTCGAGTCGGTAAAAGTCCTTGCGATGCTGTTGAGGCTGTCCAGGTCGAAGTAGACAGGATAGTCCAACTAGCTTCGTTACACATAATTAGATTCGACCCTTCGAAGTCTGAGCTCCTGATCATTGGGGGTGGACCAAAGAAGAAACTAGACTCATCCAACCTAACGGTTAGAGTTGGGGAACAGCTCATTTCGCCTTCTCCGCATATCCGATGGCTCGGAGTTTGGCTTCACTCCCAACTAACATTCAGACAGCATGTTCAGGAATGGTGTAGCAGGGCACAGCGACTATCCCACTTCATACGTAGCGTAAATAGAGTCCAACGAGGTGCGGCTCCGGGACCATTAATACGTGCGGTGAATGTATGTGTAGTAAGTACGGCAGTGTATGGCGCTGAAGCCTGGTGGCCTGGACTCACCCGTATCACGACAATACGAGACAAGAAAGTAAGTACGGGTGTCGGATGGCACCTCAAGTTACTAGATAGGACTATTTTGACCGCAATTCGAGCTGCACTACCAGTGTGTCGAACTACACCAAACATAGTCCTGCACCGGGAATCAGGGATCTTACCTGCAGAAATAATGCTTCAGTAGCGACAGCTCCGAAGTGCGGTAAGAATTTGCCGACTCGACAGTTATCATCCACTATTGTCAAGGGCAGCTGAGACACCCAAGGAGGTAATCAAGCGACTCCAACTACGAGAGGGGCAGAAAGAACGTGTCTTTAAGGTTCCACAGCGATATTCAACACGCCTTCAGAATGGGAACCTCAGCCTGCCAGCATCAGAAGGGACTGGGCAGCTTTACCAACCAAAGACAACGATGGCCACTGCTAGGGCCAAATGCGACAAGGAGGAAAAGGCGAAGCAGATCATGTTTTGGCTCAGGGATCTTTCCCCAGGAACACTTTGTGTCTACTCGGATGGGTCATCGACCGTCCCAGCATACTCAGCCTATGGTTACGCCATATATAGGGGCGGTGAACTTATAGCGAGCGGTGGTAAGTTCCTTCCTGGAGCTGAGGTCTTTGATGCGGAAATCACCGGGGCAGTACGAGGCCTAGAGGCAGCGTTAGAAATTGGTGGCAGCACAGATATCAAGGTACTCCTTGACAATCAAGAGGCGGTCAGAGCCCTTCAAAATGGCAAAACAAATTCCTCGCAAGTAGAGGTCATGAATTTTTGGGAACTACGCAAGACTCGACCAGCGATAGAGGTCTACTGGGTTCCGGGACATAGCGGCATCCTAGGAAACGAAAAGGCCGATGCTATGGCAAAGGCATTCCTTGTGTCAAATAATCGGGATGGGAACATACCGGGACCAGAGTGCATCTGGGAGGAAACTCACGAAGTTTCGACTTTTGCAGCTCTCAAACGCCAAGTCAATATCCGGGTACAAAAACTTGCGGAAGAATGATGGATCAAGAACAGATCGAGAAGGTATGAGGATCTGGACCTATTGATGCGGAGAAAACGCCCTCTGGAGCTAGCTCTACCTCGATGGGCATATCATCGCCTCATCGCAGCCAGGACTGGGCATGGTGACTTCACCAACTATCATAGACGCTTCCACCACTAGAATGAAGAAATACTTTGCAAATGTGGCAGAGAAAAGCGGCCATGGCATTTTGCAGAGTGTCGCCCGACTATCCACAAATGGAGGACGGAAACGAAGGAACCACGTCCTGCGATCAGGGATATGATAGGGCAGTAAGGATGGCAGAAATTCTGACGTTTTTTAACTGTAACAAAGTGTTACAGCAAGATTGAATCGTGAACAGCGGATGTAAAGGTCAACTGTAATGCTTCTTGGCACCGTTCGGTGTGGTACGAGAATTAAGGGGTAGCGCAGGGCGCTAGCACATTAGAATTGGTGTTTTATTTGTTTTAGTTTTGTGTGTTCAAGTTTCTATGAAACAATGATGTAGGTAGCGAAGAGTCGTATAGATCTGGACTACCCGTGCCATGCCCTCTGGGTGCTGGAGTAGTACCCGGTCACGATAAAAATATCATCATCATCATTTAGATTGAGGAATTCTCTCTCCCAAGAATTATAATCAATATGCTGTACCTACAATATTGCCCATGCATTTTGTACTGAAACCATAACAGCAAGAAAGCGTCAAGCCTTGGCAAAGCAGGAGCGAAATTTTTCGTCCACGAGGCTGAAAATTCGGCTTTTTGTCAAAAATTATTTGAATAGAATGCTGCTAATAGTACGAAACCTTATACGGAATTTACAATATTGTATCTATTGTTGGGTGGAATTTGTGGATAAAAAGGTGATTTGCGGAAGTTTTGGAGGTGTGAAGGCAGCAGCCTGTGATAATTGGAAGCACCAATTTCAACAACAAATGTAGGCTATTACACCTTTGATCATAGTGACTGCTCTCATATCGATTAGATTCGGTTAAATTAGATTTGTATTTATTCCAACTGATTCAATAACTATGGAGAGCTCTTAGAATCTATGTGTGAGACTAGCTGTCAAATTGGAGCGTAGGCGTTTGACCTGAAGCGGAATAGAAGGGCGAGAAGAGGTCGGATGGATCGCGAGGGATGACTAAAGATCTACTGGAGATAATTTGGAGAACTAAAGGTTTAAAAATGGGTAATATAAGTGTCTAAAGAGTCTAAAGGTACGAGCAAATACTAGTGGTGAGTAAAGGTGCAAAAGGTAACTAGAGGTGACTTTAGGTGACCAGAGGTGATCCGAAGGTGGTGGTTGTGACAGAAGACTAAGCGTGAATAACTCCATAGCAACAGGCCAAGCCATCATACATACACTTGCTTTCCTCCCACTAGCTCATCATAACATAGGCCCTAAACTAGTATCAACATAATACCAAGTGCCAAGAACTGTACTGTTGTCATAGCAACATCAGGAGAAGGGTAAAATTATAAACTAAAGTTAGGATGGGAAGGAGAGGCCTCACACTAGTTACATTTTGTAAATTTCAATTTGAGAACTTTCAACCTTATAATCATGGATAGTGAGGGTCGAAACTGCTCACATGTACTCAGAGGAACTCTTGGAATATAATTGTACTATAGCGTTTTGTCTTGTATTTTATCTATTTTTTAGAACATCATCTCTATCCACTGTCCTCCGGTCCCTAACATAAGCAGCCCGTCGCATGTCGAGTTGAGAATGTACGTGGCTGTGTATACGTATTATAAATTAGTAATTTGACTGCATCTCATGATATACAGCAGTTGCGGGGGGCCAATTTTTTTCGTATTATTACCAATAGTTTCGGCTTTATAATCTTTTAAGAACTTCGTTTGGTGGTGAGATAATTGTAGCTGGGAATGATATTTTAGCGAATAGTCATACAGTGAATAATGTTAGTTGTAATGAGGTAAACACGAGATGGATTTTAGACCACCTGTAGATCTTGATTTGAGTAGCCGCAGCAAAACTTCGGAAGATCGGGAATACGACCAAATCGAGCTACAGCTTCTCCTCTCGCCCATCATTGCATTAGAAACTTTCAAATCCGCACCTTTTCGCGGCTAAATCTCGATTCTCTGGGGAGAATTCAATCTCAGGCTCGCAAAAGACACAACTGCTGATGTCCCTTTTTTGTCATCTGCAGAAATGGTGTTTTTTGAAGGTCAACAAATTTATCCAGCATAAATTAGCGCATACTGAAAAAAGACGAAACCCAAGAATGTAGGATTTCATATTCTCTCTGATCCAGACTATCTTTCGTTCTATGCCTTAATGTACAGGCAAGACGCGGTAAATTTCACAGCTTGATAGTTTAGGGGACGCTGAGTGCGAGAGTCGTGCGTTTCGTAGCTCTCAAAAGTAAGTAGCAGCGTGGAAATCCCCCTTCATCAACTTGAGATAATTTGCAAGCACTTTGTACAAGGCCAATTCGCATGACAAGCCTGGAGAATATGGATCGGGCTTGTGAAAACCGTGGCATAAACCTTGTTGATACCAATATAGACAGAATATACGAGATTTTTGCTTCCTCTGAATCACCTTGTGGGATCTATGGCTTCATAATGATATGTACTTTGTCACCAGTAAAATTCACAGCTACTCTCAATCCAGACGCTATGATTATTGCAATGATAATTAGCGATGGTCAAAGGGCAGCTATGTGAGATAGCTCACCTGATCATGGTTGACCATCAAGATGTGATATGATGACACATTCGCACGCCTAGTCCGAGCCTGTATACCAGTCTAGGCACAAGTTAATTAAGGGGTGTGATCATAGAGAGTCTCGGATATCTCCTCATATTTATGTCCTCTACAATGTTGAAATCCTGCAACAATCATCGAGCCTAGAATATTAACTCTGAGCGCTCGAGATGGCCAATCATTTGCATATTGACAGCACCGACTATTCATTACACTTACCCAGAAATGACTAATGTTATTGACAGCGCAAGTCAAAGCAGTCATTGAGCCATAAACTAAGATCTACAATGCCAGTGTGGTAAGCGCCGTCCAAGTACTCGCAATATTAGGACATTGACGAGCAATGGAGGCTCGAGAATACTCCTTGCTAACTCTGTAGTAGTCCAAGCTCCCCCAGAGAGTAAGACGAGCCCATAGCCGACAGAAATAGATGCAATGATATTACTCGACCTAAGAGTGCATCTCATTAGCATGGACTATTTCTGGCCGCTTTACTATCACTGGTTGGTAGCCCCTGCTTCATGGATCATAGATCAGATCAACAAGGGACGGGAGAGAGAATCAATGCCCATTTTAGATCGCCACACCATCCTGCAGAATTGGGGGAACTGCGAGAAAGAGTAATCGAAGATGTCATGGATATCATCAGGCCAATACACTAGGAGGAGTCTCGTTTTTCTGAATAATGCTCAATCTAAACGATGTGCCGAAGTTTTATTTTCCAATTTAATTTATCTATCTGGCCTCTTGTGAATGCTTTACGCATGGAATTTATGGGTCCTGAGCCACAAGCAATTTCCGTTCTGGTTATTTTTCAATATGTTAGGCATATTACTTTGAAATTTCAGACTTCAGTCACGTAAATAGCTACAGGCTTGGAAACCAGGTCTACTCTTGTCTCTCGCAGTGAATACACAGGCCTTGCCACCTTACGAACTAGCCAATTTTAGGCCACATAAATGCTTGTCAGAGGGTGGAGTAATGAGGTTTCCTCATAAATTATTGTTCATTTTTCAGTATACCTCGATGCAGGATATTGAGAGATTTGGCGTCAAAGATGAATTATGGGTGAATTACATGGTAGTAAGGTACCAGAAAGTTGGAATTTTGGACTAAATGAATATTTTCGTCAAAGATGGTCTCCTTCGGGTTGGTGTCAAGTCGCAAGGCTGTTGCAATCTTTATTAGAGAGGCTGGTTCGATGCACTTCTTAGCCAGGTATATTTCTTTCAAATTGGCTAACTTTTCGCTGATCATTTTTTTAAATTAATCAAGAAAAGAAGTTGAGGATCAGAGGTGAAAAGATATCAAGGGTGACTACTTTGGACTAGTAAATATGAGGGGATATTCCCTATTAATAAATCTACATGAATTCTATAGATGTTTTTAGGATTGAAAACAACCCCGAAAGCCAAAATATAAACTTTCCAAGTGCTAATTCAGTCTGTAAAATTAATATAGCCCAATTTTTTACTTCATCTAATAATATATACCAAATTGATATTTAATACGCGAAGTTGTATCAGGAGAATCTGATTGGAACCCTCTATTAGCGCGATTAGTTACCAAGTAGCCTCATATTGAAAGTTCATCGGAATAATCAAGTGGCAAAAATTACTGATGATATAGCTTGTAAGCGCTTTGGTTTGTAAGTTCATTGTGGCAAGTTCGAGATCAGTGGTCGAAGCCAATTAAGAGCCAAATCTTCTAAACCTAAGCAGCCCAGTGATAGTCTTCGGCAAGAATGTGGAGGAGATTTCTAGGAAAAGTTACAGTTTAGCCTAA
Organism: Blumeria graminis f. sp. triticale; assembly: GCA_905067625.1. Classification (NCBI taxonomy): domain Eukaryota; kingdom Fungi; phylum Ascomycota; class Leotiomycetes; order Helotiales; family Erysiphaceae; genus Blumeria; species Blumeria graminis. The sequence goes on along the minus strand of LR898468.1, from coordinate 11,084,296 downwards.
TATTCTCTCTAATAGAGGCCGTTTCGATTAATGAATTGGACGAGGAATATCATATCTTTGGGGGTTGTTCCAAAGGCCTAGCTAGCTGTATGACTCATGAAAGCGACCTAGAGATGAGACAGATCATGCTGAAGTTTCGTTGGCTTGATTTAATTCTCACGCCTCATTTTGCTATTCAAGCGTTGATCTCCTACCCTGTATAATCTCCACTGGCCAATACTAGGATGTTTCAGTAGCTTCGGTGAGGACCCAAGTCATTTTTCGATAATAATGAAGTGGCGCTAGCGGTTGATTGATCGTCACTAAATGAAGTAATAACAAAGCGTATCAAAGATGCGATCGTACTGAGGTATGAAGGGAAAGTCACTGATCCTCCAGCATTGATGAATTCCCTGTCTGGAGCTTGGGAATTTGCGTCACCTATGAGTTCGATTCATGAACACGTCTCACGTAAGTCAGAGTGAAATGACTTACTATCAAACAATCCTACGCTTTCTTGTGCTCGTATCCCGGTCACTTTCCCCTCTTTGAAATAGAAATTCCAACTTTCTAGGCGACGGACTCGAATGTATCCAGATCAGAGTGATATAACAGGGCTGAGAAAGCGTAGTTAGGCAGGGGTCATGGTTAAGGTGAGCGGGCAGTGGCAGTGGCACCACCAGGAAACAATTTGTGGGATCCGTAAAGCTTGGTGTTAGCCTTTGGGTAGTGTTACTGGGGCATCTAGTGGAGATGATCCTCAAATTCCTCAAGCATTGGTGCGCCTGAGAGACGTTTAGTCCCATAAAAGACCTGTCCGGGCGTCCCGAAACCCCTAGCGCTAGCTACTGAGATTACTATAGAGTCTAGGACCCCATTTTTCTCCTTGATTTAAGGGTGCAAAGGCTAAAATGATGTTGAGGGTGGTAACTGCTTTGAATATTCATTGAAACCGAAGAGAAAATTAGTTCCAACAGGCGAGCTAATTTTATTAGTGAAGACAAATGTCATGTACTGAGCGCTACAAAAAATACAACTAGGTGAAAGAGCACTAATGTCGTAATAAAACGATTCAAATATTGACGACAAAATTTTCCAGCCAAATTCCCGCAAGGAGTTATCGTACTCTATAACTATTACATTTCGGGATTCGAGCTGGTCATCGCTCCAGGAACCAACGTGTATTTTATGCCGACTCGCTAGATGTATGAAGAAATATATTGAGAGGAAATAGCTTTTTCCAGACAAGAAGATTTAGTCGGGCTGGGTATAAGTATTGTGAATTTCGGACTGAAAACGGCTCACCTTACAGGAACACTCCTGTCATTATCAAAACTAATACCATGGACATATAAGTTTCCTGTGTGTAGCATGGAACTTGGATTAGATTCGATCTCTTCAGCCGAGGGCGAGGATGTACGAGGCAGCACTAGTAGATGAGGTTTTGAGTATTTTGCGTTACATGGACATTGAGGATTTGGCATGCAAGTTTCATGGTCTAGCTCCACAATTCCTAACCTAACCGAAGTCAGGCTATCTCCAACCTGAAAAATCGTACTTGATGGGCAACTATGGTGGGGTATGGCGATATCCCCGGGCCTAGGGTTAATCGATCGAGTTATCTCCTAATATTGCAAGCTCCAGCCAAGAGATTGGTAGGGTCTAGGCCCAATTTTAGCCGTATTTAATCGAACTTTGACCATCACTTGTGAGTATGATATGGGGTTGGATAAGAAGATTTGTTCGAACAGGTCATAAATAACGTAAACTTTCGAGCCAGTGTTAAAAGCCAAATATAGTAGTCACATCATCTAGGGCGAGCAGAATGGGTCGACTTATTCACCAGCCAGTAGTTGCACGTTGACCCCATGTTTTCATAGTGAGAGCAGTAATGCAGGACGGCAAATTGGGATTATCGAGTGAGATATTTCGTTCTGGCAACTTTTAATGACAAAATTAGACGTCGATATAATGACATTAAGCTTTACTGGCTGTCGGTCAGCTTTCAAACAATTACTGACAGCGTAGATACGTGGCCGACTGAGGCTGGAGGAAGTGCTATTCGACATGCCGCGTTGACCTCGTGAATCTACAGTTGTTTGAACCTCCGTGACCCGTCCAATTCTGCCTTTTTTAGGCTCAACTATCACAGAAGCGCAAAAACCAACGCAGTTGGAGAAATCACCAGTTTATCGAGCCCTAACCGTCGCTTGTGTGCTCAAGACCACGAGGAGATTCCTACCCACTGATCCCGTAGAGTGGCGTGCGAGCTTCTACCAGTGCAGCAATAGACTCCGTGCTATATACGACAAGAATAGTTCTTGTCAGACATATTAACAAACTGTAACGGTCATAGGTTTGAAGAAGAATTAATTGAGCTAAAAAATCGGAGTAGTGCTCTTGAGCCTATATTGCAGGCTTTCCCTTCTTCGTGTCTTGTATCGGCATGTATTCCGGCGTACATATTTTCCTAGCTTCTTGAGCTCTGGCAGATGGGATTTTTTCGGAAAGCTCACGGCGCCTAAAATTGAAGTATCAAGCCGGCTTGAGGGTTAGAATTTATGGTATCCTTGAATTAATTGACGCCGAGACATGTAGTCGTTAAATGGTGAAGTCCCGAAAGTTTTGTATGGATTGAGCTTCGCAGCACACTGCCAACAATTCCTATCGTGTAGGGGCCTAGTTTCGGGAGCATCCACTGGAACGTTGCATTCATCCGGTCTGGTTATTGGTTTTGATGGCCTGAGGCCATTAGGTATGTATCATCGTTTTCTTTTGATCGTTTGTCACTTGGTCATTTGATCGCAAATTGAGACTCTCGATACTAAAAGTTATCCACTATCTAATTCGTATAACGTTCCCCACACTATCCAATATTTGTGACCACGTTTCAGGTACCCTAATCGCACCTATCATCGCATAATCGTCTGAAATTCCACGTACCGTGGTGCACAAGATCTCACCGCTTGTGATCAAGCGCTTTCAAATCGTCGGACTTCAACGTGAGCAGTACTCGTATATTACGTAATCCATCCAGGGGAACAGGAAGAGAGAGAGAGATATATGTTTATTGTACAACCTTAGTCTATGACTATCCAGCACCTTGGGCTTCTCTCTGGCCCAGCCACACTCCGTACGGTGCTCCTTGCCTCTCATGCTACTTGAAAAATTATTGATATATTACCCGTTATGAATAGCCATTTAGCTCAGTATTTACCCGTGGAATTCGGCCATTCTTTCCACAGAACCTTCTGCCCAAAAAAATGGTAGCAATGGAAACTGCGTGCGCGGGAAAAAGTCTCAAAAAACCTGCAGCCCCAGCCAGACGAGGCCTAGACACCGGGACCACATGAGGTGCGCATATTCATCTATATCTCCCTTCTTTGCAACATTCGAGGCCGACTTAATCCAATCCACCATCTCCGTATCGGGTGCCGGGTACGCTCCGGAAACTCATCGGATGGCTTTTCCTCCTGTCAAGGGTTGGTGATGAGTAGGGGTCCGACCCTACCATCTGATCTGATCGTGGTTAGCTTCATGATAATGGTGATAGGGGAATGTGTTGAGAGATGAAGACGATACAGACCACGATAGCGATTGGGAATCCTCTTCGAAGTGAGGACTTTGTTACTCAATCTCGGCTCTGCAGACTCTACAGTGAGAGCTGGAGGTTCGTAGGGGACACCACTGACTGGTGTTGAAAATAGTCCCCCAAAGAGGGGCGAGAGGCGTCATAACAACTTGAGCGATTTAGCCTGCACATAGTCGTGATTCGAAGGCCTCTATCATAAGTCATTGAATATACGTGAAGCTTCCACGTCGCTATGGAAAGAGAATCATGGCTAGTCATCTCAGCGCATAATATGCCCGCCAACTTTCACAGCTACAAGGGTGAGACAGATGTGGCATCTTTCTCAAGCAAGAATTAGCATTGGAAACACCATAGCTCATATGAAAATAATGAGATAGGTCAAAGATAACACTTGAAAGTTTTGTGGGACATAAAAATAGGAGTTCGGCATCTCTCGCTACATTGCAAGAAGAGAGAGGTAGCTTTCAAGGCATTAAAACTTGTAACACTTCCAAATCTGCTCAGAACCAGAAGAGGAAAGGAAGTTTTAGTTGTATATTTGGATTTATCTAAGTGTACTGTAGCATATATAGGAATTAAACAAGGAAGGCAAATCGTATTATTGTATGGTGATAGACTTTGAGTCTTTCGGGATATACCTGTAAATTTGTCGTAGCTAGATGGCTGAGTACACTGCGATTAGAAAGACTCAAATTGCATGACGTTCACGGGAGACTACCTGGGATAGATCTCAGACTTACAAGTCCAGCTTCCACACGGTTTTAAATAAACAAAAGTTTTAAGTATCTTTATTCAATATCCATATAGTATTGTACCGAGTACGTTTCCAATACAGCTATGTATCATGGCAAACTACTATTCTATGTAGGTCCAAGATGACTCTATTGACTCCGGAGACACTCAAACTCCGGACTTCATTATCAAATGCCACCATGAGGTTGTCGACTAGCCCAGAATAGTCGAGCCTCCTCCGTGCGCACCCACCAAAGGGAAGTCTCAAAGCCTGGCTATCCATGCACACGAACGCCGGGAGAAATGTGGAGTCTAGCTAGATTCGAAGCAGTGATCTCCCGTCGAAAGTGGGCTAGGTGTCCAAGCTACTCGGACTGAACTTTGTAGACCAGTCTGGATGATGTACCACTGCACCATCCAGCCATGGCAGTGTAAACGGCGTTGTCTGCACTCTCGGAACAGGCAGCATGTATCCGCTACTCCCAACGTGGAAGCTCATCTCCGAAAATTGGCATCTTAATCCTTCCAAGATTGTATCCAGCCCCAGTTTCATCTTGCCTGGGATATGTTCTCGCACATTCTCTTCGAAGATTTTTTCTTGGCGGGTTTGTGCGCTGAAATTCAGCAACTTCTGCGGATGTGCAGAGCCTCGTCGACGCACGTCTTTGTCGAAAGTGAAGAAAGTGAAGCTTGGACTTATGTGCCCTCCATTATGTCTAGCTTGCTAACATTACCTTGCGCATCATATTGGCGCTGGAATATGCTACGACGAAGCATTCAAGCCACTCAAAAATACAAGAGCGGCCGTTCGACAGGGGTGCAAGGATGTGATAGGAGGCTAGAGAGGTAGAGAGTGACCCTCTTGGGTACACAGGTCTGCAGCGCTCCCGAACGCTTCAGAGGGGTATCTGTGTCTGGCTTAATTCCTAATGCCTCTGTTAGTGGGGCCCTGCTCCCACTAGTATTTGCAAGTAATCTGGCTGTCATGAACTGGCACGTGGTCATCTTTGACTGGAGAAGAGATGGCAAAGGTCAAGGGCTCCTCTATGGCGATGATGGGATGAAGAATAGCGAGGAGTCAAGTTGAGGAACATTAGAGAAAATTTGCTATGCTCAGCATGGCGATCGCTAGCATGCAGGTGGAAAAGATCTGCGTGCCTGGTTTAGTCTTGGACTGAGAAAGAACAATTGTAATTACATAGACAACATGCAACGGTGTGAAAGAAGGATATCACAGTTGCCTTCTGCACGGTTTGAAATATCCAAACTCTGGTTGGCAGAACATAGTGCACGAGCAATGTGCAGGGGTCAAAGGATTGCAGCTTGCTCTTTCGGCTTTTCTTTGCATCAGATTTTAATTGCGTATGCAGCTATCTAGTTGTGATACAGTATCAGAGATAATGTACGGAACAAATGGTCCAATTTATAGATAGAGCATTTATGCCTCGGATTTCACTGGAAGGTACCACTGTGAAGTTATGGCGGCATTTACTTCACCCCCAAGTCAACCCTCATCCGTGAATACCCACCCAGGGCAATTCCCAACCCCCTAGAGTTATCCGGACATGCCTCCATCGTCCATTGACTAGTTTCCGCACGAGTTGCGGTCTGAGGCTTCTCCTTCCCAAGTGGAGTAGGTGCCCAAGCTGCTCAAACTATACCGGAGATCACCACCAGGAGGCCGACCACGGCACCTCTTCATCGTTGGCTTGTGTTTATTGTGTCAGCTGCACTCTTGAAATTGAAGGCTTGGCGCGCACAAAGCTCTACCATCTACAAGACCCCTTGCCAAAATACGATATCTCACACCAGTCGAGAATGTGTCCATGCTCTGCATCATCTTGTAAACTTGTCCTGACATCTCTTTTGCCTACCCTATGGAACTGCCTCCTAGACTTATACGTCACGATTCTTGTATTCCAGCGGGCATAAACATTGGCGTGGGTGTATATTTGGTGGCCAACTGGGACTGGATAATAGTGTATGAGAGATATATTCATTAAGATGATGATTTACTTTATCGTACTCGCAGAATTAATGAGACTTAGAAGAGAATCGGTCTCGTTAGGCGTGAGAGATCGATTTGTTGAAGTGTCTTAGATTATTGCCTCCAGAGCTGTCTTCTTTGATATTGCAAATTTCGACTGAACATGGCTTTGAGAGAATATTTCACTCCTAGGTTTGGAGAGTACACCGCAGACAGGTGTTCAGTCTTTGTCCTCTGCACCTACGGTTTGCATCAAGCGAACAAACATAAAATAGTGTCACTGCACGTTCTTGTACAAAGGAGGACACGAGGCATCTTGATAAGTTTTCCACAAGCTCAGGCCTTATTTTCTTTTCTCGGTTTATCTTCGGGAAGCAAGAGTCAGCATTGCTACCCTCAATTTCCTTGCAATTACAGTGGGTTTACAAGGCTATATAGTGTCGCCGTTCAGCAATCTATAGCGCCTAAACTTGTAGTGCATAGGTTCTTCTCTCGCTGCAGTAATCTGAATGTCACTCTTTCAGTTCAGTTCTTTCTTTCCGGAATGACCGCCATCACGTTATTGCGCGACATCTCGGACAAAATGAAGGCCAGCCAAGGACCAAGACTCAGTCGACGAGATGTAAGGCTACTGAAAAGAGAATGTGCCAAGTGGTATTCGTCGTGTTAGCGGAGCTTTTGTTGGAGCGAGAATAGACTTGATTGGGAGTGTTTAATCCATGTCTAGAAGACCGACGACCCCTGCATTGCGAATATTGGTCTGAACTTGGGCGAGAGAGAAGCCTAGGCCCAGATACGAAGAGAACGGCGTTAATGAGGCTTCAGGCTTCGTCCTGCTGCGTGGCATTTACCTTTGATAGGAGTAACGATAATTTTGATGTATGCAACATGAAAGTATTTTAAATTATCTTTCGCCCAGTCACAAGATGAATACGCCGCGTCAATATCGAGTTCCTCAAAATTTAGAGCAGATGCGTTGCATGAAATCTCTACACAACTGAGCTGCTTCGATACCCCGAGCGAAATTAGCCCTCGTCGCTTATCATGCTGAATGGTATAAATTTGCCACTTCACAGTAAACCCGTTAGTGCAGTCCGAGATAAGAATTATCTGAAATTACTCAATCCAAGGAGTACTCTTGACCGCAAAGTGTATTCAACGTGCAAATCCTTCGTCGAATGAGGTCATTTTAAGACCTGGGGCAGCTGCGAGGCAGACGCGAGGTTCCTCCCATATTTCGCTGAGCATTAAAATCCAGTTGTATGAATTAAGTTTTCCTTGGAATTGAAGGGGCGGTGACATTAATCGCAATTCCTTTCAGCGGTTGTCTTGAATCCGACTGCCTACCCTGAGCGTTTCTCGAGTAACGTGGAAAATAGTGCTCTGTGTGAATCACTACAACTTGAGTTCTGTCTTTATGCACCAGGCTGATCCCGACATAGGTACGCTAGCGATAGAAGAAAAAATATTGAGCTGTATATGGCTCTCTATACAGGTATAGATTAAATTTAAATTGAAGTCTCTACTGTGTCCACGACTCTGAAGGACCGCTACTCCCTTCTAAATAGCTTTAAAACTGAATAATAATATGTTTAATATCTACCAATTGGTACTGAGGGTTAAGTCCCAATCTCAAAACGTCTTCAAGTATCGGATAGCAAGAACTGAGCGTCTATCCGCACTCTCCGCTACGAATCTAGGAGCCAATAATACTCTGAAAGTAAAATTCAGTCAAATTTTGCTCTGCCAAAGGAGGTGGTGTCCGAGGCGATGATCCTTTTTCTGCATCATTTGGGTTTATGCAGCCATCTTATTATGACACGTGATCAGCGTTATGTAGACATCTTGGATGCCTCATTTGAGGGCAACGATTCAAGAAGCTTAACGAGATAAGCTCTGACCAAAGTCTCATCACGTTTCCAAGTACGACCTAGTAAATCCCCGTTTCAATCACCACACCTCTCATCGTCTATTTCCTGGTCTAAGCTGGCTACCACATATACGACCATGCAAATATTCATGCTTGAAGAATTTAAATCCTAATGCGAAAATATGGGAATCAGATATTTGAGGAGAATGTGCGAGAACATATCCCAAGCAAGATGAAACTGGGGCTGGATACAATCTTGGAAGGATTGTAGTGCCTCTGGGATATAAAATGTTAACCTCGGGACTGGGATGTTTAAGGGATTAGCCCTGTAGGCGCAGTTGGGCTAGCTCGTAATAGGTTAGTATATCTCTTCTCATTACCCCGCTCGCCATGAAGCATGGTCCAATCGTCTTGTTCTAACAATCGCTTAGAGAGACACATTTTCATCGACATTTTTGACCGCACAACACTTCATCATTGGGGGACTATTCTCAGCACCTGTAATTGGTGTCCCCTACGAACCTCCAGCTCTCACTGTAGAGTCTGCAGAGCCTAGATTGAGTAACACCTTATCAACTTTGAGCTGAGTTATCTCCCCCTCCGTCAAAGATACGCTTCCGAGAACACATAAGACGACAAAGACGACGATAATGATGCTGGGAATGAGGAAAGATAATGCGGTACCAAACGCTACAACGGTAGTCAGAGAAGCCCTCGTTACATCACAACATGTGCTACCCACCGGCGGGCGAACAAGAAGCCCACGAAAGCAAAGTAAAAGACCCTTCCGCCCTCAAGAAAAGCAGATTTCGACTCGTCTACATTATCGTCCCTACTAATCATAAATTCCGAATCTACTAGCCAGGAGGGCATCTGAAAAATATGAGTTACTCGACAACCCCACGTCTGTAACGACTTTTGGATGCTAGGCTAGGCTCCTTCGCGACTGTCACTCTCGACCAAGACTTTTCTGATATCCTTTAACGACCTACGATTTGTCCTACGGCATGAATCATGAAGGAGTAAGGAGGAGGCTAGGCAGCTTGAGACACGCTCTTAGGTATACACAGGTCTGCTGCGCCCGGCTGGCCGGCCTCTTCGTCACAGGAGAGCCCCGCGCCCAGTGGTTTTTGAGACTTTTCCCTGCAGCTACACACCCGCAAATGGCCATCGTTTCGTTGGCTGGAGAGGGGAGATAATGACGGGATGATGGCTCTTACTAGTGTGTACTCGAATGAAGTCCTGTGGGGGTATTACTGCTGGAAAGAAGTCGTGAAGGAGGCATAGGAGGGAGTACACTACCCGAGGCATAGATACTCCCAGCCTGTAGGTAGAAAGGACCTATATGTCCTTACATAGTTATAGGCTTTTTAGGACAATAAACACTCTCTCACTCACATTTCATCATCAACACCACTATCAATTCATCCTCTAATCCGGCAAACAATGTCTCTCGAAAAGTCTGTTTCAGAAACTAAATTTTGCAGGCATCTAACTCGCGATCAATGTATTGAAATAAGAACATTAAGAAGACTTGGCTTGATATTACAACATATATCCAACAAACTTGGATTCACAAGAAGGCAAGTGCAAATTGCGTGTGCTCGAGAGACTGAGAATCCCATTCCTCGCAAAAGATGCTCACCTAAATTAAGCGTGGAACAAGTTGATGAGCTTGAGGCTTTCGTCCGGGAATCTCCTGAAAATCGACAGATGTGCTATTTGGAACTAGCAATGGGATCCTTCAGCCACTGGGGATGCAATGAGCATTAACTTTCAAATGCCCTCAATAAAATGGGTTACAGCAGATGCATAGCTCGGAAGAAGCCTCCGTTAAGTGTGGTTAACATGCACGAAAGATGAATAGCGGTGATAAAGGAAAATGGAGGTTACACAAAGTGTTAGGATGGAGCAGACTAATACAAAACATGTAGCACGCTTTCATTTTAGTTGCGAGCTATACTAAGGACTTCGATGTAAAATTTTGTAATCCAAAGCGATTATTTTTGAAATACATATGTATTTTTAGATAATATCAATTGATTTTTTTTTAATTTTAAATTTTAAATGAGGACCATTGTACATTTCATTTAGTGTTGAAAACCATACCCATAATTTAGACTTTCACGGAATATCATTGGATAGTACCCCTTGCTTGCATGACTAGCCGATTAACTAGACATGGGCCTGCATGAGGACCATACCAATCAAATAAATATGTACAGGGATCTAACCCCAGCCATTTTGATAATTGTACTTTTGATACCCATAAGAGACTGTGAGATGCCGATTTTCGGAGATGAGCTTCCTCGTTGGGAGTAGCGGATACATGCTGCCTGTTCCGAGAGTGCAGACAACACCGTTTACACTGCCATGGCTGGATGGTGCAGTGGTACATCATCCAGACTGGTCTACAAAGTTCAGTCCGAGTAGCTTGGACACCTAGCCCACTTTCGACGGGAGATCACTGCTTCGAATCTAGCTAGACTCCACATTTCTCCCGGCGTTCGTGTGCATGGATAGCCAGGCTTTGAGACTTCCCTTTGGTGGGTGCGCACGGAGGAGGCTCGACTATTCTGGGCTAGTCGACAACCTCATGGTGGCATTTGAAAATGAAGTCCGGAGTTTGAGTGTCTCCGGAGTCAAAAGAGTCGTCAAGAATGTATACGCTATTTAGAACTTAGAGGCGGCTACGAATGGCGGGACAAAGGATAGGTCCAGATCAAGAGTAAAGGGCTGGGAGGTGCTTTACTCCGCTGTGTATGAGATGAGTACAGAAAAACTCAACTAAAGGGCTGCATCAATAACTGCACACTCTATTCTAGTACAACTCTAGATGTACAGGTTATACATTGGCAGTCCTTGCACTTGTATTATGTCTTTGTTGAATATGTTAGAGAGAAATATTGTGTTCTGGCAGATAGAATGTAGAATCTTGAGTAATCAATCACGCGTCTGACTTAGTTGCAAGCAATGCTGTGGCTATATGGTACACGCATTAGCCAGTATTCACCAAATTACAAAGGCAATCTGTCAAGCAAAGGAGGGGCATTAACAGCACTTCTCAGTTTTACCAAAGACTCAGGGAGACATAAGCCCAATACCTGTCAGTGATGTCCCCTTCGAACGCCCAGTTCTGATGGTGAAGTCTACTGAGCCGAGATGGAGTAACACCTTTTCAACTTTGAGCTAAGTTATCTCCCCCTCCAATAGAGATACGCTTCCGATAACACGTATGACGGTCAAGACGACAACAATACTGATGGCAAAGAGGAAAGATATTGCAGCGCCAAACGATACAAGAGTAGTCGGAGAAGCCCTGGTCATTTCCTTAATTATGCTACGCAGCGGCAGGCAATCTAAAGCCCTCGAAAGCAAATCAGATTTCGACTCGTCGACAACACTGTCTTCTTAAATCTCTACTCTCGACTATCACAACCAGGTGGACATGGAAATCACACGAGCCAGTCGAAAAACCCACGTCCATACCGATTATTGGATGCTAAGCTAGACTCCCTCACGGCAGTCACTCTCGATCGAAACTTTTCTGACATCCTTCTACGACCTTTGATTTGTCCTGCGCCACGAATCAGGGAATGAGTAAGGAGGAGACTAGGCAGCTTGAGAGACGCTCTTGGGTATACACAGGTCTGCTGCGCCCGGCTGGCCGGCCTCTTTGTCACAGGAGAGCCTCGCACCCAGCAGTTTTTGAGACTTTCCCCTGCAGCTATACACCCACAAATGGCCATCGCTTCGTTGGTTTGAGAGGGATAATAATGACGGGATAACGGCTCTTCTTAGTGTATAATCTAACGAAGAAGTATGGGGAGTATTGCTGCTTGAAAGAAGTCGTGAATGAGGCATAGATAGTCCTGGCCCATAGGCAGAGAGGACCTACATGTTGTTCTGCAATCATAGGCTCAACATGGCAATAAATAAAAATTTGCCAACATGAGTAGACTAAGATACGCTTAGGATAGTAGATAAGTGGACTACAGTTTTAAGGGTTTTGACTTTTACGAGACCCATCTCATATGAGTACAATGGGACATGAACTAAATTCTAATTCATCCACGCCATACATTTGCTGTGGGGGATTCTCAAGTCATACAATTGATGAGTTCGTATATTTCAATAGAATATACATTGAATGGTAAATTAGGTTGGATTAGGGCAATAGTTACATATCACTCGGCATTTTATGCTTGTAACTCCATTTTAATCTTTTATCCGACCAGGTTCAGTGTAGATTTCTAGCCATGTGAGTACCAACAGCATGACTCACTAAGTATCTCTGAATAGCCGCATGTCGAATTGTGAGCATGTAGGAAGAGGAATTGTGCGGAAGCTTGAACATTACAATTGTACAAATGGTGAACTGCCTTCGGAGATGCAAATTTCCTCGCTTAGAATGAGCAGGATGTGTTGAATGTCACGGGCGGTTGATTAGCGGCAAGCTTAAATCAGAGCTGTTACCCAGGTGATGGATGCGAGATAGCCAATCCACCCATGAGCATTTCCAAAGGTCCGAGTTTTCATGGGGCCTGAGTGAGTGAGTGAAAGCTGATGGAGCCTGAAAAAGCTCTGATCTACCCTTGGAGGCAAGGGAAAAGAAAGTTACTCGAGAAGCCACCATGTCCATGAATTCATTATGCACCTGGCTGGCGATAGGGCATGACGGAATAACGGCTCGCCTTAATCAATGCTCGAATAAAGAGCTGAGGTCGTTAGGGCTAGATCAGAGAAGTCGAGGGGCCATGGACACTTGTGGCCGGTAAGCGGAGAGGATCAAATGTCCGAGTAAGTCCATGATTTAATATGAAAGTGGCAAATTAGATCAGCCGGTAGATGCACAATCTTAATCTACTCACAAAGTGCGGGAGCTGGCATGGAGGATCAAAGATACGTGTCAGATTGGAGAAGAAATGTCGAGTCGAGCTGTGTGTGACTGATACTTGTTGCCTGACTGCCAGTGGCGATAACCGCTTGCTGGGTGATGGCCTAGCAAAGATGATCAGTAGTCGAGGAGATACTCGAGTGGCAGTCTCTCGTCAGCTTTAGACGGGTGCAAAGGCAACTCTCGCCAAAGACATGGTGGTGTTCACAGCTATCGGGCCTATTGCGATGGTTTGCGTGCATGCGGGGCTGGTGGACACACGCTTGTTCTAGAAACTGGCTTTTGCCGGGTAGAGCTCTGGCCTTGGCGCAAGGAGAATTTCTGGATTCTGGTTTCACTCGATGCGACGGCTTCTTTCTCAGCCTGACAGGACCGGGATCAATAAGGTAGGTGAAGAGGGCGTGTGTTACCTTGAGCGGATCACCGCCAGCTAATCAAGTCGGTTAGAGAGCTTCGACCTTCGTGGCCCCCCAGCTCTGCCATTTCCAGGACAGGTCCAACGGGGCTAGCCCTATATGGAGTCTCCATGTGCGGCGCCCGCCAGTGTTGGGGCCGCCGGGTGGGGATAGAATGCCAGTCACGAGCACGGCCTTGGTCCACACCCGCGGGGCCCGGACAATATAAAGCAATTACCGTCGCCCCCCGTCCCATCTTATGAGGCTCGCCTACCACGACAACATCAGCAACTCCCCAGCCCTCTTACTGATCCACTCGTCTCCGTCAATTTCTTCGCTGCTCGCTATGGTTCAACAAGCATGTGTCCGCTCCGCTCCCCGGATCTCCCGCGGCATTGTGCCCCTCCCACGGTACAGAGATGCCCCTCATTAATCGGTATGGGACTAACGCGCCACAAGGAGTCTGCGCAATCTGCCACCGCGGACACGCCTCTACGTTGGCCTTACCTTTCTCGCCTGGGGCTCAATTGGTCTAGTCCTCTCCAACCTCGCCGAGCGAAAACTCGGCCTCGAGCCAACGCCAAGCGACCAGCAGGATCTCGATGAGCTTCTGCCGCGGATTGAGGTGGTGGAACGGAAGAAGTGAGCGCGCATCCAGTGGTATTGTTGAGAGAGATGGGCAACAGAAAAATTAGAAACTCCAATATACTTCTTCATCAATGGCTATAGCCACTACTGCTGCTGCCATCGCCGCCGCTAATAAATGTGTGGCAAAGAAAAAGCTTCACGTTGATCGTGTTTATGGCCGTGCACCGTGCTCGTCAGTATCTCACATCGGATAGGCTCAGGTGTGAAATCGAATAGAGAGATGCGCGTGATGCGCTCGGCGGCCCTGGGTATCCAGTCCCTGAGATGCTGTCACTATGCCCCGCTCTCAAATCTCGTACCTTTTGCACCTCACCTCGAGCACCACTGCGCAAGATGCAGTGTGACGTGTGAGTTGCTGCAGGATTTGCGCGCGAAGGCGCCCAGGCTTATGACCACAAATCTTTACAAGTTTCAAGGTTGACATCGTGTCGGCTCACCACACAAGACCGATGGCCACTTACCAGTGGGTATGGTCGCCATGGCAAATCGTGCTGGCGCAACACCAAGCGCCCACCATCTTTCTATTAGCTTTACCAGCCCCCCGGCACCGGATACAATCATCAAGCGAATGATCGGGTGCCACTCCTTGCCGACTTCTAGCTTGATATTTATCCAATTTCCCACCACAAAAAGTCCGCAGCAATTTTTCCGAGATACGCGCCTCATTTCTTTACTTCGGACCCACATGTGTGCTCAGTATGTGTCTGATTGGCATTTACAGTCTCCGGCTAAGCTAGAGATTGGCCACGCTGGCGGATGAAGAGCCTCTTGGATTGCGCCTTGAGAAATTTTTGCAGCGAGGGCCTTGCATTTAACTGACACGCCTCCGCCCTTTCTCAACTCGACAGGAAGCTTTCCATAGTCAGAGAGGCCAGGGGACGATATTGTCTTCTGCGAAGAAGATTCAAGCCTCAGGCAGTTGGAAAAATTCATGCTTTGTGCATGCAGCTACTTCGTTGGTTTAACTCTTTGATTGGCCTTGTATTCTCTTGTCAATTCCCCACCTTTTGACTATTGAAAATTCAGACCTTCTCTTCCTAGCGGCCAAGGAAACCCTTGCCGTAAGAAGCATATCCTTTCCCTTCATCATCCATAAACATCCTCTTATAGAAACATAGCTTTAACCTGCGTTATGTTATCGTCTGTTCAAGAACGGAAGAAATCACGCCTTCGAACATGAAAATCCTAATGCTCAAGGTGACTTACTAGTGTGCGTGGCTGAGGATCTTATTTTGTTCAGAACTACGACGCTTGATCAGTCATCTTAAATTCGTTACGAAATATTTGTAGAAACAGATGAGCGTTAAGGCTATGTCACAGGAGGTGCTCAAAGTCACTTTTGCACAACACAATTATCATCTGACCGCAATTACCCACTTATGAGAAGTTTCATATTCTTTAGTTACTCGAGCGTGTCCTCATCATCCTACATACCGACACTCCAATCTACATAGTCGAGTCCTCCTAAATTCAAACCGGTTATTCTCTCTTTCAAGTGGAAAAGATGCTCAAGCTACCCAGTCTCTGCGGGAAACTAGCTCGGATGGTGTAACAATGCACCATTCATTCTCGATTCAGAGCCGCGGGTTGATCCACTGTGTGTTTACTAGTATCTCAGTCTACTCCTTGCGATAGTCAATCGGAAAACCTTGACTCAATAAATGGGAGCAAGAAAAAACTGTACCTAGATTACGAACCATCAATCCGAAACGATTGGAGGAATGGCATGATATGGCCCCAGTGATATTTGTGCGTAACAAAAAATCTACGTAATATAAACGTCGTGTATGACTGAATACACACCGGAAGGGGCCGAGAACTAGGTACCTAAACTATATCATTATCCAAACCTAACCTAGGTGCTGCCGAGGTATCGCAGTTCCAGAAGCATTATATCCAATAGAGGATTTTCGCTGCAAGGCTCATTGGTCTTACAAAAATTTAACACATAGAATTTTACTAAGATCACATGCTGGATACTTCAATAAACTTTTGGGTTGAGCTGTCTATCTAGAAAACTGTTATGTAAAGCTGGACTAGACTCAATTGTGCAGCCCGAGCCAAATTCGCCAGCGTATCCAAGCGTAAGGGCTTATTCAGTAATTTTTCCACTTGGCTGGTGGTCCTCATGTTTATAAATGAGAATCCAAGGACGCGAAGATTTTCAATATCTCATTATACCATACGTTGATCCTCAAGAATAGATTTAAGGCGCACCATGAGATGGTGCGGTCAGTGTAGAGGTTTCTTTTCGTCTCTAAGGGAAGCAACTTAAGCGAACACTCAAGAAGCGCTATAATTCGTAGTGCGACAGGAGTGGTGTGTTGTCGAGACGGGTGTGGTTGTGGGCATTGAATGGGATATTTTACGCAGGATAATTCTTTCCTGTGATATTGATCGACGCGGAAATTTCATTCCGAGATAAGAGGTGGAACCCATCATTTTAGGGCCCACAAAGTTTTAACCGCCGAAATACCGACAGCTAAGACAACGCGGTGGACTAGATATGTGTTGGTATTAGACATGACCTTGTGATTCGCGAAATAGACATGAGTTCCGAGAATAGGACTGCATAGACTCTCCATCTCTGGATATCTCGTTACGATGAGCCGATGATACATGCGTAGCATTGGAGGCAGACGAGGGTGTGGCGGCGGTGCCGTTGGGGGTATATTCATAACTCTGGTTGTATGAGTGTCCATTCTGTCCGTGGGGCATACTGAAGGCAAGTGAAGGGTTCATACCAGAAGGCATGGTGCTCGGCGTAGATCCAGTGTAGGCTGATTCTAGGCCAGTGCGGGTTTGGACTCCAGAGCCGCTGAGCGCGGTCATATTTCTTCCATCATTTTCTGCTGTTGACTGTCGTTTTAATCCGTTACTCTGCATAGAGTCCGTTTGATGATTACCTAGATTTGCTCCGTTTTCAGCTCCGACTGAATCTGAGTTGACACCAAATATAGGAATGCTGGCATTATTATTTCCCATGCCACTTGAATTACCCATGGTGTTCACGTCTATCATGGGAGTATCAGCTACGTTTTTATGAGGGCTCGATTGTGTCTTTTTAAGGTGTGCCTGAGAGTGGGACAAATGGCTTGCGCCGGTCGGATTCCCACGTCGTATAGAACATTTTTGAAAATGACGTTTTAGAATATCGCTTCGAGAAAAAGTATCGCGACACAAAATGCACATATATGGGCGATCACCCGTATCTGTTAAAAGTTAGTCGGGAATTGTCTCAAGTTAGAAAGGTGTCGAAGACTTACGGCGCAATAAATGTCGCTTTAGATGTTTAGCGTGGAGATACGACTTTGTACAATGCGGACAGGGAAACTTCCCTTCGGCATCTTTAGCAGGTATCATAGTACTTCGCCCTGTACTGCTGGTTACCGGTGGCCTTCCAGGTGCACTAGGCAAAATTCCTCGTCGTCCTTGTGACCCAACAACATGGGTTGGCGGCTCCATATCAGCCATTTGAGTCATCATATTATTTTGTCCGAAAGGGGACTGTAGCGTATTCTGTACGTGAACACCATGCGATATAGGCCTTAATGACTGTGATACTCGATTTTGGGGAGCTGGCGCGATTGCTTGTGTGTAAGAAAGCGACGTCGTACTAGGTGAATGCGGCACCATGGTGGTCATAGGTCGGTAGTTCTGTTCATTATTACCGGTCATCAAGTGCTGCTGCTGTTGCTGCTGCTGTTGTTGCTGCTGTTGTTGTTGTTGTTGCTGCTGTTGTTGTTGCTGTTGCTGCTGCTGATAGTTTCGGCTGGATTGAGGATTATTGTGAATGAGCTGGAAACGCGATTGTTGGTTGACCTGGGAAAAATTAAGTGAGTTTGCGGATACGTTATTAGGTGTCGCCAGGGTTCTAGGGGTTTGAGGTGCACTACCACCATACATTGGTTGCATGGGCGGATGAGGTGATGTATGGAGTGGCGGAAGGGTATGGTTTGGTAGGTTAGTGCTCTGTTGAAGCTGATGCGGAGATATTCCCGGTAAGGAAGAGTAGCCCGAGTTATTGTTACTCATGTTGTTGGGATGGAACGGTAATTCCATCTGAAAGGAAGCTAGCGCTGAACTCATACGCCCAACTCTGCTTTTCGCGTCCTCCAGCCTGTTGTCACAGGCGGTATCGTCAAAGCGAAATCAGAGACTAAAACAACCCGCAATTTTTCAGGGCCAGGAATGGGTGTGATTGTTGTTTAGTGGGTCTCTTATTTTAGTTTTTGGCTATTGAAATAGAGAGCTAGAGAACGGATATGATTTGGTAAAAAGAGAGAAAGCGAAAATTTGATCGTTTGAGTTTCCGACCGGGGAAGGCGGATATGAAAGGCGAAACAAGGACCAGACCAGACCACGACAAGCGTGGCGCCGGGAGGAATGGAAGGACGGGATTGTCGGACGAAGAAGGGTGTCAAGTTGAGCTCAGACCGTTATCAAGCGAAGGGTTGCGACTCGGGAGTTTTGCAGTAGACGAAGTGGCTAGTTAGTGCCGGTTGTGGCAGATCTTCGGTTATGGGCAGCAGTCGGGTTAGTCGGCCCTCACGGAAAATAAAGGCTCAAGAGGTCAAAAGGTTGGTAATGATATTGGTGGGGAGGGGACGAATGGATCCAAAAATTTTCGGTTGGTAGTGGCGCCTTCTTCCAATGAAGAAGCCCTAAATCATCTAGCGAGGTCCAAAAGAAACTAAACCGTTAGCACAGAGTTTAGCAACAATGGCACACGCTCAGCACCAGCAAGACTAGCAAGGGAGTGAGTAGTAATATGGGAATCAGCCAGAGTAGACTCGTATGATCAGTGATAAAATCTGCAAAAGGTGCACCTCCGGACTCCATTTGAGACTGTTAAAAAAAAGGAAAAAAGAACCTACTGATATTTAGTAGTCGGTGATGCTACTGTAGCTAGTAGCCACTGATATTGCTTTAGTTATGAGAAGTTTATTGTTAAAGCAGACTGAACAAAGATGGGTCGAGTGGATACAATATGTCTAGTTGAATGTGAGAATAATTGGTAATGGTAAGAGACGTGGATGGGTGGGTGGAGCGACGGGTGGAGCGGCGGGAGGCTTGAAGACTGGAGACGAGACGGGAAGGCGGAAGATTGATGGACCGGGGGAGAAATGGTAATTATGACGGCAGCGGTTGGGACTGGCGGGCGGTAGATAGGCAGCAGTAGTTACTACTAGGCAAGAGAGGGGGCTGGTGCGCAAAGATTGAGCCTGGGAGCGCTATGGTGACGAGCGTGTGGTTGGTGAGAATGATGGGTATGGTGGGGAGCGGGGGCACCAAAGGTTGGAGTAATCGGCAGGTAGGTGGATGCCAGTTGATATGTATGTTGATAAGATAGATGGTATTGATGGTGGAGTGAAGGAGGAGATGGTGGAGAGAGGGTGTTGAGGGAGAAGAGGGAGAGAAGGGAATGAGTTAAATAGAAAAGAGGAGCCAGAGAGGGTGCGAGCGATGAGATGGTGGGCGAGGCAGAGAGACGAGATGCGGTGAGAGGAGAGGGAGATAGCGGATGTGTAAGAGTCTGTGACAGCGAGGGAGAAGGATGTTAGAGGGCGCCAGAGGTTAGAGGGGAGTGACAATATGAATGAGGGAAATGAGCCCGCGTATGATAGCGGAAAAAGATAGTCTAGATAAATATGGTCGAACAAGCAGTTTTTTGGAATAATTTTGCTTGGGAGGAAGGAGGGGGGATGGACAGCGGATGTTCAGGGATCCGGCTGCTGGACTACACCCTGGTCCATCTTTCGAACAACTGGGACCCGGCTAATGTATCTCTTAGTAAGTTCTTTCCGGGCAGGGGCTAGATGAGGAGCACAAATAGACGGCAAGGAAGACTCTAGACGACGAGCAGGTACGGAATGGTGGACAGAGCGGGCGCGGCTGAGCAGCGTGGACTATAGGCAATGTGAGGGTGCGTGTGTCTGTGGGAGTATAAGGGGAAAGATTCGCGTTCCAAAGGCGAAGATCAAGCAATAATCAGTCACAGCAAATACAGCCAAGAGCAAAGAACGAATCGCGAATAGGTAAGCCACCAGAGGCGCGAGAGTCGGCCAAAAGCGCCGACTCAATGACCAAACCTCTGGGATCTGACCGGCATCCGTCCAGGCGTGTTGGTCGGATTAGACTGTGGCGTCCCCCCATCCTCTGATGAATAGTATGTGGCCGTTGGCTGTGGCGGACTAGCTTCAGATTACACTACTCAGGATCCCCCGTCGAGGCCGACTCATGGCCCGTGAGATTGAGTTCTTGCCCAATCCTGATCCTGATCCTACTCCGGCTTGATATGACGAAATGATAAGAAGCATGATTGGTATTGATGGACCAGAGCTCTAGAATAAGGGTACATAGTTTGTGAGCGATACGATAGTCATCTGCGCGAGGATGAGATATACCTCTTCTCTCCTCGTGGCGGTATCGGCTAATTGCGCGAATCTTGTCATGCGTGGGAATTACTTACATTGGCTTTCTGGCAGCCGTTGGGGTGCCTGGTATCGTCATCTCATCAGCCTCATCCACTTCATGATTTGACTATACCTTATCCGCAAGTTGCTTGCCGTGCCCCGGTCTTGTCACTTGCCACTTTCTCATGTCTTGTAAGGGTGTGCTCGGGCGATAACCGACCTGGCCTAGGCCAAGTGAAAGGTAGTGTAAGAAAATATCCCGAGATACAACAGCCAGGAAGTCTGTCCGCCCGTCCGTCCGTTCGCCAGTTTATTTGCTGCAGATTGGTTCGCCCGATCGACCGCCATTTGTGGCTCCGGTCCCATAAACTTGACAAGGCAGACTATAGGGCCGCACGTACACTTGAGCTAGTCTGCTTGACGCCCCTTGGTTCGTGTCGTGATGTTGTCTCATTTGCAGGTCCCCTGCCACACATTTGACAGATGCTTGTCGAGTAATATCTGGCTAGAGCGAGGGGGGCCTGTTGTCACTCGTAGTCCACAGGGTATGTGCGCTGGATAAGTCGTCACTTTCGCTCGTAGGCGGCGTGAAGGAATCAATCATTCCTCTAACTCGGGCTTTATTGCAATCAGTCGGGTTGGGGTTCTGAGGGAAATCAACAAACGGCCTTGTCCGGAAGGACTCACTCACATCACTCACCCAGCAACCTCGCGAATAGCTCAAACACTAAACAGATCTCAACTCGTCAATAATAGTTCATCTTGGACTCAACCAGATCATCTCTCACTGGCCGAGAACTTGTGTCAGAAAATCAAACTTGCGCATCTACATAGATTAGTCACCACAAATGTGATAGATATTGTTAAGATGAAAGATAGCACGGAGAAAATAGGTTTCCGAGGAGCTTGCAAAGTGTCAGAATGATTGATGATGATGATGCATCAAGGGTGGGTGGGAGAATTTCGGGGAAAGTTAAAAATACATATATTTTTCAATAAAAGGAAAGAAAATTAGGTTGTGGCGGCGGGAACAGGGCAGGGGCCCAAATTATCCCATACATATCCCTGTTGACCGTTGGAACATTTCGGCGTAGCTCCCTGACAATAACGGTGGATAACCCGATTTATTGGCTGGATTTTCGTTCGTCAATTCGTCCATCTATTCATCTTTTTCCAACAACCCTACATCCAACTAATCCAGAAGTGGCCTCCTTCTACTGCTAATGCTGCTGTCTGACATATGCCGCTTGACAGCGATAATCTGCATGAGTGCCCGTGGCCGGTCCGAATCCTAGCCAGTCTTCAGCTGGCTGTGCTTCATTATTCATTTGCATTCAATGCGCACAGTCAGCTCGTCTCGTCGACTTACTCACTATATAGGCCCTCGCTACCGGTGAGCGATTGTGTTGTGTGGGTGAGATGTGGCCCTTTGAACGCTTACACGCTTCTCCACACCACTTGGAAAACAGTTGCGCACGCGCTGTCTCCCTCAACCCACCAGACAGAGCCCGACCGGCTCTACATTACTTCCGTCGACTGTCTGTGTATTTGTTTTAATTGCATGTGCCATGAAGCTGTAGATCAGACACGGCTAGTTGCTGCCTCATTCAAAAGAGGGCAACCTGATGACTTAGTCTCTTTCCCTCAACTCACTCGTTCATCAGTCAATGCTTTCCTTTCCTCATAGGGCTGGTGGTTCTACAGCCGCTGCCCGCCTATCTGCGTCCAAGCGTCTCTTCTCGCCCGAGCCACATACCCACCGTGTGTTTCCTTGATCGCCCCACCATTATGTTCATCTCCCAGACCCGTCGCACCTCCATTCTCTCCATCTTCCATGTCCGCCCCGTCATTTAGCAACAGCTGGCTCAACTCGGGCTAGTACGCTTAGTGATTATCTAGTTTTTTTATTTCTCTGCTCAAAAGTAAGGTCATAGTTTGTTGACGGACGTTCGCGAAGTAAAATCATGCCGATTCTTTCAACTATCGCTTTAGAGTTGCCACAAAAGGATAAACTGTTGCTTAGTTCTCTTTACCTCTACCGAACAATTGATTCCGATAAAAGCCCAGTAATTAAGGGCATGACCGAGAGGATAACTCAACCAAGCCCCGCTGAAACTGTTACATGAAGTTATTGTCGCTCCAAATGAACACAAATTATTCCACCTTAACAGAAACAAGACGACTAAAAACGTGGACTAAATTCTCCAGCATCTTAAGCTGGCCCTGCAAAATTATATAGTCAGGCCTTGGCTGGCTAATCCTCATTGAAATCCACCATGTGGGGATCATATTAGTGGCTTCTCCAAGCTTCTATCAAACATCATATTAAAATTAGTTAAGTGAAAAACAGTAGAAAAGAAAAGTGTAGGTTTCACAAGGTAATGAGGCCATGGCCTTTTAATACCACTAATATCAAAGTCAAGTTAAGTATCCCAGGCAAAGTTAAGTCAAATTATGACGAAACTAAAATTACTACGAGCGTTTAAATTTTAGATCACCTAAAATCCGTCATTTCTATCGCAACTGATGAATTAAATCGAGCTGAGATACTAGCAGCGTTTGCGTGTATTCTTGATATCAATACGAGTATTATTGCAAAATGCATCAACCATAGGCCTAGTACTGGGGGAGGTTAAGCTACTCTGTGACACCAGAGAGGGTTTAGACTCGGCGCGATGAGACAAAGAAACAGAAAATTGTGACAATTGACAGGAAAATTAGGCCTTGAGTATCCTGGAAGCAATCCTGGACGACGCCACATAAAATTTCATTGATCTAGATTGATATCGACTTTCTTAGGGCTTGACCCTCAAGATCAACTAGAATACAGATATGATGTTAGTATTGGAATATATAAGCCATTAAATAAGGAACTAATTAGAGAGATCCTCAAGTAATCTTTCAAAGTCTAGGACTTAGTTGAAACTTAAATCAATCAATCAACACCGACTTGAGTCGTAAAAAAGCCTCCGCAATACCTGTGACTTTGCCTTGCCATTTATAACACTGGTGATTAACCTCTTCCAAAATTCTTCCGTACTCTAAGTACGAGGCACCAATAACTTTTATTCCATATCTCTATCCCAACCACTATTCTTAACTTGCCAGCAAATACTGATTTTCCACATTCCAGCTATGCTGGTGTAATCGCTCAGTATGTTCTATACATCTAGGATTGCCAAGAAGCGTCGCATCTGAGTTGGAGTTAAAAGTAGACCAAAGTATCAATATTTGACGACTTCTCATCAATTTCGGTCTTGACACTTTCATATCAGTCCTTAACCTCTATCTAACCGTATTATATCTCGCCATAATATCTGATGGGGTAGCTGTTCTCATTGTTGACGGGGGCTTGCCTTATAAATTACTAGCCATATTCCACTACAAATTACGACGCGACGTATATTTCCATGAAGGAGAATAAGCCATCAGGTACAAAGCCTGGGATTTGGCTTGTTGAGGAGTTTTGCTCTTATTGGAATTTTCAACTTGAAGGAGGTTAGGCAGTCGGGATATGAAACGAGAGGGAGAAAAGATCATTCCTCAAAGTTTATGACCACATGAGGACTCGTGAAGGATAGCATCGTTTGGTGGAGGCTGTATTGGAGGCATTGAAGGGGAAGTATTATCTGCTTAGGTATTTTTGACCTGTAGGTAGAGAGGACCTATATTTCATACAGATTCTTAGACTGAAAAAGGTCAATAACATAAAAAACTATATTTAATATTTGTCTAGGGGCAGTAATTCACCCTCTAATGTAAATTGAGCTAGTCAGGCCACATGTCATTCCTAGCAGTACAAAGATTTCATCACTAGCAGTAGGACTCTCTAGTCAATATTCACAACTTTATACCGTGTCCCACGTTTCTTTCTTAAGAGTTGTTGGGTTAATTATTCATGATTCACCTCTGTATCAGAATGTTGCTTTAACTTTTCATACTTTGAGGAGAACATTTCATGGGGGTGCTTATGATTGAAAAAGTACCATTCAGCTCTTCCTGTCAAGATTCGGGGAAAAACCGAGTTCAATTGACCGGCACGAATTTTCATATTTTCTGCAAGAGCAAAATATATTCGTGTTTTGTCTTCGAGAATATCATATGGCTCTCCAGTGTACTTTTTCTTGTCGTCAAAACATTTCATCAACTTGAAGATAACATCCGGATCGAGTATTTCAGTCTGTACAGGGACAGGTGGGAGCGTCCAGCATGATTGTGTGCGATCCTCATCAATTATCCCTCGTGGATTGTGCCGAGAAATGGTTGATTAGATTGGTTGGGATGGTATGAAGTTTTGTTGTAGCCATGTGTGATTTTCGGCGGAGTATCTGGATGCTTTACCCACACTAGGTTGACGGGATATTTTCGATCGAGAATCGTAACCTGTATCTTCGATCTTTGTAGGTGATGGGAGTGTTGGCTTTTTCTCTACGAGGAAAGTTCTGGGGTGATAATTCATGTTCCTTTTCAGCCCAGCAGAAATCTCTTCATCAGTCCAGTCATGTGGCTCTTCTTTGGAAATAGCAATCTCTAATACGACAGAATCTGGATACCCCTTGAGTGGTACAAAGATCCCTCTTTCTAGGAGTATCCGTTTCATGTCTTTCTTAAGAATTCCAACAGTGTCGAAATGGCACCTTTTCCATCCAGAAAAACCTTGCTTGAGGTTCCAAAAAAGGGCATTCATCATATAGACCGCGATCATTGTAGTAAGAAAGATACGTCAATATTGTGGAAGCTAGTTCTCCTTTTGTCGTATTCTGTAGGTCAACCGTTGTGTTACCGAGCTTAGTTTCATCGATGTCTGCAAGTGCGACTTCAGAAAGACCGTATTTTTGAAACAGGCGTTGAACAAAATCTGAAGAGGAGTGTAGAGTACTAGATATGACTGTAGCGAAAGTGAAAGTGAAAGTGACAGCAGTGAGTACACTCCGCAGAGTGCCGAACAATCACATCCTAGAAAGCGAAGTAGAATTTTGACAGGAAGAGCTGAATGGTACTTTATCAATCATGTGCACCCCCATGAAATGTTCTCGTCAATGTATGAAAGGTTAAAGCAACATTTTTATATAGAGGTGAATTATGAATAATAAACCCAACACTGATCAGTATTGGTATAATTATTCAGATCTGAGTAGGTGGACTAGGTGACAAAGGTGGTTGATTAATACTTGTCCCAATCCGTAATGATTGGGTCCTTGTTGGTAGACTGGATTACAGATATACTACTGCCTAAGGCATGACAGGCAAACACTCTGGAATATGTTAAAGCTAAACTACATATACATGATTAAGTGATAACAACAAGAATATTAATAAAACAATTCCTAAACTCTCATTCTACTGGTAACTTTAAATATTAGGGATAGCTTAGGATATATATGTTACGTTTTTATAATAATAAAAATTGAAAATGCATGTAACTATGTAGCTGTTGGTTCTCTATAGTCATAGCCTCAGATAGAACTATACAATAAATCTAATCTATATAGCTGTAACGTGTAACCAGTGGCATGTGTATGTATTGGACGACCCTTTTAACTTCAGATACGCCCCTGCACTAGAAGTTGTACGCAAATATCACCGTGAGGTAAGTTTGTAAACTAACGTGCTAGGCAACTGGTAGCATCCACACTCTTTTGGGAGCTTGAGAATGATTGGAGCCAGACTTGAACGGGTTAACTACCTTTGAATATAACTAATCATGTCACACCTTAGATATCACTCAGGTGTTGATCATGTCAATTTTGACCGTCCAAGAACCTGAATTTGACGTGCCGAAGCGCAAATTCCTCCTCAGACTCGGCCATCATACGTACTTGTTGTAAAGGTAAGAGCTTATGGAGGTTAATTAGCAGAAGATCTGCGGATGATTATCAATTAATCAATCAGAACTGCTGGTATTATAGGGTTTCAGAACTTTGAGGATTTAGGATGTAGATAGCGCTACTTGTATACACATGTGAGGTAGCTAGAGTCTAGCCTTATTTTCCCAAAACAGTATCACGGAATATTCTAGTCTCCTCCATCTGGTAGTACAATCTAGTGGCACTTTCTACACAGTGCTCCATTGTTACTCTACTCATCATGGAGCCACCTGGAAAGTTCTTCCTTCACCCTCAGTGATCATTACCCCTGTGCATCGTAATTCTGGCCATCACCAGCACAACAGTACGAGCCCTTGAAATCTCCAAATCTCAGAACTCTTTCCGGTTTAGTCCCAGTCATACCTCATGCCTCATCCCAGCATATCCTTCTCTCATTTAAGTGGCATTTTATTTATCAGAGACTTCACCTAGCCGCCCATCGATCTTTTAGTTGCTATTTCCGTATATTCCCCTAATAAAGCCTCTCAATCTTTCGGTTGCTATTGCAGACTTTCCACCCCTACGGCTGTGTTCCGTCCTTGCCGTGCTCTTACCGTGGAGGCAAAATTTGAGTCAATGAGCTCCATATTGAGGCACTGATCTTACGGTCTTTTTGGAGTGATTTGATTGATATGTTAGCAAAATCTCATACGTATTTGATAGTTGCTTTTATTCGAAGGTCGAGTTGTTAGTGCCCGTGGCCGATGTGTAGTAATATTTAAGGCTGATACCTCGACTGTATCTCCACAGCGTGCAGTAACTGCAGAAATATGAAATTTTTCTTAAATCTTAGACACTGGCTCTAAAATATTAGATTTTGGAGTGCTTCGGTAGGTGGTGAGAAGCTTGGCTTAGAAAGATCTACCAGGAAAGTTCGGGATACTGAATGATATCAGTTGTTTTAATACGAACGTCAGACAGGTTTCATATTATCAGCAGTTCGTATTTGGGTTGTAGTTGTTAGATCTGGATGGGTTGTGCATCCGTGAAATCTCTGCTGGTCGTGACTTCGACCACAAGCACCAACACCACGCCCCTTATCGCCACTGTATCGAGACGGATCGAAAGGTGATATTAGATTGAAGGTTAAGCTAAATTTACAAGCATCTCGCAGTATCTCTATTAGGTGCGCGCAGCTATTTATAAATACTCTAATTCCAGACTACTGCCAGCGGAATATGACGAACTTCCGAGAACCTGCTATTCACCTAAAGCATTACAAATGACATCTGATAAACACCTGTTCTGATCTGCCTTCAAAATTTCTGATGAAAGATACTCATTAAAGCAATTTGGGATATCAGGATCATCCATAAGCTGATGATTCAACTAGCTGTTTAGGACCACTGGCAGGAGGGCAAGACTGAACACCTGTACGCGGTGTCCTCTACGAACCTGGGAGTGAATTTTTCTCCCAGAGCTAAGTTCAGTCAAATTTCGCAATATCGAACAGGTTGGCCCACGAGGCAATGATTCAAAATACTCCACCATATCAATCTTTCACTCCAAACGAAATCGATTCCTACCTAAGTCTCATCAAGTTTACAAGTACGACCAAGTACATCCTCATTCCAATGACCACACCACTCCTCGACCTTCTCTGGCCTCAGTTGACCATCAGATACACGCCCACGCCGATATTTATACCCGAAGGAGGAAGCAAAGCGTGGTGCACAAATCTGGGAGACAGTTCTTTGGGATGGACGTGAGAGGATTCAGGACAAGTTTACAAGATGATGCAGAGGATTGGAAACAGTCTCGACAGGCGTGGAAATTTGAGTATTGGAAAGGAGTTTTTACAAATTGAGCTTTGTGCGTGCCAAGTCTTCGGCTGCGAGAGTGCAGGCGACACTATAAAAACTGCCATGGTTGGATGGTGCGGTGGTACATCGTCTTGGCCGGTCTGCCAAGTAGAGTCTGGATAGCTTGGACACATATCCCATTCGAGACAATAGATCGCTGCTTCAAATCCGGCAAAACACAACCACATTTCTCGCGGCGCTGGTACGCATGGATAACGAAGGCATGCTTGGAAAATCAAAAGTTTTGAAATTCTCTTTGGTGGGTACTTACGGAGGAGGGTCGACTCTTTATGTAAGCGAACATACCTCATAGTGGTAATAGCAAATGAATCCCAGAGTTTGAGAGTCTCTAACGTCAAAAGAGTCATCCCAAATGTATACATAGCACCGGTCATGTGTCATAGCTAGATAGCCGAATACACATTAAATGATTTAAAAAAAAGGACCACTGACAGCCACCACAACGAGAAATTTGAAATTTATTACTGTGCGCGACCGAATCTCAGTTCTGGATGAAAACTTTACGACCAGATTTGTAGTGGAAATCTCATCGGTCCTTGGCATCTTGAGCTACCTTGTGTGCCGATATTGTAAGAGTTTTTTTACGGACAAAGGCTAACGGCACGTCAAAAAATCTCATGTTACGTGCGAGCACAATTCTAAACATTGCAAATGTTAATGATGACGACTGAACACGTGTCTGAAATACTTCCTACGAGCCTGTGTGTGAAATGTTCTCCTAGAGCCAAGTTCACTGAAATTTTGCTGCGTCGGAGGAGTTGGCCCAGGATGCAATAATTGAAGACTCCCTAGAGAATTAATCTTTCACTCCCAAAAATATTATCTCAAACAAAATTGTTATCAAGTCTACATGTACGACCCAGTACATCTTGACTGAAATGATAATACCATTCATAGATTCAATTTCTGGCCTAGTCTAGCCACCGATTATATGCCCGAGACATTATTAATACCCACAGGAAAAAACAGATTGTGTCGCATTAGTCTAGCAAAGCAAGTCCATGGCATAGAGTGAGAGAAATAAGGATAGACTGAAAGTTTTACGATAAGAGTGGATAAAATCTGAATAGGAGTGAAATTTTGATTTTCAAAAATGTATTTTTCGCATCGAAGAGCAAAGTACTCGCATCAAATCTGTATGCTAGAATGCAGA
The DNA here is from genome assembly GCA_905067625.1 of Blumeria graminis f. sp. triticale. Lineage (NCBI taxonomy): Eukaryota > Fungi > Ascomycota > Leotiomycetes > Helotiales > Erysiphaceae > Blumeria > Blumeria graminis. The sequence continues at coordinate 11,054,937 of LR898468.1, read as the reverse complement.
CGAGAATTTAAACAGATATATAATTGAAATTTACGGTGATTTATCATTAGCGCTGGCCTAAGAACTAGAGTCTGGATGGCTCGAATACGCACCCCATTAGTGATAGGAGAATCCTGATCCGACCACAATCTTCCAGTGCTGGTATTCATAGATGACAAAAGAGTGTTAATGTAATTGTATTTTTCAAAATTGCCTCCAGTGGGTACGCACAGACGAGGATCAACTGCTTTGAGCACAAAAGTACTTTAGAGGGTAGAATAGAATAGAATTAAATTTAAGTCCCTACTGAGTCTAAGAGTATGAAGGACCTTTAGAAGGTAAATACAATAGAAATAGCTGAGTGGTATTTTTGAACGACTTCCAGCCAATGAGTTTCTCTGAGATTTAAGGAGTCACCCAGTGGATAAAAATGGCACTGATCATAACCCATAGCTTTGCGGTTAAGCACTAATATGACTGTATTACTAGAACATTTCCTTTTTTATTCATACAAGTGTATTCAGCTAAATACTTACAGCACGTGATCAGTGTCTTGTTTATACCTAAGATGACTCTTTTGGCTTCATAAACGCTCACGCTCTGAACCTCATTTGCGAATTAAACCATAGAGTTTATTTGCTCACACGAAGCAATCCGTCCTCCTCCGTGAGTATCCAACAAAGAGAAGTTTCAAAACCTTTGGTTGTCATTGTACACGAGCGTTGGGAGAATTGTGGAGTATAACTGAACTCGAAACAGTGATCTCCTGTCGAAAGTGGGCTAGGTATCCAAGTTATCCAGGCTAAACTTTGCAGACCGGCCCTGGATGACGTACCACTGCACCATCCAGCCATAGCAACGTTTGCATTGTCATCTGCAATTTTGCAAACAGAGTCGTGTACCACACAGTGTTCAATTTCTAAAACTTCTTTCCAAAGTTGAAATATATGGCATTCCAATACTGTTTCAATCACTTGTATCATCTAGCTTTTCTATCTTGATAACTCTCATTTCTATCCTAAAGATCAGCTTTCCTGATTTGTGTATCATAATATGTCTCCTACTTCAGGGGTAAATGTCTCTATGGGCGTTTATTCAGAGGTCAACTAAGGCCCGAGACTAAGTTGACGAGAGAAGTGGTCATTGAAATAAGGATACGCGAGGTCGTACTTGCAAACTTGACCAGGCTTTAGCAGAAGTCTGTCTATTTGGAAGTGATGTATCGACATGGCGTATTATCTTGAATAATCGCCTCGTTCTCAAGGCACTGTGTTATCGGTATTCCGTAGGGTACGAGTTTGGTACAAGTAGATTATAGGTGTGGAGTATGGTGGTGATTCCTAAGAGTAGGAGGTATAAATTCAGCGTTAGTTATAGGGTTCACGTAAGAGGTAAAGGTAAAATAAGTAGTAAGTGAGAAGGGTAAAATAACGGCGGTCTTCTTTAGAGAAGAGATAAGTATGTGAACAATAGGTATGAGTATAAACAGAAGACGTTGCGTGAAGAAGAATACTCCTTCACGCTGGGTATATATGTACATCAGATAATAGGACAGCCCAAAGCTCTGTCTCGAACAGTATTACTACGCAATCCCTATGAAACGACCCTATGTTCCTGAGCCTGTCCTAATTGTTTGAGAACTTGATCTAACCCCGAGTTGTGTTTTAGAATGGAGCTCCCCATGAGACACCATCCTAGCTTCCGCCACGTTTATCCATGAAACTCGTGAGGCAACTCTATGAGTTTTTCAAATATTGACTGAACTTAGCTCAGAGGGAGTGTTCTGTTCCAAGATATGTAGGACTCCAATACAGGTATTCAGTCTTTGCTCTCCACACAAACAGTTCACATTAGAATAATATGCGCTTGCGCAATGAGACATGATTAACCCACTAGATATCTGTCGGGATCTATTGGCCCAGACATGTCACCAAAATTTCGAATATTGCCTTTTTGTCAACAACTCTTGCCAACCATAAGCTACGCTGTTATAAATGACATATTCGGCTTAGCGTTCTCAGGAGCTTTTAACAGATACAATTTTCCACATATTCATCTTCGAAACCTGCCATTGTTTGGGGAAAAACCTATTTTCCAGCCATCTGGGTGAAAAGTTTTTACCCAGCCTTGGCGTTGAGTCAGGTGACTTGATACATAAATGATTGATTGATTTAAATTTTAGTCTCTACTGAGTCCTAGACTATGAAAGGTTTATACAAACACACATGATCACATTTTTTCTTCCGACCCATCCCACATTGCATTACCAATTACCGATTCTGTAAGAACCTCCAATCGGTGCAATGTCCCCAGCTATTGCATCGTCATCAACAACGCCCTTCAATCCAGGAGGGCAACTTCATCCAAGCCTGCTTGGCATTGTAAACGCAATGCAAAAAGCAGAACAACAAAGGAAAGAAAGATTGGGTATAGCCCAGGAACTTCTTGAACCAATTGACTCCCGTGCTAAGAGCAAAGGAGCGAAACAAGCAGCAGCAGTTGTCGCGACTCTGCTGGAAAACATTACGCTTTTTATCACTGCCTTCGCAGTAGATCAGGCAGAAGTAGCCAACTTACTAAGTAAGAAACCTTCCACTATGGCAAGCACTTCCAAACCAGTCGCGCCTAGGAACAACACAGCTGTTGAGGATCACAGCCACGCCTTACCATCAAAGCCTCGAGACATCAGCTCGCTCTGGGTGATAGTAGCCCGTAAAGCGGCCAAGCTACCGACGCCGCCAAACGTGCAGGTTCCGCAAAGGCCTGTATCAACAGGCAACCCGAAGCCCCAGACAGCCCCAAGGGAGGACAAGTGCTTGCTCCTACAATTGAGGAAAGATCAACACTGGCACAAGTTATCACCAGTCACAATCAAGAAAATAATTACCAACAAGGCTGGGATAGCAACTTCTGCTATCATGTCCATGTACCCAGTCAGGTTGGGGATTGCTCTCGAATGCGCATCAGACGCATTGAGAGATATAATCATGAGGATCGCACCTTCCCTACAGGAAGACAACACTGTGATTGAGGAAGCGTCCAAATGGACATCATTGATCGTGCCTCATGTGTCATTGTACATCAGTGTGACGGCTGTCAAGCCTAAGGGTTCCTGTAGCCTACGCTGTCTAGCGCAGGCAATTATACGAAGGGAGGTTCCTGGGAAGATCTTGGATGACAGGGAACCTAGATGATTCACATTGAGCCTTGTTGAAACCTACTGAGAGTTCATGAGGGTTACAGAAGTATCAAGGATCTACAGGCGATTGTCGGAGAGTCTGAGTTGACAAGTCATAGAGAGAACCTTATCAAGGAGGGGTATTTCAGTCTGCATATATAGGTAGTCATTAAGTACAGAAATTCTCTCTTCAGAGAATTATAGTTAAAATATTGTACCTACAACATTGCTCATATATTTTGTAATGAAACTGTGACAATCAGGACGCTTGAAGGTAGCATTCCAGTCACCAATAACATGGTGAAGAACGAGTGCCAAGCAGTATGTGGTGCCAAACCAATCCAGGTACGGCCCACAGAAACAAAACTTGGCCAATACTCAATGAGCTGGATTGTTCACTTCCAACAAAAACCAGCAAATATAAAGTTTCGTCTATTTGACAAGAGCGGGCCGGCAATCCCCTTTTAACGCCGACAACCAATCAAGCAATGCCAATGTTACTGAGGATTTCACACAACGCGTTCCTGCACCCAGAGCCAACAATGTGGACAATGTGGAAGAACCCACAAGACATCAGAGTACCAGGCCAAGGTTTAAAAGTGCTTCTAATGTGCGGGACCTCACCACTCAAATGAGGGCAGCTGTATGACCCGGCCAAGACGACAAAACAGGATGACTCTGCCCTGCACCCCTGTAGAAATACATTTCATCAGCGAGTGTCAGAAGCGACATGTAGACAGCAGAGCAGAGGCGAGGATCAAGGCAATGGTCAAGTCAAGAATGCCAGGCAAGAGGTTGCTGTCCTACATAGTGCATGAGATAGGTGCATAACCACTCAGCCAAAAGGCCAGGCTAGAATCATAGAACTCTAAGTTCCGGTTATCTCCACATATATAGATTATACAGTAGGCATTCCTGACAGAGAGCGCAGACATTGTGATTATCATGCTGCTCTAGCATACTTAGAAAGGAAGGGTAAGGTGGTTGAAACTGTTGCTGCCCAGGACTCAACAATTTCGTGTTTGTCTGATTATAGTTCTGTATTATATCACGTGACTTATTTTCGTAATATTTCCATATATAGAGTAGCTCTGAGAATAAGAAATTGACTCCCCAATGTAATTATTAGTTGTTATTTAGGAGGGATGGAGTTAGACAGGAATTAATTGATACCAATATTGTTACAAAAAGCTTGTCATGAAACCCATCCACTTGAAGTATTCTGACAGTGTTAATGTTAGGAAACCATTCAAAAAAAGCACCAAAAGACAAACATAACACCGTCCACTTTCACAAAGTGAATGTTGGAAGAGGTGGGGAAAACACGGATATAGCATTGCAGCAGGCACGGGATGCCGGTGTACATGTTCTCATGGTACAGGAACCATGGACAAGAAAGAAAGAGGGGGGTTTTATAACAAAAAGTCACCCTGACTACAATAGCCATATCCCATTCGGAGGAACAGATATCCGGCCCCGGGCAATAGCTTTCACGCGCAAAGGTAGTCATGCAACTCAATTATTTCCACCGTTGTCAGACCCGACATCTGATATCTGATTTGTAAAGATGGGCAGTCTAATCTTTGTCAATGTATATTATGCCCCTAGCATTGGTGGAACCTTGGAGCCCCTACTCCCGTGGGGAATTAGAGGTCTAGTAGTTGTTTGTTGTAAAGGTAAGAGCTTACGGAGGTTAATTGGCAGAAGGTTTACGGATGATTATTGATGAATCAATGTGAACTGCTGATATATTTGATATTCAGAACTATGAGGATTTAGGAGGTAGAAAGCACTAATTATATACACATCTGAGGTAGCTAGACTCTCGCCTTATTTTCCCAAAATAGTATCACGGAATATTCTAGTCTCCTCCATCTGGTAGTACAATCTAGTGGCACTTTCTACACAGTGCTCCATTGTTACTCTACTCATCATGGAGCCACCTGGAAAGTTCTTCCTTCACCCTCAGTGATTATTACCCTTGTGCATTGTTACCTAGCCATCACCAGCACAACATTGTTTGAGGCGATTTTAATTCTGTGTCTGTCACAGTTTGAGTGTCAATGCTGGAGCAATCAAATATAATAAGGTAGTTTATTATTTTCTCTGTGCCTATCTATAAAAATCCTACTTCAACTATTTATAAACTTACTATACTATCTTGAATATTCTTCTCGCCTGTAACTAGTTTCTAGTATGTTGCCCTGAGGCTGGTTTGCAGTCCTACTACTAGTTACAAGAAATTTCTAGTGACGTCCCAATTGATCTATGAAAGAATACTAAGTTTCGAAGATTTGTACAGCACGTGATTATAATCATGTGAAACTGAATAGTTAATGGCTCTGTTAGGATTATTAAGAGAGTGGAGTCATGGTGGCGAGAATAGATAGAGGGTAAGATAAGGTATGTGGAGAATATGTATAGTAGTGCAGTGAGATATATGAAAAATGTGTGTGTGCTAAATACAGAGGGTGAGGGGGCTTAACCGAAGCACCCAGCTGACTAAGCAGCATTTTCAAACAGGCTCACTAGCTTCTACAGTGTCACAGCATTGGCAACCGCTTACAACAAATCAGTACAGCAATGGTGACCGGGTCATGGAACAGGCAACAGCCCACAACATGGACCTAGTCAGCATTGTTGGAGAGCCAACGCACAGGGATGGGAACGTCCTAGATCTAACGTGGAGCAACACGGCCGCTATAGCATCAGTGTCCACACGCTACCACTGTACCTCAGATCACTCGACTATCAAGGGCACCGTACTAAATCCTACAGGGTCAAATCTCTCTGGAATTGCAAGGAACATTCGGGTTAGTGACGCCAATCTTACGGAGTTCAGCCAATGTGTCAGCCAATGGACCAAATCTGGCCCTCTTCACAGTGTCATAGATATCGAAAATTTCACCAATGACCTCCTCCGAGCACTTGGAGATGCGCTGAAAATCGCGGGCAAGGTCCCAGCCATTGAAACCGGCAAGCCAGTCCCTAGTGGAGCGATGAATGTCGCACTCAATGGCTGTATTACAAGGCAGTAAGAGATAACCCCAAACTTTCGCCTAAGCCATGGAAAAGCTTCAGAGCCATAGTGCGAAAAGCCAAGCAAGAGTACTGGAAGAAGCAAGTGGAAGCAGTGGCTTCTGACGCACGGGTATTCATTGTGATATCATAATATCTGTTGAATTAGTAGATGATGTAATGAGAATTCCTCATGGTGTTGCTCTTAGTTTGCTGTGTAACAATGTAGTTGGAAGTGCCAACTATTAGCTGGGAAGTGGTATGCGCTAGGTGGAGATAAGACAAATCTCAACAATTCTAGTTGGGAATGCGCATAGTAAGTTGAAAGGATGTGATAGAAACTGGGTCTAAATGTTATGTTTATATAGACCTACTCATATAGGAGAAAATTAAATCATCCGAATTTTGCAATAGTATTCAAGCTCATGCAATGGGCATAGCATCGATCAGCAGCTGAGCCCCCTCCCTTGCAGATTGACGAAATCCGATGGCTATCTGACCTGCGAGAGCGAGCTAGTGCGCTACAAGACATTCTCTTGGCAAGATTCAGCGGCAAGAACAATATTTGAACCTGGGATAATGAACAGGAGGAGCGTATTCCATGGGATACGGAAATATCACTGGACGATGTGACAAGCGCCACTGTCTCTATCAACAATACAGTGTTAAAGTTATGAGCTTGAGCAAAGATGGAAGTTATAGCGGAATCAGTTTTGACAGTTAGACCAATGCAGTAAGTCCTGTATGAGGTTGTGAGAGGAAGATTTGAGTGGAATCAATTGTATTTAGATGTATGTCTCTTAGTAAAACTGAGATGATAAGAGTGAGATTGCATGTTTGCATATCTTATCAACTGTGGTTTTTGACCAGTATTTATCAATCTCCATGGATCGTAAGTTATGATCCATGTAGATGTAGATCTATGTACATACACATATATGGGCCAGGAATATAATGCTAAATACATGTGTATTAGTAATAGATACGAGAAAACTATAACCTGCATTTAAGACATAGTCATCAGCTGGAATTCTAGTGTGAAATAAACGCTAATGCACATTAAACTTTTGGTGAAGGATGTATTGATAACAGTGATATAGAATGGGGAATTTGATAGTCAAATTAGCCGGACTTACTAATAAGTTAAATTTAGTTATGACAAATTGTTACGCTTTTAGTCGATACAATCAATTGGGTCAGAATAAAGGCGGAACTGTATTTCATGTAATTACAAATTGATACTTTGTTGCTACCTAATGAAAAAACTACTCAGCACTACATACATTGAGATTATATCACGTGCTCGTTTTTTCTATTCACTATTTACCCAGAACATGTTGATGCCTGACGCACGCTCTCAAGGCGAGGTTAGGACAGTGTTCCACAGGGTGCGTATGTGGTCTAACAAAGGTCTAGGTGGTAGATGAAGGTGATGAGTGAGTCGAAGGGATGACTGGTTTTCTCTAGGAAGAGACAAATAGGTAGATAGTAGCGATAGAGGCTACACGTGGGTCTTGCTGATGAAGAGCTGGAAATAGATAAATGGTCTTCCCGAAGAAGAGATGGGTAAACAAATGTATTGTTAAGGTAATTGAAGAAGACGTTGCGTGAAGAATAATGCTTCTTCACGCCGAGTATTTATATATATAAAATTACCAAATAGCACGTAGCACACAGCCCCTATGCCCAACAATCTGCTACACATCACCTAATGAAACCAGCCCATTCTTATCAGTCTTCCTTGCTGGTTTTAGAAGTGCATTGAACTATTATTTGTGTTTTAACTTAGCCGTCTGCATGGCGTTTCATGATACACTATGCCACAATGATCCATGAAACACGCTTAGTGCAGTTGTACAACACCTACATAACTTTTATCAAGTCACCTCCTTGTTGCACAACCACTTTGAGCCCATCAAAAATTTTTTAGTACTATAGGTAGCATGGGTAATGTCTTAAGAAAACTACATTCATCTAATCTCCATCAGTTTCTATTATAGCGTCAGTGCAATCAACAAGTCCAATAAGTTTGCAGAATTGTTCATGAGCTACTTTGAGGAGTGGCTTAGTGAGTCCATTGACTGATTGGTCCTTAGTGGGTACCCAAACAAATGTAATGGCACCATTTTCCACCTCTTGGCAAAGGTAATGGTACTTTACATTAATATGTTTAGTACTTCCATCTATTATAGGCTTATGTGCTAAGCTGATAGATGCTTTGTTATCTCCAAATATGACAATAGGTCTCACATCTTTAAGAACATGAACTCATCAGCGAGTGACGCAATATAAGCAGCTTCCTTGGCTGCCAGCGCCGCAGAAATATATTTGGCTTTAGCTGTAGATTGCGAGACAGTTGGGTGCCAACCAGACTTCCATGATATCAAGCCTCCAGCACAGGTAAAGAGATAGCCACCAGTAGATCTAGCTATGTCTCTATCATCAGCGTATGAGGCATCTGTATAGCCTTTTATGTATGGAATATTGTTTTCTGTACCAATCATTAAAATTCCATAGTTGGGGTTCCCTTTCAAGTACCGCAAAACTCTTCTAGCGGCATCTAAATGCTCTTGTGTTGGATTATTCATATATTTAGCCAAATGACTTGTTGCATAAGCAATATCAGCTCTTGTTTGCATAGCAGGCCACATAAGTCCACCAATACAAGACTGATATTCTTGAACCAGATTACACTTAGCTAGATATCTATCAACTGCTTGCTGTAGCTTGTTGTCTACTTCCATTGGAGTTACAGCTGATTTCGCGTCTTACATATGATGCTTATCAAGTAGTTGCTGTACATAGGTATCTTGAGCCAAGTATAGCTTTCGTTGTTCACGATTTCTAATTATACAACAACCAAGATAGAACGAAATAACGCCAAGTGAACGCATCTTAAAACAATCACTAATACAGGCAACCGCATTTTCTGTAGTTTTGATTGACTTAGAAGCTGTGATTAAATCATCGACGTACACAGCAACAATAAGCTTGTGAATATGATGCTGAAATATACAGGGATCTTGCTTAAGGGGCGTGTATCCCTCTCTAACCAAGAATGTAGTAAGTTCCTGAAACCAGAGTAATGGAGATTGCTTGAGTCCGTACAAAGCTTTGAGCAATAGGCAAACATGATCACCATTTTCTTCAAATCCGTGTGGCTGCTCGACAAATTTTCATGATCTCTAATTGCTGCATACAGAAATGTTGTAGTGGTGTTGTATTGCCTAGCTTCAAGATCATAATGGGCGATCATTGCCATGAAGAGTTTAAGAGTAGTGGCTTTAGTAACAGCAGCATACGTTTCATCATAATCAATACCTTTCTGTTGTGTATAGCCTTTTACAATCCAACTGACCTTAAACCTCATCGGCATTCTGTTTGCACCAAGCTTCAGCTTAAACACCCAACGCCCTTTGATGATAGATTTTTTATCTATTGTATGCCTTGGTAACATCTGCCAAACTTTATTTTCTTTGAGGCTTGCTATCTCTTCTCTCATTGCTTGAATCCATTGCTCCTTTTGAGGGTACTGTATTGCCTCTCTGTAGTGATTAGGGGTCTTAACTTCAGTAGCATCAATAGAGTTAGTGATTGCAATAAAAGCTCGATGGGGCAGTGATTTTGGTTGGGCAAATCTTGATTGGTTTCCAACATGAGAAAACAGTAATTTTTTTGACAATTGATTCTGATATTCAGTATGCTCAGCTCCAGCACAGCTCTTCGTCTTTATCCGTGAAGAGCGGCGTAGTTCTATTGGATTGTCGATGATAGGAGTGCTGGCGGCGCCGAGTGACTGGAGATTTGTTTGATAATCCTTACTTCTATTTATAAAATTACCGGATTCTAACAAATCATCAGTTTGCGCTTCATCTCTTTCCACTAGCTCACCTCCTGAAGCACCAACTGAAGGATTTTGTTGTTGGAAAATTTCTCCTTGTACACCTCCTTGTTGGGTATCATCTTTGGGTTTGGGCTGCTCTACATCATCTTCTGGTAATACAAGCTCAATTTCATCTTGATTTTCTTTCGTATTTTCAAAGTCTACACATTCCTCATCAAAACAAACGCTGGTAGGCTGGATGACTTTATGCTCTTTTGGTAACCACACCCAATAGATATTATGGGCTTCAAAGCCAACAAGTTTTCCAACAAGTGCTCTACTAGCAAACTTGTCGCTTCGTTTGATGTTATAATCAAGAACAAAAGCTTTACACCCGTAAACCTTAAGATTGCCAACATAGGGTATCTTTGGATCCCAATCAAAATGTTCAGCTAGAGCTTGATAGGGTGTAATTCCATCCAAAGTAGCCAATGGTATTAGATTGATTATATAGACAGCTGCTTCTATGGCTTCTGACCATAATCCCTTTGATACTTTATCGTGAAGCATTAATTTTCGGGCGACTGAGCAAACATAATGATTACTAACCTCTGCACAACCATTTTGCTCAGAATTGTGAAGTGTTGTAACATGAAGGTCTATTCCATTACTTGCACAGAGTTTGGTGAGTTATGTACCACCATCAATATGAATAACCTTTACTGCTATGCCAGTATTAGTTTTAACATAGTCAACAAGATTTTAGATATGTACGTAAGCGCTATTTTTATTTGCATGAAAACCAACACGGTGTGTTAAGGTCGTAGCGTCAGTCATCAGTGTAAAATATCTTGCTCTACTGATTGACTCTGGAGTTACTGTGACAACATCTATGTTCCAATGTGTCAAGGGCTCCTTTGATTGTGATGATGTCACTCGGCTGATAATTTTTTTAGAGTTAGCTTCCTCACAGCTATGACAATTTTTTTGCTTGACTTCACCAATTATTTTTATGCCTTTCGTTACTTTCATTGCTTGCTTTAATCTGGCTTCTTGTAGATGACCTAAATGTGTATGCCAAATATTTGTGTTTGCTGGTGATTCCGTCAGGATGTGGATATTCATGGCCAAAAGATTTCCATAAATGATCTGAATACTAGCAAGCAGAATATGCGGAACTCTCTGATGTGAGTAAACTTTCGCAATTATCGCATTTTCAGTGAAGAGAATTTGTTTGTTGTTGTGGTAGAATAAGCCCTTATTACGAAGCTTCTCTGTTGACAAAAGGTTTGCGCACATATCAGGAACATAGTACACCTCACTGAATGTTACTGTACGCTTTTTATCACCTAAAACTTCTAGTCGCACAGAACCATAAGCTAATGCCTTAGCAGAGCCTTTTCCAAATTCCACACGCACATTGCAAGTCTCGTAATCAAAAATATTTTCTAAATCTTGAGTGAAATGTGTCGACGCTCCAGAATTAAGTATCCAGCTATGTATTGATTCGGATGACCTTAAGGCTTTAATGGCATCCTCTGAAACAATCGGCGAGGAGATCGATGATAAGTTTTTTGTTAATTGCAATGGTTGCTGTGATATATCAGTGAATACTTGAGCCATGAAATTACAGTTGCTTGGGATGTCAGAAAAGAAGTTTCGATTGGGTTTAGTGGGATTGGCCTTTATTTTACCATCCTTAAACTCATCATCAGAGTATTGCTGAGAAAGTTTACATCCAATTTCATTGCACTGCTTTGGGTTAAATCTTTTTGGGGCTTTCTCTGGATGGAGATGCCAACAATCCTTTTCCCTGTGCTCAAAACCGCAATGACTGCATGTAGAGTCAATTTCGTTTTTCGGTAACTCTACTTTTTGAATGTTCCCTTCTATTGAGTTGGGCTGGCTATATCTGTCTTTTCGAGCAAAGTTGACTGCTTGATGTAACAGCTGGTAAGCCGATTGGTCCCTGTAGCCATTGTTGGTTAACTTAGGCCTAATTCGAGTGGCGTAATAAATCAATACCAATTCGCTAATATGCGACGCCACCCAATACAATACTATTGCGTCGGCATTTGCATGGTATTCACATGGCATCGGACCCGGCAGTGCGGCACAGCAGTACGGCACTGCACCACATTTTGATAGGCTTACACTGACTGGGAATATACGAGACCGAGTACAATCCCTCCGGACCATAACGCGATAGTGCTGTATTACAGGCATAGTCAGAACACTAGGGGAGTCCCATAGCATAGGAACAGGAGAGGGATTAGCCTTAGTGGCGAGGAGGCTTTCACGTATATAAATGAATAGATAGATGTAGTGGAAGTTCTCTCCTTAGAATCATTATTTACTACCATCGACCACATAGTTGCCCCAGCACTTGTCCCTCGAAACCGTGACACTTGATTGTATTTCTGAGCTTTGTCTTCATCTAAAAAATTTGATATAATATCTTCAATCAGTGGCAAATCTTTATCTTCCTCACAGCTTCTAAGATTATTGTGAATGCCAGCGTGTCGAATTGGAGCGTAGGCGTTTGACCTGATGCGGAATAGAAGGGCGAGAAGAGGTCGGATGGATCACTAGAGATAACTGAAGGTCTACTGGAGATTACTAGGAGCTAAAGGTTTGAAAGGTGGGTAATTTAAATTGCTAAAATGTCTAGAGGTTCGAGTGGGTACTAATGGTAACTAAAGGTGCAAAAGGTAACTGGAGGTGACTAGAGGTAATCCGATGATGGTGGTTGTGACAGAAAACTAAGCGTAGAGAACTTCATATCTACAGACCATGCCATCATATATATACCTGCCCTCCTTCCACTAGCTCATCATAACATAGACCTTAACCCAGTATCAAGATGATACCATGTGTCAAGGACTGTACTGTTATCATAGCAACATAGAAAGAATGGTAAAATTATATACTGAAGGAAGGATCGGAAGAGGAATCCTTACACAGCGCTAAAGTTATCAAACCATGGCGAAATTATGGTAATGAATTGATAAAGTTTAATAGTATTGCTGACATCAACTTCTGATTCCTTTAGTCTACTATAGGCTTGGGAATACTTGTGAATAAAGTCCTCGAGATCCTTACTTTCATACTGAATAGACTACCATTCCTGATAAATTGAAAACTGATGGGCCAATCCATTTGGTTCGTATTTTGTTTTTAAATAATTCCACACCTCGTCTGTTTCATCAATGAACTCTACATCAAGAATTATATCGTTAGGTAGTGACTGCTGTAGGATCCCTGTAGCTTTGGCTTTATTAATTGTGTACTCCTTCAGACACTCGTTGAAATCTCTTTTTGATTTGCCTTCTTCGGGAAATTGAGGCTCGGAATATTTGCCTAGTACATATGGCCATGAGTCCTTTGTTTGAAGACGCTCCTAATCTGGACACTCCAAATTCGATAGGAACTTTGTCCCTTAAGTTGCTCTATATGTTTGGGTAAACTGTCAGCCATTGTAGTCAATGAATAGATTGAGTTGATTGTAAGATTGTTAATTTACAACAATTAATTTGTGTAATCTTTAACAAGTGCTAACTTCTCAATAGTGCCTATGGGTTAAATGACTTAATGATTCGACTTATGATACGCAGCCAGTCTCATAACCAATTTAGTTATGACGAATTGTTACGCTTTTAGTCGATATTATCAATTGCGTCAGAATAAAGGCGGAACTGTATTTCATGTAATTACAAATTGATACTTTGTTGCTACCTAATGAAAAAACTACTCAGCACTACATACATTGAGATTATATCACGTGCTCGATTTTCCATTCACTATTTACCCAGAACATGTTGATGCCTGACGCACGCTTAGTGCAGTTGTACAACACCTACATAACTTTTATCAAGTAGTTATTCTTGGCATTCTGTTATGAATTTGTTAGATTTAATCTGGATGTGGTGGTGCAGGGGTTACTTTCTTCATTCAGTTAGGTCTGAGGCAACAGGATTTAGATTTGTTCAAGCCGGAAATTTAAATTAGCTCTTTAGTTCTAACAACTTTTATGTTTATTGTCTAATTTGCTTATTGGGAACTCGATGTTTTGATAACATGATAATCTGAACATATGAATTCGTAACCTTTGATAATTCGAGCCTCGATTACTTTCATTTGTACCTTCGCACATTTGACATTCGCACCTTCGCACCTTCGACCTTTGCACCTTCGACCTTTGCACCTTCGACCTTTGCACCTTCGACCTTTGCACCTTCGACCTTTGCACCTTCGACCTTTGCACCTTCGACCTTCGTGACTTTGTGACCTCAAACCTTCGATAATTTGTCTTCGTCGAAATCGACTCGACCTCTGCAGCTTAACAGCTTCGAAAATCTGCCAATAAGTAGATTCATAACACATTCCAAGATAAATCATATTTCAACACAGCTAACATGGTCTGCGCTTTTTCTGATGGATCATCATCGGGTCCCGGAAAATCAGCCTGGGAGTATGTAGTATACCAAGGAGGCAAGCTAGTTGAAAGTGGTTCCGGTCCACTTCCCTGAGCCGAGGTATTTGACGCAGAAGTTGTAGGCGCCGTAAAATCCTTGAAGGCTGCAATAGAGGTAGGAGAAGACTTACCGATCAGCATTCTTCTGGATAACCAAGCGGCCACCCAGGCGCTCGAAAGAGGAAGATCTAACTCCTCGCAGTCAGTGGTGGACAAGTTTTCGTCGCTGAGACACAATAAGCGTGTGGAAATACGCTGGATATCCGGTCATGTGGGGATCCAAGGCAATGAAGAGGCCGATAAGCTGGCCAAATCAGCCTTGGGGGCTCCCAATAACCGGTCACTAACCTCAGCTGCGCCCAGTGGAGAAGATCAAGATCTAACCTTTGCGGCATTAGGGAGGTGGGTTAAACAGCACAGCCAAGAGCTCGTGGAAGAATGGTGGCAGAAGTATCGACCGAAACGATACAAAGATCTGGACCTATTCATGCGCTGCAAAAGACCACCGGAACTAGCTTTATCAAGATGGGCGTACCATCGTCTTATTGCGGCAAGAACAGGCCACGGGGACTACGCCGACTACCATCAACGTTTCAAACCCGAACATGAAGATCTAAAATGCGTTTGCGGCCGAGAGAAAAGGCCCTGGCATTTTCAGAGTGCCGACCTGCTTTGCTACGTTGGAGAATCTATGAGAAAATGGCGCCACCTGTGGCCAGGGAAATGATAGGGGAGAAGGGATGGCAGAAGTTCACTCAATTCTTAACTACAAGCAGATGTTACAGTCTGCCGAAGAATGAACAGGGTGGGAGGTGACCACGCTGAGATTATTTCTGACCCGAGAGGTGTGTTACTGTTACGGGTTTTACCCGGTGTTTGTTGGCTGGGCTGAATTACGGGCCCAGCCTTGCATGTAAGTGGGATGTGGCAAATAGGCCTGTCTATTGCAACAGGTTAGACTCTTAGTAAGTGCTTATTTAAGGTGGTCATCAGCACACACATTACATTGGCTCTGTCCCACTGAAGTGTTCTCTTCATAGAAAATATAGATTATTTTGTGGCAGCCTTTGCGTGCAGCGTCCGTGATTCTCGTCCTTTTACAGTTACGGCGTGCTGTAGGGTAGATCGAGATTGCCGTTCGCCGAGGGTATGAAAAGGTCAAGTGGTGAATACTATAGAGATGGAAACTCAACAAAGTGCTATGGCTAGAAGGAAGCGGGTTTGCGAGAGGAATACTGTGATAATATTATAAGATTGTGAAGCTGGAGAACTACTTTGTTGTAGCTCCAGCTTCCTTAAGTACAAATAACTATCTAACATAATTCAACTAAGACTGTTGTAATTTCCCATCATGACTCAAACTGTGACCTCAACCATATCAATTCCAGTTGGCGCATTATCTAGTCTCACCATATAACTGCAAGTGTTGAGGGTGAGCAGAAAAAACTGTTCCATGAACTTTAACCTCAGGCATTCTGCTTAGACTCTGATTCAAGAATGTCTCGCCATGACAAGATGGGTGTGGAAGATAGTGATTCAGCGCAGGGCACTGTAACTCAGAAATTTACTGTTCCTTTCGTTTCAGTCTTTTCTTTTGTCGCTTCTGGCTTCACTGCCGGTCATGTAGGTAGTAATAAGCTTCTATAGCTCATCTACCCGTGTCACGTCTAACTAGATGTTAGATTCTTCCTGCCACGAAAAAGATTTCAAATTCGAATTCAAATTCCTGGACTATGAAAGGTTACTTAAAGATCTACCTAAAGAGCTCTTCAATTAATAGGTTAATTTATTATTTGAATTTTACAACTAGATGCAAGTTGATCATGAGGGTCATGTGTTGTGAATACCTCGGGTCAGCTCCAATCGAGCCTCATTGGGCTCCCACCATTGCGGCACTCGGACACTCGGCCGCAGTAAGCTAGATGAGATTAGGGCACTGATAGCACAGCTAAGTACCTAATCACTCTGGCAACATCCCTACATCCGAGCGTTGCCTGGTGGACCAATGCGTTTAGACTGAGGTGCACATCACTCTGATGGCTACCAAGGGGCAACAGCATATAATGTGACGACAGTGTATAGCTCTGCAATCCTGGGAGTTCCACACTAGCAACCAGTGTCAATAGTATGTTATGACAGGAGATATTGGTAGTGGCTATGGAAGTGGTTACTGTGACAGAAGTAGGAAGCACCTGTGGTGAGTGCGTGATCAGGACTGGGGTACTGAATGTATATATAAGGAAGCAATACTTCCTCAGATAGATTGAAAATCAACCATCTCACTACTGTCCATTCCAACGCTTCTTCTCACTACAGCCGTGTCAATTATATCCGCGCATCCATATTCATTTGCATCCATTTCAGGTATTCCTCTGTCCCCTCATGACCTCGTTATTATAACATCATGCCCTAATGACTTGATACATAAGTCAGGCGGAGTTTTTAAAACAATTCAAATTTGAATGAGGATAAAATATTTTCTAAAAATTTATATTAAAACAAACTGTCTAGAGGTACCATTTCACCTACTCATGTAAACTAAGCTAGACAGGTCATATGACCTTCATAGCAGTACATAGGTTTCATCTGTGGCTATAGGGCTCTTTACACAGTTACATGTCACAAAAATCATTTTTTTGATCCTTCATAGATGACCATTCTTCACGCTTCACATCTACACCCATGTCCTCATAAAAACCTACAGCATAAATGCGGCCCGGGAGGCGGAAAAACCCGGCTCATTGCTGCGGCTGTCACCCACATGTGCAGCAACTCGCGTGTCCAAACACATAAAAACACGTTCCCTCCTCCCGACTATCCGTGAAGAATCGAATATAGCGACCCTCCAGGAAGACGTACTGATCCATCAAGTAGATGAGATAATTACTGACTCAGCGGATGAGTATATGCCTGCGTACTCTGCCGACGAAAGCAAGAACTCTGACCAGGACCACAACTCAGCTTCTCAAACCCAGGTCTCAAAAGATAGGATTGGTGCCCCCTCAAAGAATCCAAAGATAAAACAAGCAAGACTAGGGCTTGCTCACTAGATGCATGTATCTCCTTCTCACGAGTACAGAACTCCGACCCATAGTAGAGAGAATGTAAGCTCATACGTTCGTGCTGTGCTCTCCCCATCAGCAGCAGTGACAAATAAATTCGCAATAGCGCTTCTAGCCTGGCAAAATGCTGGATCCAAATATCTCCGTAGTGTACTGCTTGTAATTGCGGTAGACCTCAGAGCTATTGTTACGCGTAGCGCCGCTTAGGTTATAGCGGGCCTTCCCGTCTTTGAAAATGGACCCATGAATCAACAACCACAGACTCACTCATACCAGATGACTGTACCAGCCCGCCAAGCACCAGCTAAAACCGCCACAAAGCTAACGTACGCCAATGTAACACAATTTAGCCCACCAGTGACGGACCAAGATACCAGTTTAGCACCGAAAACCCACCCAAAGAAGGGCAAGAAACGAGCGAAAACATCGAAGATCAACTCTAGGGTAATTGTTTGCCTCCCTACCGACCACCCTCTACGTGACCAGGACACACTTCTGGTCCGCTCTCAGCTTCGAGGACTATTGGATCGACCAGAGCTCATAGAAGATATTCGGAATGTTCCATCCGGTATTGCCCTAGTAGCTCCCTCGGCAAGCCAAGCTCCAGAGTTGCTACAGGCCTCTCAAGCCCTAAGCCAATTGCTGGAAATGTATTGTACTAACGAGGTTATGAGAAGTCTAAGAATTGTCACAATGGGTGTAACAGTCAACTTGGGTGTATTTAGGATAGCGCTTTAAGTCTAATGTGAAGAAGACAGATATTTATTGTAGATCTGTGACGGAAACCGAGTTGGTAATGAATAAATCGATTTATTAAACTATATGAAGAGGAAAGAAATCTCTAGCTACTACTAACAGGTACTTATAATGTTTGGTCCGCTTCGTGAATCTGCTGACTGATAACTTCCCCCTAGGCCTAATACTTGCTACTGAGCCAAGTATTATCAGGAGCCATTACGCTATGATGTTGCTTCGACCTCCTGGCTAGTAGTGCTATTTCATCTCTATTTGCCCATCCTTCCTCTTTCAGTCTTATTGTTATTATTCCTAATTAAACGCTTAGGTTTCCTCATAAGCTAAAACAACGGTCAAACCGTAACATTACCCCCCTGTTTATTCTCTCTTCTTCTCCTTCCTTGATGTTGGACCATTATTTATCTCCGCTGAGCCCCATTTCTCCTCCCAAACGTCGAGTGCTAGAGCATCTTGTAAATTTGTAAGTGATGTCCACTCTGGTTGCGCCATTCCTGTCCACTTAACCAAAGCCTGTCTTTCTCCCTTTCTTGTCCTGCATCTAAGCACTTCATCAATTTGGTACTCTTCCTTGCCATCATCACCAGTGATAGGGCCTGGATTTTCGTCCTCAAGAATTTGAGATGGCAACGGATTTTCTTCTGCTGGTAAGAGCATATCCACGTGGAATTTATTATGTATCTTCCCAGGAATGTTGAGCTGCACTACTTCAGGCGAAATAATTTTTGTTACAGTATATTTTGCATGCTGCCACCCCAACTTTTTGGAAGGTTGGTCCTCTAACCTAATATTTCGCAGCAGTAGCCAAACTTTATCACCTACCACATATCTAGGTGCTGGTTGTCTCTTTTTGTCCGTCAATTCTTTAAAGTGTTCTTGAACGGCTGCCATTGCGGATTGCATAAAGATCGTAGTTTCTTCCAGTCGCTCGACAAATTTTTCAGCCCTTTCCTTTCCTGTTGATGCAGAAATAGTTGAATCTTCGGAAGTGGTTTGGATAGGATTGACATGATAGCCATATGTCGCGTAAAACGGACTTATGCCGCCAAAGGATACCACATCTCGATTATTAATTGCAAGTTGAGCCGCAGCAAGACAATCAGACCAATCATGTTGGGTGTAGGAAACATATGCCCGTAAGTAGGTTTGAGCTTCCTGGTTCATTCTTTCCGTTGCCCCGTCAGTTTGAGGATGATAGTGTAACGGCTGTTAAGCCTAGGGATTCCTGTAGCCTATGCTGGCTAGCGCAGGCAATGAATGCAAGGGAATCTTCGGGAAGGATCTCGGAATACAAGGAGCTTAGAAGATTCTCAATGAACTTTCTGGAAGCATACTGAAGGTTCATGAGGACCACAGGTGTATCAAGAATCTTCTAGGGTATTGTCGAGGATTCCATGTTATTCCAGATATAGGGAGAACCTTACAGAAGAGGAGTATCTCAGAGTGTATATATATTTGTATTCTAGCTATAGGAATTCTCTCTCTAGAGAATTATAATTAATATACTGTACCTACAAGATCGCCCAAGCATGTTGTACTGAAACCGTGACATATTATAATTCTCTCTGTGGTTTACGAAATACGAGGACTACGAAGAACGACGATTGACGAGTACGAACGACGAGTACTCTTGAGGACGACGAAATACAACGAAACACGACGATAGACGAGTACGAACGACGAGTACTCTTGAGGACGACGAAATACGACGAAACACGACGATTGACGAGTACAAACGACGAGTACTTACGAGGGCAACGATAGTAGAAGACGAGGTAGACACACTACGGAGAAAGAGACCATACGTACATTCGAAGATATAAGGCAGCGGACGAGAATCTATCACAATGATGACAAATTTCGCGATTGTTGGGTTTGGTAGTCCATACAAAACGGATGCGAAATTAGGCGAAACATTAAGGACTAAGTGGAAATCTATGGAACAGATTGAAAAGCTCAGGGCTGACAATAAGTGCTTTCGATGTGAGAAGAACGGCTGCTACGCCAAAGTATGTCCTCTCCTTCCGTGGAAAGGACCTACTTACAAGAAAGATGTTCCGCGGCCTGATAAGCCATTACTTGGACCCAATAACAGACCCCTCAGAGCTAAATGGAAGACAACCGAGCAGATAGAAAGACTTCGAAATGAAAGCCGATGTTTCCGATGCGAGCAGCCCAAATGTTCAACGAAGTATTGCCCTCTCTTGCCGGCGATAAACCCGAAATTTAAGACAAATCCATCACCTGGGAAGAAAGATAATCGCGAAGACAAAAGTACGATCAAATGTGATTACTCAGGTTCCGGAAGGTATGATTCTGTGGAGCCAATAGTATTGGAGAAAAAGGTCTCGCGTGTGGCGACAGTGGCTGGACACGAAACAAATATGAACACGAATCCTTTTCTGGTTAACGCACTGATCAACGATGTAACTATGATACAGGCATTGATAGACAATGGATGCCTGTGTTCAGGTATTATCGACGAAGCATTTGTGGACCGGCTTAATCTACCACGCGAGTCCATACCTCCACGAGCCCTCTAGACGGCGGAAAATTCATCAGTAGAGAAGCCAATCGTAAAAAGTATCACTTGGGTATCAATAGATCTTGATGGATATGTCACTGAGAAGTTGCTGCTTTATGTAGTACCCCACAGTACGCATCAAATGATACTGGGGAAGAAATGGTTGGAAGACCAGGACGCTGTGATTCACTCCAGAGAGCAGCGACTGGAGCTTAGAAAGAGCGGCGGTTCTGTTTACAGCGCTCGGCGATGGCGGCAGAAGCTTAAAGCGGTTAAGAAGCCAAAAGCTGCTGCTGTTGAGGCATTGTCTAGTCTGGAAGATGGGGTTCCAGTCTGTAAAGCTTCCTTAGACGATATAAACAAGGCACTCCGTACGAAGCCGTGCCTTAAGATCTCTGAAGCTCGAGATCGCTTGCCGGACCCGGTGAAGAAATTTGCGCGCCTCTTTGCCGACGACGGCGGCGCTAACGATCTGCCCCCAGCGCGAGGTCACCTGGACCATGCTATAAGCCTACGACATGAGAATGGAAAGCCAGCTCAACCACCATGGGGTTCTCTATACAGTATGTCGCGAGAGGAGCTTCTGGTATTGCGCAAGACGTTGACTGAACTCTTGGGTAAGGGATGGATTAGACCTAGTAGTTCGCCAGCAGCCTCGCCAGTACTTTTTGCCAGAAAGCCAAACGGGGGGCTAAGATTTTGTGTGGATTATCGAGGGCTGAATGCAATTACTCTTCCAGATCGGTATCCTCTTCCTTTATTTAAAGAAACTTTGAGACAATTGTCGAAGGCGAGGTGGTTCACGAAACTGGATGTGAAGTCAGCTTTCCATCGGATCAGAGTCAGGAAGGGGGATGAATGGATGACCGCTTTTAGGTGTCGCCATGGTCTTTTTAGTGGCTTGTTACGCCATTTGGACTTTCAAATGCTCCCGCGACTTTCCAACGATATATCAATGAACAGCTTCGAGGACATCTTGATCTTAATGCGACGGCGTACATGGATGACGTTCTGGTATATACAGATGGAAGCGAGGATGATCACTGGAAAACGGTTCAAAGTATCTTGGGAAAGCTAGAGAAGGCTGGCTTGTACTTGGATATCGATAAATGCGATTTTCTGTGTCGAGAAGTCAAGTACTTGGGGTATATTGTAAGGGCTGGAGATTCGGTGTCAGTAGATCCCGAAAAAGTCAAGAGCATCATCGAATGGAAGGCACCTACATCGGTAAAAGGAGTCCGTTCATTCCTTGGGTTTGCAAATTTCTATCGATGTTTTGTGGATGGATTTTCGGAAATTACTGCGCCGCTGACTAGATTGACAAAGAAGGAATCTGTTTGGAGATGGGGACATGAGGAGAACGAGGCGTTTGAACAATTGAAGGAAATATTTTCTACGGAGCCGGTATTAGCGCAATGGGATCCCGAGCGGGACACGGTGATGGAAGCCGATTGTTCTGGCTATGCATTGGGTGGATGTCTTTCTCAAGTCGATAAGCATGGTCGACTGAGACCAGTGGCGTATTTTTCCAAGCGGCTGAGTGGAGCCGAATCGAATTACCCGATACACGACAAAGAGATGCTGGCAATCATCCCTGGAGACGGAGAAAAGCTCGATATTCAGCTACTCATCTACACTCACAGTCTATACGAGCAGACGGCTACGCTGGTCCGCCACACACACCCCCAAAAGAACTGTCTCGACGCGCCAGACACGCGATTATCTACTGTTCAACTTTCTCTGATTTGCTCCTTGCCATGCCGCCCCAGTCCTCCGCAGAGGCTGGCTCTTGGCCCCCTCTCCCACCCGTAAATTCGACGCGTCCTGACGTCGAAATGGTCCTCACAGGGCCACCTAGCCACCACCACAACAACACACAAGCAAACGCAGAACCGATCTGCGAGGCGAGCTGCCAATACTCGCCCCCAAACCCCCCCGAGTCAATGGGTGCTTCCTTGACTAACTTCCTCGCAGATGAAGCGAGGGCGTTTAACATACGCTTTGCAGAGGCTGAGCGTATCGTCAGTGGGTACATTAACCTACTGGCGGCCACAACCGTCAAACAGCTCCGACGAGCTGTCGAAAAGAATGGAGAGGCTTTACAGGCCACTATCACAAACATCCTGCGCGGAAACCCCGAGCCCCAATCCAGTGGGCCATCAGAGGCTGCCAGTAGCAGCAAGACGACAACCCTCCCTACGTCGGCTACTAGGTCGGGAGGAAAGAATGGCGCGAGCACTTCACGACCAGTGCAAATACTCACGAGAGAAAGCAGCCAGGCGAAAGGCAAAGAGCCGGCTTCGACAAAGCCTACTAGGCCAATCGACATCGATTCTATACAAACCCCCATCGTTACTGAGGGGTCTTGGACTCAGGTAGTGAGGAAAAAGACTAAGGCCGCACCACCAGCAGCGACAAAATCGCAACCAGCCAGCGAGCCTAAGTCAAAAGCGACAGGGCCCACACAAACTCCGAGGCCTACTGCCTCAGCTCCCAAGTTAGCTCGCCCAGACGAGCGTGTTTTCCTGCGGGTCAAGCCCGACCACCCATGGAGACGCATGTCTCCTCATTACATCAAAATGAGCCTCGCAAGCAAGCTGCGCTTAGCTAACTCTGCAATTAAGCAGGTTACCATCGTCAACTCAGGGTTTGCGATACTAGCTGAAGGAGACGGAGCAAGAAACGCGCTCCTCTCAGGCGCCGTACTCCTGGAGAGCACGGAAATGAAACTGGAAGCTGCTTCCAACTGGATCTCAGTGTTGGCGCCTAATGTACCAGACAGACTCTTTACTTTAGAAGGACCAACGCCAGTAACATCGGAGATGGTAATGGAGGAAGCGACCTTAAAGACAGGCGTTAGACCGACCTCGGCTCGTGCCTTTGCAACAAGCATGGCTAGGCCGTCAACCGACTGGGTGTTGCATTTTGCAACCGGCAAGCCAAAGCTGGGAGAAAGACTTTTCGAAGAGAGCGGTCGCTTAAACGAACTTCAGCGTAAAGCCAAAATTGCGCAATGCAACCGATGCTGGGGACACCACCCAACTAAGATCTGTTCACGAGCAGAGCGCTGCTCTCGCTGTGGATCGATTGAGCACAAGGCTACTGAGTGCAAACAGCTCGTCCCAAGGTGCATCAATTGCCATGGGCCGCATGCCGCAACCTAGCCTAGCTGCATGGCCAGGCCGACGCGGACTGGCGGAAAGACTATGCAACGCACAAGAGACCAGCTGTCGGTGATCCGGGAACAAGGTCAAAAAGAAAGAAACGCTTCGATTCGAGAGTTGGAAGCAAAGCAGAAAGCCGCTGAGGCGACTGCTGAAAACGAAACTACAATCGTTGCTCAATGCCCGTAAGGGACCACAACCTTACCGAGCTACACACAACGGCAACAACGATCTTGTTCCTCTGCGCTAATTTGGGCAGAGGAGACCCCGCTACAGACATCATCCTGCAATCCGCCTGGGATTCAGGAACCGATGTCCTACTCATCCAGGAACCCTGGACTCAACACAAGGACGGCTTCTGGCTCACCAAGTCGCATCCTGGGTTCGACAAGCACTTGCCCCCCCATGTCACAGCCAACCCCGCAAGGCCACGATCCCTCATTTATACGCGAAAAGGGACCAAGTGCCTACAACTAGCAATTTGCGAGGCATCACCAGATCTTACCGCCGTAAAGGTTGAAGGAGTCACGTTTGTCTCAGTGTATCGCGCTCCTGGAGCAGACCTTTCGCCGCTCCTATCATGGGCCCCGTCTGGGCCCACAGTAGTTGGTGGAGATTTCAATGCCGTCCACCCTGACTGGCAGCCCATGGCCACCAGGCTACACGGTGACGGCCAAGTGCTCGCCAAATGGATGTCCGAGCACGATATGGACCTATCTTCGACCCCGGGCGTCTCGACTCACGATCTTGGAAACACACTCGACCTAGTCTGGTCTAACGCGGGAGCCCTTGCAGACGTCTCGATAGAGCTTGACTCGACATCGGACCACAGAACTCTTGCAGGAGACGTCCCCCGTCCGAACTCGAAAGCTAGAGCTGTTATCAAAACAGGCCAACCGTTTCGAGTGACAGACGACGCCCTCGAAGACTTTGCAAAGGTGCTAGGCCGTTGGGCTCAAGGAATAGAGCTACAGCCGATGGCTTCAGTAGACGCGGTGGACAATCTTGCTGATAAGCTGGTCCAAACTATTAGCAACGCAATCAGGGTCACTGGTAGACGCGGGAGTGTGAAGAAGGGTAGGACAGCACCTTGGTGGACGTCGGAGTGCCTACAGGCCAAACGCGAATACAGGATATTCAGGGACGAAGAGAGCAGAAAGGACTTCCGTCGCATAGTCAAAAGTGCCAAACGCCAATACTGGCGGCGAAAGTTCTCCGAAGCAACAACCGACGTCGACATGTATCGGATGGCACGCTGGGCTAAGCCGCAACCTACATCAGCTGCTCCACCACTCCAAACTCCAGATGGTCTTGTTTCGGATCCAGGAAAGCGAGCAACTCTGTTGCGCGACCTCCTTCTCGGCCGGTTCACCAGTCAGAACGACGTCGACGCTGAGGACTTCGAGCCAGGACGCGGAAACCTCCCATGGGTCTCGAGCGTTACGGACGAGGAAGCCAAGTGGGTTACAACGGCCTGCCAAAATAAAGCCCCTGGAGCAGACGCGATTTCTGTTCGTCTTCTTAGGACAGCCTGGCCATCAATTGGTCACGCAGTGAGAGTACTCTTTGAGGGCTCACTGCGATTGAATCACTTTCTGGCAGGTCTGCCAACGACCTCGTCTCATGCGTCATCCACGATGTAGAACATGCAATGAAACGGCAGAAGAAAGCAGTCCTAGTCACTTTGGACGTTCAGGGTGCATTCGATGCTGTACTCCACGGACGGCTGCTGCAGAGGATGAACAAGATGGAGTGGCCTAAACCAGCTATCACCTGGATAAAGTCCTTCCTACAAGAACGATCTGCTCGCGTACGACACGAAGACGGAGTCACAGACCCGGTATTCCTAGAATGCGGGCTGCCACAAGTATCGCCTCTTTCCCCAATTCTTTTTCTGTTCTACATGGCCGAAGTCGTGGGAGGCAGTAGTTGGAGATTTAGCTATGCAGATGATGTTGCCATCCTCGGCATAGGTTCAACTCCAACTGAAGCCGCAGTAGCTGTCCAGAGAGAAGTCGATGCAGTCCTAGGGTGGGCCGCTGACAATGCCGTCTCTTTCGACCCAGATAAGGCCGAAGTCGTCTACTTCGTCGGCCCAAGATCCAGGGGACACGAACTTCCGGCTATAAGGGTAGGCACTCGCAATGTACAAGCATCCGACGACATCCGATGGCTCGGAGTTCACCTTGATCGCGGTCTGACCTTCGAAAGTCACGTCGCAAAGTGGACCAGCAAAGCAATACGGCTAGTGCAGCACTTCCGACGGATCACTCAGTGTACCCAGGGACCAAGACCCGACTTACTAACCACAGTCATTCGCACGGTAGTTCTGCCAATCGCGATGCATGCAGCGGAGGTCTGGTGCCCGGGGCCAACCAGGGAAACTTATCGAGGTGTGACGCGTAATTCCTACAAGAGACAGAGCAAAGTCATCGACCAAACCTCTGCCTTCGGAATCCGCGTGGCTCTACCAACCTGGCGCACGATGCCTGTTGCAGCACTGAGAAGAGAGACTGGTATTCCGCCAGCACAAATTCTGCTCGAGGAACGCAGGCTCAAGACTGCCGCACGAATCCGGACACTAGATGAGTACCATCCGCTTCGACTTCGGGCCACGGAAAGCACAGACAGCGCTCGTCACCGACTCGGCCTAAAGACATGCAACAAAACCAGACTTGGTTTCGACAGAGTGCATGATTCAAGGGTCCAGAGGATGTATCGACTCCTGCCAGAGGCCGAACTACCTCCAACGCTCCGACCTCCGGCCCCCCCTCAGCCAATTCCCCGCTGGACAAGCAAGAAAGAAGCAGCTAGGTTTATAAGAGAGTGGCTACCTACTCTCCCACCCGACTGTCTTTGCGTGTACAGTGATGGCTCTGGGGCGTCCACCGACAAAGTGTCATGGGCCTTTGTGACTTTTATCAGTGGCACAGGCAGGGTAATTGAGCAAAGCGGCTCAGGCAAAATAACCAATGCGGAGGTCTACGACGCGGAGGTTCATGGAGCTCTAGCTGCTCTTGAAGCAATCACTAGCAGGAAGCGAGATCGTGGTCGTAGCGCCATCTATATTCTGCTCGACAATTCTGCGGCTGTCCAGGCCTTACTAACGGGAACAACAGGCTCATCATCCTGGAGGATTCAAAAGTTCTGCAAAATTGTCGCTAGAGCAGCAGCACCTGTTAAAGTAGGATGGATTCCGGGCCACGAAGGGCTGGTAGGAAATGAAATGGCTGATGAGCTCGCTCGAAGAGAGCTTAACTCGTCGGACGATACGAGGACGACACATGGGGTGATGACTCTCGCCTCTTCCGGAAGGAAAGCTCGCGAACCGGCCAGACAGATGGTTACAGACTGGTGGCATTCGAATCGCCCCAGACATTATGCAGACCTCGAACTCGAGATGCGACGCAAGAAACCGCCAGAACTAGCACTACCAAGGGCAGTCTACGCTCGCTTAATAGCCGCTCGAACCGGACATGGGGACTTCGCGGCTTATCATCGCCGCTTCAACCACACTGACGCTACACTTCACTGCGAGTGTGGGAGAGAAAAATCAATCGGTCACCTTGTTCAGTGTCGAAAAGCACCGGCAACATGGCGGCTGAAAAGCGGAAGGCGAAGGGCGCCAGCTATAGAAACAATGCTCGGATCAAGCGGGTGGCAACTGTTCAGGGACTATGTCCAGGAGAGCGGAATATACGCGGAGGCTAGCCGGGGGATGGCAGGGATACCTGTGACTCGGAAGTGATGAACGAAAGCCTAGGTGATCTGGCATGGAAATAGGGGTAGGAATCGAGGCTCGGGCGCGTGGTGGCCGAGGCGGAACGATGGAAGGGAGATTGTCAAAGTTTTTCTTTTGTAATGCAGGACTTTGCGTGGAAGTTTTCTTTTGTTTTGTTTTCAACTCTGGGCTGCTGTACTCGTCATGCTTAAACACATAGATGCGTTTCGGCATGGTTCCGGTCATTGAGGTGGGACGAGGCACTTGTACTTTACGGTAGTTAACCTGATCCGGCCCGACCCCACTTGTGCTCAAGCTCCAGTAGGAGTGCGACGGTAGTTGCTTCACCTAGCACGTTAATGAACAAACAAACAAACAAACAAACAAAGAGATGCTGGCCATAATCACGTGCCTGCAAGAATGGAAAGCCGAGCTCCGATCAGTTGCCAAGCCGTTCACAATATTGAGCAATCATAAAAATTTAGATTATTTCATGACCAAGCGATTACTCAATGAACGGCAGGCTAGGTATTACGACGTCCTGCAGCAGTTCAATTTCACTCTGAAATGGCGACCGGGCAACTATTGCGAATGACCCGATGCTCTTTCAAGGCGTGATCAGGACAAGCCACACGGCATGAATGACGAACGAACCATGGGTAGGATTATGCAATTGTTACCAACGGTCAAAGCGTCACCTGTCGACGCACAAGTTAGTGCAGCAAATGAAACTTCGCTTCCTCATGTACCTACTAATGGAAGCTCAAATAATCCAACCCATCCTTCTACGGACCCGGCTGCACTAGCAAGAATATCTGACGACGACGAGATTCAGGCACTTTGGAACCAGGGAGTTAATCACGATAGTGATTGGCGACGAGCGCGCGATACTGTACAGCGCGGAGAGAGAAGTTTCCCACCAGAAATCGCTCAGAAATTAACCGCTAATATTGCAGAGTGTACGGTTGCCGCAGATAGCGTTCTTCGTGGAAGGGAAAATCGAATTTGGGTTCCCAATTACGAGCCACTCCGAACGGCGATAATGCAGAGAACGCACGATAGTTATCTAGCGGGACACCCTGGGAAAGACACAATGGTTGGCATACTTTTGAGGCAATGGTTCTGGCCAAAGATGAGAGAGTCAGTCCGACGATTTATACGGAACTGTGATGTCTGCGGGAGAACAACAGTCTGGCGAGAGGCAAAGGCTGGGTTTATCAGATCACTGCCAATACCTGACCGGATAGGAAGCGAGCTTACCATTGATTTTGTGACAGATATGCCACCTTCACAGGACTGTACAAATATAATGGTCATAACGGATCGGCTATCTAAAGACGTCTTCTTGTTTGGGACAAATACAATGGAAGCTACACAATGCGCCAAACTTTTTATCGACAGATATTACCGTTACTTTGGCTTCCCTCGATACCTGACAAGTGATAGAGGCAGTGACTGGATAGGAACCTTTTGGCGAACGTTCTGTCAACTAACGGGAATAAGTCAACGCTTGACCACGGCGTACCATCCACAGTCGAATGCAAGCGAAAGAGCAAATCAGGAGTTGTACAAGTACCTGCGCGCATTCACCTGCTATTCACAAGACAATTGGATGGAACTGTTGCCTGTAGCCCAACTGGCATTAAACTCACGACCGAGCTCAGCGATTGGGGGACTGAGTCCGTTTTTCCTTCGACATGGATATGATTTAGAACCTCTGACAGAACCCACGCCTATCTCAGAAAATGGTTCTCGACACCCAGGACGGCTATCTACCCAAGACTACGTAAAAGGCTAAGGGATGCCCAAGACTTTGCACAGGCAGCGATGGCTTCAGCCCAGCAGCGAAACGAGGTGAATGCAAATCGGTTTCGGAGACAACCAGATAAATTCAAAGTTGGTGACAAGGTTTGGCTAGATCTCCGGAATGTGAAAACGCCTCAACTATCCAAGAAGCTAGCCTGGCTTCATGCGAAATACGATGTGACCGCAGTTCCAGACCCTTTAACTGTAGAGTTGAATGTCCCAGGGAATATCCACAACCGCTTTCATGTTGAGCTGGTAAAGCGAGCAGTTGTGGACCCCTTTCCGAGTCAGCAGCGGGACGATGCTCAAAATCCCGCTTTTCTTGACGACCTGGGCGAGAAAGAATACGAAATCGACTCTATAATACGAGCAAGAACAGTGAGACGTGGACGTGGTAGTTTTAGGCAAGCTCTAGTAAAGTGGACTGAATGGGCAGAGCCAACATGGGAACCAGTTGAGTACGTCGCAGACACAGAGGCTCTAAAGATATTTGAGGACACCTACGGCCCTATAACTATAAATAACGGCCCTTCAGAGAGTAATTCGGGCAGATACGTTGGTCAGGCTGAGCCTCACATCCAAAAAACGCGGAGGGAACGACGAAAAAAAAATATATATAAAATAAAAATCATATATAATTTAACAAGTAAAATATCTTCCCCTTCAGGAAGAGAAGGGGGATTGTAACGGCTGTTAAGCCTAGGGATTCCTGTAGCCTACGCTGGCTAGCGCAGGCAATGAATGCAAGGGAATCTTCGGGAAGGATCTCGGAATACAAGGAGCTTAGAAGATTCTCAATGAACTTTCTGGAAGCATACTGAAGGTTCATGAGGACCACAGGTGTATCAAGAATCTTCTAGGGTATTGTCGAGGATTCCATGTTATTCCAGATATAGGGAGAACCTTACAGAAGAGGAGTATCTCAGAGTGTATATATATTTGTATTCTAGCTATAGGAATTCTCTCTCTAGAGAATTATAATTAATATACTGTACCTACAAGATCGCCCAAGCATGTTGTACTGAAACCGTGACAGATAGGCTGTGCTTAATCTCTGTTCTATTCCAACCAATTCACACAATCGTCTCCAGAACTTACTTGTCCAGTTAGTACCTCTATCGCTAGTTAAGGCTTTCGGGAACCCATGATAACGCCAGTGACATTCCAGAAATCTCTTAGCACAAGACTCCGAATCCATTTTCTCCATGGCCTCTAGTGTCACCGATTTTAACAATCTGTCAGTGATTACCATAATGTTTGTTGCTCCATTTGAGTTTGGTAATTCTACCATGAATTCTATAGAAAGCTCTTGATGAAATCTATTGGGTACTGGCAGTGGCTTAAGAAGTCCTTTTTTCTGATGTCGCCAGATTGATGATCTTCCACACACATGGCAATTTTTACAGAAGCGCTTGACTGATTTGCTTATTCCAGGCCAAAAATATTCTCGTGCGACTTGGGCAAGCGTTGCATCTCTTCCAGGATGACCAGCGACGGCTGAGTCATGAATGTTCTGTATAAGGACTGTTGTAAGAGGCTCAAAAAGAGGTACCCATATTCGCCCTTGATACCTAACTACTCCCATAGCTTCGTCAAATTCGCATGCAGCGATCGTTGCTTTAATTTGACTAGCCTCTTCCGAACCTTCTATTTGTAACTTGAGGTCCTTGGGCCACGCACGCTCTCCGCTTTGCACCGCATTTACTACTTTAATATATGTTTTGTCGCTTTCTACTGCTTGATCCCAAAGCTCCTGTAAGTCTTTATTGACAAATATTTCATGGCCTTCTGCAATACAAGTACTATTTATACACAACCTTGAAGCGTTAATTGGGTTTAAAACTTGGCGTTTGCAGCTCAAAAGTCGAGGGTCGCCTTCCACTGGTCTATCCTGGTCCCTTCTTGAGAGTGCATCCGGACGTTCGCTATCTACCCCTTTCCTATACACCAGTGTGTACCTGAATCTCGATAGGAATTCAGCCCATCGGGTTTGCCGCTCTGTCAACTGTCTTGTGGTGAGGAAATATTTTAGGTTCATGTGGTCACTTAAGATAGTGAAAGCATGCACTAGACCCCTCAGCTCTGCATCCCATTCCTTCATACTAGCTACAATGGCTAGAAGTTCTTTGTCATGAATCTCATAATTTATTTCTGCTCCACTCAGCTTCCGAGAATAGTATGCCACTGGTTTCCATGTGGTATTTTCTTGCTTCTGTAACAAGCATCCACCAAGCGCATAACCGGAGCAGTCCGCCTCCAACATTGTTTCGCAATCAGGATCCCATTGAGCTAGAGCAGGCTCTGCTACAAACTTTTCCTTTAGCAATTTGAATGCTTCATTTTGTTCAGCGCCCCACTTCCAGGGTGTACCTTTGCCTGTTAGAGATGTTAAGGGGGCACAGATCCTTGAAAACCCCTTGATAAAGCCACAATAGAAATTGGCAAACCCTAGGAATCCTCTTAGCCCCTTTGTTGTTGTAGGCGCCTCCCATTCTGATATTGCCTTGATCTTTCCTGGGTCCATCTTGACTGAAGAATTCTCACCATCCGAAGATATGATAAAGCCCAAGTATTTAGTTTCTTTAACACTAAATTCGCACTTGTCAATATCTAATCCCAATCCAGCTTTATTAAGCTTTTCAAGTACTAGCCGCACGTGCCTTTGATGATCCTTTTCATCTCTGTTGGTGAAGACAAGTACATCATCCACATAAGCCGAACAAAAATTGTCGAGGTACTCACGCAAAGCTTTGTTAATATATCTCTTGAAAGATGCCGGAGCTCCATTCAGTCCAAACGGCATGACAAGCCACTCGAATAATCCAAATCGAGTTCGGAAAGCTGTTTCCATTTGTTGCCTTCCTTGATGCGCAACTTATGAAACGCAGATTGTACGTCTAGCTTAGTGAACCATTTAGCTTTACTCAGTTTGGCTAGTGTCTCTTTAATTAACGGAAGCGGGTAGCAATCAGCCTTTGAAATAGCGTTCAAGGCACGATAGTCAACACAAAATTGCAGACCTCCACCTGGTTTCCGAACAAAAAGTACTGGGGCCTCTGCTGGCAAACTACTTGCGCAAATATAATCTTTGTCAAGTAGATCTGTTAAGGTCTTTCTCAGTACCAATAATTCATCCCTTGACATTCCATACAGGGGTCCCCATGGTATTTTTTTATCAGACTCGAGCCTTATCTCATGATCACCTCCTTGGCAATGAGGCGGAAGTTTGTCTGTTATCTCTTTCCGAAAAAGGTCCGCAAATTCTTTGCAGTGATCTGGAAGCCTATCCAAATTTTTCGGTGACTTCTTTGAAGGTGCAAGTGCTTTCTGAATATCTGCAAGTGTTACAGAAAATATCTGGGTTGTGCCAGCCCTTGACTTCCTAGCCTTTCTAACTGTTGCAAGAAATACTCCTGCCGACAAACTTTTGATATTTGCTGTCAGGTAAGACAAATCAATATTTTCTTTTTGACCCTTTTCCCATACTCTCAGTGGTCGATCATCCACAATAGCTTCTCCAATATCCATAAAATGTTCCCTTGCATTATAGATAACATCTTCTCGTTCCATCCATGGTTTTCCGAGTATTAGATCATGAGATAGATCTGGTATCACGTACGCATATAAGGTACGCTGATACCCATCAATATAAAGTTCCATTCTGACCATTTCTGTTATAGAATCATTCTCATTCCGATTCTTCGTAGCTTCAGTAAGCTTTCGTGGAGTTATTTTTATTCGAAGTATCGTAGCTTTAAGTACGAAGGAACTACTAACCGCAGCTAGACATTTGCATCTGTTGTCAATTATGGTAGGAATTGAATATATTCCATTGATAACAGCGTCTATAATGAAAGAAGACCCATTCATAGAGCTCTCGGCTTCCTTATCTTCAATTAACTTTGAGCTAGTGACCATATTTATAGCTCCGTTTCCTTGTCCCTGGATATATTTTGATTTGGGTGCTAATTCTTTTGACACCTCGCCTTTCGCAACTTTGGCCTTGACATTATCTGCAATATCCTCTACAAATGTTGCTGCTTGAAAAAATATTTCAGGATGCTTAGCTGGTAGCAATCGACAGTTAGCTATAACGTGACCATTCTTCCCACATCGCAAGCATGATCCATCAATTTTGCGCCCATTCAAATCGTCACGTGATACCCACTTTGCACGGAATTTCTCGATACCGGTCATCCTTGTGTCAATATCTTCAACTTCACTGTGTAAGCTGGCTCTAGCTGGAAGGTGGCGAGTTATCTCTTGTGAGATTCCCCCTAGTAGTTTTCCCCCAGCTACGCCTCGTGTTCCGTTGTCAAAGTACCCAGTCTGACCTAGTAGGTATTCCCTTGTAATTTCTATACCAACCTCGTCAATTTCAGAACCTTGGATCGACAGGTAATCAATTAATTCTCTAAGTGTTTTAGGATGCACACCACCAATCATGTAATTCCTAGTTGTCTTATTCAGAGAGTTCCGTAACTGGTAAATCTTGCATTTCTCATTCCCTTTCGAACTGGGGCTTCGTGAAAGTAATTGTTGGAAGCGCGGTAGATATGTCTATAGGTTCTCGTCCCGGAATTGTCGACATGCATGAAATAGTGCGGCCGCCAATTGTTCCTCGTTTCTGTCGCGATAGGTATTATCCATAGCCCGTAACAGCCCTAGCGCATCCCATTCCATGCCATTTCCAAGCATACTTTGAAACTGACCTGTAATCATATCTTTCGCTGTTCTAGTTACTGCATGACTAAATAGTTGCATTAAAAAGTCAGATGGTTGAAGAATACATCGCTCCTCTACATCACGCCTATATATGTACTGAAGTATTCCATGCGTAATTGCCCACTTAGTTCTATCCTTATGGTCGTATGCTTCTGGCCATTTAAGTGGTTCCTCTTCTATGAAACATTCTCTGCATTCTGATTGGCCTCCCACATTAGCTCTTATTGGTTGTAGGGGTAAATTTTTGTTAGCCTCGGACCGTTCCTGCATCGTTTCCATCATTTCCTTCAATTGAGATTGTAGCATCCCCAGACCTCTTCTGTGTTCCATTTCCCTTAATTTCATTTCTTCGACCAGTCGCTACATTTCCGAATGTATTTCTCCATGTGGCATTGATTCCTGGTTCGATAAACCAGTTGCCATAGAGTCCGTTCCGATGTTAAAATTGTTCATATTTGAACCCATTGTTGATTCTTCGAATCCCTGTGCTTTAAAACCAATGATTAAGGATGCCCTAAGTCACAGTTATCTAAGGCTGCGATATACTTAATGACGGGCAAAGAATGTGGGATATAGTTTAAATTGTGACGGAAA
Source organism: Blumeria graminis f. sp. triticale (assembly GCA_905067625.1). Classification (NCBI taxonomy): domain Eukaryota; kingdom Fungi; phylum Ascomycota; class Leotiomycetes; order Helotiales; family Erysiphaceae; genus Blumeria; species Blumeria graminis. Next base: position 11,020,116 of record LR898468.1, on the reverse strand, counting down.
CCGAGTTGGTAATGAATAAATCGATTTATTAAACTATATGAAGAGGAAAGAAATCTCTAGCTACTACTAACAGGTACTTATAACGTTTGTTCCGCTTCGTGAATCTGCTGACTGATAACTTCCCCCTAGGCCTAATACTTGCTACTGAGCCAAGTATTATCAGGAGCCATTACGCTATGATGTTGCTTCGACCTCCTGGCTAGTAGTGCTATTTCATCTCTATTTGCCCATCCTTCCTCTTTCAGTCTTATCGTAATTATTCCTAATTAAACGCTTAGGTTTCCTCATAAGCTAAAACAACGGTCAAACCGTAACAATTGTAACGGCTAAGAAGCCGGTATTTTCCTGTAGCCAGTAATGGCAAGTACTGGCGTATAACCACCAGGGGGTGGGCCGGCGCAATAGCCTTGCAGAACATACCAGAACCACTGTCGAAGGTACTAGATAAGATTCGACATGAACAAGACTGTAACTGAGACTTGGAGAAGCTACTAGAAACCATATTCTCAGAGTTGCAACTGGAATTATCTAGAAATGAACTGACCTTAGATGGAAGGGCTTGGAGTGTAGTAATCTGTATAAATACCTGGCTAAGTATCTGTAGCTTAGTTCTACATAGTTGAATTGTTAATATACCATCATCCATACAAATGCTCCCTGCTTTCTATAGTTGATCTGTGACATACAATTCAACTATCCTTTACGACAATTTAGAACGAAAACACGATACGTGGACGACGAAAGACGAAAAGTGGAATACGATAATATAACGACTACGAAAACGAAAACGATACGACAAAGGCAGAGTGCTTAGATACAAAAGAAACCCCCGATGAGTATCAGAGAGATATCGCAAAATCTTAAATCCTTCAGGATGAGCGAAGAATCAAATAACGTATCTATTGACACAGTTACCCTTCTCCAAGAAATCAGAGAGCTACGTCAGCGACTGGACGACGGAGAATCACGCCCTAAACGCTCCTCTGACTTAATGCCCGAAGTATGCATACGAAAAGATCCAGCGAACACCCAAGGAAAATTAAAACCAACGAAATTTCCTGTGTACGGAGGGGATAAATCCATGTATCCAGCGTGGCGTAGGGGTGTCTTAGCAGCCTTAAAAATGGATTGGAATACATTCGGTTATACTGACTCTCGAGTATTCCTAATGATTTACAAGGCCCTGGAGGGCAAAGCTCAGAGACAGGCTAGTGCGTTCTTTGAATCGGGGGGACCTGATGGTGAAGAGAAACCAGAGGATTTCATTCGGTTTTTAGACAGGAGTAATTGGGACACGACACGAATAGTGAGGGCGAGGAACCAGTTAAACCGGATGAAGATGGGGTTGCATCAACGTTGGAATTCTTTCTTCCCACTCTGGGAAAATAAGTTGACTGAGGCATTTGGCAATAGCTGGCCCGATGAGACAAAGATCACCATGCTCCGTGGAACACTTAATCCCACTCTACGTACAGCTCTTGCCAATAACCACTTAATCCCATCGGATGACTATTTTGAATGGACAAGGATAGTCTCGCAAATAGCCCAACAACATGATGAATTACAGGAGGGCCCGGTTTGGATGGAAAATACAACCCAGGCGTCAAATAAGGGAAGGCAAACAGTTCGAGATAACCAAGAGTACTATTCCCCACCTGCCGCAATGAGAGAACGGAGAACTTCCGGCAGACATTCAGGACTTGTCGGGGACCTCGACCACGATGGAGATATGTTCATGGGGGGAATAAATACCACCAATGTTTTACGTAATCCAGATGGAAAACCGTTGCGGGCTAAGTGGAAATCACGAGAACAAATTGACCAACTCCGACGTGCGGGAAGATGTTTTAGATGCGAGCTGAAGGGATGCAATACAGCAATTTGTCGACTTTTACCAGCGCAAAAACCGAGAGCAAAGGGTCCAGTCATCAGCCATGTAACCTTAGATAATCTTGATCCATCACTCTATGAGATTGTTGAAAATGTAGCTTCAGCAGATGAGGCGGTGACGGAAAACTAGATGCTCCTGAGCAGAGTCGCGTTCAGGAGCACAAGGCAGCAGACAGTGTAGAATGCAATATGAATACAACTCCATTCCTTGTAAATGCTTTGATAAACGATACAACCATGGTGCAAGCCTTGGTAGATAATGGATGTTTGTGTTCAGGTATTATAGATGATGCACTTGCCAAAAGTCTACAGCTGCCGCGCATTGCAGTTACACCTCGGCCAATTGAAACTGCAGAGAATTCTACGATAGATAAGCCAACGGTTGAGTATATTACCCGAATATCTCTTGACCTCGATGGTTACGTCACCACAAATTTACGGCTATACATATTACCTCACAGTACCCATCCAATGATTTTAGGTAAGAAATGGCTAGAGGATCAAGATGTCTTGATTCATGCAAAGGAGCAACGGTTAGACCTTCGGAAATCTGGAGGCAAGGTGTTCAGTGTCAAGCGATGGCGTCAAGAGCTCAGGAATGTCGCTCGTCCAAGAGTTTCATCTGCCAAAGATATAGGTTCTTTGATAAAGAAAGTACCAATCTGTAAAGCAACTCTAGAAGACATAAACAAAGCATTACGGACGAAGCCTTCGGTAACCTTAGAAGATGCTCGCAAGCGCCTACCTGAACAAGTTAGAGACTATGCACACTTGTTTGCGGATGGAAATGGTGCAGACGACTTACCCGTATCAAGAGGACGATTGGACCATGCGATAAACTTGCGTGAAGAGAATGGAAAGCCCATGACTCCACCATGGGGTCCACTTTACGGAATGTCTCGTGAAGAACTCCTGGTTCTCCGTCGAACATTAACAGACTTGTTAAAGAAAGGGTGGATTCGACAAAGTAAATCTCCTGCAGCCTCTCCGGTATTATTTGCGAAAAAGCCAAATGGTGGGCTACGCCTGTGTGTAGACTACCGTGGCCTCAATGCAATAACTGTACCAGATAGATACCCCTTGCCTCTATTTAAGGAAACACTGAGGCAATTATCGAAAGCAAGATGGTTCACAAAGCTGGACGTAAAATCGGCATTCCATCGGTTGAGAATAAGGGAGGGTGATGAGTGGATGACCGCGTTTCGTTGTCGATTGGGCCTTTTTGAATGGCTCGTAACCCCGTTCGGTCTCGTAAATGCGCCGGCCTCCTTCCAGAGGTATATCAATGAGCAACTGCGTGAGCACCTAGACCTAGACGCGACAGCTTATATGGACGATGTGCTAGCTTACACCAGTGGAGGTAGAGAAGACCATTGGAGATCGGTACGGAGCATTCTTGAGAAGCTGGATAAAGCTGGTCTATATCTGGATATTGATAAGTGTGATTTTATGTGTAAGGAAGTCAAATACCTGGGCTTCATTATAAGAGCTGGCGAAAGTATCACAGTTGACCCAGCTAAAGTAAAAGCGATCATGGAATGGCAGCCTCCAACGTCGGTCACTGGAGTTAGATCGTTTCTGGGGTTTGCGAATTTTTATCGGTGCTTTGTTAATAATTTTTCTGAAATTGTCGCACCGTTAACCGCCCTTACAAAGAAAGGGAGCGTTTGGCGCTGGGGTAGTGAACAGGATTCGGCGTTCAGTCGACTCAAGAAGATTTTCTCATCAAAGCCGGTACTAGCGCAATGGGATCCAGATCGGGATACAATTGTGGAGGCCGACTGCTCTGGGTATGCCTTAGGCGGCTGCCTCAGTCAGGTAGATTCAGATGGGTGTTTACGACCGGTTGCATATTATTCACGACGCCTAACCAGTGCTGAAGCAAATTACCCTATTCATGACAAGGAGATGACATCGATCGTAGCATGTCTACAAGAATGGAAAGCGGAATTACAGTCAGTCGCAAAACCTTTCACTATCCTTACAGACCACAAAAATCTCAGCTACTTCTCCACAAAGCGCCTTCTCAACGAACGACAAGCTCGATACAATGACTTACTGCAGAGATTTAATTACAACCTAGTGTGGCGACCGGGCTCGACTTGCGAGCGACCCGATGCACTATCCCGACGTGATCAAGATAAGCCAGCTGATATTTGCGATGAACGCACAGCAGGACGAGTAATGCAACTCTTACCATCGGTGCGGATCCACCCGTCGGCTATTAGATTAGAAAGCACCGATGAAACCGTTGGCGACGATCCGGCCGCTTTAGCGAGGTTGTTTGAAGATGACAGCATGCAGGCATTATGGAAACAGGGGGTTGAATCCGACAAGGATTGGCGGCGAGCACGGGATGCAGTATCGGCCGGCGAGCGGGGCTTCCCTCCCGACTTGGCGTTCAAGCTATCGGCCAACATAGCCGAATGTACTGTAGCTGGAGATGGAGTTCTTCGAGGTCGCGAGAATAGAATCTGGGTGCCTGATTTTGAACCATTGCGAACAGCAATTATGCAACGCGTCCACGACAGCCACTTGACAGGTCATCCAGGAAAAGACACAATGGTCAGCATGATTTTGCGGAGATGGTTTTGGCCTAAACTCAGAGATGCTGTCCGAAAGTTCATACGAAATTGCGACATCTGCGGCCGAACTACAGTTTGGCGCGAAGCTAAAGCGGGGTTTTTACGGTCACTTCCTGTTCCTGAGCGAATAGGTCACGAATTAACAATTGATTTCATCACTGATTTACCGCGCTCTAATGGCTGCACTAATATCATGGTGATAACTGATCGACTTTCTAAGGATATCTTTATATTTGGAACAACATCTATGACGGCTCAAAATTGCGCTGAGGTTTTTATCGATCGTTACTATCGATACTTTGGATTTCCACGTTATCTGACTAGCGATCGAGGCAGTGATTGGACGAGTCATTTCTGGAAAACATTCTGTGAACTCACGGGGATTACGCAACGTCTTACAACATCCTACCATCCTCAATCAAACGCGAGTGAACGAGCAAATCAAGAAATCTACAAATATTTGCGAGTGTTTACATGCTACGCCCAAGATAACTGGATGCATCTTCTTCCCATGGCACAGCTTGCACTAAACAGTCGACCTAATTCAGCGATTGGTGGTATAAGTCCATTTTTCCTTCGTTACGGGTATGAGTTAGACCCCTTAATGGAACCAGTGCCAGAGGTAAACTCTTCGTCTCGACATCCGGGAAAATTATCAGCTACAGCGTATCTGCAAAGGTTAAGAGATGCTCAAGATTTTGCACAAGCGGCAATGGCGTCAATCCAGCAGAGAAATGAGGCTAATGCCAATCGCACGCGACGCCAGCCAGAAAGATTCAGAGTAGGAGACAAGGTATGGCTTAACCTACAAAATATCAAAACGCCTCAACTCTCAAAAAAGCTCGCTTGGCAGCATGCAAAGTATGAAGTAACTGCGGTTCCTGATGCGCTGACGGTAGAGCTGAATGTGCCTGGGAATATTCACAAAAGGTTTCACGTTGAATTGTTGAAGAGAGCAGGAGACGATCCCTTCCCCAGCCAGTGTCGTGATGACGCACAAAATCCTCCGCTGCTTGATGACCTAGAGGAGCCTGAATATGAGATCGAAAGTATAAAACGTGCCCGAACAGTGCGCCGTGGCCGTGGATCTTACCGACAGGCTCTTGTGAAGTGGGTTGGCTGGGTTGACCCAACGTGGGAGCCAATAGAATATATCAAAGATACTGCTGCATTACAAAATTTCGAGGAGATTTATGGCCCAATTGAAAGTAGCGACGGCTCTAATACATCCTCTGGAACGCATGTTGGCCCGGCAGAACGTCACATTAGAGAAAAAAGAAACCGTAGGAAATCTAAGGACAGTTTGGCTACAAAAAAAAAAAAAGGTTAAAGACGGGTCTTAACTTCTAAAGTAGAAGAAGGGGGGTTGTAACGGCTAAGAAGCCGGTATTTTCCTGTAGCCAGTAATGGCAAGTACTGGCGTATAACCACCAGGGGGTGGGCCGGCGCAATAGCCTTGCAGAACATACCAGAACCACTGTCGAAGGTACTAGATAAGATTCGACATGAACAAGACTGTAACTGAGACTTGGAGAAGCTACTAGAAACCATATTCTCAGAGTTGCAACTGGAATTATCTAGAAATGAACTGACCTTAGATGGAAGGGCTTGGAGTGTAGTAATCTGTATAAATACCTGGCTAAGTATCTGTAGCTTAGTTCTACATAGTTGAATTGTTAATATACCATCATCCATACAAATGCTCCCTGCTTTCTATAGTTGATCTGTGACAACAATCCTCTACCCCCTCTCAGCAACCAATTTGCAAATGAGAGTTATCGACAAGGCAGTCACTCTTGGCGAAACCTTAGGCCTAGAAACAATGAATCCTGCCAATGCTATAACACAACAACTACCTACTTCTGTAGATCAGCTTAGATCTCCAGCCCTGCCCTTGTCCAGCCCAGAAAAATTTGATGGAATGCGTGCAAAATTTGAGAACTTTGCCACTGACATGCAGATTAGATTCTGCTCCAACACCCTAATGTTTAGCAGTGAGTAATCTAAAATAATGTACGCGTGATCCTACCTCACAGGTAGCGCATACAGCTGGTTCAAACCTCATATCAACTCCGTCACTGGTGCTATAACATTTACGAGTTATGCAGTCTTCATGATGTCGCTAGGGGCTGCATTCAACGACCCAGATGCGTACGCAACAGCAGAACGCAAACTTGGTTTAATTCGACAAGAGGGCTCGTGCGCAACCTACTATGCACAGACCGTATCAATTTTCTCTCAATTAGGATGGGAGGAACAGAAAGTCCGAATTCACCATTTTTGTAGAGGCCTCAAAGATTCAGTTAAGATTGCGCTGGTTGGTAGAACTCTTCCATCCACCTTCCCGGAATTTGCCACCATTTGTATATCACTTGACAATGAAATTTTCGCCCGAAATCGTGAGAAGAAGGGTAAACTGCCAAATATAGTACCCTTATTAAATGCACTGCCAACCAACAAATCCCCTGCACTAAGTTCAGGTAATTCTCGCCAAACTCCGGTCGTCCAGAACTTTGATCCAATGGAGATGGATAATTCGGAAGCTGGAAAGGCAGCTCATAAGGCTTACAGGTGGGCAAATAATTTGTGTGGATACTGTGGGAAGGGGGGGCACAGGGTGGCTACATGCCCAAATCTCGCGGCACAGGATGATTCAAAAGCCCGAGTTGCAAATACAGAAGTTCAGAATGAAACTTCACTCACCCTATATGAATCAAAAAATTAGTTCAGCTAGAAAATATGCGGCGCTTCTCTAGCTCTTCTGTTGTTCAAACTCCCTCAGTCACACCCCTGTATGTCAATCTTGAAGCCATTCAATCCCCCCCCCTCGATGGATCAAAAACCCCATCAGCAAATCTAGAACCGCCAGATAAGTCTGAAGATTCAGAATCAGTAGTGCATTCTTTCTACTTAGGAAATGAACAGCCACTGATGATTAGTGCAATAAGTGAGCACGAGATAAAAGCATCCACTATGGTTGATTAGGGGGCATCAACCTCTTTCATTGACAAGTCCTTTATCAATGCTCATAGTCTTATTCCTCGTCTCAAAAACTTTCCTGAGATAGCGCTGGTAGTGGATGGCAGACAATCATCATCGGATTGCATTACTCACAAAATAGACTTGTCCCTAGAAATTAGCAACCACAGCAAAATACTGATGTTCCAGGTTACTAGAATTGCTCGTTGTAACGGCTACAAAGCCGGTGTTTCCTGTAGCCAGTACTGGCAAGTACTGGCGTACAACCACCGGACAATGGGCAGGCGCAAAAGCCACGTAAAAGATACTAGAATCTCCTAGGAAGGGACTAGAAAAGTCTCCATGTGAGTAAGACTGACACTGAACCTTGGAGAAGTTGCTAGAAATAATACCCTTAGAGTAGCAACTGGAATCATCTAGAAATGAGCTGACCATGGAGGGAAGAACTTAGAACAAATAAATCTGTATACATACCTGGATCAGTATGTAGAACTTAGGTCTTCATAGTTGAATTATAAAATACCATCATCCATACAAATGCTCCTTGCTTTCTATAGTTGATCTGTGACACTCGTTACAATATTATCCTTGGCAAGTCATGGCTGTCAAAACACGACCCTGAGATTAAATGGAGCAGTAACACTCTGTCATTCAAGTCTCGCCTGTGCCGGCAGCATTGTGTAGATCATAGCCACTACCGATCGCGATCCCCTTCCGGTTCTTTAGGTATCAAAGAACGAACTTCTTCGTCTTTGTCTTAGTCTTCGTCCTCGCCTTCATCTCCTTCTCCTTCGCCTTCGTCTTCGTCTCCTTCGCCTTCAATTTCGGATTTATCTTCCACACAATCTTTCCATACCACTGAGATCAATCATCCCCCAGAAATCTACCCAATCTCAGTAACAGCACTCCATAAATACTCAAAGCGCCCAGAATATCAATTATTCTGTCTCCATCCAAGACATCTCGGAATTTTTGAAAAAGCCCGTCAAATCAGAAGAAGAGGAGATGCACGATCTATGCAAGCAAATACCTGCCCAATTCTATGAATTCCTTACTATATTCTCATCTAGAGAAGCGGAAAAGATCCCCCCACACTGGTATATTGATCATGAGATCCCAATCGAGAAGGATCGAAAGCTTTCATTAGGGCCGCTATATTCTGTGTCAGATGCGGAATTGGAAGCGCTAAGAGAATATTTACGCAATAACTTAGAGAAAGGCTTCATTGAACCCTCTACGTCATCCTTTGCATCACCTGTTCTCTTTGTGAAAAAACCAGGGGGAGGGCTTCGCTTTTGTGTTGACTATCGGGCGCTGAATAATGTTACAAAAAAATCTTCATCCTTTACCACGCATTGACGGCTCTTTGAGACAATTACTTAAAGCACGGAGATTTACTCAATTACACTTAAGGGGAACGTATAACCAGATTTGCATTAAACCTGGCAATGAACCTAAAACAGCGTTTCGGACCTGATACAGGTTATATCAGTACAAAGTTATGCCTTTCGGTCTCACTAACGCCCCAGCGACCCGCCAACAATTTGTGAATGATGTTTTACATGAGTTTCTTGATATATTTGTAGTGGTATATTTAGACGACATCCTGATTTATTCGGAGTATCCATTGCAACACAATAGTCACGTTCGGAAAGTTCTCAAAAAACTTCAAGAATATGAGTTATTTTGCAAGCCAGAAAAATGTGAATTTGAGGTGGATTCAACAACTTTCCTTGGGTTTGTGGTATCCCCATAAGGTCTTTCCATGGACCCTTCAAAAGTTCAAACTATCAAGGACTGGGAACCACCTAAATCCGTTTGGGGTGTTCAATCTTTCCTTGGATTTGCAAACTTCTATAGAAGATTCATCAAAAGATATTCAAAAATTGCAGCGCCGCTTTTCGCCCTGACGTTTAAAGGCAAAAAATTCATCTGGACCCAGGATTGTCAATCTGCTTTTAACACCTTAAAATTGGCCTTCACTTCAGAGCCGATTCTCCGTCATTTTGATCCGTCATTAGACACAGTCCTAGAGACTGATGCTTCCAATAAATTTATCTCTGCTGTTCTGTCTCAATACCACGTAGGTATAAATTCAATAAAAAAGTTACATCCAGTGGCATATTTTTCTCGAACTATGTCTTCTCCAGAGATACACTATACTGTGGGAGATAAAGAACTTCTTGCTATTGTCAAAAGTATGAAAGAGTATCAACATTACATGTGCAATCTTGTTTCGCCTGTTCGGGTGATAACAGACCATCAAAACTTGACGGCATTTACCACCAAAAGAATTCTCAATTGCCGCCAAGCTAGATGGGCCTTGGAACTTGCAGAACTTAACTTTTTTCTCGAGTTCAGACCAGGACTAAAGAACTCTAGAGCCGATGCCTTAACTCGGCGGTCTGAGAATGTAGTTAATAGGAAAGAGTTTGAAGCGCCTTATGATCTTATCATTTCTCAAAATAAGATTCTAGCACAAATATTTGTGTCGCCCGGAGTGGTAAATTCTTCCTTGCTTTGTTTGTCGTTGGAAGCTAGGGCAAGTCCATCTGTGCTCAACTTAGAGGATTCCTTTGTAAATGAAATTTCAACTTTGCTCAGCTCAGACAAGCTGGGCCAGGAAATAATTAACGCTCTCAAATCATCCTCGCTGCGACATCCTCGCATTGACCTTGGCTCTTGCAGGATCAATAATCAGGGCCTTCTCCTTGTGTCGGAGATGATCTACGTTCCGGAAACTCTCTGTACCAAGATTATTTCCATCTTGCATGACCACCTGGCTGCAGGACACCCGGGTAGGGCAAAAACCTTCGAGCTTGTCTCCCGTAACTACTAGTGGCCGAAAATAAGAACTACCATTATTACGACCGACCTCAGGTTGACACTAGAAGACTCCCTCGAAATATAAAAGAGTAATTGCTTTGTATTTGGACCTAAAGCTACGCACAATAACTAAAAGAAAAGACAAGGAGAGAAAGGGGTCTGCAGCCTCGCTGGGCTGAAAACTCCACCAGCTCGCTTCCGGGACCAACGCTTACTCAACCAGACTCCACATCACGTGATACCATAAACCTATCACCTGTAAACTCAAGCTGTAACAACCATTGAACAATATTTGAGAAATTGTGATACCTGTGCTAGAATTAAACCGGTCTGACATGCTCCTTTCAGTTATCTTAAGCCTCTCGAAATTCTTCAGAAGCGTTGGGAAGCATTATCACTAGAATTTATCACAGGGCTTCCAAGTTCCTCAAATTATGATGCGCTACTTGTGGTAGTTGACCGACTAACTAAAATGACTCATTTTATACCCACCACTGTCACGGTTTCAGTACAAAATGCTTGGGCGATCTTGTAAGTACAGTATATTAATTATAATTCTCTGGAGAGAGAATTCCTCGATGTAAAGTCTACATATATATATATTCTAAATTACTGCCCATCAAGATGATTCTCCCTGTGACCTGAATAATTGAGCCGCTTCTACAACTACCTAGAAGGTTCTCGGTATACCTGTTATCCTCATGAACCTTCAGTGTGTTTCCAGAAGGTTCACTGAGAATATTCGAAGTTCTGTGGCTTCCGAGACCTTCCCCTTGTGCCATAGCCTACGCTAGCCAGCGTTGGCTACAGGAGTCTTTCGGCTTAACAGCCGTCACAATCCCCCCTCTTCTTCTGAAGGGCTTCAAGTATATTATATATATATATATATTTTATTCTTAATATCTCCTTGTATTTCCTTGCCGACGTTCTCTCCGTGACCTCTGGACATGAGGTTCTGCCTGACCAACATATCGACCTGAATTATTCTCTGAAGGGCCATTATTGGTTGTTATTGGACCATAGGTGTCCTCAAATATTCTCAAAGCCTCCGTGTCTGAGACGTATTCAATCGGCTCCCATGTTGGCTCTACCCAGCCAGTCCACTTAACCAAGGCCTGTCTAAATTTACCACGGCCGCGTCTCACTGTTCTTGCTCTTAATATTGAGTCCACTTCGTATTCTTGCTCCCGCAGGTCGTCAATAATAGCGGGGTTCTGTGCATCGTCCCGTCGCTGACTTGGGAAGGGATCCGCACTCGCTCGCTTGACCAACTCGACATGGAAGCGGTTGTGAATATTCCCTGGCACATTCAACTCCACAGTTAAAGGGTCTGGAACAGCAGTCACGTCGTACTTTGCGTGGAGCCAGGCTAGCTTTTTGGAAAGCTGTGGCGTCTTTACATTCCGAAGATCTAGCCAAACCTTATCGCCAACCTTAAATTGGTCGGGTTGTCTTCGAAAGCGATTGGCATTGCCCTCATTTCGCTGCTGCGCTGAAGCCATTGCTGCCTGTGCAAAGTCTTGTGCATCTCTTAGCCTTTTTACGTAGTCTTGGGCAAATAGCCGACCTGGGTGTCGAGAACCATTTTCTGAGATAGGCGTGGGTTCTGCCAGAGGTTCCAAATCGTATCCGTGCCGAAGGAAGAATGGACTCAATCCCCCAATCGCTGAGCTCGGTCTTGAATTTAACGCCAGTTGGGCTACAGGCAACAGTTCCATCCAATTATCTTGTGAATAGCAGGTGAATGCACGCAGGTACTTGTATAACTCCTGATTTGCTCTTTCGCTCGCATTGGACTGAGGATGGTATGCCGTTGTCAAGCGTTGAGTTATTCCAGTCAGTTGGCAGAATGTTCGCCAAAAGGTTCCCACCCAGTCACTACCCCTATCACTCGTTAGGTATCGCGGAAAGCCGAAGTAGCGGTAATATCGGTCAATAAAAACTTTTGCACAATGTACTGCTTCCATAGTACTCGTCCCGAATAAGAAGACGTCTTTAGATAGACGGTCTGTGATGACCATGATATTTGTACAGCCCTGCGAAGATGGCATATCTGTCACGAAATCAATGGTAAGCTCGCTTCCTATCCGGTTAGGTATTGGTAGTGATCGCATGAACCCTGCCTTTGCTTCTCGCCATACTGTGGTTCGGCCGCAGACATCACAGTTCCGTATAAACCGACGAACTGATTCCCTCATCTTTGGCCAGAACCATCGCCTCAGAAGCATGCCAATCATTGTATCCTTTCCAGGATGTCCCGCCAGATAGCTATCGTGAGTTCGCTGCATTATTGCCGTTCTTAGTGGCTCGTAATCGGGAACCCAAATTCGATTTTCCCTTCCACGAAGAACGCTATCTGCGGGAACCGTACACTCTGCGATATTAGCTGTTAATTTCTGAGCGATTTCTGGTGGAAAACTTCTCTCTCCACGCTGGACGGTATCGCGTGCTCGTCGCCAATCACTATCGTAATTAACTCCCTGGTTCCAAAGCGCCTGAATCTCTTCATCATCAGATATTCTTGCTGAAGCTGCTGGATCTATAGCTGGACTTGTTGAGCCATTCGATCTTCCGCCGTGGGGTCCCTGAGATGGTGTTGATTCATTTGATACACCGAGTTGTGCCTCAACAGGCGACGCGTTGACAGTCGGTAATAACTGCATAATCCTACCCATGGTTCGTTCGTCATCCGGGCCATGGGGCTTGTCCTGATCGCGTCTTGAAAGAGCATCTGGTCGTTCGCAAGAATTGCCGGGTCGCCATTTGAGAGTGAAGTTAAACTGCTGTAGAACGTCGTAATATCTAGCCTGCCTTTCGTTGAGCAATCGCTTGGTCATGAAATAATCTAAATTCTTGTGGTCGCTCAAAATTGTGAAAGGCTTTGCGACCGATCGAAGTTCGGCTTTCCATTCTTGCAGGCACGTGATTATAGCCAGCATCTCCTTGTCGTGTATTGGGTAGTTAGCCTCAGCTCCATTCAGTCGCTTTGAGTAGTAAGCCACTGGTCTCAGCCGACCATACTTGTCAGCCTGCGATAAACAACCCCCCAATGCATAACCGGAACAATCGGCTTCCATCACTGTGTCCCGCTCGGGATCCCATTGCGCTAACACCGGCTCCGTGGAAAATATCTTCTTCAGTCTTTCAAACGCCTCATTTTCCTCAGGTCCCCATCTCCAAACAGAATTCTTCTTCGTCAATTTGGTCAGCGGTGCAGTTATTTCTGAAAATCCATCCACAAAACATCGATAGAAATTTGCGAACCCCAGAAACGAGCGAACTCCTTTTACAGATGTGGGCGCTTTCCATTCCAGAATACTCTTAACCTTTGCAGGGTCTACGGTCACCGAATCTCCAGCTCTGACGATATATCCCAAGTACTTAACTTCCCGACAAAGAAAATCGCATTTATCTATGTCCAAGTACAGGCCGGCCTTTTCTAGCTTGCCCAAGACACTTTGCACTATCTTCCAGTGGTCTTCCTCGCTCCCATCTGTATAGACTAATATGTCATCCATATATGCGGTCGCATTAACATCAAGGTGTCCTCGGAGCTGCTCATTGATGTATCGCTGGAATGTTGCAGGTGCGTTTGCAAGACCAAATGGTGTAACAAGCCATTCAAAAAGGCCATAGCGACACCTGAAAGCGGTCATCCACTCATCTCCCTCCCTCACTCTGATACGATGGAATGCTGACTTCACATCTAGCTTTGTGAACCACCTAGCCTTCGATAGCTGTCGCAAAGTTTCTTTAAATAGTGGAAGCGGATATCGATCTGGAAGGGTAATTGCATTCAGCCCGCGGTAATCCACACAAAATCTAAGCCCTCCGTTCGGCTTCCTGGCAAAGAGGACTGGCGAGGCCGCTGGCGAACTACTGGGTCTAATCCATCCCTTACCCAAAAGTTCAGTCAACGTCTTGCGCAACACCAGTAGCTCCTCTCGCGACATGCTGTATAAAGGACCCCATGGTGGTTGAACTGATTTTCCATTTTCATGTCTAAGGTTTATGGCATGGTCGAGGTGACCTCGCGTCGGCGGTAGATCATCAGCGCCGCTGTCGTCAGCAAAGAGGCGCGCAAATTTCTTCACTGGGTCCGGCAATCGGTTTCGAGCTTCAGAGATCTTGAGGCAAGTCTTCGTACGGAGTGCCTTGTTTATATCGTCTAATGAAGCTTTGCAGACCGGAACTCCATTTTCAAGGCAAGACAATGCCTCCACAGCTGCAACTTTCGGCTCCTTAATCGATCTAAACTTGTGCCGCCAGCGCTTAACACTGTAAACAGAACCACCGCTTCTTCTGAGTTCCAGGCGCTGTTCTTTGGAGTGAATGATTGCATCCTGGTCTTCTAACCACTTCTTACCCAGTATCATCGGATGAGTACTGTGTGGAACTACATACAGCAACAACTCATCAGTAACGTAGCCGTCAAGATCTATAGAGACCCAAGTGATACTTTTTACGATTGGTTTGTCTTCTGATGAATCCTCTGCTGTTTGAAGAGCTCTGGGAGAGATGGGCTTGAGCGGTAGATTAAGTTGAGCTGCGAGTGCCTCATCAATAATTCCTGAACAGAGGCATCCATTGTCAACTAATGCTTGCACCATAGTGACGTCGTTAACTAATGCATTAACTAAAAATGGATTTGTATTCATCATCGGTTCTTGTTCAGCTGCTGTCAAACTTTTTGAAAACTTTTTATCCAATATTATTGGCTGCACAAAATCTTTCCTTTCTTCTTGAATCAGTCTATCACTAGTAATGGCATTAATAAGGGGTGGCGATGTGTTCTTTCTCATTTCATGATCTGTAAGACAGCTCCCCATGACAGACCTCTTGGCTGACCAACCCATTGTTTCTCCTCGATCTCTTATTTGCTGAATTTCGATAGGACGGTTTATGAGTCTCGGAGAAATGCTATACGGATCCAATTCGTACACTGCCGGATCAATAGGACCTAGACCATCATCATACGGATCCACTTCGTAGACTGCCGGATCAATAGGACCTAGACCATCACCTTCCGGATCCAATTCGTACACTGCTGGATCAATAGGACCTAGACCATCATCATACGGATCCACTTTCATATTTTTTTTATAAATATGTAAACTTTTCTTAGTCTTTCGTGGATTAATTGCTGGAAGAAGGTGGCACACCCTAGATTGACATCCCCGTTTCTCACATCTGAAGCAGCTTCCTTCTTTCCGAAGCTTAGCTAGCTGATCTTCTGATTTCCATGTTGCCCTAAGAAAATTGTTTTCCTCCATAGAAATGTTGCAATGATCCCACTTCATCTTTGCAAAGTTGATTGACTGCAATTCTGACTGACTGACTGATTGACTGACTGACTAACTGACTGACTGACTGACTGACTGCGATTCTGACTGACTGACTGCGATTCTGACTGCGATTCTGACTGACTGACTGCGGTTCTGAAGTTAGAGGAGAGAATTATAATATGTCACGGTTTCAGTACAAAATGCTTGGGCGATCTTGTAAGTACAGTATATTAATTATAATTCTCTGGAGAGAGAATTCCTCGATGTAAAGTCTACATATATATATATTCTAAATTACTGCCCATCAAGATGATTCTCCCTGTGACCTGAATAATTGAGCCGCTTCTACAACTACCTAGAAGGTTCTCGGTACACCTGTTATCCTCATGAACCTTCAGTGTGTTTCCAGAAGGTTCACTGAGAATATTCGAAGTTCTGTGGCTTCCGAGACCTTCCCCTTGTGCCATAGCCTACGCTAGCCAGCGTTGGCTACAGGAGTCTTTCGGCTTAACAGCCGTCACAACCACAACAACTTTTTCTGCTGCGGGCCTTGCAACTCTATTACGCGACAATATATTTCGCTTGCGCGGGCTCCCACAGTCTATTGTGTCTGACCGTGATCCAGTCTTTACCTCAAGTTTGGCCAGACAAATGGTGTCTCGACTCGCAATAGATCTTCGATTCAGTACAGCTTTTCATCTTCAAACTGATGGCCAAACGGAACGTGTTAATGCAATTCTTGAACAATATCTCCGAGGATACTGTAATTATCAGCAAGATAACTGGCACGATTTCCTTTCAATGGCTGAATTTTCTTACAATAATTCTATTTCATCTTCAACTAAAGTCTCTCCCTTCTTTGCTAACTTTTGCTACAATCCTCGTTATCAGATACTTTCTCGTTCCAAATATACTCCAAAATTGATAGAAATCCAGGAATTCCAAAATAAATTAAATAAACTAGAGAATTTTATTAAATCTGAAATGCGTTATGCTCAGGAAATTGCATCTGAGAGTGCCAACAAATTGCGACTGCCACCACCTATTTTCAAGAAGGGAGCTAAAGTCTGGCTCCTCAGAAGAAACATTGCTACAACGAGGCCATCAAACAAACTTGACCATAAGCGTCTCGGTCTGTTTAAAGTCATTCAAAAAATTTCTTCTCATGCATACAAACTTAAACTTCCACAAACTATGAGAGTTCATCCTGTCTTTCATGTTTCACTCCTTGAGCCCATGGCAACAGATCCGTTGCCTGGTCAGATCAACCCACCACCCCCCCCTATTGTAGTGAACAGTGAGTTCGAGTACATTGTTGAAGAAACTCTAGATGCCAAACCTCGGGGTAAAAAACCGTTTCTTGTAAAGTATCTTAACAATCCAATTCCTTCATGGGAACCCTACGAATTTGTCAAAGACCCGGAGGCGTTAGATAAATTTTATGCTCAATATCCGGAGAAGAACTTTTTATGCTAGTAGGAACTTTGCTGGTATAAGGAAGGGATAGTGTTATGGCTCAGCAGGCTTACTAAGGCTTGCAGCGGTGATCGGCAAACGCGATACCATTATAGGATAGGGATAGGAAATAGTTAATAATCATCTGGGTATTTGAGAAGCTGGGCACGCGTTGTAATAATTCCCCAGCTTTGCAATTTGTATTATTCGCACATTATTCTAGTTTTCAGAATTCAACTCGTTAGCTCTACACTTGTTTCTCTCGTCTCCTCCTCGTCTCGCCTCAGTATCCCATCCATACCTCCCTTCGACTCCCCTTCGGAGATAGCATTAGTCTACTCGGACGTTCGCCGTAACATAATACGTCTAATCAGCGCTATATACAGAAGGCTCCCATTAGAATGGATGGGCAAGAGACCTACATAGGTTCGGTAGAGCTACAGACTCCCGTAATAAGACTTGAAAGAAGCTGCCACGAGAAGGCGTGGAGGAAGCTCTCACGCAAACCCATGGTCGAAGACAGTCATCCTACTGCAGTAGTGGAAGAGGCCACCATGAGGGTATTAGAGCAAGAATATCTAGGAGAGCGAATGAACTTCAAATAAAGTACTCCTCAGATTATCCGAGAAGACATTGAACCATTGATTGGGCAAACTCCTTGCTCCCCACCAAAATCAAGATTTGGCAGACCGTGAAGAAGAGTGGCAAAGGCTGTGTACAATCATGTTGTTACAGCAAATGCTATTTCTGCACAAGCAGTCCATATTAATGCCGGTGAGTCGTCATCAATTCAAGTGCCCACTCCTCCATTTGAATCTATCACTGTTGAACAGGCCATGCATAAAGATCCCAAATTATGGAAAGAGGCAATACAATCAGAATTGCGCTCTCTGCAAGCCACCAACCCATATACAATTTTGACTTAGTCTCCACCTCCTGGAAAGAAAATAATTTCCAGCAAAATAGTTCTTAGAAAGAAGTTAAGAAGTGATGGTAGCTTAGACAGACGAAAAGCATGAATCGTTGTCAGTGTATTTGAACAGCAGTATTGTATCAATTACTTCGAGACTTTTGCGTTGGTAATATAGTACAACACACTCCGGATACTTCTATCAAAGGCTGCAGTAGACGATCTTGAAATTGAAGCGCTTGATGTGGATACAGCTTTTCTAAATCCAAAATTAGAAGAAGAGATTTATATGGAGATACCTGATTTCTTTTCTTTACAACACCCTGGAATCAATTGAAAGGAAAATTACCTCAAACTTAACAAATCACTATACAGTTTAAAGCAAGCCCCGCATATTTGGTTCAAAGAAGTCAAAGATCACTTTAATCGAATTTCTTTAAAGAGTGGAGATGCTGATCCAAATTTATTTATAGGTAGAGGTGTCTTTGTACCTCTTTGTGTAGATGATATGCTAATCATTGGGAAACATGAAAATTTAAATTCCGTCAAATCTGACATTATGAATAGATGGATTTGCAAAGCGCTAGGACCAGTTGACACTTTCATCGGAAATCAGGTGGAAATAAATAGGCAAAAGCGCACACTTTGCATTCATCAAACTGCCTATACAACAAAACTTATTCAGCAACTTGGAATGGAGAAAAGTACACCTAAGGATCTCCCACTACCAGCAGGAACATTCCTAAGCCCATCTCCTAAAGATGATATCCATCAAACTCTCAAAGATGTTTACATCTGCCTCTATTGACAAATTGTTGGATCTGTCCTATATATTTCTAATAGTACAAGGCCAGACATATCTTATGCCGTAGGGCAACTTGCAAGATTCAAGTCTGATCCCGATTTAGACCATTTAAGTATGGCAAAGAATCTACTTAGATACCTCAATGGTACAAGGTCACTCGGAATTAAATACAGATCTGCCAGTACAACAAATATCTGGGCAGCATGGACAGATGCAACACGGGGTACCGAAAATGATGAGAAATCCTTCCAAGGGCAAACAATCATATGGAATGGGGGCGCAGTAACTTGGTCCGCTAACCGTCAGAAAAGCACAGCTCAGAGCTCAATGGAAGCAGAGATCATGTCTGCTAGTGAAGGGGCCAAATAAATCGCCTGGATGGAGCAAATTGCTTATGACATAAATGTCAAAATAACGAAACCTCCGCTTCTATATCTAGACAATCAGGCTGCAATAGAGCTTGCCAAAACCACCAAATTTCATCGAAGAGCTAAACACATTGAAATTAGGCACTTCTACATACAAGACAACATGGTGATGAGAAACAGGCTAATAGTCATATTTACATCAGGTACTGAACAGATTGCAGATATATTAACAAAACAGCTATCCAGGGACCAGTCTGTAAAGTTATTGTCCGAGCTAGGCTTATCTTATTAAACACTGAACGAGTTGTATGGGCAATATTATTTCCACAGAAGTTCACACAGCAGGTTATGATGGGACTGTGATGGAAACCGAGTTGTTGATGAATAATTCAATTTAATAAACTATATGAGGAGTGTTGTGATTATGAGCTTACGGTACTCAATGAGCTGAAGCTCTTGCTAAGCATTATGCGCGGGATGTGATAACCTTGTGGTCTGATTGTTGTGTATTGAAGACTATATTGATCTAATGGGGAGAAGAATTTTCCTATGTACAAGATTTAGGTGTCTGTGCACTGAATATCACCCAACACAACTACCACTCTAATCTAATGTATTCCCCATAGACCACACATTACAACAAGGAGAAAATCTAACTCTAGCTACTACTAACAGGTATTTATAAGAGTTAATCCTCCTCGTGAATCTACAGACTAGTGACTTATCCTTAGGCACAATACTTCTTACCCAGCCATGTGTTTCCAGGTGTCACTAAGTTGTAATGACGCTTGAGCCTCCTGAGTATTAGTGCCTTTTCGTTCAGCTTCATCTCCCCCCCATACAGCCTCATTTTAAGAATTCTTAGTATCAGGCTTAGTTATCCACCTAAGGCCAAACAACGGTCAAACCGTAATAGGGACCAGGATAAGAGTATTCTTGTACCACAATGCAGTTTCATTTTTCTGTAGGGCTACTGAACTCTTTAAGAAGAGATGTAGGGGTCACACTTTTTAAGTGTTGTGGAAGTTAACGAGGCTCTAGGGTATTGCAGCATGGGGGCGTCTCAGGAAATTCTGCTTAGTCAGCTAGTTAATCAAGTGAAAGGTGTCCACATCATTAGTACTTAACACATCTTTATCACTCTGTACTCCTAGTACCAAATCCATACATTCTCCACATGTCGCATATTACCATCTGCATTATCTTACTCTTATGACTATACTTCTCAATATCCCAACACACGTCTACCAACGTTGATCTGGAAGAAGCAGAGGCCTGGGGCTTTCTGCTTTCTTCGGTTTCTGTTTCGGTCCCTCATAGTTACTCCTCAAGGGAGATCAAGGGAACAAAGCTAGATGCCGAGCCTATTATTAGAACAGGAGCTGGAATTGTGGTGCACGAGGGTTGTGTGGAAGGAGACCCAGCTGGGGGTTCCGGAGCGGGCGGGTGAGGGTTAGGAGCCAGCCAGGACTTGTGTCCTTTCTGGCGCATTACCCGTATTCTCTCCTTGTCTGGGCGAACAAGTACTCTATTAGCTCGGAGGGGTCTTGCGGGGCATCCAGTGGTAGAGGTCATGTGAGGGCCAGCGCAATTAAGACACTTTATGGGTGTCATACATGAGCCGTTGTGTGAGTCTGACGCTCAAAGTCTGCAACGAGCTCTCCTGGTGCAGGCATTGATGTTGTGAAACCCATGGTAGTGTTGACAGACTTGGAGGCTTGGGCAATTGTCAGCCGGTCAAATTTTGGCGGACCGAGCAAATAGGTGGACGCTGGAGGGGATTTTATCTGCAGCTGGCTTTTCAACTACCAGTCGGTCTCAAGGATGATGGTTTGATAGTGTTCCAGGGGGTGCGTTGTATAGCCTAGTGAAGATCTAGATGGTAAGTGAAGATTATAAATGGGCCAAAAGGATGACAGATCTTCTCTAGGAAGAGATGAATGGGCAACTAGTTGCAGTAGATTTTACTCGTGGGTCTTGCTGATGAAGAACTGGGCAATGGATATGTGGTCTTCCCGAAGAAGAGATGGGTAAACAAATGTATTGTAAAGGGTATATAAAGAAGACGTTGCGTGAGGAGTAAATCTCTCTCACGCTGAACTATTATATACAAGAGTAGAAGCATTTGCCAGCTGGAATTAATCGTACTGAATTCTTGCCAATATCTTCGCATTGATGGCTGTGTTCTTGTCCTTCTCTTCATGACTCCCTTGTATATCCTTACATGACTTTTTAAATGACTAATTGTATAGGGGAAGCTATTATTAAATTGATGGTTTTAATTAACTACCCCTTCATCTTATCACGAATTAATATTAGTATTAAAATTCTATTTACGGATCCGTGAAAGTCGGAGAGTACCTTCCCATTCTGGGGATGCCAGAGAGTTACGTGTCCAGCTGATAGAAAATTTTAATTTTGAATCAATTTTAGCTGCTGCAGGTTCTTCCCGGATGTCTGCAACGGAAAGGGCTCTAGGAGATCCGGAAGCATTGTATCTATATTTGGTGACTGGGCTAGGGAGAAAGTCTTCCTGTTTTTCCTGTCTTTCGATAGGCACAACTCCTGTAGCGGGCTGTAGAGCAAGGGCTGCTTGCATGAGCTCGGGGGCTTGATCGGATGAGGGGGCCACGAGGGGTATCCCAGAAGGGACCGAACTGATGTCCTTGATTAGTTCCGGTTTTTCGAGAAAGCTTCTCAGTTTTGTACGGACCAGAAGAGAATCTTGGAATCTCAGAGGCTAGTCGGGCGCTAGGCGTATCATAACTCTAGAGTCCAGCATGTGTTTTTTCTTTGAACTGGTAATCCTGGGCGTAGCCTTTGGAGGGGGTAAAGGTACGGTCAAGTTCTTCTTCGCCGCATTTGAGTTTGTAGAACTTACGGGCGGCTATAATTCTGGGGCTAGCTGTGCGCTAACTTTTATATAGGCAGTAGTTTGAGACTGCTCGAAGACAGGGAGGCCTGCAATGGCTCGTGCTGCGCTTCGCGTCACAATGGCCTTGAGATCCGCAGCGGTTGTTGGCAGTAGACCACGTAGATGTTGGGCTCCAGCATTTTGCCAGGCCAACAATAAAGCGGCTATGTTATTTGTCATGGCTGCCAAGGGTTGTTCGATAATCCGCGCTGTTGTACGCGCGCTAGAACGCGGGAGAGTTGAGGTAGGTTATTGCTCATTTGCAAAGTTGTCTTTGGTGGACGCGTAAATGGAGCTGGAGATACTCTGAGTAGAATCTCTTCTCAGAGGTTTTTTTGGAGGATGGAGTTGGGTAGCTGTTACCGGTGTGGGAGCTGGCGTTAGAGAGAGGGAAAGGTTTTCAGAGGAAGAGTTGGAAGGACATTCGTTTTCCAATACGAGGTCCATGAACTCGTTTTCTGAGTCCATGTATATGGGTTCAGCTGGAGATTGTCGTTTGTGACGGTTAGTAAACCGGGTAATGCCTGTAGTCTACGCTGGCTAGCGCAGACAGTTCTTGGCTCCTGTGAGGTATGATCAGGAATATTCTTGTAGATTCTCAGTGTCAAATTGGAGCGTAGGCGTTTGACCTGAAGTGGAATAGAAGGGCGAGAAGAGTTCGGATTGATCGCGAGGGATGACTAAAGATCTACTGGAGATAATTTGGAGAACTAAAGGTTTAAAAATGGGTAATATAAGTGTCCAAAGAGTCTAAAGATACGAGCAAATACTAGTGGTGACTAAAGGTGCTAAAGGTAACTAGAGGTGACTATAGATGACCAGAGGTGATCCGAAGGTGGTGGTTATGACAGAAGACTAAGCGTGAAGAACTCTATAGCTACAGGCCAAGCCATCATACATATACTTGCTTTCCTCCCACTAGCTCATCATAACATTGGCCCTAAACTAGTGCCAACATAATAACCAGTGCCAAGAACTGTTCTGTCGTCATAGCAACATCAGGAGAAGGGTAAAATTATAAACTAAAGATAGGATGGGAAGGAGAATCCTTACACTCAGATATGCTTACCTGGCATATTTTTCTGGTGGAACATTGGAGACCAGAGTAGAGTTGATCGAGCTTCACCTAGAAAGAGTGGGAATCTTCTAGCTGTTGTAATTAAGGCAGCAACATGACTGCAGTAGACAAATAGTACATATTAGAATAATATGCACTGGCACCATGAGACATGATTAACCCTTATCATCACTCACTGGCATGAATAGTAATTAGCCAATAGATGCCTGACAGCATACATTGGCTTCAGGATCTCCAACAACCTTCCAGTTTAGGTTAGATTAGGAAGTATGTTGGAGTTCACACTAGTGTGCGGAAAACCCCGCTTTCATGTATATAGAGGGACTTCTCGCCACACACATAGAATCACAGCAATTTAATCACAATTAACTATCCATTAAATATCAGTAAACTTCTTTGTGTAGTAAACACATTTATCGTATCTCTTAATCAAACTCGAGGCTAGTATGTAATTCTTCCAATCTCCGGAACTAATTTCAATTCTAGCAATGAAGAAAGATCCTTCCAGGGACGAGACGAGAAGTTACTAGAAGGATCTAAGTCAGTAAGCCGTGATTATTCCTGGGATGAAGGCCGAGGATAGTATGAAAAGGAATGTATAAATACATGTCCGACTTCCTAGATAGCCTACCATTAGTCGAGATATAAACTACCATCTTCTACACAAATGCCCATTGCTTTTATATCTGATCTGTGACATTGTTTCTCAGCTGCGGCTGCTAGGATGACTTCCTTCTGAACAGTTTGGAGCGGAGGGCGAGGCCTCGTACGATTGACTGCGCGCGAGAAAACTCGAGCAGGGGACACGAGTGTCGTGGGGATTTTACGCCTCCCGGGGGGGCATCTTGACAACTCGGAACGATGAAAAGTAGGGAAATTGAGTCACAAGATATATCTTAGCTTGGGGAAAAAACTTGTGCTTGTATTATAAGGTAAATAGTATCACAGAAGTTTACTGTGGGAGTTATAGATCTACTGATCTAATCACATTTGCCGATTCAGATTACGCAGTTTACTATTAATTCATTTTATTGTCCTTTCTAATTCTTTGACTATGTAGGACTTGCAGGTCCTCTCTGCCTACAGGCCAAGGATACCTATGCCAGTAGTACTTCCCCTCCTATGCCTCCCATACAGCTCCCCTCAAACAGTACCGCCCCTCACAAGTCCTCATTTGATCATACACTAAGAGGAGCCCTTTGCCCTTCATTATCTCTCCTCTCCAGCCAACAAAACGATGGCCATTTGCAGGTGTATGGCAGCCGGGAAAATCGCAAAAACCACTGGGTGCGGTGCTCTCCTAATACCAACATTAAGACTAAATCCGAAGACACAGTGCCCCTTCTAAAGCGTTCGAAGAGGCCGGCCAGCTGGGCGCTGCAGACTTATGGGTACCTCGGGAAATTCACACTCTTCCTTTCTAGCCTCCTTCCAACCCCTTCCCGAAGGTCGTGCTGAAATGTCAGAAAAGTCAGAAAAGTCTTGACAGAGCGTAATTGCTGTATAGTAGCTTAGCCTAGCTTCTTTTGTGCAATCCAGGGCGTTGGGGAGTGCCATTGACTCATCGACAAAAGAAGCCCTCCTGGCTAATCAGTCGAAATCTTAGTCTTGACGCCCTGTCAGGCGCAGGTTCACTAGGCGCAGGACTCGAGGCGTAGGAGAGGGCGTAGCGTAGGATGTACTGAGGAAGGACGCCTCGTGATAACGCGGAGGGCTTTCTAGAGAAGTGGTAAAAGGGAAAGCGGGGAGTCGTTCTAGATAGAGGGGCCGGAGGTGACAGTAGGTCACTATGTTTGGCAGAGGACGAGAGTGAGATGTGATTAGAATAATGTAACTATTCCTATAGACAGAAAACAAAGCGTGAAGATATCAGTCTCGGAAATGGAAACTACATAGATGCCCTCGCTAAGCAGTAAAGACTAGTGGGGAAAAAAAACTAAAAAAAATAAAAAAATAAAAAAAAAAATAAAAAAAAAAAAAAAAACAATAAAAAAAAAAAGACTAGTGGGATTAAATAAGGAACCCATAAATCCTGCCTGAGGGATTTCTCAAGAATCCTTACACGCCCTGATATATTAATAGGCTATATTGGAGCAGGACGATGGGTACTCTTGAGGAAATTATGCTCACAGTAGGTCTCTATAGTCGCCGTTGCGTGTGTTCTCGTGATATGTAAGACTTGACTCTATATTCTCGTATAAAGGAAACTTAGTTACAATGAATGGATGGAGGTTGAGACCTCCTTATATCTTGCTCCAGACTTACTGTGTTGTTCACAGCCTAGTGCTAGAACATTCCATTATGATATCATTTCTCTCCTACGAGAAATGACCAGCTCGTTCTCTCTCAGTCTATCAGTCTCTCGCTGATTCCATTATCTCTATTCCATCGAGTTCTAGTTTGGTCCAGTATGCCCACACATGCATTACACTCCTAAATTAATAAACATGCATTACACACTAAACACCCCACGGTTTAGTTCCCCAGTCACGTGCATCTACTATGACGCGGCCTAAAGCATGTACCATGGTAAGTAACATGGATAATATAACACGCCCACAAAAAATCCAAAGTTGAAAGCTCCTTGAAAATGTCAGTCCCAGCATAGTTTCCAGAGACCTGTTTCCCCTCTCGTTCCACATCTTAGCCGCCTCTCTATTCTCAAGATGTATAACCCCATTAGAGCATCAGTCCCCCATAAACCAAGATCCGAACTTTGTATATTATGACTTAATTTTCTCCCTGCGGGTATACGTAGCGTCGTAAATTTGTAGTGGGTGATTGTCGGTAATGATTGAGGCAAGCTCCTGTTTGCAATTGGGGTGACGCCTTTATCGGTCGTCAAGGCGAGATGATGTGTGGTAAGAAAGAGGTTGAGGACTCAGAAGATAATGGTAAGTGCTGCATGATTGAGAAGTCGTCAAATGGAGATATGCATATGTTTGCTTTCGACTTCGATTCGGATGCGATTCTTCTTGGCTATCCCAGATATGCAGAGCATCCTGAGTAATTACACCGGCACCACTGGAAGACGAAGATCTCTTCTATGCCGGTTCCATGGAGTGATCGATAGTTTAGTTTTTATTCTACGTCAATATAAGGGGGAATGGTTGGATGGTGCAGTGGTACACCATCCGGGTCGTTCTGCCAAGTAGATACTAGGTAGCCTGAACACCTACCCTACACGAGACAGGAGAATACTGGTTCGAATCCAGTCAGACCCACTCACCACTCTCTCTCGCGGTGATATTTTACATGTGGGATGATGAAAGCACACTCGGATAGCCACAGGTTTTTCACGAATTTCCCTGTGGTGGGTATGCACGGAAGAGGTTATACGCCGTAAGGGTTAACCTCGAGTGGTATCTGCAAATGAAATCTGAGTGTGAGTGTTCTCATCGTCAGATTGTATCATCCTACTTAATGTACGTATCTTCCGAAAAAACCTGCATGGGCCTCAAGGCGCCAAATCAGGTAAAATTGAATTATATATATATATATTTAAGGGGGACTATTCTCAACACCTGTCGGTGGTGTCCCCTACGAACCTCCAGCTCTCACTGTAGAGTCTGCAGCGCTGAGATTGAGTAACAATGTCCTCACTTCGATGAGGATTCTCAATCGCTTTTGCGGTCTTTATTGTCTTCATCTCTCTACACATCCCCCTATCACCATCATCATAAAGCTAACCACGATCAGATCAGATGGTAGGGTCAAACCCTTCTCATCACCAGCCCTTGATCATGGAGGAAAAGCCATCCGATAAGTTTCCCGAGCGTACCCAGCACCCGATACGGCGATGGCGGATTGGATCAAGTCGATCTCGAATATTACAAAAAAGGGAGATATAGATGAATATGCGCTCCTCATTTAGTCCCAGTGCCTAGGCCTCGCCTGGTTGGGGCTGCAGGTTTTTGAGACTTTTTCCCGCGCACGCAGATTCCATTGCTACCATTTTTGTTTTTTTTTGGGCGGTAGGTGCTATGAAAAAAGTGGCCGAACTTTACGGATAAACACTGAGCTGAATGGATATTTATCAAGGGGAATATATCAATGACCTTTTAAGGAACAAAAGAGGCAATGAGCACCGTACGAGGTGTGGCCTGGGTCAGAGGAGTCCAATGAGTAAGATAGTCGTACACTCAAGCAGTAAAATAATAACACCACACATACTTCTAGATAAACATGATACTTCAAAGGAAAGCCAGGGTGATAAGGTATACTGTAAGTATGGAAAAAAAAGTTGTCGAAGGAATCGAATCAGACCTAAAGTTAAATTTATCACATGACTTTGAATAACCCCTGATCGCACTAGACATAACACGCTCATTGTAGAATTTACAAACAGCCGAGTGACTATTATTACATTTTACGAATCCAATTAGCAACATGCCAAATATTATGGCTGTCAGACGACCAAGAGCTGTTCCTCGATTGATAAGCCATGTGTCTTGCATGCAGCATGCAGCAATCCCGTACAATCACGCATCTTTGTTCGTTACACCTTACCAGAATCTCAAGCTCTGTTCGCCATTTTCGAGCACGTCGAAGGCAGACTATCCTAGGGATATGAATAGAATACGTGGAGTCTCATCTACTCGTCGCACTGGCCCACGACAACCCCTATCAGTCTCTAAAACGCTTCTTCCACAGCCCGTACGAGATCCAGATCGCCGCTCAAAGTATGAGGTTGACGAAAATCATGGCCTTTGGGGCTTTTTTCATAGTAAGGACAAATCAATTAATACACCAGAAGAAGACCACGCATTTGGTCGAAGCTGGACTGTTGAGGAGTTAAGAGGTAAAGACTGGGAAGATTTACACGCTTTATGGTGGGTTTGTGCCAAAGAAAAAAATAGGATTTCAACGGCTTCCTACGAGCGAAAGCGTTTAAAAGCTGGCTACGGTGACGCAGAAAGTGAAGAAAGGGATAAAGCTGTACGTGTTCAGTCTCCCCGGTCCGACTGTCCCGACGACTGATGAGCTCTTGTTTATAGGTAAGGAGGACACAGAGAGCAATTAAACATGTGTTGACAGAACGCTGGTACTCGTGGACCGAGGCCAAAGATTTGGCCAAGGAAGATCCAGAGATTAATTTGTCAGGTACGGGGCCCACCTATTGTCCACGGGAATACCTTGAGGTTGAAGATGTCGCGTCGGCGAACTTGGATAATTTGGAAGGAGTAGCTATCACTTCCCCAGCAGAAAGAACTTGAAAAGTAAGGAAATTCTAATCATGCCAAATACTCCAGCTTGGTCATTTAGGAGGGCGCGGACGTGTTAAATATTCCCAAGTCTAGGAAGATACATATTCAAGCTATTGTATTGACTTGCCTCTACTATTTCAGTTAGACTGAGAAGACACTGGACTTTCTGCTAGTTTCCTCAAGATACCTACAAACAATGGTGTTTAAAATGTAGAACACAAATAACATTTATTGCAATCTTCAATTGCAACGGTTCAGGGGTTGTAAAGGGACCAGGCGCATTTCTGAGGCAGACATGCAGTAAGCGAATCGGATCAACACTTGACGCAAGCGCCAAACGACGTAACAAGCACATCTGTCAATCCCATAAGTGTGTCAGCATCTCCAATTGTCGCTCACAGAATAATAGCTATCTCACGTATCCTTTCTTCTAAAAAAGCTCACTTCACAACATGGATGAAATCGCCCCAGAATATGATATTATCGTTCTTGGCACGGGTACGCAGGTCTACATTCTCCTCAGCGTGCATAGAGGGGTAGTAGTACTAATATCTAGTATCAACAGGCCTAACAGAATGCGTGCTTTCAGGGTATGATGAAGCTATTTGGGGATTTACAGAGACCTATCTTAACATTAAGCAGTGTTCTAAGTGTTAAAGGCAAGAAGGTGCTGCATATTGATCGCAATGATTATTACGGAGGGTGAGATCTCTAAACCTTACATCATGTCACCACAACGACTAACCAAGATCAGGGAAGCAGCATCGGTCAACATTGAAACTGTGCGCAGCTCTCGCTTTGATCCAGTGGTCATTCTATTCTGACTTCAAGTAGCTCTTCAAGAAATATGGCAATTATAACAAAGGAGAAGAACCATGGAAGAAATATGGGCGTGTCAATGATTGGAATATTGATCTAGTCCCCAAATTTCTAATGAGTCATGGGGAGCTAACCAACATATTGGTTTCAACCGACGTTACTCGTTATTTAGAGTTTAAGCAAGTGGCTGGCAGCTATGTGCAGCAGGGCTCTGGTCCCAAAGCAACCGTAGCAAAGGTCCCGTCCGATACAGCTGAGGCTCTACGCTCTTCTCTGATGGGCATGTTTGAAAAGAGGAGAATGAAAACCTTTATCGAGTGGATCGGATTATTTGATGAGAGTGATTCGAAAAACCATAAAGGTATAAGCATTGTAAATTGAAGTGAAAAAAATTTAACTGTCAGTTTTAGGTCTATCTATTCACAACTGTACAATGCGTGAAGTGTATGATAAGTTTGGCCTTGAACCAACGACAAGAGACTTTATTGGGCATGCTATGGCACTTTATCAAACTGATAATTACCTGGAAGAGAAGGGTCGAGCTCCTGAAGTCATTAAACGTATCCGTCTCTATGGAAATTCTGTTTCTCGTTACGGAAAGTCACCATACATCTACCCTCTTTATGGTCTCGGAGAGCTTCCCCAGGGATTCGCCCGCTTATCAGCTATTTACGGAGGAACTTACATGTTGAACACTAATATTGAAGAAGTGCTCTACGAAGAAGAAAGAGCTGTCGGTATAAAAGCTACCATGCAGGATAAAAGTGACGGATCTTCGATCAAATTTGAGACTAAGGCAAAAATGATTTTTGCAGATCCCTCCTATTTCCCCGAAAAAGTTCGAGTAACCGGTCATGTTCTTAAGGCCATATGTATTTTGAATCATCCCCTGAGTGGGACAGATGATAGCGATTCAGCTCAGCTAATTATACCTCAATCACAAGTAGGGCGAAAAAACGGTTTGTTAACCACCGTATATGCGAAATAATTAGCTCGCTAATTCGATTTAGACATATACATTGCCATAGTATCTAGTGCTCATAGTGTCTGTCCAAAAGGCTATTACATTGCAATCGTATCAACCATTGCAGAAACAACAGCCAATCAGCATCTTGAGCTCGAGCCAGGCTTTCAGCGTCTTGGAAAGATAGAAGAAAAATTTCTAGTTAGACTCAACATGGTTTCCCTTATGGGAGATCTCAGAGATTATACAGCTAACAATGTTGTGTAGGGCCCACCAATCCCACTTTATGCGCCTCTTGAAGACGGTCGCAAAAATAATATTTTTATTTCCAAAAGTTACGACGCCACAAGTCACTTTGAAACTACTACAGATGATGTACAAGATATCTATCGTCGAGCCGAGGGAACTGATCTAGTCGTGCAGGGTTTGAGAGAAGGCACCAATCTAGTCGGCGAGAACTAAGCTGCTGTATGTTCAGGTGGTAGGAACTTGAGGAAGAAGAGCATGAAACTTGACGAGTTCTTCAATTGGCATTCAAACACTGGGAGCTTGGCACATTATTATTTACACATCCTCGCATAAATTCCGGATCTGGCTAATAATTAGACAATAGGTCTCTCCTATGGTATGGAAGTCTGGGTCCATTGTCTACATAGATAACCTCCTGGTGAGGCAAAGATCTACATGTGAAATTCATTATAGACTTTTTTAGACAAATAGATTGTAAAGGCCTATCATATATATCGATTAAATGTGCATTGTGAGGTACCCATAGGCTTTGACAAGCTCCAATAACATTGAAGTCTTAAATACTCGTAAATTTACAACCATTGAAGAAGACTATTATCAACGCCTGTCAGCGGTGTCCCCTACGAACCTCCAACTCTCACTGTAGAGTCTGCAGAGCCGAGATTGAGTAACAAAGTCCTCACTTCGAAGAGGATTCCCAATCGCTTTCGCGGTCTGTATTGTCTTCATCTCTCAACACATTCCCCTATCACCATTATCATGAAGCTAACCACGATCAGATCAGATGGTAGGGTCGGAGCTCTACTCATCACCAAACCTTGATCATGGACGAAAAGCCATCCGATAAGTTTCCCGAGCATACCCAGCACCCGATACGGCGATGGCGGATTGGATCAAGTCGATCTCGAATGTTACAAAAAAGGGAGATATAGATGAATATGCGCTCCTCATTTAGTCCCAGTGCCTAGGCCTCTCCTGGTTGGGGCTGCAGGTTTTTTGAGACTTTTTCCCGCGCACGCAGATTCCATTGCTACCATTTTTATTTTTTTTTAATTTTTTTTTTGGGTAGAAGGTTCCGTGGAAAAGGTGGCTGAATTCCACGGGTAAACAATGAGCTGAATGGCTATTCATCAAGGGGAATATATCAATGATGTTTCAAGTAACAAAAGAGGCAAGGAACACCGTACGAGGTGTGGCCTGGGTCAGAGAGGAGTCCAATGAGTTTGGTAGTCGTACACTCAAGTAGTACTACTAACACATCAAATCATAACATCTACTGACATAGTACTGACGAGGGGTGCAAGCAACACTTTAAACAATGATATACTTGGTTGGTGCGGTGGTACATCGTCTTGGCAGGTCTTCTCAGATCTGGATTCCTTGGAAACATATCCCACTCGAGACAGTAAATCGCTGGTTCAAATCCGGCACAACACAACCACTTTTCTCGCGGCGCTGGTATGCATGGATGACGAAGGCATGCTTGGATAACCAAAGGTTTTGAAATTCCTTTTCGCGGGTACTTACGGAGGATGATCGACTGTTTGTGTCAGCGAATATACCTCATAGAGGTATTTGCGAGTGAAATACAGAGTATGAGCGTCTTTAGCGTCAAAAGAGTCATCCAATATTTACACGGTATACCGCTCGGAGGACGAAGGATGAACACCTGTCAGTGGTGTCCTCTACGAACCTGGGAGTGAAATATTCTCCCAGAGCCGAGATTCAGTCACGAAAAAGGGTGCGATGAATTTTAATTGATGGATCTTCGACTTGAAGGAGTTGCACTCGATATTTTGGTCGGAAAATCAGTCGGCAGAGATTTCACAGCCGGAACAACGTCTGACAAAAAGTCATAACCACCAACATACGATTCACGAATGAGCCTAGGTCTATCTGGGGGTCGTATTCAAACATCCGACATTTCTTAAACTTCTTTTATACTTGCGACGAAGCATTTCTCAATCGATCCTACACCTGCGACCTACCTCCATACCCGTCCGATCACCTACCTACACACGCCCTAATGAGGAAAGTCATGATGGAAACGGGACGTGTTCAAAGGAGGAAGAAGAAGGAAGATTTACCGAGGGGATTACACAAATCTCCAATGACGAAAACAACCCAACGTTACGATATGAAGTTGCAAGGCTAGAGCAAA
This sequence comes from Blumeria graminis f. sp. triticale, assembly GCA_905067625.1. Lineage (NCBI taxonomy): Eukaryota > Fungi > Ascomycota > Leotiomycetes > Helotiales > Erysiphaceae > Blumeria > Blumeria graminis. Next base: position 10,987,621 of record LR898468.1, on the reverse strand, counting down.
GATGAGATCTTGGACGGCATTTATATTTCGGAGTCAATGAGGATGTCAAGGGCTCGGGCGCGTGGTGGTCGAGGCTGAGGAGGAAATCGCGCTACGGCGTGTATACAGCGGGTTTCTGGACGGTTAGGCTTGGTATGATTCAACATATAGGTGAAGTCTGAGGTGGTCCGGTCATTTAAGTGGGACGAGGTTTATCTGTACTTCACGGTAGTTAACCTGATCCGGCCCAACCCCACACGTGCTTAAGCTCCAATAGGAGTGCAACGGTAGCCATGTAACCTAGCACGTTAATGAACAAAACAAAACAGTATACCGCTCTTGTTTTTATTATTTTTTTATTACGAACAGGTTCTAAGCTAACGCTATTTATCCGCAATGGGTAAGGACCGGTGGAGCCGGGAAGGTTCCCTGTAACTTTTCCTGCCGCCTAACTTGTTCCAACCTCGTGATTCGCTGCCAAATGTGCAGCTGATTAAACAAAATGAAAATCATGTTTTTGATTTGATTCGTGTTCATTATCCTGATTTGGCGCCCTATGGGCCCATGCAGGTGGCTTTAAACCTATCTGTATATTTACATAGGAGGAAACCTCTCGGTGAAAAACCCCCAAGCTTTCTGATTTAATTCTTACAGTTTGCAGTTTATCCTTCAGGAAGTACAGTTACACTGTAACGCCGTCGATGTGTACCAATCACGTCCCTTCTATCGACCCCAACCTTCTACATGTTCCATCTCGTTCCCTAAGCAGCGTTTCGACTGCATTTGTCATGCGGAATTGTTCTATCCAACCATGATTAAGAATCCATCGTATGATTCTTTTCATATCGCTAGGATTGTTGGTCATTGCTTCAAAGGAGCGATTTCGGGCTTGTCTCCAGATTTCTCCTCTACCAATTGACCACTTAGGGCAGGACATGATCATGTGCTTGGGATTCTGTGATTTTTCTTCTGTGCAAATACGAATTGAGCCCGATATGCTCGCTTCGAATTTGGATTGCTAAGCTACTTTGGGCCCTCGTCAGGTTTTTGTGGAGAGAAAATGGCGACTCCCGGAAGCTTATTTTTGTACGTCCAGAACAGCGGCATTGGTAAAATTTTGCTGCTGCCCAAGTTTTAGGATGAAAATCATGTTAGAATTTAGAATAATTGGGGCTATCAAGTAGGCCACGTTGTTGGTATGCACGTGACTACAAATTCTGTACTTAGTTTCACTTCGGTAGTTACTTGAATCAATGCGCTCTACAACTTCAATGTCTGAGGGGTCATTATTTTCTTAATAAATCACGAAAATCAGAACAACTCCGAAAACCAGAATATTCCTCCACATTGGACCCAGCCAATGCGCTCCTCACACATTCTGTCGTCCGTCACACCTTCGAAATGACAAATTTACATCCTCTCCGCTGAGAGCAAGAGATGGGTTATCAGGCACCTTTGATCCAGTAGGTATCCTGCTATTGGTTAGTAAATGCCTATTAGAGGCATTTTCGAGGTTGCTTTGCCCTCAAGATTCTTCTTCAGGTTCCAGCATTCCAGCATTCCGAAACCTGTTGCCTCGGCCATCGAGACATTCTTCACCGCGGGGATGATCGCCTCTGCGGTCTTTTGGCTGCTGCTCGAGCTCGTGCCACCTTCGCGAATTTCTCTTGCTCGATGTGGCGGATCCACGCGAGCTGCTCTTTGGTCACCGGTCCCCCACAGTTGCGACATCTGGTGAGGGCCTTGCACTCTTCTTCGGAGTGCATTGTTGAGGCGCAATTCAGACAGACCAAAGCGCGGGAGCAACCATGAGTGGAGTGGAAGCCGAGGCAGCGATAGCACTGCTTGGTTCTTTGACGTGGCTACAGCTAAGTAGCCAAGCCAGACTCTTGAAAGAGGCGCAAGCCCGAGGGAAAAGTGCAACCCAGGTGCGGAATGGTGCATCGGGTCGGTGCGTTCCATGAGGTCGCACCTTGGTTGGTGGAAGCCCAGTTTTTCGGAGGATCTCGCATGTGACCTCCCAGTCTATGACCGTCACCGGGCCGCGTTGTAGTGTAATACTTACGGGTAAATTTGGTAACCGTAAGGAGACTAGATCCTAAGCCTCTTCAACTTTGGCGTTTATACTCTCCAGAGTCGGAGAGGCATTCAGGATCTTCTACCTCGATTCTTCATCGGTTGTCGCGATTATGAAACTGGTCCTAACCCTGTGTATAGAGTCAGCCATATATAGACTGCAACATGTTTGCACCTTTATCGCAGCTCGTGCACCTTGGGGAGACAATTTTCTCCAAGGGTGGTCGCTACCTAGGCGAATGAATAGTCGTTTATAGACTCACACCTTCGGGGCATCTTTCTTCGGGGCGTTTGCCGCAGGTTGCGGCTTAGCTTTTACAGTCGGGACTGCTTTCTGTCGTAGTCCGTTTTTGACCATCGTGGCCCAGGTGCTTTTTATAGGCAGCGCTGGGAGGGCGGGAATCGTTGTGCTCCTGACGTCGGGAGCCCTTGGGAGAGGGTTCGTCGGGCGAGGAGGGAGGACGGGTGACGTGGGAGCCTGGCCCGTAGCCATGTATTGCGCAATGGCGGCACGTAGATAGACTCTCATCGAGTTTACGAATTGTCTATTTGACCCGTTGGTCAAAGGGAGGAGGGTTGCTTCGACGCCAGAGATGGCTGTGGAACAGAGTGCCAGATTCGTCGCTGTTTCGGCGGCGCGTCGATTTTCGGCCTCGAAAATTGGTCGAAGCTCAGGAGAGCATTCTGCTTTCGTAGCAGCTTTTGGCTACGACTTTGGTTTTGACGCTGCTTTGTGTGCAGCGTTTTCCGACGGTTTTGACGCGGTCGGAGGAGATTTGAACGATTCTCCAATCCCGTGGGGGACGGAGGATGGCTGGAGGATTTCCTCAACAGTTCCAACTGACCCGATCATGTCAGCATCGGGCTCAGCGACGATGGGGAGGTCTTTTTCCTTCCCTTTCGAAATGGCCTTACCCATCTCCGCGCATTTCGAAGACTGGGCAATGCTAGATAATATTTCGAGAGTCCTTAGGGGGATTCCCATGTTGTCCAACGTGACTTTTGGACACTTTTTTCGAACAAGAGGCGTGGTGAAAATGCCTGAGCTCGATCACAATTCAGAGATGTATGCGACGAGATTAAGAGGGGTGGAAAATGGGAATTTTCGAATTTCTCGAATTGTTTTTTTTATTATTATTATATTAAAGTCCTAAGCTAAAGATCAAAGTCAACAATAGGTACAAGACTATTGGAGCCGGCGGGGATCACTGCTTACAGGCCCAACTCACTCCAACCGCTGGACTCGCTACGGAAATAGTAGGAAGTAAATTACGACGCAGATACCACCTACTCCAACTCCTAGATCAAAAATCCCTCCTTTTCCCCCTAAATCCAAAAAGCTACAATCTTTCGTGTCATGTATTGTGGCATTGACTAGTTTGTCTGGTCCCCGCTGAGAGCAGTGGATGAGTGAGCAGGTCGTCTATCAAAACAGCCAGTTTCCCGGGAAAATTATGAAGCTTTCGTGGCATTTGGGTCCGAGGAGTTTTTTGACAAAGTCAGTGTGGGACATTGACTTTCTGAGCCTACGCGTGTGTCGTGCGTAGCGGCTACAGTAGACGAAGTGGGATGGAGTAGTTTCCTTCCCGCAAGAGCACTCCATAGAAGCGTATGGGTTGTTGTAACGGCAATGGCATGCAGCAAAATTGCCGTGACCCGTTCGTGCTGCAATTAGTGCCCGGAGGAGGTGCCTAGAGAGAGACAGTTCGGTTGGTTTGCGTCTCCGCATCTGTAGGTTGAGTTGGCGGTACTTAGGCGGACAGGCCTCTTCCCACCAATTGTCGAGCTTCCTCTGTCGTTTGCGATTCATGAGACCACGTAGACATGCCAGAGTACATGATCTCGGTGCTATATTCTGGCTAGGTAGCTTTCGAAGAGCGGTACGGGCAATAGTGTCTGCCTCCTGGTTCCCTGCGTGCCGTAGCACCAATTTTACCAATACTTTTGCCACGTATTTTAATGCACGGAAGCTGCGTACATCTTCAAGACTGGTTGAGGACGAGTCCATCATTAGTGCACTTACAGCCTGCTGGCTGTCTAGAAACACGTGGATTTTCTGCGACCATCCTACTTTCCTGGACTTTTCGTTCTCAAAGAACTTTAGTGCGGCCTCCAGAGCCTTCCTTGCTCCAATTATCTCTGCATCCAGCACCTCTCCCCCGTGCTTGATACCACTTGTGTGTGTTTTTTATTGTACTACTTGAGTCTATGACTATCTAGCACATTGGACTCCTCTTTGACCTAGGCCACACCTTGTATTGTGCTCCTATCCTCTTTTGTTACTTGAAAGATCATTGATATATTCCCCTTGATGAATAGCCATTCAGCTCAGTGTTTACCCGTGGAATTCAGCCACCTTTTCCACGGAACCTTCTACCCAAAAAAAAAATAAAAAAAAATAAAAATGGTAGCAATGGAATCTGCGTGCGCGGGAAAAAGTCTCAAAAACCTGCAGCCCCAACCAGGCGAGGCCTAGGCACTGGGACTAAATGAGGAGCGCATATTCATCTATATCTCCCTTTTTTGTAACATTCGAGATCGACTTGATCCAATCCGCCATCGCCGTATCGGGTGCTGGGTACGCTCGGGAAACTTATCGGATGGCTTTTCCTCCATGATCAAGGGCTGGTGATGAGAAGGGTTTGACCCTACCATCCGATTTGATCATGATTAGCTTTATGATGATGGTGATAGGGGGATGTGTAGAGAGATGAAGACAATAAAGACCGCAAAAGCGATTGAGAATCCTCATCGAAGTGAGGACATTGTTACTCAATCTCGGCTCTGCAGACTTCATAGTGAGAGCTGGAGGTTTGTAGGGGACAGCACTGACAGGTGCTGAGAAAAGTCCCTCACGATGTGCAAGTTGAGGAGGCTAAATCCCATAATTTCCATTTCAAATTAATAAATACAACAAACTCGCCGCCGAAAACTTGGATCCTCGATTATTCAATCAGTTAAAGATAAATTGGTTACTTCCGGACTAATCAGAATCTCTGATTTACTTTCTTTGATACTTTATTGCCCAAGTGCCTGTTCAACTTAACTCACCCTGCATACGTAGATGAATTACGTTTTTTTTGGTTTGATTTCATTTAGTCCGTTCAGGGATATCTAGCTTTAATATTTACACAGGATGAAAGCAAATTCGGTAAAAACCCCCTAAAACTGTCTGTCTCGTGTCTATTGGTTTTCTGAGGTATCCTACAGGAAGTGCGTTTACACAGTGTGAATTCCCTCTTATCCTTGTTCACATCGTCTGACCTTTTCGTCCAATGCTATTTCTACTTCTCCTTTAAGCCGGAATTGTTCAAAACAGCCCTTTGCCAGGATCCATTTTGTCATTTTGTGGTTCTCTCTATATCATCTGGGCTGTTCATCAATGCCGCAAATGACCTATCTTTTGCCTTTCGAAGCACCTCTCCTCTTCCAATTGCTCACTGATGACACGCCAAGACCATATAATTGAAAATTTGAGACGGATATCCACACTGGCATTTTGGATTAATCACTCCGGGGACTTTCCTTCGATACAGATAAGAATTGAGGCCAATGTGCTCACTTCTTATCTGAACTGCAATACTGCTTTGGGCCCTGCTAAGGCTCCGGTGGATATTTGAGATTGTGTTTCTAAATGTAATCCTTTTTATGCCAGTTGTCTCATCTGTAACAATATTTGCGGGTCTCTGATGAATTACGTTTGTTAATTCCCAAATATCTGGGTCTTGTCTTGCCAAATTAATACGCTTTCGCACCTTGTACCTACAAAATGTAGCACAAAATAGATTCCTAGAATATCCAATCTCACCAACCGAATGACTCGTGTGGAATAATTAAAGATAATCTACCGGGAAATTTTATCACTCGACTACTCATCCAATGTTCATACTCAATATTCTACGAATTCTCAATTCGAATTTCTCAACGGTCTCTAACATCGACATTAATTCTAATCGCCTTCTCTCAAAAATTTCCCTACAGACGTTGAGCTGTGTTGCCAAAATTCTCGTGGATCAGCATCCTTGAGTGCATCATTAACACGCAGAATCAGAGAATTTCTTACCAAGTCAAGTTTAGCAGTATTCATCTAGATTATCGCGATGTCATGTCTCATTGCGATTTTACTATACACAGGAAGAAATTCGGGAGTAAATAATCGTCTGGTACTTGCTTATGAAAATAATTTTGAGTCTTTTCATGAGACCTTCACCCTAGACCCTGATCAAAAATTTCCTGAACTTGACAAGTCTGTCCCAATATTCAAAACACCAACCACATATCGACAAGCAGGTACTTATTTTGCTACATATTGTTCACTGGAGAATACCCTCCCTTTCATTTATCAGGTTGTATTCCAGCAGTTATCCAAGGATCTTGGAGACCTTCACAATCCGCTCAGCTACAATATCGAGGGAGATGACAGCTGCTTTCAACATATCAAATCACAAATTACGGTCAGACGGTCACGACTTAGGAAAAACAAAATTTCTATCAAATATTTAGAACAGAAAATATGTCCTGAAAATGTTATTTTCAGATTGGCTTACAATGGTAGAATAACTTTGATCAGTGGCACTAGATCTAGAGCCCCTTTAAATAATTCGACTACACACATTGTAAAACTCCAAGATCCATTAGAGATAAAAAATTACGTCCAAGGTGGTAAATTTATTAAGATCGGAAAACTTGATGGCAAAACATATTCACTAGCATGGCTTCAAGGTCATCTACACATATTTTTATGGCTTCAAAACGAAGAAATGTGGAAATTAGATACCTCTCTGGGTGACGTTATGCATAATAGAAAATTTGCAATCGATTTTCTAAGAGATACTAATCTACAAATAAAATTGATTATGAAAAAAATAAGTGCGGTGGCAGAAGAGTACAAAAATTCGAAACGAATTGATACCGCGGGTGCACAAACTGAATCCAAAAAGTCTATCTCCTTTTACAATCAAAAATGTCAGAATCTTATGTTAGAGATTGATACAAGGACTGCGAGACTCGCAGAAGGCTATCTCCACGAGGGGTTTTGACTGAAATTACGAGATACTTAAGTTTATTTACAGACTGGAAACTAGATCCGCTAGGACTAATATGCTTGGAACGATTCAGATGAATATAATACCAAAGATTACGCACTAAATACTTCTCTGTTAAGAAAAGATTAGGATTCCGATCATTACCAGGCTCATTTCATGATGATAAAGACCCTCTACATGCTGCTAATAAAATGCTTTGTACGATATAATATGGTGTGAATTAAAAAATGGGAAATGTATGTACATTGATTAAAATGTCACACTTGGAAAAGAACTACCGAACTTTCGAGAAGATTTTCACATCTTTGAATTCATCCTCATTGTTTTGTTCACATAAGGTTATCTTGTTCAGTATAAATTGCCGTTGCATGGCATGGTGAATACTGGTGTGCAGAAGTTAATGGCTTCGATTCGCCGCAGTTTGCCGCCGGATAAAAATAATTTTGTATGCAATAAAGCAAGTCCAGGAAGTATCGATGACTTAATTAAACCCGCACAGGAGACTTCTTACCTCTCCCTATATAAATAGATTATAAGAATTACCTACGCCGATCATTACGATCTGTGTTTCTAAGCAACCGTATCTAGACATCAACATTGGAAGTGAGTGATCTAATGTTAGTGTCTTTTCTCAGTCTATGAATATGTAGTTGAAAAAAACATCATTTCTGCCAGAAAGATGCGCAGCGTTCCACGCTGTCCGTATCATCAATTTGACATCGTGATAATTATTTTTACATCTTTATTACCCCCCTCTCATCTATTCGCTTTCCGTGCTCCAACATGGCGAGTGTGGGTGCTGGTGTGGGTAAATCCAGCGGTTTCGACGCGTCGCAAAATGCGACAACGGTATCATCAAACAACGGCAGCGGAGCGCAGATAGCTCCAAAGGATCCTAACTTGGAAATTATAGGGAAGCTATTAAAAAAGGTCAGACAAATTGTGATGGGAGAGATGGACGAGGAGGACCTACCAACAATGGAAGACGTAAATGAAGCCGTCAAGGCATTCAATTATCACAAGAAGGCTTGGACAACGATGTACCAGATCCCATCTCCAATCGAGGAGAGGATGATAGCATTGGAGGAGGTGATAAAGAAAAGCATCGCAGACACCGCGCGACAGGCAGCTCCTGTTGTGTCGTCTGGGAAGCCGCTACCAAGGACCTACGCGTCGGTCGTAGCTCCGCAAATGGCGAAAACGGCGGTCAGAATAAGAATCGATGGCGCACAAAACTTGCAGCCTCAAGAGCTACTAACAAAGACACAACAACATATTCAAGGCGCATACGCGATTCGCCAAATGCGAAGTAACGACACTGAGGTGTTCGTCCAGTCGGCGTCCCAGAGAGACGCGGCGCTCAACATGCGCCAACCGAACGAGTTTAAGATTTTACGGCAAGATTTTCCTGTCGAGGTTTCTGGTATCCCTTTGCGAACTCGAATCGAGGGTGGCAGAGATGCCCAAAACCACGCTATCATCAGGGAGATTGAGATAGCAACTAAGGCTCGAATTCCCGGCCTAGTGATTAATCGAATCAGGTGGCTACACGATAGAAAGGAGCACCAGCGATCGAAGAAAAACGGTCGCAATCGAGGTTCAATTGTGGTCAGCCTCCCATCAGAGGCAATGCAAACAGAGGTAGTTCGAAAGGGCCTTGTAATTAAAGCCATACTCTTCACCGCGCAGGTGTGGTCATTTTATGGATCATTGTGGCATAGCGTATTATGAAACGCCATGCGGACGGCTAAGTTAAAACACAAATAATAGTTAAATGCACTTCTAAAACCAGCAAGGAAGACTGATAAGAATGGGCTGGTTTCATTAGGTGATGTGTAGCAGATTGTTGGGCATAGGGGCTGTGTGCTACGTGCTATTTGGTAATTTTATGTATATAAATACTTGGCGTGAAGAAGCATTATTTTTCACGCAACGTCTTCTTCAATTACCTTAACAATACATTTGTTTACCCATCTCTTCTTCGGGAAGACCATTTATCTATTTCCAGCTCTTCATCAGCAAGACCCACGTGTAGCCTCTATCGCTACTATCTACCTATTTGTCTCTTCCTAGAGAAGACCAGTCATCCCTTCGGCCCACTCATCACCTTCATCTACCACCTAGACCTTCGTTAGACCACATACGCACCCTGTGGAACACTGTCATAACCTCGCCTTGAGAGGTCACCACGAGCCCAGCCAAAGCAGTGTTACAACTGTAGTCAGTGGGGACACACGCAGGCGTCGTGTGAAAAGGCAGCCAGGTGCGGTGAGTGCGCTGGTGCTCACCAAACTCGGGACTGTCCGAGGAAAAGGGTTTCTTGTGCCAACTACGACAAGGAACATCGTTCATGGCAGAAAGCAGCGTGTCGGACCTACCAGGTTTACAAGGGTAGTGTGGAGAAGGCTCGGATGGAGCTGTTATCGAGGACGGCAGAAATATGGAATGAAAAACCTACCATGGCGCCAACACGAACAGTCGGAACGACCGACGACCAAGGATTCACTTTGGTCACCAGTAAAAAGGCTGAAGGACTCAGAAGAGGGCCAGGACGACTGCGTAAGGTAGTCGAAGCCCCAGCGGCACCAATCATCGCCTCGACAGCAGCACCACCATTGGGGCCAACTCTTCGAACAATTCGAAGACCAACGCCGAGTGAGGAGGTGCCTTCTCTTTTTAATTCTTCATAACGTTAGTCTGATCGAAGGAGGAGTTAACGAATTCGGGGGAAAGTTTATAAATTTGTGGTTCAAAGGAACGTCCTCAGCATAAAGCCGGGTCGGTTCAATTGAAATTAGTTCCGGAGATTGGAAGAATTACACACTAGCCTCAAGTTTGATTAAGAGATACGATAAACGTGTTTACTACACAAAGAAGTTTACTGATATTTAATGGATAGTTAATTGTGATTAAATTGCTATAATTCTATATGTGTGGCGAGAAGTCCCTCTATATACATGAAAGCGGGGTTTTCCGCACACTAGTGTGAACTCCAACATACTTCCTAATCTAACCTAAACTGGAAGGTTGTTGGAGATCCTGAAGCCAATGTATGCTGTCAGGCATCTATTGGCTAATTACTATTCATGCCAGTGAGTGATGATAAGGGTTAATCATATCTCATGGCGCCAGTGCATATTATTCTAATATGTACTATTTGTCTACTGCAGTTATGTTGCTGCCTTAATTACAACAGGTTCAATGTGGCAGGACATCAGGTTTTGTTTGTTGAAAGCTTTTTCCCTTACCAAAGCGGCTTACCGTTTTCATGGTTCTGTATATAGATACCTCATAGGACGCTAAACTAGAACAATGAATGAATGAATGAATGAATGAATGAATGAATGAATGAATGAATGAATGAATGAATGAATGAATGAATGAATGAATGAATGAATGAATGAATGAATGAATGAATGAATGAATGAATGAATGAATGAATGAATGAATGAATGAATGAATGAATGAATGAATGAATGAATGAATGAATGAATGAATGAATGAATGAATGAATGAATGAATGAATGAATGAATGAATGAATGAATGAAAAACTCAGTATATGCATACTATTAATCAAAAAGTAAAAATCAAGAGTTTTAGGAGAAGAAAGTAAAAATAAAAATAAAGTATTAGTCATCCAAATCTTGATCAATCTGCAAAATTGTAGTTCTTTGAACTCCCTTTTTGGCTTTTTCTATGTCCTTTTTAGTTGGTTTTTTCTTCTTTGGATAATTAATTTCGAACTCTTTAATAGCTTTGGAAGCAAAAATGACGTTCTTTAAAGGCTCCCAGGTAATATCTGTGGAATCTCTCCACTTAATCCGGTATTAGTATTCTCCTTTGTACCTTCGGCAGTCATGGAGTTTTTCGATTGCCCAGAGCTTTTCTCTGTAGTCATCAATCATAATAGCCGTATCCTGTGTAACACTTTGTCCGGGAAACATCTTGGTTGGTGCTGGCTGAAGTAAGCTGGTATGAAAACTATTATCAATTGACTGCAGCTCTACGGAGAGCTCCAGACGATACGCATGAGCACCTAGAAGCAATTTTATCTTAAAATGTCTCAAGAATTTATTGTCAAACTTTTTAATTGGTCATGGCGAAGTGATATTGTTAAAAGTCATGCAATAAATCTGTAATTGTATCTCGTGTCTCGCTTAGTATTCCACACTTTCCGTAATTTTGATGCGTCTTTTGTCTCAGTAGGGACTTAATAGGGTTACTCGCTTGTCGCGTGATCCGCCAGACGTTAAATAAAGATAAATAAAATTCTATAATTTTGAAGTTTGTAGATAATTGTAAGAACAAGTAAATAAGCACCTATAGTTGTAGTTATAATACACACAATAAATTATATATATATTTATATTATAAGGAATCTGATTTCGAGAGCAAGTATCCACACGCAGCTAAATATATAGCTGGTATGCAGTATACTCTTAACTCCACTGTCGCATAAATTACAACAGGTTCTGAGTCCGATAGCAAAAGCTAATAGGTCAAAAGATTTCTTAAACTCAACCTAAATTAATTATACGAAATGGTGCAATGTCTGTCCAAGATTTCGAAAGTTCCAAAATGGCTTCAAAGATTGAGGAGATGCTTGCGTCAAGCAATAAGCCTGTGTGGAGTCAACCCAAGGCTTCCCCAAATGCTATGGGAAACGTCGGTACACTCCAGTTGCCTCCTTATTTCAAGTTGAAGGGGGAGGAAAATTACGAGCAATGGAAGAACAATTTGGAGAACATTGCTCTAGCCAACAACTTGGAGGACTACATATGTGACGAAGTGGAAGAACCCCCACATGTGTCCATCAAAGAAATATTTTTGAATAAGGAGGCATTTGAAATGAGAAAACAGTGGCTCGCTGGAGATGCTGGGATGAAACTAGCCATTATGATCAACTCAGCCCCAAATATTCACGGCATGATTGATGGCAAGACTTCGGCTCTCCAAATGTGGACAAGTCTGCAAGAACGGTTCGAGGGAAAAGGTTGGAATCTAGAGTATCGAGCCATAATTGATTGGTTGAATATAAGATTTGAAGACTTCATTGACCTCAACCACTATGTTTCTGAGTTCACCAAAAGGGTCGAAAAGATCTCCTCACTCTCTGATTCTATACCAGAGAGATGGAATGGAATGTTCTTTATCGCCGGAGTGGCTAGAAAGTTTCCAGTTTGGGCCGAGAGACAGAGATCCCAGGCTCGAAACACCGCCGTAGCTCCCTCACTCGACTATTTAATTGCTGATCTCCTAGATGAGGCACGCAATTTCGAGACATGCTCCTCTAGCACCATTATGATGGCGAAGAGAAGAGAGAAGGCTAATGAAGGCGGCAATAAATTCAATTGCCTATATTGCAAGAATGGCAAGTGCTATGAGCACAATAAATCGCTTCGTCAGGATTAGGAGGCTAAAAATGGGAAAAAATGGCTTTCACGTCAAAATTATCTGAACCAGAAAAATACCGACAAGCTTAAGAGACGCGACGCAAAAGGCAAAGGAAAGTCTAAAGAAATCCAAGATGATGATACAGATAACAATCCGACTTCAAACTTTGGAATACCCGCATTTAGCGCCTTTAGCCACGTCGCGCTTAGCAGTTGCTCGGATGGTCAGAGCCCCTCCACCTACGCAATACGAAAAACTCACTGGAACGACCGTTGGCTTAACAACACGGGATCTGATGAGCATATAGCCAACTCTCTGGACAGATTCACTCACTATGAGGAGGAGGTTGGCTTGAGTCCAATACAATGTGGCAGAGGAAGCATCACACCTAAAGGTCATGGAAAAGTGCAACTGATTGTTGCATTGGAAGGAGGAAGACATCAAGTTATAGAATTGAAAAAATGTCTTTACGTCCCAGGCTTTCCCACTAATCTAGTCAGTGGAAAGAAATTACTCAGAGCGGGCTGCACAATCCATGATGAATATGTGAAGACGTCAAAAGGGTCCATTCTATTATATACTGATGCACGCTGTCTTATAAAAGAAGCAGTTGACGAGTACGCGAACGTTGCGTACCCAGCAGGGCTTTCAGATATAAAACCCGATATTAAGCTAATGCATTGTCGCCTCGGACACATTAGTATTGAAAATGTCAGAAAGACTAGTCAGCTCACCCATGGAATGAAGTACGCGGACAGCATGGACAAGTCTAACGTCCGTCCTGGTGAGTTGTGCGAGGCATGTGAATTGAGTAAGCCAATTCGTCGTGTCAGCAAAGAGGCTAGAGCCAAGCCTAAGAAAATCTTTGATGCAGTGGGTATTGACGTGATAAAAGTGATTCCTGAAGGAATTATGAATCAAAAGTATGCCACCATTTTTACTGATTTAGCCACCAACATGAGATGGGTTATAACTCATCCAGAGAAGAGAGGAGCCTTCGAAAATGTCAAGAACTTCGCCGTTGAAACAAGAATTCAATATAATTGTACAATTAAGAAGTTTATTCTAGACGGAGGATTGGAGTTCGGAGGCCCTAAATTGAGTAACCTAATGACAGAGTTGGGTACTCACCTTGAAGTAACAACGCCGTACTCGTCGTATCAAAATGGGGGCAGTGAAAGATCCAACTGAGTGATACTTGATAAGCTGCGAACCGTCATGGTGGATCAGGCTATACCTGAATTCCTTTGGCCAGAATTAATACGTGCCGTCACGCATATCACAAATCGAACAGCAAATTGTGTGTTTGACAAAACACCATTTGAAATGTTCATGGATCATATCCACCCCACAGATGACAATAAACCATCCATAGCCCATATTAGAGTGCTTGGATGCAAGGCATATGTTCAAATTCCAAATTCCAAAAGACCTCACGCAGCCAAACTAGCCCTGAGAGCTGAGGCTGGTATATTGGTTGGATATAAAGGGAATAGCATCTATCGGCTTTACGTGCCATCGAGAAGCGGGAAGAAAATTATAAGATCTTCTCATGTCCGGTTTGATGAGCACGGTTACATTTCAGATGCACTCTTAGAGGAGATTGGAACTTCCATCGAGGGGGATACTCGAATTTCTTCTGAATCTACATCTCAGCAGAACTCGTCGGGAACTTGTGGAGAAACTTTATATCAGAGCGACGAGTCAAGTCGACCTCAGACCAAACCCCCTCTAGAAATAATTCATGAAAACCATGGTTCCCTACAGAAGGAAGTGACCAATAATGTTGACACCAATGAAGGAATTGTCAGCAAGCCAGAGGACACCGTTGAAATGCCTATGCCAACAAACGCAACTAACTTAGATTCAATGCTTGAAGCTAACGAGTGTTTCCAAGAGGAGAAAACAATTTGTCTAGACAAGTCCAGAAAAACTTAAGTGTACGAGGCGCCTACTGAACCTCGAATGACACGATCGCGTGCGGCTCGATTAAAGTCAGAACTAGCCAATGACAATTTGTTACTGTTTGACCGTTGTCTGAGCTTATGTGGATACCTAAGCGTATTGTTGAAGATTCATGTTGTAAGACTGTAAGGAAATGATAGAGGAACCTGGAAGATACGGCACTACCAGCCAAGGGGCCAGATCAGTATCACAGCGTAGTGATTCTTGATAATATGTGGCTAGGTGGCAAGTATTTGGCCTAGGGTGAAGAAATCAGTCAAGAAAATCACTGAGGGGCTGAATATTATAAATTCCTGTTAGTTGTAGCAAGATTTCTCTTTCTTCTTTATACAGTTTATTAAATCGACATTATCATCACCAGCTCGGGGTTCCTGTCACACAATTCATCTACAGCAGCCGCGTTAATTGCAGGGAGGGATATATCTGACGACCCTGAAACCATTGAAGAAGCCTTGGCAAGTAAGAACGCTAACAAGTGACGGCTTGCCATTCGCCAAGAATATGAGTCTCTTCTACGAAAGAAAACTTGGGCACTAGCTCAGAAGAAGGATATACCATCTGGTCAACAACTGTTGTCAGTCAAATTGGTATTTAAAACCAAGCGTGATAAGGAAGGCAAAGTCCTCAAGTACAAGGTCAGATGCTGCGTTCGAGGATTTGAACAGAAGTATGGTGTCGACTATGAGGAAATGTTTGCTGGCGTAGCTCGCTCTGAGACATGGAAAGTAGCTGTAGCTTTAGCAGCTCTTCATGGCTTCGAGATGGATCAAATGGATGTCATTACAGCATTTCTGAATAATGACATGGATAAAGAGGTCTATGTAATGCTACCACCTTTCTGGGAAAAAATCACCAATAGTGATCACATCAGGAAACTACTTCGTGGAATGTATGGCCTAAAGCAAGCCCCTAGGCTTTGGCAACAATTACTGGCTAAACAACTTTCAACGTTGGGATTTAAACCACTAACAGCCGATCCAGGAACATATGTACATGAAATCACATGGTTCATAATTGTGACCTACGCAGACGACATACTCTTGATAGGAAAACAAGGTGTTGAATTCGGCAAGATGAAGAAACGGCTACTCGGCCTATTCGAGACACAAGATATGGGTCCAGCAGCCTATTATCTTGGAGTTAGGATTGTCAGAGACTGGAAAAAATATCAGATTATACTCTGTCAAGATGCCTACACTAAAAAATTGCTGAAACAATTTGGAATGGAAGATTGTCACCCAGTATCCACTCCTTTCGAGCCTGGCGCTATGATCAACATGATTCCATATGATGAGGTGGCACCGAAGAAAGACATCACTCTCTATCAGTCTATTGTAGGATCAGTTATGTATCTGGCAAGTAAGACCAGACCGGATATACTATGGACCTGTGGCCTTCTATCCAGATTTAACCATAACCCATCTCCTAAGCACCTAAGGGCGGCTAAACGTGTCCTCCAGTACCTCAAGGGCACTACAAACCTTGGTATTAAATTCGGGGGAACTGATTGCTGCAAGCTTTACAGTATGGCTGACTCTGATTTTGCGGGATGCCATTCAACCCGAAAATCAACTTGGAGATATGTATTTTTCTTTGGCGGAGGCGTTATTTCAGCCGCGTCCAAACGCTTTGAAAGTGTAGCTCAGTCCACTACCAAAGCAGAATTCTATGCATTGGGTAAAGCAAGCATGGAGGCCTCATGGTTACGCATGTTGCCAAATCAACTTGGCTACAAAGGAGAAGATGCCAAAATGCTCAACATTACTACCTATAGTGCGTGACCCGCTTACATTGATCTAATATGCCTATGTATGGGTATCACCTGAAGGGGGATGTTGAAAGTCATGCAATAAATCTGTAATTGTATCATGTGTCTCGCTTAGTATTCCACACTTTCCGTAATTTTGAAGTTTGTAGATAATTGTAAGGACAAGTAAATAAGCACCTATAGTTGTAGTTATAATACACACAATAAATTATATATATATTTATATTATAAGGAATCTGATTTCGAGAGCAAGTATCCACATGCAGCTAAATATATAGCTGGTATGCAGTATACTCTTAACTCCACTGTCACATAAATTACAACAGATATTACGAGCATTCAGGAAAACTAGATCTCTCACTCAATAAGCTGGTGTAGGTGTGCAATTTCTATTTGCCTGCTCCTCATACCTCAAGTTTGCACTAGTGATATTTTTTCTGAGGATACCAAGAATTTTTTTTCTAGCTCATTTGTCTTTTTCGCCATTTTTGAAGCTCTTGTTGGCAAATCACAAGGAGGTCCGAAACTCATTCGAGGGTATTGAGCTGTGTTTACAAAAAAAAGTGACATTTTGGTAGCCTTGTTATAGACATTATTTGCCACAAACTCTGCCAACGCTAGCCAGTCCTCCCAATGTTCTTGAGTAAAATTGACGTAGATTTGTAGGTATTGAGTCGCAAAATTGTTGAAGATCTCTATCTGACCATCTATTTCAGGATGATAGGAAGAGGATAAGGAAATATCTATTCAAAGTCTGGCGCAAACTGTTTTCCAAAGCTCCACAAAAAAAGATTTCCTCAATCCGAAACAATACTGTCAGGGAGTCCATGGAGTTTATATAAATTTCGAATGAATAGGTCTGCAAGCTGTTTAGTAGTCATAGTCGAAGAAGTTGCAATATAGTGACGCATTTTTGACAACCTGTCTACTACTACCATGATATGGTTGAATCTATGACTTTCGATTAAAGGGCCAATCATATCAATAGAATTATCCCTCCATCTCTGGATTCATATGGGAAGAGACTTCAGCGCTCCCTGATATCGAGAATGTGGGGTTTTAGCGCGTTTACAACTGTAACAGGATGTTGAAAAAGTTCTGCAATCAGTATGAAGAGATGGCCAAAAATAATTGCGACTCAATATTTTGTATAGCTTACTGCTTCCTGGGTGACTGGTTTCGGTTGAATCATGAGCGGACTGTAAGAGCAGTCTTCTCAATTTGGATTCCTTGTGGCTCGGTACATACAGGCGGTTATTTTGTATTTTACACTCAGATAAAGATAACTTTTTTGAGAATGGAACACCTGTTTTCTTTGTCAATTCAGCTTTAATTTCTGCCCAGAATGGGTCCCATAGAATTTCCGCTTTGTTACTGTAGCTGTCTCTGAGAAGAGCCTTAATTTGTTGCTCTACAGATTCTTGTAATACTAGGTTTGAAGATCTATTTTGCGTTGGCTTCATAGTTTCTTTTAAGTCCACATGCTCAACAACTGACTCTACCAATGCTTTTTTTATTTTTGCCAAAGAGACTGTCTCACATTTATTTTCATCTGGGGGCTCTTCTAGAAAATTTTCCAGGTATTGGGACCTAATCAGCGGGTCAATGTGAGTGTACTTAAGTAAAGTTTGATTTTAATACCTTCTGCAAGCATCTTCTTCAACAATGATAAGATCTTGGGATCTTCTAGTTAAGCTATCGGGCTTTTTTCCATATTTATCTGGTCAATATTTGATTTTGAAATCAAGTTCGGAAAGAAATTTGCTCCAGCATACCTGTTGTTGAGAGAGTTGTTTTGTAGTCATGAAATATTCCAAATCTCGGTGGTCTGTGAGCACACTTATATTTATGTAACTTTTTAGCTCTGCTTCCCAGCATTCAAATGATCTAACAATAGCAAGTAACTCTTTGTTGTAGGTCTCATAGTTACATTCGGCCGGATCAAACTTCTTGGACATAAAAGCTACAGGACATAGTATTCCTTTGTCATCTTGCTGTGATAATACTGCAGCAGTTACGAAATCTGATGCGTCTGTTTCAAGGTAAATTTTACGGTCAGGGTCGAAATGTTTAAGGACGAGGCTTTGATGAAAAAACTTTTTAATGACTCAAAAGCCTTCTGGCATGAGTCTGACCCCAAGAACTTTGCATTTTTTTAGTAAGTGCTACTAGTGGTTTTGCAACCACAGAAAATTTATCTACAAACCTCCTGTAGAAGTTTAAAAATCCAAGAAATGCCTGTACGTCCTTCACATCTTGTGGCGGTTTCCAGTCTATAATACATTGTATCTCTTTGGGGTCTACTTGGAGACCAGTTCCGCAAAGCGCTTCGAGCACTTGTTTGACATGTTTACAATGTTCTTCTAGGCTTTCTGAATAGATAAGAATTTCATCAATATATGCAGTGCAAAAGATGTCGAGGTATGGTTGCAAGATTTTGTTTATCCGAGCTTGAAAGGTTTCCGGTGCATCACACAGCCCGAAAGGTATTACTAAGCTGTCAAAAAGGCCATATCTTGTGTTGAAGGCTATTAGCCATTCTTGTCCTTCTTGCATCAGAATGCAATTGAAGGCACCAATGATATCAAGCTTGGTGTGATACTTTGCTCTACTTAGTTGAGACAATGTCTCTTGTATGAGAGGAAGTGGAAATTTATTCTTGATTGTGATTGCGTTTAGTCCTCAGTATTTAAAACAAAATCTGAGCCTTCCTCCCGGCATTTTAGCAAATAGTACTCGAGAAGCTGCTGGAGAAGTACTTGGGCAGATAAACCCTTTTACTAGATTTTCATCAAGAAATTTTTGTAAAACAAGTAGTTCTTTAGTTGACATTTTGTATAAAGGTCCTGATGATGGAATTGTACCTGTAAGGGCTTGAATTTGACGCACGGACCACACACAGGGTGCACGTGCAACATTCTTCCCGCAGAAGACATGTAACTGTAGTTAGATAGCTTTACCACAGTGCCAACTGGCCTAAAAAGGTATGATACTAGATCTGTGTATCTGATAGCTATCTTACTATATATAGTAGACTTGTGAGCTCACACAGAGCGTCACATTGAAGTAGAATTGTATTCAAATAGGACTGTTTGCTGTGTATAGAAGATCTTAAACTAAAGAAAGAAGATGGAAGAGGAAGAGTCTTCCTTATATACATTGCAAGGTGGTCTGTGCTGTTACCAGACTATATGTTGGAAATACAGTTTCCTGCTTCTCTTTCTATCAACCAATGTGGTTGCATGCATCTTGCCTTAACTATATTTCTGAGGTCAGGCAGGATCCCACACTTCTGATCCAATCAGACTCAACATTAGAGTCTGCTTGAATCCCATTCTTCCCGAACAAATCCAGTCATTGGTTTGTTTGTATTTTCTATTGCATGACCCAGTATTCTTAGTCAGTGGATAATTATTTTCTGGTCTGGGATCTTACTCATTTCTGCAGTTGAGTCGGTTCCGGATAACCTTTCTTCCTTGTAATTCCACTGTATATAACATAATACCTGTAGTCTATTAGTCAATTAAGCAAACTGAACTTCTTCTCTGTTCTCAGGCAATTCTTACTCCAAAGTCTTCTCTATACTCTAACACTATACCAAAATAGAGGAACTAAATAGTCACCTGATTGGTATCAGCTCAGATCAGTCACACAAGCCCAAGCCTTGGCTGCCTTGGGCTCTAGCCTATGACAGTACCCTGTTTTAGATTAATCTTATGATAGCAATCCCGATGTTCAGGTAGAATATCAGCTTCTTTGGCATCAAATAAGTAAAGGAATTGGTTAAAATGCAAAGGAAGCTTGATTTTTGAGTCAGCAAAAGGTTTTGGGTCGAGTGTAATCTAAACACCTTCGAGTGAAACTTTTGCACAGGAAACATTTTGTTACAACATATTTCCATGTTATTTTTTTTGAAGCTCAAGATCAATCTCTTCAATACAAGTACTGAAAACTTCTACATCTTCCCGATCTGCTAGCAATAAAAAGGCAGCAGCGCCGACCTTCCTAGGTTTTCCGGGCATATCAAACTTAGATTTTTTGAAAAAGGCAAATTTGGGCAGGTTTTGAGGTATCAAATAGTTGGGTTTGCAATCAAAGCAATATTTTTGGCAATACACTTTATTAAAGGTAACTTTTTTTGAAGCCCAATTGACAAAAGGGTTATGCAGTGAAAGCCAAGGGAGTCCTAAGATAAAATCATAATTTCCCAACTTTTTCACCTTAGCGTCAATTTCTTCCAAGTGATTTCTGATCTGAAGTTTAAGTCTAGCTCCATGAATGATTAAGCCACTAATTGATTCAGTTCCATCAGTCATAATATTTTTTTTTTGGCTTATGGAGTTGGTATAATTTGTAATTTGTAATTTGTAATTTGTAATTTGTAATTTGTAATTTGTAATTTGTAATTTGTAATTTGTAATTTGTAATTTGTAATTTGTAATTTGTAATTTGTAATTTGTAATTTGTAATTGTAATTTGTAATTTGTAATTTGTAATTTGTAATTTGTAATTTGTAATTTGTAATTTGTAATTTGTAATTTGTAATTTGTAATTTGTAATTTGTAATTTGTAATTTGTAATTTGTAATTTGTAATTTGTAATTTGTAATTTGTAATTTGTAATTTGTAATTTGTAATTTGTAATTTGTAATTTGTAATTTGTAATTTGTAATTTGTAATTTGTAATTTTTAATTTGTAATTTGTAATTTGTAATTTGTGCACAAGTCAATGTCAATAAGAGAAGTTGTAGTACATCCACTGTCAAGGAAAGCTTTTGTTTTAATAATTGTTCCATTAATATCACTAACTTTGCAAAGTAATAGCAAATAATCATGGTGCTCTTCTTTAAATGAAGATATACTGTAACAGCTGGTAAGCCGATTGGTCCCTGTAGCCTATGTTGGTTAACTTAGGCCTGATTCGAGTGGCGTTATTAATGGCTACCAATGCGCTAATATGCGACGCCACCCAATACAATACTTTTGCGTCGGCATTTGCATGGTATTCACATGGCATTGGACTCGGCAGTGCAGCACGGCAGTACGGCACTGCACCAAATGTTGATAGGCTTACACTGACTGGGAATATACGAGACCGAGTACAATCCCTCCGGACCATAACGCGATAGTGCTGTATTACAGGCATAGTCAGAACACTAGGGGAGTCCCATAGCATAGGAACAGAAGAGGGATTAGCCTTAGTGGCGAGGAGGCTTTCACGTATATAAATGAATAGATAGATGTAGTGGAAGTTCTCTCCTTAGAATTATTATTTACTACCATCAACCACATAGTTGCCCCAGCACTTGTCCCTCGAAACCGTGACATATACAAACAGTTACTTCTATATCATTGGTTATATACTCACAGTTGTGCCTTTTGCCGGAAGCTACACATTTTTTGCCTCTTGAAGACGAGCCGAATCTTCTCCTTTACCCTCCTCAGCAATAACTGTACTATACAAATTTTCAGTCTTTTTCTTTTTGCAATTTTGAAAAGATGTAGGAAAGTTGCGTGGGATGTGGTTCCTGGAGTCACAAACAATGCAAAGGTTATTTAACCCATTGTAGGCGCAACAATGTGCTTTTTTGACATTGTTGGTAGGTTTCCTACCAATCTCTTTTGCAGTCAACTTGCTGACTAGTTGGAGACCATCTACATGGATTCAACTGGGATCTATTGCATCACCTCCTTGTGATGTTGTCAGCTCTATGTTTTGGAGGACTGGGAGCAGTGTAGGGATTGTTGTTAGGAGATTATAAGCGTAATTATAATTTTTTGGGCAGTTTCTTAAGAAATATTTCGGGTCTTAATTTCGTAAAATTTTGTCTTGTTCACATACAAGAATAATGAAATTGTGGAGCAACTCGGGAATATCTAACTTTTTAATGAATGAAAGGAGATTGTTAATATCGGGATGAACTGCATCCTTGTAACAGCTACAAAGCCGATATTTCCTGTAGCCAGTACTGGCAAGTACTGGCGTACAACCACTGGACAACGGGCAGGCACAAAAGCCACGTAAAAGATACTAGTATCTCCTATGAAGGGACTAGAAAAGTCTCCATGTGAGTAAGACTGATACTGAACCTTGGAGAAGCTGCTAGAAATGATACCCTTAGAGTAGCAACTGGAATCATCTAGAAATGAGCTGACCATAGAGGGAAGAACTTAGAATGCAATAAATCTGTATATATACCTGGATTAGTATGTAGAACTTAGGTCTTCACAGTTGAATTATAAAATACCATCATCCATACAAATTTTTGGTAAAAAGGGGTTCACTTGGTTTAATGCCTTAAAAGTGCTAAAAACAAGTAATATATTCTGTCTATCTCTCTTCTGTATCCCTCCTCAAGCATTAATATCTAAAGTACAAAATGAAGCTTAGCGCCCTGATTATATCACGTGATGCGCTGACCAATACTTTTGGAAGTAAATGTTTAATACAAGCCCTTTATCCATATGCCATTCACCTGTGAACCAACACTGGCAAACTTTTTTTTTTTTTTTTTCAGTTATTCAACCTTGTTGACGCTTCACGTTGGACCCAGCCCTGAACTTTAACATCAATATTATTTGTACTCACGAGATTTTTCAAAGCACTATTAGAAGTTAACTTTGTCATAGAGTCAGCAGGATTACTATCTCCTGTAATCCAACGAATTTCTGATAGTTCTCGCCGCTCATATGACTGCCGGATGGCCATGATATCAATCATCAACCTCTTTTCCTTCGTGGTGCCTAATTTGACCATGCATTTGTATAATGAGAATGAATCAGTACAGATGACAACTGGGATTTGGTTTATGTTCAGCTGCTTGGTAATCATATTTAAAGTAGTCGAAATCGAAATGGCCATATCAATTCCTGCTACCATCCCGTACAACTCCGAAGCTAGTACAGCACGGGTAACCCTCTTGCATTTAGTAGAGCTCCAGTGTAGAATGTTGGCCTGTAGTCTGAATTTCCCTATTCCCAGAGCTTCATTTCTCAGAACAATCACATAACCAATTTGAGAGCTTAGGTCATGGTTGTTGGCAAAAGAACTGTTGACAAAAACAAAAATCTTAGCAGACTCCAAATCTAGAGGTATGTAGTGGAGTCCACGGTCTAGATTCTTCATCTGCCATTCAAGGCGCTTGTTGAGAGCTTTGACGTCTTCTTTTCCGGGATTTTAATGTTGTGCGGCTATTGAACAATCAAAAGCAGCTTCTGGTTGGCAAATGCTAGCAATATAAGCGCCACGAGCTCTCTGTTTAAGGTAGGTCTCTTTGAAGTCGTCTGAGTTGGGGTTAATTTGATGAAGACGTTTTCCTTGTCCTTTCTGAGTAAGATTGAGGCCATCTCCATTTTTATCAATCACTAATTTACAACCATTAAACATCAGTGGATTATCATGCTTTAGCTTCTCGATAGGCTTGGCGAGCAATTCTGCTTTCTCAAGTTCAAGGCCCTCTTTCTTAACGAATTTCTCATCTCCTAGGATGAGGGTGTCATCAGTTTGCATGCCTACAACACCAAACGGCCCTTGCTGATTCTCAGTTACTAGAAGACATGGATCATATGTTGAATTTTTCATCTCTAGTTTGGTTTGATGATGGCTGTGGTAGGTGCCATACCAGTGGGTTCCTGATTCTGGGATTCCATATAGAGGCTTAAGGATCTTTAGAATGTCTTGCGGACGAAATTCATCGCGCATTTGCTTAGGAGGAGTTGCGTAAATGGGGCGTACAAGCTTAGTCTTTGATTGTACATAGGCTTGGGTGATATCTCGCAGAAAAAGTGAGATACCACATGGGGATAATGAAGGAGCCAATGCCACAATTATACGCTGGCTCACTCGTTGGATTGTTGGTGATTGGGTCAAAATTTTCTTCTTGCCATGATCATTATACGCTTGAATTACTAAACGTGACTTCTCGTATGGCATTGAAGTTTCCTTACCCTTCACTTCATCAACCATCCTAGAACCAAAGATTCGTCTATCGCGAAGCTCTTCATCGTCTCGACATACAAGTTCATAGACTCCCTGCACCATGAATCCATCCATTTCTTTTCTACGCGATAAGATAAATGGTTTTCCAGGAGCTGTGATAATCCCCTTTTCTCTGAGTTCCAAAGAAAATTCTCGATCCCTGTTTTCCTTTTCCGAAAGAAATGCTTCAACTTGTTCCAAATTTATATCTTCTATAGTATCTCTGTAGGGTGATTCGAAAATCCCATCATTTATAAAAGCTGAAGTTTTGGGTTTGGATCCAGGATCTTTGGGTTGAAGGTTTCTCTGACTGCGTCGAAGCTGTTGGAAAACTGGCTGTGGAGCATTGTTCTCTGGTGGATATTCTCTATTGTTTTCCTGGCCAACAATATCTTCTGGCTGAATTTGATCATCGATCGAGCAAGGATCTCTAAGGAACGGCTTGACCCTTGTACTCCTGAAATTTACATAACGCCCATTCATGTCAACTTGTATTATTTCACCATCCATCCATGGCAGTTTATACGGCGTTTTATCCCAGCCGCGTCCTTCCCTGTAAACAATAACCTCCGAACCAAGGGGAAGATCATGTAGGTGCTTAGTAAGTGGACCGTTTCGCATATTTAATGCATCAGCTACTTTCCGTGCAGCGTGACACTTTCTCACTTCTACCATTGCTTTCTTAACAGCAGTAGCCCGAGCAATAATTGAAGCGGACGGAGCATCTGAATTACTAATGCGTGGGTAGGCCCCAAAAACAAGAACAGTAGGAACCAGCCCGTTTGGACCTGCAGTGTCATTGATTGCCTTGAGCGCCATCTGCAACTTCATTTCCTTTGATAGGCCCAAGCCTTCTGCGCTGATGATCTGGTAAGCTCGCTTAAGCGGTATATGGTATCTTTCTACCTGGCCAATCGCATTATGAGCCTCCACCGGCTTCTGCATGGGTTCCACATTCATCATCCTGGCATTATTGCGGAACTCTTGAGCGCTGAAATTTGTTCCTGGATCATGAGCAATATAAGCAGGGGGACCTAAATATGTATCAATCCATGCCTCCCTTAAAGTGTCCCATGCATGTTTAGCTGACATATTCCTCAAAAACCTCCCACCCTGGAAACTAGTTGCCTCGTCAACTATGTGTAGAACCTGACCATCGTGGAGAGAAAGCACGTCAACAAGCAGCGTGTGGTTAAAATCGATATCATCCTTCAGAGTGAACTTAAATCGGCCAGGGGCTTTTCCATGAGTCTGACACTGCTCACAGTACCTAGTCAATCGCTCGAGATCCTCAAATCTAGTGTCATTGCCGGAACGCTGAAGTACTTTGTGAAGACGTCCTACTGAAGGGTGACCAAAACGTCGGTGTAGGCGGCGAAGTTCCACTTCGGTAAGGTGGCAAGTGGCAACAGCGTTATTTTTGGGCCCTTGAGCGAGGTATGTTAAAGCCTTAGTAGTATTTAACAGCATCCATGGGTGGCCGTATGCCCTGATGATTGGTATACGTTTCCCTCCTTGGATGAGAACATTTTCTAGGTTGTCAAGTTTAACCCGCAAATCATCCATGTCTTTGAGAGAAAGAAGAAATGGTGTATCGGCAGTTACGACGTGAAATGTGATTATCCCGAGTGGTGTAGTAACATCTGCAGTCCCAAGAGAGGTCGTACTACCTATACCAAATTGAACCTTAGTTTCCCCTGCCCTGGATTCATTAAGCTCTATGTTCTGAATGCTTCGAAGAGCAAGGAACTGTTCATAACCAGCCGTAGATCGATAACTGGCACCTGTGTCAACCATAATCCCCATAAATACGCCTGTTGAATATCGACTAGAAAGAAATATGTCGATTGTTGTAGTCGATGATGTGATCTCCGTTTTAGGTGTTACCTTATAACTAGCACAAAATGCATGGGTTATGGATTGTCGTTCAAGGTCTTCAATCAGTTTTTCGCCGTCAACATCACCAAAACACTCTGTAGTATATGTTCTAGACATATGGCTGGCAGATAAATCAAGATTCTTATTGTCTTCAAGTTCGAATTCATCGATGAATTGTTCATAATCTGTTGAATTATCGGGATCCAAACCTTCATATTCGTTGATGAACTGTTGAATCTTACTGTCATTCCATGGAGTAGCTTTGAACCTTTGGAATGAGATCTTTCGCTCTTCATCGCTATGGTTTGTACTCCAGCAACCAGCCTTTTTGCAGACAAAGCATTTCTTAGTTGTTGCAGGTTTTCCCGAGCTTTTCGATAGACTTTCGTTTCTAGTACTCTTGCCTTTGTACTTGCGATCGACGTAGAATGCATTACAGTTGTCATGTATGTCCATACCTTTTGAGACGAAATTCTACTGGGTTCTATTTTGAGTGTGTATGGCAAGAGCGTTTCTAATCTCTTCAGAGGCTCCTTGAAAAGTAGGACATCTCCGAAAACGTGCTATGTTGCACTCGGGCACATTACGACAGGCCCTATAGAGCTTATCCCGAATCATTAGGTCAGTCTGAAATTCTGGCCGCAAGATTGCCTGGTCTCTGAGAAGTTGATCTCTCATTAGATCGAAACACTGTAACATTGTCATACCAGGGTTTCTCAACGTATAATCTTTCAGGGTTGTATCTTCCCATTCAATTGTCTTCCGTTCTTGGCGTTGCTCTGTCTCAAAATAGCTTTTCAAGTCTTGAATCATCTCCGAAAAATTACATCAGTTACCAGAAACTTTGTTGAAAAAATAATCCCTAGCCTCACCTGTGAGCATAATCGGAAATGCTCTGTGGTAGTCTAAAGGGTCCACATTTGCGTTGTGGCACATAGCGTAGAAGATTCGCAGCTTTTTATCAAGAACATCATCCGCGTCACTATACCTGTCCTCCTTTAGATAGGACTTTTGCAAGTTTTGAATGTTAAAAGATGAACCTTGGAGCGATCCACTTTGTGCATTAATCTTTTGTGTATATGATGGCTTCTGTTGACTTTCTGGAATAATAGGAGCTGGGTTGAGGTTATTTCGTACGTCACTGCTTATTCTAGATGCAGGAAATTTTATATTCGGACTCTGCTGCATGAGAAATGGTTGAGGTAATGGTATCTCATCTGGGGATTGTAAGTCCATCTTGCTTGAAGGCCATGGCATCTTTCTCTCTTCTTCCTTTCTTAAGTATGCGTAACTTCCTGGGAGATCTGGATTCCTTCACGAGTTAAATTTTCCTGAAGTAATCATCTTTGCTAGCTCTTCCGGTGGCCATTCTGTAGGTTCCCTTTCATCCAACAACTTTGTCAACCCTTCAGCCACAGCGTCATTTCTATTTATATATACTCCATTATCTCGTAGATAACTTCGTAAAATTCCTCTTGTATATTTAGACATCATGTTGAAGTCTTCTTGCTGCCATTTTGCAAATTCTGCCCGAAAATCCTCCCAAAGCCCTTCATCTCGGTGATCTAGCTTTTTAAAGTACGCAATTTGATCTTCTATGTAGCTATCATAGTCTTCACTTGGGACGTCTGGGGTGTCTTTGTTGATAAATCGCGCCGTCATTTTTGCCGGTTGGATTTAGAAGTGCAATCTTGAAATAATTAAAAATGCGTGATGGAACGCGGAACCAATTGTTCTTCTAACTAAAAAAAGTCTTCCTGAATGAATCCAAAATATACTTATAGCTGTAAAGGCGGTACTATTGAGTCCTTCAGTTAGCACAGTGAAAGCCTATAAATAGGGCCACTGTCTCTTTGTCACCTTGCTGTCTGCGGTCGATACTGAACGAAAATAAAATCGAAATTGATCAACCAATGATCAGTGTTGGTACAACGGGGTTCACTTGGTTTAATGCCTTAAAAGTGCTAAAAACAAGTGATATATTCTGTCTATCTCTCTTCTGTATCCCTCCTCAAGCATTAATATCTAAAGTACAAAATGAAGCTTAGCGCCCTGATTATATCACGTGATGCGCTGACCAATACTTTTGGAAGTAAATGTTTAATACAAGCCCTTTATCCATACGCCATTCACCTGTGAACTGACACAAATGCTCCTTGCTTTCTATAGTTGATCTGTGACAATCCCTAAGAAAAGATATTAAGGCGCTATCATTAAATCCAGATGTCAGGATCTCTTGGGACTTGGTTACTTAACTTGAACTGGAGGCGCTAAATCTTGGGCTCTTGATGGTAAAGAAAATATAACAACAATAAAGAATTGGTTCTTGATTCTTGGGTATCTAGGGAATAGTACAAGACTGAAAGCTGAAGAGCTTTTGACATGAAGATACCTCAGCTACTTATACTTCAACACTATCTGCTACAGACTACAGTAATCTAGTTCCAGCCCGATTCCTGTCGAACCCCTGAGAGTAACCTAGAATCCGATCGAAGCCTATTGAACTGGTAAGAGTACAAAATACCATCCCGAAACATCCTGGAACTAATTGCCAGAGTAGATTAGAATTCCATCGAAGTAACTAGAACTTGTCTAGAGGGATACCAGCCGAAGCTAGGATCAGACTCTACCTCAATACCATGAATCTATCCATGACATAGCAGTAGCCATATAGTCTTAGAGCCAGAGGTTGGCAGGATAATATCTCCACCTCAGTCAGTCCATGACACCAGAAAGCTCTGAGAGCGACATCCAATGAGGAAGGAAGGTAGCAAGAGGTTGGTTCTTTTGAAAATACCCTTCAATTCTCTTTGTTTGGTGGCACTCTTGTCTACATCACCAAAAGTCTATTTAAGGAGGCTAATAATGTCATCAACAGATTAGTAAATTATCTTACTGTCAGATTTAAATCCACTATCAACTGTTTTTTTACGATCTAGCCTTCGGGGAAATATGACACAACGTAGAACATTCGTAATCTTTCTGTGTCCCACCAATTGGCGTTGGCTTCGAGCTTTCTGCGCA
Organism: Blumeria graminis f. sp. triticale; assembly: GCA_905067625.1. Taxonomy (NCBI): domain Eukaryota; kingdom Fungi; phylum Ascomycota; class Leotiomycetes; order Helotiales; family Erysiphaceae; genus Blumeria; species Blumeria graminis. The sequence goes on along the minus strand of LR898468.1, from coordinate 10,958,514 downwards.
AGTCACAAATGAAAGGGGCTAGTAGTTTATTGTCGGCACCAGAGACTTTTGGATACATGTAAGGGCTAGATAGTTCTCTTCTTTTGCTTGTTGAGATCATAAGCTCAGATAGATTGAGAGCCAATATCAGTTTTTGTGCACCTTTCATCTCCGCTTCATGTTGCGTGGATAGATTGTTGTGTACATGTTCGGATTAGGTCTGTAACAGCTAAGAAGCCGGTATTTTCCTGTAGCCAGTAATGGCAAGTACTGGCGTATAACCACCAGGGGGTGGGCCGGCGCAATAGCCTGCAGAACATACCAGAACCACTGTCGAAGGTACTAGATAAGATTCGACATGAACAAGACTGTAACTGAGACTTGGAGAAGCTACTAGAAACCATATTCTCAGAGTTGCAACTGGAATTATCTAGAAATAAACTGACCTTAGATGGAAGGGCTTGGAGTGTAGTAATCTGTATAAATACCTGGCTAAGTATCTGTAGCTTAGTTCTACATAGTTGAATTGTTAATATACCATCATCCATACAAATGCTCCATGCTTTCTTTAGTTGATCTGTGACAAGGTCCTGGTCAACAATGTCTAGCCTAATTGTGCTATGTTGCAGGCTACTGTTCCAATTATTCATGGGGTCATCATCAGGGTTGTGAGTAGTTTCGGTTTTGGTGTGGGTTTTTAGATTGATACCTAAGCGTGTCGCATAGTAGTCAGACATGCGACTCGAGTAGCATATGCACGGTAGACCTCAAACCCAAAATGATGATACAAATCAGGCTTTACATGCTACGTCCTGTATGGCTAGCGTGGTTGGAATATGGGAAATTTACCTGTAGATAGATAAAGACGTTGTAGCCCTCTGATAGTTGGGACAAGTCTTCTACAATATTATATCGGAATCAAATCTAGCCACTCATTAAGCAATCTCATGAATTATTTCCAATGTCTGTGATAACAGACATACATATACAATATCAACAACAACTTTAATGTTGATAAGTTATGAGCCCGGAAACTGTCGACGATCAACTTTAATGTTGATAAGTACAAATTGAAGGTCATTGAAATTAGATTTGAGTGTGTCAATTTTTTCCTTGGTTTTCTTGTCAATTATTTCGAGGTCTCTGTGACATGGAATGAGATTTCCTACAATGTAAAAAGCTTGCTGGAGTTCGAGTGTGGCAATAGTAGGGTTGGCTTGGATATATTTTAAAATAGGAGCGGTATCAGAGGCAGAGATTACTTCAGGGCCAATGTTCCTGAATTGATTGCCGCAGAGGTTGCTAGCAAAACTAAAAGATTCGGGTGTGGGCTCAACCCGTCTGTAGGATGCGAAATTAGGTATAGGAATGAGTTGGGAGTTTAAATTGTCCATGAATTAGGGAAAGATGCGTTAACAAGTAAATTCAGCTAGGTGGTGATCAATATGTCACGAAATAAGATGATGTCCTTATTAATAGATAGATTGATCACAAAGCTACAAGAAGTCCAAGAGGACCATTCTACTTATTGTACCTCGCTTATTTGTTTATGCTAACCACCTTAGTCAGCGAGGGTTAAATGTGACACCATCACCCACTACAAATTTATGATGCTCCGTATACCCGCAAGGAGAAAATTAAGTCATGATATACAAAGTTGGTATCTTGGTTTGTGGGTGACTGATGCTTTAATGGGACATACAACTTGAGGGAGAACAGGTCTCTGAAAAGCATGCTGGGACTAATATTTTCGAGGGCTTTTTTTGTCAATGAGTCAACAGCACTACCAATAGCCCTGAATGATACAGAAGAAGTTAGGCTAAGCTACCATACAGCAATCACTTTCTATGGAGACTTTTCTAACATTTTAGCACGACCTTTAGGTAAGCATTGGAAGGAGGCTAGAAAGGCAAAGGGTGAATTTCCCGAAGTACACACAAGTCTGCAGCGCCCAGCTGGCTGACCTTTTCGAAAGCATCAGTAGGTCACTATGTCTTCGGATTTAGTCCTAATGTTGGTATTTGGAGAGCCTCACACCCAGTGGCTTTTGCGAATTTCGCCGACCGCCATACACCCGCAAATGGCCATTGTCTTGTAGGCTGGAGAGGGAATGTCAACCTAATATGACCTGCATCCAAAGCGACATGAAACCAACAAGAAAGTACATATAACCCTGCGAGCTAAGCGCGCCAAGATCTCACGTGAGACATACTGAGCTCTAAATGTTTTACCCGATGTTATCTGTGAAAATATTCTGTGACTGTTTGTATTCATTTAATCATGTACGAGTCGTAATTCTGTAACTATCTATAATCATGTTATCTACAATTCGTAACCTTGTACTGGTATTAGTAGCTCCTGACAGTTGCTGTTTGCAATATTGGAGCTAATCATGTTCTTACTTCATACTTAGGACTATTTGACATATTAAGCTTGTACAAATGTATATGGAGATTATATGTTCTGTACGTGGGTGATCAGATGAAGGACAGAAGGACTTGTATTTAAAGAGAGATGGAATATTTCATAAAAATCAATCAATCACATTTCTTCACTCTGAGATAAACTCCTTAGTCTCAATTTATCAACAGGGGAGATAATGCAGGGCAAAGGGCTCCTGTAAGTGTGTGATCGAATGAGGACTTATGAGGAGTGGTACTGTTTGAGGGGAGCTGTATGGGAGTCATAGGAGGGGGTATACTACTGGTATAGGTATTTTTGGCCTGTAGGCAGAGAGAACCTACATGTCCTACACAATTATAGACTTAGACAGGACAATAAAGAGAATTAATAATATTTTGTTTGTTTTGATTTGATTTGATTTCATTTAGCCCGATTTGGCGCCCTATGGACCCCTTTTTGTTGCATCAGATTTTAATTGCGTATGCAGCTATCTAGCTATGACACAATATCAAATAAGAGTACAGAATAGGTGATTCAACGTAAAGGAAGAGCACTCATACCTTGGATTTCATGCCCTATGGGCCCATGCAGGTGTCTACGAACTTTATATTTACATAGGAGGAAACCTTACAGTAAGAATCCCCTTGGCTGTCTGATTGGACTCTACGCTATTATAGTCTTACCTTAAGGAAGTGCGCTCACACTGTTGTTGCCGGTGTGGATTCCGTCCTTGTCCTGTGTTTCCATTTTCCTCTCTTCGCCTGATTAACGCCTCGATCTCCCCGGTCATCCGAAACTGCACTAGTCATCCTTCCTTTTGAATCCACTGTACATTTCTAGTCATATCTTTGACTTTATTTACCATAGCTTCGAAAGATCGGGTTGTCGATTTTCGTAGCAACTCACCTCTCCCCTTTGCCCATGTTGGACAAGACATCACCATGTACTTTATATTTTGGGACAGATATCCACATTGGCAGCATAGTTTTCCTACCACTGACACATTCCTTTTGTAAAAGGAAGCATTGAGCCTAATGTGCTCGCTTCTTACTTGTGTGGAAATGCTGCTCTGGGCCCTGAAAATGAATGTATTATTACTTGATGTACATGTATACCCAGCATGAAGTAGTACTCTTCTTCATGCAACGTCTTCTGCTTACACTAGTAACTTGAACCCACATACTTATGTCTTCTCTAAGAAGACAGCTGTTCTTATGCCAACCTCATTTATTACTCAATTTAGCTTTAACCCTTCCGTGAATACAATACCTAACGCTACCTATATAATTCTTCCCCATATGAATTATCACCACTCTCCACATGTCTAACAACTCTTTTTTTCAATTCATATTGTATTCAGCTATTGAGCTATGACAATTTGTCTAACAACTCGTACCCTACGGAACACCGATCATACAACTCTTTGAGACCCAGTCTGCACTAAGACACAGAGATATATATAGGACCTGACCATCTGATGGCGGCAGTCTCAAGCTCCCTTCACCTGTTGTGGATTGGGAATGCCATTTCCCATTAAGACCCTCAAGAAACTTCGGCTCGCTCGTCGCTCATTTGGGTGTTTAATTCAATGCCGGACTGGGTACGGTAACTTTCGTGCTTATCATGAAAGGTTTTAACATGAAGGTGTATTCATTACCTGTTCATTTGGGGGAGACAAATCAATCACTCACTTGGCTTGTTGCCCATTCGTTTGAGAGAGGCTGGCCTCTGCCGGTCTCCGACAAAGTCTGGAATCTCTCAATGTTCTTCTCAGCACCTCCCGTCGAGCTGAACGCTTCGCATCTTTACTGGATAAGGATAAATTTCTATCTGAAATCTGCCCTACCCGGAACGTGTGATCTAATAAGTGGAGGAGTACATTGCATAGCGCTCACAATATCATAAGGGAAATTATTATTCAAAGCCTCTCTGCATCCAATTGTAAAAAATGTATTTTTTTGCAGCAGTTACCATTTCCCCCTGGGATAGAGCAATTGCCTTTACTCTCCCCGGTTGACCTTTAGATAAACTAATAATTAAATTGCTATGAATATTGCACCTTGTATCTTCGCACGAATATAAATGATGAAGTAGAATGTATTTAATTGAAAATTAATATAATGTAACTTACGCTCAGCCTTAAGTAGATCTATGAAACATTAAATTTCCTTGCACCACTTGGACATGATTCCACCCAGACTTTCCACGCTACCAGCTATTTCTTCGAGGCCGACATCTACTCTCCACATCTGTTCACTTGCTCCTAAATACTTTCCTTGATTACCCCCATATCCAGCTGGTACAAGTAGTTCGTAGTCCGCTAACTTCTCCCATGCGCTAATAGAGATGTCTCGCCCCCAAATTTTGAAGCTAGAGCCAATCGCGACTACTCCACTACTCGATGCCATTATCTTGTGTCGTGAGGCTAATGAAATATATTCGTCGTAGGCCATGGCGAAGTTACAAGTGTCTGTGTCCAAAATTATGTCAAGGCGCGCAGCACAAATTAATAACGCTAGTTCCAACTCGGATAATCCTTGGAGTATTTGTAACTTGGAATCCGGCTCTGAGAGGGGCATGAGAATTGATACAAAGCTTTCACCCCGGAGAATGGGGTTCCTGGATGAGAGGTTGGCGATAGGAAGGATGCACGAATTGAAAAATGTTGACACCGACTTAGTTTGATAGTATATAGCCTGAATGTGTTGAATGAAGGCCTCATCTTTGAAGTAGAGATTCTAGGCAAAACTAGTCAATAAAATTTACCTCACAAGATGACCTATACTTACTTGTATCATATTTTTCCAGTAAGATTTAAATTCCTGAGAGCCAGCAGCATGGTCGAGCAACGAAGTGTTTTTCTCCATAGTTTCAGAAACCATTAAGCCTTCTTTACAGATTTCCCAGAATGCTGAGAGGCTTCGAGGTAGAGAAAGATAGACAAATCGATGGCTGAATCGACTTTTCACCCGCTTCTCAAGATTTTCCGCGACATCAACTTTGGTCGTGAGCCCAAGAATTGCGATTGGTGCCTTCCTAGCCTGGGCAATATCAAATAGGTTGTAGAGCAATATTTGACGGTAGTGAGATGTAAATAAATCAAACTCATCCATGACGAATATTACAGACGTAGCGGTTTGATTAGAATCTGTACCGGAGATCTCGGATGGATGTGATAGAAGAGCTAGCAGTGATGCAAATATATCTGCATGATTACTAGGCTACCACAGTAAGCATGATTATTAGGTTAAAGAAGACTGAACTGACCCTTCCTGTAGGCTCGTCGAAGACATCCATTTCCCGCCCCAATTGCCTCCAAATCTCTTTTAGGGCTATTTTATCATCAGTATGAATAAGTCCATTTAGTCTGACAACGTGGAAGTTCTTTCGGTGGAGCTTTGATACTTCTGATATCACTGACTCTACAAGCTATCCTACGGTTAGTTAATATTTTTCTTAATTTTGAGCACGTACGGCTGTCTTTCCAGTTCCTCTAGCGCCTACTATCAACATTGAATTTCCCTCCCCAGCCAGAATCGTGTTTTCAATAATTTGGCGAACTTTAAGAATTTCATCCTCAAGACCTTTCAATTTTATCAATTTTCTACCTGTCAGCCTATCAAGGATATCTCTTTGGTGGCACATAAGAATATTGTCAAAGTTTTCGATTTGTGGAAAACAATCTACTGGTTCCACATGCCCTAAATCATGTCTTTGCGTGTGAGATACACGTGATTTACATATATGGCAGAACCACATTTCAGTTTCAGGCTCTTTTGAGAGACCTATGCATTTAACATGATACCCAGAATCACAGCCATCACACAGAAGCATGGGATTATTTTTCTCAACATCATACCGTCGACATACCTCGCATGCTGTGTCATCTTCCGGCTCAGAGATATCGACAAAGGCTTTGTCTCCAGCTTTATTAATAGAATTTATTTCAATCTGTTGCTTATTTGTACCCTTACCAACAGGTAAATCTTTGAATCCTAGATCCAAATCTTCTCCAATTTTGAAGACAACATTCTTTTTCTTCTGATGATCTTTTCTCTTAGTTGGGGATAATATACTTTTGATGTTTTCCTTAGACGGTTCCAGAAGCTTTGACGAGGAGTTTTGAGGGTGTGTCACCTGAGCTTTGGAGGAATGTAAGCTTGGCGATATAGAAGTTGGCTCAGGATCTAAGCATTGAATTTCAATAATAGGGCTCATCATCCGCTTCAGTCTAGCAGCTGATTTTGTATATTGCCTTTTGCCTATTTTGGAAGTATTTGCGACGATTCCCAGTTCATCTCCTCGTTCTTGTTTGTGACTTTTGTGAGCTTTTTCTAATTTAGGGATTTGTCCAAGATTTAGTGAGGGTATTTCAACTATTGCCACCTTCTTCTCACTAGTGTTAAGATCTGGTAATATCCTTCTATCTTCATTGCGCGTATTTTCATCAACTGAGCCATGCTGAGTTGACTTCAAAAGATTTCTTTTCGGTTCTCTTTTGTTTTTAGCCACCTCCGAAACGCCAAAATTTTTCTTTGAGATTGATTTCCGAGAGTCGTGGATTTCACTAGAAATTGTTTTTGCACCTAAGAGTTTGACAGTATTTCTCTTTCTCCTGAGGGCTTCTCGTGGTTGTTCTACTTCAGAGCTGCTTATATCATATATATCTTTGTCTAAGCTACCCGAAACATTAGCTATGTATCCTAAGTTTTGTAAAACTACTGGCTTATCTTGCTCTGGCGCCATTGTGCTTCCCACTGATGCTTCTAAAGTAGAAAAGCTGTGACCCTCATAGGGTTGCGATCCAGCTAGTTTGTAAGCAGTCTCGTCCAAAGATATTGCTGTTTCTTTATCAAAACCGGAAGGATAGCTATAATCCAATTCATCCTTTTTCACCCTTTCTACTTTAAGGCCACTCGGGAATTCTTCCTCGTCATCTATGTCGGTCGTCTGGTTTCTTTTGCGTTTTCTTGTCGATGACATTTCTATTTGTTGAAAATAATTAATCGCTGACTTATTCTGTCAAAAGAAGTCCTATTCATTTAGTCGTAATTCTATTGCTGTTGACATCGCTTTCCACCTTGCTACAACAATTGGAATAAATAAAAGTCGCGAATAGTAGGGATATTCGATCAGAATCAAGCTATTTCGGGTTTGGAGTTAGTGATCCTAGCATCCGGGTAAAGAATTATCCGGTTGAAAATTGGATAACTATGATGTAGTCTCGTTATCTCACAAATAATAACTAACTCTCTACCGCCAAGTCCCCAATACGTTGGCCGCTCGGGAAACCTACCTGTTCAGATGCTAATACAACCTGCCTGTAGTAATATCAAGCTGCTTAAACGAGAGAGAGAAGAGATTCGCGCCAATAACATGAGATTAGATCTGGCAAGCTAGGTGGAAACTTGAGGAGAAGACCAGTCAAAAAAACGGCAGAAAGAGGCAGGAAAAGTCGCAGCATGCCAAGAATAGGCTTATTCCTGGAAGAATCAAAGGCGGCTCCAATTACCTCAATAATTAGCTATCACCGACCCCGAAACATGGAGAGCAGCCAAATTCTATCAGAACCGAAAGTCGGATCAATGGGAAATGAGTCTACAGGAAATCGCCATTTCTACCCCAACGAATCCTGATAAGGGCACAAAGCAGTCTAGTGATGCAAATACGAAGTGAGCACGAGAGGCTCAATTCTTATTTATATAGAAGGAAAGTACCCGGAGTCTACAGTCCAAGCTGTCCATGTGGTTATCAATTGCAGAACCCTGAGCACATTATTATCTCCTGCCCCCAATGGTCAAATGGAAGAGGAGAAATATGGAGACAAGCCAAAGATCGATCCTACGAAGCTATGCTAAACAATCCTGGAGACATCAAAATGATAACACAATGGATTCTAAATCTTGGTTTGATCGAGCAATTCCAGATGACAAAGACAGCCAAAATGCTGCTGAGGGATAGGAACAGTTCAAGCCATTCTTGAGGTCAATAAAGATGAAGTGATTGGTTAATATGGAATGCACTAAAGTGTAACTGCGCTTCCTGTAGAAAATATGTGGAAACTTAAGACAAAAAGCAGAAAGTTGTGGGGGATTTTCACCATTAATATTTCATCCTGTGTAAATATTACAGATTGTAGACACCTGCATAGGTCCATAGGGCGCCAAGTCAAGATAATGAAATCAAATTTAAACTCTAATATTGGAGATACGAATTCTTCGCCTTCTAGTGGTGATAATGTTGTCGCTCAATATGATTTGCATATCTGGGATAGCTATTAAATTAAATAACTGTTGGTCAAACATAATTATTCTTGCACCTGAAAATAATTTCTATTATTTTTTTATTATATTAATGTCCTAAGCTAAAGCTCTAGGTCCACTATCGGTACAGGACTGGTGGAACCGGCGGGGATCACTGCTTACAGGCCCAACTCAATCCAACCGCGTGACCCGCTACAGAAAAAGTAGCAGGTAAATTATAACTCAGAAAATGTAATCAAAAACTAAAATCAAAACTAAAAGCCAAAGTCTGAAATCAAATTTAGAAGATTTTTTCATGTGGTCCGGATCCCGCGCTTCTCGCCCGTTCCCTTTCCTGTGACATCTTCCAAATGACAAATTTACTCAATCTCCGCTGAGAGCAAGAGATGAGTTAGCAGTCACCTTTTGTCCAGCCGGTATCCTGCTATTGGTTAGTAGATGCCCCAGAAGGGACATCGTCGAGGTCGCTGTTCCTTCAGGCTTCTTCTTCAGCTTCCAGGGCTCCGAAACCTGTAGCCTCGGCAATCGAGACGTCCTTCGCAGCGGCGATGATCGCCTCTTCGGCCTTTTTTGCTGTTGCTCGTGCTCATGCCACCTTTGAGAACTCCCCTTGCTCTATGTGGCGGATCCACGCGAGCTGCTCTTTGGTCACCAGTCCGGATTTTCTGGGTCTGACTTGGCAGGCCCGAGAATCCGATCGGTGGGGTCCCCCACAGTTGCGACACTTAGTGAGGGCCTTGCACTCGGCTTCCGGGTGCATGTTTGATCCACAGTTCCAGCATGCTGGAGCGCAGGAGCAACCACGAGTGGCGTGGGAGCCCAAACAGCGTTTGTACTGTTCAATTTGGCGACGAGGCTGGATCTTTGTAGCCGCTCCGGCCTCGTCGAGAATTCGAAAGCCCGCACGAGGGGCGGAGTCCCGGTTCAAAAGGGCATGCCAGTTTCTGTATGGCGCTCCAGGACAACATGTCCCGTGCGGTCGCACCTGGCATGGACGTCGTTGTGTTTTGCGGTGGATCTCCAGTGAGATCCTACCCACATCTACCGTCTCAATACGGTTGATTAATTTTATGGTCGCTGGAATATTCGAGATCCGAAAGGCGACAAGGTTGGAGGCTTCCTCGATTTTGGCATTGAAGTCCGACAACTTCGGTGTGGCATCCAAGAGCTCTTCCCTTTTATATTCATCCGCTGGCAGAATCGCAAATCCGGTTCTGACACGGTGTATAGAGCTTTTTTCACTCAAGGTGTACAGTAGCCTACTACATAATTGATGCCTTATGCCGTCAGGCGAAAGCTGGCGCCATGGGTGATCGCTCTCTAAGCGAAGGAACAGTCGTTTGTCGACTTTAGCCTTCGGAGCTTCTTTATTTTGGGCTTTTGCCGTAGGTCGCGGCACAGCCTTAACAGTAGGGACTGCTTTTTGTGACAGTCCGTTTCTGGCCACCGTGGCCCAGGTGCTTTCTATAGGCAGCGCTGGGACGGCGGGAATCGTTGTGCTCTTGACGTCGGGAGCTCTTGGGAGAGGGTTCGTCGGGCGAGGAGGGAGGACGGGTGGCGTGGGGGCCGGGCCCGTGGCCATGCATTGCGCAATGGCGGCGCGTAGGTAGACTCTCATCGAGTCTACGAATTGTCTAATTGACGCGTTGGTCAAAGGGAGAAGGGTGGCTTCGACGCCAGAGATGGCGGCGGAGCAGAGGGCCAGGTTTGCCGCTGTTTCGGCGGCGCGTCGTTATTCAGATTCAACAATTAGTCGGAGCTGGAGGGGACACTCTGCTTTCGTGATAGCTTTTGGTTGCCACGTTGATTTTGACGCTGCTTTCGGTGCAGCGCTCTCCGAGGGTATTTGCGTGGTCTGAGGAGAGTTGAACGATTCTCCAATCTCGTGGGGGACGGAGGCTCGTCGAGGAATTTTTCAACAATTTCGACTTACCCGATCAAGTGAATATTGAGCTCAGTGACAACGGTGAGGGGTTTTTCCTTCCCTCTAGTAGAGGTCTTGCTCATCTCCGCGCATTTCGGAGACTGGGCAAGGCCAGGTAATTGTTCGAGAGCCCTCGGGTGGACTCTCGTGTTGTCCAACTTGACGTTGGGACGCTTTTTGCGAACTAGAGGCATGGTGAAAATGCCTGAGCTCGATCATAACTCAGAGATAGATGCGACGATGTCGAGAAGGGAGGAAAGAGGGAGAAAATGAATTTTCGAATTGATAAAAGGTTTGGTTGTTGCACCTGAAAATAATGTAGTTATGATATGATATTATTATTATCGTGATTAGATTAGATTAGATTAGATCTGTAAAAGTGTGGATCCTAAACGTAGCAGGCTACGTTATGTAATATAGACTACTAAATGCGGTTAGCCTATAATTAGTAAGCTACGCACAAAGTGTAGATTTCGGAGTTGGGAGTTAGGAGATGATATAGACAAATTTATTAGAACTCAAGCTTAACTATTGCATTCTGCGGAACTAGCTGTAGTAGAGCCACGAGTTATTTTTGTCACCATCCTGTTTCAATTGTGATCGATCGAAACCCATAAAAGTGCAAGGGAAATAATAATTTTGTAAACCTTAATCCTTGCATGTCCGATGTTAGCCCTAATAAGCGAGCGACGCTAAATGGGTTGATTTATGGGGGAACACTCTATACTTGGAATGAGTGTGCAAGTTTTGTATTAGATTCCTATATACCGAGTTAGGGTAATATAACTTCACCTTTTGAGGAGGGATTTTTATAAGATTTGTATTATATTCCTAACTGAGTCAATGACTATTGAGGACTCCTAGAATCTACAAATAAGATCCTAGCTACATGTTGTAAGTTCCTACTGTTTAACTTTATGCTGTGCTCTTATGGACAGTGAGGGACACGCCCTGTTTTATTATCGTGACCGGGTACTACCCTAGCACCCAGAGGGCATGGCACGGGTAGCCTTGATCTATAGAACTCTTCGCTACCTATATCTTTGTTTCATAGAAACAAGGAACACAAACCAAAAAAAAACAAATTAAAACACCATTTCTAAGGTGCTAATGCCCTGCACTGCACCTTAATTCTCGTAACACGCCAATCGGTCCCAAGAAGCATCACGGTTGATCTTTTAAGACCCTGTTTATGATTCACACTTGCTGAAACATATTGGTACAGTTAGTAATGTAGTTGTGGTTGTGATTATTATTATTATTTTTTTTTTTTTTTGCATCAGATTTTAATTGCGTATGCAGCTATCTAGCTATGACACAATATCAAAGAAAAGTACAGAAAAGATGACTCAATCTACAAGAGGAGCACTCATGCCTCGGATTTCTTTTGCAAGTACCACTGCGAAGTTATGGTGGCTTTTTCTTCACCCCAAGTCAACCCTCATCCGTGAATACCCACTCAGGGGAACATCTCAAAAACCCTGAGTTATCCAGACATGCCTCCGTCATCCATCAACTTTTCTCCGCGCGAAATATGATCTGAGGTGTCTCCTTCCCAAGTGGAGTAGGTGCCCAGGCTACTCAGACTATACCGGAGAACACCGCCAGGAGGCGGACCACAACACCTTCCATCGTTTGCTTGTTTTTATAGTGTCAGCTGCACTCTCGCAAGCGAAGTCTTGGCGCGCACAAAGCTCAATTCGTAAAACTCTTGCCAAAATTCAAAATTCCACGCCCGTCGAAAACGTATCCCTCTTCTGCATCATCTTGTGAACTTATCCTGATCCCTCTCACGTCCGTCCCAAAGAGCTATCTCCCAAAATTGTGCTCCACGCTTTGCTTCCTCCGTCGGGTATAAATGTCGGCGTGGGCGTGTATTTGGTGGCCGGCTGAGGCCAGAGAAAGTCGACGAGAGGTGTGGTCATTGAAACGAGGATGTACTAGGCCGTACTTGTAGACTTGATGAAGCTTAGTTGAGAATCGGACTCTTTGGGAGTGAAAGATTGACATGGTGGAGTAATTTGAATTTTTGCCTCGTGGGCCAGCTTCTTTGATGTTGCGAAATTTGACTGAACTTGGCTCTGGGAGAATATTTCACTCCCAGGTTCGTAGAGGACACCGCGTACAGGTGTTCAGTCTTGCCCTCCGTGATTATTATTTACTTAGGTGCACAATGGGTAAGGCGTTTGGAGATCTTATATACCCTGTATTAGTAGTTCCATATTAGCGTGTATTGAGAGCTAGGTCGTAGCAATAAGAGAGAGTGCTGAGAAGTGGTCGCAATACACGATCCGTATTGTTAACCCAATACTTTATCAAATCTACTTATAGTAGTCCTATATCAGTTATCTAAAAGAATCATATTCTAATAATCGCGTCCAGATCGAAGTCGAAAGCAAACATAAGCACATCTACCATCAGGAGCTGAATTACTATCATTCATGGAAAACATATTAGAGATCTTTAAGTAACAAATGATGATTGGAGAACTGTATAAGGTGTGGCTTGATTCAGAAGGGAGCCCAATGTTCTAGATTCTCTATGACTCAAGTCTTGCAATGAACCTCTGTGATGGGTTAGGACTTTCGACCAATACACGAAAGCAATGCCACAATAAATTTTTATATTTTTTATGAGGAACTTAGGAGCGGGAAGCTATGGTGCTATATAGCTACAATGCCTGTTCCAGATCCCCTGACTCTTTACACGTGTTCTAATAATACTCCCGAAAAGTGAGTAGATTTACAAACTTGCTCGCGCCCGCAACATAAGTATGAGCCCCAAAAAGCCCTAGAAGGATCCATAGGAAAAGCAGATAACTGCCCGATAATGTGATACTCGACAACACCACAGCCATGAGAGCTCTAAGAACCGGCCAAACAAAATCTTCCCAGACTGCAGTGGGAGTATTTACAAGACTGACACGACAAGCTAGGTCAGTTGAGATCCGATGGGTACCAGCCCACATCGGGATCATGGGGAATGAAGATGCAGATAGACTGGCTAAGGAAGCCCTCAGGAATCTACTGGATGAAACGGACACATCTCGCTCTGAAATGAGAGACAGATCTAAATACACTTTCGCAGCCCTCACTCGATTTGTCAGGCAAAGATGCGAAGAAGCAGTGGAATCCTGGTGGCTAGATCATAGACCGAGCCGTTACGAAGAATTGGATCTCCAGATAAAACGAAAACTTCCACCGGAGCTAGCACTTCTGAAGTGGGCGCATCACCGCCTTATCGCAGCAAGAACGGGACATGGAGATTTGAGAAAATACCTTGAATTATTTGGCCACGCATTTGCAGTTTTCAAATTCGTGTGCGGAAGAGTGAAACGTCCTTGGCATTTTGCCGAATGCCGGATTGCTCTACAGCAATGGAGAAACTTGAAGCATGAACCACCACCGAGAGGACGGAATATGCCGGCAGAAAATGGTTGGGAAAGATTTTTACACTTCTTAATAGTAACTAAGTGTTACGAGAGGCAAATACCACACCGGGAGGATTAAGTCCTGCCGAAATATAAGTTTTCCAGGACAAATAGTTGTGAGGAAGGAGGATAGGCGCAGGGCGCTTAGTTTTCTTGGAATAAATTTCATTATTTATGTTTTGCGTATAGATTTGACAAGAAAACTATGTACTTAGGTTTTAGAGTGCCCCGTGTGTTAGTATGACAAAGGTCATACACTAAAAGTCTATTAGTTCAATTAAAGTTATGGGATTACTTGTGTAAGTATTTCGCACCATCGTTCAGAAGAAATGCCCATTTATTGTTCATTCGTGTTTTCTGAGTTGATGTTACGGAATTGCTATCTAGCCTATATTCGGATAATGCTTTATCCGAATTTCATAATCCACAAACCAAGAGAACTAGGCAATGCGATGCAACAAGCGCCGACTCCAAATAACTCCAGCTAGATGAATCATTCCGACACCGAGGGAGCATAGACCCGTATCACGCCTATTGGGTGTAGGTCGTAAGCCTGATACGAAATTAATTCAAATCAAATAAGTATGGGCCCTATAGCCTTAAACAGCCCAGCCCGAAACAACCTCATTCTCACATCCACAATCGGCGACTTCTCGTCCATTTTGAACCAGTCATTCCCACTTGAGTCTTTCAACTCAAACCTACCGCCCACTGTTTCGCTTTAGCAACCGATCAAATAGTTGCTCCAATTGTAAACCTGAGCTCGCCTTGACGGTTACCAGCCATCTCCCACTAGAAAATTATGAAGCTACGTATAGCTGAAAGGAGGATAAAAAATTGTAAAATGCAAAGCTTGCGACTTGGCTCATAGGGAACTTTTGCACTGGTGGGGCTTTACAATGTGCGGGAGGACAGCAATCAAGGACGTGGATTGAGAGTGTAGAAAGGTCTGAATTGGGCATGCTGGAACTCTCAAATCAAGAGGGGTTTCGACTTTGGAGCGTTTGTATGCATCAAGGCTGTAGTTTCGAGAAATTAGCTAGGAGGACTTCTATTGCCGATGAGTCTACGGCACTCCCTAGAGCCCTAGACGGTACAAAAGACGTTGGGCTTAGCTACTATTTAGCAACCACGCTCTGTAAAGACTTTTATGATTTTGATCTTATCCAGCAGGAAGGAGTTGGAAAAAAGTTAGAGAACAGAGTGTGATTTTTCATGTTCAAACACAAATCTATGATGCACAGTTGGCTAACCTCTTCGAATGACTTACACGAGTAGCTATGTCTTCGAGTTTAGTCATGATGTTGGTTTTTGCGATTTTTCTCCGGCTCCCATACGTATGAAAATGAAAATCTTTCGATGGCTGTACATGGGAGATAATAAAGAGCAATGCACTTCTCCTAGTGCCTAATTTACAAAGGAAATGTGAGAGATGCTATGTAAGAGGCATGAGATGTGATATACTACTTGCATCGGTATTCTTGGCCTACAGGCAGCGAAGACTTACATGTCCTATGCACTTAAAGACTGAGAAAAGCCAAAAACATTTAAAGCGTCGCTATCCACCATAACCAACTGTCGGCGGAACATTGGAGAATAGTTAATCCGTTGGCTCAAGTAAGCTAGACGCGCACGCGTACTATTAATTAGATGTTGGTTTGGCCAACAGGAATAGAATAATTTATTTATTATTTGATTTGTGTTCCTTATGCTGATTTGGCGCCCTATGGGCCCATGCAGGTGGCTTTAAACCTATCTGTATATTTACATAGGAGGAAACCTCTCGGTGAAAACCCCCCAAGCTTTCTGATTTAATTCTTATAGTTGCAGTTTATCCTTCAGGAAGTACAGTTACACTGTAACGCCGTCGATGTGTACCAATCACGTCCCTTCTATCGACCCCAACCTTCTACATGTTCCGTCTCGTTCCCTGAGCTGCATTTCGACTGCATTTGTCATGCGGAATTGTTCTATCCAATCATGATTAAGAATCCATCGTATGATTCTTTTCATATCGCTAGGATTGTTGGTCATTGCTTCAAAGGAGCGATTTCGGGCTTGTCTCCAGATTTCTCCTCTACCAATTGACCACTTAGGGCAGGATATGATCATGTGCTTGGGATTCTGTGATTGGTAGCCACACGGACAACTTGGGTGATAAACTCCTGGTACTTTTCTTCTGTGTAAATAAGAATTGAGCCCGATATGCTCGCTTCGAATTTGGATT